>CM042048.1:92398344-93692987 GCA_023525745.1 Arctium lappa
GCTTTCACAATTCACACCATTCCTCCTAAGTCTAAATTTGGTAAAAAGGCATCTCGAGCTAAATCTGTATCCAAATCCTCAACACAACACTCTAAAGTGTTTCATGCTAAGAATGCTCATTTTTCAAATAATAAGCAATTTCATGAGCTTAATGTAAAAATGATCTAGAAATGGGTACCGAAGCGTTGTTATGAAAGGCGAATAAAGGCTAAGGTAGATGATTTAAATAAATTGCATAAGGCTAACCAAAAAAAGACCCATTTGGATATGGGTACCTAAGAAGAAGTGATTTCTTCTTTTTCCAGGCCTCACTTTTGTGGTATATTGACTTAGGATGCTCGAGACACATGACTGGATTTAAGCATCTATTACATAACTATGTTGAGCAACCTGCAGTAACTGTCAGCTTTGCAAACTCTGAGCTTAACGAATCATCAGAGGACACAGATCACTAAAGAACTACACTATGACAATCAAGAAAGTATTGTTTGTGGATGAGTTTGATCATAATCTATTAAGCACAAGTCAATTCTACAACAGTCAATTTCAAGTTCGGTTTAGTGTTGATAGTTGTTTCATTGAAGACAAGGACGGTTGTGAGATCTTTAGAGCATAGCGTCATGGTAATCTATATGCAGTACATTTTCCAACATTGTCTGCAACTAGATCTGTGTGTTTACTTGCCAAAGCCTCAAAAGCTGAAAGTTGGACATGGCATCAGTGCCTATCTCACCAGAATTTTCAAGCAATAGATCAGTTAACGAGACATGGTATAGTCAAAGGTCTACCAAAACTGAGGTTTGAGAAAGATTCTTTTTGCCCCGCTTGCGAGATGGGAAAGATGAAACGCAGTTCACATAAAGCAATGATTGAATTTTCCTGCTAAACACCTTTGGAGCTTATTCACATGGACCTTTGCGGCCCAATGAGAACTCAGTCTATTAACGGGAAAACGTATATACTTGTTATGACAGACGAGTACTCAAGATACACTTGGTTGGAGTTTTTAAGAAGCAAATCTGATGCGCCATACTTAATCATTTCCTTCATCAAAAAGATCCAGGTTCGACTTCAACTGTTGGTTAAGACTTTGAGAAGTGATAACGGCATAGAGTTTAAGAATGATACACTTCAGAGTTATCTCACATCAGTTGGGATTTCACACAACTTCTCTGCTGCCTATACTCCTCAACAGAACGACGTGGTCGAAAAGAAGAATCGAACGTTGGTTGAAGCTACGAGAACGATGATGGCTTATTCTGGTCTTCCAATGTATCTGTGGGCTGAATACATTGCGACTGTATGCTTTACTCAAAACCGTACCATTGTGATTAAAAGACATAAGAAAACAGCATACGAGCTTATTAACAAAAGAAAGACGAATATTAAATTTCTTCGTGTTTTTGGTTGCAGGTGTTTTCTACTCAACGACCGTGATAATCATGGAAAGTTCGATAAGAAAGCGGACGAAGGTTACTTTGTAGGATATTCTTTGATGTCAAAAGCCTATCGTGTTTATAACCGATAGACCAAGACTATCATGGAGAGCGTAAACGTGTCATTTGATGAATCATCTATACTGACTTCTGAACACAGCAGTTCAGAATTTCAAACTTAAAGAGTAGGCTTCTATTGAAAACAGAATAGAACCCGAATCTTCAAAGACTAAGATTTATTACTCAACTAATGTTACATCTGAGTTAGATTTACTGTTTCCTGCTGCTTTCATGGATATTGCAGATTTCGAAAAATCAAGCATCTCTACATCAACATCAGAGGTCCTAGCTGTTACTGAAGTTATCTTTGGACCTTCTGAACCTGTCACCCCAACAACCTCATCAGGTACATCTACACCTGTTATTTCTGAAAATTCTAACACTTAGTCTGCTTCTGCAGATACAGATTTTGGAAGAGAAGTCCCGAGTACTTCTTCGGTAGCTCTAGAATTACCTTCTTCAGAAACAAATGTACAAGATGTCCTGAGTATATATGAGGTTTCTCCTGCAGTATATGATGAATACGATGATGACAACGCGCAAATATTTGTTCAATCGATTCCAAGCACTATACGCTGAACATAAGATCATCCTCTACATAACATTATTGGTGACGTACGTAGTGGAGTTAAAACGCGGGCAATGTCTGCAAATTTATGCTTATACCTATGCAAGACGAGCTTCTGTAGTTTGAAAGGAACAAGGTTTGGCGACTTATCCCACTACCCAAAGGTAAATCTGTGATTGGCATGAAGTGGGTATTCAGGAACAAAAGGGATGAAGCTGGAGTAGTAGTTAGGAACAAAGCTCGGCTTGTTGCTAAGGGTTATTGCCAATAGGAGGGAATCAACTTCTATGAGACATTTTCCCCTGTAGCACGGATTGAAGCAATTAGTATCTTCTTGTCATATGTAGCTCATAAGAATTTTAAAGTCTATCAAATGGATGTAAACTCTGCATTCCTATGCACGTAGAGGTCTATGTTGAACAACGTGAAGGCTTCGTTGATCCGAAACACCCAGATCATGTATACGTTCTATACAAGGCACTATATGGACTAAAACAGACACCGAGAGCTTGGTACGAAACTTTAACTCAGTTCCTAATTGCCTCTGGATTTAAGAAAGGTACAATCGATAGCACCCTGTTCTTGAAAACGCATGGTGATGATATGATTCTCATATAGATTTATGTAGACGATATTATATTCGGGTCTACAAATCCTATATTTTGTAAAAACTTTTCTAAAATCATGGAATCTCGTTTTGAAATGTCGATGATGGGTGAACTGACATTTTTCCTTGGTCTTCAAGTAAAACAGTCACCTAAAGGCATTTTCATCAATCAGTCAAAATACATAAGAGATATCCAGAAAAAGTTTAACATGGCTTGAAAGTTCAGTGATGAAAACACCAATGGTAACCGGAACACTTTTAGATGTTGATTTGTCTGGTAAATCTGTAGACCAAAAAGTGTACCGTAGCATGATTGGTTCATTATTGTACTTAACATCAAGTAGATCGGATATAATGTTTGCTACATGTTTCTGTGCGAGATATCAAGCGTTCCCGAAGGAATCTCACCTCGTCGCTGTAAAAAGAATACTTAGGTACCTTAAAGGCACTCCCGAGTTTGGCTTTTGGTATCCTAATGATTCTATCTTTGATTTAACTGCCTATACAGATGCTGACCACGGAGGTTGTAAACTGGATCTCAAGAGCACGTCTGGATCATGTCAGTTTTTAGGAGACAAGTTGGTAAGCTGGACTTCAAAGAAACAAAATTGTGTTTCGACATCCACTGCTAAGGCTGAATATATAGTTGCCGCTAGCTGCTATTCCCAAGTCCTCTGAATGAAGACACAATTGAAAAACTTCAGCTATTCCTACCAACGAGTACCTACCTATTGTGATTCCAAGAGCGTAATAGCAATAACTACTAATCCGGTGCAACACTCCAAGACTAAACACATTGACGTACGGTACCACTTCATCAATGATCACGTGGAAAAAGGCGACATAGATATGCATTTCGTGCAAATCGACTACCAGTTGGCTGACCATTTCACTAAACCGTTAGATGAAAAGCATTTCAAATTTTTAGTGAGCAAACTAGGTAAGTTGAATGCCAGTCCATGATTCGAGGGGGAGTGATTCTTACTTTGTCTTATCTTAATTGTGTGTTTTGGAAATCTTGAACAATATCTACTATTCATCTGTTACTGTCCAAGGCGGAATCATTTTAAAAAATGATTACCAAAATCTTTTATTTTGCAGGTTGATGTTAAGTGACTTTGGCTTCTGATTACATCAAATCAGGACCCGTTCTTCAATGGTAAAACTGAAAAATACTATTCTCACTAGAGAATATGTAATAATGGTTTCTGAATACTTCAGTTCCGAACCCGTACTCAACTATTTTTCTTCTTAAGGATGCTAATTAGATAACATTTTTCAAGAAGTTTTTTTAATTTAAGGGGGAGTTGATGAAGCTTACACTGTCATATCTTTTAGGGAGAGAAGATATAATAGTCGGTTATACTTTCATTATTATATTTTTCTGATAATTTGAATTTTTACATATTTCGAGGAAGCTTAAATGAGAATATTCATTTTAGGGGGAGAATACAGGTGTATTTTTCTATATATTAATCTTTCTCATTTGTTGAAAGATGAACAACTTTCGCTTGTGAAAATCATTTTTGGAATAAATGTTCAAACCACTTCACATTCTTAAAAAGTTTTCATGAATTGAGAAGTGCAGTTTTAAAGGATTTTCATGTGGATACTTTCATGACTAACTGACCGTGTGTTTCTAATGACAAATACTTGTGTAATTGTCATGTCTTTATACTGTCAAGTATTCATATACACATCGGTTCAGTCCATTTCTTGAACTTGTTATTACCATGTATAAAATGATAAATCTTTCTACGCTAATACTCCTGTTTGCTATTCAACGTTGTTTTGAAATCATACGTCATTTCTATTTTGCATGTGCTTTCATTGCAAATATGTTTAGATTTGGTTCATATAAACATCTTACGTTTTCGATTTCACAAAATATTATTCTTCATGAATTTTGATCTGATCTTACTCATTGTCAGATTCTCAAAACATTTTTATTCTTTCATGATTATTCATTCATATAAATTTTCGAGAAATCTTAAATGCTTAAAATGCTCAAATTTCTTTCTGATTTTTGATGAGCATACATATAGTGACAAATGATTTCTTGTGTTTACACGTCAAGATAATGATTGTACAACATATTCTTTTAGAACAAAAAATACATGGGATTCCGCGTGAGAGCTAAAATGACTTCCATGGATTTACGATAATCATTGTTTCCTACCCCGTAAGTAATCCTGAGTGATTGAGGGAAGAGGGGTTAAAAGAATAGAGTGTTGGTGTGTGATGAGGTAAAATGGAAATAAGAGTTTGGTTAGAAGTGAGTTTAAAAGATTAAAAGAAAGAGGGTGTGAGAACAGAGTAAAAGAATATCAGACTCTGCACAAACTTCTTTCTGAGTCGGGCAACCACATCTACTGATTGGTTCACATTCTTTGGTTATCATCATTGAAAAAGGCAGTGAGCCCATGCCAACTCGTGTATATAACCTCACCATTTACTCATTCTTTTCTCAAAAAGAGAATGTTTCACATTTTCTGGGGATGCAACACATACTCTATATTGGTTCTTCACTCAGAAGATACTGATATTGAAAAAGAAGGAAAGTTTCCCCACCTTCGAACCTTTATCATGAACGTTGAGTCTATGTATAATCATTGTTGTCTCAATGGTTTGCATAATTTTTGAGCCTATAAAAGCAATCATTGTGCTAATTCTTTCATAACACAAGAACGAGAACACAGAAAATCTGTTTTTCTGTCAGAACATTCATAGAAAATATCTTGTGTTTTTCAATGATTGAATGGAAGTCCTGGGGAGTGAACGCCATCTCAAGTTCCTTCCGTTGTACATTAATTGTACACAGTACCTTTGTGTTACTGACAGACATTCCGAACTGTTTTATTTGTTGATTCAGGGTTACAAATCATTATTTTTATGAATTTAAAAAGAATCGGATGAATACATTTTTATGAATTGATGGCAAAACCATATCAGATCAGTTGGGGGAGAATGTTCATATCTTACCAAGAAGGGGAGATTATGCATGAAGACTGTGCTTATACTGTTTCTATGGGGGAGAAAGTTCAAAGACATAACTGTCTTGAAAGTTTTGATGATTCTGATTCTCAAAATTCATCAAAAAGGGGGAGAAAGTTCAAAGTTCAAGTCAGTTATCAAGATAAGTGTATCTGAAAGAAGTCAATTCATGCAAAAGCTAAGAAAAAGGAAGACATTTAGAGATTTTAAAGAAGTAAGATCAATTTCAAAGTGGAAAGTACAAGAGTGAAAGAAAGTTCAGATGATTGATTGACCCAAAGAAAGAAAGAAAGAGATAATTTTGAAAGCTGATAGCTGCATCAAAAGCTAAATCCAAAGACTGACAAAAGTGACAAAGTTTTGAAGATAGTCAAAGTTTTGAAGATTTCAATGGTTGTGAAGAAAGTGTTAAAGTTGTTGGAAAAGCCAAAGGGAGAGATTTACTTCAGTTGTTCAAGATGTTAAGGTTTGTGGAAATTGTCAAAGATTTCAAGTTTCAAAGCTGTAAAGTTTGTTTGCTGAAGATTATTTTTGAAGATAAGAAGACCTGAAGATAATTGTCAATTTTTTTTAATCTTGAATCCAAAGGGGAGATTGTTAGATTAGAATTGTATTCAAGATTAAAATAGAGCGTCTAGTTTGTAAATGTTGTATAGTATAAGGTTTGAGTTGTAAAGTCAAATAATGTTGACTTAGAATAAATTGTAGGTTTCTTTGTAATCTGGTAGATACGAACAAACACACGCAGATTGGTAAGAACTGGCACACTGTGAATACACACACATACGTGAGATCTGTGACATATTGTTAGATCTATGACTTCGTTGCAACCATATGGTTTAATCAAAAGATTGTGTTCTTAATCTGTTTTTTAATACATGCTAGTAAAATTGGGATCACAGAAACACTACTATAATTGTGTTCAAATCAAACTTGTTGATGAAAACGCAGAAAATAGGGACTGTTCTTGAGGAATGAAAAGCAATGCTTAAATCAGTTCAAGAACACTACCAAACAACTAGATGTCATTATAGAGTATGATCCTTTGATTTTGAACATCAAAGTCTACTCTGATACCAATTGATGGTTCTCAGTTTGGACTCAAACAATGATAAAACAAAAATAATGGAAAACAAAATATTGTGCGGAAGCGTTTTAATGGATGTAAATGGTTTGTTTGGTAGTAGACACACATAAACAAGTAATGAAGACAATAACAAAGTATAAGAATGATTTACTAAAACAAAGCCTTCATTAACTTGCCAAAGTACACCAAGATCACATAGTTGTGTATGTAAAAATGTTCTCAACAGATATCTCTCTCAAAACAAACGTTGATGTAATTTGTGTGCGCTTCCTTAGAATTTAGGAGGTGCTCCCTAGATATACAAATCATCAAGCACATATTCCTACAAGACGAAGGCTGCCATTCCATATAAAGGAATGGCACCTGGAAAGTAGAACATCGCGTGTGTACTATTTGATATGTAGAATCTTCGTACAACAGGGGTACATGAGATGCACATGGTCTTGTTTCTTCATGAAATGCACAAGTCTTCCATCTTCCAGAGTAGCCACCACAGAGGCTCTGTGAAGGGTCACAGAGGCTCTACGGTTTGATGATAATCTTTAGGTTGAGCTCTTTTAAGGAAGGTGATTGACAGAGGTTCTGACCATATGATTTTGTTGAGTCATGGTGTTGGCACAAGTCTTCTTTGGTTTTTATACTTAGCCTATTTTTCAATACATCTATACATGACAGTTGGAGCTAACACATGGATTGTTTGATAAAAATCAGATATGCTCCCCCTTCATATATGCAAAAATTCAAGCAATTCATCGAATATTCTTGAACTCCCCCTAAAATCAATATTCGTATATCAAAATTTCAATCTCCCCAAAATGTAAACAATCTCCTCCAAATACAGAAATATAAAAATACTCCCTTTGAAAGATATAGAATCTAGAGTATCTTTCTTTCTTCATCTTTGAAGTATGAGTCCTAATCTGATGTGATTAGAAGTCAATTCTTGCTTTGAAGACTAGGTCCTAGACTGCTTTCTCTAGAAGTCAATTTTCTTCTCCCATTATACAGATGATTCTTGCACCATCGATTGAACAGATTTTGGTACCCACTTGAACTTGGGTCTAGAGATATTAGTCCTTAGAATTTCCTTAAGATTAGTTCCTGATTTGTTATATGCAGAATCATAGGAGGTAACTCTATATGATCCATACTAGTATTTGGTATAAGGTTTTTGTACAAAATCATTTGTACCATAGTAAGAACAACATATTTTCTTCTTAGCTAATCTGATCAAGTGATTTGCAAAAAAGTAAAAATAGATTTAGCAAAATATTTACCTTTTGGAGCATTGTTCTTCTTTACTTTTAATGTGGAAGCAGATGATTTCTGGTATGTCTTAGGTTCACTAGAACCTTTCACAACCCATAGCATATGATCTTCTTTAGATGCTTTCTTTCCTTTAGCTTTTAAAAAATAGCTAGCTGACCTATCAAGAGATTTATCATAAAAGAGATTTGAAGGTCTAATCTGATATGTTTTTAGAACATTTGATTTTACATTTAAAAAAAAAACATTTTTGAAATGAACTGGAAACAGACTTAAATGAACATACAGATTCATTTGAGTCATCATCATAAGAAGATAGATCAATTGTATCAGCTGTTACTTTGTCAGATAAAGTCTCATTTGCCCTTTCCAGTTGTTTTATCTTTTCAGACAATATGGTTTTCTCAGTAAAAATCTTGTCAAATTTACTATGGAAATCAAATTTAATCATTTGCTCTTTCATAATATCTGAGGATAGAGCAGAAAACTTTCTTGTAAGCTTAGAAATTTCATTTTCAAAGATATTTCTTTCTTGCTCAAAATCTCTTTCTTGTTTTTAGCAGAAATCTCTTTGAAAATCCCAACATTTTTCTTTTCAAAATTCTTATTTTCAACTTCAAAAGAAGTTTTCTTTTCTTGAAAAAGTTTTATTTCTTTTTCAAGTAAGTCTTGTAAAGTGAAAATTTGCTTGGGATGTTCAATGGATTTTTCTTCAAGGGCATTGTTTTCCTTTGAAAAAATGCCTCTATCAGATAACAATTTTTTTTCAAAGTCAGAAACTTGCTCTAAAAGTTAAATGCGACTAATTTCATGATCTTTCTTTTCCTGAATAACCTTCTTGGAAAGATCAGATAATTTCTGGTTGTAGGTTTTCTCCAGATCAGCTTTCTCAGATTTTTATTTCACCTCATACATTATTAACATATATGTACCCTTTGACCTAAGTGTAGATACTTTCTTGTCAACTTTCTTTAGTTTGCTTTGAAGCTTAGCATTCTCAGCTTTTAATTCTGAGTTTTGTACTTTCAACTTCTCATTTTCAGCTTCTAAGGTAGGTATCTCTGTCATATAAGCAATGGCACAGTCTCTCTTTGACAATATTGTATTAGATTCAGAAAAGTATGCTTGAAATGATCGATCCGAAAAATTTAGATAAACATTGACTTGAAAAAGTCAACCTTGATCAAAACTTGAAAATTGTGCAAATTTTCTAAGTTTGGAATTCGCATAACACTAGAACAAGAATCCGTAGAGAGATGATCACATAATTTGCTGGCTGAAGAACAAACAATTTGGAGGCAAGAATTCGCAAAAGACTAGAATTCGCAGAATATTTATCGAATTCTGGAGTTACTAAAATATCCAACAACACACTTATCGCATGCAAAGAATTCGCAGATAATAATGTACGAAAAGTATGAATTCGCAGGCAATGCTATGTACGTAATAATGTACGAAAAGTATGAATTCGTATGCCTTTGTATGCGAAATCTGAATAATCTGCAGGCTTCCTCATGCAAAATTTGTACTTAGAGAATCAAAGAAACATGAAGCATGCGTAATCTCTTTGAATCTTTCGAAATCCTTGGATCTTGCGAGTTCTTCATTCACACATGATCAAATCTGCTAAAATCTTCAAATATTTGAATTTGAGCTTGAAACTCTACAATGTTGCTCGATTGATGATCATGAATAAACCCTTAGATCATAATTTGTCCAAACAATCACTGAAAAAGTGATTTTGATCCAAAGACTGAGTTTGAACTTTAGAACAAGAAATCCATAAATTTCAATATTCAATCAATAATCCTCTTAATTTGAGCTAACAATCTGAACAAGAAATGGTCTATGATCAAAATCAAATCTAGTCCAACCACTCTTGCATCCCAAATTCCATGATTCGTGAACATTTTTGATGGAACAGTTATCTTTCCACTTTGTCTGCGAGTTCTTCAAATCAATCCAATTTTGATCAATCTCTTGTAATCAATGAACCTGAATAGTTCGTACAGCTCTGATACCAATTGTTGTTCCAGAATTCAAGCATATAATATCAACCGACAATAATAATCATTCAAGAACATGTAGTTTAGGGAGAGAATGTAGAGAGAGAAATTGTTGTTGTCATATATCTCTTAGTCACAAGTACATGAAAAATGGTCAGAAGGTTCTAAGGAAACAAAGAACAAATGCTTATATATGGGTCAAACAAGCCTTGACCTCATACAAAGCATAACATGACTTTAAACCAAAAGCACAAGTACAAATTGATTCAAACCCACTTAACAAGGTCGAGTCGGGGGAGGTTGCCCCCGGAGGTGGGAGTGCTACGCTCGACCCCCAACAACAGGAGAAGGAGCAGCCGACGACTCCTTAGTTTTAACTTTTGTATTTTTTTGTCTTTTAATCGGGTGACCTTTAGTGGTTGTGTCGTGTCTTGTAATTTCTTTAGATATTAATAGAAGAATATTTTATTACGAAAGCCTGTCGTGACATTATCGCAATCTTTATATCGTCGAAACAAACATTAGAATAAATTATGCATGTCAACCACCGAAAGATCAAATGGAAATCGTTCTTAGTAACACACAACATTTAAACATTTGATCAATCATATGTAGATAAACTTGCAATTGTACAAGTAAAGATAATTCACAAGGAGCTTACGATTAGTGCAAACAACAAGCCTGTTAGTCAATTTAAGTCTTGCAACTCGGAAATTCATGAACTTGTTCATCGATCAAACCTAAGCATTCATGAATAAGGCCAAATAAGATTCGACAAAACTTTTTGGGTCATAAAGAAACTTGCGATTGAATGCAAATGTCCAACTCAGAAATAGGACAAGGTTTTTGCGGTTAAGGCAAAGTTTTGACATTAGGTCCTTAGATCGTACGACTTGGTCATGAGATGATCGTGAACCATAGGCATAGTCGAGTAATCGATCGATCCTGTAGTGAAATAACTTTAGAGGGGGTTGTTGGCGAGGCCAACGACTCTCCGATGCTTAAGTCAGTAATGGTTGTAAAGAGATAATCATAAGAAAATGTGAAATGGGTCTAAAAGAAATACTTCTTTAAATGTACTGCATTCCAACTTCGAGTGATGTTGAGACCATCGATGGTTTGTAAACGATAGGCCCCTTTGCCGACAACCTCGGTTATTCGATACGGACCGTCCCATTTGGTTGATAGTTTACCTGAACATGACTTTTGAGTGTTTTGAAACACTCATCGTAGGACATAATAGCCTTCTTGGAAGATTTTGGCCTTGACATTTTTATTAAAATTTCGTTCGATTGACTGTTTATGAGATTCCATTTTAATCAATGTTGACTCTCTTAATTCTTCTAATGCGTCGAGGCCGTAACTTAGGTCAACTAAGTTTTGGTCGACCGACGAATTTCATAAGGTTGGAAGTTGGGTCTCGACAGGAAAGACTGCTTTGCAACCACAGACCACATAAAAGGGTGTTTGTCCTGTGGAGGTACGAGGTGTCGTACGATTCGCCCAAAGAACTATCGAAAGTTCTTCTACCCATTTACCTACTGTTGCTCTGAGTTTTTTTGATCTAATTGTGATCGTTTTGTTACTAGACTCAACATGTCCGTTTGATTGAGGATAACAAGGTGTTGAGGTCGTAATTCGATGTTACGATCCTCGCAGAATTGTTGGGTTCTGTCGCTTATGAATTGTGACCTGTTGTCGCATACGATTTCGGATGGGATTCCGAACATGTAAATGATGTTAGTATGGATAAAATAGATCACTTCTTTATCCCGAACTTGGGAGAAAGCAACCGCTTCTATCCATTTTGAAAAATAATCCATGAGGACTAAAAGTAATACCTTTTTCTTGGGGCTTGGATGTAACTTGCAAACAATATCCACCCCCCATCGCATGAATGGCCATGGAGTTAAAGTTGAGTGCAAGAGTTCAGAAGGTTTATGCGACATAACTGAATGTCGTTGACATGCGTCGCAGCTTTGGAGATACCTTACTGCATTCTCTCGTAAGGTCGGCCAATAGTATCCTTATCGAGAGATACGATTTGCTAGGCTACGACCACCTGAGTGGTTACCGCATTCTCCATCGTGCATTTCTTGCAAAATGCTTTGGAGTTAGTTTTTATTGTTAACACATAATAGATTTAGTCCTGTCGATGATCGTTTGTAGAGTTGTCCTCTAATCATAATGTACCTGGATGCCATCATACTGATTTTTCGGGCTTCCATTTTGTCTTCAAGAAGTTGATCGTTCATTAAGAATCTTATGATGTCGCTCGACCAATTGTCTTCATGTTCTATAGCGTGGATGTCATTTTCAATTTCAATGGACGTCATCACGATAAGGAAGAAAACGAAAGAATCTCAGCTCATGCCCTGGTTTAGAATTTATCTCTTTCCCTTTATTTTTAGTTATTTTTTGAAACTTGTTCTAATCAAACTGTTTTCCACTACGGGGCCTTTGTTTGATCCCCCCCTTATGTATATAGATTCTATCGCTCCTAATCTCTCTTCCTCTTCTTCTTAAGAAGACCTCTTTAAAGAATTGGATGAGGAAGGGCAGCAGCAGGAAGATTCGAGTACACCGGACTCCGATTTGTTCGACCTGGGGAAGGAGGGTGATAGAATAACCTTTTTAGAGGATGAGATTTGCGATCTCTTCCATGAATTAATAGAAAAAGAAAAAAGGCCCCTTGTCAGGATCGAATTTCTTAACAAGAATAAATTCTCAGAAACTAATATCAAAGAAGTTGCGGAAAAACACTTTGATATTCAATGTAACAGTAATCAAAACAGTATATATGATCAACAAATTGTAAACTTGTATTTAATGATTAGAATTACAAGATTACACACTCAACCTCAATATTGATGAACAGACTCACCAATACGAATTCTACTTCTCTAGAATTAGGATCTATGCCTTGAGGTTGATTTTCTCTAAAACTTAGAATGAATGAATTAAAATCAAAAGTTATCTAACTATTCTAAACAATACAATATATATACTGAAGATAAAAGATAATTACAATTTATACAATATATCCAGAATATCTTCCATCATTATCTCTAAGCTTCCATGAATATCTTCAGAATATCCAGCTGTCATCCTTTCCATACAGATCTCCATCTTATAAGCAGTATTAATCATAAGCAGCATTAATACTCTGAGCAGTATTAACTCTAGCAGTACTAACCATGCTCAGCAGCATTAATCTTTTCAAGCAGTACTAACTTTGAACTAGCAGTACTAATCTTGTTGAGCAACATTAACCATCAACTAGCAGCATTAATAACAGAAGTACTAACTAGAAGTATTAACTGTTTTATTCTAGCAACATTAACTTTGTTCCAGCAACATTAACTTTGTTCCAGCAGCATTAACTACAACTGGCAGCATTAACCTCAGAAGTATTAACTATGTTCTTCTAGAAGTATTAACCATGTTGAACTAGAAGTAGAAACCATGTTGAACTAGAAGTAGTAACCATGATGAACTAGAAGTAGTAACCATGATGAACATTAACTTCAGAAGTAGTAACCATGATGAACATTAACTTCAGAAGTAGTAACCATGATGAACATTAACTTCAGACCCAACAATCTCCCCCTAACTTAACTTTTCAAAACTGAGAAGTTAAGTTCTTCAACATAGGGTCTTTATGATAATTTCAAAACTTTCTGCAATTACTAGTTCTTCTTGATTCAGTTTCTGCTGTTATCTTCTTTTCTGTTTCTCCTGTTATCTTCTTTTCTGTTTCTGCTGTTATCTTCTTTTCTGTTTCTGCTGTAGTTAATGCTTTGTTTCAGCTTCTTCACTTATCTCCCCCTCAAAATAAGATTTCATATCAACTTGATTCTCCTTCTCATGTCTTCTCAAGTTCAGTTGTTTAAGTCTCCCCCTTTTTGAAATAATCATGATCTGTGCTCCTTTTCATCTCTTTTATCTCCATAATTTGATTGTGAACTTTCAGACTAATTGTACCAAGTGTATCCATTAATTCTTTGTAGTTAAACTGTCCTCACCTCCTTTACGTGTGTTTACCACCTTTGAAGGATCCTTGGATCTTTTAGTAGAGATCTTCTGCCTAGCAGAAGCACCTTCTACTCCCTTGGTTTCTTGGCACCTGGGACCTTTAGATAATTACTCATCTAAAGTTGCCATGGGGAAGGTCTTAGATATGTTCACACTGTCCTGTCCTGCACTTTGTGCAAAGTCAGTAGTGGGAGCCTTACAACCCATATGCTCTTGCATCTCCTTATTGAGCACCTTCTTGAGGTTGGGAGACACCCCTGTGGTTTCCCTATGGATATTCTCTAAAGGAGAATCCTCCCTTAGAGGGCTTAAAGGTTTAGTGGGTGAAGGTACAAGAAGGGAAGGAGCCTTCTTTACATGTTTTCTTTGATAAGTTTGAGTAATTGGTGAAGTTGGCTTATGAAGTAGAGACTGGGGAATTGATATAGAGTGGGAAGGTTGGGATTTGCTAGCTGTGGGTTGGTCTAATGGGGACCTTGACTCTGCTACCATACCTTCTTGTGGTTGGGACACCACCATCATTGTTGAGAACAATGGTATGTCAACTCCTTCTGAGTCCCTAGCAGATCTTCTCATATTTGAGAAGACCTTGCCTTTAGGGGGTTTAGGTACATATATCTCATTAAAATGAGGTTAATCCGTCAATTCCTTATTAAGTACTTCTTGTACAAACCTTGGATACAGATAAAAACTTTTTGATTGATATCCAGGTTTGACATTAAATCATTGAAGATCATTTTAGGTATAGAAAACTTACATTAGCAGTAGTAACACTAATCAACAACATTAACACAGACTGGTAGTAGTAACACATACCAGCAGCATCAACACAGTCTGACAATATTCACTGAACTAGAAGTACTAACTACCTTTCAGTATTAGCAATCTGAAACACTTACAGACACAAGGTTAGTAGTACCATATACCATAAAATTTTTAAAAGTTACTTTATCTTTTGAAACTATACCTTTTTCACTTTTCTTACCTTCTGCTGGATCAGAAGTAACATGTTCTCCATCAAATCTTTTAAAGAATTTGAAGGCAATCCATGTTCCTTGTTATGTGCCAAGAGCAATCATTATCTTCATTCCAAATGCTCTTCCTCTTGAGCTTTTGATTGCCCTGACACTTGATAAATCAGTTAGTCTTTGAGGGAACCCAAGCCAAAGTGGTCTTGGGTTGTCCTTTCTCATTTATATAATCTGTCAGTTTGGTCTGGATGATTTGTTTAGGAATCTCATGGCTGGAATACTTTGTCAAGATTATAGGCTTTGCAACATTAATACTAGTAGAAGCACTATCCTTGTTAGCAGTAGTATTGGTTGCAGCAACACTATTTCTGTTAGCAGTACTATCTGGGATAGCAGTACTAACAGGTTTCTTTACAATTGGAACCCAAACTTGAACAAAGTTGTTTGCTTTCTTTGTCTTTAAATTACTCCTTGGCTTATTTGGAGCATTTTTCTTTGTACTAGCAAACTTGTTCTGAGCATGAGACTTTAAAGGTGCTCTTTTCTCAGCCAATTGATTCCTTCTTTTATTCCTATAACCAAAAGAGTTTTGTGGTTTTCTTTGAAAAGTGACTCTTTGGTTGATAGGGTTGAAATAACAGTGTTTGGCAAGATGATTCAATTTGCCACAGATAAAACAAGGTTTTGGTCTATTGATTTTACTCAAATCAACCCCTTGTTTTTGTGCCCACTGATTATTCCAGTTTCTCTGATTTCCCCTTGGTTTATCATGTTTTTGGGGCTCAAATTTATTGCAAGAATACTGTTTACAAGGGACAGGATTCACAACTGTGGTTTGCTTATAATGGACCTTCTCAGACTTTCCGTCAGTGTTTTCTATGTCCTTAGACTTGATCCAAGCCTTTCCACATCCCTCATTGGTGATAATGTTATTTTCTAGAGGAATCTCACCACTCACAGTGTTCTTCTTACTCTTTTCATTAGAGTTCTCTTCTTCAGAGTCTGTTTCAACCACCACTTTGTCTAATGGATCTACCTTAGTGGCTTCATCAGACAATTCCTTCCTATTCTTGGTCTCTAGCAAGTCTGATATAGGAGGGATGTAATTGTTGTTGTATGGTGGTGGTGTGGTATTATAGCCTATTCCTCTTCTAAGTTTGTCATGGATTTGAGTTTGGAGCAAAGAGTCCATTGCTTTAGAAGCATTGGAAAATTTCTTAATAACCAGCTTGGCTTTCTCAAACTCACTCTTTATCTTCTCATTCTCCTCTTTAGACTTTTTCAGCTGAAGTTCTAGGTCATTCTTCTCCCACTTCCAGTAATTTGTATCATAAGAATGTTGAAGTTCATTGGCATGGAAAACTTTGATCTGTTCCTCAAAACTCTCAACAATTCTTACATAGTCTTTTATATCTCTCTCTAATCTTTTAAGGTCATCACTCATTGTCTGGTTGTGATCCCTGTACCTTTTAACAGTTTCCATACAAGTTTTAGACCAAAGATTAGACATTACCTCTGTGGGGATTTCTGTTCTTGAAGAATCTGAAACTTTAGCCATTGATGATTTCTGATTTCAAGGAAGAATGATGATTGCAGGTTTCTGAGAATACTAGCTCTGATACCACTTGTCAGGATCGAATTTCTTAACAAGAATAAACTCTCAGAAACTAATATCAAAGAAGTTGCGGAAAAACACTTTGATATTCAATGTAACAGTAACCAAACAGTGTGTATGATCAATAACTTGTATTGAATGATTAGAATTACAAGATTACACACTCAACCTCAATATTGATGAACAGACTCACCAATACGAATTCTACTTCTCTAGAATTAGGATCTATGCCTTGAGGTTGATTTTCTCTAAAACTTAGAATGAATGAATTAAAATCAAAAGTTATCTAACTATTCTAAACAATACAATATATATACTGAAGATAAAAGATAATTACAATTTATATAATATCTCCAGAATATCTTCCATCATTATCTCTAAGCTTCCAAGAATATCTTCAGAATATCCAACTGTCATCCTTTCCATACAGATCTCCATCTTATAAGCAGTATTAATCATAAGCAACATTAATACTCTGAGCAGTATTAACTCTAGCATACTAACCATGCTCAGCCGCATTAATCTCTTCAAGCAGTACTAACTTTGAACTTGCAGTACTAATCTTGTTGAGCAACATTAACCATCAACTAGCAGCATTAATAACAGAAGTACTAACTAGAAGTATTAACTGTTTTCTTCTAGCAGCATTAACTTTGTTCCAGCAACATTAACTTTGTTCCAGCGGCATTAACTTTGTTCCAGCAGCATTAACTTTGTTCCAGCAGCATTAACTTTGTTCCAGCATCATTAACTACAACTGGCAGCATTAACCTCAGAAGTATTAACTATGTTCTTCTAGAAGTATTAACCATGTTGAACTAGAAGTACTAACCATGTTGAACTAGAAGTAGTAACCATGATGAACTAGAAGTAGTAACCATGATGAACATTAACTTCAGAAGTAGTAACCATGATGAACATTAACTTCAGAAGTAGTAACCATGATGAACATTAACTTCAGACCCAACGAAGACGAGCCCCATCGTATCCACCGGGCTATTGATCGAGTCCGGGAAAATTTGAGTGCTCCCGACAAAAAATAAAGTGAGAATCTTGAAGTAATCGCAAAGGAGATAAAAGAAAATATTCTTACTAGTAGAGCCTATTTTTATTTCAATTTATACCTGGCCTTAGACGTAAAAGATGATGTTACGGGAATTTCCGATTATTAGAACGACGACAAATGGGGATTGTCCAAGTGCCGTTCCTAGATTAGCTAATGCGCCAACTTAGGTGTTTTGATCCCTTAGGATCTATGAAATAGAAAAATCTTGAAATTCCTCCGACTTGGCTTTGGCTTTTATGAGGTAAGACGTCATCCTGGACATTTTAGCTGTGAATTCCCCATTCATTTGATTCACGACTAAGAGGGAATCTATTTTGACGTGAAGTCTTGTTTCTCCCAGGTCATGAGCCATATTCATTATTGCAATCAAAGCTTTGTAGTCAAATTCATTGTTCGTAGCTCTGAAGTTGCACTGTATGGAGTACACCATCTTGCCCTCTTGTGGCGACTCGAGGAAGACACCAAGGCCTGCCCCTCGGGTGTTGGATGATCCATCGATGTGTAAGGTCTAGGTAGCCTCATCGAGAGTGGCCACAGGTTCCGTCAGTACATCTAGTTCTGGACTGAAATCGACGATGAAGTTGGTCAGTGCATGCGATTTGATAGCGGTCTTAGGTTTGTAGTCAATGTCGTAACTACTAAGGTAGATGCTCCATTTTTCCAGTCGACTTGTCAACTCAGGTTTCCTCAAGACAGATTTAAGAGGAAAGTTACTCACGACAGTTATAGGATGTGACTTGAGATAATGACGTAACTTTTTTGCCGCTGTAATTAGAGCCAAAAAGAGTTTTTCCATAGAGGAATACCTGGTTTCAGTGTTGAGAAGTGACTTTCTTATGTAATATATTAGAAGTTGCTATTTTTCGTCCTCTCGAATTAGGATGACACTTACAGCGGTTATGCTGACGGTTTGATAGAGTTGAAGGACCTCGTGGTCCTCAGGTTTCGATAATAAAAGGTGGCGACGCCATGTACTCCTTGAGTTTTTGGAGCAAATTTTCATGGTCGCTCGTCCATTCAAATACCTTGTTTTTTCGCAAAACATTATAAAATAAGTGGCATTTATCTGAAGATCAAGAGATAAACCTGGTTAGAGCCGCGATTCATCCAAAAAGTTGTTGGACCTCTTTAAGATTACGCGGGGATTTAATGTCGATGAATGCCTTTATCTGTTCTGGATTGGCCTCGATCCCACGACGGGTGAACATGTATCCCAAGAATTTCCCTACGCTTATTCTAAAGGAGCATTTTGTTGGATTGAGTTTCATATGATATTCTCTGAGATTATTGAATGATTGTTTTAGATGATCGATATGATTGATCACCAGTTTGGATTTCACCAACATATCGTCGATGTATACTTCCATTGTATCTCCAAGATGCTCTTTGAACATCCTGTTTACTAGTCATTGGTATGTTGATCCTACGTTCTTGAGACAAAAAGGCATGACCTTATAACAATAATTTCCTTTGTTTGTCATTAGCCGTCTTCACTTGGTCGTCCCGATGATTTATGATTTGATTTTATTCCGAATATGCATCCATGAATGTTAAGAGTTCATGTCTGGCTGTTGCGTCGACCATAACATCAATGTGGGGTAACGGGAACAGGTCTTTAGGACAAGCCTTGTTGAGAACCGTGAAGTCGATGTATACACTCCACTTCCCGTTCTTCTTCTGTATGATCACAACATTTTCTAACCATTCGGGATATTTTACTTCTCGGATTTTCCCAGTCTTGAGCAGATCATCGACTTATTCGTTGATTGCTTTGTTTCACTCTGGAGCGAATTTGTGTCGCTTTTGTTTCACTAGATTACATGATGGATCGACGTTGAATCGATGTGAGGTGACCTCAGGGTCGATGCCAACCATATCCTCATGTGTCCAAGCAAAACAGTCGACATTTGTTCTGCAAAAAGGAAATTAGTGATTCCTTTAAGGAAGGGTCGAGAGACGTACCTACAAAGAGGACCTTGTCAGGTTTGTCCTTATCCAAGACAACTTCTTCTAGTCGATAGTCTTTAAAGGTGTCAGGATCGACCTGGTTCTCCAATTTCTAGATACTCTACTTTCGATGCTTCATCGTAACTTTGTAGCAATCTCGCACGATCTTTTGCTCGCTTTTAACTTCTTGGATACCCCAGAGCGTAGGGAACTAGATTGGGTGATGATATGTCGATGGAACAACTTTCATATTATGAATCCAAGGTCGCCCTAGGATTATATTGTATGCAGATGAGCAGTCTATGACATTGAACTTGGTCTGCTTGTTGACTCCTTTAGCGAATACTGGGAGAGTAATTTCCCCGATGGTGTTAGCCATTTAGCCATTGAAGCCCACAAGGACTGTCGAACGTCGCACGATTTCTGACTTGTCTATTACCATATCTTTGATCATGCTAAGGATAATAATATAGACGGAACTTCCTCCGTCGACCAAAATTCTCTTAGTCGAGCAGTTCCCGATTGTAA
The DNA here is from genome assembly GCA_023525745.1 of Arctium lappa. Lineage (NCBI taxonomy): Eukaryota > Viridiplantae > Streptophyta > Magnoliopsida > Asterales > Asteraceae > Arctium > Arctium lappa. The sequence continues at coordinate 92,418,531 of CM042048.1, forward strand.
GCTGAATGATTAGGCCATCGTGATGTTTCTGCCATTGTTCACCAAGATCCTCTTGATCGAAAGTTATAGGCATAGCCTCTAACTCCAATTCATGTTTTAGTCGTGACCATCGTGAGACGAGAAGTTCCCCAGGTCCTCGACTAGCGTGTCGCTTGGCTGCCGAGTAAGTTAATCCACAGATATCAGATATTGGAACCTCTAGTCATGCAATTTATGATTTTTACATGTTCTGGTGAAGCTAGCCGAACGTTTTCACCTAGTAATTCTTGTAAATGGCCTTTTGGTACGAGCCAAGCCAATTCTTGTCGTAAGATGATGAAGTCGTCTGTTACGTGGCCATGGTCGTTATGAAAATCGCACCATTTGGATTTGTCTTTCTTGGCTTCGTTTCTTTCACTTTTTAGAGCCCACTTGACGTTAGTTTGGACGTTCTTTAGGGCCTCGACCACCTGTTGTTCGCCAGTGAACCTTTTTTTAGGATATTGGGGGAACTTGTTTGCCAGTGCACTTTTTTTTGTCAAATCTCATGTTGAAAGAGGTCGCCAGTCTGCTTTTCCATCTTACGACTGCTAGCAAACTATTAAAAAAATTTGTTGACTAGCTCTGTGAAAATGCTGATTGACTTAGGTCGCAAGTTAATCTACCATTGAAGTGCAGCACCCGTGAGAGTTGCACCAAAACTTTTGCATATGCAGACCTCCTAGTACTGAAGAGGTATCAACACAGTCCACATCAACAATTTATATTGTGCGATATGCTCAGTTGGATCGCTAATTCCAGAGTACTTCGGCATGAACGTCGGGATGTTATACTTTTTTGGGACGTCGATCATGGCGATTTCTTCGACGAAATTTCATGCTTGAAACCCAATCATTGGTTCTACGTCCCAATGTACAACAACTCCTGGAATCTTTGCGAGTAGCTCCAACATCTTTTCATTATGCTCTTCTAATTGCTCCAGTCGTCGCGCGACAGGATCTTCTAGATTGAAACTATTGCTCATCGGGAGCGAGATTGGAACGAATCCAGAGTCTTGAGACGTGACACCTACATTAGGAAAAAACCCGTTGCAATACGATGTCTCTCTAGCGTCACCATTGATTAGTGAATTCGTGGGAGGCACATACATTGATGAAAATGCTATTGTGGGCGGTGGAATCGTTGGAATCGTTGGGACAGAGAAAGTGGAAACTCTGGTGGCTTCTCTAGTACCTTGCGTCGGCCTGGGGTACAGAGGTAGTGGTGGTGGAACACCTACAAAAGGCATGTGAAAAGGTGGTCTTGGACCATACTAAGGCCTAAATTGGTTTCCCACATTATGACTCCTTATTACTGAGAGTTCATCAGTTGTTTTGTAATTTTGTTCATCCAGAATGTTAATACGACTGGGAGCAGCCTCAAGCTCCATACGCATTTGAGAATGATTTGAGCTTGAGTACCCTGAGCTTCCATGATCCTTCTAGTCAAAAAGCTGCACTGAAACTGTTAGTAAGCCGCACTTTTTGTCGAGGATTTTACTCTAGTCAGGGCCCCACGGTGGGCGCCAAACTGTTAATGCCAAATCTCTTCCAAAGAAAGATCTAAGGTCGATGTGGAGCTTTAACAACTAAAGTAAGCGATCGATAGACAAATCGTACGACGGGAATAAAAACAAATAAGAGACAAAGATTTTGGTGACGTGGAAACCCCTTCAAGGGTTAAAACCACGGACGATGGAAGAGATCGTCAAATTCACTATGGACTTCAAACAGGGATGTCATCCTTTAGAAGGAGTGATCGAAAGTACAAATGACAATATTACAAACAAAATTGAGTAAATCGTAAGCTTGCAGCTATTCATCGTGCAATTGGAGCAGTTTGTCGATAGTTCTTGCTTAGGAGAAAGTAAATTGAGTGGTGAAGATGAGATTAGTGTTGTTCCGTATATGCCCCCTTATGATTCTTCAAGCCTTGTATATATAGCTTTTGGTTGTCATAAAGGAGCATTGAATGTGCAACGGTCTTAACAATGATTGATCATGATTATATTCTTCCATTATATCCATTGGCATTTATGTGCTTTAAACCTATAATAAAGAATCATAAAAAAAAAACTGTCGTATGAAATAAATGACACAATCTTTAGTTACGTTACAGATATCGTACGATAGGGGTCGTCGAGTGACTTCTTGGAAGCAGTCGAGAGAAACTTACGACCATCGTCATAAGTAACGATCACGGTCCTTGGTATGTGCGATCGTCAGGACTTTATCTTAATACAAGAATGGTCCTTAGACTAGAGATGTTTGGTTTCCTTACGTTGGTCGTGACTTGTGAAATTTTCCCCAAACTGTTAAGTATCTAGTTTGAATCAATTTGTCTTTTATGTTTAACTTTTGTATTGTAAGTTTGTATAAGGTCAAGGCTTTGTTTGACCCATATAAATAGTTTGTCTTAGTTCATTTGCTTGTAACTCATGTAAGTAATTTTCATTCTAAGCTTGTAACTTTCACAGTGAGATATATGACATCAAGCTTTTGACAAATTCTCTCACTAAATTTCTTGGTTTGATTCTTGTTTAGATTCATAATCTTTGATTGTTAATTGCTTGAATCTGGAATCACAATTGATATCAGAGATACACGATCAATTCAGACTCATGATTTGCAAGATATGATCAAGATTTGAAGAACTCACATCCAATTTTAGCAAGTTTATTGTTTCATCAATTTTGATCTTAAAATTGATGAAATTGATTCTCTAGGTTCATTAGATGTTGATCGCCTATGCATATGGAATAATTCTTGTGTAAATTACTTGTTCAATTTCACACAATTGTGGATTGATTTGGGAATTTTTGGATATTTGAGTTTGTATCTCATATCACACTGTATTTGGATTAAGATTACTTGTATAGTGTTCAATGCTTAAAATTGGTTTATAGGATTTGTTCACAATCACTTTGGAACATAATTGCAAAGTTTCAAGACTCAATTCATTGTTTTGAAGAATTTGACAGAATGGATTAAGTCAAAATGAAGAACTCCCAAGATCTACAAATTTCGCACGGATCAAGGAGGATTTCGCATGCTACTGAAATCTGTTAATCTGTTAAGTACAGATTCTGCACAAAATTGTGTGAGAAAAGTTCAAATTTCGCACAAAGAGTTATACGAGTACAGTTTTCGCATCCCATTGTATGCAAATTTCATCTTTTCGCACATCATTATATGCGAAAAGTCAAGATTTCACATCCTATCTTCTGCGAATTATTGGTGATTGATTCAAGTGTTGTACGAATTTCTTGGCATGCGTAAAGTTTGATTGTGAATTTTTGACTAAGTCCAGAATTTGCATAATTCTCTACAAATTCTAGGCTTATGCGAATTCTTGCCTTGTACGAATTTTGAAGGTGTAAATTTGAAGATCTTCATTCTAGTGGTCTGCGAATTCCATCCTTAGAAGATTTTTCAAGATTTTGAAGAGTTGATCAAGGTTGACTTTTCAAGTCAAAGTTTATCTGAATTTTTCGGAACCACCATTTCAAGCATACTGTCAGAATCTATTCAAGATGTGTTAGCTCCAATTCTGTGTATAGAAAGTATTGAAAAATAGGCTTAAGTGTAGGAAACTTCAGAAGGCTGCTGAATACACCAAGGTACACCAACGAAGTGTCTAGCTCAGAAGCTCTGTCAAACATCTGGCCAAGAAGTTCCCACCGATCAAAGACATCGTTCACCACAAGGCACTGATCGACACCGATCAAAGTTCGACACCGGTCCACTCCGGTCGAGGGAAGACACCGGTCACAGCAACTTACCCCGGTCGCAAGACCCCGGTCGCAGACACCGGTCACCACAAGGCACCGGTCGGACAACACACCAATCCGCACAGACACCGGTTGAGCACACCGGTCGAAGGAGGGACAGTCAAGACCCGGGTTTGCGCATTAACTTCTCGCACAAACCTCCATTTCGCGCGACCCACCTCTCGCGTAAACCTCCCTTTCGCGCGATCGACCTCTCGCGCAAACCTCCATTTCGCGCGACCTGCCTCTCGCGCAAAATCCTCTTTGCACCAACTTCTCTTAGCCTCTGTGATGGTTAACCTCTGCAGATGGAAGACTTGAAGATATCAAGACTAAATGGTCAAGACAAGATCACGTACAGAACACATGAGCCTGCTTTACGAAGATTCTCAGGATTGTCATATGCGTGTCCACGATGTTCTACTTTCCAGGTGGCATTCCTTTTATGGAATGTCAGCCTTTGTCTTGTACTATTGTGTGCTCACCCCTTGTATATGAAAGGAGCACCTCATGAATCTTCATTTACGCGAGCATACAATGTTGAGAGCACCCTGTATTTTTTTTATTATCTTTGAAGAGCATTTTGCACACACTTGTGCATGTTCTTGGTGTATTGATCAAGTTAATGAAGATTTTGATTCAATGAGTAAATCTTATTCTGTTCATTGATTGATTTGTTACCTGATTGTGTATTTCTTACCAAAGTAAATCTTTCTACTACATCTAAAATCGCTTCCGCACTCTTATTATTCTGGTTTGTGTAGTTTTAGTGGTTTATCATTTCATAAGAACACAAAATTGGGATCAACAATTGCTATCAGAGCAGACTTTGATCATTAATATCAAAGGATCTTGTTTTATCCATGATTCTTTGTTGTTTGGTAGTATTTTGAGTTGTTCTTCGTCTTGGTTCTCATTCAAAAGAAACATTCTCTATTTTCTGAGTTATCTTCAACATGTTTTATTTGGATTCAAAACTAGTCTGTTTTTCATCCGAGAACAGTTCAAAGCTTGTTAAGCTGTGTTATTACACTTTCTCTAATCATAATCTCACCATATCAGGATCTTTATCATCGTAATTGAGCTACGCAGTTCTTACTCTGTTTTGTCACCATTTTTTGTTTCATTACAAATGGCAAACGCAGTAACCTTTTTCAGCACAGGATCTCAATCCAAACCTTGTACACTTCTTAGGGATGAATATCCCAAATGGAAAATCAGGATGGTTCACTTCCTTGAAGGAGTGGATACTGGATTGGTCGAGTTTCTTCATAACCCTCCATACATTCCCATGACCACTGTTCCCAGGGTACCTGCAACCGCTACCACTCCATAGGTCCTTGAATATCAACATCGCAAACCTATTGCTAAGTGGAGTGAGCAAGAGAGAGAACTACATGAGCTTGATAAGAAAGCCAAAAGGCTACTCATCATGGCCATCCCTAATGACATATTTCAGTCATTGGACTCATGTGAAACATCCAAGGATCTGTGGCTAGAGTTGGATAGACAACTCAAAGGAGGTGCTAAACAAAGCTCTATGCATTAGTGAATACTATGCGTTCATAGCCCTGCCGAGTGAGATAGTATAGAGCACCTACAACAGACTCAACTCTCTAATTAATAAATGTAAGAGATATGGGGTACAAAGAACCACTGAAGAAAACAACGTCATGTTTCTTCCGATCTTAAATGATGAATGGCTGCATTTATCCATGTCTCTTCGAATCACTCTAGATCTCGAGAATTGGTCACTATCAGACCTTATTGGCACACGTATCAGCCAAGAAAACCACATTTCAAAGATCAAAAATCAGGTAGGTGGGCCACTTGCGTTGATGGGTAAAGTTTCAGAGGGTCAAAATAAGGTGAAGAAGGAGAAAGCTATGGAGAATGTTCTGAAGAAGAAGAAAAAGAAAGTGCTTATGGCTGAAAGTGAAGATGAAGACAATTCAAAGGAAGAAATGAACATGGCTTCAATGGCTAAGACTCTAGCTTTAATGACCAAAGAATATAACAGTCGTCATAATAAGAAACCAATGTTCAACAGTGGTAGAGATGAGAGGGATGATAGAAGTAGGTATGGGGGATATGAACAGAGGAAGTTTGGGAGAGAAGATCGTGAGGATAGAAGACCGGGAGAAGAGATGAGACAACAGAAGGGGTGCTTAGAAGGAAAATGGCAGAGGAGGTGAAAACACTGCCTAATAGAACGAAGGCTACTTCAAGTGTGGGAAACCAGGACACTTCGCAGCAGAGTGCAAGGCAAATGTCACCAAAGGCAAACCGATTTGAGATGTTGGCTTTTTCAAAAAGAAGGTAGAGTACTACACGTAGAGGTCACTGATGGCCTAACAAGATAATCTTGTGACCGATGAGTCCTCTGATGAAGGGGACATAAATGCACTTTTTTGTGGAATGGCATAAGTCAACACCTCTGACGCTGATAGTGAGGTATCCACGTCTGACTCTTCATCTCATGACTCTGAAAACAAACTTTTTGAACTTAAAGAGGAATTCCTTGCTTGTAAGAATACATGCTCAGAGCATGTGAAAAAGCTTGCCTTCTTTGAGCGAGAGGCTAGACTTCTCACTCAAGAAAAAGATAAACTTTATCTTGAAAAGAATTCCCTTGTAACAGAACATATTTCTAAAAAGAAAACATTAAAACAAAAGGTGATTTCTCTTGACAAAGCTTTAAGGGCAAAGATTAAAGAGCTAACGGATAATGAGAGTGACAGATTAAAAGATGTTGCTTTGAAAAATTTCTTCCAAAGAGAAAGAGAAGTCTTTCACCAGGACTTGATCGACAGAGACCTTATAATTAGGAAATATCAGGATGCATAGAAAGTGCAAGAGAAAGTCAATACCCAAATAGGTAGAAGAGATATAAGGTTCACAGATGTTGATCCGTATACTGGAAGAAAAAGAGATCAAACTTTATCAAATATTGTCAGCCTCGGGTTTTTTCAAAAAACTGGATTTCCAAACCTTACTTCTATATTTAAGAGGCGCAGAACCTCTAAAGGGCCACAGGAGAGAAATCCTCTGATTATGACCAACGTTTGGTATGAAAATAAATGTATGTCATCGTCAACCTCTGGAAAGAGAAACTCCATTCCAAGGAAATATTTGTCTCAAAAACAGATTGGACTTTTCAAATTTGGCCGTCTAGAGACACAAACACAAATGGCCTTTGTGTGCATGATAACCCCTGAAAAGGAGTTGTCCTCTGAAGCAGAGTTTGTGCCAGCCTCTTTAGAAGAAATGTTATTCAAAATATTTCTTGAAAATGATTTAAAGAAAACTTATGAAAGTCACTTCTTTAATCATCCTGATATGACCTCTACCATGCATGGAATCTATGAGCAAGACCTGATGAAGTGTTTGAGTGTTCCTGATGTTTTCCTGTGTATTCTTCAGAATTTAAATGTTTCAAAGGACTCTGATGGATAGAGCAATACATGTCTAGAAGACCATGCCTCTGTCCACATAGACTTTATTGGTTCGTACTCTGAATCAGAGTTTCATCCTCTGTCGATGATGAAACCAAATCAGTGGAGCAAAAAATAGTTCCCTGTACTCTAGAGGAAAATAAATTATCCTCTAGCATTCATAATGGAATGGTTGCTCCAAAAAGGAGATCTACAGGGATACCTATTTGCCCTGATATTTTGGACATGTGATTACAAGCTAAGACTTCTCTTGAGCTTGAAAAGTTAAACAAGGAAAAGACTCTGTCATCTCAAAAGCCCAAAGATCCAAAATCAACTAAATCTTATCTAGAGAAATTCACTGGGCAATAGAAGGGAAAATGGATTAAAAATGGCAAAGGTTATGCTTCTGTCCCAGTGAGTTCAAGGAAGGAAAACCACGGAGGGAGAGTACACCAAGAGAGCAATCCACGAGGAACTTTTGTGAAAACTCAACCTAGGTTAGATGAGAATTTTTGTAAATAGAAACCCAAGTCTAGAAAGGGTTGTAGTGAAAAATGCTCGGTACCCTCCTTTGATATATTTAATGAGAAGTTCAAGAAATTTTCTTTTAGAGTCCAACATTGTAAATATTTTGATCTTATGCATGCTCTTGACCAACATTTCTCTAGCCCAACCTGTCTTATTTCTCAACCCAAGCCCAAGAACGCCAAATTCAAGGGTGAAAAAGGACAATCTGGTAACTCTGTGAAAGAGGATAAAACCAAATCCAAGAGTGCTAAGGCAACTCTTAAGAACCCTAACAAACATGCACCCATTTGGAAATGGATACCTAAATCTCTTTAATCTTCCTACAGAAGAAGAACCGTATGCCGATTTGGTACCTAGACTCCGGGTTCTCAAGGCATATGACTGGCGACAGAAGGTTGCTCCCCACCTACAAAGAAAAGTTTGAAGGTGGCTCTGTAACCATTGAGATAATGGGAAAGAGAAAATAAAAGGCTATGGAGTCATTGCTAAGGGAGTCATCGATGTCTGCAAAGTGGATTATGTGGATGGCCTTAAGGCTAAGGAAACTAAAACACCTTTGACTTTTACAATGTTGACTTTCCTATTAAATCTTGGATACAATATTTGGATTTAACAATCTCCCCCTTTGTATTCAAGATTTAATAAAAATTTGATGCAGAACTTCAGCTCTTGATTCTTCAAATTTTGTCTCTTGAACAACCTTGAAAAATCAACATGCCTTGAAAGTGAAACAGAATTGAAACATTGACTTTAAACTTTGATAACAGCTTTGAAAAAACTTGGAAAAACTTGTATCTTCATCATTTGACCTCTGAACCATCTTTGGAAGAACAAACCTTCTTTAATCTTTGAATTTTCTTTTCAGAATCTTTTGTATTTAAATCAGCGGAAGCAACTTAAACTTTCACAAACCATCTCGATTAAACTTTGAACATTCTTCCTTCAGAATCTTTTGGCTTTGAATTTCTTTATCAGACTTGAACTTTGAACAAGAACTGTTGAAATTGAACTTTGTATAATTCTCCCCCTTTTTGATGATGTGAGCATCATTATCATCAAAACTTCATCAATTTCAGCTCAGACTTTGATTTTCCCCTTTGAGATCAACTAACAATCTCCCCTTTGACAATTTCCGCACTTTGATCTGAAGAGCCGAATCATGAACTGTATATATCCGAATCTTTTCAAATTCAGACATAGTGAGCGTGTAACCCTGATTCAACATATGAAACAGTTAGGAATGCCTGTCAGTAACACAAAGTTACTGTGTACAACAAATGTACAATATAAGGAGTTGGTTTGATGATGACTCCTAAGGACTTCCATTCAATCATTGAAAAACACAAGGTTTATCTATGAATGTTCTGACAGAAAAACAGATTTTCTGTGTGCTCGTGCTTGTGTATGAAAGAATTTTAGCACAATGATTGTGTTTCATAAAGGATCAAAGTATGTAAATCACTGAGACAACAATGATTATACATGGACTCAATGTCCATGAGAAAGGGTCGAAGGTGGGGTAACTTTCCTTCTTTTTCAATATCAATATCATCCAAAAGAAGATCCGATAGATTTTATGTTGCTTACCCAGAAAATGTGAAACATTCTCTTTTTAAGAAAAGAATAAGTAGATGGTGGGGTTGTATACAGAAGATGGCATGGGCTATTTGCCTATTTCAATGATGATCACCAAATAAATGTGAAACAATCAGTAATGTGGCTGCCCGGCTCAGAAAGATGTTTGGTGCAGAGTTTTGATATTCTTTTAACTCTGTTCTCACACCCTCTTTCTTTTAAACATATAAGGTCACATCTAACCAATCTCTCATTTCCATTTTACCTCTGCTCACTCCCACACTCAATTCTTTTAGACCCCTCTCCCCTCAATCACTCAAAGGATTTCTTCCGGGGTAGGAAACACTGGTTATCGTGAATCCATGGAAGATTTATTAAGCACTCACACTGAATCCCATGTTTCTAAAAGTACATGCTTATCAATGATTTTCTTGACATGTGAAGCATAAGAAATCATATGTCAGTGTATGTATGCTCATCAAAAATCAGATATGAAATTTGAGCATTTTGAACTTTGAAGATTTCTCAAAACAAGAATATTGAATGAATGAAATGAAGTCAAAAGAATTGTTTTGAGAATCTGACAATGAATCAAACAGATCAAATCAAATGGTTCGGGTATCAAAGAATTGGATATTTTTTTATATGAACAAATATAAACAATTTTATCAATGAAAGCACAAATATGTAAAAAATGAATGATGCTCAACAACTTTGAATTTCAAACGGGGGTATTACCATCGAAAAATTGTTTGAATTTGAGACATGGTAATAACAATTTCAAATAAAATACTGAACCGGTGTGTATGAATACTTGACAATATATGGACAAGATAATACACAAGTATTGATCTTTGGAAACACACGGTCAGTTAAATATTAAGCTCAAAATTTGAAAAACATTTAAAATCACACTTCTAAATTCATAAAATCTTTTGAGAATAAGAAGTGGTTTGAACATTAAAGAAATTGTTTTTCATTTTCGAAAGTTGTTCTTATTTCAAACAATCCGAGATCTAGGATCAAAAGATATTTACCTTTTCAGCTCCCCCTCAAATCATGATTAAATGATTTATATCTTTTAAGCTCCCCCTGGATATTAGCACAATATTCGTCTTTGATCATTGATGAACGGGTCCTGATCTGTCATGTGATCAGAAGCCACCACCTTTACTCCCCCTTAAATTAAGCATCTGAAATATTACAAGTAAAACAGGATAGAGATCAAACACTCCTTTTTGAATTGTTAGACCATAAATATCAGAAAAATCTAGCAAAGAAAAAGTATAGGGTAGAGATCAGGTCAATTCTCTTGGGATGAAGACCATCAATATCCATCGGATGCAAGCATACAAGAGTAAGGTCTTTTTGATCGCTGAGGTCCGAGTCCTAAACTGTTGTGTTTAGAAGTCAAACTCGTTTGAAGTTCGGGTTCTAAGCTGATGTACTTAGAAGCCATAATCTTGACATTGAGGTGCGGGTCTTGAACTGTGTTATTCAAGAGCCATTGTTCTCTTACTCCCCTTTGGCTAGAGATGCCTGCAACACAGAACCAGTTTTCTTCTTTGGTACCCACTGGTATTTGGGTTCAGAAATGTTAGTTGTAGTTCGTGTGGGGGAAACAGAGTAAGAACCATACCAGAAATGATTACTAGTCTTATGGATATGATCATGTGTACAACAAATAGAACAATAATATTTCTTACCGTTAGATGCTTTGTTCTTCTTTGCTTTGTGTACAGGTACACATGATTTCTTCTCATTCAACTCTTTTTCTTTATCATATTTGACTGGTTTCTTTTGCCAACCCAGTGTCTTTTTCATGAAAATTTTTCTCCTCGGATAAGTATCTGAACCATCTAAAAATTCATCATAGAAAAGGTTAGTGTGACGAATCTGATTAAATGATTTGACTTGCCTTTGTGAAGAGACAACTTTCTGACTTGAAACAGACTTTTCAAGCTCTTTGATCTTTGACGCAAAGTTATCTCTTTCTTTCACAAGCTGGTCAATCTTCTTTGAGAAATCAGACTTTTTTCTTTGCTCTTTCTGCGCATTGGCAGACAGTTCAGACAATTTGGAAGTCAGTTTCTTGATTTCAGATTCAAAGATTAAACGTTCTTCTTCAAATCCTTTCTCTGACTCATTTCGCTGGCCAGATAATTCTTTAAAAAATCCTACATTTTTCTATTCTATGGCCTTTTTCTCTTTAGCGAATTTTTCTCTTTCTAAAATCTGTACTTTCTCAAAGTCGGAGATTTGTTGAGAAAGTTTTAAGCATTTAAGCTCCACTGACTTCTTTTCCTCAAAACATTTTTTTGAAAAGTATGAGAACTTCTTTGAATTTTTTTTTTCACTTTCAAAATCAGCTTTACTGTCTACAAGCTGTTTTTCCAAAACAGATAAATTCTTTTTAAGCTCTGAGTTCTCAGATTCCAATTCCTTCGTATTCTCTTTGAAAGCCTTCAACTCTTTTTGAAGCTCAACAGATTCTGCTTGTGGCTCAGATGATTTCTGTTCAGTTGTCTTCAGTTGGCTTTGTAGAGTTATAATCTCTCTCTCTCTCTTTCTCTTTTATCTCTTTTTCTTTATCATAGAGAATATCTAAAAATTTAGAACGATTATTAGTACACTGAATACATTCAGGAGTTTTAATACAGGTGAACAATTTATGTTGCAAATCCTGAATCGTTTTGAGGTATTCTGAAAATTTCAATTCCAGATCATTTCTTTCAGCTTCATTACCAGATATATCAGATCTGTAGCAAATTGACATCTTGAAAAAGTAATCAACTTGAAGTGAATGACCGTTCCAAACTATGTATCAAAAACTCAAAAATTAGATCAAATTGAAATCTTAAAAAAAAGAATTCGTAAAAATTGAAAATTTGAACAACACTTGTTATGGCGCAATGTTAGAAAAAAAAAATTCATAGAAGAAAAAAAAGGCGCAAAGTAGAGTTTCTCGGATGCAATGTGAAATGCAAAGACAGGTTTTCGGATGAGTCTTGAAGCGCAAAGAATGGTTTTCGGGTCCTGTGTGAAGCGCAAACTAATACTTTGCGGATGAAGTGAGAAGCGCAAAGTGCAACTTTTCGGGTGATGAATGACGCGCAAAGTAAGACTTTGCGTTTACAGAGAGATGCGCAAAGTATGCTTTGCGTGTGAAGAGAGACGCGCAAGAGAGTCTTTGCGTGTCCAGATATATCCGAAAACTATTTATGAATGAAGCGCAAACCATATGAATGAAGCGCAAACTGTGGATCTTGACTGAATCTTTCTCAAATCGATTGATACCTGCACATTTGATCTCAAGCACTTATTAGCATCATCGAAAAACAGTTCAAAACACACAAACACAATCAATTTTCGATTAAAACAACAAATCACACGAATTCGATCAAGAACAGAGTTCGAACTCGTTTTCAAGAAAAACTCAAAAAATCGAAAATTGACATTGAAAATGAACGAATTACGATATGAATTCAAAACAAGAATCAATCACCAACATAAATCGCATCCAATGAATCCAAATTCTTGCATTAAAAAAGATTTTATCAACAAAATTCAGATGAACAGTGAAAAACTCGTTTCTTGAAAAAACAATTCGAAAATCACGATTTTTCAATTCAAAACACATAAATTTCAATTCAAAACCTAATCAAATCATTCCTGAAAAATTTGGTATGGCTCTGATACCAATTGTTAATCAATAAAATCCCAATCACAACAAGCAGTTACTCAATATTTATCAATAATACTCAAGAACTAGAGAGAGAAAGTCGAGAGAGAGAAAGTAGATATTGTATTACACAATTACTGAATATTACAATGAAGCATAATCCTCTAGAACGTTTTTACAAGTTTACAAAGACAAACCTATATATACCACCTAACTATTACAAAGCCTTAAAGGCTAAGGAAACTAAAACACCTTTGACTTAAACAATGTTGACTTTTACAATGTTGATTTTCCTATTAAATCTTGGATACAATATTTGGACTTAACACTCATGCGTGAAGATACTGGGAGGCGCATGTACTCGATCGTTCACCGCCGTTACTGACGTGGCAACATCTGATTGGGGCGTAATCTGTACCGTCATTTTTTCAAACGACTCACTACTTCATAGGTACTAATTATGAATTTGAAATTTTATATTTTACTGCTTATATTTTAACACCCGTCTCACACTATAAATATAAACCCTTTGTCTTTCTTCCCGTCTTTACCTGAAATCGGCATTCTAGAGCATTCAAGAGCAAGAAACCTGCAAGTCTTTTTCTACTCCATTTCTTAATTTCAAATGGTATCCAAATATGATTCTCCCAAGAAATCCCAAGGTTATCAGAACTCGAACAACTCCCAACATTCAATGGCTCAAAAGGACGATTCTGGATCTGTTGGACCCGAACAACAACTCACAAGCCAAATGCTCTCATTCAAAAGGCATGAATACCATTCGACTACCTTGAACTTAAAATCAAACAACCGCTATGTGGTTCTTGACCCCAAAGGTTACCCTGCTGAAGTCGAACCTTTGCTCTAAATCCTTAGCAATCACTTTCTCACAAATGCCCTAACAATGACTAGAAACAACATAACTGAATCCTATGTCCAACAATTCTGGAAAAGTTCTAGGTATGAAAACATCCAGGATTATGAACATTGTGTTATGTGTTATGCTACTAACCCTGGAAGTAACATGGTTATAAACCTAGGAATTAACAGAAGCAAGGTCTTTGAGATCTTCAAACTACCAACCAAAGACCAACTTAATTTGGTCAAGTTCTAAGAGGAACTGACAGATGATGAGCACTTAGAATTCCTAAAATTCATAGGGTATGCTAAACCTATCGCCAAGAGAACTGATTTCAGACGCTAGATCCTTCCAGCTCTGTGGAATGTATTGTTCTCTATTCTCAACAGGGCTCTGACACGCAAGGTGGGAAGCCCAGATTAGTCAAGCCATAACATTCTAGAAATAATGTATGGTATCTACTACGACCTTCCCCTATATTATGCGAGGGTAATTTTCAGGGAGATTATGAACGTCGTGATTGCCAAAGAGAAAGATCAGAAGAGGGGTACTAAACCGAAGACTTTGCTACTCAACAGGTTCATCGCAGTCCTTCTAGGAGATGAAATGGTAGGTGAAGGCAAACTACCCGCTGAGGGTAAGATCACCAAAATTTATGAGATGAAGTCTCATAAACCAACAACTTTGCCCACAGGATACCCGGGCTCAAGACCTCTGCCATCTTAACCTATTTGGGTAGTGAGGAGGGTAGATTAGCTTACATTTGTGGGCACAGGACTCCTGGACGGAGTCTTACAACCCCCCTACCCCACGTGTAGGATTCCAAGTGACAGAGATAGTAGTGTACTTGAGGGAAGATAGAGTTGAGGGAGCAGAAGTTTTGGCCGAAGAGACACAAGCTGTGAGAGAAGATAGAATAGAGCCAAAAAGTGGGGCAGGGGGTGAGAAACCCAAGATGGACAAGAAAAATAAACCCAAAAAGAGGGTTGTACAAGAAGAGTCCCCTAGAACAGAGGCTTAGGTGACAGAGGCTGAGAAGCCCCAAAAGAAGAAGTCCAAGAAGGCCAAGGTGCTCGCAGAAGAGGCTAGGGCTGAAAATATTGAAGGAGAGGTCGCTAAACCTCTAAAAGAGAAGATAAAGAAGAAGGCAAAAAAGGCCGAGGTGGTCGCAGAAGAGGCTAGGGATGAAAATATTGAAGCAGAGGTCGCTAAACTTCTTTAAAGAGAAGAAAAAGAAAATGAAGGCCAAAACTGTTATTATAGAAAAACGTAAGACTGATGGCATAGTCTCAGAGGTCGTCAAGCCTCTGAAGAAAAAATAGAGACTATAAAAATTGGGTGACAAAGAGAAGGCAAAGGCCTCTGACACTGACACTGTAGTTCCATTGAAGGAACCTGCAGAGGAAAAGGAGTCTCATCTGCAGAGGACAAAAAAGAATAGACTGATCTTGGAAGAATCACCCATACATGAGGCTAAGGAAAAAGAAACAACAACAGAAAAACCTCAGAGCCCTCTGAGAATAGCAGTTGAGATTGGCAAAGTGGCAGTACAACAACTAGCCTCAGAGGGTCTGGAAACCACTGACCCCTTCATAGAAGTGGATGATGTAACAGGGCTCTCAAGCAGTGATGAGGACAAAAGCGGTGAGGATAGGAGAAAATAAAAATCGAAGGAGGAGATGATGGTGAAAATGATGCCTAGAGCACACAACCAAAACCAACTCTCAGTGTAAGACACATCTCTATCCTTCCAGATCTAGTGCATAAGGATATTGGAGAAGGATCGCACAATCCGATAATTAACTAGCCAAACCAGACAGAGGATCCTTTTTCCTCCACTGTACCACACTTAGCCGGGAATCCAATACAGCCCTATCCTCTCAAAAGGATGGTGGTGAAGATACATATGTTCATTTTCCTCAGTACACACCTCCTACCCATGAAGAGGAATCTATTGTCTCTGTTACATACTTTAGCGAAGCCAAAAACACTTCAGAGGTGTTTGAGGGAAAACACTGACCCTGCGGGTCTAGATCACCTGCAGCGTACGCTCATCAAGGATGTAAGGGAGGACTCTGAATCCTCTCCTAAGAGATTTGATGACAAAACCTCTGTAGATGATTGCTTAAGGAACATTGAGGATCAGAGGGAAATCCTACTGAGCACAACATCAAAATAGGCTCTTTAGGTGCCAATGACTCATTGGCTAAATCTGGACCATGTGTTGGTCCAAAGGTTACCTTGAGCGCATTTGTCACAAAGGATGAGTTTAAATCCTTTGCGGACACTTTGTTCCAAAAGCTCAATGAGTTGAAAAGATCCATTCCCATCTCTCCCCCAGAACCTGCAGAGTTGAAGGCAAAAACAGAGGCTCTTAAAGCAAATACAGAGGCTATGCTCGAGATTAAGAAGGCCACTGATGAAAACTCTGCAAACATCAAGAAAATAATCGAAGCCTCTATAGCTCAGGCCAACAAACAAGACTCCAATGAGATCGCCAAAACCGTGGACCTCCAAACCGATGCTGACAAAGATCTTGGCCAGATTTTCATGGAAGAAGCTGCGAAATACGCAGCAAAGGTCCCAACTTCTAGGCTTAATGATGTTACAAAGCTGAAGGATGAGATAAATGACATGACTCGCAGTGTCATGGTCCCTCTGCAAGCTCCACCCCCTTCCTCACCACAGAAGCCTCCGACTGCAGCACTTCCCAAAGATCTTTCCACAAAAGAAGAAATCACTACTCTGGGAAAAATGCTTTTGAAGAAAGTTAATCTCCTGGGTGCATACATGATCACAGAAGACAAATCTGTTGCCACTTAAATGAAAAAAGACAGTGGCCACCCTCAAGTTCAAATCCGATTATGAATTCAACAAACTTTCAATGGCCGCCAACGATGTAGTAAAGATGATCGAGCATCATACAGAGACCAACCTCTGTAAAAGAAAGAAAAGGAAAGCTCGTACTTTATGCCACGCGAATGCACATGAAAAGAGACAGAGGCATGATGCCCAAGACTCTGATGGTCATGGTTCCCATGAGGGGGAGAAGGCCATACAGTCAACCACATAACCAATCATTGCAGTTCCCCTCAAAACCATTCCTTCTCAGAAGGAGGGAACCTCAGAGTGCACACCCAAACGATGAAAATCGTGTGCCTTTGAGATGAAGAATCAATCAACTGCAATTCTCTCATCAACCACCTCTGCAAAACCACCAAAGAAGATTAAGGTCAGTTCTGGCTCTGAAACAGTCGTAGAAGGACTTGAGATGTTCTTCGAACCATCAAGTCCTTAACTAATACCCATTGCACCTACTCCCAATGTCCAATTCTCAAGTCTTGATCCAGTTACTGCTCAAGAAGATGTTGCAGAGATCCCAAGACAGAACCTACCAAAGAAATCTTAAGAGCCTAAACATAAAGCCAGGACAAACTCTCCTGCTGGCATCTATGTAGAAAATCCTACGGATGACAGAGTGAAAGAGATTGTTCAATCAATGGATGCTATGTCGATTCCAATCCCATGGCCACCACCGAAAGAACATAAATTTCATGAAAACATCTACACTTATCTCTACAGTGCAGAACCTGAAGCGGTGTTCCTTGAGCCGAATATGCATCCTTTGATAAAAGAGTATGTCAGAAGAAGATTCAATGATACTGCACTAAACAAATCTGAAGTATGTTCTCTGTCAGACATCAAAGAAGTCATGGGGCTCTCTCTGCACTCATTCTGCAACAAGCCAATTATGTATGTGAGGTATGTGGTCAACATAAAGGATGGAAAGCAGTACATATTCATGGATGCAAACTTGAAGAACCTCTGTCCTTATGATCTACCTCAACTTCATGCATACATAGAGCAGAGATTGGAGAAGAGGAAACAGTTCATGATTGTCAACGGGTGTATTAAAGAGGTCATGCATGAGCATGTCAAGTATCACAATAAAATGGACTTTGTAGTAGCACTTCTACTTGGAGTCGACAAGTTTTCGATTACATGACCAAATGACAAAATGTCGGGCATAGATTAAATCTCCTCCAACTCTCTGATCTCTGAGCCTCATTATGGGTTTGTCTACAGGGATGATAATGGCAAGAAGATGATTTTTAAGCCTCATCAGAGTCACAAGTACTCAATCAGTACTTTGATGAAGATCAAGAAAACCATTCTAAGAAAATTTGGCACAGAGACTATACAAAGTAGACCCTTTGAGAGAATGATTGATGAGATAAACGCGTATATGAAGTTTTGGAATCTCATTCTGTCAATGAAGAAAACATTAGATGAGAGCTTCACTCGGCCAATCGCTGATTTCCCTAAGTCATTCTTGTAATAGTTAGTTTTTCATTCTAGAGGAAACAAGATTCTTTCCACGGCACTGGCACTTGATGAACATTAAGTACTCATATTGATATTCGTCTTACTCCTTTTCTACACCAAGGAATGCATGAATGTTGGTCGGTCTTCTTCTAGAAACAAAAATATTACTATGAGAGTCTTCTAGAAAAGCATATCTTAACCTTCAAGCCATGTGCCATTGTTGCAAGCTTCTTTGTCTCTGTTATCTGGTCAAAGCTGGTCCTTCTTCTAGGATAGACAGTGGAATCACAGGTTCAGAAGGAGGAACATCAGCCTGTGCTTTGGATGACTGACCAAGTTTAAATGTGCTTGAAGGATCAGTGGTAGTCGGAGCTGTACCATCAACATGAATAGAAGAAGTTGAAGCAGCTTCAGGAATCTCTTCTTGTGATGGAAGGTCTCCGTACAGCGTGTTTGAAATTTCTTCATCTTTTGCATCCATGAAAACCGAATCATCTTCAGTGTCAGATATCACAACTATATCCTCATACTCTTCTTCTTTAACCTTGCAAAGCTTCTCGTATCTGATGTTATCATCATCGTCTAAGTTGATCTCAATAAAGTTTGCAAAGAAGGATCTCATGTCATTTGCAATCTCAGAATCATCCAGTACCACTGACTTTGGTGCAGAATCTGTATCTTCATATACAACAATTTGTATGTTGCTCTCAATATTCTGCTCAGAAATATTCAGCACATTTGACATGGAAGATAAATCAGCACTTTCTATCATAGCATTCACAAGATCTTCAATACTACAATCTTGAATATTTTCAGCACTCTTTTCTTTGTCAGGTACCTCTTCTTGAGTTTGTTCTTCTCTAGCTGAAGACCCTTCCACTCTTTGTCTCTTGGTCATCTCCCCCTCATGACCTTGATGATCGGGATCATCTTGGTCATGTCACCTTTTATGAGACGGACCTGCTTCAGTTCTGCAATTCTGTTCATGATGATCAAACCTATTAGTTCAGAGAAGGCTTGAATCATGAAAGATTTGAGATCAACAAAATTTGTTCGAACTTCAGATCTAAAAGGATTGAACTCTTCTGATAATGCGGAAATCCTATCAGAATCAGACGTAGAAGCTGGATGCGGAATTGGCTGTAAATGCCACAGCAGAGAAATCAAGTCCTAGTTTTGTTGATCAGGCGGAGACATAGAAATAAGGCAAGCATAGAGCAAATATGTCAACTCTGAAATCGGAAGATCTTGAACATGAGTGCTTGAAGAAGATACTGGAGGACGAGTAGAAGCAGATACACCAACTGATTGAGTAAACGGTGGAGGAAGTGGAATAGATACGAATGCAGGAACAGTAGAAGTGACAGCAGAAGACAGTTCTCGGATAACTACCCCAGATGGACGTCTGAAAGGAATCTCTGGAGGAATCATAGAAGTATCAATCTCTGGCATCTTATCCTTGAAAAGAGTCTTTAATTTCTGAACTTGTGCCTCTTTCTCAATATCAAAATGATCAGTCATTTGACGAATGATGTCATTCAAAGTTGTAAACTTTGCAGCTGATTCTCGAGCTTGAACCAAAGAAGGCTCAACAAATTAAGTGACACTAGCCGAAGAATGAATAGCCGAGAGAGAAGTTGCTGGACCTTGACTCTGCATCTGAGATGTAGAATTAGCAAAGGCTAAGTCTAACTCGTCGACCTGAAAATCAGCAACTGCAGGATTGATAGACACAGATTCTTCTTCAGACATAACGTTTTCTTGAACATGCACTTCTGGTTCCTTGAACTTCCTTTGATAAACAAGAACACCAGGCTGGTCACCATCATTATTATCATTACCATCAGTGTCATCAATATCATAATCTTCATCCCTAGAAGTATTATTACCAGCATCAGCATCGGCATCTCTATCTCCATCTCAATCAGTAGTATCATTAGCAGTAGCAGAATCATCATGGACAATAGGTGTAGTGTCAATAGCGGCAAGAACATCATCTATTTGTTGATCGGCAACAACTGCTTCAACCTCTTGTTCGGAAACATCTACTTCAACCTCTTGATCAGCATGAACAGATGCATCTTGTTCATCATGAGACGGTTCAGCTTGATCACCTGCCAAAGAAAGATCATTCTCCAGACAACATTGAATTATGCTGTCATCAGATGGATCAGCATAATTCATAATGAGATCTTGAGGAATCGGCATGGAATAGTTAAAATACTACTTCGGTTTCTGAATATAAGTCATCTCTGTATCCGGAACTTGAGGCCAATTCAATCAACGAGGAATAGCAAGATTACTTCTAAGCATACTGCGAACGATTAGCTTCATGTATCGGGCAAAAGGAATAAACTTGCGCTTCTTATGCGTAAGTTTGTCTTGCACTCTCTCCGAAAATTCGGTCCAAAAGATATACGTATAGTCGACATGCAAGTCATAGACAACTGCATGGAACAACCGATGATAATGCAGACTTGCATTATCAGTGCCATAATGTTTCGATGTAAGGCACCTGTTGAGAACGGAGAATAATGCATACCAAACTGGAGGTAGATTGTACTTGTCAAAGTCACTTACGCTATTCAAAACACCAAGATATCCCAAATTGCGTGTACCTTCGAGAACATCCTCTTCAAAAGGAAACTGGTCGTAAGAAGTGTGGCCGGGTCATGAATTTGGTTCAGGAGGTTCTAAAATCAGCCGAAGACGCTTGTAAGATAGAAACAAGTCAAACTGATCAATCTGTAGATCAAATTGATGAGGTCGTACAAGCTCATTCTTTGAGATCGAATGCCAGGCCTGCTGAAGATACACTTCAGGAACATCAGCGCAATATGTAAGAGCAGGAGCGAGCGGATGACCTTTTAGAATAGCTCTTATAACTGGATTTATTTTGATCCTGTCAAAATCCACGAAATAGTTGTTCGGCTTGTATGGCAAGATATACATCATCGTGGGAAATACATCGTTCGTTGTTCGACGTGACGTAGAAAGATTCGCCCCGACAGAAGGAACAGACGGCATAGGTGTCTCGTGAGAAGTACGATCATATGGGTCATCGAGAATAACATTCTCGTCTTGAATCACGGGATCAGTGTGGGTTTGGGAAGCCATTATATAATCTGAAAAACAGAAACGAAGAAAATTAGACTAGATAAGAAAAACACAAAAATGGAAAAAAAAAGTTTAAGTCATATTTGCGTGACCAGAGAGAAACGCAAACAGAGGTTTGCGCGATAAACTTGTAACGCAAAGCAAAGTTTGTGTGATGAACGAGTGGCACAAAGTAAGTTTGCGTATGAAGTTTATAACACAAAACAAGGTTTGCGTGATTCATTTGTGAAGAAAACTTGACCTGGAAAAAAATTTCATTAACACAGGTTTACGTGACATATAGGTAACGCAAAAGTAACTTTGCATGACCAACTGATAACGCAAAGTAAACTTTGTGCAACCTACTTGTTGCGCAAACTACACTTCAAACAAAAAAATCACATAAAACACAAGGTTTGCGTGTCAAGAAGGTAACGCAAAGTAAACTTTGCGTTACCAACTGGTAATGCAAACTTAACTTTGCGTGACATGTTGGTAGCGCACACTTAACTTTGTGTGACCTGTTAGAAGCGCAAACTTAACTTTGCGTGACCAACTGGTAACACAAACTTAAGTTTGCGTGACCATCTTGATACGCAAAAAACCCTATAACACTCAAAGATTTTCGCGAGTTCATCTCTGATTTTTCAAAACTTCAAAGAAATCAAGTATAAAACAAGAGAAAGGCTCAAAATGCATTTAATAAAGATTGAAAACAAATTTCGACCACTTTAAGACTGATTAAAATCAGTAATCAACTCAAAAATGTGAAAAATTGAAAACCTAAAGATGAACAGTCGCGAAAACATAACTAACCAAAATCAAAGCAACTAAACAACAAAATAAAGGGTAAAAACACATATCTGATTATCGAATTAGGTAAAGAAAACAAACCCAACAATTGATTTTGAGTAAAAAGCTCTCGATTCTGATGTTGAAGACGACGAACAGTAGAAATAATAGAAATCGCACAGTAAGAATAACGGAAAATGAAATCAAAATCAAATATGAGCAATGTTATACTAAACATACTACAAATCAAATAAAGGTAGAACACATACCTGATTCGAAGAACAACTTTGAAAACAACAATTGAGAAATCGAGAGAGAGAGAGAGAGAGGGAAAATGAACAGCGAAAAAGTTCAAATGATAAAGAGAGCTAGAAAAAGAAAAATGAACATAGCAAACACTATTTATACTAAACTTTAAAAAAATAAAGAACACTAAAAAAAATAACACTCTAAAAAATAACATTCTTAAAAAAAATAAAAGAACATCTAATTGAAATTTTTACCTGCCAAGCTTCTTTACTCCCCCTACACAAATGCACAAAATTTAACATATCAGTATAGCATTTTGTTAAGTCCAAATATTGTATCCAAGATTTAATTAGAAAAGTCAAATTGTAAAAGTCAACAATGTCAAAGTATTGTCAAAGTCAAAGTTGTGTTTAGTTTTACTTAGTGGTTATGTTTTTGTATTAGGTAGTGGTATAAATAGGTTTGCTTTGTAATCTTTAGGTAAGAATCATATTGTAATATTTTCAGATTTATGAGATCTACTTTCTCTCTCTACTCTCTCTCTCTAGATTTTATTGTCTAATTCTTGATTCTTGATGAGAATTGCTTGATATTGTTTGGAATTTAACATTCACAATTGGTATCAGAGTTATTCTAGATCTTGAGAGAATTGAGAGAATCGATTTTCGTTTCTGATTTTGTGCATTAAGTCGAAAATTTGATTGATTTTCTTGAATTTTTTCAAGAAAATCTCGTTTTTTAATTTTTCATCAAATTCAGTTGTTTTTTTACTTACCTGATGAATTTTTGATCAGCACGTGAAGTATCTTATCATCTTTATATCTGACCACTTTATTCACTCCCCCTCAAGAAAAGAAGATATCAACTTTTATCATTCAGATTACCACTCCCCCTCGAAAAATGCATGTTAGAGCATAAATCTGTTGGATACATAATCAAGCATACTGAAGGTCAAAGTTGAGAAAGTCAAAGCTGCTAAAGTCAAATCTCATTAAAAGTCAAAGTTTTTTTTTGTAAGAAAAGTCAATGTATTAGTTTAGTTGTATTTGTATTTTCCTTGTATTAATAGTTAGTATAAATAGTTTCCTTCCTTTGTATTTTGTACATGAACTAAATTGAAGTATATTTAGTTGTCTTTTAGAGAGAGAAAGTTAGAGAGAGATAGAAGTCGTTGGAGAGAGTTCTAGAGAGAGATATTGTAATCTTGGATTGAGAAAGTAATTAAACAGGTAAATTTGATTGTTCAATATTGTTTGTTTGATTGTGTTATAGATTAGAAACTAGAATCAGGGACACACAATGCACATACCATTTGACAAAGATATGGATACACAAATATAAAGACATCAGTGTAAAAAGAAAAAATTATACTGAATATAAATTTTGAAACAACTGAACATATAAAATTTTAAACACTAAACAACTTAAATTCTACTCAGTAAAATATCACAGATTTATCAATCAGTTGAAATCAAGCATGTGTTGTTGGATACAAAGACAAGTTTCATTGCATATCAAGTTAAGACATGTTCAGTTTCAAAAACTTCCAGCAATCTATTCAGTGTGCTCGCATGCGAACTTCGATTAGCTTCAAGAAAATGCAATTCTAAAAATATAATAGAAAACTTTGCATGTACTTACACTAATCCATCAAAAATTAAGACTTTCACAAATTAACAGGTTTATCGCAACTCAAACATATTACCAAGTATCATGAGATGTGTGCTCATTGACATCTTTTAGCATTGTGCACATTGGCATATTCACATGAGTGTGCTCTTTGGAATCTTTTAAGCTTGTGCACTTTGGCATCTTTTAATCAACAAGTTCGTTAAGTAAAGAACATGTCGTAAATGTAACTTTCTATCTGACCCTATTGCAAGATTTGGGTCAGCCGCTCCCATACCAGTTGGCCTTAGGGGACTAGGTGTCAAGCACCCCTTGGAACTTATTCTCCCAGATCAGAAAGGCTACATCGACACATCCTAAACCCATTCATACCAGTAAAACATAACTTTCGATCTGGTTCTATAGAAGGATTTGGGTTCGATCACTCCCAGACCAATTGACCTTAGGGGAACAGATGACAAGCATCCCACAGAACTTACTTTCCCAAACCAGAAAGGTCACAGGTACAAAATTTTAAACTTAGAGTTTTCTATATTTTCTATATTTAATTTTCATCTCATTCTCTCAGTTTTACAACTAAGTGCTTAGCCCATATTTTCATTACAATCCATAATTCTGACTTTTTAGGTTTTCTAAGCATTGTAAACTATAAATATTCCGAATCACATATCTTTAAAGCATTTTCAAAAGCTTCAAACATGTTGCTGACCTTTCGATCTTTGTAAGACTTGAAAGTTGAACATATAAAACTTTAATATAAACAAAACAACTTGAAAATTTATCCTCGACACACATTTTATTCAACTGAAAGAAAACCTGTAAAGCTTTTACTTTATAGAATAAAATTTGTAAATATTTAAACTTTCGAATTCAACATGCCAAGTTTTGAAAGCAAAAAATTAAAACGTTTTTCATCTAAAGCTTTTGTAAAGATATTAGCAAGTTGCTATTCAGTTGTGACAAAATATAATTCAATAGTACCTTCTTCCACATGATGCTTTATGAAATGGTACCTCATATCTATGTGTTTGGTCTTTGTGTCCTGGACCGGATTGACTGATATCGTGATCGCGGATTTGCTGTCACAATAGATAGGCATTGTTTTGTATAGCATCCCATAATCACGAAGTAGTGTCTTCATCCAAAGCACTTGAGCGCAACAACTAGCTGCGGGGACGTATTCTTCCTCTGCAGTTGAAATTGAAACACCATTCTGCTTTTTCGACGCCCAGCTTATCAGTCTATCACCCAGAAATTGAAGGTGACCTGATGTACCTTTCCGATCTAACTGATTTCCACAAAAATCTGCATCAGAATAAGCAATTAGTTTATAGTCAGAACTCTTAGGATACCACAAACCTAAGTATGGAGTTCCTTTGATGTATCGAAATATGTGCTTGACTGCCAGCATATGCGATTCCTTTGGTTTGGATTGAAATCTGGCACATAAGAAAGTAGAGAACATTATATTCGGGCGACTCGCTGTTAAGTACATGAGTGATCCGATCATCCCTCGATAAGTCTTGACGTCCACAACTTTTCCATCTGGATCTAATCCAATTTTGGCACCATGAGCCATAGGCGTACCGATTGAAAAGGATTTGTCCATCTCGAATTTCTTCAAAATGTCAAACACGTAATTCGACTGGTTGATAAAAATTCCATCTGGAAGCTGCTTCACTTGTAAGCCGAGGAAGAAATTAATTTCTCCCATCATGCTCATCTGAAATCTAGAGGCCATAAGACCAGAAAACCAAGTACATAATGATTGATTAGTCACACCAAAAATAATATCATCTACGTAAACTTGAACTAAGCAGATATCCAAGTTAGAACGATATATAAAAAGAGTAGTATCGATAGATCCTTTGGTAAACCCGGATTTGATCAAGAAGGCTGAAAACTCATCATACTACGCCCTCGGTGCTTGTTTCAGACCATACAATGCTTTATCGAGAAAATAGACATGATCAGGACGTTCTTTGTCAACAAACCCCTCTGGTTGAGAAACGTAGACTTCTTCTTTCAGTTTCCCGTTCAGAAAAGTTGTTTTCACATCCATCTGATATACTGTAAAGTTCCGATAAGCAGTGAAAGCCAGAAACATACGGATAGCTTCTAATCGAGCGACCGACGCGAAAGTTTCATCGTAGTCAATTCCTTCTTCTTGTCGATACCCCTTGGCTACCAATCTAGCTTTGTTACGAACGACGATACCATCTTTGTCTTTCATGTTCTTGAATATCCACTTTGTGCCAATAATGCTCTTTCCTTTTGGCCGTGGTACAAGTCTCCAAACTTTTAGCGCGTCAAATTGATTGAGCTCCTCTTGCATTGCTATAATCCAATCCGGATCCTCCAATGCTTCAGATACTTTGGTTGGTTCAATCTTGCTTAGAAAGCAAGTGAAAAGACATTCGTTGGGAGTAGCCGTCTTGGAACGTGTAGACACACTTGCTTGAGGATCACCAATAATTTGATGAATAGGATGAGATCTTGTCTATTTGGTGGTATGAGGTAAAGGATCAATACTTTCTTGTACAACTTCTAATTGTTGAGAAGGACATTCAGAAGCTTCTATGTCAGAAGAAGAAACATCAACAGTTTCAACTGGAGGAGGAGGTAGTTCAATAACTTCATAATCAGACTCTGGAAGTGTTGATGGAATATCAGCATCTTGTTCTGCTTCTTGAACTGGTTCCTCTTGTACAAATGTTTCTTGAACAGATGCTTCTTGCACAGATGATTCTTGCACATATGCTTATTGCACAAATTCAATATTCACATGCTCAGATTCTGATTGTTCTTGAGAAAGTTCAGAAATAACTTGAACAACATAAGTATCAGAGATAGATGCAGCGGAATTATAAGTAGGCGTTCACAGTTTCGTAATTCACAGAAGAAGCATTTTCAGAATTAGATTTAGGTACATCATCATAAAAATTCTCAAAAAGAAAATCAATATCAGAAAGATTAAGCAAGGAAGAAGAAGGATCCTGATTTGACGGTTGTATTGCAGGTTCTGAACTGACTTGTTCAGAAGCTAAATTCCCTGTAAGTGCGGGTTCTGAGCCTGATTGACCAGAAACCAAATCTGCAGCTTCGTCAAATTTTACATTGACACTCTCTATCACTTTTCTTGCGGAAGTAACAAAGACTCTGTAAGCTGCAGAATTAGAAGAATATGCCAAAAATACACCCTCATCTGCCTTTGGACTAAACTTGTTGAGATTGTCTCTGTCATTCAGAACATAACATTTACACCCAAATGACTTAAAATATTTGACATTCGGTTTGAGACCGTTCATAAGCTCATATGGTGTTTTGTTGAATCGGCGATGAAGAATTGATCTGTTGTAAGTATGACAAGCAGTTGAGACAGCTTCAGCCAAATGTGACAAAGGAAGACGAGAATAAGCAAGCATCGATCTGGCAGCCTCGACAAGCGTTCTGTTTCTTCGTTCAACAACCCCATTTTGTTGTGGTGTTCGAGCAACCGAAAATTGTTGTTGAATTCCTTGATCCTCGTAGAAAGCTTGAAGAGTGTTGTTCTTGAATTTAGTACCATTGTCTGATCTGACAACTTTGACTGCTTTTTGCTTGTTGGTCTGAATTGTTTTGATGAGGTTGATGAGAATGTCATGAGTTTCATCTTTAGACTTAAGAAACTTAACCCATGTATACCATGAGTAATCATCAACAACCACCAAGACATATCTTTTCTTTCCGATACTCTTTGTCTTCATCGGTACACATAAATCAACATGAAGTAGATCAAGAATGTCCGAAGTGCAGGGTTCAGGCTTTGGCTTATGAGGAGCTTTCTTCATCTTTCCTTTCTCACAATCTTGACAGAGGTGATATTTCTGAAAGCGGAGTGTTGGGAGATCTCTCACTGAATCAGTCTTGACAAGGCGATCCATGTATTTAAAGTTGAGATGAGCTAGTCGTCGGTGCCATATCCAACTTTCATGAACAGAGGCTTTAGATAACAAGCATATGTCTGATGGAATTTTAACCTTGGACAGATCAATTGTATAGAAATTGGATCTTCTCTTTCCAACCAGTAAATCCCTGCCACTGTCATTCTTCACAGCTACTCGTTTAGATTTGAATCTAACTTCAAGATCTTTATCACAAAACTGCCCGATGCTGAATAAGTTGTGACTAAGGCCTTCGACGAAGCTGACTCTCTTCACAGTTATATTACCTTGAACAAGATGACCATAATCTAGAATGGGAGCAGTCTCGCAGTTTCCAAACTTAACACGACCGCAACATTTATCTTTAAAATTTGAAAGTAGAGATTTATTGCCCATCATGTGTTTAGAACACCCCGAATCCAAATACCATAAATGACTAAGTTGCACATACAGAAACGACACAGATTTAGGTACCAATATGCTTATGTGTCCCTTCTTGTTAGATTTGTGTCTTTTATTTTTCGAAAATTTATTTTCAGAAATTACATGAATGCAATCATCAATAGAGGAAGAAACATAATCATCAGAATCAGAACTAAAAGAAGAATATGAGACATTCTTTGCAATGTGAATCATTTGCGGAATTGAATATTTTGTATGTTTATTACAAAAGGCAAATGTATCAGTATGACAAAGATTCTCTACACATTTATCCTCTAACAGTTCAGATTCTATTGATTTCTGCTTAACCCTCCCTATCAGCTTAGTTGACCTCTTCACAGTCCGATCTGAAACAGAAAAATCAGAAGAATTAGAATTTTCAGACAAGATATTATCTTGTTTCCTTGACTTCTTTGATCTTCTTCTTTTACGCTTTGTTTTATAATACTGATCATTTAGCATAAAAGAATCATCAATAATTGAATTAGAAGAAGAAATTTTATCTAAAAAATCAGACTGAACATTCAACATGTTAGAACTTGCCTTGGAGTGAGAGCTTTCAGAAAAATACAGGTCTGAAGACGGTTTGCGCGATCCTTTAGTGGCACAAACTGAACTTTGCGTGGCCAACGTCTGGCGCAAGTTGTCAGTTTACGCTACCAATGGTTGGCGCAAATACTCACTGTTCTTAACATTTTGAGTATTTTCCTTGGAATCGACATACAATTCAGAAGTAATTTTGTCTTCAAAACTTGTTTTCATTATAAAAAGAAATAAATCGTTTTCTAAATCAGTTTGAAGACATTATTCTTCCAATTTATCTTCAAGATCAACTATTTTACCCTCTAACACTAATGGGGGAATATATCTCCTACAATCATAGGAAATCGGAGATACATTTTTCTTATTAGTGTTATTGGCATATATATCAACAAAATCAGTTGATAATGAAGATTTATTGGAAGAATTGACATTTAAAACATTTTTGGATTTTCTGGACTTCTTTGATTGCTCAGGAAAGTACTTAGCATTTTCACTCATATAAACAAATGGCATTTCCATTATCTTGTTGTTCATTCTTTTCTGATTTTCAATTTCTAATTCTTTCTTTGCATTCATCCACTCAATTTTAAATTGAGGAACATAATGTGGAAGATTTAGATAATCAAAATTATACAAAGTGGGGGGGGGGTTGTGATAACATTGTTTAAAAATATAGATTTTCAAAACCAACTCCCCATCTTTCTTTTATTGCCTCTTCACTCCTTCGTTTATTCATATAAATTGTTTGCTCAGTTTGTTCTCTTTTATATAATTTTCCTTCTAAAACAATTATTTTATCAGAAAGATTTTGATTTAAAGTAGTCAATTCAGTCAAAGAATCACGATAAGTCTGATTTGAATTTTCTAACTCATTCAATTTCTTTTGAAACATCTCTTTTGTATCTATTAAAATAGATTTTTCATCTTTTAGAGAAATTTGAAACTTTTCAATCAAAACAGACTTGTCTTGATTATCATGCTTTTCAGATGTGAACTTTGAACGAAAATCATGTAAAGCATTGATAATAACGTTCATTTGAGATGAAATGAAATTGTAGTCAAACTCAGAAATTACCTCATATTCATCTGTTGAAGTATCCTCTTTCTTCATCATCACTCTTGTCATCTCCAATGAAACACATTGCTGTTGTTTCCTCATTCTCGGCTTCGTTGTCGGAATGATCAAGCCAATATTTTTCCTCAACAAGCAGAATGGTTCCATTTTCTCTCTTCTCTGCCAGTTCCAACTTCTTTCTGTAGAAAGCAGAATCCTTGATCACCTTCACATGACACTCCTTAGCTATGTGTCCCAGTTTCCCACAATTAAAGCAGTTCATAACCTTCTTCTCTTCCTTTTTTGGCTCGGTCACTTTAACAGGTTCATACTTTGGAGTATATAGCTTTGATGGAGCACCGGGATCCACCTTCTTTGAACCGGATGTGAAGCGAAGATTGTTTGATCCAAATCTATGTTGGAACTTCTTCTGATAATGTTGAGTGAGAAGTATCATAGCTTTTTCCAAGGCCTCGCCATCATCGTCAGTTGATCCATCATAAGCACTTTCCGATAAAGCTTGTTCTGCCAGTTGACTTGCCAGAAGAGAAATTGGATCCACAATCTTTGGCTTATTCTTCTTATCAATCTTTGCTTTCTTTTCCAGAACCATGTTCTCATCAGTCATAAGGATTTCATACAGTTCCTGAATTGGCATTGTTGAAATTCTAACATCATTTCTCATTCGATGACAGGATTTGCTCCATTCGGGTTGGAGAGCGTTTAAGAACTTCAGATTTGCTTCCAATTCAGTCTTTGTTACTTTGATTTTATACAGATCATTGATCACTGCCTAAAATCTATCAAATACACTTTTCAGACTTTCTCCATCTTTCGCTTTAAATTCCTCAAAATTGTTCATGTATCTGGTCTGACGAAGTTGAGTAGCCACAGCTGATCCAAGCATTATCTTTTCCAATTGAGTCCACATGAGCATAGGATTTTGCTTGAAACAGTCAATTCTGTTGTAGATTGAATTGGGAAGAGCAAGAATCAGATTTGACTTTGCTTGACTATCAACTTGATATCTTAAGAGCTCGTCAGCATCATACTCTCTTATAGACATTTCAACTCTTGTAGCCATAGTAGTTGCAGTAGCTGGTATTTCTTTCATGAGCCTATCCATAGGACCCTCGGTCAGAGATTTCATTATATTGTCACCATTTGGTTGTCTCTCGATGAAGTTGATGAATCTGTCCTGCCATTGCTGAAATTCATTCTCATTTATCAGAACTGGAGAACGAGTATTAGATCCCAAAGACATCATTATGTCATTCTTGTAAATCTGTGCTTGTAGAGACATCTTGATAAAGTCAGAAAAAATTTCAAGTCTGGAAACAGTAAGACGCAAACTGAAAGTTTGCGTGAGTAACCAGAGACGCAAACTTTGGTTTGCGTGAAAAGTATGAGACGCAAACTAGCTTTGCGTGAGCCGAGGAAGGCGTAAACTAGCTTTGCCTGAGATGAAGAAGGCGCAAACCAAACTTTTCGTGAGGCGAATAAAGCGCAAACCAAGATTTACGTGAGGAGCTAGAGACGCAAATGTAACTTTGCGTGAGACTCTTAATGCACAAACTCGGAATTGCAACTGGACTGAACTTCTTGTGAGCTGAGGAATACAAAAACTGTACTTTGCGCGAACAGAAAGAGACGCAAACTGATATTTTCTTAATGCACGGGAGACGCAAACTATACTTCTATTGATACACGGGAGACGCAGAGTTCACTTTGCGTGATGAACCCAAAGCGAAAAGCTGAACTGATCGAGAAAACAACCTGAAGATGCAGATGCACTGGATGACCTCATGTAAACCAGATGAACTCACGCAAACCTGAGATGAACTAGCGCAAAGTTCAGATCTGGTGCAAACCGCTGAAAATCAAGAAAACTTGCAAAAATTCATTATAGCCATGAAATTAATGAAACTAATTCACACAGAATTGATCGAAAACAAGTTTATAACACTTTTCAAACAAAAAATTCGATTAAAAACCACAAAATCAAGATTTCGAGAATGGAACAGTACGTCAAAAACGAGTTTTCAAAAAATTGAAATTTCTCAAAATTGATGATCAAAAACCGTTTTTCTTGCAAAAATATGTGAATCAAATATGTTTCTCTATCAAAAACGAATCCAACAAACCAATTTGCAACAAAATTCACTCAAAAAACAATCCGAATTTGATGAAAAAGCAAAAAACGAGATTTTCTTGAAAAACATCAAGAAAATCGATCAAATTTCTTGCTTTAATCCACAAATTCAGAGACAAAAATAGTTTCTCTCAATCCTCTCAAGATTCATATTGCTCTGATACCAATTGAAAGCCCAAGAATCTACTAAATCATAGAGAGAGAAAGTAGGAGCGCCATATGTAACAGTTCTATTCAAAATGATCTACAAAGTTACAAAACAAAGGCAACAAGGGGACTTAAATACCCCAAGCCTTAACAATACATATTAGCTCTCTAAACACAGTTAAGACTAGGAAAATAAATACAATGATTACTACAAAATCAGTTTTAACAGCCATTTTGACATTTCCTTTTATTTGAATGAAAAATCAGTCTTCAGAAGTTGAGTTCCTTTCACTCTTATATTTCTAACTTAGCCAAATACTCACAACTCCAAATTTTTATTTTTCAATACTTGGGGGGAGATTGTTAGCTCCAATTCTGTATATAGAAACTATTGAAAAATTGGCTAAGTGTAGGAACTTCAGAAGACTGCTGAATACACCAAGGTACACCATAGAAGTGTCGAGCTCAGAAGCGTTGTCAACCATCTGCCCGAGAAGTTCACAACCAGAAGATCATTCTCATATCACACACCCTCTTTGATCACTCACAGAGCCTCTGTGATGGCTACTTCTGGTGATCGAAGAATTGAAGATATTAAGACTCAATGGTCAAGACAAGATCACATGCAGAACACGTGAGCCTGTTGTATGAAGATTCTTAGGATCTTCATATGCGCATCCACAATGTTCTACTTTTCAGGTGGCATTCCTCTTATGGAATGTCAGCATTTGTCTTGTACTATTGTGTGCTCCCCCCTTGTATATGAAGGGAGAACCTCATGAATCTTCATTTACACGAGCACACACTATTGAGAGCACCCTGTATTTTCAGTATTATCTTTGAAGAGCATTTGCACACACTTGTGCATGTTCTTGATGTATTGATCAAGTTAATGAAGATTTTGATTCAGTGACTAAATCTTATTATGTTCATTAATTGCTTTGTTACCTGCTTGTGTGTTTACTACCAAACTAAATCATTCTACTACATCTAAAATTGATTCAGCACTCTTATTATTTTGGTTTATGTATTTTTAGTGGTTTATCATTTGATTAGAATACAAAATTGGGATCAACAAAATTCCTTACATTGATGAGAAAGGAAACATTGCGCTCACAAAGAGAGATTGTGCTATTACATATATGCTAGAGATATCTAACAAAGAAGCTGAAAATAAACAACAAAAACATCTGAACTTAGAGCTGAAAGCTGAGAATGCTGAACTACAAGTAAAACTTAAGAAAGTTGATGTCAGGATCGAATTCTCAACAATAATTAATTCTCACAAACAATATCAAAGAAGTTTGCGGAATAACACTTTGATATTCAATGAAACAGTAAACCAAAATAGTAAATATGAAGAACAAACTGTAAACTTGTATTGAATAATTGAAATCACAAGATTACACACTCAACCTCAATCTTGAAGAACAGACTCTTTTAAGACGAATTCTACTTCTCTAGAATTAGGATCTATGCCTTGAGGTTGATTTCTCTCTTGAACAAAACTTAGAATTAATTGAATTTCTAAACTATTCTATACATTCTATACATATACTGAATCAAAAAATAATTACAATAAATAAACGTATCTTCAGTATATCTTCCATCATTATCTTCAAGCCTTCCATGAATATATTTATTCTTTCCAGCTGTCATCCTTTTCATTCGGATCTTCAAGTCATAAGCAGCACTAACTATGCTCAGCAGCATTAACTTCTTCAAGCAACATTAACTTCTAAGCAGCACTAACCACTAGCAGTACTAACTAGCTAAGCAGTACTAACTTTGTTCAAGCAGCACTAACTTTGACTAGCAGTATTAATTCTACTAGCAGTAGTAATACTCAGCAGTATTATCCTTGAAGTCTTCTAGCAGTAGTAACTCTGAACCAGCAGCATTAACCATACTTGATAAATTCTTCAGTTCCCAACAATCTCCCCCTAACTTGACTTTTAGGAAAAGAAGTCAAGTTCTTCAGATGCTCTTCAAGATGCTCCCAAAACTCCATCATAGCCTAAATTCCAGTATTTGCATCCAACCCCAAACTTTGATTGATGGTTCTTTGGATCAAATATTTAGCCATTTCTGAGTCTGGAATACACCCTAGCTTCTTCTTCAACATGGCATGAAGCTTCAATCTGCTATGGTTGTATACTCTATCCACTAGGAAGTACTCAGTATGATTCAGATCCAAAGTCACTGCATATACTCCACTAGTTTCATATAGAGTCCAATTATTCACTGACTGAAAGACATTCCTTATTATCTCTTCCACTTCATCAGGTTTAAACATTATACACAGATACTCCATTACCAGTTTTGTAATTGAAATCTCTGGAGCTTTCAGTATATCTACATACAACTTCATTCCTATCTCAAACATTTCTTCAATATCTGATCTTGAGCAGGTTCTAACAATCTTGTTCCAGGTATTGAACACCTCATACTTTTCATCCTTCCTTTTAAGCCTTATGTATTCCTTTCCATCCACTGTCAATGTATCCCAGTGAATGACCTCAGGAGGCTTTATTTCAACAGGTTCTGCTGAAATTCGTTCAGGAACTTTGTCCATCACTACCATATACAAATTTACATCATCTGTGTTTGATGGCTCTTTCTGTTTAGATGACTCAGGTGCTCCTTCTTCTTCAGCAACCTTCTCAGCCTCTCCTTCAGCTATTCTAGTCTTCTTGATTGACTTTCTCCTTGCCATCATCTTGGTTCTCTTTAAAGTCCTTAGACTTTCTTTCAGAGTGGCTTCTTTCTTTGGTGGTGTTTCTTGCTCATCTGGAAAGGGCTTTTGAAAATCAAAGTCATTTCTTTCTTTCATCCTCTTCTCCATCTACACCCTTGCAGTTTCATTCCCCTGAAGCTTTATCATCTCTGAATCATACAGTTCTTTAATCTTCTCAAAGGACATCTTTGAGAACATCTCCTTTCTGACTCCTATAGCACCTTTGAGAAATATAATCATATTGTTTCTCTCTTGGGTACCTAGGAAAGTCTTTGAGGGTTGTCTCTTCTTTACAGCTATTTTCACCACTGATTTCTTTAGAGTCGCAGCTTTCTTCTGTGCAATTTCAGTTGCCAGACTCTGTTGATAAGCTTCATTCAGTTCAGCAGCTAGAGCCTTTGCCATCTCCCTGTCCTTTTCAACCTGAACTCTTTCTTCTTTTTCAATTTCATCCTGCATCTTTCTGGCTAAGGCTTCATCTGATTCAACCAACCTTTGCTTCTTGACTGGTTGATCAGATTCCACCATCTTTGCTTTTCCTTTGTCTTTGTTCATTGCCTTCTTACTGTTATCTTTCTTGATTACTTCACCTTGTTCTTTGATGATTACTCTTTTGGTCTTTGAAGTGACCTTGGGAGTATCATTCTTGGCTTTAAGTAAGGTTTCTGCAATCTCAAGATCTGTTAATACTTCTTTCACCTTTTCTGCTGCTTGTTTAATTTCAGCAGTATTAACCATTTCTGCTGCTTCTTGTGTTTCTATTTGTACTGATTCTCTTTCTGTTTCTGCTTCCTGCTCCCCCTCAACCTCAAATTTCTCCCCCTTATCACCATATTTCATCCCATCAGGCTCCCTCTTTTCTGTAGCTTCTTCCATGTTGATCTCCCCCTTTTTGGGAGCATCATTCCCATATTTCCTTCTCCTTAGCACAAATTGTCTCCTCTTCTTTTTCTGTACTAGCTTCATCACCAATTTCTTGAGTTTGGTAATCTGCACTTGTTGGGACAAGATTACCAATTTCATTTCTTCAAGTTCTTTTCCTTGTTTGAGAACATCTAGGTTGATGTTGCCCATTGTTTCCATCAATTCATAGTAAGAATATCTGTCCTCACCCTCTCCAGAAGTGTTACCTTCTTTGGAAGGATCATTGGATCTTTTTGTAGTGGAAGTCTTCTGCCTAGCAGAAGCACTGTCCACCCCCTTGGTTTCTTGGCACTAGGGACCTTTGAATGATTGCTCATTAAAAGTTGCCATGGGGGAGGTCTTATTGATGTTACCACTGTCCTCCTCTGTGCTAGCAGGAGTAGTGGCAGCCTCAGCACCCATATGCTCTTCCTCCTCCTCAGAGAGCACCTCCTTGGGGTTGGGAGACACCCCTTTGGTTTCCCTATTGATATTCCCTAAAGGAGAATTCTCCTTTAGAGGGCTTAAAGGCTTGGTGGTTGATGGTACAAGAAGGGAAGGAATCTTCTTTACCTGTTTCCTCTTGTATGTTTGGGTGATTGGTGAGGTTGGTTTTTCAAGAAGGGACTAGGGAATAGATTTAGAGTGGGAAGGTTGGGATTGGCTAGCAGTAGGTTGGTCTAATGGGGGCATTGACCCTGCTACCATACCTTTATTGGTTTGGGACACCACCATCATTGTAGAGAACAATGGGGTGTCTACTCCTTCCGAGTCCCCAGCAGATCTTCTCATATTTGAGAAAACCTTGCCTTTGGGGGGTTTAGGTACATATACCCCAACAGGATGAGGTATATCCGTCAATTCATGAGTAATAACTTCTTGGACAAACCTGGGGTACATAAAGAAGCTCTTTTTGTTTTCCATGTTTGAGACAAGATCACCGAAAATCATTTTAGAAAAGTTGTACTTTCTGGCAGTGGCCAAGCACACCAAAGCAAAAGCAATGGTGCTGCTGAACTCACTCCATCCAGTAGTCTTTTTGGAGATACAATGCATAAGGGTATGGACAAAGAAACGCCATTGGGGTGAAAATTTGGCTTTTGAGAACTTGAACACACCCAATGGGCCTCCATACCCCATTCTTGTAAGAGAAGAGAACAGTTCATCATTTGGGATTGAAGTTATACCAGAGGCATCGTCTAGACATAGACTGATGCGAATAACTTCTTCAGTAACTGTCAAGGGTTTGTCACACACCCTTGTCTTGATCATTTGCACACCATTCTCAGTAATAATGGTGGCATTTGCCCAGAATTGCCTTTGATGCTCGATATAGACTGTAGGTGATATTGTAAGTGCATGGGAAATATGGCTTGACTTGAGGAAATCCACAATCTGGTGGAACCCAGCGGCCTGTTTGGGCTTCTGTAGCATCACGATTTCATTGTGTTCATCTATGAATGTCATTGATGCCATTGGGCTTTGAGAAAATCTTGCCTGAAAGCTTTGAACTTGTGAGAGAAAGGGTTTAGAGCGCAAGTGAACAGTATGCAAAGAGTCGTTATGAACTTTTA
Organism: Arctium lappa; assembly: GCA_023525745.1. Classification (NCBI taxonomy): domain Eukaryota; kingdom Viridiplantae; phylum Streptophyta; class Magnoliopsida; order Asterales; family Asteraceae; genus Arctium; species Arctium lappa. The sequence goes on from CM042048.1 coordinate 92,455,965, forward strand.
GGCGGGCAAAGGGTATTTATAGTATTCAGGACATAAGCAGTATTAACCTAGAGCAGTATTAACTACTAGCAGTATTAACTACTAGCAGTATTAACTAACTAGCAGTATTAACTATTAGCAGTATTAACTACAAGCAGTATTAACTGAGAGAAGTATTAATTACTAGCAGTATTAACTACTAGCAGTATTAACTACTAGCAGTATTAACTAACTAGCAGTATTAACTGAGAGCAGTATTAAATAGTAGCAGTATTAACTACTAGCAGTAGTAACTACTAGCAGTATTAACTACTAGCAGTATTAACTGCGAGCAGTATTAACTACTAGCAGTATTAACTAACTAGCAGTATTAACTGATAGCAGTATTAACTGATAGCAGTATTAACTACTAGCAGTAGTAACTACTAGCAGTATTAACTAATAGCAGTATTAACCACACTTACTCTTTTAAGCTTGTGCTGAATTGAGTACTGCTATGTATGCCCTGCAAAGGAAGATTAGTAACACCAAGAATACATAATATACAGGTATTTAACCACTTTTTGAGAAGATGTTTATTCAGAGTTGATCATTCCCACACTTGTTACCAAGAAGGTGAATCTACCCACATCAAAAGCTTTAGTGAATTGATCAGCAAACTGGTTATCAGTGTGAACTTTTACAACTTGAATAAGTTTCTTTTCATTGCAGTCTCTTATGAAATGATACCTGATCTTAATGTGCTTTGTCTTTGAGTGCTTGACAGGATTATTCACAATGCTAATAGCACTGCTATTATCAATAAAAATTAGAGTGTGTAGAAAGGTTACCCTATAATCCAGCATTTGATTCTGAATCCATAAGACTTGAGAATAGCAACTTGCAGCTGCTATGTACTCTGCCTTTGTTGTAGATGTGGGTACTGTGGTTTGTTTCTTGCACTGCCATGAAACTAGTCTTGCACCCAAAAACTGACATCCTCCATCTGTCCAAGTTTGCTCCACCTAGATCACTATCTGAGTATGCAAGTAGGTCAAAGGATGAGTCATGAGGATACCAAAGTCCCAATCTGGGTTGCCCTTTGAGATATCTGAATATCCTCTTAACAGCTTGATAGTGAGATTGCTTTGGCCTAACTTGGAATCTTGCACACACACAGACTGGAAACATTATATCTGGCCTAGAGGTTGTAAGATACATGAGAGAGCCAATCATGGATCTGTAATGATGAACATCCATATCCTCCCCCTCAAGATCTGCTGTTATTTGCTTGTGTGTCTCCATAGGTGTGCTAGCAGGTTTTGAATCTGAAAAACCAAATTTGGTTAGAATGTCCTGCACATACTTGGACTGACAAATGAAGATGCCATCTGACTTCTGTTGAACTTGGAGTCCAAGGAAGAAAGTAAGTTCCCCCATGGAACTCATTTTGAACCTTTGATGCATTACTTCCTCAAACTCCTTGCACATGTTGTCTCTTGTGGATCCAAAGATAATATCATCAACATAGATTTGGACCAGCAAGATATCCTTCTTCTTTCTCTTGATGAATAGAGTCTTATCAATAACTCCTCTTTCAAAGCCATTTTCCAAGAGATAGGATGACAGAGTGTCATACCATGCTCTTGGAGCTAGATGTAGTCCATAAAGAGCTTTCTTCAATTTGTATACTCTGTCTGGGTAGCTTGGGTTTTCAAACCCTGGTGGTTGACAGACATAGACTTCTTCTTCAATTGATCCATAAAGAAATGCACTCTTCACATTCATTTGATAGACTTTGAATTTCATATAGGAGGCATAAGCCAGGAATAATCTAATTGCTTCTCTCTTGGCCACAGGTGCAAATACCTCTTCATAGTCTATTCCTTCTTCTTGTGTATACCCTTGAGCCACCAACCTTGCTTTGTTCCTTATGACAATTCCTCTTTCATCTCTCTTGTTCCTGAAAATCCACTTTGTGCCAATTGCTCTGTGACCTTTAGGAAGGTCTACTAGATCCCATACATCTTGTAGCTTGAACTGCAACAGTTCTTCTTGCATTGCTTCTATTCAACTAGATTCTTTCATAGCATCATGTGCCTTTTTAGGCTCAAGCTGGGATAGAAAACAAGAAAGTACTGTATGTTGTTGATCTTGCATTTCTTGAAGCCTGCTTTGATGTCTAGTCATCATAGGAGAAGATATATCTCCTATTACCAGCTGTGGAGGATGATTCTTTTGAACTCTGGTGTTATGACTAGGTTCTTCAGTAAGTCCTACCTCTAGATTAGAGTCATTCAACTCAACTGAAGTGTTTTCTACAGCTATTTCTAGTTCTTTATTGTCTTGAGTCTCCTCATCTCTACTTTCTTCTTCATTTTGACTTGGTCCAGGAGATGGTTCCTTTTCACAGTCTTCAACAGGGTCCACTGTGGGTATGGGAAAAATCACAGATTGAGATATACTTTCTGAAACTTGTGTAGTCCCTGATCCTCCACTCCCTGTACCTGCATAATCACTACTACTGAAACCAAAAGATTTAGTTAGTGAGTCAATGTCAAATAGCCACTGAGGACCAGACCCAATTGGATTTGGTGTGTTCTCATTGCATTTGACATTGTCACTTTCTTCAATTATTCTGGAAGAAGAGTTAAAAACTCTGTAGGCCTTACTCTGAGATGAATACCCAACAAGAAATCCATCATCTGCCTTGATATCAAACATACCTAAGTGAGTTTTGGTATTGAGAATTGTACAAGGACACCCAAAAGGTTTGAAAAATCCAATAAAGGGTTTTCTTTTATTTAAAAGCTCATAAGGTGTCTTGTTCTTTGGCTTAACTACTAGAACTCTGTTTTGGACATAACAGGCAGTATTAACTGCTTCAGCCCAGAAGGTAATTGGCAGTTTTGAATCAGCCAACAGAGATCTAGCAGCCTCTATTAGTGTCCTATTTCTCCTCTCAGCAACTCCATTCTGTTGAGGAGTCCTAGGGGCACTATATTGTCTCTTAATACCTTTTTCCTCACAAAAGGTGTTTAGATCAAGATTTTTAAATTCAGTTCCATTGTCTGATCTAATGATTTTTACTTTTTGATTAGTTTGGTTTTCAATTCTTAGGATAAAGGATTTGACCAGTCCACTTGTCTCATCCTTAGTCCTTAGAAAATATACCCAAGTAAATCTTGAGTAATCATCAACAATAACCAAGCAGTAAGATTTCTTGCCAATACTCATAACATTTGTAGGACCAAACAGATCCATATGCAATAACTGGAGACAAGAAGAAATTGTATTTATCTCTTTGGTCTTATGAGAAGTTTTATGCTGTTTCCCTTTAAGGCAAGCAACACAATGATCATCACATGAAAAGACTTTAGATGGTAAACCTCTTACAAGGTTGTTTTTAACAAGTTTGTTCATAGTCTTAAAATTCATGTGACACATCCTTCTATGCCAAAGTGAGGATTCATCCACAGAAGCTTTTGAAACAAGACAGTTCAGGGATGAATCACTAACAACATTGTCCATATTTAGACAATACACATTGTCCTTTCTTGGAGTTCTAAGTAGTATCATGCTTTCATCAACTACCTTGAACCCTGGGGCAAGGATCATACACTCAGTATTTGTAAATAATATACTATGTTGTTTGTCACAAACCTGTGATACACTTAACAGGTTGTACTTCAGCTGATCAACATAGTAGACATCCTCAAATGTCATCTTACCTTTGGTGACATTACCTTTGCCACTTATTTTACCCCCATTAAGATTATCTCCAAATGCAACTTGTCCTCCATTGATATGCTTGAAATCCTGAAGACATGACATGTTGCATGTCATGTGCCTAGAGCAACCACTATCAACATGCCATATGCTCTTTCCCTTGAGCTGTTGGTTGCCCTGCACATAAGATAAATCAGTTAGCATGAAATAGGAACCCAAGCCAAGGTGGTCTTGGGTACCCCTTTCTCATCAAAATACTTGCATTCTTTCTTGACAAGATTTTTGAACTTTAACTTCTCATTCTTGGAGTACTTTGTCACGATAATAGGCTTGGAAACATTTTTGCTAGAAGCAGTACTGGTTTTAGAAGTACTAACTGCCTTAGCAGCACTTGCATGCTTAGTAGTACTAACCTTGTTAGAAGTAGTAACTGTGTTAGCAGCAGTAACTGTGTTGGCAGTATTAACCTTTGAAGAGGTACTAACAGTATTAGCAACATTAATATTTTCAGCAGTACTAACACTAGTAGCAGCAGTAATACTTCCAGCAGGACTATCCCTGTCAGCAGTACTAACAGTTTTAGTGCTTCTAGGCACCCACATTTTAATACTTTCTTTTAAAACCTTTTTCTTCATGGGGCCTTTACTTTCAACAGATTTATTCATCACATGTTCCTTTCCAGCCTTCCTATAACCAACAGGTTTTTGCACAAATCTTTGAAAGTTCATCTGTTGATTAATAGGGTTAAAGAAGCAATATTTAGCCAAATGATTTAACTTGCCACATATGAAACAAGGTTTTGGTCTATTGATTTTATTCAGATCAACTCCTTGTTTCTGAGCCCATTGATTATTCCAGTTTCTTTGATTACCTCTTTTTATACCAGAATTTAGGCTCTTGGCTTTATTGCAAGCACACTGTTTACAAGATCCAGGATTCACAACCGTGGTTTGTTTGTAATGGACCTTGTCATCCTTTCCTTTGGTCTTCTCTATCTTCTTGGACTTGACCCAGATTTTCCCACATCCCTCATTGGTGATAATGGTGTTTCCTAAAGGTATTTCTTTACTCACAGCATTATCCCTATTCTTACTTGCTTCTTTCTCAGTCAAATCCTTAACTACTACCTCATCCAAAGGATCTATCTTAAAAGCTTCCTCAGACAAGTCCATTTTTTCCTTGGTTTCTAACAAGTCTGAAGTAGGAGAGATATAGTTGTTGTTGTAAGGAGGAGGTGTATTGTTGTATCCAATACCAGGCTTCATCTTATCATGAATCTGATCCTTTAGAAGAGAATCCATTTCTTTTGAAGCATATGAAAACTTTTCTATGTCAAGCTTAACTTTAGACAGTTCCTCTTTCAGCCTATCATTCTCTTCTAAGGATTTAGACAGTTTGGTTTCTAACTCATTCTTTTCCCAATTCCAATAGTTTGTGTCATAAGAGTGTTGAAGTTCATTAGCTTGAAAGCCTTTGATTTGCTTTTCAAATCTCTCTACTATTAACACATAATCTCTTCTGTCCTTTTCTAATCTTTTGAGGTCATCACATATACTTTGATTGTGATCCCTGTATCTTTTGACAGTGTCTATGCAAGATTGAGTGCAAAGATTAGAAATTACCTCAGAGGGAAGATCAGAGACTTCTACCATAAGAGCTTGATTCTGAATGGCTTCCTCAGCTTGATCACTCCAGTCAAATCCCATTCCTTGTTGAGAAACAAGGGCTTGAGCAGGATTCTTGTTTTGATTGTAGCCTCCATTTTGAACTTGTTGGCCTCCATTCTGAGCTTGTTGGTGGTTGTTGTTTGGACCAACACTCCTGCATTCTCTAGCAAAGTGTCCTTTCATGTGACACTTATAGCACTCCACCTTAGTCTTGTCAAATCCAGCTCCATCTTCTCTTCTTTGAGAAAAGTTGTTCCTTCCTGTTCTTTTAATAAACTTCTTCACCCTCATAGATAACATGGCCATCTGCCATTTAATGTCCATCTCCTCCAGATCATCAGGGTGAAGTTGATCCAGATCATCATTAATCAATGCATTGTTGCTATGACTGGACAAAAAGGCTTCAAAGATAGTTCCAGTGCCTTTCTCTGAATTTACTCCACTGGCAGTACTAACTGCTTCAGGGTTGGCAGTAGTATCAGTAGATGTTGAAAGCAGTGCAGCATTGTGGATATAACCAGTGGGCTTCTTCTTGGATTCTACCTCTGTTTCATAGACTCTTAGATCATTATATAGATCATCAAGTTCCTTCTCTTCCAGATTGTCACTCTGTCTATATGAGACAGTGTACATAGTCTACTCCTCCCCAAGAGATCTGAGGAACTTTCTGTTGATATCATCTTGTTCCATCTTCACCCCTACAGTAGCCAGTTCACCAATGAGCTTGTTGAACCTATCAAAAGTTTGAGTCATAGACTCATTCTTTGAAGAAGTGAAGTTCTCATACTGCTGCTTTAGAACATCTCTTTGATTCCTTTTGATGCTTTTATTTTCAGCAAATCTTTTCTCTAGAGCATTCCAGAGAATCTGAGCATCAGTGCAGTTGCAAAATTGATGCTGATATTCATTGGGGATGGTCAAGAGCAGAGTGCTTAAGGCCTTCATCTCTGTCTGTCTGATCTTCCTGTCACTATCTGTCTTTGGTGGAGGTCTTTTCCCATCTGGTCCTATCCTTCCAGCTTCAGAAGGACCATTCTCAATGATATCCCACATTGAGTAGTCAGTGAGAAGGATGTATTGTCTGATTCTGATCTTCCACATGTCAAACTCACTGGGTTTGAGCATTGGAACCTTAGAGACCAGAGTACTGTTTGATTCTGCAAGGTTTTCCATGATGAATGAATAGATGTTTCTGAGGGAATTAGGCTCTGATACCACTTGTCAGGATCGAATTCTCAACAATAATTAATTCTCAGAAACAATATCAAAGAAGTTTGCAGAATAACACTTTGATATTCAATGAAACAGTAAACCAAAACAGTAAATATGAAGAACAAACTGTAAACTTGTATTGAATAATTGAAATCACAAGATTACACACTCAACCTCAATCTTGAAGAACAGACTCTTTCAAGACGAATTCTACTTCTCTAGAATTAGGATCTATGCCTTGAGGTTGATTTCTCTCTTGAACAAAACTTAGAATTAATTGAATTTCTAAACTATTCTATACATTCTATACATATACTGAATCAAAAAATAATTACAATAAATAAACATATCTTCAGTATATCTTCCATCATTATCTTCAAGCCTTCCATGAATATCTTTATTCTTTCCAGCTGTCATCCTTTTCATTCGGATCTTCAAGTCATAAGCAGCACTAACTATGCTCAGCAGCATTAACTTCTTCAAGTAGCATTAACTTCTAAGCAGCACTAACCACTAGCAGTACTAACTAGCTAAGCAGTACTAACTTTGTTCAAGCAGCACTAACTTTGACTAGCAGTATTAATTCTACTAGCAGTAGAAATACTCAGCAGTATTATCCTTGAAGTCTTCTAGCAGTAGTAACTCTGAACCAGCAGCATTAACCATACTTGATAAATTCTTCAGTTCCCAACAGTTGAGAAGCTGGTATTCACATACAAAGCAAAAGGATCTGATTGGATAAAGATGTATGAAGAGATACAAGATTGAGAAAGCTGATCTGGAGAAAACTTTCAACCATAAATTATCTAATCTTTCAAAGAAAGTTGTGCAAGAAAAGAAAGATTTAGTGTTTAGATTCATAAAACTTTCAAAGCAAGTCTCTAACTTTGAAAATATTTTAATTTCAAAAAGAGACATGTTTTCAAAAGAAAAACAAGTTCTTGAAATTCAATCTTTTGAACTTCCCAAACAGGTAAATCTTTTACAGGATTTATTAGAAATGGAAAGAAAAATCTTTTAGGAAAAGAAAAATTCTTTTGATACTGACAAGAAAAATTCTGAAAAGAGAAATGTTGGGATTTTAAAAAAGATTTATGAAAAGAACAAGAACATGGAAAAAGACTTTGAACAAGAAAGAATTTTTTTTAGAATGAGATTTCCAAGCTAACAAAAAAGCTTGCAACTATATCTTCAGATATTTTGAAAGAACAACGCATTAAGTCTGATCTACAAAGTATGTTTGACAAGCTTTGTAATGAGAAAACAAAATTATCTGATAAAATCAAACAATTGGAAACAACAAATGCAGATTTATCTGAGAAAATATCAACTGATACAATTGATGTGTCTTCTTATGATGATGACACAACTGAATAGTTTATTCATTTCAATATGTTTCTAGTTTATTTCAAAAGATGGTTTTGAAAAAGAAAAGTGTCAAATCAAATGTTTTAATAATAGATCAGATTAAACCTTCAAAGTAATTTTATGTTATATCTGTTGATAGATAAGCTAGCCATTTTTCAAAATCTGGAAAGAAAGTATTTAAGGGAGATAAGATGGTTTGGGTGGTGAAGGGATCTCATGAAGCTGAAGCATACTAGAAATCATGTGCATCAACTTCAAAGATACAAAAGAACAAATCTTCAAATGGTAAATATTTTACTAAATCTGATTTTACTCATTCTGCAAATCATTTAATCAGATTAGCTATAAAAAAATGTTGTTCTTACTATGGCACTAATGATTTTGTTCATAAAGCATATACTAAACATTGGCATGGATCGTACAGAGTTACTTCCAATGATTATGCATATTACATAAACGGAAACAACTCTATAAAGTTTCCAATGATGACTTAAGTTCATATGGAAACCAAAACATGTTAAACCTATGGTGCAGGAATCAAATGCTTAAAAGGAAGTAAGAACAATGGCTTCTAGATAATTCAGTTCAGGACTAGTACTTCAATGCTCAAGAATGACTTCTAATCACATTACATTAGGACTCATACTTCAAAGATCAAGAAAGAAGGATACTTTGAATGTCACATATTTCAAAGGGAGTATTTTACATTTGTATATTTGGAGAAGATTGTTAAATTCCAATTTGGGGGAAATTGATGTTTGAGAAACTTTTAAATGTGATTTTCTCAAAAGTTCAAGAACACTTAATGAATAAATTTAATGTGTGTAGATATGAAGGGAGAGCATATCTGATTTACATCTGAATGTCCAGCTTACATCAAGGGGGAGTGTAAGTACTTTAATCAGTTCAAGACATATTTTAGGTTATACATTTGTGAAGGGGGAGTTATGTAAAAAGATACTTCTAACCTCTGTGGATTCATGTTTTATGAATACCAAGAAATTTCTAGTTTGCAGAAATTAAGCTCAATGTTCAAGGGGGAGTATCTGAAAATGGATGTAAGTGTGTTGTGTGTGTCAATGTTTTTCAAAAGTTTCTTGTGCTTAAAAGTTTCCATTTCTGGAAAGTTTCTTTTTTTTTGGAAATTATCTATTTTTGGAAAATTTCAATTTTTGGCAAATTTCTAAGTTTGGAAAGTTTTGAAAATGTCAAAATGCCATTTTTGGAAAGTTGAAATTTTTTGCTAAGTCTACTTTTCGCACATAGTGAGATGACAAAAGTATACAATTCGCACCTTTGGTATGCGAAATGTATACGATTCGCATCCTATGTCATGCGAAAAGTAAGTGGCCAATCTACTTGTGCCACATGTCACCTTTATTCTCGAGTATTTGTACTTGTAGTCATCTGAATTCACTCACTTTTCCATCTAAGGCATTTGTGTACGCATTTCTCACTTAGAACCTCTCTAAAACCCATTTTTGCGACTTTTCGATTCTCAAACTTCGATCGGCAAATCAGAGGAGGTTTTTGATCAAGATTTGTAATATTTTGTTTGTTGTTATTGTTTGTGTGTATATCGTTTCTGTTTCAGGTGCTTGAATTTCATTTTAGGGTTTCTCTCGATTGGACTATTCATGTTCTTAGACCCTCTTTGAACCGAGGCTTGAACTAAGACTTCAATCTTACCTTTTGGACTTTGTTAATGAAATTAAACCCTGAACTTATCATTTGTTAATGATTTCGTACCTAAATCATGGATTATCTTGGACAAATTTCTGGACTTTGGACTGATTTTGAAGTAAATTACCTTTCGAACTCCTTCAAGATGTTCTTGGACAAAATCTTATAATCAATGGACTTAAAGATATTAAAATTGAAAAAATGTTGGATTGTAGATCTGTAACAGATTTAGAACAAATATGTGGAATAATTTTGGAATTTAATGATAAATTTCTGAATTTTTTAATCTGGAAAATCTGGAAACTCATGAGTTTTTGTATACATGCCTCATGCATCTTCTTGAGTATTCATGAGTGTTCTTAGTTAAATTTGAAGACTTAGAAATTTCTTCAGATTGCAATTTCAAATTCAAGGGCTCATGCGAATTTCTTTTAATGTGTCAATTTTTCAAAGTGTAGATTTTTGGATTTTTGGATTTTTCTTGAAATTTCAATTTTTCTTGTAAAGTGTAAATTTCAGAAAAAGTTTTTTAAAATGAAAATTCTTGGATTTTCACTGACAAAATGGACATTTGTCCATATCTTTTCTATTTCAGGTACTAAATGGCTGATAATCAATCATGGAACAACAAGTTCAACCTGGAGTCAATCCTGATCTCATTCTTATTGCACCATCTGAGGAGATATTACTGTCTCCAAAAAATCATTTTGTGGATTTTGGTCATCTAAAGATTGATCCATTGGTGTTGCAAATACTTCAAAATCATCAACTGCACTATGCCTTGGCTTAAACTGCATCTGTGCCAAAGATTTATCTACAGCAAGCCTGGAAAACCATCAGGTTTATTGGAAATGCTGAAGTTCCACAGTTTGAGATCCAGATTGATCACGATAAACCAATCTTGGACTATGAGAGACTAAGATACATTATGAGGCTTCCTGAGGACAGTTCAAGAGAAGGAAGAACTTCATATGATCTGTGTCCTGCTGATACAGAAGTGTTTGAAGGGATTAGAGCAATGGGGTATGTTGGGCAACTATCACAAGTCAATCACTTCAAGAAGAACAACTTACCTCCATTCTACTACACTCTATTCTATGTGATCAACAGATACCTGACTGCAAAGCATCAAGGGACAAACAATGCCAACGTTCACATTCTCAAGTTGTTTCATGCCATTGTTTATGACCATCATATGGATTATGCCATAGTGTTTTGGAATGAGCTGTATGAAAGGGTTATCTCAAAGAAGACTTCAAAGGCTCCACTTTTTATGCCTTTCTAGGGGTTTCTTACACTGATCTTGAGGAGTATGATTAGATGCAACAGAGATATTCTGAGGAGAAAGACTCATGATTATGCACCTGAACATGCTATGAGATTTTTGATAAGACAGATGAAAAGCTTTAATTACTCTATGCCAATCCCAGAGGTACTTCTTAATTATGTTGATCCGGACTTCGAGTTTGTCATTGAATATAGAGAGACTATGGGACTACCAGAACCGGTTGTACCTACCCAAGTCTCACACCCTAGGAGAGTGGTGTCTGTAAGGGTTCCTGTTACCCAGGGGGTACAAGAACGGGGAGTGCTGAGGGAAAATCTGAGAGGGGTACTGGTGGTGGTCAGAGACCTAGACAAGAGGTTGTAGGATCACAGGATAATGCCACATATCTAGTGAATCCTACTGCTAATTATAGTCAAGGTTTTGAAACTGAGTCGGATCATGCACAAGAAGATGATGATGAGAATATACCATTTGCTATTGGAGATGGTGATGAAGCTACTGCAGATGATAATTCTATCAATGCCGATGATGATAATTATGCAAGGGATAGTGATGATCAAGATGATGAAGGTGGTAATGTTGTACATGATGATGTTGATATTGGTTTCAATGATGATGCCAAGGATATAGGCTTTCCTGACACTGTATTGAATGTTGTAGGAGACATAAGGAGGAATGAGGGAGACTTAGTGGAAGAAATGAATGTTAGTGAGAGTGTTGGGTGAGGAAAAGAATATGGAGAGTGTGAGTGCATCCTAACCTACAGATCTAAAAGGGCAGCCGCATCTACTACTTTGTCACATATGTTGCGAGCTAGTATTGAAAAAGACATAAGTAGCCCACTTATGCACTTGCACACCCAAGACAACCATTCTATCACCTCACAACAGGGGTTAGTCTCACATATACACGGGGACTTAGCACATAATCTACCTGGTTCTCATTCGGAGAGCTTAGATATTGAAACAAGAGAATATGAGCCCAATTCTCAAATCCTCTCAGTGCACAATAGAGTCTAGTGTCAATTAATTTTTCTATCATTATTCCTAGGACACATGTTGATACTTCAATTTTTTTCAGAAGTCTTAGTGACCTCACCGGAACACCTCGAGTAGCTTCTCATTCTTAACTACAAGGACCGGGTGGAAGTCCTGTCATAGCTAATATCATGCCAACTATGAACACAGGCCATACGATTGTTTCAACAACTGTTATGAGGACGGAAAGCCTAAGTGACTCCGGTGTTACATTACCAAACTTTGTGTCAAATGAATTCCTCAACGGCGCTTTAAAGGCTGTTGAACAAGACTGATGGACATATTCACTGAGGAGATTGCTAGTGTGAGGAGATTGTTGAAAGGAAAAGGTTCTGCTGTTGAACAAGAGAAACTAGCTCCACCTCCACCTCCACCTACTCAACCAGTTGATATGAATGTTGATGAGCTCAAATCCCTATTGTTTGCAAAGCTACTTTCACAAGCTCCTGAAAATCAAGTTGATTCTGATCTTTTTGGCTTACATCAATCCCAACATTAACCTCCATCACCACCATATGTTCCTCAAATCCCGACAGATGTGGTTAGAGCTTTTGAGTTTAATTATTTTAAAGCAGATGTTCTGAAAGCTATTAAGGCTATGCAAGTAACCTTTGTAGATCTTTTCAAAGTTGTTCAGACATCATGCAAAGCCCAAACTACTATTTCTAGAAAGAGACATGATCATGATTCAGATCATGACCATGAGGGGAGATGACTAAGAAACAAAAAGCTGATGTGAATGATTCAAATGTTGGTGGTTCTGAAGCAAGTGATAAAGATGATCAGAGTGTTCAAAGTCATGATCAAAGAGGAGATGTTAGTGAAAGAGAAATTATGTTTTATGTTGATCTAGATGTAGTACCAAGGGTTACAAAGCCTAAGGTACCTACAAGGGAGGAGATATTCTTGTTCACAGGTATTGAATCAGTTGATGTAATTGCTATTTCTTCGGATGATGATAAGGAGGACATCAATGAAAAATATAAAGAATTTTAGAAGGTTAAGGAGGAAGAGAAATAAAACGTCATGGATAATGTAGATGATGATGATGATGATTATGCTGATAAGGTTGTTGATTTGGATGCTGAAACTATGATGGAAGTAATTCCTGAAAATAAGCAAGTGTATTGGATGATATGTTTGATGATAGAGACAATGAAGTGTTGAATGTCATGTTTGGCCCAAGCACATCTGAAGATATTCATTTGAGTCTAGTTCATAATGAAATGCCATAACCTAATCTGAATGAAGCTCCAGTGATACTTCTGATGTCCTGATGTTCATGCTAACCAAACTATTGATGAAGAAGAACTTACTCACCATCCAAGGGTGATATCCCTAAGAACCAACCTGGATTCCAACCTTAACCAGTTCATGTGCCTGTTATGCCAAATAAAGCTGATGAAGTTGGTCCTTTTAATCCTCAACCTCAAGGTCGTGAATCTGCTTATGGTTCTACTGTTCAACAGTTGACACAAATTCGCCATGCTTTAAGGTTTCCATTCTTAGAGGATGAAAGAAAGTTGTTTGTGAGAAAGATCAGAGTTCTTGACAGAAACTTAGTCATGGGTATCAAAGATAAGCCTGCTGATTACCAGTGTGAGTATGCCGGAATGATTAATTACTTGAAAAGAGCTTCTAAACAGGTGGAGTCTAGCTCAAGCATTATGGTAGTCAAACAAGTTCTTCTGAAGAAGTTTGTGAAGATTTGGTATCCAGAGTTTACTGTTCAAAGGAAGAATATGTGCTTATACACTTTCACAGAAGCTGATTTTTGAACCTGAATTCTGATGGTCTGGAGTACATGTATCATACCTTCAGAGACATGGCTATTAGATAGGGGAACATCACTTATGCTTTGGAGACAATCAAAAGATTCATATGAAGGCATATCTACTTTACTTACTGCTATGACTTTCAACTAGGTGTGGAGACAAACCAGAAGGGAGTTAATCTGCTTAAGCCTGATATGACCCTTCCTGACCTTGAAGATATTCCATTGTTCACTGTCTTGGAGGAACATGAGTTAGATGTTGTGTAAAAGAATGGTCAGAATGAAAAGGGGTTCATGAGAATTGTTGAGGTAGCTAAGTACTTTGATGGTACTTTGAAAGTTGTTCTACTACAGATAAATACAAGGCATGAGGAAAGTGAGAGAAATAGACTTGATGAAGGAGATCACATGCCAAGGAGAGCAAGGATTGTTACTAAAAGAACCATTCAAGTTATTCAATATAGAGTTGAGTTCATAAATGGAATTAGAAGATTTGAATCTTATCTTGAAATCAGAAAGACAAGTCTTAGAAGATGGACCAGATGATTTTATGAAGTTTTTAAAAACTGATCCAAAGGTGGAGATTGTTATGTATCTAGTTTGAATAAATTTGTCTTTTATGTTTGACTTTTGTATTGTGAGTTTGTATGAGGTCAAGGCTTTGTTTGACCCATATAAATAGTTTGTCTTAGTTCATTTGCTTGTAACTCATGTAAGTCATTTTCATTCTTAGCTTGTAACATTCAAAGTGAGATATACGATATCAAGCTTTTGAAAAATTCTGTCTCTACATTTCTTTATTTGATTCTTGTTTTGATTCATAATCTTTGATTGTTAATTGCTTGAATCTGGAATCATGCAAACATTGTTGTAGGAATTGATTTTTCTTTGTGTCACCTTCAGAGGATACTGAGTTCAAGCATGACAAGTCCCTTAGTCGTCCCGAACAAGAATTTTCTCAGAGGACCAAAAGTCGATAATTGGTGGACGAAGACAAGGGAGAAGAGGTCGAGTTTAGGTTCGTCCTACGAGAGAGAGGAGGAACAGGAAGAAGTGGAGACAAAGGAGATGACAGGTAATTCTTATTCGTCGTAGATAAATATGGTCGAAGATAATTTCCTTAGACCTTTAACTCCTTCCTTTTTTTCCAGTTTAAAGGAGAAACTCTTGGGAGGCTTTCCACCTACAAAGAAACCTACGTCAACTACTTTCTTCAAGAAGGAGAGAGGAGAGAGATCTTAAACTTGACTATAAAGGCAATTCATTGAAGTGTAAGGTCTAGGCGTCGGGGGACGACGCTAAAAACCTGAAGACTGAAGCGATTTAGATGGAACCCTCTTTGAAGATCAGCAACCAACCCAAGGTCGTCGATGTGGAGAAGACGAAGCCGCCAACTTTTTCTAGTGCGAGTCCTTCTATTCTAAAGGGTGAATCTCAATCATAGATATCAGCCTCTTCTGATAAGAGGAGAGAGGTCAAAGCGGGACTCCAAACATGAGAAAAAGGAGTCTGACGTGTTGACGTGCGAGGAGTCCTACAATTTTTCCAAATACCTAAGGAAGTTCTTCGACCCACTTACCTTAAGTAGATTCTAATCTTTTCTTTATAGAATTGATGATCACCTTATTTCTGGATTCATCTAATCCATTAGATTATGGATAACGGGGGGTGGAAGTAATTAATTTATACACCGCTCTTTACAGAACCCACGGGTTTTGTCATTGATAAATTGTGACCTATTGTCGCATATAATATCGGATGGGAATCTAAATCTTCAAATAATGTTAGTCTGGATAAAATATATGACCACTTTGTCCCTAACCTGGGAGAAGGAAGCAACTTCTATCCATTTAGAAAAATTATCCGTGAGGATTGTTTATGCCAAAAATTACACCAAGTGTAATCTAAGGTTTGTTTGTAGAACTTTAACAATTAAAGATCAAACACATTGAAATAGACACGATAAATATAGTAAAAATAAGAACACATATAAAAGAAATGGTGATGCAAAAAAACCCTTAAACGAGGGAAAAACCGCGGACGATACACGAGATCGTCGATGCACTATGGATGTCAATCAGGGATGTTGTCCTTTTGAATAATTGCTCACGTGCTATGAAGATTCTCTATATGAAGTTTTTATTGATTTTCTATCCTTTCATAGTTAGTCTGCCAGACAGGACCAACGGTCGAATTTGATTGCTATTAAATAAAAAAACTGATTTCATTAATTTGTCCTGAATCTGGATTTACATTAAGCCCTTTTGAAGTTAAAGATCATGTGTGTCCTTCTTCCTGCAATAAAACCATATGTAACGGTTGATGTAATAAACATATGTCGTTAGTATCATATCGTCGAAGGAGTCTTTGGTCGAGGGTATATAATCATCGATCGAGGATTGAAGTTAAACAATGGTCGACCAAGGGTCTAGGGTTTTTATTGGTCATCCTTAACCACGACCATAGGTAATATGATCGTCCGTCATATGAACCTTAGTTTTTGACACTATGGTCGAGGGAACTATAGTCGTTGATCGAGGGTGTGAATTTTTACCAAAACAGTTTGATCGTCGATATTTAAATTTGAAAGACTTATTTTGATTTCCAAATCATGCACGAAAAGTGATTTGATCAGAGGTCTTTTGTCACATGACGCCTATTGTTTTGATCTAACTACTTGGTAACAGAGTCAATTTCTTGAAAACTTAATTGGTTTTCATGGAAAATCAAATCACCGAAAATATTTGATGACATCATGGATGTTAGGCGCATGCTGTCAGATATAGGGGTCACGTGTCATTCATCGAACGGGTGACGCAAAACATCGAGACATGTGTTAGGCCACAAATGGTCGATCAGTTTATTGACATCCCTGTGAATCCAATATCTCTAAATCCTAGAGAGAGAAAGTAGAGAGAGTTCAAAGCGCAAAGATACAATATGTATTGATGTGGCGTGAAAGTGTTACAAGACACAAGGACCAAAGGGACTTAAATACCCTGGTCAGATACAACACAGTGTATGACACTAAACACTGTATAAGACCAAGCCTATAAATACAATGATTACTATAAAATCGGACTTAACAATCTCCCCCTTAGTAATCATTGGCACTGTGGTCTTCAAAATCCATCTTCTAAATCAGCATGGACCATCTAAGCGACTTTGCAAAGCTTTCTGACTTTTTAAAAAAAAAATCTTCTCAACATCTTTCAGTTTGAGATATCTTTGTTGTCTTGACAAGGCTGGACCAGTTTGAGTATGATTGAAAGAACAATTGGTTCATCAGCTTGTGCTTCTAGAGGACACACTTCTTTTAAATGACCTTGAATGAACAATGGTGGTCGAAGCAGAACAGCAAAATATGTAGTATAACTGAGAAAATAGAATCTTGAGCAGCAGAATCTTGATCAGCAGATAAATGTTTGAGCTCTATGTCTCTTAATTATCTCCTTAACTTCTCCCCCTCATGACCTTGACGATCTGGATCAACTTGGTCATGTAAATGTTGGAGACGAGACAACTTAAGATCTGCAAAATCAGAATAAAAGAGAAACAGGAGAGGTTTGCGTGACACGCTGGTGGCGCAAAGGGAGGTTTGCGCGACCAACTGTTGGCGCAAATCTGACTTGAAGTCAGAAAAAATTACCTTTTTAAGCTCTTTGACTCCCCCTACACAAATGCACTAGATATGAGAATTGAAGTTAGCATTCATATAGATAATCAGATACTCTCCCTAAAAAACAAATATGATATTTTTAACAAAATCTCCTTTATTTACTCCCCCTTGAATAATGCACAAACCCATTTATAAAAATATGAGAACACAAAAATGTAAACATCAATGTAGAAAAAAAAATATACTGAATATGTATTATGAAACGACTAAATATATAAAAATTTAAACAGATACAAATAAAATTCTACTTAGTAAATTATCACAATAAAATCCATCAGATGAAATCAAATGTATGTGTTTGGATAAAGAAACAAGTTTCATTGCATATCAAGTTAAGACATGTTCAGTTTCAAAAACTTTCAGCAATCTATTCAGTGTGCTCACATGTGCACTTCGATTAGCTTCAAGAAATGCAATTCTAAAAATATAATAGAGAACTTTGCAAATAATCACACTAAGCCATCAAAAATTCAGACTCTCACAAATTTACAGGTTTATCGCAACTCAGAAATATCACCAAGTATCATGAGATGTGTGCTCATTGGCATCTTTTAGCATTGTGCTCTATGGCATTTTTACATGAGTGTGCTCTTTGGCATCTTTTAAGATTGTGCATAATTGGCATCTTTTTAATCAAAAAGTTCTGTAAGTAAAGAACATGCCGTAAACGTAACTTTCTATCTGACCCTATTGCAGGATTTGGGTCAGCCTCTCCTAGACCAGTTGGCCTTACGGGACTAGGTGTCAAACACCCCTTGGAACTTACTTTCCCAGATCAGAATGGCTACATCGACACATCCTAAACCCATTCATACCAGTAGAACATGAATTTCGATCTGATTCTATAGAAGGATTTGGGTTCGATCACTCCCAGATCAAATGACCTTAGGGGACCAGATGACAAGCATCCCACGGAACTTACTTTCCCAAACCAGAAAGGTCACAGGTACAAACTTTTAAACTTAGAGATTTCTGATTTATAAGAATTTAATAATCATCTCAATCACAAGGTTTTATGTCTAAGTGCTTAGCCCATATTTTCCTTACGATCCAAAATTCCAACTTTTTAGGTTTTCTAAGCATTGTAAACTATAAATATTCCGAATCACACAATTGTAAAGCAATATCAAAAGCTACAAACATGTTGCTAACTTTTCGACTTTTAAAAGACTTCAAAGTTGAACATATAAAAACTTTAATATAAACAAAGCAACTTGAAAATTTATCCTCGATACACATTTTATTCAAAAGAAATAAAAACTGTAAAAGTTTTACTTTATAGAATAAAATTTGTGAAGGTTTAAACTTTTAAAACAACATGCCAAGATTTGAACGTAGAAACATTTGATCGGCAAGTCTATATTCAGTTGAAACAAAATATAATTCAATAATATTATCTTTCACACAATGTATAAAGAATATGTGACTCATTTGAAAAAAATGGGTTGAACAAACTTAGGAGTTGAATTGAAATGCTCAGATTCTTTTAAAAGCAATTGAGAAAACTGAAACAACATCATTATCAGAGATAAATGCAGCGGAATTAAAGTAGATGTACTCACAGTTTCTCATTAGTCAAAAGCTAGAAGCTTTGAAGAACGAGTCCTAGACTGAAATGTCTAAAAGTCGTAGTCTGTGAAGTACGGGTTCTGTGCTGAATTACTCAGAAGCCATAATATTGACATTAAGGTGTGGGTCTTGAACTGTGTTATTCAAGAGCCATGATTCTCTTACTCCCCCTTGACATGAGGTGCCTGCAACTTAGAAGCAATTTGAGATTTTGGTACCCATTTGAATTTTGGCCCGTGAAAGTTAGTTGCAGTTCTTATGGGGAAATTATAGTTAGATTTGACAGTTAAAGCACGAGAGAGATAATCAGAAAAATAAGCACAGTCATCAGATGAATACAAAGCATAATCATCTAAACTAGAATCAGAAGAAGAATATGAGACATTTTTGGAAATTTGAATTATTTGCTTCATTGAATATTTCAAAATTTTATTACATGAAGCAAATGAATCACTTTTATAAAGTCTGTCTACAAATCTATCCTCATCAGTCATAGGATCAGTAGATGTCCACTTGATTCTCCGTATCTACCTCGATGACTTGTTCAAAGTACTATCTGAAAGATTAGAATTAGAAGAATTAGAATTATCAGAAATGACTTTATCTTGTTTCATTTACTTCTTTCACCGTCTTCTTTTACGCTTAGGTTTATAATAATCATCATTGAGTGTTAAAGAATCATCAAGAATTTTTGACTTAATATTTAAATCAGAAGAAATAATTTTACCTAAGCAACTAATCTGATCAGACAATAAATCTGTATTTTCCTCGGAGTCAGAATTATTCTGAGAAAAGATTTTAAAATTGAAAACTTCCTTTTTGTTTTCCTTAGAATCAGAAGAAAGACCAGAAATAGAAAATGAATCTTGTATTTGAGAAAATAAATTTTGTTCAAGACTAGAAGTCAAGAAATAAAAATTAACATCAGATTCAATTTCTTTTAAAATATTTTGATCTTCCATCTTATCTTCAAGATCAATGATTTTACCTTCAAATATTAACGGAGGAGTATATTTCTTAGAATCATAAATGATTGGAGAAATATTTTCCTGATTAGATTTAGATGCATAAACATCAACGAAATCATCAGACATTGAAGATTTGACGGGAGATATATCATTCAAACCTTTTCTACCTCTTCTTGATTTATCAGGAAGACATTTTGCATTTTCACGCGTATAAACAAAAGGAATTTCCTTTTTCATGTTATTTCTTCTTTTCTCATTTTCGATTTCTAACACTTGCTTTTCATTCATCCAATCAATTTTAAATTGAGGATCATATTTAGCAAGTGTTAGATAATCGTATTTGTATAAAGTTGGGGATTTTTCAATAGCATTGTTTAAACAATGTGGATTTTCAAAAACCAAGTCCCCATTTTTGTTTTAATGCTTCTTCACTCCTTGGTTTATTCATAAAAATTGTTTGTTCAGATTGGTTTCTTCGATGTAACTTTTCTTCTAACTTATTTCTTTTATCTGAAAAATTATCTTTTAATTTGGTTATATCAGTCAAAGATTCAAGATAAGTCTTATATGAATTTTCCAAACCAAAGAAATTTTCAATTTGTCAATCAAATTTGACTTTTCTGAATTTAAATTCTTTTCAGATAATAACTTTAAGCGTAAATCATGTAAAGCAGTAATCATGATATTCATCTGAGAAGATATAAAAGAATAATCAAACTTAGAGATTACCTCGTATTCATCAGTGTCAAAATCATCATCTGACTGATCATCTCCAACAAAGCACATCTGAGCGATCTCGACATTTGCAGTTTCATCATCGGAGTGATCCAGCCAGAATTCTTCTTCTGTAAGTAAAGCAGTTCCATTCTCTCTCTTTTCAGCCAGTTCCAGTTTCTTCCGATAATATGTTGAGTCCCTAACCTTCTTCACTCTACACTCCTTAGAGATGTGACCCGTCTTTCCACAATTATAGCAGGCAATAGTCTTTGGCTCGGGCACTTTGACTCTTGAACCGGAAGTGAAGCAAGGATTGTTAGAACTCGATCGTGGTTGGAACTTTTTCTGGTAATGTTGTGAGAGAAGGATCATCGCTTTCTGCAGTGCCTCGCCATCATCATCCGTGGCCCCGTCATAAGCATTATCAGACAATGCTTGTTCTGCCAGTTGTTTCATGATGAGAGCAACTGGGTCCACTGACTTTTTGTTTTTCTTCTCCAGTTTGGCCTTCTTTTCAGTTACAATGCATTCATCAGTCAGCAAGATCTCAAACATCTCTTGGATTTGCATGGAAGAAATTCTGACATCATTCCTCAATCTGTGGCAGTATTTGTTCCATTCTGGTTGTAATGCATTGAGGAATTTCAGATTTGTCTCAAGCTCAGTCTTTTCCACTTTGATTTTCCTCAAATCATTGATCACAACACAGAATCTATCATGCACAGTTTTCAATGGCTCCCCATCCTTAGCTTTGAATTCTTCAAAATTATTCATGTAACGAGTATGTCGGAGTTGAGTCGCAACTGAAGAGCCAAGCATAATCTTCTCAAGCTGTTGCCACATAAGATTAGAATGAGTTTTGAAACAATCAATCCTATTGTAGATAGAGTTTGGCAAGGCTAGCATCATATTTTCCTTTATATCACGATCAACTTGATACTGCGATAACTCATTAGGTGAATATTCTTTAGTAGGATTATATAATCCATAAGCCAACTTAGGTTTCTCAAAAGGTCCTTCAGATAGAATGTTCATCATGTCATTTCCATTCTTTTGACGCTCTATAAAATTCAAGAACCTATCTTGCCGCTGAGTAAACTCGTTTTCATCTATCAGAACTGGAGGACGATTTTCTGTGCCCAATGACATCATGAGGTCGTTCTTGTAGAGCTGAGCTTGATATGCAAACTTTGTAGAATCCATTTCTGACAAACGTCATAAAAAATACTATGTCTTGAAATAGATGGCGCAAACATGAGGTTTGCGTGATAGGAAGATAGCGCAAACTGAGCTTTGCGTGAGTAACCAAAGGCGCAAACGTTGATTTGCGTGAGCAGTATGAGACGCAAACGAGACTTTGTGTGAGAAGAGCAAGACGCAAACTGTACTTTGCACGATACACAAGAGACGTGAAATGAACTTCGCGTGATGCTTTGATAACGAAAACTGAAATTCTCGTGAGCCAAGTAAGACGCAAACTGTTCATTGTGTGAACAAAGATTGGCGCAAAGCAGACTTTGCTTGAGATACTGAAGGCTCAAACCTCGCTTTGCATGATGTAAGGAAAACGCAAATTTCACTTTGCGTGAGCAGAAGGTAACGCAAACTTGTGTTTTCGTGATACAGATTTGGCGAGAACTTGGCTTTTCGTGAGATACTGGAGACGCAAACTTAAATTTGCGTGAAAGGTTGATTTCTGAACTTGATGAAAACCTGAAACACACTAAAACAATACAAGTAAGATCACGCAAACCAGATGATGAACTCGCGCAAACCACAATGAACTGGCGCAAAGATTAAATCTGGCGCAAAGATTAAATCTGGCGCAAACCGTTAGTAAATCAAGAAAACTTCAAAAAATCGATTACAAAACTGAATTTGATGAAAATTTCTCACACAGACTTGATCGAAAACAATATTCTAACACTTTTCTATGAAACTTTTCGATTAAAAACCACAATTTCAAAGATTTAGATATGAACAGAACGTTAAAACCGTTTTTCCAGAAACTTCAAAAATCTCAAAATCGAACACCAAAAACTGAATTTCTTGAAAATTAACGTGAATCAAAGGTTTTCCTCTATTAAAAATGAATCCAACAAACCAATTTTCAACAAAATTCGATCAAAAACAAGTCCAAATTTGATAAAAAAAAAATCCAAAAACGAGATTTTCTTGAAAAATTCAAGAAAATCAATCAAATTTTCGGATTAATATTCAAATTCATATACGAAAATCAAATCTTTCAATCCTCTCAAGATCTAGATTGGCTCTGATACCAAATGTGAATCCAAGTTCTCTAAATCCTAGAGAGAGAAAGTAGAGAGAGAGAGAGTTCAAAGCGCAAAGATACAATCTATATCGATGTGGCATGAAAGTGTTACAAGACACAAGAACCAAAGGGACTTAAATACCCTGGTCAAACACTGTATAAGACCAAGCCTATAAATACAATGCTTACTATAAAATCAGACTTAACAATCCCTATAAATATGGGATCCTTCGAAATCCTTTCCTTTTTTACATTCGCATAAGTTTTTTAGAGTGAAGGCAACTGAATCCTTCCCTATTAGTTATAAACTATATAAGATATGGAGGATCTTACAGCATAAGATACGATCTTCTTGCGATGGGAGACCCAATTAGTCTAATAGAAGATATGGAGGATCTTACAGCATTTTGACAGTTAGGAGCTCTTCCAGCGGATATGAAAATTAATCCCCGTGAAGAACTCAGACCAGAGGAATGTTTTGAACGTTTTTCATTTTGCACGGATATACTTTTAGAATATAATTTGTATGGCCTTTTTCTCCTTTGTCGAGGTCCTCCTTGGGGCCTTTGATTTGCCTCAGGAGCAGATGATGCCCCAATTCTGGAGATTTTTTAGTATGATCAAGAGCCTGACTTTAAATTGTGAGTCTCCATTTACCATTCACGAGTTGCTTACAACGTATTGGGTGAAACCGGAGGCTAACCATTGGTATAGCCTTTCCATTTAGGATAAAGAGGTGTAGCTTTATTTCGAAACACCACTATAAATGATAGATATTGGAAGACTAGGTACGTCTTTGGTTGGGTGTCATTGCTAGCGGATGAGGACCAATGGCTCATCACTGGGTGGAATGTTGGACATAAGTACCTAGTCGTATGTCGTTGGTTGAGGGTTTTGTAATTTTTTCTTATTTATACTAACCTTTTATTTTCCCTTTCAACAATCGAATTTTCTATGGTTGGTGCGTTAATAGACACACAAGTGAAAATTGATAGATTTCTTCAACTCTATGAAAAAGGTATTGTTCGATCTGACAAAGGTCAGTTGTCCAACATAGAGGAAGGGGTGACTTTCCTTTGTTCTTCTTCTCTAGAGGTCGAGAATCGACAAGAGATGACACGTAAAGATTTTTATCCACGACCAAGAGGCGTGGATTTAGTTTCGAGCATTTTATAGCCACGGGCAAATAGGTGTGAGCAAAAGCAGGTACCCGACCTAAATTCCCGGAATCGGAATCGACGGTTCCTGGAATGAAGGAACTAGAACTGATTACACAGGTTCTTTATATTTGGGAACCGGTCCCAGTTCCGGTACCAGGTACCCGTTGTCTATTTTTTTTAAATCTTATCATTCATACTATAAAAAAGTAAATATTAATATATTAAAAAGTCCCAACGTAAAAAAATAAATACAATAAACGTGAAAAACTAATTCGATATAAATGAAAAACTAATAAATACTACAAACGATGCTTCCAAAGCAAATATATATTACAATAGTACTTCCAAAATAAATATATATTCTAGAAATGGTGCTTGCAAAACAAATAACTAGTACAAACGATGCTTCCTAAGCACTTCAGGTCATTAGAATTAATTGATGCTAATAAATACTACAATGGTGCTTCCATAAAAGGTAATTTATTAAAATTTATAAATGAATAAAATATATTTTATCAAAAAAATAACGGGTACCCGTCGGTTCCAGTTCTAGGTACCAAGTGGGATCGGGTACACGGTCCTGGAACTGGTCCCAGCGTTTTACCCAACGGTTAACGGTTCCAAAAAAATAAGAACAAGAACTGGTCACGATGGATTCTGTATTTTAAGAATCGGAACTAGAACCAATCACATCGATTCCGGTTCCGGAACCGACATTTCTGAAGTGGTTCTGGTTCCAAATATGGGTACCCACTTCCGATGCTCACCCTATGGGCTAATACCTTTATTTTTGTTTTTCAAGATGCCTTGTCAATGACACCCCTCTCTAAGAGGGAGAGAGATGCAATCCTTGAACGTAAGGATAGGGAATTAAAAAGCATGTACCTGACGATGTTGTTGGGGGGAAGAAGATGAAGGTTGTTCCTCCAAAGAAACCATCTTCGATCGTCGACTATCATCCCATGGTCATCGAGGGTGAGACGGTGAAGGCGCCATCTGGTACTATGTCCCACACCGACGTCATTGGGGCGTCGAAGTTAGAGGTCTTCCCTTTTTTATCCAAGGATAAAGAGGTGGAGGGTTTGGTTGAGGGGGTTAAGAAACCTACCTCAATGACCATGACTTCCAAGATTCCTACAGACTTCATGAAGATGGAGTCTATGGCGACGCTGAGTTTTTTCCTAGGTGGAGAGTTATTTCCTCACCCATCTCAAGAAGCAGTATCAAGAGGCTAGTCTTGGTACTGTGGATTCTCATGTCATGGGTCTTGCTTTCCAAGTGAGAAACTTTTCTATGTTTCGATCTTTCACTTTTCTTATTTCTTCTTGAAATGACTTGCTCACATAATAGATAGGGAGTTGTTGCTTGTCATCCTCATGAGTAAGGACGACATTTAGAATGATGGTACTAACTGGTATGTATAGTTGTGAAGTTTCTCTATTTTTTGGCTTTGAGAGAAATAGGGGAGATGACATGTACTCCTTTAGCTTTGAAAGAGAGTTTTCATGTTCGGTGGTCCATGTAAATCCCTTGTTTTTTTTGTAGTATTTTGTAAAATAGATGACACCTGTCGGACGATCGTGAGATGAACTTGTTAATGGTGGTCACTCTTTTAGTAAGGTGGTGCACCTCTTTAAGATTTCAGGACGACTGGATGTTGAAGATCGCTTTAATTTACTCGAGGATGGCTCCCATTCCTCGACGTGTGACCATGTGTCCAAGGAATTTACGTGCGTAAACTCCAAAGGAACACTTCGTGGGATTTAATTTCATTTTGTACTCTTTAGAATGTTGAATGACTGCTTGAGATGCTCGACATGATCAATCATTTTTTTACTTGAAGAGCATGTCGTCAATATATACTTCCATTGTGTTGCCCAGATGTTGCTTGAACATCCGGTTTACAACATATGTTTTACCAGTACGTGGATTCTGCATTTTTTAGGCCAAAAGGCATAACTTTTTAGCAATAGATGCATTTGTCTATCATGAAGGTGGTTTCTTCTAGGTCAGACAGATGCATGAGAATTTGATTGTGTAGATCCCAGTAATGTTCAAATAACAATGTAATCACAAAAATTATCTTCATTGATCTTGTAGAGAAAATGTGTTTACGTAAGAATGGTGAAATTTCTCTCTCTAGATTCTCTCTTTATAAAATATGAACTCTCTCAATCTCACACACTTGATACGTATACAATGAATCATAGCTACAAGATTACAAAAAACGAAAACTATTTATACTATTAATAGAAAGCAAGTAAACTACAAAAAACGACTTTTTTAAAACATTGACTATTGTTGACTTTGACATTTTAAAGTCTTCTTGATGACTTTGACATTCAAGCTTTGACCTTCAATACTGAATTTCCAATCTTCATTGTAGAATCCACATCTATTGATCTTGGATACAATAATACTTGACCTAACAATCTCCCCCTTTGTATTCGAGATCACAATTTGTCATGTCAAGGCTCTGTATCTTCTCTTCCATCTTACTTTGAACTTTAATAAGTTTCCCCTATAAATATGATCATACTTTGTCAACATTTTGAATGAAATAATCATGACGATAAAAAAAAACAATCTCCCCATTTCAACAAACACATGTTTTCAGAATAAAGTCTTCATGATCTTCACAATCTTAAGGAGCATTGTCTTTTGAACTTCGACCAACAATGAATCTTCAAAATAAACCTTTTTAAGTCCACAAATAAGCTTTAGAAATTCAGATTTAGACCTTTGATAGTATGTATACTAAGCTCATTACCTTCACATCTACAGAGAAATAATTTCACTTTGTCAACAAGCTCTTCAAACAACTTTGACATCCTTAAGAATCAAATATATCAGCGTCAATCTTTTCCACTCAACTGTAATCTCCAAATCTAACAACTTTTCAACCTCAGATCCAAAAGATTAAGATTTTTTTTCTTCTCTTCCACAAACATATTCAGTCACAATATTAGTTACTCCCCTTTAACCTTTGCTTACACCACCTTAATTTTTGCTTCATACATCTAAATGAAAATCTTTACTTCATCTTAATTGATCTTATATATCTTTGAATCTTGATATTTATATAATTTCTCCCCCTTATGATCATTAGGAGCATTCAGATCAGCATGAATATTCAAAGAAAAGATGGACGGGTAGCAATCCTTTCTGAAAAACCATTCTTCTCTTTCAATTGCGATTTCTGCATATTTGAATAACCAAGGGTAATCATCTAACACAAAAGCACATTTAGAAACTTTTATCACACCAATTTTCAAAAATAAAACTTTGTGGCCTATTTTAAGAGTTGGCAATGATGTATCTCTGATATGACTTCCAATTATCACTAAAGTAAAATTTTAAAAAATTAACTTCTTAAACTGTTCCAGCAATATCATACAGCTATACAAATGGAATCACAAAGATTTGTGATTGTGTGAAAGACAATTGAATCTTATAAATTTCGCTCAAAGACTGTTTATACCTAGGACGTAAGTTTGAAAAGACTTTTAATCAATAGACACAAGGAAATAGCTGAACTGGAAAAGACTTTTAACCAAAGACTGTCTGATATTTCCAGGAAGTCTGAGTTTGAAAAGAAACAATTAGAGATTAAAGTCTAAAAATCTTTTAAAACAAGTTTCTGACTTTGAACAACTCATCCTATCTGAAAGGAAGTCCTTTGATGATGAGAGAAAACATTTTAAAAGCAAAAATATCAATCTATTCAAAGAAATTTCAGATAAAAACCACACTTTAGAAAAGGATTTTGAGGAAGAAAGAAAGATTTTTGAAAAACAAATCTCTAAGCTAACAAGTAAATTGACAAACTTGTCTACTGAGATCATGAGAGAGAAAAGGAGTAAATCTGGAATTCAGAGCAAGTTTAATAAACTTTGCAATGAGAAATCCAAATTGTGTGATAAAATTCAACAACTTGAGATAGATAATACTGATTTGTCTAATAAAATAACCATTGATGCATCCACTTCATCTCCTTATGATGATGATTCTGCTGAATCAGTGTGTTCTTTTTCAGTCAGTATCAAGCATATTTCAGAAAATGGTTTTTAGAAAATAAGCTATGAAATCTAAAGTTTCTAAACCAGAGCAGATTAAAATTCCTAAGACCTTTTATTTGAAATCAGTGGATAAGAGTGTTAATCATTTTCAAAAATCTCCAACTCAATATCCAAGGAATGATCAAATGATCTGGGTTGTAAAGGGTTCTCCCAAAGCAGCAAAGCTTCACAGAGCTAACAAGAAGAAGAATAGAGCTTCAAGAGGTAAATCTTTTGCACCTGACTTTATCAAATCAACAACACATTTGATCAAGATAGCAAAAAGAAAATTATGTTGTTTTTACTGCTATACTGATAAGTTCATTCACAAAGCACAAGCATATAATAGATCTTATCATCACAGTGCTTATCACTGGTATGAGAATCATTCAAAGAGATTCTCAAAAACTGACCAAACTGGACCCAAGTACATCTCGGTACCAAAACCTAAACCTGTGATGCAGGTTGAAAAAGGAAAAGAGAAGATTGATGAAGTTCTAGTGAAGAAAGACTGAAGGGACAATGACTTCTGATTACTATAGATCAGGACTCTTGCCTAAATGCCAAAACAATGACTTCTAAGTACAACAACTTAGAACTCATACACAACTGTCAAAAGTTGGTGATCATCTGGAAACCAGGGAGTTTCTTTTACTCTCAATCTCTATCTCACATTGTTTGATATGAAGGGAGCATGATTGAATAAGTTTGACAAAGGTCCACAATATGTCAAGGGGGAGCTGCAAGAAGAAATCACAAACAACTTTGAACATAAGCAAGATCACCCAAATATCAAATCAAGGGGGAGTATCTGATGAACTCCAGGGAGTACTACACTACTACATCAAGGGGGAGTAAGGATGTGTTGTAAGTGATGTGTGTGTAAAACCTTTTTGGAATTAAAACTGGTAAAAATGCTATTTTTGGAAAGTTTCTTTAAGTAGAAAGTTTCTATTTTTGGCAAAATTTTGAAAGGTTTCCCAAAATAGCAAATTTCCCAATTTGGAATGTTTTTTTGAAAGTAAGGAAATTGTGCTAAGTTCAAAATTCTCAACCTACTAGTCTAAGAAAGCTTCAGGTTTCGCTAAGTAAGCACTTGCAAAACTTGTAGAATTCGCAGACTTGAGGTTTATGAATGTTGAACTTTCGCAGATGAGCAATATACGAATTCCATATGATTCGAAACCTTATTGCTCGCGAAAGCTCTAGAACTCGCAGATAGCTTGCTTGCAAATTCTATCCTTCTAGCACAGAATTTGTGAACTTGCTTCTCACGAATCCTCACACACATAGCTTGCGAATCCTTCTCTAAGCAACACCATCTTCAGTTCCATTGCGAAAGTTGAGAACCTATCCATTTTTGACACGTGTCCAAGTCATCTTTGACTATATATACGACACTTAGTTTTTTCTCATTATCTTTTCTCAGTACACTTCGGAAAGTCTTAAACCTCTCAAAAACCCTTTTGTTCACGATTTCTCTCAAAACCCTCTGATTTCATCTCCTTTTCTCAACAAGGTTGATTCTTTGTTAAATGTTTACTTGTTTTATGTTGTTGTTATGTTTTTCGATTGTAGGTTACCTTGACTGGATTAGTATTAGGGATTTATGTAGGACATAAATTGTTCTTGGACCCTTGGACATCGAATGACTCATGAAGATTTCTTCAAAATCTCGGAACAAATGTTTATAACTTGATGTTAATGTGATATCAAGACCCTCGAATACTGTTCTTAAGCCGGTTTAATGACCTATTAAACCTAAAATCTAACTTTTAATCTCAGAAATCGATTTTGTCGATTGGTATTCTTCAAAAACCCATCGAACTGTTCTTGGTCGATTTTCAAAATGGGTGTTCAATCTGAGTTTTAAAAACAAAATTATAGTTCAAAATCATGTTCGAAACACAAAATCGATCCCTGTGATGTATGTTTTCTGACCTAAACATCGACTTTGATGATTTTTGAAGTCTGGGTATGGAATAGTGTTCTTAGTGTTCTTGAGAAAATTTAAAAAAAAAACTCAAGTAAAATATTAGGTTTTGTGAGATTTTGAAAATCTATGTGTTTTACGAAACTTGTTGTCCACGAATCCTTGTTTGGATTTCTTCTTAGAAAACCCTAAGTCAAGGATTCGCTAGTCCCATTTCTGCGAATCCTGACTGTTCTCCTTTGTCATATTCTTCTAAGTGAAGAATTCGCAGATCCTGTGAATTTTGAGTAATGTCTCATGTTTTTAAGTGTGGGATTTGCAGATAGCTTTCTTCCGAATCCTGAACACTTTCCTTTAGTTCCTTCATCACTAAGGACAGGATTCACAACGTAGTGTCCTGCGAATCCTATACATGGTGTTTTTTAGAAAAAGTGTTTTTATTGTCAAATTTTTCAACTTATGTTTCTGACTTCTTGGACCCTGTCCAAACCTCTATGTCTTATATTTCAGGACTAATGGCATCAAGCAACTCACCGAATGTTCAGATGGATGAAAACTCTATCTAAGAGGCTGAGAAGGAGCACTCAATTCCATCACAAAGAACAGCTGAACTTCCACCTCCAAATGTCAACACTGACATGTTGCTCATACTGCCATCAGAATATATGCCTCAGACTCCAAACAACCACAAGTTTGAGTTCAAGTTGAACATCCATCCTTTGGTGAATCTCATCCTTCAGAATCACCCTCTTAACAAAGCACTGTCTGATAGTTTGGATGTGCAAGAAATCTATGTTCAACAAGCTTGGAAGACCATCCTTCTCACTCACATCACTGTTGGGCAAATCAGATGTCCAATCCTCAAAGTCAAAGTTGACTTCTTCTCCGCTAACATAGATCTTGACCTATTCATAAGATCCCTTCAATTACCAAAAGCAAATTCAAGGGAGGGCAGAAAGAAATTTGATGATGTACCCACAGAAGAAACAACTATTGCCGGAATAAAAGACATGGGATATGTTGGTAATCTCACCAAAGTCAGCCAGTTCAAAAAGAACAATTTGCCACCCTTCTACTATGCATTGTTCTCAGTCATCAACCGGTGCTTAACAACTAAATCATATGGAACTGACAATGCAAGCAGCCATATACTGAAGCTTTATAGTGCATGACTTGCATATAGACTAAGATATAGTATTTTGGACTGAACTGCTCGAGAAAATCTCTTCTAAGAAGAACACTGTCAAAGTACTCAACTACCTACCTTATCAGAGGTTCATGACACTCTTAGTTAGAAGTGTGCTAAGGGGGAACAGGCATATTCCTAGGCGAAGCTCTCATGACGTGGCTGAAGTGAATGAGATGAAGTTCTTAGTACGACAAAAGAAATAGTTTAACTATTCCATGCCAATCCCCGAAGCTCTACTCAGTTATGTTGATCCAAAGGCTGAGTGTCTAGTAGCTTATAGTGAATCTATGGTATAGCCAGAACCGCCAGTACCTACCCAAGGTTCATCCCTTAGGAGAGAGGAGTCTACGAGGGTGCCTATGACTTAGGGAGCCTGGGTACGGGAAGTGAAGAGAAAGAATCATGAGAGGGGAACCAATGGGGGTTAGAGACTACGACTGGAGACTTCAGGGTCACGAGTTCTTACACCACCTCGTGTGACACCTGGGGTCAGACAAGGTTAAGGCTCTGAAAATGCCTCGGATCAACTTGAACAACATACTATAGAGGAGCTAGAGGGAGAAGAACATATTGTCGAAGAAGTACACTCTGTTGACAGTTCACCTGACCAAGTAACAGAAAATGTTTACTTGGCCGTGAGAGCTCAGATTCTGAAAGGACAAACACTGCAAGCAGAGAAGAAGATGATGGAAATGATGGTGATGATTTCTTAGGTATGGATGTGGGTATCAGTTCTCTAGAGCTTACTAGCACAACTGTGGCTGAACGACCCAAGCCTGTATTCGTTACTCCCATGGAAGCAGAATCTCTTGCGAAGAGACACCATGATACAGATGAAGGTCCATCTGCTACAGTCAGAGTTGGATCTACACCTTTCACAGGGTACGATGAACAAGGTACATCTCTAGAGCTTATCAAGCTGATCCAAAAGTCTCTCAGGGTTCTATTTCTTGAGGAATCTATCAGGATCATTGTGAAAGAACAAGTAGTGATTGATGCTTGCAAGTTGTATGGCATAATTGACCGACCTCTTGATTATCAGAGAAACTACTTAAAGTGCATTGAGAACTTCTCCAGAACTAAGGGCTACACTCACAGTGCAGAAATCCTTCAAATCAAGGAAGTCAGAATGAACAACTACTTTGCTGTTTGGTATCCGGAGTTTGTCGATCAAAAAAGAGATCTACTGGAATCTACCTTTAACTAAGTTGACATTGAAAATTTGAACGTAGCTGACCTGGAGTTTCTTTATCATGAATTCAAAAGTAGAGAGATCAGACCTAGAGTTATGGTCTTTGTGCTTAAAGTCGTAAAAAGGTTCATGAGGTGTCAAGTCAACAATGCCTACATTCTTGATTTCCAGTTGGGAAGGGAGACTAATCAGAACAGCATAAACCTGAAGTTCAAGGCTCTGAAAATGCCTTAGAGCAACCTGAACAACATACTATAGAGGAGCTAGAGGGAGAAGAACATAATGTGGAAGAAGTACACTCTGTTACCAGTTCACCTTACCGAGTAACTGAAAATGTTTACTTGGGCAGTGAGAGCTTAGATTTTGAAAGGACAAACACTGCAAGCATAGAAGAAGATGATGGAAATGATGGAGATGATGGTGATGATGATGATGATTTCTTAGGTATGGATGTGGGTATCAGTTCTCTAAAGCTTACTACCATAATTGTGGCTGCAATTACTGTTAGTACCAGTGGAGACATAAGGAGAACAGAGGGAGAAATAGTTGAAGATGTCAGTGAGGTTATGAGAGAACAGGGAAGAAAAGAACAAGAAGAGAGAAAAGGACAACCAACCCACTACCCCAGAAGATCAACCAAAGCTTACACTTCAGTGCATGTGTTACCTGAAGATGTAGACATGCACAGATCACTCATGCATGTGCACACCTAACCACCCACTCTGATTCCTCTCAACAGGAATTAGTTTCATTTTCACACGGGGATCAAGCACACAATCTATCAATGTCTCACTCAGAGACATATGATATTGAAATCAGATATCAGTTTGCCCACATCTCAATTCCCTTCAGTGCACAAGTCATAGAGCCTATTGTTAGTCCACCAATCTGGACTACGAGGACCAGATGGAAATCCTGTCATAGCTACCACCATGCCAGCTATGAGTACAGGTCACACGGTAGATTCATCTGCTGTGGTGCAAACGGGTAATCTACGTGATCCCGGTGTTAGTTCACCTGACTTTGTGTCACGGGAATACCTCAACAGCCCCCTAAAGGCTGTTGAAAACAGGTGGTCGGAGAAGTATGATCGAATTGAGAAAGAACTGGGAGACATCAAGAGATTATTAAATGGGAAGCAAGTTGTTAAACCTGAGCTGGAACAGAGAGAACCAGTAGTACAAACTCCACCACCAATCACACCAAATCCTTCTGATTTATCAATTGACGAGCTCAAATCTTTTCTCCTCATAAAACTTCTAACACAAGCTCCAGACAATCAACAGGATGCCGATCTATTCACACTTTTGCATTCTCATCAATAACAACAATCATCAGAGGCAGATGTACTAAAGGCCTTCCATCTGTTAAATCAAGCCTTTCAGTTATCATG
This sequence comes from Arctium lappa, assembly GCA_023525745.1. NCBI lineage: Eukaryota > Viridiplantae > Streptophyta > Magnoliopsida > Asterales > Asteraceae > Arctium > Arctium lappa. Next base: position 92,489,811 of record CM042048.1, read on the forward strand.
CCAAACTCATGCAGCTGTTCAGGTTACAAGGCATGACCATGACCATGAGCATAATCATGAGGGGGAGACACAAGGAGAACATTCTGCAGCTGGAAGACAGTTGGTGGTAGAAGAAAGTGTTGTGCCCATTAGTACTGTACCCAGAAGAAAAGGTTCTAGCAGTCAAGCTACAGGTACGAGTCAAAGAGCTGATGATGAAAAAGTGTTGGAACAAGGAGAGTCAAGGAGATTAATTGTATACGTTGCTGATGATGAGTCAAGGGTTGAAAAGCCTAATACTTCTACTTGTGAAAAGGTTATGAAGCCAATGGGAATCTCAACTTGCAACATTATCGATGTTGATGATTTAGACATCGACAAACAAGCAGTTGCCAAGTATGAGTTATTTTGGAAGATGCAAGAGGAAGGTGAAAAAGTAATAGATTTTGGTCTTCAAGATGCAACTCAACCAGAGAACACTGTGAATGCTAAAGAGTTTGTCAGAAATGCCTCAAAAACAGAAGTTCCCGGCAGTGTTCTAGATGAAAAGATATTTGAAGATATTTTTGGTGTTGACTTCAGAATGGATGATCAAGAAGGTGATGTTGACGAAGTTGAACAAGCACAACCTCATGAACAAGAACAGGTAAATGTGGAAGCTCAAGTAGATGAGCAATATATTCGTACTGCAATTTCAATAGTTTCACCAGACAGACAATGTGTTTTTCCATCTGCTGCTGAAGCCTCAACTCCACCTACTCAAAACATTGAATTGTCCTTACACAAGTCCGTAGAAAAAGTTTTGAGTACAAACGTCTCAAATCCTACTGCTCCAATTGTAATTGATATGGAAAAGCTAAGGAAATCTTTGAGAAAAGAAAGGATAAGGGTGGAGAAAGAAGAAAGAAGAAGAAAAAGGGAAGCTGAAGAAAGTAAAGAAAAGAAAAGGAGAGAGCTGAAAAAGAAAAATTCGAAGCTGAAGCCTTACCCTAAATCAGGAACCCAGACAGTCCAAAATTTCTTAGCGTAGTTGAACGACCCAAGTCTGTATTCGTTACTCCCATGGAAGCAGAATCTCTTGCGAAGAGACAACATGATACAGATGAAGGTCCCTCTGCTCCAGTCAGTGTTGGAACTACACCTTTCATAGGGTACGACGAACAGGGTACATCTCTAGAGCTTATCAAGCTGATCCGAAAGTCCCTCATGGTTCCATTTCTTGAGGAATCCATCAGAATCTTTGTGAAAGAACAAGTAGTGATTGATTCTTGCAAGTTGTATGGCATAATTGAACGACCTCTTGATTATCAGAGAAACTACTTAAAGTTCATTGAGAACTTCTCCAGAACTAAAGGCTACACTCACAGAGAAGAAATCCTTCAAATCAAGGAAGTCAGAATGAACAACTACTTTGTTGTCTGGTATCTAGAGTTTGTCGTTCAAATAAGAGATCTACTTGAATCTACCTTTAGCGAAGCTGACTTTGAAAATTTGAACGTAGCTGACCTGGAGTTTATTTATCACGAATTCAGAAGTTGAGAGATTAGACCCAGAGTTGTGGTCATTGCGCTTGAAGCCGTAAAAAGGTTCATGAGGTGTCAAGTCAACAATGCCTACATTCTTGATTTCCAGTTGGATCAGAGACTAATCAGAACAGCATAAACTTGACTGCTTCTAACTTTAGTCACTACTTGATTGAGGACTTACCATTCTTCAAGCCTGTCGTAACTCCTGAGCTCGGTGTTATCTATGTCAATACTAATACTCACAAGAAATAGTTCATACAAGCCATTGAGGTTGCCAAGTTCTCTAATGGAACTTTGAAAATGACGTTGAAAGAGATTGAAGATCGACACAAACACTCTGAGTTGAAAAGACTAGAAATGGGTGATCACATGCCAAAATTTGACAGAATTGCAATGGAGAAGATGATACAAGCTATCAAAGAAAGGATCATATTCAGATAATGCTTCTGTAGGTTTGAAAGCTTCTCGGGGATGAAGAGAACCAGTTTTAGCCAATGGAACCGTTGAAGATTACAACATTTATTAAATGGGGAGATTGTTAGATCATAGTTGAATCAAGTTGTAATATTTAGTCCGTAGTTATCTTGTGTTATGTTTTGTGTTAAGTTTGACTTGTGTAGGTGTCTAGTTGTTTGACCTTATATATAGTCCCTTGTTTTTCCTTTTTCGGTTAACCTTTGAGTAACCTTGTAGCAACTTTCTTTATCATTCCTTTCAATCATTGTAGCAGCCTCTCTTGTCAGATTAATGACATCAATATTTTCCCAATCAATATCTTTCTGTCCTTTGATTTATATTTGTTAATACTCTGATTATATTTGTGTGTGTGCTTGAATTTGGAACAACATCCTCCTAAAACTTCTGATAGATCGTGGTTTCAACAACCTTTAAGGCGCCATCGAGAGTTTCCTTAGACAAAAAGTATGGATGAGTAACTCTGAAATCATGTAGAATTTCCGTTTGCATGACAACTATAGAATCAACTGCATGGCATGTGTTCATTGTTGGCAATGACATGTCAATAACAGGACTTCCATCCGGTCCTCCGTTGTCCGAATTACAGATCTACTCTGGATCTTCCAATGATGTCACTAAGACTGCCGATGGTTGCCGTTTAAAAAAGTTTCCTAGAAATGACAATTGAATAGGCACTAGACTCAATTGTGCATTCAAATAATTTGAGAACGGGGGCTGCTGTTCTCTTGGTTCAATACCTTGAATCTCCGAGTGAGAAACCGGTAGATTGTGAGCTATGTCCCCGTAAGAAGATGAAACTATCTCTTGTTGGGAAGAGACAGACTGGGTGGTCGAGCTGTGCAAATGCATAAGTGGGCTACTTATGGCTTGTTGAACACCTGCACACAACAAATGCGGCGAAGTGGTAGATTTGGCTGCCCTTTGGGATAGGTAGGTTTGTTTGTACGCACGCTCTCCATGTTCTTTTGCTACAATCTCTCTCACTCTCTCTCTCTCAATATTTTTTACTAATACTCCCTTGGTTCTCCTTATATCTCCCCACAACATCACTAAGAATAGTGTCAACATGATTTTGTTCTTCCACTTCCATAGCATCAGTACCATAGAATGGTTCAAACAAATCAACTTCTTCATCAACTTGAACGTCAGCTTGTTTTTCAGATTGAACATTAACTTGTGCTTCAGATTGAATAGCTGCACCACCATCATTGTGATCATCACTGTCATCATCATCATAATTACCATTACCAGTTGTTTTAGTCTCAGTTTCCTCATCACCTTTTGAAGTTGTATCACTTATAGTTGATGGAACTTCAATTGATTCACTTTCATTACCTACCACTTCTGTTTGATCTAGTTCTTTATCAGATCCTTGACCTTCATCAGCATGAGGTGTCACTAAATGTGGGGTAAGTACCCGTGACTCTGATGCCTCTAGTATAAGTCTATGACCCCCTACAGAGCCCCTCTCGGTATTTTTCCTCTTCTATCCCCGTTTCTGTACTCCCGCAATATCAGAAAGCCTTACCGATTCCGCTCTCCTAGGGTTTGAGTCAGGGGTAGGGATAACCGATCCTGGTTGTCCCATAGACTCTCTATACTCAACTATACTATCACACTCTAGATCCACATAATCATGTAAGGTCAATGGAACAAGCATAGAATATGCGAATTCTCTCTTTTGCTTCATCAGATACCTCATCACACTTACCGGTGCATGTGGATGGTTGATCCTTGTAGGAATCTGTCAGTTACTTCTCAACATGCTTCTAACAATTAAGGCCATGAACTCTGGTAAGGAATGTAGTTTGGAGCTTTGGAAGTCTTCTTTGCAACAACATTCTCATAGAGCTAAGTCCCGAAGATAGATGCAGAGTCAATGTGAAGATCATGGACTATGGAGTAGAACAGGTTGAGAATGTGGATGATGGCATTATCAGTTACATATATCTTGGCAGTCAGACACCTGTTGATAACAGAGAACAGGGTGTAGTAGAACGACGACAAGTTGTCCTTCTTGAAATGATTGACCTATGTAAGCTGGCCAATGTACCCCAAATTTCTAATTTCTTTGAAAACTTCAGGGTCTGATGGTAGCTCATCATAGGAATTTCTACATTCTCTTGCAGTCTCAGAAGGTAGACTCAGAATGAATCTTAGTCTTTCCAAAGTTAAGACTTAAGTGAAATAATCAATTTCCAGCTTGAAGATGGGTATTATTTCTCCTTGCTCCTTCACATGACTGGATCTTATAGTCTTCCAAGCTTGCTTGACATATAGTTCAGGAACTGCAGCTTAAGCTGTCAGAGCATTCTTGAGAGGATGATTTCTAAGAATATCCAGTACCAGTGGATCAATCTTGCTGCTGAACTGAAGATGATGGTTATTTGGTTGCTGAGGCTTCATCTCAGATGGTGATATGAGAAAATGATCAGGATTGACATTCTGTAGAATTTCAAAATCTGATCTGGATGATGGCATAGGAAATTCCTCAGATGCCTCATGTGGTGAGTTCTCATCCATCTTGACATGTTGATCTACTAATTGTTCAGCCATTGGTACCTGAAAAAGATTAACAGTTTTGGACAGGGTCCAAATGGTTAGTGAAAAATTGATGTTTTAGCCTTGAAAAACAACTTTTGAAAAACTCAAAGTATAGAATCTACATGACAGAGGTATGCAAATTCCTCACTTATGAATTAGAAAACCAAGGAAACAAGCAGAATTCGTATGACACAAAATTCGTATGGAAGCAGAATCCGTATGGAACTATATACAAATTCCTCACTTGGAATTTAACAAGACAATCCAAGAATTCGTATGGACAAGGATATGTATTGAGGGTGTAGAAAAATTTAACCAATGAATAATTGGAGTTCATATGGAACCATTATCAACCAGAATTCGAATGAACTTTCAAAAATTCAAAAAAATTAAGATTTCTTGAAAATTTTCTAAGTATTGAACAAGAAGATCAAGAACATCATATGAAGATATTCAAAAACTTATACGAACCTAGATTACCAAAATTTTAATTTTGAAATTTTTAACCCAAAAACTTGAATCTTTTATGATCGTTTGGTGATTAGATACTATTTTAACCAATAAACTTTGAGATTCAAACATATTTCGACCCTTAATTTTCAAATTTTCATCAAGAACACCAAGAACAGTCGAAGAGTCAAATTCCCAATCAAATCCCAAAACAAGTAATTTAGGTTAAAGATTAAGGTCATTAAAGTTCAATTAGGTCATGTTACCATTCTTTTTAGTTCAAATCAACATCTAGAAAATAATCAAGTTTAAATTTTGTTCGAAAAATCAAAAGTTCAGTCGAGTTCTTGAAGATGAACAACCCATGAATTCGATCCTAACTCTAATCCAGTAAGGGTATCCCTGCAAAGAACAACAATATACAAGATACAAACAATTAAAATACAAACAATAAGAACAAAAATAAACCTTGGAATCAAAGAAATCGAAGAATCTTGGAAGTCGCGGGTAAGGGTTTATGGTTTATGTGCATTGAAAGAACTCGTATGCTCAAGAATTTACGAAAAGTGAGGGTTTCATAGACAATACATGTATATGTACTCAGGAATGATTAACACACATGGCACAAATCTATTGGACCTCTCACTTTTCGCATAAGACACTAATGCGAATTTTCTATGAAGAATTAGACAATGTATGTAAGAATTCGCATGACACAATACGCGAATTCTTTGTGAAAGGAAGAATTCGTATGGCAATGTGATGCAAATTCCTCACTTTTCGCATATAGGCACATGCGAAAAGTTGAATTTCATATAACACTTACATGCGAATTCCAACAATTCGTCTAACACACACATGCAAATTCTTGAGATTTCGCATGATATTGTTAAGCGAATTCTAGAGTTAGCAAATTTTCCAAGCTTTTTGAAAAACATTTTAAACATGGAAATTTGCTATTTTAGGAAACTTTTCAAGTTTTGCCAAAAATAGAAACTTTCCTTAAATGGAAATTTTCCAAAAGCGACATTTTTCACTTATTTTAAGTTTCAAAAATTATTTACACACACTACACACTTACATCCCTTTTAAGAATAATCTGTATTGAGCTCCCCCCTTGACTTTATATTCGTTTCTTCTGTATTTTGACATAAATTTGTTCTTTCTTGATGTATCGTGATGTATTTCCTTGCTGGCTCCCCCTTGTCATGATATGGATCTTTCTTGATGTATGGATATTGTCCCCCTTCATATCTGCATACATATATAAATATAACAATTCAGATTTGTTTCTCCCTTTTTAGAAATATTCATTAAAGTACAATCTCCCCCAATCAAATAAAAATATTACAAGTAAGATATGTTACTTGAACAATAAAAAGTGAGAGAAACTCCCTGTAATGATTTAACATTCAAAACTTTTTGTTACTTGAACATTGAAGAATGAGTCCTAAGCTGTTGTAATTAGAGGTCATCATGATCTCTGAAGAATGAGTCCTAGAGTGCTTTGTCTAGAAGTCCTAGACCTTCTTACTCCTTCTTGAGTACTGGCTCATGCATCACAGGTTTAACTGGTTTTGGTACCCAGATGAATTTGGGTCCACTCTGGTTAGTATGTGAAAACTTCTTTAAGTGGTTTTCACCTCTGTGAAATGTAGTATCATAATAGTTCTTATGAGAATAATACCTTTTGTTGATGTATGCTTTATGTACAAAATCATCATTGTAATAGTAAGAACAACAGAGTTTGCTTTTAGCTAACCTGATCAGATGCTTAGTTGACTTGACAGCATTAGGAGTAAAAGCTTTACCTTTTGTAGCTCTATTCTTGTATCTCTTTGCAGCTTGTACATATAATTTATGATATTTCACTGATTTAGTAGATCCCTTTACAACCCAAATCATCTTCTCATTCTTAAAATCTTTAGAACCAGATTTTGTAAAGTAAGTAGCATGATTATAAACAGATTTGACATAAAATGGACTAGAAGGTTTAATCTGATCTGGTTTCAAGATTTCAGGTTTAACATTCTTTTTCTTGAAAACCATCTTTTGAAACAGGCTAGATACTGATTGAAATGAACAAACTGATTCAACTGAATCATCATCATAAGAAGACAAGACAGGTGTTTCAAATGTTATTTTGTCAGATAAATCAGAATTAGCTTTCTCAACTTGTTTGATCTTGTCATTCAACGTGGTTTTCTCATTGCAAATTTTATCAAATTTGCTCTGTAGATCAGATTTACTCTTCTGTCCTTTTTGTATATCTGAAGATAAGGTAGCCAACTTGTTAGTGAGTTTAGAATTCAAAAATTTTTCTCTCAGTTTCAAACTCCTTTTCCAAGTTCTGATTTTTCTCATAAATCTCTTTGAAAAAGTAAAGTATTTTTCTTTTTAGTATTTTTCTTCTCTTTATCAAGGATATCTCTTTCATAAATGACAATTTTCTCAAATTCAGAAACTTGTTTGGAAAGTTTGGCACATCTGATTTCTAACTCTTTCTTTTCTGTTTCAGCTTTCTTAGAAAGATCAAACAAATTTTGATTGAAAGTTTTCTCATATTCAGCTTTCTCCAGTTTACTTCTCTCATCAACTTTATTCAGCCACCCTTTAACTTTTGTCTGATATGTAGATACTTGTATCTCAGCTTTTGTCAGCTTTACATTCAAAGTCTCTATTTCAGCTTTCAGCTTTGAGTTCTGAATTTTGAGCTTTTCATTCTCAGCTTCAATCTTTGGAATTCTGTCATATATGACAATGCACTATCTCTGTTTTTAAGAAACAAATTTCCTTTCTCATCTGTATATGGCATGATTAGTGTTTATCTGAAAAATATTGCTTGAAAAGATCGTTAGTCAGATAATCAGGAAAAAAATCAAATGTAAAAATCACATAAAACCACTCAAAAAATATCACAAGTGCATAATTCGTATAGCACTAATAGAATTCTTATGACACTCAAAAAGAACAATTCGCATGCAACATTTTGTATGAAAAATTTGTATGCCACTTACATGCAAGAATTTGTATAAGACTTACACAATTTGCATAGACACAATTCACATATAGAAGGATACTTGATCTTCACCTTTCGCATGTTCTTATGTGCGAATTCTGAGCTTTTCGCATGAAGCTATGTGCGAATTCTGAGCTTTTCGCATAAAGGAGGATGTGAATTCTCTGTAATTCATACGAGTAGATGCAAATTCCTTCCTTAGAATATCTTCTAAGACTCAGATGCGAATTCCACACTTTTCGTATGTGGCTCTTGTGTGAAATCTCTACTTCTCGTATGAACCCTTATGCGAATTCTTCACAATGTGTACAACCCTTTGTGCGAATTTTGTCCTTAAAACACTTTATTCTCTGAATTGTGCGAATTCTTCAATGTGCGAGTTCATCATGCGAGTTCTTCATGGCTTGTGCAAATTCTTTGGATCTTCAGTATTTTTTCATAAAATGCCACTGATTTCCACTCAAATCTATCAATTAGACTCTGAAATTTTTTAGATATGATCACTTTGACATCGAAAACAACCCTGTGGAGTGAATTTTCCTAAGGATAATCATGATTGTAGGAATTGATTCTTGTCAGTCCGCGAATAGAAAGTTTCCAAAATATGAAATATTGATCAAATTTTCCCAATCTGTGGTTCAAATTGAAAATCTTTCTGAACAGAAGATGATCACTTTCACTTGGCGATCACAGTATGCTCAAATTCACATCCAAATCATCATTCAATCAAAATCTTGATTGATGTCACAGAGTCGATGAAACAGTGAAATTTCTTAAACTGGAAATCAATTTTCGGCGAATTCTTTTGAAGTTGATCTTTCCCAATTGATCTGATATAGCTCTGATACCAATTGTTGGTATCAGATTGTTGATTTATCTTATTAATCTGCGCAGGCTCTAATACCAATTGTGATCCCAGATTTCAAGCAATCATGACTATTAAATAACAATCACAATAAGAATCTAGAGAGAGAAATTGTCACAAGTCTGTGTATTCGTATATCTCTTGAACAAAGGTTACAGTCATGAATGACTTGATGACATGAGTTACACAATGACATCTACACACATGCTTAGACAAAACAAGAGTAAAGGAAAGACTTATATAGGGTCAAACAAAGCCTTGACCTCTACACAAGTTTACATCAAAAGTCAAACATATAAAGTCAAACTAACTAAGCAAAATGACTCAAAACATGATCTAACACATTTTACTGTTCATCTCCTTCATCGTGCGACATCCTACTATATCGCACACGTTATGTGTGGCATATTCACTATTCATCCTCTTCTTTGTGCGATATCCCCACATGTTGATCAAGTTATGTGACAACCTCAAGACATCAAACATACTTTAAGCGATGTTCTACTGTTCAACCTCTTCAATGTGCGACAAGTTCAAATTTCGCACACTACTCGTGCGATATCTTTGAAGATTAGCTTTGTGTGATATATTTGAAGATTATACGGTTTCTTCATAAATGAAACTAAAACCTGCAAATCACAACAAATTTGTTGTAAGCTTGTATAGACATGATCAAAATATGATCTCTAACCACTTTAAACTTATCTTTATATCAAATTTGGATCAAATGACTTTTGGCACGAATTCCTCAAGAACAATAAGTTTACTCGATGAACAATAAACTTCAAAAATCAATCGAATTCTTCAAATTTGTTTGAATTTGATGCATGAATTCAGTAAAAGATGTTCCTAGAATTGATTTCGAGCCAATTGAATCACAATTCAATGCAAAACGTCAGGAATTCGCAAAAATTGCAAGAACGCAGTTAGATTTGTAATCCCAGATAACAATGTGTAAATCACGATGACTACTAATTTCAATAAAAACTCAATTTGTATTAAGTCTATGAAATCAATTACAATACGCTCTCAACACTTTCTCTCTCTAAGATGAACATGTACAATGAACTCTCTTTTAATTTGAACTAGTACATGCACTCTACAATTAAAACATCTATTTATATAAAGGAACAGAAATATGCATGCTACAAGAAACGCGCAAACTAAAACACTAACAATACTAACTTTGACTTTGACTTATTACAAAGACTTTGACTTTCATGCTTGAGAGTTGAGTTTTGAGCTTAGAGCAGCTTGACTTTGATCTTCAGTCTTTATGATCTTGTATCCAACAAATATATGCACTAATAATCTCCCCCTCTGGATTCAAGATCATCTCTAAAATATTTTTCAAATTCAATCCTCCACTTTGTCAGTCTTTAACAAATTTATCTCCCCTTTTGTGGATTTCTTTCAAGTTTTGTGCTAAAAAATAATCTATCCTTTCTTTAACACAGTCTTTACAACTTTTCTGTATTCTCCCCAAAGTCTGTATTCAAAAGTAGTAACAATGTCCCCCGAAGATGGTATAAACCTCTTTCAAACATTGGAAAAAAATTATCTTCAGATTTAGCTTAGCTCGCTTCAGCAAAATTATCTTCAAAGAAAATTTCTCAAAATTCTTCTTGTCTTCTGAAATCTTTGAACTTTCCATTTCAGCTTTCAACAACTTTTCTTCAAACCAACTATCTTCGAATAAAATTTTTCATTTAATCTCCAACTTTTATTTATCAAACAACAATTTTTGATCACTTTTCAAACATTACTTGATCTTATCCCCCATCTATAACACTTCTTGATTCTCTCTCCCCCTTTTTGATGATAGAAGCATGAAATCATCAAAACTTTATAAGAAATGTCTCTGAACTCTGTTCTGACTAATGATCTTTTATACTGAGCCACTGAACATTTATCGATCCAAAGGAGATATTCATTCGAATCTTTTCAAATTCAGACAAATTATGATTGAAACACAAGAATCAACAAATGAATCAGTTAGAAGTGTCTGTCAGTAACACGAAGTCACTGTGTGTAATGATTACACATTGGAAGGAAGCTTTTATGATGTTCACTCCCCCAGGTCTTCCATTCAATCATCGAAACACCATAAAGGAATTTTATGAACGTTATGACAAGAAAAACAAATTTCCTTGTGTGTTCGTGCAAATGTTTGAAAGAATTAAGCACAAATGATTGTTTTTTATAAGGCTCGTGTAAGGATCGAATTTCTTAACAAGAATAAAGTCTCAGAAACAATATCAAAGAAGTTGCGGAATAACACTTTGATATTCAATGTAACAGTAATCAAAACAGTATATGATCAGCAACTTGTAAACTTGTATTAAATTATCAAATCACAAGATTACACACTCAACCTCAATCTTGAAGAACAGACTCTTTCAAGACGAATTCTACTTCTCTAGAATTAGGATCTATGCCTTGAGGTTGATTTTTTTCTAAAACTTAGAATGAATGATCTATCCATGTTTATCTTTAACCACGATCTCTTCATCATTATCTACACATTATCTCTGAAGCAGCATTAACTTGGTCTTAGCAGCATTAACTACTAAACAACACTAACCACTAGCAGTACTAACTAGCTAAGCAATACTAATTTTGTTCAAGCAGCACTAACTTTGACTAGCAGTATTAACCACTAGCAGTAGTAACACTCAACAGTATTAACTTTGAAGTCTTCTAGCAGTAGTAAATCTGAACTAGTAGCATTAACCATACTTAAGCTTTTCTTCAGTTCCCAACAATCTCCCCCTAACTTGACTTTTAGGAAAATAAGTCAAGTTCTTCAGATTTTCTTCAAGATGCTCCCAAAACTCCATCATGGCCTAAATTCCAGTATTTGCATCCAACCCCAAACTCTGATTAATTGATCTTTGGATCAAATATTTAGCCATTTCTGAATCTGGAATACATCCTAGCTTCTTCTTCAGCATAGCATGAAGCTTCAATCTGCTATGGTTGTACACTCTATCCACTAGGAAGTACTCAGTGTGATTTAAATCCAAAGTCACTGCATATACTCCACTAGTTTCATATAGAGTCCAATTATTCACTGTTTGAAACACATTCCTTATTACCTCCTCTACTTCATCAGGCTTGAACATCATACACAGATACTCCATTACCAGCTTTTTAATTGAAATCACTGGAGCTTTCAGTATATCTGCATACAACTTCATTCCTATCTCAAACATTTCTTCAATATCAGACCTTGAGCAGGTTCTGACAATCTTATTCCAGGTGGTGTACACTTCATATTTCTCATCCTTTCTCTTCAATCTGATGTACTCCTTGCCATCTACCTCCATGACATCCCAGTGTATGACTTCAGGAGGTTTAACCCCTACAGGTTCTGCTGAAATTGGTTCAGGCACTTTGTCCATCACTACCATGTACATTTTGACATCCTCAGTACTTGCATGTTCTTGCATTTTAGATGACTCATCCTACAGCTCCTTTGAGGAAAGTAATCATCAGGTTTCTCTCTTGGGTACCAAGGAATGTCTTTGAGGGTTGTCTCTTCTTCTTTGCACTCATTGTGAATTTTCCAATCGTCCTTAGAGATGTGACTTTCTTTTTAGCCATTTCAGTTGCCAGACTCTGTTGATAGGCTTCATTCAGCTCTACAGCCATTGCTTTTGCTATCTCTCTGTCTTTTTCCACTTGGACATTTTCTACTTGTTCCAATTTAGCTTGTATCTTTCTTGCCAAGTTTCATCTGCCTCAATCAACTTCTGCCTTTTCTTTGGTTGATTAGATTCAACTAGCTTTGCCTTACCCTTTTCTTTGCTTATCTCATTCTCAGAACTAGATTTCTTTGCAGCATCACCTCTTTCTTTGATGACAACTCCTTTGGCCTTTGAAGTGACCTTAGGAGTATCATGCTTGGCTTTAAGTAAAGTTTCGGCAATCTCCAGCTCTGTTAAAACTTCTTTCACAGTTTCTGCTGCTTTGCTTATTTCAGCAGTACTAACCATTTCTCCTGCTTTACTTGAACTAGCAACATTAATGGTTTCTGTTGCTTGCTCTGTTACTTCTCCTTTCTCCCCCTCCATACCATATTTCATCCCATCAAGCTCCCCCTCTTCTGTAGCTTCTTCCATGTTGATCTCCCCCTTTTTGGGAGCATCATTCCCAGATTTACTTCTTCTTAGTTCAAATTGCTTTCTCCTTTTCTTCTACACAAGCCTGGTCACCATCTTCTTCAACTTAGCAATCTGTACTTGCTGTGACACGACTATCAGCTTCAATTCTTCTATTTTTTGGCCTTGTTTGATCACATCCCTGTTGATGTTGGCCATTGTGTCCATCAATTCAAGATAGTCATATCTGTCCTCACCTTCTCCAGGAGTGTTACCCCCTATTGAAGGATCATGGGATCTTTTAGTAGTGGAAGCCTTCTGCCTAGCAGAAGCACTATCCACCCCCTTGGTTTCTTGGCACCGGGGACCTTTGAATGATTGCTCATTCAAAGTTGCCATGGGGGTGGTCTTATTTATGTTACCACTGTCCTCCTCTGTGCTAGCAGGAGTAGCGGCAGCCTCAGGACCCATATGCTCAACCTCCTCCTCAGAGAGCACCTCCTTTGGGTTGGGAGACACCCTTGTGGTTTCCCTGTAGATATTCTCTAAGGGAGAATCCTCCCTTAGAGGGCTTAAAGGCTTAGGGGTTGTTAGTACAAGAAGGGAAGGAGCCTTCTTTACCTGTTTCCTTTTGTATGTTTGGGTGATTGGTGAAGTTGGTTTATCAAGAAGAGACTGGGGAATTGATTTAGGGTGGGAAGGTTGGGATTGGCTAGCAGTGGGTTGGTCTAATGGGAACCTTGACCCTGCTACCATACCTTCATCAGTTTGGGACACCACCATCATTGTAGAGAACAATGGGGTGTCAACTCCTTCCGAGTCCCCAGCAGATCTTCTCATATTTGAGAAAACCTTGCCTTTAGGGGGTTTTGGAACATATATCCCATCAAAATGAGGAATATCCGTCAATTCGTGGGTGATAACTGCTTATACAAACCTGTGGTACATATAAAAGCTCTTTTTGTTTCCCAAGTTTGAGACAAGATCATTGAAAATCATTTGGGAAAAATTATACTTTCTGGCAGTGGCTAAGCATACCAGAGCATAAGCAATGGTGCTACTGAACTCACTCCATCCAGTAGTCTTTTTAGAGATGCAGTGCATCAAGGTATGAACAAGAAAACGCCATTGGGGGTGAGAATTTAGCTTTTGAGAACTTAAAAACACCCAATGGGCCTCCATAACCCATTCTTGTAAGAGTAGAAAACAGTTCATCATTAGAGATAGACGTTATACCAGAGGCATCGTCTAGACGTAGACTGATGCGAATTACCTGTTCAGTAACTGTCAACGGCTTTCCACACACCTTTGTCTTGATCATTTGCACACCATTCTCAGTAACAATGGTGCCATGTGCCCAGAATTGCCTTTGATGCTCGATAAAGATTGATGGCGAGACAGTGAGAGCATTAGCAATGTGGGTTGTTTTGAGGAAATCCACAATCTAGTGGAAACCGGCGGCCTGTTTGGGCTTCTGTAGCATCGCGATTTCATTGTGCTCGTCTATGAAAGCCATTGATGCCATTGATCTTGAACGTTCTTGCCTGAAAACTTTGGACTTGAGAGATAAAGGGTTTAGAGCGCAAGAGAACAATATGCAAAGAGTCGTTATGAACTTTTAGGCGGGCAAAGAGTTTTTATAGTATTCGGGACATAAGCAGTATTAACCTAGAGCAGTATTAACCTAGAGCAGTATTAACTGAGAGCAGTATTAATTGAAAGCAGTATTAACCACTAGCAGTATTAACTAACTAGCAGTATTAACTGAGAGTAGTATTAACCGAGAGCAGTATTAACTGAAAGCAGTATTAACTGAAAGCAGTATTAACTACTAGCTGTATTAACTGAGAGTAGTATTAACCGAGAGCAGTATTAACTGAAAGCAATATTAACCACTAGCAGTATTAACTACTAGCAGTATTAAAACTGTACTGGCAGTATTAACCAGACTTACTCTTTTAAGCTTGTGATACACTGAGTACTGCTATATATATCCTGAAAAAGAAGATTAGTAACACCAAGAATGAACAATATATAGGTATATAACTACTTTTTGAGAAGGGGCTTATTCAGAGTTGATCATTCCCACACTTGTTACCAAGAAAGTGAATCTACCCACATCAAAAGCTTTAGTGAATAGATCAGCAAACTGGTTATCAGTGTGAACTTTTACAACTTGAATAAGTTTCTTTTCATTACAGTCTCTTATGAAGTGATACCTGATCTCAATGTGCTTTGTCTTTGAGTGCTTGACAGGATTATTCACAATGCTAATAGCACTGCTATTATCAATAAAAATTGGAGTGTGTAGAAAGGTTACCCCATAATCTAGCATTTGATTCTGAATCCATAAGACTTGAGAACAGCAACTTGCAGCTGCTATGTACTCTGCCTCTGTTGTAGATGTGGATACTGTGGTTTGTTTCTTGCACTGCCATGAAACTAGTCTTGCACCCAAAAACTGATATCCTCCAGAAGTAGATTTTCTGTCCAAGTTTGCTCCACCTAGATCACTATCTGAGTATGCAAGCATGTCAAAGGATGAGTCATGAGAATACCAAAGTCCCAATCTGGATTGCCCTTTGAGATATCTGAATATCTTTTTAACAGCTTGATAGTGAGATTGCTTTGGCCTAACTTGGAATCTTGCACATACACAAACTGGAAACATTATATTTGGCCTAGAGGCTGTAAGATACATGAGAGAGCCAATCATGGATCTATAATGATGAACATCCATATCCTTCCCCTCAAGATCTGCTGTTATCTGCTTGTGTGTCTCCATAGGTGTGTTTGCAGGTTTTGAATCTGAGAAACCAAACTTGGTTAGAATGTCCTGCACATACTTGGACTGGCAGATGAAGATTCCATCTGACTTCTATTGAACTTGGAGTCCAAGGAAAAAAGTAAGTTCCCCCATGGAACTCATCTTGAACCTTTGATGCATTAGTTCCTCAAACTCCTTGCACATGTTGTCTCTTGTTGATCCAAAGATAATATCATCAACATAGATTTGGACCAGCAAGATATCCTTCTTCTTTCTCTTGATGAATAGAGTCTTATCAATGACTCCTCTTTCAAAGCCATTTTCCAAGAGATAGGATGACAGAGTGTCATACCATGCTCTTGGAGCTTGATGTAGTCCATAAAGTGCTTTCTTCAATTTGTATACTCTGTCTGGATAGCATGGGTTTTCAAACCTTGGTGGTTGACAGACATATACTTCTTCTTCAATTGAGCCATAAAGAAATGCACTTTTGACATCCATTTGAAAGACTTTGAATTTCATATAAGAAGCATAAGCTAGGAATAATCTAATTGCTTCTATCCTAGCCACATGTGCAAATACTTCTTCATAGTCTATTCCTTCTTCTTGTGTATATCCTTGAGCCACCAACCTTGCTTTGTTTCTTATGACTATTCCTCTTTCATTTCTCTTATTCCTGAAGACCCATTTTGTTCCTATTGCTCTTTGGCCTTTTGGAAGGTCTACCAGATCCCAAACATCTTGCAGCTTGAACTGCAGTAGCTCTTCTTGCATGGATTCTATCCAACTGGATCCTTTCATAGCATCATGTGCCTTTTTAGGCTCAAGCTGGGATAAAAAGCAAGATAGCACTGTATGCTGTTGGTCTTGCATTTCTTGAAGCCTACTTTGATTTCTAGTCATCATAGGAGAAGATATATCTCCTATTACTAGTTGTGGAGGATGATTCTTTTGTATTCTGGTGTGATGACTAGGTTCTTCATTAAGTCCCACATCTAGATTAGAGTCATTCAAGTCAACTGAGGTATTTTCAGCAGCTACTTCTGGTTCTTGATTTTATTGATTCTCCTCATCTCTACTTTCTTCTTCACTCTGATTTGGTCCAGTAGATGGTTCCTTTTCACATAAGTCTACTGTTGGTATGGGAAAGATCACAGATTGAGGTATACTGTCTTGAACTTGTGTAGTTCCTGATCCTCCACTCCCTGAACCTGCATAATCATCACTACTGAAACCAAAAGAGTTAGTTTGTGAATCAATGTCAAATAGCCACTGAGGACCAGACCCAATAGGATTTGGTGTGTTCTCATTGCATTTGACATTGTCACTTTCTTCAATTATTCTAGAAGAAGAGTTAAAAACTCTGTAAGCCTTACTATGAGATGAGTAACCAACAAGAAATCCATCATCTGCTTTGCTATCAAACTTACCTAAGTGAGATTTGGTATTGAGAATAGTACAAGGACACCCAAATGGTTTGAAGAAACCAATGAAAGGTTTTCTTTTATTTAAAAGCTCATATGGGGTCTTGTTCTTTGGCTTGACCACTAGAACTCTGTTTTGGACATAACAGGCAGTATTAACTGCTTCAGCCCAGAAGGTAATTGGCAGTTTTGAATCAGCCAACAGAGATCTAGCAGCCTCTATTAGTGTCCTATTTCTCCTCTCAGCAACTCCATTCTGTTGAGGAGTCCTAGGGGCACTATATTGTCTCTCAATTCCTTTTTCTTCACGAAAGGTGTTTAGATCAAAATTTTTAAACTCAGTACCATTATCTGATATAATGACTTTTACTTTTTGATTAGTTTGGTTTTCAATTCTTAGGATAAAAGATTTGATCAGTCCACTTGTCTCATCCTTAGTCCTTAGAAAATATACCCAAATAAATCTGGAGTAATCATCAACAATAACCAAGCAGTAAGATTTCTTGCCTATACTCATAACATTTGTAGGACCAAACAGATCCATATGTAGTAATTGGAGACAAGAAGAAATTGAATTTATCTCTTTGGTCTTATGAGAAGTTTTGTGTTGTTTGCCTTTAAGACATGCAACACAATGATCATCACATGAAAATACTTTTGAAGGTAAACCTCTTACAAGGTTGTTTTTAACAAGTTTGTTCATAGTCTTGAAGTTCATGTGACACATCCTTCTGTGCCAAAGAGAGGATTCATCCACAGAAGCTTTTGAAACAAGACAGTTCAGGGATGAATCACTATCAACATTGTCCATATCAAGACAATAAACATTGTCCTTTCTTGGAGTTCTAAGTAATATCATGCTTTCATCAACTACCTTGAACCCTGGAGCAAAGATCATACACTCAGTATTTGTAAATAATATGCTATGTTGTTTGTCACAAACCTGTGATACACTTAACAGGTTGTACTTCAACTGATCAACATAGTAGACATCCTCAAATGTCATCTTACCTTTTGTAACATTACCTTTAACACTTATTTTACCACCAGTAAGATTATCTCCAAAAACAACATGTCCTCCATTGATATGCTTGAAATCCTGAAGGCATGACATGTTACCTGTCATGTGTTTAGAGCAACCACTATCAACATGCCATATGCTCTTTCCTTTGAGCTGTTGGTTTCCCTGTACATAATATAAATCAGTTAGTATGAATTAGGAACCCAAGCCAAAGTGGTCTTGGGTACCCCTTTCTCATCAAAATACTTGCATTCTTTCTTGACAAGATTTTTAAACTTTGACTCCTCATTTTTGGAGTACTTTGTCACAATGATAGGCTTCGAAACACTTTTGCTAGAAGCAGTACTGGTTTTAGAAGTACTAACTGTCTTAGCAGCACTTGCATGCTTAGCAGTACTAACCTTGTTAGAAGTAGTAAATGTGTTAGCAGCAGTAACTGTGTTAGCAGTATTAACCTTTGAAGAGGTACTAACAGTATTAGCAGCAATAATATTTTCAGCAGTACTAACATTGGTAGCAGCAGTAATGCTTCCAGCAACACTATCCCTGTCAGCAGTACTAACAGTTTTAGTGCTTCTAGGCACCCACATTTTAATGCTTTCTTTTAAAACCTTTTTCCCTATGGGGCCTTTGGTTTCAACAGATTTCTTCATCACATGTTTCTTTCAAGCCTTCCTATAACCAACAGGTTTTTGCACAAAGCTTTGAAAGTTCATTTGTTGGTTAATAGGGTTAAAGAAACAATACTTAGCCAAATGGTTTAACTTTCCACAAATAAAACAAGGCTTTGGTCTATTGATTTTACTCAGATCAATGCCTTGCTTTTGTGCCCATTGATTGTTCCAGTTTCTCTGATTTCCCCTTGGTTTATCATGTTTTGGGGATCAGATTTATTGCATGCACACTGCTTGCAAGGGATAGAGTTCACAACAGTGGTCTGCTTATAGTGTACCTTCTTGTTCTTTCCCTCAGTCTTCTCTATCTCATTGGACTTGAGCCAATGCTTTCCACATCCCTCATTGGTGATTATGTGGTTTTCTATAGGAATCTCAACACTTACAGTGTTGTCTTTATCTTTGACAACTTCTTTCTCAGTTTTATCCTTAACAACTACTTCATCTAAGGGATCTATCTCAGTGGCTCCCTTAGGTAGATCCTTCCTATCCTTTGTTTCTAACAAATCTGAGCTAGGAGGGATGTAGTTGTTGTTATAGGGTGGTGGTGTGGTATTGTACCCTATTCCTCTTCTCAGTTTATCATGAATCTGAGTTTGTAGCAAAGAATCCATTGCTTTGGAAGCATTGGAAAACTTTTCTACATCTAGTTTGACTTTAGCTAGCTTTCCTCTTAGCTTTTCACTCTCTTCTTTGGATCTGGTCAGTTGAAGTTCTAAGTCATTCTTCTCCCACTTCCAGTAGTTTGTGTCATAAGAGTGTTGAAGCTCATTAGCTTGAAAACCCTTAATCTGCTCTTCAAATCTCTCAACAATCCTAACATAAGCTTTTATGTCATTTTCTAATCTCTTCAGTTCATCACTCATGGTCTGGTTGTGATCCCTGTACCTTTTAACAGTGTTAATGCAATTTTGAGAACACAGATTGGAAGTTACCTCTGTTGGGAGATCTGACACCTCTTCCATTAGATCTTGGTTCTGGATGGCCTCTTCAGAGTTTCTGTTATTATTGAAGCTTCCAGATTGATCTTGATGGTGGTTATTATTTTAAGGTATTCCACTTCTACATTCTCTAGCAAAGTGTCCCTTCTGATGGCATTTATAGCAATCCACCTTTGACTTGTCAAAACCTGCTCCATCTTCTCTTCTTTGAGAGAAGTTATTTCTTCCAGTTCTTTTGATGAACTTCTTAACTCTCATAGAGAGCATGGCCATCTGCCATTTAATGTCCATCTCTTCAAGATCATCTGGATGGAGTTGTTCCAAGTCATCATTAATGAGAGAAGAGTTTCCATGACTTGCCAGAAAGGCTTCAAATACAGTTTCATTGCCTTTCTCTTGATTTGCTCCATTGGCAGCACTAACTAATTCAGGGTTGGAAGTAGAATCAGTTGATGCTGAAAGGAGTGCAGCATTGTGAACATACCAAGAAGGCCTCTTCTTAGCCTCTACCTCAGATTCAAAAACTCTTAGATCATTATATAGATCATCAAGTTCCTTTTCTTCCAGTTTATCATTATGTCTGAAAGACACAGTATACATGGTCCATTCATCACTCAGGGACCTTAGAAACTTTCTGTTCAGATCATCTTGATCAATTTGTACTCCCACTGTAGCAAGTTCACCAATAAGCTTGTTAAACCTGTCAAAAGTTTGAGTCATAGACTCATTCTTGGTTGACATAAAGTTCTCATATTGTTGCTTCAAAATGGCTTTCTGATTTCTCTTGGTACTTTTGGTACCTGAGAATCTCTTCTCTAGAGCATTCCAGAGCATCTCTGCATCAGTGCAGTTGCAGAACTGATGTTGATATTCATTGGGAATAGCCAAGAGCAAGGTGCTCAAGGCTTTCATCTCTGTCTGTCTAATCTTTCTTTCAGCATCAGTTTTTGGTGGAGTTCTCTTTCCATCTGCACCAATCTTTCCTGCTTCAGAAGGACCATTCTCTATGATATCCCACATAGAATAGTCAGTGAGGAGTATGTACTGCTTGATTCTGATCTTCCACATATCGAATTCATTGGGTCTGAGCATTGGAACCTTTGAGACCAGAGTACTGTTTGATTCTGCAAAGTTTTCCGTGATGAATGAATAGATGTTTCTGAGAGAACAAGCTCTGATACCACTTGTCAGGATCGAATTTCTTAACAAGAATAAAGTCTCAGAAACAATATCAAAGAAGTTGCGGAATAACACTTTGATATTCAATGTAACAGTAATCAAAACAGTATATGATCAACAACTTGTAAACTTGTATTAAATTATCAAATCACAAGATTACACACTCAACCTCAATCTTGAAAAACAGACTCTGTTAAGACACAGTCTCATTGGATTCAAGATCATCCAATCTGAAGATCGCAATCTGAAGCTAAAGCCGGAACGTCGACTCTCGATAATAAAGTCTATGTCTATTTGTAATAAATGTCAATGTAATTCAATGTAATTGTATTAGTTTACTTAGATTAAATATCTAAGTTATAAGTATTGTAATAGGTATCTTAGTTAACTTAGTTTGTTAAAGATAGTTTCTAGTTTACTTTATTAGATATAATATCTAGATCTAATATCTAGATATTATGTTTAGGTAGTGTGTTGAACACACTAGTTAGATTAAGATGTATCTCTAACAACTCTCTCAAGAATCAGATCATATCTTAACACATACAAACACACACATCAAGGTGTAAAAGAGAAAAAAAACATTGAGAACACAAAGCAAAGATTAATCGATCAACCTTGTAACCATTTATATATATCAAAACAGGTTGGTAATCATTGTGTTGTTTCTATAAACTTGTTAGAAGTAATATTGTGTGGACCGACAATTGGTATCAGAGCCTGATAAAGATCAAAAGCAAGTTTTAAAAGAAAACGACTCTGTGTTCTTGAACAAAATTCGAGTTTGTGATTTAGAGTGTTTTAGGTGTTAGAATCGATCAGGGTGTGTTCGAAATACCTGCTAGATAGATTTGTGAGTGTTTAATTTCATTTTAAAGCTTAAATCGAGTTCCAATTTGGTGATTTTTAGTGAAAACAATCGAAGTGGGTAACTTACTGTGCCATCGATCTTTTCTTTGAAAAGAGTGTGTTAGTGAGATCGAGTGCTTAAATTCAGTTCTAGAAGTGATTCTAGACACTTTGGAAGTGTTTAGTTGTGCTAATCTTTACAGGAACAAAGATTTAGACGATTTTCAGAAGTTCAGGACGAACAAACGCAAACCAGAGGAAGAATAACACGCAAAGTCCTACTTTGCGCGTCCTTCATCAAACGCAAAGTCCAACTTTGCGCGTCTCAAGTGACCCACAAACCTCTACTTTGCGCCTCTCAAGCAAATCGCAAAACACACTTCTCTTTTCAAAGAGCAATCGCAAACTTCCATTTGCGCTTCCCACGAGACCCGCAAACCTCAAAATCCACTTCCCGGATCAAATCAGAAATTTACTTCTCGGGTCCTCAAAAACCCGCAAAGCTCACTTCTCGGTTCAAACCTCAGACCCGCATTCCTCAAGACTTCAAAAGATCAAGTCAACTTTGCGTTCCAACTAGACCCGCAAACCTCCATTTGTGCGTCCCATTAGAAACGCAAACCTCAACTTTGCGTTCCTAACTTGAAACGCAAACCCTCTCATATCTCAAAGCCTCTCGCATCTCAAAGCCTCTCGCATCTTAAATCTTGTTCAATTATGACTTCCAGAGAAGCTCTTGCCATTGGAACTGATTCCAAACCACCAGTTCTATTTAAAGGTGAATACGAACAGTGGAAGGATCGGTTTCTAAAGTTCATAGACGGACATGAGCTTTGTGAGTTCATCAGACAGTCATTTGCAGAAGGAAATATGCAACCAATAAAGACAACTCGTCTGGATGGAATAGTGCCAACACAAGTTGAACTGAAGTACCATGAGCTTGACGGTGACAACCTAAACAGAGCTAAAGGTGATAATCTAGCTATGTCATACATTCTTCAAGGAATCCCCAATGAAATCTACATAAAGATTGACAGCTACAAGGCCTCAGCTAAGGAAATGTGGGATCAGCTGGAGAAGATGATGCTGAGTTCTAAGGTAGGAAATCAACTGAAGATCTCCAGCTGCCTAAATAACTTTGAAGAATTTAGAGGCAGAGCCGGAGAAACCTTAGAAGAAGTACATGACAGGTTTGTGACCTTGCTGAATGAGCTAAGCAAGAACAAGGTCCACAAATCTCAAATTGAGCTAAACGTCAAATTTCTAAGCGTTCTACAACCAGAATGGAAGAGATTTGCGAGGCAGATGAAGCAGATTAAAGATCTAAATGAGATTCCACTTCATGAGGTGTATGAGATCCTCAAACAAAATGAAGAAGAAGTGGATGAAATTCTAGAAGAGAAAAGGCAGAGAGGAAAGAAGGTTGAAGACATAGTTGCTCTTGTTGTCAAGAAGAAGAAGAACAAAGCGACTGTGTATGAATCAGATGAAGATAAAGCTGAAGCAAACTCTGACGAAGATGAATGTGAACAACTAAGGCAAGCATTGCTTTTGTTGACTAAGGCTTTCCAGAAGAAATTCTACACAAAGCCAAGCTCAAACAGTCAGAGGTATTCGTCTGGTCCAAACAACTACGCTCATAGAGAAAGGGTCGAAGGAAGTAGAATTGAAGGAAGAAGGTTTGAAGGAAGGAGAATGGAGGAGAGGAAACCAGAAGATAGAAGAGATCTTGCTGAAGGAAGGACGATGGAGGAAAGGAAACCTGAAGAGAGAAGGTTTCAAGCAGAAGGACCAGGCCAGACAGAACATATAACGTGCTACAACTGTGGCAAAACCGGTCATTATGCCAGAGATTGCCGAAAGCCAAAAGTCAAGAACTCGGACTAATACAAAAACAAGATGTTGCTTGCAAAGCAACAAGAGGCTGGGAAGGCATTGATGGCTGAAGACGTTTTCTGGCTCGATCATTCTGATGATGATGAAGAAGATGAAGAGAAAGATGAAGTTGTCAACCTGTGCTTGATGGGAAAGCATGAATCAGATGATGAACCTGATTCAGAGAATGAAGAAGAGGTATGCAACTTATCGTATGCTGAATTCATAAATCAATTGCATGCCATGAATGATAAACTCAAAGAGTTAGAGTCGAACCTAAAGCGTGAAAAGGGTGTCATTACTGACAAAAACCAATCAATACAGAAACTTAGCAATGAAATTGCTGAGAAGAAAGTACTGGTTGAGGTTTTACATAAAAACAATGACACCAATGCAACGGAGAAGACAATAATTCTTAGTGAGAATTCTGAACTGAAGTCTAAACTGCTAAAACGTGAGATTGACTTATATGAGGTTACACAAATGCATTCTTCGTCTATCGAAGAAAACAAATCTTTAATTGCAAAAATGGATGCTTTGGAAAAGAAGTTGTACTCAATAGGTCAAACTGAGCAAACCATTCATCTTAACAAACCAATAGAGAACAAAGAAATATGGGGAATCGGTTATAAGAATCCTCACTATCTTCAAAAGGGAATGTCTGAAGTGCCTGCACTTTATGATATTCTTTCTATGAAGTTAGCCAGAAGAATCCCTGAACTTAAAGTTCATTGGACTAAACTATCTGAAGAGGATGAAGCCAAAGAAACTGAAAAACATTTAATATCATCTAAAGTGCATCTTCCATTTTATTATGCGAAGCTGAATAATAGCTATGATAAGAAACCTGAAAAGAAGAAAACTCTTTTAGATGACTTCTTTCTAAGTTATTCTGAAAAGGAAATGGAGGCGAAACCTACTCATGGTAAACTATATGTCCCTCCTCTCGTATTAGAAAGTAAAATTTCTGAACTCGAGAATTCCTTGTCAGATGATAGACTTTTGATAAACATTGAACAGAATATTTTTACAACTGTGTTTACAAATTCTGTTCTTTCTAAGGCTTCAAACTCTGAGAATATGGTTAGTTCATCAAATGAAGGGTTTGTTTTTCTGAACTCTAACGGTGGTTTAGATGATTGTCTTGAACAATTTGACTTTAATGCAAAACTTCCAAACCATTCATCCTTTCTTAAGAAATTTGTTGGATCAACCAGTAAGCCTATTAACAGTGCAAAATCAACGCGAGTTGATAACTCAGTCTCTGTGAAAGCTAAAAATGATAAAGGCAAGAAGCATTCACAGAAGCCGATCAATACTGGTAACCCTAAGAAAATGCATTCAGTTGTTTCTCTAATGTCTAACTCAAAGGTTTCAACTGTTTCAGATATGACCAAGAAATGGCAACCCAAACGGAAGCTTGACAAGACTTTTAAATCTTTTGATTCTGTTTATTGTAATAAGAATATGTCTAGTTCAGAAACTTTGAATATGAATGTTGCTTCTAAACTGAAATACTCTTTTAAGCAACTATTCCTGTTATCTAAAACCGTTAGACAATCTTCATTTTATGATAAACATGCTTCTAATTTCTGTCAAGATTCTGCTATGCGGTTTGAATCATCTCATGTGCATTCTTATCATTATCCTACTTCATATCTATTTCAAAAGAAAAGAGGACCCAATTTGCAATGGGTACCAAAATCAAAACCGTGTGCTAACACAGCAGGACCCAAATTCAAGTGGGTACCAAAATCTAAATCTGTGTTGCAGGCACCCAATGTTTAGCAAAACATGTGGCTTCTGATTACAACAGATCAGAACCCGTACCTCAATAGCGAAAATGATTCTTTAGTTATACAGCTCAAGACTCGGACTTCAAAGACAAGACGATGGTTTCTGAATTCATCAGTTCAAAACCCGCACTTTAATATTAATGCTCTAACGTCTTACTCATTTATAATGCTTAAAATCTAAATCTGTGTTTCGTTATTTCTCCTATGCAGATCCGTCATATGTGGTATTTGGACAACGGTTGCTCCAAACACATGACAGGACAGAAAGATATGCTGACAAACTTTACAGAGAAATACTGCGGAACAGTCAGATATGAAAATGATCAGTTTTCACCAATATTAGGCTACGGTGATATTCAACGGGAAAATATAACAATCAAGAAGGTGAGCTGAGTAGAAGGATTAGGACACAACCTGTTCAGCATAGGTCAGTTCTGTGACAAAGACCTAGAGGTCAACTTCAAAGCCAAGAGGTGTTCTGTTCGCACAGAAAAAGGCGAAGAACTCTTGGTCGGCACTCGAAAGTCAGACCTCTACACGATCAATTTATCAGACGTCCAGACTGACAAGCAGATTTGTCTACTATCTAAAGCATCGATGCAGCAAAGCTGGCTATGGCATCGACGGCTCTCTCATCTCAACTTTCGCTACATCAACAAACTGGTTAGTGGCAAATTAGTGAAAGGACTTCCAGAGCTCAAATATGACAAAGATCATCTGTGTGCAGCCTGTGAGAAGGGCAAGATGAAGAGGGCTCCGCATAAACCGAAGCCTGAACCAAGTACAAGCGCTCCGCTAGAGCTATTGCATATGGATCTCTGTGGTCCAATGCGAACTCAGAGTCTAGGAGGCAAGAAGTACATTCTAGTGATCGTGGACGACTACTCACGATACACTTGGGTCAAGTTCCTACGATCAAAGCATGAGACACCTGATGTGCTCATCACTTTCCTGAAGACGACCCAGGTGAATCTGCAGAAACCGATAAAGCTTCTAAGAACAGACAACGACACAGAGTTCAAGAACAAAACTGTTCAAGAATATCTCGAATCTAAAGGGATAACTCATCAGTACTCTGTTGCACGTACGCCTCAACAAAATGGAGTGGTGGAAAGAAGGAATCGGACGCTAGTCGAGGCAGCTCGCACTATGCTAAGTCATTCCGACCTACCTCTATTCTTATGGGCAGAAGTTATATCTACAGCATGCTATACGCAGAACCGGTCCATGATTCACAGACGATTCGAGAAGACTCCTTATGCGTTGATCAACAACCGAACACCTACAATCAAATACTTCCATATCTTTGGATGTAAGTGTTTCGTTCTAAACGATAGGGAGAATCTCAACAAGTTCAGCGCCAAGGCAGATGAAGGAATCTTCATTGGATACTCCTCATCATCAACTGCATTCATAATATACTTCAAGAAGTCAAAGACGGTGATTGAAAGCGTCAACGTCACCTTTGATGAAGAAATGGCTTCCGAACAAGACTGTTCAGAACCCGTTTTAACCGGAGTACTAGCTTCTGGGCAACTCAGTCCAGAACCTGCGTCTCAATAGAACAAATCAGATGAAGCTTCAACATCAACTAACCATTTATCTGATTTAGATTTATTATTTGAATTGTTTTATGACGAATTTCTTGGAACTAACATAAAGAAATTTGTTTTGGTTGACAGGATAGAAGAGCCAACGCCTACTCATCCAACCAGTTCAGACATTCCAAATGAATCAAGTACCGCGATTCATCCAGACGTCACAATTCAAATACCAACTCCAACAGTTGAAGAAGTGCCAAGTCATGCAGAGTCAGAAGAAAATGAATCAGCAGGATGTACCGTACAGATCCAACTACAGCCGGACCAAGCTGTACCTGTTGAGTCTTCTGAACCAACAACTTCAACTGAAGCAACTATCATAACTCCTCCCAATCAAACTGAAGAAGGTGCAAGTGGATTTATAGATGACACAACTGACATTCATTCCTATAATCTACTGCCTCATGAACGTAAATGGACCAAAGCGCACCCTGCAAGTCAGATCTTAGGTGATCCATCCAAGTCGGTGCAAACTAGGTCAGCGTCAATCAACTGGTGCATGCACGACTCCTTTCTAAGCAAGATTGAGCCAAATCGAGTATCAGAGGCTCTTGCGGATCCAAATTGGATAGTCTCTATGCAAGAAGAATTGAACCAGTTCGACGCACTGCAAGTTTGGAGACTCGTACCAAAGCCTAAAGGTAAAACAATCATCGGTACGAAGTGGATCTTCAAGATTAAAAAGGACGAAGCTGGTACCGTCATCAGAAACAAGGCGAGACTAGTAGCCAAAGGATACAGACAAGAGGAAGGATTAGACTATGACGAAACATACGCTCCTGTGGCGCGTTTAGAGGCACTCAGAATGTTCTTAGCCTACGCTGCCCACAAGAACTTCACGGTCTTTCAAATGGACGTGAAGACAACATTCCTGAATGGAATTCTGAAGGAGGAAGTCTACGTCTCTCAGCCAGAGGGATTTGTCAATCAAGAGAAGCCAAATCACGTCTACATTCTCGACAAAGCTCTCTACGGTCTGAAACAAGCCCCTCGAGCCTGGTATGATGTCCTTTCCACTTTTCTAGTCAAGTCTGGGTTTTCAAAAGGTACGATGGATACCACTTTGTTCATAAAGAAAGAAAAAGCCGATATCATTTTAATACAAATCTATGTCGACGATATTATTTTTGGTTCAACTAATACTAAGTACTGTAAGAATTTTGCAAACCTTATGGTGTCTAGATTTCAAATGAACTTGATGGGAGAGATGAACTTCTTTCTCGGACTTCAAGTAAAACAGTTTTCTACGGGTATCTTTATCAATCAATCAAAGTACATTAGGGATATTCTTCGGAATTTCCAAATGGAAAATACAAAACCGATTGGTACCCCAATGGCACCAGGTACTAAGATTGGCACCGATCCTTCGGGAAAGGCTGTTGATATTAGGACCTACAGAGGAATGATAGGTTCTTTAATGTATCTTACTAGTAGTAGACCAGACATAATGTTTTCAACATGTCTTTGTGCCCGATATCAGGCTAATCCAAAAGAAATCCATTTGACTGTTGTCAAGCGTATATTCAGGTATCTGAAGGGCACCGCAGATCTCGGTCTGTGGTATCCTAAAGATACTACTTTTGAACTAACAGCGTACACAGATGCAAATCATGCAGGTTGTATGTTAGACAGGAAGAGCACGTCAGGACATGTACAGTTCCTCGGTGACAAACTTGTAAGTTGGGGATCGAAGAAGCAACTTTGCGTTTCAACTTCCACGGCCGAAGCAGAATATGTAGCGGCTGCTAGCTGTTGTTCTCAGGTTTTATGGATGCAAACACAACTTCGCGACTACGGTTTCCACTTCAACAAAATCCCGATCTACTGCGACTCCAAGAGCGCCATCGCAATAACAGCGAATCCTGTTCAACACACAATAACCAAACATATCTACGTCAGGTATCACTTTATCAAAGATCATGTAGAAAAAGGAAACATAGAACTTTTCTTTGTAAAAACATATTATCAACTTGCAGATTTGTTTACCAAGGCGTTAGATGAAAAGAGATTCAACTTTCTTATCTCTAAGCTTGGTATGCTAAATCTTAAGACATAATCAGTAGTTACCTATAAAAGTTCACTATTGTTTACTTTTTCCTCATATCTTTATGCTTAATTGTGAATGATATATGTATTTCATATGTTAATGTTCATGATTCTAGGGGGAGTATGACAAGAAAGTCATACTTGGTCAATATTAATTTGAGGGGGAGCTCATAAGATTTCTGCACTTACGTTTTATGATAAATTTTTGTAATGCAAGATTTTAGGGGGAGCTCTTCACGTCAAAGGAGTTCGGTTATGACTTTTGATTATTCCTGATCAGAACTCGTACTTTAAAAAGTTTTACTGCTTTTTGTCTTTTCAATCTAAGTGAATAAATTTTACTTTGACTTGACATAAGACTTTTGCAGAAGTTTTGAGAGATCCTTAAAAGATCATATCTTTATGACTTTAAGCTTAGCTTCATGAGATGTAAGATCATACGTTCAGGTATTATCCTTTATCTTAATCTCATATATGGTTGAAAGAAGGACAACTTTCAATCATAGAAAACATTGTTTTTAATGTTCAAACCACTTCCCGAATTTTCAACAAATTTTATATTTTGGGAGTGGAATTTAAATGTTTTCAATGATCTAAACTGTGCTTTAACTGACATAGTTAAACCAATATGAGCATCACATGCATCTAGGAAAACAAAGAATCATTGTGCTAGGAATTAACACAACTTCAATGGAATCACCTTAACCAGTGATTTCTACCCAAGAAGTTAATCCTTAGTGATTGAGTGTGCAAAGCAAAAAGAAATGAGTGTGATTAGAGAAAGCAAAATATTTTAAAAGAAAAAGCGTGTGAGAACAGAGTTAAAAGAATATCACAACTCTACACCAACTTTTTCTGAGCCGGGTAGCCACATTACTAGTGTTTCACAATTCTTTGGTGAACATTATTGAAACAGGCAACTAACCCATGCCAACTCTAGATCAAACCTCTCTATCTACTCATTTTGCTTCTCAACAAGAAAGTGTTTCACATTTTCAAAGGGGACGCAGCACATTTGCTATCTGATTTTCATTCGGAAAATCTGGATATTGAAAAGAAGGAAGTCTGCCCCACCTTCGCACTTCAATCATGCACATTGTGTCTGTGTTTAACTTACTGTTGTCTCAGTGGTTTACACAATTTTGAGCCAATAAGCAATCATCCGTGCTTAATTCTTTCAAACACAAGCACGAACACACAAGGAATTAGTTTCTTTGTCATAACGTTTATAGAAATTATCTTTGTGGTGTTTCGATGATTAAATCGAAGCCCTGGGGGAGTCAACATCAAAACAGCTCCTTTCCAATGTGTATTCGTTACACTCAGTGACTTAGTGTTACTGACAGGCATGATAACTGATTCATTAGTTGATTTCAGGTGTTACATATCTAATTTGTCTGGATTTGCAAAGATCTGGATGAATCTCTTATGAATTGACGAATCAGGGGCTCTAACCGCAAGATTGACATTTCTTACCACAAATTTTGATGAAGTCGTTGCACTTAACATCAAAAAGGGGGAGAATGACTACACAAGAAATGGCAAAGATCACATGTTTCAAGAATCATGTCAAAGACTGAATTCTTCTAAAGAAAGTAGATCGAAGACATGTTGATTTTAGAAAAAAAAAAGAGATTGCATCTTCTGAGTTGAACAAGAAGACTGAATTGGATAAATCTTTTTATTATATGATCTTGATCCAAAGGGGGAGATTGTTAAGACACAGTCTCATTGGATTCAAGATCATCCAATCTGAAGATCGCAATCTGAAGCTAATGCCGGAACGTCGACTCTCGATAATAAAGTCTATGTCTATTTGTAATAAATGTCAATGTAATTCAATGTAATTGTATTAGTTTACTTAGATTAAATATCTAAGTAATAAGTATTGTAATAGGTATCTTAGTTAACTTAGTTTGTTAAAGATAGTTTCTAGTTTACTTTATTAGATATAATATCTAGATCTAATATCTAGATATTATGTTTAGGTAGTGTGTTGAACACACTAGTTAGATTAAGATGTATCTCTAACAACTCTCTCAAGAATCAGATCATATCTTAACACATACAAACACACACATCAAGGTGTAAAAGAGAAAAAACATTGAGAACACAAAGCAAAGATTAATCGATCAACCTTGTAACCATTTCTATATATCAAAACAGGTTGGTAATCATTGTGTTGTTTCTATAAACTTGTTATAAGTAGTATTGTGTGGACCGACAGACTCTTTCAAGACGAATTCTACTTCTCTAGAATTAGGATCTATGCCTTGAGGTTAATTTTTTTTCTAAAACTTAGAATGAATGATTGATTAAAAATAAACTATTCTATCAATTCTATACATATACTGAATAAAAGATAATTACAATAAATAAAATATCTTCAGTATATCTTCCATGAATATCTTCAGCTTTCCATGTTTATCTTTAACCACGATCTCTTCATCATTATCTTCACATTATCTCTGAAGCAGCATTAACTTGGTCTTAGCAGCATTAACTACTAAGCAGCACTAACCACTAGCAGTACTAACTAGCTAAGCAGTACTAACTTTGTTCAAGCAACCCTAACTTTGACTAGCAGTATTAACCACTAGCAGTAGTAATACTCAGCAGTATTAACTTTGAAGTCTTCTAGCAGTAGAAAATCTGAACTAGCAGCATTAACCATACTTAAGCTTTTCTTCAGTTCCCAACAGCTCAAAATTGTGTAAACCATTGAGACAACAAAAGTTAAACCCATACTCAATTGTGCATGATCGAAGTGTGAAGGTGGGGCAGACTTCTTTCTCTTTCAATATCCATATTTTCCAAATGAATACCAGATAGATTATGTGTTGCATCCCCTTGAAATATGAAACATTTTCTTGTTGAGAAGAAAATGAATAGCTGGTGGGGTTTTTATCAAGAGTTGGCATAGGCTATTTGCATGTTTCAATAATGTTCACGAAGAATTGTGAAACACTAGTAATGTGGATGCCCGACTCAGAAAAAGTTGGTGCAGAGTCTGATATTCTTTTACTCTGTTCTCACACCCTCTTTTTTTAATCATTAAGCTCACATCTAACCAAACTCTCATTTTCATTTTACGTCATCACTCAACCCACACTCAGTATTTTGACTTCTCATTCTTCGATCACTCAAGGATTAATTTTTTGGGTAGGAAACACTGGTTAACATGAATCCTTAGAAGTTTCAATTAATCTCACACAAAGAACCCATGTTTGTCATAAACTAAGCTTGTATTTTGAACAACAGCTCCTTGGTGCAATAAGAAGAGTATATCACACAATACTAAGGGTGCTTACCGAATAATAGGTCACTATAGCGCACAATGATAAAGGGGTAAGTCGCACAAGACCTCTGCGATATTGTACTGTTCATGCATAGTTTTACGCGATAGTTGACTTCAATGCTTTGTGATAGGATTTGAATGGACGGGGGAATTAACCATCAATCCGTTTGATTAATATATTTTTTCTTAGAGTTTGATTCAGTAACTTCAATTTCAAAATCAGAGTCCGAATCAGAGTTTGGTTGAATCTTAATCTCACCATTTAGATCAGAGGACATAGATACATATATCTTAACAGTTTTAGTCCGACCTCTTTTGTAATTCAAATCCTCTAACTGTTTGATCTTCTTCCAACACATTTCAAGTTTTAATTGAGTATCAACTTTTTCATCTTCTATATCCTTCAAATTCTTTTGCAAAACAAATATTTTTTTCATTTAAAGCAGATTTCTCAGATTTAACATCTTCTTTTTCTTTTTCACAATTCTCAAACATAACTTTGTAAAGAGCACTTTCGTCTATAAACTTGTTGACTATGATTTTTTCACTTTTGTTTCTCTTTTTTAAGTCAACAAATTCAGAATTCATATTTTTTAATTTATAAATTAGTTCAGCTACAAGATACGATTGTACCTTAATTTCAATAGGCATCTCGAAAGTCAAACTATCATGAAAAATCAGAAACTGTCACAAAATGTAATCAATGAACATAAATTGTCGCCAATAATGGATGTTTGATGTGTGATTTAGTCAAGTGTCACAAAACACTATGAAAACCTCCAACTAACACAACAGTTTATGTGATATACACCAGATGTCGCACATGTAAGGTGCCATTTCCAATAACTGTCGCACAAAACTCGGGAAATAGGACCAACTATCATAGACCAATATCCAACTATT
This sequence comes from Arctium lappa, assembly GCA_023525745.1. Taxonomy (NCBI): domain Eukaryota; kingdom Viridiplantae; phylum Streptophyta; class Magnoliopsida; order Asterales; family Asteraceae; genus Arctium; species Arctium lappa. The sequence goes on from CM042048.1 coordinate 92,523,148, forward strand.
GCAGTAGAGATGTGCGACATCCTCCTGATGTCACACTAATGTTGTGCGATTTACTCCTATTGACACTACAGACTTGTGCAATTTACACTAATTTGACACACCCCTTTGTGCGATATACTCAACGATTTCAGCTTTGTTGTGCGACAAGCTCAATAAGTCGCACACCTTTGTGCCATAAACACCCCATATATCACCTTATCATGTGATAAATTCCAAACACAACAAATTATCCATCTGATCAACATATAATCCAACAACTTCCAAAAAAATACTTGAAATGAGGATCAAAATGTGTTTACAAACAGAATTAATCAAAGTCTTAACATCTAATTTGGATCAAATCATCAAATTTCACAAAAATCCTAAAGATCAGCAAGAACTTGTCCGAACACCAAACTTTTTAAACAATCAAAATTCTTCAACTAAACTCAAAATTTTGGAATAAAATCAAGTCAGATCATATTTATTATGATTATCGACTCATATAATCTTCAAATTAGATCAAAACATGATCAAATCACACAACAAGTATATCACAGTCTGACTTTTTTCTGAAAACCTCAAGAACATGTCAATATCTTCAAATTTCTTCAAGAATGTTGTCCTAAATCTACTAAATCTGCTCTGATACAAATTGTAAGTCCAAATTCAAGAAACAAAATATAACTCTAGTGTAGAAGATCAAAAATGCTCCAAATGTCATATGTATTTCATAGAGAAATAAATGTTTACACTTACCAATACACACACTTAAGCTCAAAATGAATCGGAAGAAGTTACTTACAGAATTGGCAAGCACAAAGTATTTATACCAGGGAAAGTCACATGTTGACTTCTCAAGGTATTTACAAAGTAAGACCCTCTAAAATCTTGAATACAACCTTTTTAGCTCAAACACTGAATAGTCTTCATATTGTGGATCCATGGTTGCCCAAGGATATCATTATAAGTTGTTAGCCCCACTCCTTATCATGTAAAAATATTGTAAAAAGTAGACAAGTCCTGAAGCAAAAGGACCTCTGTATTTCTAGCATGATCAACCAGAGCCTACTCTTTCCAAGTATTCCTCACATAGAAGTGCCCCAACTAAAAGATAATCTTAGGATGCAGAGCCTCTGGCCCCTCTGTATCAATGATCTGGAAAACAGCAAAGTGTTCTCTCTCACAGTGGAGTCATCCAATGATAGCATGCCACATCACAAGAAGTGGTTACTTCACCTTTCCAAGTGGAATCACTCCATTGGCTATAAGATTAAATTTGATATTATTCTCCTATAAAAAGGAAGATTGTGTTTGTTAGAAAATGAGCTTGCATATCTTTGCACACTATCAAACCCACTGATTTAACACACTATTGAGATAGAGTGACTAAGTCTGAGTATTTTACATACACACAAGTACGTGTTCTTGGTGTGTTCTTCACTGTAATTTCATATCCTTGCTCAATTCAATACAAATGACTTCGATGGATATAATTGTTTGTATTCTCTCTTTCATCTAGTTGTTCCATTCTATTTTGATCAATATCTTACTACTTCCTATTTAATTCTATATTGATCATTAACCAACAAGAATCATGGGACAACAGTTGGTATTAGAGCAGGATTGATTCATCTAAATCAATCGATCATCTTTGTGATATTGTTTTCTTGTTTGGGTATAAATTTCTTCCAATTCCAGTTTAAATTCCTAGATCCCTATTTTTTACAGTTCTATTACAAGTTCGTGATTTTGTGGAATTAATGATTATTTTTTATTTTGGGAGGTCACATTTTGTTAATTTTCTCTTTTGTGCGGATTTCCTCAAGTATCAAGCAAGTTTTCAAGCTAACTTTGATCAATTTCTTGTCAATTATTTGCCCTTATTTTCTAAAACAATGGCAAACTGGAATGTTGCATACACTGTCGGTTCTCAAACTAAACCACCTACTCTTCTTCGTGATGAGTACCCATAGTGGAAAATACGTATGGTTAACTTCTTTGAAGGTAAAGATAAGGGTTTATATCAATCTATTCTTAATGGACCATATTTACCCATGGTTACTGTACCAAGGGTGCCTGCCACTTCAGCATCTTTAGAAATACCTGCTAGATCTGTTCCTATAGATCCTGCTACATGGAAGATGAAAACAGATATAAAATGTAGATTGATGAAAAGGCTAAGAGCCTCATGACAAATTAAGACATATCTAATATGCTCAAAAGAGCCTCATGGCAGAGGAAGAGAACTAGGTCCCTGACGACTACTTTGATGAAGAGTATGTCAAAGCTCAATTATATGGAATGGAAGAAGTCTCCAAGTCTAACTCCTCTGATAGCGATCCTTAGGTAAGTTCTCTTTCCCAGAACTTAAACTCTCATGGTTGATACGCCTAAACTAAGTGAAAATTTCAAAAAGTTGGAACAGAAGCTCTCTATAACTAAAAAAGATATGTTTTTCAAAAGAGAGAAAGAGCTTTTGGAACTTGAGAAATAGCAAAAGATTGAAAAATTAAAAATCTCCAATGCAAAGATTTTAAATGAAAAGTGTGAAAGAACTTGATAAGGTTCTTAAAGAAAAGGAGCAGAGGGTAACAAAATCTAAAGTTAATAGAATAAACACTCTTGCATCAGGATCTTCAGATAAAAGAACTCGTGATAAAAAAAATATAAAGATGTGCAAGATGTGCATGAAAAGATCAATTATCAGATGGACACTCAAGGATTAGGTTAAAGTGATACTGACCCCTTTATGGGCAATAAGAAAACCTATCTATCCTCTACTTTATGTATAGGCAGAGTGCAAAAGCCTAATTTTCCATTAATAAGAGAACCCTCTGTATTCAAGAGGCTGAAAACCTCTGAGGGAATCAAAACAAGAATATTAAAGTTCAAGAACATTGAATATACCTCTTGATAGAAAGAAAACTTATTAAATCAAGAACCTGTCCAAAATCAAGAGGTAAAGAAGTTCAATTTTGATTCTTTGAAAACACAAAATTGTGTTAATTTTAAGTGCCAACATCTTTGATTCTGAAAAACATAGTATCCTAAATCCAGAAGCAACCGACTTTCTGCCCATGAGTACAGAAAAGGAGATAAGAAAAAGTTTTGAAAATGATCTGCTGAAGACTTTGGAGTAGAAACATAACGAGAGATAATCCCTTGCTTTATACATGATTTGAAAAATGATGTTTCTTTATCATATGCCAAGATGATCCAATCTCTGGAGAGTCAGAAAAGGACTTTCTTGATTCAGATTCAGATTCAGACTCTGAGTTAGATAAATTATCCTTAGTAGATGAAGATATCATAATAGATGAAGCAAAGTGCATCATCATGAAACCAGAGTTTGTTAATTAACCAGAGATTATGGCTAGTGGGTTAGAGGAGACTAAGCACTTCTCTGGAATTCCAAACAAACCTGTTTCTACAAAGAACAGAAAGAAAAATGGATAGAGAATAATACTTATGTTCCTTCTGTTACAGTGAATTCAAGTTTCAAAGGAAAAGAAAATTGGGTACAGAAGCAAGCTTGGCCAGAAAAGAAGAGCTCTCAAAATAAAAAAATCTAACCTACATAGGAAGTTCTGTAAAAACTTTTGATGCTTGGAGAGATTAAAATCATAAGGCCAATGTACCAAAGTTTGAGAAATATAATGCAAGTTTTGAGCAATCTTCCAATTGTGTGCATAATTGTCATTGTTTTAAGTTGTTGCATCAACTGAAGAAGCATTTATCAAATCCCAATTGCTTCCTCTCAATGCCCAAACCTAAAATTGGTAAATCTAAGGGCCAGAAGAAGCAAACTAAAGGGAAGGGACCTAGAAAGAAAACCAGTCATTACTGACAAAGCAAAAGCTTTTGAGACCACCCTTAAAGCTAACAAGAAAGGACCCATTGGGAGACGGATACCTAAATCCCTCTAAACTGTGTTGCAAAAGAGACATGTGCAGATCTGGTATCTTGACTCAAGATGCTCGAGGCACATGAATGGCATCAAAGAGTTACTATCCTCCTTAAAAAACAAATCTAGAGGCTCTATAACTTTTGGTAATGATAAAAAGGGTCAAATAAAGGGGTATGGTATACTCTCACAAGGTAATATCGCATTGGAAAAAGTTTCTTATGTTGATGGTCTAAAGCATAATCTGCTCAGCATAAGTCAACTTTGTGACATTGGATTTGATGTCAAGTTCCAAAGGAAGTTATGCTCTTTACTAACAAACTCTGGTGAAGAATTTCTAAGAGCCGATAGAAAAGGTGATCTTTATCTAATGAATTTTAATGCCAAGTATGAAGCAGAGAAGCTTGCTTGATTTCCAAGAAAAATGAAGAGGTATGGTTCTGGCACAAAAGGTTCTCTCACCTGAACTTATCCACTTTAGAACAACTTGTTAAATATAAATTGATAAGTGGGTTTCCTGAACTGAATTTTGACAAAGATCACCTATGCTCTGCATGTAAGATGGGTAAGCTTAAGTGAGCCTCTCACAAGACAAAGTCAGATTTGCCATGCTACAGACCTCTACACATGCTACATGTTGACCTCTATGGTCTTATCTCTGTGCAGAGTCTGTCTGGAAAAAAGTATATCCTTGTACTCATAGATGAATATTCAAGGTATACTTGGATTACATTTATAAGGTCAAAGTCTAATGTACCAGAAGTACTAATTAATTTGATGGAAAAGATCCAGGTGCTGCTAAACTGCAAGATTCAGAAGCTGAGAAGTAACAATAGCACCGAGTTCAAGAATCCAAAATAAATGCATACATTGTTAGTGAGGGAATCTCACTGAACTTCTCTACAGCCAGAACCCCTCAATAAAATGGAGTTGTTGAGAGAAGAAATAGAACACTAGTTGAAGCTACAAGAACCATGTTAGCAGCCTCGGATCTACCAATAAGTTTCTGGGCAGAAGTAGTTTCAACTGCCCGCTTCACTCAAAATAGATCACTCATAGTCAAAAGACATCAGAAGACCTCTTATTAATTGATTAAACAAATAAATCATATAAAATATTTTTGTTCTTTGGTTGCAGGTGCTTCGTGTTAAACGACAAGGATCATCTGGGTAAATTTGACAAAATGGAAGATGAAGGGAAGTTCATTGGATACTCCTTAAATTCAAAAGTCTATAGAGTCTTCAACTTGAAGACAAAGATGATCCTTGAAAGCATCAATGTGTCTTTTGATGACAAGACACAAGAGACTTCTGAGTGCACCAGCTCACGACTCAGTCAAAAACAGTGACTTCTGACTCCTCTATGTCTAGAGAATCAGAAACCGATTTACTTTTTCAGGACAACTTCAGTAATGAAGAGCCCTCTGCTCAAATGGACGGAGGTGTTCCCAATAAAGCCTCAAAAGAACCAATAGGGGTATCACTAATTGGTCCTTTTAATGCTTCACCCACTGCTTCTACATGTGTAGGTCCAGAAACAAGCACATCAGGACATATCTTTGATGGGGAGCATGCAGAGGCTACATCACCTATACACAGATCTAATGTTCAAATACTTAGTCCGTCCATTACAGAAGTTGATGATCCTTCTATACATGAACCTCGATTGACAAAATGGAAAAAAGATCACCCCTCGAGCCAAATCATTGCCAATCCTTCAGATGGAGTCAAGTCAAGTTCTACCACTGCTAATGAATGCTTCTTTATGACTTTTCTTAGCATAGTAGAACCCCAAAAAGGTCTCTGAAGACCTTCAACACCCATGTTAGATAGAAGCTATGCAAGAGGAGCTTGTCCAATTTGAGAGAAATAATGTATGGTCCCTAGTGTCTTTACCTAAGGATAAAATTGTCATTGGGACCAAATGGGTTTTCAAGAACAAGAAGGATGAGGATGGTATTGTGATCAGAAACAAAGCAAGGTTGTTTGCCAAGGGATACTACCAAGAGGAGGGAATAGACTATGAAGAAACCTTTGCCCCCGTAGCAAGGATCGAAGCAATGAGAATATTCATTGCCTTTCCTACACAAAAAGGTTTCAAAGTCTATCAAATGGATGTAAAATATACCATCTTGAATGGCAAATTGCAAGAAGTATATGTCCAACAACCATCGGGATTTAAGAGCTCTATATATCCAAAGCATGTCTACTTCCTAGATAAATCTTTATAAGGATTAAAACAGACTCCAAGAGCATGGTATGAGTGTCTCTCTTCTTTTTTGATCAAACACAAATTTGAGGAAGGTACTGTAGATCCCAGTACAGTGCAATCAACAACAAATATTATCAAAGATGAACAGTATTTGAGTCACAACAACTAGTCATATGATTAATAAGCAATCAAAGGGTTTAGGTTTACAGAAAGGATTTCTGATCAGAGAGAGTAAACCTATAAACTAGTTGTTTGTAAATTATGAGACTTAAACTTTCTCTTCTTAACAAATGAACTAAATAATAACTTTAAATACTTAGGTGTGCAGGCCTAATGGGCTTGGGCCCATCTAATTAATCAACTATTAATGAATTACATTATGCACCCTTATAAATACTTTATTCCACTTTCAACACATAAGACTTTCAGTCCTAACAATCTCCCCCTAAAGTTGAATAAAGCATTTAACAACCTGAAAAACTTCAGGCCTTGATCTTCTTCCCTCTTGAATCTTTGAAGAACTTTGGTGTTGCTTGACTTCATGTCTTTCCACGCTCCCCCTTGAATAAAGCTCTTGGTCTTCATAGTTTCAACTTTGTAACCAGATTCAATGTACAGTAACCTCAACTGAACGCACTATCAAGCAGCTTACAGCTGTAAAAACTCAATCACATCGGATCAACACACAAGAAAGATAATGTGAGAGTTACTTGACATTCCACGATGTATCTTCAGTTTAAAACATAGAATCTGTCTTTGAACCGCGAGTTGAATAGGCTTTCATCTCAGGAACTTGTTTCAATCAACTCGTAGGAGGAATGATAAACAAACTTTTAGCAAACACCACATGATACGGAAAGAATGAATACAATCTTTGAAATCTCTTTGAAAAAAAAATGAAACATCATCTTCATCTCTTTGATCTCTAGACTGTCTTCAGAAATAACTTTCTTTCTTTCTTTAAAACTTTGAAATTGAACTTTTTCTCCCCCTTTTTGATGATTGTGAACATCATGATCATCAAAACTTTTTCAATTTCAGCATTTTCTTTGATCTCCCCTTTATGATAATATGACATTCTCCCACTTGTGATCTGAGTATCCGTCAATTCATGAAATGTATATATCCGAATCTTTTCAAATTCAGACATAATGAGCAAGGTAACCCTGATTCAACAGATGAAACAATTAGTATGCCTGTAAGTAGCACAAAGCCACTTTGTACAACAGATGTACATTGTAAAGGAGCTTTTGTGATGTTCACTTCCCCAAGGCTTCCATTCAATCATCGAAAAGCCACAAAGGAGTTTTCTATGAATGTTATGACAAGAAAACTCATTCCTTGTATGCTCGTGCAAGTGTATGAATGATTGAAGCTACTTAGATTGATCAGGCTCAAATTGTGTAAACTGTTGAGACAACAGAAGATATTACACGTACTCAATGTGCATGAAAGAGGTGCGAAGGTGGGGCAACTTTCCTTCTTTCTCAATATCTAAATCTTCCGAGTGAAGACTAGATAGCAGATATGCTACATCCGCAAAGAAAATGAAATATTTTTTTGTTAAGAAAGAAACGAGTGGCTGGTGGGGTTAATGCAAGAGTTTGCATGGGCTCACTGCCTGTTTCAATTATGGTCACCAAAGAATGTGAACCAACCAGAAATGTGGCTGCCCGGCTTAGAAAGTGGTTGGTGCAGAGTTCTGATATTCTTTTAACTCTGTTCTTACACCCTCTTTCTTTTTAACATTAAAGCTCACTTCTAACCAAACTCCTTTTCATCATATATATATTTTTTTTCGCTCCACACAATGAGAAAAACTCAACCGGATGAGTTATCTCCCCCACTCTTTGAGTTAAGACCCCTCACCCCTCAATCACTCAAGGATAACTTCCGGGGTAGGAAACACTGGTTAACGTGAATCCATGGAAGTTCTGTTTAAGTTCTCACACAAAACCCATGTAAGTCCTAAAAAGAATAGTAGCTCAACAACTTTACTTGAACATTTAAGCTCAAATAAGATAACATTGTCAAAAAGTATGCTTAGGAGATTTGAGCAATTGATCTTTTGACAAAATGAGAATGTATCAATGAGAACAACTAAACTAGTTAGGGTATCAAAGAATTGGATATTTTGTTTATATGAAAAAATATAAACAATTTAGCAATGAAAGCACAACATTAGAAATTATGATTGATGCTCAACAACAATGAATTTCAAACGGGGGTATTACCATCGAAAAATTGGTTCATTATGAGACATGGTAATAACAAATTCAAACAAAGTACTGAACCTGTGTGTGTAAATACGTTACAGTATAAAGACAAGATAATACGCAAGTATTGCTCTTTAGAAACACACAGTCAGTTAAACATTAAAGCTCAAAACTGAAAAACATTTAAAATCACACTTCTATATTCATGAAATCTTTTGATAATTAGAAGTGGTTTGAACATTTTAGAAACTGTTTTTCATGCTTGAAAGTTGTTCTTCTTTCAAACAATCAGAGAGCTAGAGTTAGAAGATATTTACCTTATAAGCTCCCCCTCAAATCATGATAGAATGATTTATTTATTTTAAGCTCCCCTGGATATTTGCAAAATATTTAGGTCTAAAGGTTGAAGAACGGGTCCTGATCTGTCATGTCCTGATCTGTCATGTGATCAGAAGTCAAACTTCGTTGAAGTCTGGGTTCTAAGTTGATTTACTTAGAAGCCATCGTTCTTCTACTCCCCCTTGACAGTAGGTGCCTGCAACAAAGAATCAATTTTAAGCTTTGGTACCCACTGGTATTTGGGTCCTCGAATGTTAGTTGCAGTTCTTGTGGGGGATATAGAATAAGAACCATACCAGAAATGATCACTGGTTTTGTGAATATGATCATGTGTACGACAATAAGACAATGGTATTTCTTACCTGACAACCTGAGCAATTGATCTCTCGAGTAGATATGATCAGGTTTACCTTTACTTGCTTTGTTCTTCTTGGCATTAGACGCATGTACACATGATTCTCTTTCTTTCAGCTCATCTTCAACTGGTTTCTTCTTCCAGACCAGTTCCTCATCTTTGTATCTCCTTCTTCTAGGACGTGTACCTGAACCATCTATATTTCTATCATAGAAAAGGTTAGTCTTACGAATCTGATCAAAAGATTTAGCTGACCTTTGTGACGAGACAGGTTTCTGATTTGAACTTGATACAGACTTTTCAAGCACTTTAATCGTTGAAGCGAAGTTGTCTCTTTCTTGAACAAGCAGGTCAATCTTCTTCGTGAACTCAGACTTCGTTTTCTGCTCTTCTAGTGCTTTCTCAGATAGTTCAGATAACTTGGCAGTAAGCTTTTTGATCTTAGTCTCAAACAAGCTTCTTTCTTCTTCAAATCCCTTCTCAGCATTGTTTCTTTGGCCAGATATTTCTTTGAAGAATCTCACATTCTTTTGTTCAATGGCCTTCTTCTCTTTGGCAAACTTCTCTCTTTCAAGAATGTTTACTTTCTGAAAATCAGAAACTTGCTGAGAAAGTTTTATGCATTTCATCTCAACTTCTTTCTTCTCATCAGCACATTTTCTCGAAAAATCTGAGAACTTCTTTGCAAACGATTTCTCAAACTCGGACTTATCTTGAGCATGCTTTTGCTCCAAATCAGATATTTGCTTTTGAAGCTCAGCATTTGTATCTTTCAGATGCTCAATCTGGTCCTCAGAAATTTCAACAGATGTTGCTTGTTGGATTTAGACAAATTGAACTTCCAGATCAAAAATCCGTCTTTTTAGTTCAGAGTTCTCAGTTTCCAAAAACTTTACTCTTGAAGACATCTTTGGTCCTATCATTATCTTCTCAAGATGTTCCCACAGTTGTTTTCCTGTAGCCTTTTTACTGTCTAAACTTACAGAAATCTCTTTTGAAATCTCCTCGGAAATTCCTTGCACGATAAAAGCTTTAGATAATTTATCAGCTTCAAATCTCTTTCTTTGCTAATCTGTGTAATCCTTAAATGGTAGTGTGTACACTTCGTGTTCCGTTCTTCCATTTTCTCCCATATAATAACAAATATCTGTCGGAGTTTTCATTCTTCCTTCCCTCAGAGATAATCTGATATAATCAGCCAAGTCATTTCTGTCGATGAAGTCCAAGAATCTGTCCTTCCATTGCACGTACTCTCCTCTGAAAAGTACTGGTGGATTCTCATTCGTACTGATTGAAAGAGCTTCGTTTAAAGGCATTCCTTTTGATATACAGGGATTGAACTTGACAAGAGATGGAATTTGAAAGTGCAGGGACCAAAAGTGACAAAGTGTGAAACTTGAAAGTTTAGGGTCACTAATGACAAACTACTGAAACCTTGAAATACGGGGGCTAAGAGAACTGCACTGCAAAATGATTGTGAGACAAAAAGTTTGACCCTTTTGTACTCTTTTTTTTTAACCTGGTCGAGCAAGGGTATCGGTCAAAGCAAAAAACCGGTATAAGCAATATATCGGTCGAACAAAAGGACCGGTAAAACAAAGACCCGGTCAAACGCAATGACCGGTAAATACAATGTATCGGTCGAACCAAAAGGACCGGTAATAACAACGTACCGGTCTAACAAATCCGGTCGAACCAAAGGACCGGAAGACACAATATATCGGTCAAAGGACAAGGACCGGTAATCAGGGTACCGATCGAATCAGTTTATCTGTTGGATCCCAGATCTAATCTCGTAACAATGATATAAACAATAAGAGTAATGACAGCAGAAGTAATACAATTTAATATCAAAGGAGATTCAAATATCACAGTTCATAAAGCAGATAAATATAAACAAGATATTCTTAGAATAAAATATTCAACTTATATTATCAGATATATAACTTCTTAAGCACACTTTGAACAATAAGGTGATGGTCCTATTTATAGGACCATAAAGTAAGCAGTGTACTTGCATGACGAAAAAGAGCATGCTAAACAGTGACCTACTCTAGAAAGTAAATCTTATCACTAAGTGACGTGTCATCTGTTCTTCTGTTCATTCATAGAAAACTTGTGAACATATTCAGAGAGAATGTCTTCAGAGCTCTGACGTTGTCTTCAGAGCCTCTGATGAAGCCATCTCTGATGTCTTCTCTGAAAGTTGCAATCTCTGATAAGTACTTCAGAGGCAGGTTTGTCCTCTGAAGTCTTCGTCCTCTGAAGTCTTCGTCTTCTGACGTCTTCGTCCTCTGAAGTGTATCTTTTGGAAGTCCTCTGAAATAGGACGGGTATTTTCAACACTTTAACAAACAGATGATTTGGAGCTAACAATCTCCCCCTAAGTGTTGAAAATAAAAGATACAAAAATAACAGAGAATGAATTTTAAACTAGAAAGCATAGAGGAGATAATCATCCTCTTAAGTATTACTTCTTAAACATTTGGAAGTTTAATACAAATAAAGTAATAATAAAAAAAATAAAGAAACAGACTACAATTTGTCACTTGAACAGATTCCATGGAATTTCATGATCAGAGCTCTGAAGTTGATCATCGAGTCAATCTCTAAGTCAAGCTTTGCCAGTAAATCTGCTCTGTGCCTTTCTTCCTTTGCATGGATCAATTACTTTATACCTCTCAAGGTTTCATCAGAGTACTTCGACACTTCCGAAGCTAGAAAGATCTTCTTTTCTTGTTTTACTCTGAAGACGAAACCCAGAGGTTCTGCAACGATTGATCCAGTCTTCTGTTCTTCAAGTTTGTCGAATAACTCCACAGGTTCAGTTACCTCCAGCTTCTCTTCCCCTAGGTTCAGAGCTATTTGAAAGTCACTGTGTGTCCCTGATTCTAGTTTCTAATCTATAACACAATCAAACAAACAAGATTGAACAATCAAATTACCTGTTTGATTACTTTATTTCTCAAATTACACTTTCTCACTCTAGAACTCTCTCTCTCTCTAAATCGTATTCTACGAATCTGTTAAAAGTTCTAATGTCACACACACCTTAAATACAAAGAGAAAAAGTATTTATACTAACATCTAATACAAGGAAACAACAAAAACAATTTAAACTAATACATTGACTTTTATTACAAAAGACTTTGACTTTTAATGAGATTTGACTTTATTCAGCTTTGATTTTCTCAACTCTGACCTTCAGTATTCTTGATCTTGTATCCAACAGATTTATGCTCTAACAATCTCCCCCTTTGGATTCAAGATCATTGTTGAAAGATCTAGCAATTCAGTCTTCACTTTAAGCTCTGTCAAAAAAAAATCTCCCCTTTTATTGTGATGGTCTTCTTTCCAAAGCTTTCACACAACACTTTCAGACTTTGGAAAGAAATTATCTTCAGAATCATCTCGAATGCTTTAGCAAATAATCTTCAAAGAAAATTTCCTTAAAATCTTCAGACACTCTTTGATCACTTTCAAATCTTCAAATCTTTATCATTTCTTTGAAATCATCTCCCTTTAACTTCAAAAACTTTAACATTTCTTCATACCATTTCCACAATACATTTTTTCATACCATCTCCCCCTTTTTGATGATTTGAGCATCTGATAGCATCAAAACTTTTCGCCAAGAAATGTCATTTACCATTCTGATCTGAGCCTCTGATTCTTTGCCAATTCGAACAATATATTTATCCAGATCTTTTCAAATCCGGACAAAATAAGAATGTAACACCTGAATCAACAAATGAATCAGTTAAAATGCCTGTCAGTAACACAAAGTCACTGTGTGTAACGAATACACAATATAAAGGAGCTTTTTGATGTTCACTCCCCCAGGGCTTCCATCCAATCATCGAAATACCACAAAGGCAATTTCTATGAATGTTATGACAAAGAAACGAATTCTTTGTGTGCTCGTGCAAGTGTAGAAAGAATTAAGCACGATGATTGCTTTTTAATAAGGCTCAACATTGTGTAAACCACTGAGACAACAGTAGATAAACACAGACTCTAAGTGCATGATTGAAGTGCGAATGCGGGGCAGACTTCCTTCTTTTTCAATATCCTGATTTTCCAAATGAAAATCAGATAGATTGTATGTTGCGTCCCCTTGAAAATGTGAAACATTTTCTTTTTGAGAAGAAAATGAGTGGTTGGTTGAGTTTTAAGCAAGAGTTGGCATGGGCTATTTGCCTGATTCAATAACATTCACCAAAGAATTGTTAAATGCTAGTAATGTGGCTGCCCGGCTCAGAAAGTATTTGGTGCAGAGTTTGATATTCTTTTACTCTGATCTCTCACCCTCTTTGTTTTTAATCAATAAGCTCACTACTAACCAAACTCTCTTTTCCATTTTACCTCATCACACCCACACTCATTTCTTTTAGACTCCTCACACTCAATCACTAAAGGATTAACTTCATGGGTAGGAAACACTGGTTAACGTGAATCCATAGAAGTTTAGTTAATTCCTAGCACAAAAAAAAACCCAGTAATCCTAAAAGAACGTGTTACTCAAATGGTTTAACTGTATCAGTTAAATCTCATATACAAATGTCAGATATAAGTATGCTCAGTGATATAATCATGAAGATATGAGCATTTGAAATCATTGAAGTATTTTCAAACAAGGAAATTGAATGAATGAACATGAATGCAAGAAACTTGTTTGAAAATCTGACATTATATAAAATGATCAGAAATGAATGATATATCAATTAAAGCTTAATGTCAAGAAAAATTGATATTTGTCTATACGAAACAAAATATAGACATTCTTGAAATGACCGTTTCGAAATGAAATATCGCCCAAAAATTCATTGAAGTACAAGCGGAGTGTCTTACCATCGAATAAAAACTATTTCAATTTAGAGACGTGGTAAGAACAACTTGAACAAAAATTCAAACCGGTGTGTGTGAATACTTGAAAGTATATAGAAAAGACAATACGCAAGTAATTATCTTTGGAAACACACGGTTTGTATATCGATTAAGCACAAAAATAAAATGAAAACATTTAAAATCACACTTCCAAATTATAAAATCTGTTTAAGAATTGGGAAGTGGTTTGAACATTTAAGAACATGTTTTCTGTACCTGAAAGTTGTCCTTCTTTCAGATATATGTGAGATTAAGATAAGAAGTTTACCTTGTCGCTCAATCATAAATCTCCGAAAGTCAGCTGTAGTCATGTATATATGATCGTGTCAACTTCTCTCATCCTGTATAAGTCTCAAAGTCTAGTCAAAATTTATTCACAAAATTTATTCGGAAATAAACGACGGAAAACAGTAAAACAATTATAGAACGAGTTCTGATCAGAAGTAATCAGAAATCATTGTCTTACTCCTTGTTACTTATAAGCTCCCCCTAAAATCATGCATTACAAAGATTTTGTCAGTTAAACAAAATGCAGAAATTAGTTAATACTCCCCCTCAAATGAATGTAGATCATCTAAAATCTTCTCTTACTCCCCCTGAGATCATGAGCAAACAATTAAAGTGCAGGTATCTTTCAGAAATAAAAATAAAGAAAATGACGAAAAATAACAATTTGTAACTTTAGAAGGTAACAACCGATTATGTCTTAAGATTTAACATACCTAGCTTAGAGACAAGAAAATTAAATCTTTTTTCATCTAAGGGTTTGGTAAATAAATCTGCAAGTTGATAATCTGTTTTTACAAAATAAAGTTCAATTGTTCCTTTTTCAACATTATCTTTTATAAAATGATACTTTACATCAATGTGTTTGGTTTTGGTGTGTTGGACAGGATTAGCAGATATGGAAATCGCACTCTTCGAGTCACAATATATTGGGATTTTATCATACTTAAAGCCATAATCTCGTAACTGTGTTCGCATCCACAAGACTTGAGAGCAGCAACTAGCAGCAGCTACATACTCCGTTTCAGCAGTCGATGTGGAAACGCATAACTGTTTCTTTGAAGCCCAGCTAACGAGCTTGTCTCCAAGGAATTGTACGTGACCAGAAGTACTCTTTCTGTCCAACATGCAACCTGCATGATCTGCATCTGAATATGCAGTCAGTTGAAACCCTGTATCCTTAGGATACCACAGACCAAGGTTTGCAGTCCCCTTCAGATATCTAAAGATCCGTTTGACAACGGCCAAATGGGATTCTTTGGGAGCAGCCTTATATCTAGAACAAAGACATGTTGAAAACATAATATCTGGTCTACTGGAAGTTAAATACATCAACGATCCTATCATACCTCTATAGGTTCTAACATCAACACTTTTTCCCGAAGGATCAGTGCGGATCTTAGTTCCTGGTGCCATCGGGGTGCCAATAGATTTGTGATTTTCCATTTTGTACTTCCGAAGAATGTCCAAAATGTACTTAGATTGATTTATAAAAATCCCCGTAGAAAGTTGTTTAACTTGTAATCCGAGAAAGAAATTCATCTCTCCCATCATACTCATTTGAAAACGTGACACCATGAGGTTAGAAAATTTTTTACAATATTTTGGATTAGTAGAACCAAATTATATCATCAACATATATCTGAATAAGTAAAATATCAACTTTTTCTTTCTTGATGAATAAAGTAGTGTCGATCTTACCTTTAGAGAAACCGGACTTGACCAAGAATTTGGATAAGACGTCATACCAGGCTCGAGGGGCTTGCTTTAATCCATAAAGGGCTTTGTCCAATATGTAGACATGATCTGGCTTATCTGGATTAACAAACCCTTCTGGTTGAGACACATACACTTCTTCTTTAAGAATGCCATTCAGAAAGGCTGTTTTCACATCCATCTGAAAGACTGTGAAGTTCTTATGAGCGGCGTAGGCGAGAAACATTCTGATTGCCTCTATGCGCGCTACTGGAGCATACGCCTCATCATAATCAATGCCTTCCTCTTGCCGGTAGCCTTTGGCAAGAAGTCTAGCTTTGTTTCTGATGACGACACCATCTTCATCCTTTTTATTCTTGAATACCCACTTAGTTCCTATCACGGTCTTTCC
Source organism: Arctium lappa (assembly GCA_023525745.1). Lineage (NCBI taxonomy): Eukaryota > Viridiplantae > Streptophyta > Magnoliopsida > Asterales > Asteraceae > Arctium > Arctium lappa. The sequence continues at coordinate 92,539,155 of CM042048.1, forward strand.
TTCAGGCTTAGGAACTAATCTCCAAACCTTTAGGGCTTCAAACTGATTGAGCTCTTCTTGCATTGCAGATACCCAGTCCGAATCAGCAAGAGCCTCGGATACTCGTGTTGGCTCAACCTTGCTTAGGAACGAGTCATGCATACACTGATTAATAGTCGCTGACCTTGTCTGAACAGGCTTGTCAACATTTCCAATTACTTGATGTAATGGATGGTCCTTGGTCCAGCGATACTCATGTGGGAGTGGAATAGATGAATTCTGAACATGATCATCATCTTGAAATCCACTTTCAAAATCTTCAGTTTGAATTACAGGAGGGGGGTTTTCAGTTGAAGTCTCAATTGCAGAAGTATCAGTTGGTACAGCAGATTCAGGCTGTTGAGTAGTCAATGTATTATACCCAACTGAAACAGTTACTTCTGGCTCAACATTTGTTTGAATATCTTCAACTGTAGGAGTAACAATAGGAATATGAGTTTCTGTCTGAACTGGGGATGCTTGTTCAGTAATAACTTCTGAAGTGACTGGATGATGACATCTTGTATCTTCAGACCTGTCAGTCATAGCAGATTTAGGTATATTAGATCCAAGAAACTCATCATAAAAGAATTCAAATAACAAATCTAAATCAGTTAAATGTGAAGTAGATGTAGAAGCGTTATCCGAATTTGTCGCTGTATACACAGGTTCTGGACTGATCTGCCCAGAAGCTAATACACCAGTGATAACGGGTTCTGAACTGTTATGATCAGAAGCCATTTCTTCATCAAATGTGACATTGACGCTCTCGATAACTGTCTTTGACTTCTTTATGTAAACACGATATGCAGCAGAAGTTGAAGAATAACCGATAAAGATGCCTTCATCCGCTTTAGCACTGAATTTGTTCAGACTCTCTCTATCGTTAAGCACAAAACATTTACACCCAAAGATATGAAAGTATTTGATGGTAGGTGTTCTGTTGTTGATCAGCTCATATGGAGTCTTTTGAAATCGGCGGTGTATCATGGAACGATTTTGAGTATGGCATGCAGTCGACACATCTTCAGCCCACAAAAATAGAGGTAGATCCGATTGACTAAGCATAGTCCGGGCGGCCTCGACTAGCGTCCGATTATGTCTTTCTACTATTCCATTTTCTTGAGGCGTTCTAGCAGCAGAATACTGATGTGAAATCCCGACTGATTCGAGATATTCATCAACAATCTTATTCTTGAATTCTGTGCCATTGTCAGTTCGAAGGAACTTGACTTGTCGCTGCAGTTTCACCTGGGTCGTCTTTAAGAATAAAATGAGAACTTCCGGTGTCTCATCTTTTGAACAAAAAAATTTGACCCACGTGTATCTTGAGTAATCATCCACAATTACCAACACATATTTCTTACCACCCAAACTCTGAGTTCTCATTGGTCCACATAAATCCATGTGTATCAGTTCTAACGGAGAACTAGTGCTTGGTTCAGGCTTCGGTTTGTGTGCGGCTCTCTTCATCTTACCCTTCTCACATGCTGCGCATAAGTGTTCTCGTTCGTATTTCAGCTCAGGAAGTCCCTTTACCAACTTCCCACGAACCAGCTTGTTGATGTAACGAAAGTTCAAGTGAGATAACCGTCTATGCCAGAGCCAACTTTGTTGCTGTGTAGCTTTTGTCAACAAGCATACCTGATTGTCAATCTGAACTTTGGACAAGTTGATGGTGTAGAGGTTTGTCTTTCTATGTCCACCCAAGAGTTCTGTTCCGTCTTCAGTACGAACTGAGCAACTCTTAGACTTGAAGTTAACCTCTAACCCTTTATCGCAGAATTGACCTATGCTGAATAAGTTGTGCCCCAAGCCTTCGACATAGCTCACTTTACTTATCGTTATCTTGTCTTGAATGATATCACCATATCCTAGAATAGATGAAAGTTGATCGTTTCCAAATCTGACATTGCCACTGAATTTCTTTGTATAGTTAGACAATAAAGCTTTTTTCCCAGTCATATGCTTGGAACATCCACTATCCAAGTACCACATATGCCGGGTCTGCAAGAGAAATCAGGCAATAATAGATTTAGGTACCCATTTAAAAACGGGCCCTAACAGATTAGCACAAGATTTTGGCATCCACTTGAAAATGGACCCTCTGTTCTTTTGAAAACTTTGAAAATTATTTGATCTCGAAGAATTAACATGATAAGATCCATACCAATCAGAAGAATTATGAGAATAAGCAAAATCATTTCTCTGACAAGAATAATACGTAGTAGTAATAGGAGACAATTGAATCAATTGTTGTATTGAATATCTCTTGTAAGAAGTTACAAGGTTTTGATTATTAAAAGCAATTTGATCAATCACATCAGTATCACTACTAACTGTTCTATTACAAGTATTATCAGAAACTGATTCTACTATCTTATTATCCTTCATTTTTGGTCTCCATTCAGATTGAGCTTTCAACTTTTTCTTCTTTAAATCTGAAACACAAGATGTAGATGTATTAGAAAAAGTAGATTTCCAAGATTGAGTTTTCTTTTGTGTACCAGTGTATTTCTGTTTCTGTAATCGCTGCTTCTTATGTTTCTTACCATTAGCATAGTAATCAGCAGTTACAGAAACTTTGTCATTACTAACAGCACTTGGTAACACTTTGTCATTTTCAAGACAAGTAGAATGATCAGGAAGTTTAGAATGAATGTCAAACATATCAGATTCTTCAATGCTCCCAACAACAGAATTAAAAGAATCATTTGCAGACTCAAATAATTCATCAGAATTATCAGAGAAAATTTGAGGTTCCTTTGAAACTGTAGAACACTTTGTTGATTTTTCTTGTAAAACAGTGTTCTTTATAACTGTAGAAAACACATTTTGTTCTATATCAACCAAAAGTTTTTCATCAGATAAAACATTTTCAAGTTCAATTATTTTGCTTTCAAGAATAGATGTAGGAACATAAACCTTTGCAATCGCAGGTTTTGCCTTCATCTCAGATGCGGAATAACTAACACAATAGTCTTTTGAAAGAACTTTTGATGTTTCTGAAAGATAACTATCATTTAACTTTACATAGTTAAACGGTAGTTGCATTTTCTTTTTATTCTTTCTGTTTTCAGTTTCTTTGGCTTCATCTTCATCTGACAATTTGGTAACAAATTTGGGTTTCAAATGATTATGTTTACCAGCACAGGCAAGAAAATCATAGTTATAAAGTGCCGGCTGTTTTCTGATAGCTTTCTTAAGATAATGTGGGTTGTTAAAACCAAGTCCCCATCTTTGCTTAACATCAACCTCATCATTAGGAGCATTAAGAAAGATGGTTTGATTTGTTTGATCTCTTTTATAAAGTTTAACTTCCAGACCATTTACCTTCTTGTTCAAATTCTTGTTTTCAACCTGCAGTTTATAAATAGTTAGTGCAGATTCATTTTTCTCAAACTCATATCTATTTACTTTACCTTCAAACTCAGAAATCTTCTTTTCAAAATTATCTACTTTAGATTTAGAATCAGAATCAGACTTGCGTAAAGAATCAATTAGATCTTTGTTTGAAATAACAGAAGTATTAAGTTCAAAGATCTTCTTGTTCTTTTTAGCAACCTTTTCTTTTTGATTTTTCAGATTATTTTGTAAATTTTGAAGCTCAACCACCATGGTTTCCAACTTGGTAATAAAATCTTTTGGAGTTAAGTTTAATACCTCATTCACTTCTTCATCATCTGACTCGTCATTCTTGTCCTCTTTGCCCATTAGACAAATATGAGCATTTTCTTCTTTATCTTCTCCTTCATCCTCGGAATGATCCAACCAAAACTCATCCTCTGCCATTAAAGCAACACCAGCTTCTTGTTGTCTTGCCAGAAACAACTTGTTCTGATAGTACTGAGAGTTGCGTACTTTTGGCTTCCGACAATCTTTGGCATAATGACCCAACTTACCACAATTGTAGCATTTTATTGAATAAGTTGCTGGCTTCTCAACAGCAGTGTAATCATTTGCAAACTTCTTCTTCTCATCCGGTTTCTTCTCACCATACCTATTCTCTTCAAATCTCTTGCCTTCTACCCTCTCTCGGTGCTCATGGTTCTTTGAACTTGATGACGAATAGCGTTGAGAATTTGATCCCGGATTCTTATAAAATTTCTTCTGAAATGCACGGGTCAGCAATATCATAGCTTGTTTCAAACTTTCTCCATCATCACTATCAGACATAGAACCAGATTCTGAACTTGAGCTCACTTTCTTTTTCTTTTTCTTCTCAATCTTTTCTTTCTTTTCTTTCTTTGTTTCTCCAACCAAAGCAATCGGATCAGGAACCTTTTCAGCCTTTTTCTTTTCAGCTCTTTTCTCCTCAACCTCTTCCTCATTCTGACGTAATGTCTCATAAACTTCGTGAAGAGGGATTTCACTTAAATCTTTCATCTACTTCATCCGACGTGTGTGTTTCTTCCATTCAGGACGTAAGATACTCAGAAATTTTACATTGTTTTCCAGCTGCTTCTTCTTGACTTTGTTCTTTGTCAGCTCATTCAGAAGCAAAGTGAATCTTTCATATGTGTCTTCTAGACTCTCATTCTCTTTTGCCTTGAATTCCTCATAGTTATTGATACAGTTGGCCACCTTTATCTGATTCCCTATCTTTGATCCCATCATTATCTTTTCCAATTGATCCCACATCTGTTTAGCATTATGTTTGAAGCTGTCAATCTTGATGTAGATATCATTTGGAATGCTTTGGAGTATAAGAGATCTTGCTTGTTTATCAGCTTTAAATCTACTCTTTTGTTCTTCTGAGTATTGAGAGAAGTCAACTTTAACTGGTTTTGTCTTTATTTCCTTTTCTCCATCTCCATCATCACTTTCACCATCAACATTATTACCATCATGATCATCAACAGGTACATGAATTGTGATTGGTTTCATGGGACCTTCAGTGATAGATAGAAGTATGTTCTCTCCATTTGAATGTCTATCTATGAAATCCAGGAATCTGTCTTTCCATTGTTCGTATTCCCCTTTGAACAAAACTGGAGGCTTGACATCTGTTCCGATTGAAAGTGCATCTTTGGAAGTCATCTTCTTTAAACCTGTTTGAAAAATATATCAAATAAGAAACTAGAACTGATCGTTAGTCCAAAATATGAAATCACAAGAAAAATATTGAAAACTAGAAAAATCAGAAAATTCGAAAAAATTTTTGACTAAGTATCAAAACTCGCAAGTCACTATTGAACTCGCAAGCCCTAAAACTCGCAGACTGAAGAACTCGCAGACTAAGACTTGCGCGTTCTATAAATTCTCAACCAAACGCGCAGACAAACTCGCAAGTAAACTCGCAAGAAAACTCGCAGATATTTGCGCGTTTTGAGAAACTCGCAAGCAAATACGCAGATCAAACTCGCAGATCGATGAAACTCGCAGGTGCCTAAACTCGCTAAAGACTATTCACGCTGAAACTCGCAGATTGAAGCGTGCGCATTTCCCAAACTCGTACGTCGAAGCTTGCGCATTTAAACCAAACTCGCTAGCTACTCTTGCGCGTTTCAACACTTAGAATTATTTCTTGAATCTTCAAACTCGCAGGTCGATGAACTCGCTAACTACTGTTCCTCCTGAAACTCGCTAGCTTCAATCAGCGAGTTTGTAGAACTCGCTAGCCACTACTAGCGCGTTTCTTAGAACTCGCAGATAGCCCTTGCGCGTTTCAGACCAAAATTCTTCTTTTCGACTTGCGCGTTTTAAATGATGAACCTTGCGCGTTTCACGACGAACTTGCGCGTTTTGACGATGAACTAGCGCGTTTTAGAGATCTTGCGCGTTCTTCCGTTTGTCGACCCAAAAACCATCTTTTTCACCTGCAATCGATCTTTTCTTGGTCCAAACACTCTGAAACTCTGGATTGATGCTCGATTACAACTCTAGAACGAATTACAATTCAAGAAATTTACAAACAAACACTTACAAATCAAAAGAATCGATGTAACAGTAAAAACTACTCGTGAACAAAAACTCAACCAAAATCACAAAAATTGTGAGAATTACAGTGCAATACTGAAATTAAAGTACATAGACTCGATCTATTACACTTTTCGACCACTTCCTAACACAAATCTGCTCCAAAAACACTCTGAAATTCAGAACTTGAATTTTCTTGAATGAACAGTGACCCGATTTCTTGAATTTCTTGATTTAATTTCACCTTTGGATCTGCTCTGATACCAATTGTGTGTCCCTGATTCTAGTTTCTAATCTATAACACAATCAAACAAACAAGATTGAACAATCAAATTACCTGTTTGATTACTTGATTTCTCAAATTACACTTTCTCACTCTAGAACTCTCTCTCTCTCTAAATCGTATTCTCCAAATCTGTTAAAAGTTCTAATGTCACACACACCTGAAATACAAAGAGAAAAAGTATTTATACTAACATCTAATACAAGGAAACAACAAAAACAATTTAAACTAATACATTGACTTTTATTACAAAAGACTTTGACTTTTAATGAGATTTGACTTTCTTCAGCTTTGACTTTCTCAACTTTGACCTTCAGTATTCTTGATCTTGTATCCAACAGATTTATGCTCTAACAGTCACATTTTGCTCGGTGTTTGATATAGGCCTCCATTGCCCGTCGAACTTCAACCATGCCCATCCTGATTTCCCTTCTTCCATGATCATACCTGGCAGAGCAATAGGCATATAAATGTGGTAAATCATATGGATTTAGATTTACGAGATCATTGTCATTGAACTCGTAAATCTTCTGATCAGATCGAGTTACCACATAATTCCTATAGATAATCTTGTTGTAAGCAAAGGTCTTTTCTGAGATATTGTTGATTTTGATGATTGGATCATCAGAGAGGACCTGTGCTCTTGGTTTGGTTTTATCTCTGATAAATCTTCGCTCATAGTCTGGCATGTCCTCTCTGATTCTTGGATTCAGAGGAATGACTAGTGTGTCTGCCATGCTGAACTCACAGTAGATGTATCTGAAGTGGTCTTCTATGGAAGCTTCGGGATTTGATTCGACGAATGTGGGAGGTTTATTGAACACTTTTGCTGGAAGACCGATGCTTGCTTTCTGAACATGATTCTCTAAAGGAGCCTGTTCATCAACAACCATGGTTTCTGGTTCCATCGTCTGTGGAGGATCTTCTTTTGAGGGTTCAGAGATGTAGCCATCTATCTCTGGTGATTCCCTCAGCTCCGACGTTGTTGAAGTATGATGTGGTTGAGCATTTTTGAAGACATACTCTTCGACATCAACTACTTCAACTTCTTCTTCAACCTCTTTTCCATAATCTGATTTTTCTTCTTTTTCAAATTCTGATTCGTAAGCATCTCTCATCACATAAGTTGGTCTTTCTGGTGATGAGAATGCATCTTCTGATGTTGAGAAGTCTACGAGCTGTTCATCTATCCAGCTGCGAGTTGTTCAGCTGTGATTGGAACTATTGGAGCATCTGAAGTGGATGGTCCTAAAAAGATGATCGGTACTGGCGACTTTAGAGTGACCTGAATATCTTCAGCAGAGGTGGAGGTTGAACGTCTCTCTATTCCTTTCTCCTTGTGTTGGTTTGATTCAGAGGGAGTGGACTCCTTTTGTGTTTCAACAGGTTTTGGAGTAGGAGTCTTCTCCCCCTTATGAAGATCGGATGACCCCTGAGGTTGGTCATCTTCGTCATCAGAATCTTCATATCTAGCCTTCTTTCGTGCTTCCTCAGAGCATGCGACCTCTGGTTCCTTTCTCTTCAATACTCCCTCTGAAGATTTGACATTCTTCAGAAGGTCTTCAATCTTCTTGTTCTGCTGAGTGGTCTTGGAGACGAACTTGCTGGATATATTCATTACATTGCTGGTGATCTTCTTGGAGAAGTTGGTCAGGTCAGCCTTTGTAATGAACTCTGTTGTAGCAGGAGCAGCAGAGGAGGTAGGGATCTTTGCAATTACCTCTGTCAAAGAACGCAAGACTTCCTCTTTGAATTGAGAGAAGTCTGCATGTGTTGGAGTGGGGGCAGAGGTGGGTGGAATCTCCTGGAGGAGCTCTGTTTTCGAGTTCTGAATTTCCCTGGACAATACAGAGTCATTCTTTATGACCAAGCTTTTCCAGAGCATCCAGTTTTTCGTTCTGATTGAGAACCGTCGTGCGCAGCTCAAAGACCTCTGAAGTGAGCTTTTCAACTTCAGAGTTAGAGGCAGAGGCCTCTGAGGTCTTCTCCATTTGAAGTTTTATCTCCTTCAGAGATTCTCTGATTTCATCACCAAAGATTTTGAACTCCTCTTTGGTAACGTAATCAGAGGGGGTAACCTTAGGATCAACACATGATTCTAAGTTTCCCTCGAGTTCAGATGTAACACCTCAAAAATCAGAGTAAATTAAAACCTGGAAACCTGACAATATGACGAAAGCAATTCCATTAACTTCCCATAAATGGGATCAGTCCTTAAGACTATACAATTCTATACAAGGATTTCATCAAAAGAATGGGACTTAACAATGCCCAACAACAATACTTAAAACATCTCCAAAAACCCCGAGACTCAAAACTCGTCTCTCCAAAAACCCCGGCACCCACCGCTAATGGAAACCTGTTATACACATCATTTGAGAAAAATTGTCAGACTATAAAGCCTGGTGAGAAATACAGTTTATAAAGCTCAAAAGATATAACATCAGTATCATAAAGAAATCTTTTCACAAAGGTTTAGTTCGTAAAGATAACATTTCGCCACAACCGGGCCTCTTCGTTCCCAAACTCTTAAACGGTGATAAAAGGACCATTTTACCAAGAAAAGTGGTGTAACACAAAGTAGACCACAAATCCGAGTTATGAGCTAAACACTTGGAGTCCTCAGCAATGAACCCAGAGTCCGTGCTACGAGGTGAGATCGAGCTCCCAAGGGAAACCAATGTATACTCCTTCACTAGGATCACCATGAACCATGGCTAGTAACCGGCCTTATATAACCGTACCATAAACTCATCACGGAACATGTGATCCATAGCTACATATTTGGGGAATATAACCTCCCAACAAAACAGTCTACTCCAAAACCTAGGGATCCACTAGAAATGGTAAGGACTCGTCACAACAACATATGTGACCAACCATTAATAAATATATGGTAATAAGTACATTTTATAAACAAAATGCTACTTCCAGTTCAACTTCTGGTAAGAATGAAAATCATTAAAATGAGTTCATAAACATTCTTTTTACATAATCACGTAATGTGCAAGTAAAACATCATTTTACTTCAATAGGGCGGAACCCGTCATTTTGGTCAAAACTGACCGGGAACCTCGAGAATCACCAAAAACTTTATTTTCAACAAAATGTAGAGAACATAAAATCATACCGTAGAAATACTTTAGATTTCGCAAATAAAAGTTTTGACATGTATAAAGTTTGTAAAATGATAGTAGGAACTCACCGGTAGGTTTTTGGAATAAAACCTAGAAAATCAGATAACGATCACGACGTAGAGATGAAGCTTAAAACACCGACCCCTCGCTAGAAACACCGGAAACTAGCAACCAAATGAACCTTTGGAGATTGAAGGAGAAAAGAGAGAAAAAGAAGAGAGAGAGAAGAATAACCTAAGATTTCAAAAGATCTCAACAAATGAGATATTTAAATCAAGGTTTGCACACAACCCAACACAGCGCACGACCCGTGCGTTTTCCAAAGGGGCCGACGCACGGCCCATGCGTTTTCCACTGCCTCGCACCCAAAACCTTGCGCACGACCCGTGCGTTTTTCCTGAATGAGGGCGCACGGGCTGTAGACAGAAACATCCATGCCTTTTCTTCTTTAACAACCTCGCAAAACCAAACGAAAATTTTGGGGTGCTACAATCCTCCCCAACTTGGGAATGATTTTGTCCCCGAAATCCCAACTACTCAAAAAGGTGAGGATATCTTCGCTTCATATCCTCCTCGGCTTCCCACGTCACGTTTGCTCCCCGGTGATGCTTCCACTGCACCTTGACCAAAGTGACTTCTATATGACGCAACTTCTTAGACTTTCTCTCTAAGATGGCGTCGGGTTCTTCCACACAACGGTTACCTTCGTCAACCCTTAACTCTGAAAGGGAAATGACGCTGTCTTCCACCGCCAAACATTTCCGGAGGTAGAAAACATGAAACGTGTTGTGTATTCTGCTCAACTCCGGTGGCAGTTCCAACTGGTAGGCTTGCAAAACCACCCGTTTAAGCACTTGGAAAGGTCCGAGGAAACGGGGACTCAGCTTCCCACGCTTTCCGAACCGTATAATACCTTTCCACGGCGACACCTTAAGCATAACGCGGTCACCCACTTGGAATTCCATCGGTCGCCTCTTCTTATCGGCATAGCTCTTCTGACGATCTTGAGCCGCTTTCATTCTTTCACGAATGCACTTGACCTTATCGGTAGTCTCTTGCACGATTTCAGGTCCAGTGAACTGCTTTTCTCCCGCTTCAAGCCATCACACGGGAGTCCGACACTTTCGCCCATACAAAGCCTCAAATGGTGCCATTCCGATACTCGAGTGGTAGCTATTGTTGTAGGCAAACTCCACCAAAGGCAGGTGAGCGTCCCAGCTACCCCCGAAATCGATGACACAAGACCTCAACATGTCTTCCAAAGTTTGGATCGTTCGTTCGCTCAGCCCATCGGTTTGCGGATGGTAAGCCGTACTCAACTTCACTCGAGTACCAAGCTCTTTCTGAAATCCATCCCAGAAGTTCGAAGTGAATCGACTGTCGCGATCCGACATGATCGATAATGGTAAGCCGTGCCTCGTGACCACCTCATCGATATAAAGCTTTGCTAACTTATCCATCGGTAGAGTCTCGCGCATAGCCAAGAAATGAGCGCTCTTCGTTAATCTGTCAACTATCACCCAAATGGTATCGTGACCTCGAAGAGTTTTAGGCAACTTCGTCACGAAGTCCATGGTGATATGCTCCCATTTCCATTCGGGAATCTCTAAAGACTGAAGACTCCCATATGGTCTCTGATGTTCGGCCTTAACTTGCGAACACGTCACACGACGCTCAACGTAACGTGCCACATCAAGCTTCATTACCGGCCACCAATAGTGCAACTTCAAGTCCCTGTACATCTTTGTGCTTCCCGGATGTATGGAATACTTGGACTTGTGTGCATCTTCTAGCAACAACTCACGGTTACCCCCTATCTTGGGCACCCACACACGACCGCTGAACAGTTTCACTCCAGGGCTATCTTTCGTCAAGAGTAAACGTTGTTTTGTCATGACTTCTTCTTTGAAATTCTCTTCTAACAGTGCTTCCACTTGTGATGCCTTGATCTTCTCAACAAGGCTAGACACTAGCTCGATCCTTGAATGGGTAGCCCGAATACTCCCCCTATAGTCCTTCCGACTTAGCGTATCGGCCACGACGTTCGCCTTACCTGGATGGTAAAGAAATTCACAGTCGTAATCTTTCAGCAACTCAAGCCACCTCCTTTGCCTCATATTCAACTCTTTTTGATCAAAGACATACTTCAGGCTCTTGTGATCTGTGAAAAGAGTACACTTCGTGCCGTAAAGATAATGTCGCCAAAGTTTCAAGGCGAACACCACCGCTGCTAACTCCAGATCATGAGTTGGATAATTCTGCTCGTGTATTTTGAGCTGCCTCGAGGCATAAGCGATTACCTTGGCTCATTGCATCAACACACAACCCAATCCCATCTTTGAAGCGTCGCTGTAAACTACGAAATCTTCCGACCCTTCAGGTAACGTCAAGATCGGAGCTTCACACAACTTCTTTTGAAGGATCCAGAACGCCATCTCTTGGGTTTCGGTCCATTCGAACTTCACATTCTTCCGAGTCAGAATTGTCAAGGAAGAAGCGATCTTGGAAAAGTCTTGAATGAATCTCCTGTAGTATCCCGCCAGACCCAAGAAACTTCGGATCTCCGACGCACTCTTAGGAGGCTCTCAATTCATCATAGCTTCAATCTTGGAGGGATCTACTTTCACTCCATCCCGAGTGACTACGTGCCCCATAAATTGTACTTCTTTAAGCCCAAAGTCGCACTTGGAAAACTTGGCGTACAATCTTTCTCTTCTCAACACTTCCAGAACCTCACGTAGATGTTGTTCGTGTTCCGACTCACTCTTGGAGTACACTAGTATGTCATCAATGAATACACTGATCGACTTGTCGAGGAAAGGTCGGCACACTCTATTCATCAAGTACATAAACACTGCTGGTGCGTTCATCAGGCCAAAAGGCATTACGAGGAACTCGTAATGGCTGTAACGCGTTCTGAAAGCCGTCTTCGGAACATCTTCTTCTCTTACCTTCACTTGGTGATAACCTGATCGTAAGTCGATTTTGGAGAAACAACCCGCTCCTTGAAGTTGATCGAACAAATCGTCTATTCTCGGAAGCGGATATCTGTTCTTCACTGTAGCTTTGTTCAACTCACAATAGTCAATGCACATTCTCATTGTGCCATCCTTCTTCTTGACAAATAGGACCGGAGCTCCCCAAGGTGACGAACTCGGTCTTATGAATCCCTTCTCCAATAGCTCTTGGAGTTGTGCTACCATCTCTTGCATCTCCGATGGCGCTAAACGGTAAGGAGCTTTAGCAATTGGTGCTGCTCCAGGCACAAGATCAATCCGAAACTCTACCTGCCGATCGGGTGGTAACCCGGGCAAGTCATCCGGAAAGATGTCTGGGAACTCGCGCACGATCTTCACATCTTCTAGCTTTGATTTCTTTACTTTGGCATCGATCACATAGGCTAGGAAAGACGAACATCCTTTTACTAAGCACTTGCGTGCCTTTGCCATTGTGATTATTGCCACTTCACCCTTTCTCTTCTCACCATAGATGACAACGACTTCACCAGAGGGGTTGGGAAGTCGAATCAACTTCTTGGAACATACGATCTCGGCATGATTGTTTGACAACCAATCCATACCGATTACCACATCAAAACCCCCGATTAACATCGGTAATAGATCGATCGAGAATTCTCTCCCTTCGATACTAAGAGTACACTGCCTCAGAACCTCGTGGATCAGAACATGACTACCATCGGCTATTTCTACCACTAATGCATCCTCAAAACTAGTAGTGGGCATAGCAATTTTCTGACGTAACAATTCAGATACGAAAGAGAAACTAGCACCCGTATCGAACAAAATACGAGCAGGTACAGAGTTTATAAGAAAAGTACCCGATACCACATCAGTGGATGCTCTAGCCACTTCGGCCGTCATCTGAAATGCTCGACCCGGAACCTTCGGAGGGTTCTCCTTCCTTGCTGGCGTGCTACCCGACACAAGCTTCGGGAAATCCTTCCTCGAGTGTCCCAGTGTCTTGCAATCAAAACAGATGATCCCCCTGACCGGGCAATCTCTGACAGTATGACCAGGCTTCCCACACTTGAAGCAAGTTTGAGAATTGTTGTAACAGTTACCGTGATGCTTGGTCCGACACCTCGGGCACCACCTTGCTTCCTGATAACTACCGAAGTTGCGGTTTCCGACAAAAAGTCGGGTCCGCTTGGGAGGTACTGAACTGCTCTCCCACTTTCTTTTCTCAGACACTATCACAGAATTCTCAGATTTCCTCTTCGCGAACATCTCTTCCATGAATTGAGCTTCCTCCACCATCTCTCAAAGGTTCGAAGCATTGAAATTATGGACCATCGATTGCATGTCCGCTGGTAAGCCGTTGAGATAAGCTTTCATTTTATCTTTTTCCGTTGGGGTAGCGTGCCCCACCAGACCCAACTTCTCCATAAACTGATGGGTGTACTCCGTCACCGTCAGGCTTCCCTTTACCAAGGACCGGAATTCTTTCTCAATTCGGTCCATGGTCCTCTCGTTGCAAAACTCTTCTAGCAGCTTCTTTTTGAACTCGACCCAAGACAACTGGGCCAACACTTCAGGAGATAGAGTGGATTGGATGATATTCCACCAGATGAGTGCGGTGTCCCTCAGCAATTGGGTACCGAACCGCACCCTCTGATCATCACCACATTCAGAAGAGCCAAAAGCTTGCTCAACCGCTCGGATCCACTTTACACACACCGCCGGGTCATCTGAACCGAAGAATTCAGGCGGTCCGCAGCTCATAAAGGACTTATAGGAACAACTCTTCCTATTCCCCGGAGCATCAGAAATCTTGCGCTCTACCGCTATGACCCTTATACCATCGCCTCCAGAACCTGCTACGACGTTTTCCACAACCGTCTCACTTCTCCGGTTGTTTACGTCGCGGTCCTCCATTGCTTTCAGCAGAAACTCCTGCTGCTTCGCCATCTCTTCTCTCATCGCCAACATCACGCTGGCCAACAACTCTGACTGGGGATTAACATCCCTCATAACTGGGTGGGACGAAGCCAGGTCTACTCGCGGAATGACCTCTGGCCCCCCACCTAGTACTTGCTGAACGGGTGGTCGAACGATAACCTCAACTCCTTCCGGCTGACCCGCTGTAGAGGATGTCGCTTCCAGGCCATCAACACGAGTACGCGGTCTACCACGCGTATTCACCATGCTGAACAACTTCACAGAACAAAGAAAGGGATAAGAGAGAGATAGGATAACACGAAAGGAAAACGTACTACCACATTACCAATTGTCATATCAACAGCAAATCAAGGACTCTTACGTACAATATCCTCATAATAACATTAGCTAAGTGAAATTATGAACATACAACACATAACGGTTCTTGTAACCGCTATTACAACGCCTGATAAACGTACTTTCCGTTGACTCTAAGACTAACACATCTTTGGAGCTCTACCCAAATCTCGCGGATCAATTCTTCGCATACGCAATTTAAGTCTAGGAATCTTACATTCATGCCTAGTTCGCTTAAACTAGAGCTCTGATACCAACTTGTAACACCTCAAAAATTAGAGTAAATTAAAACCTGGAAATCTGACAATATGACGAAAGCAATTCCATTATCTTCCCATAAATGGGATCAGTCCTTAAGACTATACAATTCTATACAACGATTTCATCAAAAGAATGGGACTTAACAATGCCCAGCAACAATACTTAAAACATCTCCAAAAACCCCGAGACTCAAAACTCGTCTCTCCAAAAACCCCAGCACCCATCGCTAATGGAAACCTGTGATACACATCATTTGAGAAAAAGTGTCAGACTATAAAGCCTGGTGAGAACATACAGTTTATAAAGCTCAAAAGATATAACATCAGTATTATAAAGAAATCTTTTCATAAAGGTTTAGTTCATAAAGATAACATTTCGCCACAACCGGGCCTCTTCGGTCCAAAACTCTTAAACGGTGATAAAAGGACCATTTTACCAAGGAGAGTGGTGTAACACAAAGTAGACCACAAATCCGAGTTATGAGCTAAACACTTGGAGTCCTCAGCAATGAACCTAGAGTCCGTGCTACGAAGTGAGATCGCGCTCCCAATGGAAACCAATGTATACTCCTTCTCTAGGATCACCATGAACCATGGCTAGTAACCGGCCTCACATAACCGTACCATAAACTCATCACGGCACATGTGATCCATAGCTATATATTTGGGGAATATAACCTCCCAACAAAACAGTCTACTCCAAAACCTAGGGATCCACTAGTAATGGTAAGGACTCGTCACAACAACATATGTGACCAACCATAAATAAATATATGCTAATAAGTACATTTTATAAACAAAATGCTACTTCCAGTTCAACTTCTGGTAAGAATGAAAATCATTAAAATGAGTTCATAAACATTCTTTTTACATAATCACGTAATGTGCAAGTAAAACATCATTTTACTTCAATAGAGCGAAACCCGTCATTTTGGTCAAAACTGACCGGGAACCCCGAGAATCACCAAAAACTTTATTTACAACAAAATGTAGAGAACATAAAATCATACCGTAGAAATACTTTAGATTTCGAAAATAAGAGTTTTGACATGTATAAAGTTTGTAAAATGATAGTAGGAACTCACCGATAGGTTTTTGGAATAAAACCTAGAAAACCAGATAACGATCACGACGTAGAGATGAAGCTTAAAACACCGACCCCTCGCTAGAAACACCGGAAACTAGCAAACAAATGAACCTTTGAAGATTGAAGGAGAAAAGAGAGAAAAAGAAGGGAGAGAGAAGAATAACATGAGATTTCAAAAGATCTCAACAAATGAGATATTTAAATCAAGGTTTGCACACAACCCAACACAGCGCACGACCCGTGCGTTTTCCAAAGGGGAGGGCGCACGGCCCGTGCGTTTTCCAATGGGGAGGGCGCACGGCCCGTGCGTTTTCCACTGCCTCGCACCCAAAACCTTGCGCACGACCCGTGCGTTTTTCCTGAAGGGCCGTGCGCCCTGTAGACAGAAACATCCATGCCTTTTCTTCTTTAACAACCTCGCAAAACCAAACGAAAATTTCGGGGTGTTACATCAGAGGGGCCTTCTTTCGGAGTTGGTTTGATGTTTTCTCCGGAAGGACTTCCCATTAATCCTTGGGGACCCTTTTTCAAGTATTTCCCTATAATGGTTCCGATTGGTCTCTAATCATCAGAGTCAGAATCTGATGATGAGAATAGAATGTGTTTGGAAACCTTGCTGTCCAGGCTAAGGATTCCTTGTGCAAGAAGGTCGTGCCATTCTTTTTCTGACAGGCAATCCTTACGTTCTAAGGGACGGTCCAACTTAGTTTGAGCCACAAAGGCATCATGTGTAGGTGGAGGTGACATACTCTGTGGTGATTGAGTATTTTTATCTTGGTCTAAGTCCTTTTGGGAGGACTTAGCCGTATCAGAGGTTTCCCCTCTGGTGCATGCTTCAGAGGCAGAAACAGATGCCTCTGAGCGGTTAAGATGGGAAGGGTTCGAGGTGTGCACCTCTGTTTCAATGTCCATTGATGCTGGACCACCTTGGACAGTAAATTTGTTTGCACTGGGATTTGGGCTTTGGATTCTCTCATTTGTGTCGTCAAGGACATCTTTTTCTACCTCACCGCCCTCAGATTCTAAGTTTAGAAACTCACCCTCTGGAAATCTCTCTTCCTCACCTTCCTCTGCTTTGACAGAGTTATTCTCTTCGTCAGAGGGAGGGTTCTCATGTTCTCTCTTCCTCACTCTCTCAGAGCCACCCTCTGGTTGCGCTCTGTTAATGTTTTGAGCAGTATCAGAGATATCACTCTCTGATTCAGGCTCAGGCTCAGAACCTAAGTGTGTTGGGGATCCCATCATCGGTTCTGATGATTGGGCAACACGACTAAGTAGGAGATGGGTAGGAGAGTCAGCAGGAATTATCTCAATCATGGTGTGTGGGAAACGTCGGTCATGTGGATAAGGAGGAACATCTGTGGCTTTGAATGAGTTCATCATAAACAGAGGTGTCATTGGGCCCTCCTCAGTGATGGAGAATTTCTCCATTGCTCGTTGAATGACCACAGAGATGAATCGGGGAAACAGTACCGATATTGGTTGTTTTCCTTTGGCCAAGTCCTTGTTCTTCTTGTCCACCGCCGTCAGCATCTCACAGAAGAGAATGTGAGCCATATTGATGCTTCTGTTGAAAAAGAGAGCATCCATTATGGCTATTATCGTTGGATGAGTCTGATCCTGACTTCCAATCTTGCAGGTTATTGTTCGGTTGAGAACACTGAACATAAAGTTCCATTTGGGAGGCAGGTACTGACGTCTGAATTGACTTAGGCGTGTTAATTATTTGTTGTAGCCTAAGTGTTGGAGGAACTAAAGAAGTACTTCTTGAGTTGGGGGTTTCTCAAAGGTTTCTATTTGAAGATCAGTTTTGGTGAGGAGGTTGAATCGGCGAGTTAGGGTTTGTGGGGTGATTCTTATGTTTAAACTTTGTTCACCTAGGTCAATGTGCCCAACCAGTCCTTCCTTTTCATCGTCGTATTCACTTGAATACCACCATTGTTGGACAAAGCGAAGGGGAATATCTGAGGCATGTTTGGTTAGAACATCATTGAGTTCGCAGTTGGTGAAAAAGTCGAGGATTGGGCGAAACTGTTCATCGTATTTTGATGGGGTGACGTCCAGAAAGTAGTTGTTTCCTTTGACTGGAACATCGAACTGTACCATATTCAAGCTTGGAACAAGTTTGCTTGAGTTATCTGAAGTTTGTGAATGAGCCGCCATTGTTGCAGGTTGAGAAAGATGAAACCTTAGAAAGAGAGATTCGGCTTTTGGATTTTGAGAGCGTAAAGAATAATGAGAAGTGAACAAGGGTATTTTATAGCTACAAAAGGAAGGTAGAGGGAGAGGTTATTGAAGCGGCGAATGAGAGTCCCAATGTCAGAAAGGACGTTCCATCATCCCCGAATTGATGGGTGACACGTTTAGGCGTGTAGGGGAGAACCGCTTTGTGTCAGAAAAATGCCAGTTGGGTTTTTGAAAATAAACGAGTGGTTATCCAAAAAGATTTATTATTTAAAAGAATTTCCTGGAATATTTGTTTAATGAGAAAAGATCAGAAGCTCTGATATTAATATCAGAGTCAAGATCAAAGGCTCTGCTAAAAATATCAGAGACAAGATCAGAGGCTCTGAAAAAAATATCAGAGATAAGATCAGAGGCTTTGATAAAAACATCAGAGACAACATCAGAGGCTCTGATAAAAACATCAGAGACAAGATCAGAGGCTCTGATAAAACCATCAGAGACAAGATCTTTTCTTCCCCTTGAAAGATGAAAGGGTCGTTATCTCCCCCTAGACACATGCTTGGAGATTCAAAAGAGTGATTTTTACCATATTTGAAAAAGTCTAGAGGCTCTGATGAAAGGATCAGAGACTCTGATGTTTTCATTTAAGTATTCTGATATTGATATGCTACTCGATTCAGAGACTCTGATATACGATCAGATACTCTGAGTTTCTCTTTTGTTAGGTAGACATATTCAACATTCCCAACTTGCTAATTAAAAAATTGAACCTTCGTTCATCTAAAGCTTTTGTGAAAATATCAGCAAGTTGAAGTTCAGTTGGTACAAAATACATCTCTATTGTTCCTTTTTCAACATGATCTTTCAGAAAGTGGTACCTTACATCGATGTGCTTGGTTTTGGTGTGCTGTACTGGATTGGCAGAGATGGCTATGGCACTTTTTGAATCACAGAGAATTGGAATTCTGTCAAATTGTTGGCCATAATCTCTGAGCTGAGTCTTCATCCATAATACTTGTGAGCAACAACTAGCAGCAGCAACATATTCTGCCTCTGCAGTTGAAGTGGAAACACAGTTTTGTTTCTTGGATGACCAACTTACCAGCTTATTGCCCAATAACTCACAACACCCAGAGGTACTTTTTTTGTCAAGCTTACATCCATCATGATCTGCATCAGTGTAAGCTGTTAGATCAAAACTTGAAAGTTTTGGATACCAGAGTCCTAATGAGTGTGTCCCTCTGAGGTATCTGAAAATTCTTTTGACAACAGTTAAATGAGATACCTTTGGATTTGCTTGATATCTAGCACAAAGGCATGTTGCAAACATTATGTCAGGCCTACTTACAGTTAAGTATAATAGTGAACCTATCATGCCTCTGTAGGTTTTTATATCCATAGATTCTCCTGATGGATCAGAGTCAAGTTTGACTCCGGTGGATAGAGGTGTTCTCATCGAAGTTGAATCATTGAGTTTCTATTTTTGCAAATTTTCAGAGACATACTTAGATTGACTTATGAATGTACCTTTTGATGTTTGTTTTACTTGTAAGCCTAGAAAGAAAGTTAATTCTCCCATGAGGCTCATCTCAATCTCACTCTTCATCAACTCTGAAAACTTGTCACAATACTTTTGATTGGTAGAGCCAAATATAATGTCATAAACATAAATTTGTACTAAAAGCATCTCATTCTTGTACCTTTTGATGAATAAGGTAGTATCAATTGTGCCCTTTTCGAATCCATTGTTAATCAGAAAAGTGGACAGAGTTTCATACCAAGCTCTTGGGGCTTGTTTGAGTCCATACAGAGCTTTATCCAAATAATAAACATGATTAGGATACTCTGTACTTTCAAATCCAGGTGGTCACATAGACTTCTTCATTTAATTTACCAAGAAGAAAGGCAGATTTAACATCCATTTGATAAACTTTGAATCCTTTGTGTGCAGCATAGGCTAAGAAGATTCTGATTGCTTCTAGCCTAGCTACAGGTGCAAAGGTTTCATCATAATCAATGCCTTCTTCCTGGCAATATCCTTTTGCAACCAACCTTGCTTTGTTTCTGATTATTATTCCATCCTCATCCTTTTTGTTTCTGAAAACCCATTTTGTTCCAATTGCAAATTTTCCTTTGGGAAGGGGAACTAGGGTCCAGACTTTGTTTCTTACAAACTCTTGAAGTTCATCCTGCATTGCAAAAATCCAATGAGGATCTTCAAGAGCTTCTTTTACCTTCTTTGGTTCAATAATGCTCAAAAAGTTTACATAGAAGCATTCATTGATGGTGGCAGATCTTGTTTTAACTCCTTCGGATGAGGATCCAATGATTTGATCAATTGGATGATCTTTTGTCCATCTAGTGATTGGAGCAATAATTTGTGCAGTTTGAGTTTCAGAGGCTCTAACGTTTGGTGACACCTCTGTTGTATTGTTCAGAGGCTCTGAAGGTGATACCTCTGTTGTACGGTTCAGAGGCTCTATTGGTGATGCCTATGTTGTACTGTTCAGAGGCTCTGAGTTTTGTTCCAGAGATGCAGATTCTTGTTCTTCATCATTTGGTTCTGGAGTTGCTTCAAATACTTCTTGATCATCTTCTGATTCACTTTGTTGATCTGCATTTGGTGAAACAGAAGGTGTTAGTTCAGAGGGCCTTGAAAGGGTTGTACCTGTTTCTTGAGATTCTTCTGAATTCTCTCTCTGTCTATCTCTGAAGATAACTTCAGAGATATCTTCATCATCAAAGAAATCTTCAAATATTTTGTTTAATTCAGATTCCCTTGATGATTCAGAGATTGGTGATGAACTTTCTTGTTGTTTAGAGCTTTTATTGTCGTCAAAAGTGATATTGATGCTTTCTTGGATAGTCCTTGTTCTAAGATTGAACACTCTGAATGCTTCTGAGGCTAATGAATATCCAATGAATTTTCCCTCATCAGCTTTCTGGTCAAACTTTCCAAGATATTCTCTATCTTTCAGAATGTAACACCTGCATCCAAAAACATGAAAATATTTAATATTAGGTTTCCTATTGTTAATGAGTTCATAGGATGTTTTCTGAAATCTCTTGACAATTGTAGCTCTATTCTGAGTGAAGCAGGCTGTTGCTACTGCTTCTACCCAAAATTTTGTTGAAAGATCAGATTCAGCAAGCATTGTTCTGGCAGCTTCAACAAGTGTTCTGTTTTTTCTTTCAACTACTCCATTTTGTTGAGGAGTTCTTACTGCAGAGAAGTTAGGGGTAATGCCTTCTTCTGATCGATAAGAATTGATTTTGGCATTTCTGAACTCTGTTCCATTATCACTTCTTAGTTTATGAACTTTGCTGCTGAATAGAACCTGTAATCTTTTCAACAACCTTATTAATATGTCAGGTACATCAGATTTAGCTCTAATGAATTCTATCCATGTGTATCTGGAAAATTCATCAATCAGAACCAGAATGTATTTCTTACCTGCTAGACTCTGTACAGAGATAGGACCACAGAGGTCCACATGAAGCATGTGCAGAGGTCTAGGACAGTTGTTTTCACTTTTGGTTTTATGGGAAGATCTTTTCATTTTTCCCATCTCACAAGCAGAACAAAGATGATCTTTGTTAAACTTTAGAGATGGTAATCCCTTAACCAAATTAAGTTTAACTAACTTATCAAGTGAGGAAAAGTTTAGAAGTGAAAACTTTTTATGCCAGAGCCAAATTTCCTCACTATTCAGAGACACAAGACAAAGTTTCTCTGAATCAGTGTCTGGGATTTTGGTAAAGTTCATTTTGTAGAGGTTACCTTTTCTGTCTGCTCTTAGCATTTCTTGACCTGATTCTGAGTGAAGAAGTGAACAATATTTTCTTTGAAATTTCACATCAAAACCATGATCACAAAGTTGACTTATGCTTATCAGATTGTGTTTTAATCCATCCACATAAGCAACCTTTGATACTGAAACATTTCCTCTTGATAACTCACCATATCCTTTAATCTGTCCTTGCTTGTTGTCTCCAAAAGTAACTGCTCCTCCAGATTTTGCTTTGAATGAGGATAGCAGTTCTTTATTTCCAGTCATATGCCTTGAACATCCAGAATCTAGGTACCAAATTGGCATTGACTGTTTCTGCAAGACAGATTAATGTTTCTTAGGTACCCACCTCATTATGGGTCCTTTTGTGTTAGACTTTGGTGGAATTGTATGACTTTTTGGCATCTTATCTTTTGATATCTTGCCTTTACTTGTCTTCTTTTGAGATTTTGTCTCTGAGATATTTTTCAGAGACTTATTCAAAAGGCAGTGTGATCCTTTAAAATGATTTTTCAGTTTCATCAAGAGATAAATGCAGTTACAATTAATAGAACAAGAAGAAGTAGAAGCAAAGTTTTTCTTTTTATTAAAATCATTTGTTACATTTTGACTTCTTTTGAAACTAGCACTAGGAATATTACATTTATCCCTAACTACTTCTTTTCTTTTTGCTTGATAGACAGTCTTCTTTTCAAGTTGCTTTTTTTTGTTAAAAAACATCTTCTTTTCTTTGCTGCTTACTGCACAGACAGGATCAATATAGTTAATTTTTGTACATTTGCCTTTTTGTTCAGGAGAGAATTTTATTGTTTTATAAGTGTAAGAACCAGAAGTGTTTGTTTTATTCTTTGCCTTTTCTTGCAACTCTTTTTCAAGTTCCAGAGATGTTTTTGCTTGTAAACACATATTTGCAAAATCAGGACTTATTGGTATTCTGGTTTTGGTTTTCAATACTGAAATTGGAACATTCAAAATACCAGAGCCAACATTTTCTATCTTTTTGTGAATTACATTCCCAGGTTTACAAAAAATATGTTCATCAATCTCTAAATCAGATTCTGAATCAGAGTCAAGAAAGTCTCTCTTAGATTTAATAGAGATATCTACCTCTATTGGTTTTTTAATTTCTTTTGATCTAGAGACTTTGATGATCCGTTTCATGCTTTCTTTTCTTTGTAAGTCCTCCATGACATTTTCTTTCCAAATCTTTTGAACATCATCTTTAAACGTAGTTCTGATGTTTTCATCTGACTTTGGTGAATAAAGAGGAGCATTCGGATTAAGTGAACTCTGAGATTCATTTTCAGAAGTACTTGTATCAGAGGTACTTGGTTCAAATGTCTCTGATTCACTTGAGATGAAAGCATTAAATCTGAAAATTTCTTTGGAATCATAGCTCTGAGGTTTTGTAAAGTGTACCTCTGAAGTTTCTTCTTTTATCTGTAACACAGATTCTTTAATGTCTTTTACTTCAGAGTACTTTGTATTTTTGAAATCTAAAGCTCTTCTTTTGATCCCTCTGATGTTTTCATTCTTTTGAAATTATTCAGAGATGGATCTTTAGAGCTTTGGACCTTTCCTATACAGAAAGTGAAGTTTTCTCCAATCCATTAAATGAATTCAACTCATTGAATCCTAGCCCTTGAGAGTCCATCTGAGTTTTTATTTTGTCGAAAACACTTTGTGCATTAACATAGCTTTTGATTAGAATATTTTGTCTATCTAGAGATTGATGTAGGATTTCTCTTTCCTTTTGAAAAAATTTGGTTAAGGCAATAGAATTGAGCCTTTCATACTCAGATTTCTTTACTTCTTCTTCTTTTCCTTTTAAAACTTTTTCAATCTCTTTTATTTATTCTGAAAATGATTTTTCTTTTTGCTTGTTGGTTTCTTCAAGTTTGGTTTTTTCAAGAAAAAATTCTTTCTTTTCTGATTCCAGAAGATTCTTTTCTCTTTTGAAAAAAATGAGCTCTTTTGTTACTTGCTCTCTTTTCTCTTTTTCTTCAACAAACTTTTGCTTTAGACCCTGAAGTTCATTAATTAGTTTAAAAGCATCTATTTCAGGATCACTGTCAGAGGTGTAAAGAGAGTTTACCTTTTCAGAGTTGTCTTCGGATGCTTCATCAGTTTGATTTCCATCTGAAAAAGCCATACCACAGAGATTGGTAGGCTCTTCCTCACCATCACTTGTCGAGTCAGATAGCCAGTCTTCCATTTTTGCTACAAGAACTCTCTCTTTTACATTGTATTTGTATTTGTTCTTGTAGTAATCTTGATCTTTGACAAGTTTTCCTCTGCAGTTTGCAGAGAAGTGGCCAGATTTTCCACATCTGAAGCATCTTCCATCATTTTGATTTGGTGGAAGAGTGGCAGTACTTGTCTCTAGCTTCTGTTCTTGAGGTTTGAAGTATCTTTGTGGTTGTGGATACCTTGGTTGGAATGGTTGTTGTGGTCTTGTTTGTTGTGTTGCATTATCATGGTTGAAGTTTACACCTTTTTGATCACTATATGGAGTGAATCTGGGTTCTTGTTGAAATCTTCTCTCCGGATTTCTTCTTTCTTCATTCTCTCTCCTTCCTTCAAATACCTTCTTACCAAATTTCTTGTTAAACTGATGAGTGATTAATGCAAGAGATTTGGCGAAGGCATTTATATCCTCATCTGAGTCTGAATCAGTATGAGTTTCTTCTGCTATCAAAACCTTTTTGGATCTTCTTTTTGTTTCCAAACATTTTTGTGACTCTTCACAATTGTTTTCTTTCGATGTTTGTTTTGAAACAAGTGCAAGGGGTCCACCCAAAGAGGTTTTTGATTTTTGCTTCATAACTTCTTTTTCATGTGCAACAAGAGTACCATAAATGTCAGTTAATCACCATGACTCAAGATCTTGATTAGCCTGTATAGACATGGACAGTTGTGACCATTCTTCATTCAAGATTTTCAAAAAAAGAACGTTGTTTTCCTCTTTTGTTCTTATCACTCCAAACTTTCTACATTTGTTTATTAGAATGTTGAATCTTGAGTAAGTTTGGTGTAACTTTTCTTCTGGTAGAGCATGAAAATCATGATATTCATTGATGCATAGATTTCTTCTATTTTTCTGAGTTTGTAGGCCACCTTCAAGTTGATTTAACAACTGATCCCATATCTCTTTTGCAGTTTTACAAGAATCAAGTTCTTGAAAGATATCATTGGGAATGGCCATTATGAGTAATCTAACAACTTTTGAATCATTATCCATCTTATTATTTTCTTCATCAGTGAAGTTTGTGGTTTTCTTTTCATAATATGCAGGTATTTCGGCAGTATCTACTGTTGCAGGAACTCTTGGTACCAACACCATTGGAATGTGAGGTCCAACGTTCACAGATCTAAAAAGTTCCCTATCCATACCTTCTAGAAAATTTACCATCCTTATTTTCCATTGGGGATATTCATCCCTTAAAAGTGTAGGAGGTTTTGTTAATTACCCAGCTGTATATATGGCACTTATGCTTGAGTTTGCCATTAAAAAAAATGAACATTTGAAGAACTGATGCTTTTTGTAATGAACTGAGATTTACTATCAAATCTAGAGCATATGATGTTCTTGAATAAACTGGGTTTTTATGAACATGCCCAGATATTGAAAGTTTAGAATCAATGAGATGTAAATCTATCCGAGTATGCAGATATGATCTTTCTTTGTTTTAGAAACAAAGGAAGCTCTGATACCAATTGTTGGATCCCAGATCTAATCTCGTAACAATGATATAAACAATTAGAGTAATGACAGCAGAAGTAATACAGTTTAATATCAAAGGAGATTCAAATATCACAGTTCATAAAGCAGATAAATATAAACAAGATATTCTTAGAATAAAATATTCAACTTATATTATCAGATATATAACTTCTTTAGCACACTTTGAACAATAAGGTGATGGTCCTATTTATTGGACCATAAAGTAAGCAGTGTACTTGCATGACGAAAAAGAGCATGCTGAACAGTGACCTACTCTAGAAAGTAAATCTTATCACTAAGTGGCGTGTCATCTATTCTTCTGTTCATTCATAGAAAACTTGTGAACATCTTCAGAGAGAATGTCTTCAGAGCTCTGACGTTGTCTTCAGAGCCTCTGATGAAGCCATCCTTGATGTCTTCTCTGAAAGTTGCAATCTCTGATAAGTACTTCAGAGGCAGGTTTGTCTTCTGAAGTCTTCGTCCTCTGAAGTCTTCGTCTTCTGACGTCTTCGTCCTCTGAAGTGTATCTTTTGGAAGTCCTCTGAAATAGGACGGGTATTTTCAACACTTTAACAAACAGATGATTTGGAGCTAACAGTATTGGTTGAATAAATGACCGATAGTGGCTAAGTTTCGGTCGAAGCAAAGACCGGAAAACACAATGTATCGGTCAAACACAATGACCGATAAATACAAGCACCGATAAACAAACCCGATAAACTCGAAGAATACCACCGAAGAACACGAAGAATTTTCTGGAATTCGACCGAAATCAAAACCCAGAAAATTGAAATCGAACAGACCGATAAACCACAAAATCAACAGTAGCCATCGATCGATAAAAACTTAATTACTTTCCCAGAACAACTTCGATCGATAAAAAATTAAACCTAGAAGAACCGATAAACTCAATTTAAACAAGATATTAGACCGAGAATAACCTTTTCAGAAATCAATCGACCGATAAAACAAATCAACCCAGATTGTCAGAAATCAAATAGATCGATAAACCACATGAACATAAATCGATTAAAGCAGATAAAAAACGATTAACACAAAATTGATTATAGGGTTTTAGAAAAACCTTTTTTCTGGATCAAACCTTTCGTCTATTTGCTCTGATACCAATTGTAGATCCCAGTACAGTGCAATCAACAACAAATATTATCAAAGATGAACATTATTTGAGTCACAACAACTAGTCATATGATTAATAAGCAATCAAAGGGTTTAGGTTTACAGAAAGGATTTCTGATCAGAGAGAGTAAACCTATAAACTAGTTGTTTGTAAATTATGAGACTTAAACTTTCTCTTCTTAACAGATGAACTAAATAATAACTTTAAATACTTAGGTGTGCAGGCCTAATGGGCTTGGGCCCATCTAATTAATCAACTGTTAATGAATTACATTATGCACCCTTATAAATACTTTATTCCACTTTCAACACATAGGACTTTCAGTCCTAACAGGTACTATTGACACTACTTTGTTCATAAAGAGGCTTAAGAACAAATTGATTATGACACAAATATATGTGGATGTCATTATATTTGGTTCTACAAATCAAACATATTGCGATAAGTTCTCTGCATTGATAAAGAGTGAGTTTGAAATAAGCATGATGGGAGAAATTACCTTCTTCCTCGGTCTTCAAGTCAAACAATCTCCAAAAGGAATCTTTATTAATCAATCTAAATTTATGAAATTTTAAATAAATACAAAATGAATGATTCCTATTCAATGAGAACTCTAATTGCCAGCAGTAGCAAGCTTGACTCTAATTCCTCTAGTAAGTTAGTGGATATCAAGAACTATAGAGGTATAATTGGATCACTTATATATCTCACTACAAGTAACCTAGATATCATGTTTGCCACATGTCTTTGTGCTAAATATCAAGCAAATCCAAAAGATTCTCACCTAATTGCAGTTAAAAGTATTTTTATATACCTAAAATGGACCCAACCTCTTGGTCTTTGGTACCCTACAGATTATTGATTTGATCTAATAGCATACATAGATGCAGATCATGCAAGATGCAAACTCGATAAAGAGAGCACCTCTAGAAGTTGTCAACTGCTTTGTGATAAACTTGTGATTTGAACCTCAAAAAAGAAGAATTACGTGTCAATATCTATTGCAGAAGATTAATATATAGCCGCTGCTAGTTGTTGCTCACAAGATTCTAAAAAATGTGCCTTTGGCGCCGCCATGGTGCGCCTTGGCGCCGCCATGGTGTGCCATGGCATCGAGGCATGGCCTTGCCGCCATGCTTTACCCCTTGGAGTCAAGATAAGGCGTCGAGCTCATTATGGCACGCCATGGAGCGTTATGGCGTTACAAATTTGTGTACTTTCGATTCTTAGGATTTGTGTACTTCGAAAGTCGATTGGATATTATCCATTAGTATCGATTATAATTTAGAAATTCTTTTGTTTATCGTTTTATATGAATTTAAATTGTTATTAACTTTTTCATTATTGCTCAAGACACTGATAAAAACACACACATACACATATATACAAATATACTATATACAGATTTGCCACCTTAAGCCACGCCTTGGAAAACGCCATGGCCTCGCCATAACTAGTAAGGCTTGAGGCTTGACCTTGCCTCCAGGCCACGCCTCACGCCATTTAGAACCTTGGTTGCTCACAAGTCATCTTAAGGAAGACTCAACTAAAAGACTATGGTCTAGAGTTTGACAAGATTTCTATTATGTGTGATTCTAAAAGCGCAATAGAAATCTTCGCACACCCGGTGCAACACTTCAGAACGAAGCACATTGATGTCAGGTAACACTTTCTTAAACATCATGTAGAGAAAGGTATGATAGAAATGTCTTGAATTATGGAATGTACAAATGTTTTCTCTTTATGATCCAAGCATAGTTCAAGGGGGAGAAAATAACTCGATTATTCGAGGGGTTGCCAATTCTTCATTTCAAAAGCTTCTGGTTACACTATAAGAGACTTTGTTCCATCGATTTGTTCCAAATCAATGCTCAAGGGCTCTGTCTTTACTTTCCAGTTGCTCTACACACATTTCAAGTATGATTATGTTAAATGTTGGTTTGAATCAATTTTTACTTGTATTTTGCCTTAAGTCATGTTATGCTTTGTATGAGGTCAAGGCATGTTTAACCCATATATAAGCATTGTTTCTTTTGTTTCTTTGTAGAACTTTTCAACTCATATCATGTACTTGTGACTAAGAGATATATGACAACAACATTTTCTCTCTCTACATTCTCTCTATAAATTGTATGTTCTTGAATGATTCTTGATTTGTTTTGATCTTATATGCTTGAATTCTGGAACAATAATTGGTATCAGAGCCTCACGACAAATTCAGATTCATTGATTGCAAAGGAATTGATCAAAAATTGGAGAGATTTGAAGAACTCGTAGAGAAAATTGGAAAGTTTATTGTTCCATTGAAAATTTTCATGAATCATGGAAATTGGGATGCAAAAGTGATTGAAGTAGGATCATTTTTTATCATAGAACACTTATTGTTCAAATTGCTAACACAAATTCACAGGATTTTAAAGTGAATTTTGGATTTTTTGGATTTTGGTTCGAAATTTTAAACTCACTGACTTTGGATCAAAACCACATTTGTAGTGATGGTTGGACAAAATTTTATGTTAAGGGTTTGATCACGATTGCAAATCGAGCATTGTTGTGAAATTTCAGGTTCAAATTCAAAGTATAGAAGTATTTGGCAGATTTGATCAAGGTTTGATGAAGAATTCACAAGATCCAAGCATTTCGCCAGCTTCATAAAGATTTCGCATAATTCATGACTTTCTGATTTGCCCAGTATAGATTTCTCACAAGGCTATCTACAAAAAGTTCAGAATTCATACACATCTTTGTACGAAAAGCTCAGATTTTCCATCGTATAGCCTGCGAATTCTTACTTTTCGCATATCGTAGCCTGCGAAAAGTGGAGATTTCGCACATCATTATCTGCGAATTGTTGGGTTCTCATCAATTTTCCTATGACTTATGTGCTTGTGACAAGTTTTAAGTTCATTTTGCGACTAAGTGTAGTTTTCGCAAAATATTCTGTGAATTCCTTTGCTCTGTGAATTCTGGCCAGCGAATTTTTATCACTTCATCCTGCGAATTGTTATCACTCCAGCCTGCGAATTCTATGGTCATCTCTCTGTGGATTCTTATTCTGCGAATTCTTACCTTAGAAAATTTTCACAATTTTCATGGTTTGATCAAAGTTGACTTTTCAAGTCAAAGTTCATCTAGATTTTTTGGAACGATCATTTCAAGCATACTTTCATAATTTTTTCAAGATGCCTTATACTAATGAGAAGCGTGATACAGTATTGACAAAGAGAGACTGTGCAATAGCTTACATGCCAGAGATACCTGCATTAGAAGTTGAGAATGAGAAACTTCAAGTATAGAACTCAGAGCTGATAGTTGAGATTGTTGAACTATAGATTAAACTCAAGAAATTTGAGAATCAGGTATCCACATAAAATTGAAAAGGTGCTGATTGGATAAAGACGTATGTAGAGAGGTTAAAATCAGAAAAAGTTGATCTAGAGAAAATCTACAACCAGAAGTTAGCTGATCTTTCTCAGAAAGTTGCTCCAGATAAGAAAGATGTTGAAATTAGATGTCTCAAACTTTCAAAACAAGTTTCTGATTTTGAAAAGATTTTAATCTCAGAAAGAGACATTTTTTCAAAAGAGAAACAAGTTATTGTCGAACAATCTGTTGAACATCCCAAGCAAATCAGTACTATACAAGATTTACTTGAAAATGAAAGACAACTTTTTCAAGAAAAGAAAATTTCTTTGGAAGCTGAAAAGAAATTTTTTGATAAGAAAAATGTTGGGATTTTCAAAAATATTTATGCTAAAAACAAGAATTTGGAGAAAGATTTTCAGCAAGAAAGAAAAAAAATTTAAAATGAGATTTCTAAGCTGACAAGGAAGTTGTCTATCCTAGCTTCAGATATTCTTAAAGAGTAGTTAGTCAAATCTGATCTACAAAGTAAGTTTGACAAAACTTTCATTGAGAAAAACAAATTATCAGAAAAGATTAAACCACTGGAAGCAGCAAATGCAGATTTATATGAGAAAATATCTTCTAAGACAAGTGACTTATGTTCTTATGTAGAGTCAACTGAATCAGTATGTTCATTTCAATCTGTTTCTAGTTTATTTCAAAAAAATGTTTTTTTTAAAAAGAAAAATGTCAAATCAAATATTTCAAAAACATATCAGGTTAGACCTTCAAACCTCTTCTATGAAAAATCTGTTGATAGGATAGCTAGTTTTTCTTCAAAAGCTAAAGGAAAGAAAGCATCTAAGGAGATCAGATGGTCTGGGTTGTAAAATGTTCTAGTGATGCAAAGGCATACCATAAATTATCTGTGTGTCCCACAATCAGTGCTATACGAGATGACAATCGCAATTTAATCAATATCCATTTTTATTTCAATCTCAATTTTGAAGAGTACAAAAACTCTCTCACATATTTCTCTCTCTAAGTATGATACGTGCACAATGCTTACAATTAACCTGATGATTCTACTTACAACGCATGACTTGACTTTGACTTTATTACAAAGACTTTGACTATGCTTGAGAATTTGACTTGAGCTTTGACTTGGCTTGACTTCAGTCTTCAGTCTTCTATGATCTTGTATCCAACATATTTATGCACCAACAATCTCCCCTTTTGGATTCAAGATCATCTTTAAAAAAAATTGCAAAACAATCTCCCCTTTTCACTAATCTTTAACAACTTTATCTCCCCAAAGTCTGCGATAATGATCTTCAAGAACAAAAACAATCTCCCTCAAGGTTGTAAAAACCTCTTTCATACTCCGGAAAGAAATTATCTTCAAATTCAGCTTGGTTTGCTTTAGCAAATTATCTTCAAAGAAAATTTCAGTAAATTATGCTCGCATTTTGAAATCTCTGAACTTTCTCTTTCAAACTTGTACAATCTTCAACAAAACTTGCAATCTTTGACACAAACTTGCAATGAATTTTCTTCAAATCATCTATCTTGAAATGATTTCTCCTTTAAATTTCAACATTTCTTTAACTTCTCCTCCATTACTGTTACAAACTTTTCTTTAGCCAACATTTCTTGAAATAATCTTCTCCCGCTTTTTGATGATTTAGCACTAAATCATCAAAACTTTACAAGAAATGTCATGAAATTCTGACCAAGATCTTTTCCACTGAGCCTCTGACTACCGTCAATTCATAAAGATATTTATCTGAATCTTTTCAAATTCAGAAAAAATAGAGTGTAACACCTGAATCAACACCTGAATCAGTTAATAATGTCTGTCAGTAACACAAAGTCACTGTGTGTAACAAATACACATTGGAAAGGATCTTTTTGATGTTCACTCCCCCAGGTCTTCCATTCAATCATCGAATAACACAAGTTTATTCTATGAACGTTTAGACAGAAAAACGCATTTCCTATGTGTTCGTGCTTGTGTATGAAAGAATTGAGCATGATGATTGCTTTTAATAAGAGGCTCAAAATTGTGTAAACCATTGAGACAACAATAGTAATACACGAAATCAATTGTGCATGATCGAAGTGCGAAGGTGGGGCAGGCTTCCTTCTTTTTCAATATCCAGATTTTCCAAATGAAAATCAGATAGATTATCTGTTGCATCCCAAAGAAAAATTGAAACATCTTCTTGTTAAGAAAAATTTGAGTAGCTGGTGGGGTTTAAATTAAGAGTTGGCATAGGCTAATTGCCTATTTCAATGATGTTCACGAAGAATTGTGAAACAATCAGTAATGTGGATGCTCGACTCTGAAAAAGTTTGGTGTAGAGTTTGATATTCTTTTACTCTGATCTCTCACCCTCTTTCTTTTTATCATTGAGCTCGCGTCTAACCAAACTCTCTTTCATTTTACCTCATCACACATACCCACACTCAAATATTTTGACTCCTTGCCTCTCGATTACTCAAGGATTAACTTCTTGGGTAGGAAACACTGGTTAACGTGAATCCATAGAAGTTCTATTAAGTCCTCACACAATGAACCCATGGTGTCCTAAAATCATGTTGGTCAAATGGTTTAACTTTTCAGTTAAAGCACAATAATGAAATGCATGTCAGATATATGTATGCTCAGAAAGATAATCATGAAGATTTGAGCATTTTAAACATTGAAGATATTTTAAAACAAGTATATTGAATGAATGAAATGAATACAAGAAACTTGTTTGAATATCTGACATTGTATGAAAAGATCAAAATATGAATGATGTATCATGAAAACTTAGGTCATGAAAAAAAAATCAGATATAGTCTATACGAATAAACATATAGACATTCATGAAAGAAACGTTTTGAATGAAATCACGCTCAACAAACATTGAATATCAAGCGGGGTGTCTTACCATCGAAAATTAGTTTCTATATGAGACATGGAAAGAAGATATCAAGAAAAAATTATAAATCGGTGTGTGTGAATACTTGAAAGTATATGGAAAAGATAATACACAAGTATTTATCCTTGGAAACACACGGTTTATTTAAACATTGAAATTCATAAAATGAAATCATTTTGAGAATAGAGAAGTGGTTTGAACATTTAAGAACATGTTTTTCATATCTGAAAGTCGTTCTTCTTTCAGACATGTATGAGATTAAGTTTAGAATGATCCTTACGCTCAACTTAAATCTTATGAAGTCAGATCAAAGTCATGATTAGATATGTTCATGTAAGTTCCCTCTGAAATCAGCATCAGTCATAAAGTCGTCAAAGTATAAAGTTTTATTCACAAAATTTATTGAAAATTAAAGACATAAAGCAACAAAACGTGTTAAGAACGAGTTCTAATCAGATGTAATCAGAAATCATTGTCCGTACTCCCCCTGAAATTATGCATCATAAGAATTTCATTTAAGATATGCAAAACTGATGAACTCCCCCTAAAATGTAGATCTTATCTAATCTTGTTTCACACTCCCCCTGAAATCATGAACAAACTTAAGTGCATATATCTTTCAGATTAAAAAATATAGAAATGAAGAAAATGACAAAGATAAACTATACTAGGTAACAACAGATTATGTCTTGAGATTTAGCATGCCAAGTTTTGAAATGAGAAAATTAAATCTCTTTTCGTCAAATGGCTTGGTGAACAAATCAGCAAGCTGAATAATCTGTGTTTACAAAGTAAAGTTCGATTGTACCTTTTTCAACATTGTCTTTTATAAAGTGATATCTCACGTTGATGTGCTTGGTTTTCGTATGTTGCACATGGTTTGCAGATATGGCAATTGCGCTCTTTGAATCACAGTAAATCAGAATTTTGTCGAACTTGAAGCCATAACCTCGGAGTTGTGTTCGCATCCACAACACTTGAAAACAGCAGCTAGCCACAGCTACGTACTCTGCCTCAGCTATTGAAGTAGATACATAGAGTTGTTTCTTTGAAGCCTAACTCACGAGTTTATCGCCAAGAAATTGTATGTGTCCCGAAGTACTCTTCTTGTCAAGCATACAACCTGCATGATCTGCATATGAATATGCCGTGAGCTCAAAACCTGTATCCTTAGGATACCACAGACCAAGATCTGCAGTCCCTTTTAGATAACTAAAAATACACTTTACTGCAGATAGATGGGATTCTTTAGGCGAAGTCTAATATCTAGCACATAAGCATGTAGAAAACATTATATCTGGCCGACTAGATGTCAAGTATATAAACGAACCAATCATACCTCTGTAGGTTCTAACATCGATAGCTTTTCCAGAAGGATCTGCTCCGATCTTAGTTCCAGGTGCCATCGGGGTACCAATAGGAGTATAATTTTCCATTTTAAATTTTCTAAGAATATCGAAAATGTACTTTGCTTGATTAATGAAAATCTTCGTAGAAAATTGTTTGACTTGTAATCCGAGAAAGAAATTCATCTCTCCCATCATACTCATATGAAATCTGGACACCATGAGGTTAGAAAAATTCTTACAGTACTTAGGATTGGTTGAACCAAATTTGATGTCATCCACATATATTTGAATTAAATTATATCAGCTTTCTCCTTTTTAATGAAAAAAGTATTATCGATTTTACCCTTTGAAAAGCCCAACTTGACTAAAAATTTGGATAAGACTTCATACCAGGCGCGAGGGGCTTGTTTCAGATTGTAAAAAGCTTTGTCCAGAATGTATACATGATTTGGCTTATCTGGAATGACAAAACCTTCAGGCTGAGAGACGTAGACTTCCTCCTTTAAAATGTCATTCAAAAAGGCAGTCTTCACGTACATCTGGTAGACGGTGAAGTTCTTGTGTGCGGCATATGCTAGAAACATGCGGATTGTCTCTATGCGCGCAACTGGAGCATAAGTCTCATCATAATCTATACCTTCCTCTTGCCTATATTCTTTAGCTACAAGTCTTGCTTTGTTTCCTATGACGATACCATATTCATCTTTCTTATTCTTTAAAACCCATTTTGGGCCGATTATTGTCTTTCCTTCAGGTTTAGGCACTAGTCTCCAGACATTAAGCGCATCAAATTGATTCAGCTCTTCTTGCATCGCAGTCACCCAGTCTGAGTCAGCTAGAGCTTCAGATACTCATGTAGGCTCTATCTTGCTCAGGAATGAATCATGCATGCACTATTCTAGTGTAGAAGTCCTAGTTTGCACCGATTTGGACGGATCTCCTATGATTTGATGTATTGGGTGCTCCTTGGTCCACTTATGTGCATGAGGGAGTGTATTAGAAGTAGATTGATCATGATGTTCATCTAAAAATCCACTATCTTCTTCATTTTGTTCAGTTTGGGGCTCAGTTGAAGTAAATGGTGCAGAAGCTTCAGTTGGTTGAACATTGGATGTCTGTTGAGTAGATGTTGAAGTACATCCAACTGATTGAGTTACTTTTGGTTCTTCACTTTCATGTACAGCTTCAAACAGATGAAGTAGGCATTTGAATTGGAATTTCTTACTGAACCAGGGAATTTGATTCAGTTGATATATCTGAAGTGGTTGGATGATTATTTCTCGGATCTTTTGATCTGTCAACCACAACAGGTTTAGTCACTCTATTACCAAGAAGTTCATCTAAATCAGTTTATCCGATTTATTTTCACTAATCACAAGTTCTGGAGTGAGCTGCCCAAAAGCTAATACTTCGGTAAGAACGGGTTCTGAAATGCTTTGATCAAAAGTCATTTCTTCATCGAATGTAACGTTGAAACTATCTACAACAATCATTGACTTCTTCATGTATACTCTGTAAGCAGCAGACGTTTGAGAATAACCAATAAAAATGCCTTCTTCAGCTTTTGGACTGAACTTGTTCAAGTTCTCCCTATCATTCAGAATAAAACACCTGCATCCAAAAATATGGTAGTGTTTAATGTTAGGTATTCGATTATTAATTAAATCATATGATGTTTTACCGAACCGGCGATGGATAATGGAGCGATTTCAGCCCATAGAAATAGAGGTATATCTGATTGACTCAACATAGTACGAGCGGCCTCGACTAGTGTTCTGTTACATCATTCTACGACTCCATTTTATTCAGGCGCTCTGGGAACAGAGAATTGGTGAGTTATCCCGACCGATTCGAGATAATCATCAACAATTTTATTCTTTAATTCTGTGTCATTGTCCATTCTAAAAAGCTTTACTGTCTTCTGCAGATTCACTTGAGTGGTCTTTAGGAATGAGATGATGACATCGGGCGTCTCATCTTTCGATCTCAGAAATTTGACCCAAGTGTATCTAGATTAATCGTCCACAATCACTAATACATATTTCATGTCGTTGATGCTTTGAGTTCACATCGGACAACAGAGATCCATATGCAACAATTCCAATGGAGAACTAGTACTCGGCTCAGGCTTCGGCTTATGAGCAGCTCTTTTCATCTTGCCCTTCTCACATGCTGCACAGAGATGTTCTTTGACATATTTAAGTTGTGGAAGTCCTTTCACTAAATTACCAGTGACCAGCTTGTTGATGTACCAAAAATTCAGGTGAGAAAGTCGTCTATGCCATAACCAGATTTGCCGCATAGAGGCTTTTAAAAGTAGACATACCTCATTATCAGTCTGTACTTTTGACAAGTTAATCATGTAGAGGTTTAACTTTCTATTCCCGACCAAAAGTTCTTTTCCATTTTCAGTTCGTACACAACACCTTTTGGCCTTGAAATTCACTTCTAAGTCTTTGTCACATAACTGACCAATGATGAATAGGTTATATCCTAGTCCTTCTACATAGCTCACCTTCTTGATCATTACGTTCTCTTCAATAACATCACCAAATCCGAGAATAGGTGAAAACTGGTCATTTCCAAATCGTAGGTTTCCTCAGTATTTCTCTGTATAATTAGACAATATATCTTTCTGCCCAGTCATACGCTTGGAGCAACCAGAATCCAAGAACCACATATGACGGGTCTACACATGAGAAATCAGGAAACAATCGATTTAGGTACCCATTTATAGATGGGTCCTACAGTGTTAGCACATGATTTTGGCACCCATTTGAATGTGGGTCCTCTTTTCTTTTGAAAATCTTTCGAAACATGAGAATGATATACATGATATGAACCAAACCAATCATCAGAATATTGACAAGACACAAAACCATTTCTATGATATGTAGAAGTCCTATTAGTAGATGGAGATAATTGGACTAATTGCTTTATTGAATATCTCTTGTAAGAAGATACAAGTTTTTGTTTATGAAAAGCAACATTTCCAACTACATCAGTTTTACTATTAGTCTTTCTATTACTATCAGAATCAGAAGATGATTTCGCAGTCTCATCAACTTTCTGCTTTGGTCGCCATTCTGATCTCACTCCAGACTTTCTCTTACTCACATCTGAAACATATGAACTTTTCAAGTTAGAACTATGATATTTCAAAGATTGCTTGTTCTTTGATTTACCAGTGGTTATCCGTTTCTCTGAATGCCTTGTTATCTTCTTCTTACCTTTAACGTTCTTGGTATTCACAAAGACTAATTTATCAACTTTCGTTGATGTTTCACCCTTTTCAAACAGTAGGTAAACCAAAAGAATTAATGATAAACTATGAATGATCAGGAAGTTTTGCATTAAAATCAAATTGATCAACACGATCATCTAAACAAACAGACTCTTAACATCATTAGATTTTGAAGCTTTAGAGGATTTTGAAAATTCGGTGTTGAGAAAAATAGTTGAAAACACTATTTGTTCTAGATCAGTCAAAATCTTTTCTTCTATCAGAGTGTACTCACGTTCAAAAATTTTAGTTTCTAACACGAGTGGAGGAACATAAATCTTAGCTTCAACTGGTTTTGCCTCCAATTCCTCTGTAGAATAGCTTTGGAAATAGTCGTTAGAAAGAAATTTTGTTTGATCAAAACTGTAACTAGAATTCAACCTCTCATATCTAAATGGAAGTTTCATTTTAGTTTTGTTCTTTCTTTTCTCCCTTTCCTAAGCTTTATTCTCTTCTGAAAGTGTAGTCCATTTAATTTTGAGTTCATGGTATTGTGGTGCCAGTTTTAAAAATCTGAAATCATATAAGGCATGCACTTTAGAAATTCCATTTTTGAGATAGTGTGGGTTCTCGTAACCAGACCCCAACACTCACTACTCTCCTTCGGTTTGTTCAGTTTAATGGTTTGCTCAGTTTGACCCAAAGTATAAAGTTTTTCCTCCAAGACATTCTCTTTTTCAGTTAAAGATTTATTTTCTTTCTTTAATGATGAGCACTTTTTCGCAACTTCTTTAACCTCAAATTCACATAATTTAAATTTAGAAGTAGTTTCAAACAATTGATTATGAATTATAGTCTTCTCTTTTGCGTTGGTATCAATGTTTTGTGTAAAGCCTCAATCAATATGTTCTTTTCAGCAATATCATTGCTAAGTTTCAGTATTGACTGGTGTTTCTCTTTATTGATACCTTTCTCGCGTTTAATCGTGGACTGTAGTTCATGGATTTCAATCATCATGACATTCATTTGGTTTAAGAAATTTGATTCAGACATATCACATACCTCTTCATTCTCTTCACCATCAGAATATGCGTCCGCTTCAGTATCATTTTTACCCATAAAGCACATATGAGCCTTTTCTTTTTTCTCTTCATCATCTTCAGATTGATCAAGCCAATACTCGTCTTCGGCCATTAGTGCTTTGCCAGCCTCCTCTTGCTTGGCCAAAAGCATCTTGTTCTTGTAGTATTCATAATTGCAGACCTTCGGTTTCCGACCATCCTTGGCATAGTGGCCTACTTTCCCGTAGTTGTAGCATTTAACTGGCTAAGACTCTTTCTTTTCCGCACTCCTATACTTCTTCTCTTCAGAATTTTTCTCTTTAAACCTATTTTTTTCAATCCTCTCTTTGTGCTCGTAATTTCTAGAATTCGATGAGTATCCCTGACTGTTTGACCCTGGCTTCTTATAGAATTTCTTCTGAAAATCTTTTGTCAATAATAGCATAGCCTGTTTCAGGTTCTCACAGTCATTGGAGTAAGAATACTCCGCGCTATCAGCTTCCTCATATTCAGAAATTACAACCTTCTTTTTCTTCTTCATGCTCACATATCTCTTTTCTTTCTTTTTCACTACCAAAGCAACCTGATCTGCAGCCACTTTCCCAGCTTTCCTTTTCTCAACTTTAATTTCATCAACCTCTTCTTCATTATGCCTAAGAGTCTCATATACCTCGTGAAGTGGTATATCGTTCAAATCTTTCATTTGCTTCATTTTCCTTGTAAATCTCTTCCACTCCTGCTACAGTATACTCAAGAATTTGACATTCAGCTCTATCTGAGACTTCTTGACTCTGTTCTTGCTGAGTTCGTTTAGAAGTGTCACAAATCTATCATAGGTTTCTTCAAGAGATTCACCCTCTTTAGCCTTGAATTCTTTGTAATTATTCAGGCAGTTTGAGACTTTCAGTTGATTACTAATCTTGGATTCGAGCATCATCTTCTCGAGCTGATCCCACATATCTTTTCCCGTGGCATTGTAGCTATCAATCTTTTCATAGATCTCATTCGGAATCCCTTGCATAATGAATGACCTCGCCAAACTATCAGCTTTAACTCTTTTTCTTTGTTCATCAGTATATTCATCAAGTGGCAAAGGATATTCCTTGTTGACTATCTCCTCACCATTTTCTCCTTTGGTAGACAAAATCTTGGTGGGAGGTTTCATCACTCCTTCTTTGAGTGATAATATAATGTAATCACCCAGATCATTCCGATCTATGAAATCTAGGAATAAATCCTTCTGTTTGTCCCACAATCAGTATATATCAAGATAACAACAACAATTTATCTATTTAAACACTCTTGTATTGATTTCAAATTCAATAATACACTTTTTCTCTAGAACTCAAGAACACGCGCAATACTCTCTCTGAAAGTTGTTACACTTCTAAGACTAAAACACGCAAACAATTATTTATACAACAGAACTACTTCTCGCTAAACAATGTTCACTCAAACAGAAACGCGCAAACCACTTAAAAACAGAAAATTACAAATGTTGACTTTGACTTTTTATTACACAAGAACTTTGACTTTGACTGAGAGTTGACTTTCAGCTTTGACTTTGATCTTCAGATATATTGATCTTGTATCCAACAGATTTATGCTATAACAATCTCCCCCTTTGGTTTCAAGATCATCACAAAAAGATTTAGCAAATCAATCTCCCCCTTTAGTTGCATATCTCCTTTAAGGACACTCTGAATACAATCTTCTTCTTTTGATTGATCTTTAACTTTAAATCTCCCCAAAGTTTATCTTCAAGAAATACCAACAATCTCCAATAATCTCTTCATAATGATTACAAGACTCTTTCAGACTCCGGAAAGAAATTATCTTCAGATTTAGCACAAAATGCTTCATCAAACAATCTTCAAAGAAAATTTCTTCAAAATCAGCATATCTTCAGAAATCTTTGATCTTTGCATATACATTCTTTCAAACTATCAAACTTTGAACTTTGTCATCTTCAAATCTTTGAACTTTGAAATTTCTCTGACTTGGACATTTCTTTAAAATCATCTCCCCCTTTTTGATGAATAGAGCAATTGGTTCATCAAAACTATCATCAAGAAATGTCGCTGATATTCTGTTATGTCCACTGAGCGGTCAAGAGCCTCTGATTCTTTGCTAATTCGAACAATGTATTTATATAGATCTTTGCAAATCCCGACAAAATATTCGTGTAACACCTGAATCAACAAATGAATAAGTTAAGATGCCTGTCAGTAACACTAAGTCACTGTGTGTAACGAATACACATTGTAAAGGAGCTTTTTGATGTTCACTCCCCCAGGGCTTCCATTCAATCATCGAAACACCACAAAAGCGATTTCTATTAACGTTATGACAAGAAAACAAATTCCTTGTGTGTTCGTGCAAGTGATAGAAAAAATTAAGCACGGATGGTTGCTTTTAAGGCTCAACATTGTGTAAACCACTGAGACAACAGTAGTATAACACAGACTCAATGTGCATGATTGAAGTGCGAAGGTGGGGCAGACGTCCTTCTTTTTCAATATCTAGATTTTACAAATGAAAATCAGATAGATAATGTGTTGCGTCCACAGAAAAATATGAAACATTTTCTTTTTAAGAAGAAAATGAGTGGCTAGTGGGCTATTTGCCTGTTTCAATAAAGTTCATGAAAAAATTGTGAAACATTAGTAATGTGGTTGCCCGGCTCAGAAAGTAGTTGGTGCAGAGTTTAATATTATTTTACTCTGTTCTCACACCCTCTTTCTTTTAATCATTTAAGCTCACATCTAACCAAACTCTCTTTTCAGAATGGATTAACTTCTTGGGTAGGAATCACTAGTTAACGTGAATCCATAGAAGTTCATTTAAGTCCTAGCACAAAGAACCCATACTTTCCTAGAAAGCATGTGTTGCTCAGTTAAAGCTCAAATACAAGTCAGGTAAATTGTATGCTCAAATGATATAATCATAGAGTTGAGCATTTGAAACATTGAAGTATTTTCAAACAAGTAAATTGAATAAATGAACATGAATGTAAGAGACTTGTTTGAAAATCTGACATTGTATGAAAATGATCAGAATCAAATGATATGACAATTAAGGCTTATGATCAAGAATAATGGATATTGTCTATACCAAACAAAATATAGACATTCCTTAGGATACCACAGACCAAGATCTTCAGTCCCCTTCAGATATCTAAATATCCGTTTGACAGTAGCGAAATGGGATTCTTTAGGAGCTGTCTGATATCTAGAACATAAGCATGTTCAAAACATTATATCCGACCTACTTGATGTAAGATACATTAAAGAACCTATCATTCCTCTATAAGTCCTAACATCAACACTTTTACCCGAAGGATCAGTGCCAATCTTAGTACCTGGTGCCATTGGGGTTCCAATAGGTTTGCAATTTTCCATTTTGAATTTCCGAAGAATATCAAAAATGTACTTTGATTGGTTAATGAAAATCCCCGTTGAAAACTGTTTTACTTGTAATCCATGAAAGAAATTCATCTCTCCCATCACACTCATTTGAAAACTTGACACCATGAGGTTTGAAAAGTTCTTATAGTATTTAGGATTTGTAGAGCCAAATATAATATCATAAACATATATCTGAATAAGGATGATATCGGCTTTTTCCTTTTTAATGAATAAAGTAGTATCAATCGTACCTTTAGTAAAACCAGACTTGACCAAGAATTATGATAAGACGTCATACCAGGCGCGAGGGGTTGTTTCAGTCCATAAAGAGCTTTATCCAAGATATAGACGTGATTAGGCTTATCTGGATTTACAAACCCTTCTGGTTGAGAGACGTAGATTTCCTCCTTTAGAATGTCATTCAGAAAGGCAGTCTTCACGTCCATTTGATAGACAGTGAAGTTCTTGTGGGCTGCGTAGGCTAGGAACATCCGAATTGCCTTTATACGCGCCACTAGAGCATACGTCTCATCGTAGTCTATGTCTTCCTCTTGCCTATGTCCCTTGGCAACAAGTCTTGCTTTATTCCGGATAACGATACCATCTTCATCCTTCTTTTTTTTGAATACCCATTTAGTACCAATAACGGATTTTCCTTCCGGTTTTGGAGCTAATCTCCAGACCTTCAGGGCTTCAAACTGGTTTAACTCTTCTTGCATAGCAGACACCCAATCTGAATCAGCAAGAGCTTCTGAAACTCGAGTCGATTCTATCTTGCTGAGGAATGAGTCATGCATACATTGATTCAAAGTTGCTGATCTAGTTTGCACTGGCTTGTTTAGATCTCCAATAATTTGGTGTAGAGGGTGCTCTTTGGTCCAGTGATGTTCATGAGGGAGTGGAGTAGATGAAGATTGATCATGAGAATCATCTAAAAATCCACTTTTAGGTTCTTCAGTTTGAAAGGAGAAGGGAGTTGATCAGTTGAAGTAACTGATGTAGAAGCTTCAGTAGATACAGCTTGTTCAGTCTGTTGATCTGTCCTTACATGGCCTTCTACTGATGCAGGAACTTCTGGTTCAACAATATCTTGCACAACTTCAACCGTAGGAGTATTTGTTGGAAGTTGAGTTTCTGACTAAACTGGGGAATCACGTTCAGTTATGAATTCTGAAATGACTAGATGTTGACAGCTTGTATCTTCAATCTTCTCAGTCACAACAGATGTAGACAATTTAGATCCTAGAAACTCATCATAAAAGAATTCAAATAGTAAATCTAAATCAGATAAATGAGATGTAGACGATGAAGCGCCATCTGATTGTTTCTTTGCAAGTACAGGTTCTGAAC
Source organism: Arctium lappa (assembly GCA_023525745.1). Lineage (NCBI taxonomy): Eukaryota > Viridiplantae > Streptophyta > Magnoliopsida > Asterales > Asteraceae > Arctium > Arctium lappa. Next base: position 92,582,619 of record CM042048.1, read on the forward strand.
TGATGTGCCCAGAAGCTAATACTCCAGTTAACACGGGTTCTGGACTGAGTTGTTCAGAAGCCATATCTTCATCAAATGTAACATTGACACTCTCGACTACAATCTTTGATTTCTTCAGATAAAAAAACAGTATGCAGTAGATGTTGAAGAATAACCAATAAAGATGCCTTCTTCCGCCTTAGCACTGAACTTGTTCAGACTCTCTCTGTCATTCAGCACAAAACACTTACACTCAAATATATGGAAATATTTGATTGTTGGTGTTCGGTTGTTGATTAACGCATACAGAGTCTTTTGAAATCTGTTGTGTATCATGGACCGATTCTGAGTGTAGCATGCAGTTGACACAGCTTCTGCCCACAGAAATAGAGGTAAGTCTGATTGTCTAAGCATAGTTCGAGCGGCCTCGATTAGCGTTCGATTTTGCCTTTCGACTACTTCATTCTGTTCAGGTGTACGTGCAGCAGAGTATTGATGTGATATTCCGGCTAATTTGAGATATTCTTCAACTTTTTTGTTCTTGAACTATGTGTCGTTGTCAGTTCTAAGAAGCTTGACTTGTTTATGCATATTCACCTGGGTTGTCTTTAGAAAGGTAATGAAAACGTCGGGTGTCTCATCTTTTGAACGTAGAAATTTGACCCACGTGTATCTTGAATAATCGTCCACAATAACCAACAAGTATTTATTTCCGCCTAAGCTTTGAGTTCGTATTGGACCACATAGATCTATATGCAACAACTCTAATGGATAACTGGTGCTTGGTTCAGGCTTCGGTTTATATGCGGCTCTCTTCATCTTACCCTTTTCACACGCTGCACACAAGTGTTCTTTCTCATATCTCAACTTAGGAAGACCTTTTACTAACTTATCTTTGACCAACATGTTAATATAACGAAAATTCAGGTGTGAAAGTTGTCGGTGCCAAAGCCAGCTTTGTTGCATCGAGGCTTTTGTCAGTAGGCAAACCTGATTGTCAGTCTGGACTTTTGACAGATTGATTGTGTAGAGGTTTGACTTGCGAATTCCGACCAAGAGTTCTTTGCCATCCTCAGTACACACCGAGCAACTCTTAGCTTTGAAATTTACCTCTAATCCTTTGTCACTGAACTGCCCAATACTGAATAGATTGTGCCCTAAACCTTCCACATAGCTCACCTTCGTTATCGTTACATTGTCTTGAATGATGTCACCATATCCTAAGATCGGTGAAAACTGGTCGTTCCCAAATCGAACATTGCCGCTGAATTTCTCTATATAGTTAGACAATAAAGCTTTCTGCCCGGTCATATGCTTGGAACAACCGCTATCCAAGTACCACATATGCCGGATCTGCAAGAGAAATCGGGAAACAACAATTTTAGGTACCCATTTAAAAACGGGTCCTAACAGATTAGCACATGATTTTGGTATCCATTTGAATATGGATCCTCTTTTCTTTTGAAAACTCTTGAAAACATTTGACTTTGAAGAATAAACATGATATGATGCAAACCAATCATTAATATTATGGCAATAAACAGAATCATTTCTACGATAATTATAAGATTAGTAGTAAATGGAGATAATTGGAACAATTGCTTTATTGAATATCTCTTGTAAGAAGTTACAATGTTTTTATTATGAGAAGCAATAGAACCAACTACATCAGTAATACTACTATCAGGTCTATTACAAGAATTATCAAAAAAAGATTCAGTTGTCTCATCATTCTTCCTTTTTGATCGCCATTCAGTTCTTCCTTTCGACCTTTTCTTTCTTAAATCTGAAACAGAAGATTTGTATGTATTAGAAAAATCAGATTTCTGAGATTGGTTTTTCTTGCTTTTACCAGTGTTGCTCCATTTATGTGATCGTTGATTCATATGTTTCTTACCCTTAGCATAATAATCAGTGTTCACAGAAACTGGTTCACCAACCTTAGTTGATGATTCGCCAATTTCAAAAACACGTGGTAAAGTTTCTCCATTTATAAGAAAAGTAGAATGATCTGGAAGTGGAGCATTGAAGTCAAACATATCAATTTCGTCTATACACCCATCATCAGAATTAAGAAAATCATTTGCAGACGCAAATAAGTCATCAAAGTTATCAGTCGAAGTTTGAGGTGCCATTGAACTGTTAGAACAGTTTGGAAATTTAGATTGAAAAACTGTGTTCTTTAATACTGTAGAAAATACACTTTGTTCAATATCTACCAAAAGTCTTTCATCAGATAAAATATTTTCAATCTCAACTATTTTGCTTTCTAGAATAAGTGGAGGAACATAAACTTTTGCAATTGCAGATTTTGCCTCCATCTCAGGAACGGAATAACTAGCAAAATAGTCGTTTGAAAGAACCTTTGGTGTTTCAGTAAGATAACTATCATTTAACTTTTCATAGTTAAATGGTAGTTGCATTTTCTTAACATTCTTTCTATTTTCAGTTTCCCAGGCCTCAACTTCTTCTGGTAATTTGGTAACAAATTTGGATTTAAATGAGTATGTTTACCAGCAGCAACAAGAAAATCAAAATTATATAAAGTTGGTTGTTTTCTGATGGATTTCTTTAAGTAATGGGGGTTTTCGTAACCGAGTCCCCATTTTTCCTTACAATCAGCCCCCTCATTAGGTGCATTAAGAAAAATAGTTTGATTTGTTTGGCCTCTTGCATAAAGTTTGGCTTCCAGACCATTTACCTTCTTATTTAAACTCTTGTTCTCAACCTGCAATTTATGAACAGTTAGTGCAGATTCTTGCTTCTCTAAATCAGACTTAGAAAGTTTAGCTTCAAAATCAGAAATCTTCTTTTCAAAACAATCTATTTCATGTTTAGAATTAGAAGTAGATTTACGTAAAGAATCAATTGGATCTTTGTTCCCAATAAGTGACTTATTAAGCTCAAAGATCTTTTTGATTCTTTTAGCAACATTGTCTTTTTCCTTTTTCAGTTTTGTTTGAAGGTCTTGAAGCTCAACCATCATGGCTTCCATTTTGGTAATGAAATCATTTTCAGTTAAGTTCATTACCTCGTCAACAGTCTCATCATCAGAATCATCATTTTTCTCCTCTTTTCCCATTAAGCATAAATGAGTACTCTCTTCTTGTTCTTCCTCCTCATCAGAATGATCCAACCAGTATTCGTCTTCTACCATTAATGCTTTTCCTACCTCCTGTTGCTTGGCCAAGAGCAGTTTATTCTGATAGTATTCCGAGTTGCGAACTTTTAGCTTCCGACACTCTTTTACATAATATCCGATCTTGCCACAGTTGTAGCACTTGATCTGATCATTAGTTTTCCTATCAGTACTGGTGTAGTCATTCACAAACTTTTTCTTTTCTTCAGGCTTTTTCTCAATAAAAACTACTTCCTTCCACCCTTTCTCTATGCTCGTGGTTCTTTGAGCTTGATAAAGAGTACCTCTGAGAATTAGACCTCGGCTTCTTATAAAACTTCTTTTGGAATGCTCGGGTCAGTAACAACATTGCCTGCTTCAGATTCTCTCCATCATCTCCATCAGATTCAGATTCTGACTCATAACTAGAAACCACTATCTTCTTCGTTTTCTTCTTCTCTTTCTTTCCTTTTTCTTTTCTTTTTCTTTCTCTCCTACCACCAATGCTATGGGATCAGGTACTTTTTCAACTTTCTTTTTCCCAGCTCTTTTCTCTTCTACCTCTTCTTCATTTTGATGTAATGTCTCATACACCTCATGCAACGGAATGTCACTTAGATCCTTCATCCGTTTCATCCTGCGCGTATGCTTCTTTTATTCGGGTTGCAGGATGCTCAGGAATTTGACATTGTTCTCAATCTGCTTCTTTTTCACCTTGTTTATTGACAATTCATTTAGAAGCAGGACAAACCATTCATAGGTGTCTTCTAAGCTCTCATCTTCTTTCGCTTTAAACTCTTCATAGCAGTTTATGCAATTGGCAACCTTCATCTGATTCCCAACTTTAGAACCCATCATCATCTTCTGAAGTTGATCCCACATCTTCTTAGCATTATCCTTATAGCTATCTATCTTGATGTACATCTCTTTCGGGATACTTTGAAAAAGTAATGATCTCGCTTGTTTGTCTGCATTGAAGCGGTTCTTTTGCTCTTCAGAAAATTGAGCATACTCTTTTGGAATTGTTTTCATCTTTTGCTCTCTGTCCTTATCACCATCCTCACTGTCAGATGAATAATCATCAGGTATCTGAACAGTAGGTGGTACCATAGGACCCTCCATGATTGACAAAAGAATGTTTCTCCATTTTTATGTCGGTCCACAAAGTCATGGAATCGATCTTTCCATTCTTCGTACTCCCCTTTGAACAAAATGGGGGGCTTGACATCTGTGCCGATGGAAAGAGCGTCCTTTGAAGTCATCTTGAAATATATTGCTTACTGATCGTCAGAAATTCAGAAAAATACAAACTGGATCTACAAAAATCAAACTCAGTTAAATTTCAGAAAAAAAATAATCTAGAAAAATTTCTAAGTATGGAACTCGCATAACACATGAAATAAAATTTCGCGCTAAAACAGTGCTATGCGCGTTTCAGATTCGCGCACAACAAAGGATGTGAGAACTTAGGTTCGCGCAAATAGCCTTTTGCGAGTTTCAGGTTCTCGCACGATACTATGTGCGAGTTCTGATACTTCGCGCACAAGCTTGCAAGTTAAAGACCTAGAAAAATTTTCGAGAAATAAGAACGCGCTAAATGTAAACGCGCAAGCACAGGGTCTTGCGAGTTTTGTACCTAGAAAAATTTCATCAAAAACACTTCGCGCTAAATCAAAACACGCACGACACACTTCTCGCAACCTTTTACTTCGCGCACGCTGAAGAATAGGAACAGTAAGAACTCGCACCTAGGGTTATGCGAGTTCTAGCTTCTCGCACGACACTTTTTGCGAGTTTTACACTTCTATTACAAAAAAAACACAGTAGCTTGTGAGTTCTTCGAGGCTTGCGAGTTCTTCCTTTGCGCGAACTGGAGATCTAGCGAGTTCTTCAGTTTGATTGATTTTTCCTTCTGATTCGATTAACCACTCGATCAATTGACTTGATTCTTTGCAAGGATCCTCGATTTCAATACTCGAACAAATTAAAATTCAAGAATTACAAAAACAAAAACAAATTGTAACAATTTGATTCGATTTACAATGCAATGAACTTCGAACAAAAATCTACAAAAAATCAAAGATTCAGCCTTAATCTGTGTGATTTAACCTGAATGATCTAAACACATACTGTTCTAATCACCAAATCGATTCAATTACAATCAAAATTATGATCAAAACAACACTAAATCGAAAAAATCACATGTAACAGTCCATATAAACGAGTTCGATCAAATATGATTCAAAAATCGAAATTAGATCCTTGTTTCTGAATTCTGATTGGCACTGATACCAATTGTGTGTCCCACAGTCAGTATATATCAAGATAACAACAACAATTTATCTATTTAAACACTCTTGTATTGATTTCAAATTCAACAGTACACTTTTTCTCTAGAACTCAAGAACACGCACAATACACTCTCTGAAAGTTGTTACACTTCTAAGACTAAAACACGCAAACAATTATTTATACAACAGAACTACTTCTCGCTAAACATTGTTCACTCAAACAGAAACGCGCAAACCACTATAAACAGAAAATTACAAATGTTAACTTTGACTTTTTATTACACAAGAACTTTGACTTTGACTAAGAGTTGACTTTCAGCTTTGACTTTGATCTTCAGATATATTGATCTTGTATCCAACAGATTTATGCTCTAACAATCTCCCCCTTTGGATTGAAGATCATCACAAAAAGATTAAGCAAATCAGTGTGTCCCACAATCAGTATATATCAAGATAACAACAACAATTTATCTATTTAAACACTCTTGTATCGATTTCAAATTCAATAGTACACTTTTTCTCTATAACTCAAGAACACGCACAATACTCTCTCTCAAAGTTGTTACACTTCTAAGACTAAAACACGCAAACAGTTATTTATACAACAGAACTACTTCTCGCTAAACACGGTTCACTCAAACAGAAACGCGCAAACCACTTAAAAATAGAAAATTACAAATGTTGACTTTGACTTTTTATTACACAAGAACTTTGACTTTGACTGAGAGTTGACTTTCAGCTTTGACTTTGATCTTCAGATATATTGATCTTGTATCCAACAGATTTATGCTCTAACACCTTCCACTGTTCGTATTCTCCTTCAAAGAGCATCGGTGGCTTCACATCTGTACCAATAGCTAAAGCCTCTCTAGATGTCATCTTTGACAAGCACTGTAATAAACTGATCTTCAAAAATTCAGAAACAAAAGAACCTTCAAAAGTCAAACTTGGTCAAATCTGGAAAAACTCAGAAACAAAAAGAATGAGACTTCGCGCAAACCACTTTATACGCGTTTGTACTTCACGCATACCGAATGATGCAAGTTCTGGTGTTCATGCTAGTAGGCTCGTGCGCGTTCTTGCTTTGCGCAACTAACAACGTCCGAGTTTCTCTAAAATTACTTCGCGTAATGACGTTGCACGTTCCACACTTAGAAAAAAAATTTAGAAACTAATTCGCGCAAATCACGACTTCTCACAGAACCAACTTCGCACAGGGCAAAGCAAGTGAACAGTAGAAACACACACACTGAAATGTGTCCGTTCTAGCTTCTCGCACATAATGTCTAGCGAGTTCTTCACCCTTAATGAGATCCAACCCTTCATGTGTTCTTCATTTGCGCGTTTTTCTAAATCTTGCGCGTTTTTCAACTGAAATCAATCCAAATTTTTACCAATCGATCTAAAACTTCGCAGGAATCTTCTAGAACATATTTCGAACCAACTACAACCAACGAATTTCAAAATGAAACAACAAACTTGCAAATTTGATCTTAGAACAGTACGAACATAGACTCGAACTGAAACTAATACAAAAATCAAAATTCACATTAAACATATGTGAATTGGACACTACAATCCAAACTAAACTTGTTCTAGATGTAAAAACGAATCTAAACAAACAATTCTAATCCCAAAAACAACCCTGAAATCCAAAAATCTAATCCAACACAGACGACTTGCGCGTTCTTCAAATGTCGACCAAGAATCTTCGAATTAGATCACAATCTCTGAGTTTCTGTTAGCTCTAAAACCAATTGTGTGTCCCATAATCAGTGTTATACGAGATGACAATCACAATTTAATCAATCCCCATTTTTATTTCAATCTCAATTTTGAACAGTACAAAAACACTCTCAAATATTTCTCTCTGTAAGTATGATACGCGCACAATGCTTACAATTAACCTGATGATTCTACTAACGAAAATCTATTTATACACTAGCACTCACAACACATGACTTGACTTTGACTTTATTACAAAGACTTTGACTATGCTTGAGAGTTTGACTTGAGCTTTGACTTGGCTTGACTTCAGTCTTCAGTCTCCTATGATCTTGTATCCAACATATTTATGCACTAACATCATTTGTTTCTACATCAAAAGTAAAGAAGAACAATGCTCCAAAAGGTAAATCTTTCGCTAAATCTTATTTTACTTATTCTACAAATCACTTGATCAGATTAGCTAAAAAGAAAATTTCTTGTTCTTACTGTGGTACAAATGATTTTTGCATATAACAGATCAGGAACAAATCCTAAGGGAATTCCATTGACTAACCTTGTTGGACCCAAGTTCAAGTGGGTACAAAATCTGTTCAATCTGTGATGCAGGAATCAATTGTATAGGGGGAGTAAGAACATTAACTTCTAGACAAACAGTCTAGGACTCATTCTTTAAAGCAAGAATTGACTTCTAATCACATCATATTAGGGGTCATACTTCAAAGATCAAGAAAGAAGGATACTCTAAATATTATATCTTTCAAAGGGAGTATATTTGTAATTTTATAATTGGGGAGATTGTTTCCATTTTGAGGAGATTGTTTTTCATAAATACAGATATTATTTCAAAAAGGGAGAGATTGAAATTTGATATATGAATATTGATTTTAGGAGGAGTTTAAGAATCTTTGATGACTAGTTTTAATTTTGCAGTTATGAAGGGGGAGCATATCTGATTTTTATCAAAATGTCCATGTCTGCATCAAGGGGAAGTGTTTGTTCAAGTTCAAGTTCAATTTTAATATTTGATTATGCATTTGTTAAGGGGGGAGTAAATGAAAGGATACTTCTAACCACTGAGGATTCATGTTTAATGAATACCTAGACAATTTCTGTTTTTGCAAAAATTACAAATCAAAGTTCAAGAAGGAGTATCTGACCAAGTTTGTAAGTGAGTGTATTTGTGTGTGTGTGTGTGTGTGTGTGTCAAAAGTTTTGAAAAGTAAAAAAAGCCATTTCAGTGCTTCAATGTTTCCATTTTTGGAAAGTTTCTATTTTTGGAAAATTTCCACTTCTGGCAAGTTTCTATTTTTGAAAAGCTTTGAAAAGTCAAAATGCCATTTTTTGGAAAGTTTGAATTTTGGCTAACTCTACTTTTCACACATAGTGGTATGCGAAAAATAACAATTTACACCCTATGGTATGCGAAAAGTGAGCCTTTCGCACCCATGGTCTGCGAAAACTGAGTATTTCGCATCTTTCGGTCTGCGAAAAGTCACAATTCGCACCATGTGGTCTGTGAATTCTTCCTTAGGCACAACTTTTCGCATATAGTGTAATGAAAAAAGCTCACACACTTATCATTTCTTTGAAGACAAGTCTGATTTCCATTTGGCCTGCGAAAAGTGATTACCCACTAAACTCGTGCCATGTGTCACCTCTATTCTTGGGTATAAATATGAGTCTTTCCTCAGATTAAAATCACTTTTCATCTCAGGCTATTTGCATACGAATTTCTCACACTTAGAAATTTTTCAAAAACCCTCCTCTACGAATCTCTTATTTTAGACTTCGAACCGATAAAAGGTAGGTTTAAATGTTCATTTGTTGATTAATTCTTGTTTGATTCTTGTGTATTTGGGTTTGTATACATTGTTTCAGGTTCTTTTATTTCAATTTTAGGGTTTCGATTGATAATACTGTTCATCATCTTTAAACCCTTCGGACCGAATTTTTTATTTTTGGACTTAAATCTGAACATATGAACTTGGTAATGAAATTAAACTTATCAATGGTGATTGGATTTTGATTACGAACATAATTGTGGATTTCCTTGGACTGGAATTGGACTTATGTCGATTTGTGACCCTTTGAACTCTTTTACTCTTCGTCGACTGTTCATGGAAAAATTTGAATTTTTAATGGACTTAATGGACTCATAACTGAGAATCTTTGATGGATTAATGTTTTAAAATTGTTTTCGACATGATCTGTGATAAGAATTTGGGGTTTGATTGAAAATTTTTGATTTTTGAATCTGGCTTATATGAATTTTTTTGAAGGTTTGAACTCTGTGAGTTCTTCTTATGTTTGAAGAACCCTACGAGTTCTTCGTTGAGTTTCATGACTTCTTCAAATTTCAGAGTTAAATTCAAAATCATAGTTTCATGCGAATTCTTTCAGAAGTCTATTTTTTGTTAAGTGTAAAAGTCGCATCTTGTCGCATGCGAAAAGTGTCTCACTTCTTTGATATGCGAAAAGTGCATTCTTACATGCACCATGCGAATTCCACACTTAGTGGATTTTCAGGAAAAAAAATCAAAAATGAGATTTTGGGTTTTAATTGCAAAATGGACATCTGTCCATAATTTTTCAATTTCAGGTATTCAAATGGCAGAAAATCAATCTGTTGAACAGGAGGTTAAGATGGATGAGAACTCACCACAAGCTTCAAGAGAAAATCCTACCCTCATCCCGATCTGATTATCAACCTCAACCTGGTGTGAATCCTAACTTAGCTCTCATCACACCATCTGAAGAAAAGTTGTTGTATCAAAACAACCACTTTGTGGATTTTGAACACCTCAACATTGATCCACTGGTGTTGGACATTCTGAATGGCCATCCTCTAGACTATGCACTGGTTGGAAGAGTTTTAGTGCCATTGATCTACTTGCAGCAAGCTTGGAAAACCATCACTTTCATCAAGGATGCTGAAGTTCCACAATTTGAAATACAGATTGATCACTACAAGTCAATCTTGGATTACTAGAGACTGAGATATATCTTGAGGCTACCAGAGAAAGATTCAAGAGAAGGCAAGACTGAAGATGATTTATTCCCAACTAATGTTGAAGTTTTTGAGGGAATAAGAGCCATGGGTTATGTAGACCAGCTCACTCAAGTCAGTCACTTCAAGAAGAACAACTTGCCTCCGTTCTACTACCTTGTTCTCAGTGATCAACAGGTGCCTTACAGTAAAGCATCAAGGGACTGATAATGCCAACATCCATATTCTGAAGTTGTTCCATGCTATAGTCTATGATCTTTGTCTTTTTGAATGAACTCTATGAGAGGGTGATATCAAAGAGAACTTCAAAACCTCCAATCTTTGTGTCGTACTAAAGATTTATGACCTTGATTATCTGAAGCATGATCAGATGCAACCGAGACATTCCAAGGAGAAAGACACATCTATATGCACCTAAGCATTCCATGAGATATCTGATAAGACAGAAAAAGACATTCAACTACAGTATGCCAGTACCTGAAGCACTGTTAGCTTATGTTGATCCAGACTCTGAGAGTGTTAGAGAGTATAAAGAGTCTACGGGACGACCAGCACCGGTTTCCCCTACCTAAGGCTCAAACCCTGGGAGAGTGGTGTCTGTGAGGGTTCCTGTAACCCAAGGGGTACTTGAAGGGGGGAGCAAAGGGAAAATTCTGAGAGGGGAACTGGAGTGGGACAGATCTCTAGACCTGAGGCTATGGAATCACAGGCAACTGCCTCACATGATGTTGATTCCACATCTCAACCTAACTCTGCCAACATTCATCAATTGGGAAGTCAAGAAGAGAACGTCGAGGAAAGTCCATAATCTGTGATTGAGTCGGATCAAGCAAAGGATGATGATGATGAATCTATTCACACTACTACTGCTGGTAGTGATGAAGTTAGAGACAATAATGTTGATGATTCTATTCATGTAAATGATGATGATGGTGATGACAATGATGAGGGTGATGACAACGATGATAATGATGATGATGGCCATGATTTCAACAATGATACTATGGACATGGGTCTTGATACCACTGTGAACAAGGTGTTAGGAGATATGAGGAGATCTGAGGGAGTTATAGTTGAAAATGTTATTGTGAGCCAAAGTGAAGGGAGAGGAAAAGAATATGGTGAGAGTGTGTGTACCCGAACCTACATTTCAGAAGGGCAGCCGCATCTACTACCAGGCCGCATGTGTTGCGAGCAGGTATTGAACAAGACATAAGTAGCCCACTTATGCATTTGCACACCCAAGCTAGCCATTCTAGCACCTCACAACAGGTGATAGTCGCACATACGCACGAGGATTTAGTACGAAATCTATCTAGCTTTCATTAGGAGAGTACAAATATTGAAAATAGAGGACCGCAACCCCAGTTCTCACTTTCTTTATGTGCACAATCAAGTCTAGTGCCTTTTGAATTGCCAATCTTTATTCCTAGGACACACATGGATACATCTTTTATTGGATGTCTTAGTGACCCGATCGGAACACCCCGAGTAGCTCCACAAGTTAGACTACAGGGACAAGGTGGAAGTCTTGTCATTGTCAATGATATGCCAGCAATGAACACAAGCCACACGGTTGTTTCATCAACAATTGTGTCAACGAAACGCCTAAGTGGCTCTAAGTGGCTCCGGTGTTAGATTACCTGACTTTGTGTCAAAGGAAGATCTCGACGGCGCCTTAAAGGCTGTTGAAACCATGATATGGAACTTTATTGTTGATGAGATTTCTGGAGTTAAGAGGCTAATGAAAAGGAAGAACCTTGTTGTAGAAGAAGTGCAAGAACCTCCACCTCCACCAGTATAGAATGTAGACATGTTTGTGGACGAGCTGAAGTCTCTGTTGTTTGCCAAACTAGTATCTCAATCTCCTGTTGAACAAACTGATGTTGATCTTGTTAGTCTTCTAAGGACTCAACAACCACAAGAAGTTCCTCAAATGTTTTCTTAGTTACTAGCAGATGTTGTCCGTGCTACTGATATTGATGCATTCAATAATGATGTTCTAAAATCAATCAATGACATGCAACAAGCATTTTCTGATCTTTCTAAGATTGTTCAGTCATCCTGCAAGACTAAGAAGCACAGAACTTTGGGAGAGTTTGAGCACAGTGTTGAGACAGTTAATCTTTAAGGAGATGAAGACAATGTAGATCAGGCTCAAAACCAAGGAAAGAATCAGGATAGAATGCAGAGAATTTGTTCTATATGTTGATTCTGAAGTAGTATCAAGGGTTGAAAACCAAAGGTAGCTACTAGAGAAGGAGTATTGATGATCACTGTCATCTCTTCTGTTGATATCATTGACCTAACTTCAGATGATGATGAAGATGATTTGTATGAGAAGTTTTGAAAGGTCAAAGAAGAAGAGAAATAGAATTTGATGAATGATTTTGATGATGATCATGTTAATGATGAAACTATTCCAGAGAATGAAGCAAGTGTACTTGATAGTTTGTTGGAGGACAGAGATTCAAATTTGTTACAAGTAATGTTTGGATAGGGTACTACTGAAGATATTTACTTGAGCCATGTTCACAATGAGATTGTAGAGCTAAATCAGAATGAAGTGCCTATTATTCCAGTGTTTCATAAATTCAATTTTCCAGATGCTACTAAAATTCCTGCTAATCAACAAAGTCCACCAAGGCGTTCGAGTCCTCAAAGCCAACCTGTTCTACCAAGCAAGTCTGATCAACCTGATGAAACTGTTCACATGCCTAACATAGATGAAACTGGTCCTTCCAATGTTAATGCACTTGAAGATGATTTTGGTCCTACATAAGCTGAGTTGAGACAGATAAGACTTGCTCTTAGAGTGCCATTTCTTGAAGAGGAGAAGAAGAAGATTTTTGTACACCATATCAGACCTATTGAGTATCAGGAAGAATATGTTAGTATGCTCAACTATTTGAGGCAAGCACAAAGAGCTGTAAAGTGTAAGTCAAAGATAGTCACTAAAAGAAGTTCGTCTGAAAAAGTTCATCAAAATTTGGTATCCAGTTTTCACTGTTCAAAGAAGAAATATGAGTGATTATACCTTTACTGAAGCTGACTTTCACAACCTGAATGTGGATGACTTAGAGCATATGTTTCATTTATTCAAGGAGATGACTATAAGGAAACACAACATTACCTTTGCCTTGGAAACCATTAAGGGATTTATCATAAGGCATATTTTCTATACTTACTGTTATGACTTCCATTTAGGGATAGAGATAAATCAAAGGAGAATGAACATGACAAAGCAGGATATGACTCTTCCAGGTTTAGAAGACTATCCTTTGTTCACGGTGCTAGAGCAACCAGAGTTTGGTGTTGTCTACAAGAATGGATGAAAGAAGTTTCCTAAGATTTTCTGAAGTTGCAAAATTTTCTGATGAAACACTTAAGGTGATAAGGCTTCAACTCAAAAGTAGACATGAGGAGAGTGAAAGACAAAGATTTGTTGTTGGTGACCACGTGCCAAGAAGGGACAGAATTGTTATGGAAAGAACTATAGATATTTTGGATGATAGAATTGAGTTCAGGAAGGCTATCAGACGTTTTGAATCACTTTTGGGAATCAGAGAAAACAGAGTTAGAAGATTCACAAATTGGTCCAAAAAAGGGAGATTGTTAAGTGTTGGTTTGAATCAATTTGTACTTGTATTGTGCCTTAAGTCATGTTATGCTTTGTATGAGGTCAAGGTATGTTTTACCCATATATAAACTTTGTTTCCTTTGTTTCTTTGTAGAACTTTTGAACTCATATCATGTACTTGTGACTAAGAGATATATGACAACAACATTTTCTCTCTCTACATTGTCTCTCTAAATTGTATGCTTTTGAATGATTCTTGATTTGTTTTGATCTTATATGCTTGAATTATGGAACAAATTTCTATCCTTCAAGTAACACTCTTGAATTCTTCAATGATACAAACCTTGCTTGGTCAAAAATACTTTGAAGAGGTTTCTAAATTTGGAAATTTTTGAACCCAAAACCTCTGGTCTATAGACCCAGAGCCTTTGGTTCTAAAATCATAAATTTTTGAAATAAATGCACCCATGTCTATAAAAAGGTGTAATCATGAAGAGACAGAGGAACCCGTCTCTGTATTCCAAATCTAGAGGTTCTGTCTATATAGAGCCTCCTCTAGTTATTCTTGTGTGTTTTCACTCTGAATTGAGATGCGACTTATTTTCAAGGTGACAACCCTGTTATTTCCATTTTCCCTCCGCGCGTGGTGTGTGATGTATACACACTTCCTCCATTTCGAACCTCCAAAATCCACGTGGTGTTTTTCTATGGGTTATGCCTTTCAAACATCAAAACTCAAACGTTTTCCACTTGAGTACTCTCTCTCCTCCACCACCATGAAACCCCATTTTTCCCTAGAATTTGATTTTATCATTATTAGATTCCCTCTGCTTTTCTCTTATTCAAATCTTCGAGTTTTCATGCATTCTTCGAACCTGCAACAATGGCATCATCACAACCTCAAACTCAAAGACCTGAATCTAATTATGATGCTTCACAAGAACAAGCCTCACAAATCAAATCGACCCAGGGAACAAATGCTGAGTATGTTCCTCTTCCACTTAAACCAAAAATCACAAGATTATCATGGACATGACTATATTTGATTCCTCATATGCTCTCTTGATCAATGTACTTCAAATCACTACCTGTGCCCAGCCCTAACTTTATCAGTTGACGACATTCCTAAGCGATACATTCAGGAATTCTGGCAAACATGTGCCTCTGATGTTGATGAAGCTGAAGTTATAGGATTTGTTAACTGTGGAAAAGATGAGGTCGGAAAATTAGGTTTTGATCGCAACACTATCTCCAGAGCCCTGCTACTGCCAACAAGGAAGGAGATTAACATTAGGCATTACGTAGAGGACTCCTACTCTGAAAAGATTGTAGGTTTTCTAAGGTTCATTGGATATGATAAAGAGATTCATTATCCCTCTGAATTTAGAAGACAGTACTTGCCCCCATGTGGAATGTCCTCTTCAGTATTTTGAACAGAGCTCTAACTTGCAAATTGGGTAATATGGATATGTAAAGCACCAGCATCTTGATCATAATGTATGGAATATACTTTGAGTTAGCTCTGAACTACTCTTAGCTAATCTATAATGAGGTTCTTGTTGTTGTATAGAAGAACCAAGATCAGAGCAAGGGTAAAGCTCTGCTTGCATTTCTCTTCCCCAGATTCCGCTCATTGTTCTTAAGGCGTGGCCTGGATAATGCAGAGATTCCCCTCTCTAGGAAGAAGGTAACGGTATATAAGATGAGGACTCACAAACCTACTACAGTTTCTGGAGGCTATCCTTATGTCAGGCCTCTGTATTCCAAGATGCGATGTTACATAAAGGATAATAAAGTAAAGAGATCATATATAAGTACTTTCGAGGACTCAGAATCGAGACTCGAGATACCAGTGAGAATAGCAAGAGAAACTGATGACGAGGAAGATGTGAGATATGAGGGAGTAGAGGCAAGAGAGAACTAAAAATCAAAAGAGAACTAAAAATACTTAGAGGGAAGTAGTTAAAAAATCAAGAGATATTGTGAATCGAGAGGAAGAGAGAACTAAAAATATTGAAGTCAGAGAGGGTAATGCAGAAGAAGATGAGTTACTGGATGATGAAGTTGAACAAAAATCATCTTTGCATATCGATAGTGCAGAATAAACCAAGGCAACAAGAAGAAGAAGACTTAAAGTGGTTGAGAGTGAGGAAGAAAATGCCATAGAATAAGAATAAGGCACACCACAAAACCCACCCCCAGTGCTACCGCATTATCTGACAAGGCTGGTCAAGCAGTAAGGGTTATTGAAGAAGAGGTGCACGCCTGCCCAACCCCAGCTAGTTAACCAGAGGCACCTCCTTCTGCCTTTGTATAAATTATCAACCAAGTGGAAGCCACAATTTTGGGATCATCCTCTCAAAATGACGGGTTCATTGAAAACATAAGTACATATTTGCCCCACGGTATGACACCACCCCACACAAAGGCATGTGCTGCCTCTCTACACATCACAATTCCAACTGCTTGTCCAGAGCAATCACCAATAATCGCACATGACGAAGAGGCTATTAAACAACCTCCAAGTCCTCGCTCTCTTGAACATATGGCGGAATCTGGATCCCCATATGCATTCAAGATTGCCAGAACCCACGTAGTTTCTCTTTATTTGGAAGAGTCGCAAGGATCGGAGGGAACTCCTTATGTCCTCAACTTCAAACAGGGTTACCAAGGCATCCCAAGAATAGGGATTTACTTTGGATCATGTGTTGATCCAAAGGTTACCACCTCTGACCTTGTTACAAAGGATGAGTTCCAAACCTTTACGTACAATGTTCAGAAATCCTTGGACGATTTAAAACTTCTATATACAAGACCAGGGACCTCTACCTTGGATTCCTCTGATTTATAAGCTCTCAAATATAAGGTAGAGGATGTGCAATCCATCTCCACATCCAACGTAACAAAGATCGATGCTCTGCAAACCTAGCTTAGCCAAAGCCAGAAATCAACAACTGTTCAAGATCAATTCAGTGCTCTAGCTTTAGAGGGTAAAGCGAATGGGGAAGTTGTTAAGAACCTAGCAGATGCGATTAACAAAATACATGTCAAACAAAATCCTCAACCACCATATTCTGAGGAGATTCTTACCAAACTCACCGCCGAGATCAAGTCCATGATTACTTCTTCAATGCAACATACATCCTTGTGAAATGATTACATCAGCAGAATAGAGGTCAACCAACTAGGTAACAAGTGCTCTAGAAGGTAAAAGACATTGGTGACAAGTTCACAACCTCTGCAAACAGTGCCACTACACAAGTAAAAAAGAATGTGGCTCTGATACACTTCAAGGCTGACGTTGAGATAAACAAGTCCACCCTTGCTGCTAGTGATATATGTGACATGATTGAAATGTATGTCAAGAAGAACCTCCCTAGAAAGCAGAAGAAGAAGAAAGTTGAAACCTCTTGCCAAGGTGAAGCGGCCAAGAAGACAAGGTTTGATGATCAAGAGGGACCAGGTGTCTCTGGTCCTCAAGACCATCAAAAGGGAGAGAAGTCGCAACATCAACCACTCTCTGCCAAACTTATTAGTTATGTTCTTT
The DNA here is from genome assembly GCA_023525745.1 of Arctium lappa. NCBI lineage: Eukaryota > Viridiplantae > Streptophyta > Magnoliopsida > Asterales > Asteraceae > Arctium > Arctium lappa. Next base: position 92,599,869 of record CM042048.1, read on the forward strand.
TCAAGCCCTATTCATTAGCACAATAAAAATAGAAGACAGTTATCTCAGAACCTGTATTGCAGAAGAGCATAGAACTAGAGGGACATCTGGTCTCTGCTGAAGAACCTTCAATGACTATTGTTGCACCAAAAGTTGTATCCTTTGAAATAACATCAATCCCTGTAAATACAGAAACCATGGATGAAGAAGAAGAAGAGACTACCTTCAAACATTCCAAGAAGTCCTCTACCTCTGCCTTTTCTTTTGTGTAACTCAAAGCTTAATCACCACCCAAAACTTTACCGAAGATTGCTACCACCACACTTCCTCGTGTCACTGAGGACAGAGTTGGTGATGTAAAGAAGCAGATGGACCAATTGAGAGTGAAGATTCCTCTACATCCCAACAGAACAAGAGAGCCTGAAATGAAGTTGAATGAATCCACAAGTACCTCTACAATGAAAGAAAAGAAAACGTTTACTTCCAATCCAATCTACATGCTAGAGTTCAAGCTGATATTAAGAGAAGATTTCTTCAATTCAAATCCTAGGTAAAACATCAAGTATACTCTGACTCTGATATAAAGAGGGTTATTTTATTAGAATAACCCTTCACTCTTTTGCCTACAAGTCAATCATATATGCAGGATACTCAATTGAAAGAGAAGATAGATCTTTGTGTAGATTTACAGATGCTGACCTGATGAATCTCAATCCTTATGATCTTCACCAACTCTTTGGATTTACAAAGCAGAAGCTAGGAGAAAAGAAAGAGTACACCATTGCCAATGGAGAGATCAGAGAAACAATGAGAGAGTGGGTTAAGTACTTCAGCAAAATAGATTTCCAGATTGCCTTGAACCTTGGTGTAGAAAAGCTAGCCCTCACTGCTCCTCATGAAGCACTCAAAAATATCAATATGGCACCCGTAGCCTCTGTAATTGTCGAACTAGAGCTAGGGTTTGTCTACAAAAATGATTTTAAATATCATAAGCTTTATAGAACAAAGGAATCCCATAAGTACTCCAATGTCACTCTGCATTGGTTCTAGAAGGAAATTTTGAAGAGGATCGAAAGACGTACTGTCCAGCAAGAGTCTACCAACTCAAGCATCTCGGACACAGATTCTACGATCAGATTCAAACAACTTATCATGAATTATCAGAGAATCCTAGTTGATGCCTTCATAAATCCTGTAAATAACTTTGCATAAGTATTTTCTAGTAATAGTTTATCTTTTGTACTTAGTAATGAAACATCTTTTATAGAAGTTGATTTTCACCTCTTGCATTCTAGTACAAATCTTTAAATTCCATTTTTTCTTTTTTCAATCCTTAGGGAGATATTTTTAGCCCCACTCCTTATCATGTAAAAGTATTGTAAAAAGAAGACAAGCCTTGAAGCAAGAGGATCTCTGCATTTCTAGCATGTTGAACTAGAGCCTACTCTTGCCAAGTATTACTTACAGAGAAGTGCCCAACCAGAAAATAATCTTCGGATGTAGAGACTTTGGCCTTCGGATGCAGAGCCTCTGGCCCCCTCTGTATCAATTCTCTAGAAATCAACAAAGTGTTCTCTCTCGCAGTGGAGTCATCCAATGATAGTATGCCACATCAGCAGAAGCGGTTACTTTACCTTTCCTAGTGGAATCCCTCCGTTGGCTATAAGATTGATATTGATATTATTCTCTTATAAATAGGAAGATTGTGTTCGTTAGAAAATGAGTTTGCATATCATTACACACTATCACAATGGATTCATCCAATGTTCGTTGAGAAAGAGTGAGTAATTCTGAGTATTTTACACACACACACAAGTAAGTGTGCTTTGTGTTTTCTTCACTGTAATTTTAGATCCTTGCTCAATTTAATACAAATGACTTTGATGGTTATAGTTGTTTGTATTCTCTCTTTCATCTAGGTTTTCTATTATATTTTGATATATATCTTATTACTTCTGCTATATTATTCAATATTGATCATTAACCAACAAGAATAATAGGACAACATAAGTTGAATGGAAATTGATGATGTTGAACTTGATTTGTTTGTTGATACCTTGGGCGAAGATATGAAGAGTTATTTATCCAAGGGTATTAACGGCGTTGCCGTTAAATCGAACGAGGATCGTAGATCGCCAATGATTTAATCATCCAAAATTCCCATGTTCTTTAGGGTCTGAAGAAAAATGATATTTGTCGAGATATCTCCGTCGATCAGGTTCCTTTTAGTGTAACAATTATTGATCATCAATTGGATTATCAGTCCATCATGATGTTGCTGCCATGAGTCGCATATATCTTCTTGATCGAAGTAGTCGGCATTGTTTCAAGTGATGTCTCGGCTTCAGACCTGTTAACCCTAAAAATAGATAACTTGCCTCGAAGTTTTCCAACATGTAGTAATGAAATTAACGACTTTAGTATGTACGAGGGAAGGTGGTCGTTGATCTTTCAGATCAATTTTTTTTGTAAGAAATTCCTTTAGATGACCTTTTGGGATAAGTCATGCGATCTCTTTTCGAAGAGCAACACAATTATCAGTAGTATGGTCGTGATCAATGTGGAAATAACACCACTTGGTCTTATCGTTTTGAGCGTCTGGCTTGTCGCTCTTTTTAGGCCATCTTATGATTGTCTTTAAAGATTTTAAGGCTTCGACTAGTTCTTTATGAGTCCCTTTCAACCCATATTCGAAAATTTTAGGATGCGAGGGAAAATATTTCTTTTTATCAAACTTGACGTTGGAAATTGGACATGATTGATCTTGTCGAGGATGATTCTTTGCTTCGAACTCTAGTCACCTGATGCTTAAGGGTCGCTTGTCCTGGATATGCTTTTTTGAAAGATCAAATCATCCTCGACTGGCATATGCGTGTGCGTTCTGGCTTTATGCCTTAAATGGTTTTTGCAGGATATATGGTTAGATCCATATATAGTTCTGATTCTTCAGCTAAATCTCTCTTGTATGCGTCGATTGTTGTTCGAATATCAGAGTTATGAATACTAATAATTTCAGAATTAAAACGATTGAAGTAATTGTGCACAGATTCCCCACTATTTTGAGTGACATAATACAAATCATTGTTTTGCTTCTCCATTTTATGACTACTCGCAAATTTCGGGAAAAATTGATTAACCAATTCCACGAAGGAATTAATCGGACGAGGTTTCAAGTTAATAAGCCATTGGAGTGCATCTTCGGTTAAGGATGCCCCAAATCTTTTGCACATGCATACTTCCTAATAATTTATGGAATTCCAGTCTACATTGATTTCTTGTATGCGACATGCACATTAGGATTTGAAGTCCCAAAATATTTTAGATTCAACGTCGGAAAATTATACTTCTTAGGAATGTTGACCAAATCTATAGGGACTAAAACTGACAAAATATAAAACTAAGACGAAAAACGAGGACTAAAAGTGAAAAATATTAAGACTCGATAAAGAAAAAGACTAAAAACGACAAAAACACAAAAAAATAAAGTATAAGGACTAAAAACATAAAAACACTAAACTTAGAAACTAAATGGACTAAAAATGACAAAAGATGAAACTAAAAGCTAGAGGTACTAAAACTATAAAAACTTGAAACTTAAAAATTATAGGGGCTAAAAGTGATAATTTCTAAAAGTTAAAACTTGAAGGACCAAAAATGTCAAACCCCTAAACTAAACTACAAGGACTAAATATGCCAAAAGATAAAAGACTTAACTGAGTTAACAAAACTAACCGAAAAAGGACTAAAATTTTAAAGAAAATTAACAAAAATTTAACAAACTAACTACAGGGACCAAAATTTCTAATTTTTAAAAAACACTTAACTGACTTAACAAGACTAACGACAAATTGGACTAAAAAGTAAGAAAACTAACTGAACTAACGGATATGAACCAAATTTGTCAAAAACATAACGGAACAAATGGAGTTCTGTTAAGTCACTATTCATCATCTTCAAGATCACAACTCAACATGCAAAACATAATATGGATTCGATTTTTTACAATAAAAACCTTCTTTTATGTTCTCTTAAGCTACCTCAATCGATTAAAACTCAAATCATGCTCTCTATCTCTCTATATTTGCTTCCAAAAAATACCAAAAAATCTCGAAATCGATTTGAACTTTTGTTTTCTTCGAAATAAATCATCCTTTAGGTACCAAGAGACTTAATTGAAGCTATCTGATTAATTATATCCCGAAATAACCTCTCAAACTCGAAACAGAAGAATTCCGGCAAAATGTGAATTTTCCGGCGAGCTTTTTTGTGAACTATTATGGACCAATATTACCTGAAAATTGATGAAAATCAATAGATCAATGATATTATCAAGCTATAGCATCGAAATAAGTAGTTAAAAAACAAATTCCGGTTAATCCTGTTTTTCCGACGAATCTCCGGCGAACTTTCAAACACAAATATCTCGATGAATTCTTGATAAAATTCGATTCTGAAACTTTATACGTGTTCTAAATCAACAAACGGAGAGATTACAAACGATTAGATCCATTAAAAACGAGATTAGTAATCATCGTGATTGTGGAAAAAAAATCCAAACAAAAAAAACTAAGTCCACAACGCGCAGAGGCATTGCGTGAAGTTTGAAATCCAAAAAAAACGAAGTATAGAACACGTAGATAGGCTTTTGCGTGAAGTAGGATGATGCAGATGGTTGTTTGCGTGAAGTTGTTACAATGTCTTGCGAGTTCTGTTGATAAGGCTTGCGTCAAGTTGATTTCATTTTCATGTGGCTTGCGTCAAGTAAAGAACTGAAGTTTCCTGCATCAAGTTGAAAATTAATTTCGTTGAAATTCAACCAACATTGACCAAAATGTTTGACCAACTTTCTTCTTCAATCTCACGTATTTGTTGACCTGCACATCTCAAAACTCCAAACAAAATATTAGCATTTGAATTTTGGATCAAAAATATACACAAATAACTTTTAACATCTCAACAAAAATTATGGATCAAAAACTCAGATTTGAAAATTTTCTCATGAACACCTTCAAGAACACTATGAATTTGAAAATTTTCAAAACTTCAATTTTGTGATTAAAACTTGAAATCAATGATCAAATCATGTCCAAAACATGTTTTTATAAATGAATTTGCATTAAAATGGATCAAATCAACCACAAATTGCAAAATCAAACTTCAAAAATTTTCACAGAACACTTTTTCCCAAGAACCCAAAGTTTTTCAAATTTTTCAAATTCCCTGAATTTTGAAGTGATTTTGGAAAGATTTTGATGCAAAACAATTATAAAATGATAGAGAAACATATTGCAATCAAAATCAAATCTAAAAACGACCTAAAATTTCATAACCCATTTGTGTTCTTCAAATCTTCAAAAATGGTGATTTCTTCAAATTTTCTTCAAATCTCTTCAAATCTTGGAAGAATTTTGTTGAAATTGATCATATTTAATCTCCCAAAGCTCTAATACCAATTGTTAGGTCCGAGATCTAGACATTCATGTTTGAGATTCATGTTTGAATTGACATTCAAGTACCACATATGACGAGTATGCACAGGAGAAATCAGGGAACAATAACTTTAGGTACCCATTTAAAAGTGGGTCCTATCGGATTAGCACAAGATTTTGGTATCCATTTGTATATGGATCCTCTGAACTTTTGAAAAACCTTTGAGGCGTATGACTTATAAGAATAGACATGATAAGTACCAAACCAATCATCAGAATATCGGCGAGAAACAAAATCATTACGTCTATAATTAGATGACTTAGTAGCAGACCGAGATAATTGGAGTAATTGCTTTATTGTATAGCTCTTGTAAGGAATTACAAGTTTTTGTTTATTAGAAGCAACTGTACCAACTACATCAGAACTACTAACAGTCGATCTAATACAAGCATTTTCAGGACATGATTCTGAGTTCTTATCAATCTTCCGTTTTGGTCGCCATTCATTTCTTTCTTCCGACCTTTTCTTTTTCAAATCTAAAACAAAAGATGTAGATTTGTTAGGAAAATCAGATTTCTGAGTTTCTCTTTTCTTGAGCTTACCAGTGTTGTTCCGTTTTTGTGAACGTCGTTTCTTTTGTTTCTTACCTTTCTCATAGTAATCAGTACTCACAGAAACTGATTCACCAACCTTAGTCGATGATTCACCAACTTCATGCACACTAGGTAAAACTACACCATTAATAATAAAAGCGGAATGATCTGGAAGTTTAGCATTAAAGTCAAACATATCAATACTTCCTTCAACACAACCATCATCAGAATTTAAAAAATCATTAGCAGATGCAAATAAGTCATCAAATACAACTTCTGAGGTTTGAGGTGCCTTAGAACATGTTGAACACTCTCTAGATTCAGTTTTAAAAACAGTGTTCTTTAATACAGTAGAAAATACACTTTGTTCAATGGCAACCAAAATTCTTTCATCAGCTAAAATATTTTCAAGTTCCATTATTTTGCTTTCTAACACAAGTGGAGGAATATAAATCTTAGCTTTAATTGGTTTTGCCTCCATCTCTTGTGTAGAATAACTAGCAAAATAATCATTTGAAAGAAACTTTGGCTTTTCTAAAAGATAACTATCATTCAGCTTTTGATAGCAGAATGGTAGTTGCATTTTCTTTAAATTCTTTCTGTTTTCATCTTATTTGGCTTCAACCTCATCAGTTGACTTTGTAACAAATTTGGGTTTTAAATTAGAATATTTACGAGCATCAAAAAGAAAATCAAAGTTATACAGTGTTGGTTGTTTTTTGATGGTTTCTTTAAGTAGTGGGGGTTATCATAACCGAGTCCCCACTTCTCTTTTACATCAGCTTCGTCATTAGGGGTGTTTAAGAAAATAGTTTGATCTCTTTGTCCTCTAACATATAATTTTGCTTCCAAATCATTTACCTTTTTCACTAAGCTCTTGTTTTCAGCCTGCAATTTATGAGCTTTCGGTATACATTCTTGTTTTTCAATATCTGACTTTGAAAACTTGGAAACAATTTCAGAAATCATACTTTCAAAACAATCTTTTTGTAATTTAAAATCAGAAGTAGATTTGTTTAGAGAGTCAATCAGATCTTTGTTCCTAACAAGTTTCTTGTTAAGTTCTAAAATCTTTTGATTTTTCTTTGCAACTCTACTCTTTTCCTTTTTCAGCTTAGATTGAAGGTCTTGAAGTTCGATCATCATGGCTCACATTTTGGTTAAAAATCAGATTTAGATAAGTTTAGTACCTCATCGAATGTCTCTTCATCAGATTTATCAAACTTCACCTCTTTACCCATCAAACACATATGTGTTGTCTCTTCCTTTTCATCCTCGGAGTGGTCTATCCAGAACTCATCATCATCCATTAGTGCCTTTCCTGCTTCTTTCTGTTTTGCAAGCAACATCTTCTGCTTGTAGTAGTCTGAATTCCTGATGGTAGGCTTTCGGCAGTCCTTGGCATAATGACCAAGCTTTCCGCAATTGTAGCACTTAACCATCTATTCACTCTTCTTCTCAGTTCCATTTTCATTCACATACTTCTTCTTCTCTTCTGTCTTTCTTTCACCAAAACTCTTCTCCTCAAATCCCTTTCCTTCCACCCGTTCTCTATGCTCGTGAATCTTTGATCCAGACCAATATCTCTGAGAGTTTGAACCCGGTTTCTTATAGAACTTCTTTTGAAATGCACGAGTCAACAACAACATGGCTTGCTTTAGGTTTTCGCCTTCATCACTGTCAGTGTTTGAATCTGCAGAATCATCTGAGCTTGGAATCACAATTTTCTTCTTCTTCTTCTTTTCTTTCTTCTCCTTCTTCTTCTGACCAGCCACTAAAGCAATCGGGTCAACAACTTTCTCAATCTTCTTTTTCTCACTTCTTTTCTCTTCAATCTCTTCCTCATTTTGCCTCAATGTCTCATAGACATAATGTAGTGGGATATCACTGAGGTCTTTCATTTGCTTCATTATCCTCGTATGTTTCTTCCATTCAGGTTGGAGAATGCTGAGGAATTTGACGTTGTTCTAGATTTGCTTCTTTTTGACTTTGTTCTTTGACAACTCATTCAGAAGAAGAACAAATCTTTCATAAGTATCCTCAAGGCTCTCATTCTCTTTATCCTTAAACTCTTCGTAGCTATTAATGTAGTTTGCTACTTTCATCTAGTTGCCTTTGAACCCATCATCATCTTCTGGAGTTGATCCCACATCTTTTTGGCATTAGCTTTGTAGCTGTCAATCTTGATGTATATTTCATTTGGAATACTCTGTAAGAGAAGAGATCTTGCTTGTTTATCAGCCTTGTGTCTGCTCTTTTGTTCCTCAGTGTACTGTGAGATGTCTTTTGGAACAGTCTTTGTTTTTCTAACTCTATCTTCATCTCCATCTTCACTATCGGAAGATTCTTCATCAGGTATTTCCATTGTGGGTGGAACCATTGGACCTTCAGTAATAGATAAGAGAATGATCTCTCTGTTTGTGTGTCATTCAACGAAATCAAGGAATCTATCCTTCCATTGCTCATACTCCCCTTTAAACAGAACATGGGGCTTTACATCAGTACCGATTGAGAGCGCATCCTTGGAAGTCATCCTGTTTCAAAAGTTTACAATAAGAACTTGACAAATATCGTTACTCCAATAGAAATCAAGTAATACAGAAAAACTTAGAAAGAAATTTCAGAAAATTAATTTCCAAAACTCTCCAAGTGTGGAATTCGCAAATCACTATGAACTACAAAGAATTCGCACAAAACAATGAATTACAGAGAATTCGTATGCTAGACAAACTCTAGAATTCTCAGGCTAGTACAAATCAGAATTTGCATACAAACAAATTCAGAATTCGCAAATAAGCACAAGTCAAGAATTCGCACACACAGAATTTGCACGTATGTATATGCGAGTTCTAAGAATTCGGATATAACACAATGCAAGTTCTGAACTTATAAAAAAATTGACAATTAGACTTTTCGCATGAACACAATTAGCAAAACAAACAAATACGAATTCAGAACTTAGAAAAATATTTGAAAAACAAGAATTCGTATCACTCACTTAAGCAAAATCAGAGGAATTCGCATATAGTTAGATGTGAATTCATAAGAATTCGTATCCTACTTTATACGAATTCTACACTTGAAAGATTTTTCTCAAAAACTTTTCGCAAAAGAGACTTGTGAGAATTCTGAAGGCTATGCGAATTCTATCCTTTGACAAACTTTACAAACACTTTTCGCACAAAGACTTATGCGAAATCTTTTCTGAGAATTCTTTCGTTAACATTTTTCACAAAACATTTTATGCTAATTAGGACTTTTCACACAGAAGGCTATACGAATTCAGAGGATTTCTCACAACTCACACGTACGAATTCTATGCAATTCGCACATGACACACTTCTGAATTCTACACTTACGAATTTTCAGAAACACTATTATGAGAAATCTAGATGTCTGCGAGTTCTTCGTGCGAGTTCTTGTGGTGTTCTGCTAGTTCTTCAGATCTCGTCGAAAATACTCTCTGATTTCCTCAAAAACCCATCTAAACTTCGAATTTCGATCTGTAATTTTGACTAAACGCTCTCTAACACATCTAGAATGGAATTCTACCACTGAATTTCGATAAAGAATACTAACGATTATCAAACCAATTACAGTGTCATGAACTCGTGAACTCAAAAACTCGTAAAATTCATCAGATTGATCCCAATTACAGTGCAAGACCCAAGTAAACCTATACAAGATCAACCTAATACACTATACGAACAGAATCAAATCAATTACAACCCGAATTTCACGCAAAAACTCAAAATTCAATCTATGACTCAACAAGCACAAGTCAAGAATTCGCACACACAGAATTTGCACGTATGTATATGCGAGTTCTAAGAATTCGGATATAACACAATGCAAGTTCTGAACTTATAAAAAAATTGAGAATTAGACTTTTCGCATGAACACAATTAGCAAAACAAACAAATACGAATTCAGAACTTAGAAAAATATTTGAAAAACAAGAATTCGTATCACTCACTTAAGCAAAATCAGAGGAATTCGCATATAGTTAGATGTGAATTCATAAGAATTCGTATCCTACTTTATACGAATTCTACACTTGAAAGATTTTTCTCAAAAACTTTTCGCAAAAGAGACTTGTGAGAATTCTGAAGGGTATGCGAATTCTATCCTTTGACAAACTTTACAAACACTTTTCGCACAAAGACTTATGCGAAATCTTTTTGAGAATTCTTTCCTTAACATTTTTCACAAAACATTTTATGCTAATTAGGACTTTTCACACAGAAGGCTATACGAATTCAGAGGATTTCTCACAACTCACACGTACGAATTCTATGCAATTCGCACATGACACACTTCTGAATTCTACACTTACGAATTTTCAGAAACACTATTATGAGAAATCTAGATGTCTGCGAGTTCTTCGTGCGAGTTCTTCGTGCGAGTTCTTGTGGTGTTCTGCTAGTTCTTCAGATCTCGTCGAAAATACTCTCTGATTTCCTCAAAAACCCATCTAAACTTCGAATTTTGATCTGTAATTTTGACTAAACGCTCTCTAACACATCTAGAATGGAATTCTACCACTGAATTTCGATAAAGAATACTAACGATTATCAAACCAATTACAGTGTCATGAACTCGTGAACTCAAAAACTCGTAAAATTCATCAGATTGATCCCAATTACAGTGCAAGACCCAAGTAAACCTATACAAGATCAACCTAATACACTATACGAACAGAATCAAATCAATTACAACTCGAATTTCACGCAAAAACTCAAAATTCAATCTATGACTCAACAAGCACAAGTCAAGAATTCGCACACACAGAATTTGCACGTATGTATATGCGAGTTCTAAGAATTCGGATATAACACAATGCAAGTTCTGAACTTATAAAAAAATTGAGAATTAGACTTTTCGCATGAACACAATTAGCAAAACAAACAAATACGAATTCAGAACTTAGAAAAATATTTGAAAAACAAGAATTCGTATCACTCACTTAAGCAAAATCAGAGGAATTCGCATATAGTTAGATGTGAATTCATAAGAATTCGTATCCTACTTTATACGAATTCTACACTTGAAAGATTTTTCTCAAAAACTTTTCGCAAAAGAGACTTGTGAGAATTCTGAAGGGTATGCGAATTCTATCCTTTGACAAACTTTACAAACACTTTTCGCACAAAGACTTATGCGAAATCTTTTTGAGAATTCTTTCCTTAACATTTTTCACAAAACATTTTATGCTAATTAGGACTTTTCACACAGAAGGCTATACGAATTCAGAGGATTTCTCACAACTCACACGTACGAATTCTATGCAATTCGCACATGACACACTTCTGAATTCTACACTTACGAATTTTCAGAAACACTATTATGAGAAATCTAGATGTCTGCGAGTTCTTCGTGCGGGTTCTTCGTGCGAGTTCTTGTGGTGTTCTGCTAGTTCTTCAGATCTCGTCGAAAATACTCTCTGATTTCCTCAAAAACCCATCTAAACTTCGAATTTTGATCTGTAATTTTGACTAAACGCTCTCTAACACATCTAGAATGGAATTCTACCACTGAATTTCGATAAAGAATACTAACGATTATCAAACCAATTACAGTGTCATGAACTCGTGAACTCAAAAACTCGTAAAATTCATCAGATTGATCCCAATTACAGTGCAAGACCCAAGTAAACCTATACAAGATCAACCTAATACACTATACGAACAGAATCAAATCAATTACAACTCGAATTTCACGCAAAAACTCAAAATTCAATCTATGACTCAACAAGCACAAGTCAAGAATTCGCACACACAGAATTTGCACGTATGTATATGCGAGTTCTAAGAATTCGGATATAACACAATGCAAGTTCTGAACTTATAAAAAAATTGAGAATTAGACTTTTCGCATGAACACAATTAGCAAAACAAACAAATACGAATTCAGAACTTAGAAAAATATTTGAAAAACAAGAATTCGTATCACTCACTTAAGCAAAATCAGATGAATTCGCATATAGTTAGATGTGAATTCATAAGAATTCGTATCCTACTTTATACGAATTCTACACTTGAAAGATTTTTCTCAAAAACTTTTCGCAAAAGAGACTTGTGAGAATTCTGAAGGGTATGCGAATTCTATCCTTTGACAAACTTTACAAACACTTTTCGCACAAAGACTTATGCGAAATCTTTTTGAGAATTCTTTCCTTAACATTTTTCACAAAACATTTTATGCTAATTAGGACTTTTCACACAGAAGGCTATACGAATTCAGAGGATTTCTCACAACTCACACGTACGAATTCTATGCAATTCGCACATGACACACTTCTGAATTCTACACTTACGAATTTTCAGAAACACTATTATGAGAAATCTAGATGTCTGCGAGTTCTTCGTGCGAGTTCTTCGTGCGAGTTCTTGTGGTGTTCTGCTAGTTCTTCAGATCTCGTCGAAAATACTCTCTGATTTCCTCAAAAACCCATCTAAACTTCGAATTTCGATCTGTAATTTTGACTAAACGCTCTCTAACACATCTAGAATGGAATTATACCACTGAATTTCGATAAAGAATACTAACGATTATCAAACCAATTACAGTGTCATGAACTCGTGAACTCAAAAACTCGTAAAATTCATCAGATTGATCCCAATTACAGTGCAAGACCCAAGTAAACCTATACAAGATCAACCTAATACACTATACGAACAGAATCAAATCAATTACAACTCGAATTTCACGCAAAAACTCAAAATTCAATCTATGACTCAACACACAGTGTCGACTCCATATTTTCTTGATTTCAAACTTGGATTTGCTCTGATACCAATTGTTATTTCCCAGATTATCAAGTTCTTATGACAAAACAATCACAATTAACAACAACAAGATGACTCAAATACTCAACCTCTTATATGATTTCAATTCATGGATTCGTATACAGACAGGTTACTTTCTCTCTCTACAATATTCAGTTAACGCGTACAATGAATCAAGTCACACACTTCTAACACCCAAATAAACATAGTTATATATCTATTTAGAAACACACGCGTTTACAACACAAAAAAAGAAAATACAAGAATTTGACTTTTGACTTATCACAAATTTGACTTTGACTTTGCTTTGAGAGTTGACTTTGAGCTTTGACTTGGCTTGTCTTTGATCTTCAGTCTTCATGATCTTGTATCCAACAAATATATGCTCTAACACAATGTTTAATCTTGTGATACTCTTGTCGATTGTTTTATTTTGCACAACCCTCAACATGAACTACTTTTAGATGTTGGGGGTTGGATGAATTTTGGGTGTAATTCTCGCTTAAACATGTGATTGGATTTGTATTGTTATTCAATTGATTCAATGAAGCATATGGAATGATTTTTAATGTGTCTGTTAGCATGATCAACTAATGGATAATTTATTGATCTTATTATTCTTAGAGAAAAGTGTTCTAGGATTTGATGTCGATGTTATATGCCTAAAGTAAGAATTGGATAGAGATATACTAATTCAACCTTAGCGTTTAATTAATCTTGTTTGTTAGACAAGTTGAGATTAACTGTTGAGATTGAGAGATTAAACGTTATTCCCGTCTGCAAATGTTGTTATAGCTTGAGAAATTATAGCAACTATTTTCGTGATTAATATTATTGAATTTTGGATTAAATTGCTTTATTAATATTATGTTTGAGTAAGATGAACCCAAAAGGATTCCAATCCCCAACTCCTTTTTTCAATCTGAAATTGTTTCTCTTATTTCCTCAAAAGTCGCTTTATTGGTGTGTTTTAGTTAAATCAATTGTTCTAGTTTAAAAACAAACCAAATTTTGATAGTCCAGTTAATAATTGATATATTCATTGTGATACTTAGTTCCAGGTCCATTGGTTCGATACTCCTACTTTTGGTACATATTACTTGATTCGACCCGTACAATTGTTGTAGATTTAGGGGGTGTAAACCTTCCTATCAACGAGTACCTTGGCTCGTAGGACTCTGGGGGTCCGTACTGCCATTGTTACACGGGGGCAGGCCTCTGATATCAATCTCTTCTTTCCTCACGATCTCTTATGAAAGTACCCTACTTCTTCGGGTAACCTCTGCCAAACTCCCGGATAAGTAGAGGTAAAGATTTAGCTATGAGCTCATGATATCCATTTCCTCTCATCATTTTCTTCCTCCACCTCACTCCCTGCTACCAAGGCCTTCTTGTCTTTCCTTTTAACCTGTCCTCTAGAACTGCCCTCAGAAGCTTTCTCTTTGGGCTTTTATGCCCGAGCCTCTGTGGACTCTGAAACTAAGGCCATAGGGCCTCCAACCACAAACTTTGTTTTCAGAATATGTTTCTCTTGAGCCACTAGAGTGCCAAAAATTGTTAGAGCACATATTTATTGGATTCAAGATCATTAAGATTGAAGACCAAAGTTCAAGAAGTCAAAGCTAGAAAAGTCAACTCTCACTGAAAGTCAAAGTCTTTTGTTAAAAAAGTCAAAGTCAATGTATTTGTATTTGTTTGTTTTCCTTTGTAATTGTCAAGGGTATAAATACCTTTGTTTGTCTTTGTAATCAGTAGTATCAATCAGAAAGAGATGTACACGAATCAGAGAGAGAGCATATTAGAGAAGAGGTTCCTTGATATATCATTCTAGTGAGAGAGTATAGAGAGAGAAAGTGAGTGAGTTTGTAATTCTTGATGATTTAATCAATGACATGTGATTACGATTCTCATCTTGAGTGTTTGTAGCAATTAGAACTTGAATCTAGGACTAACAATTCAGAAACAAGGATCGAATTCAAGAAATTTTGGTCGACATTTTCAAGAACTTGCAAGGAACTGTTGAGATTAGATTTTTTCGATTTTGTATTGTTTTGGTCGTGTAATTGCTTGTTTTAGATTCGATTTGGTGTTTAGAACACATTGTGTTTGATTCTTTTTGTCTAATTCACACTGTTTAGACATGAATTTTGAATTTTTGTTGGATTTGAGTTCGAGTCTGTATACGATCTGTTCTCAGATCGAATTGTATTTTTATTGTTTTAATCTGAAATTGTTATATTGTAACCTGATCGAGTGATGAAATAGAAGATTCGTACAAAGTTTCGAGATCAAATTCGAAGGTTTTGATGGATTTCAGTGGGAAAATCGATTTTTTGTTCGAAGAGCCCAAGAACGCGCAAGATCTGTGAAATGCGCAAGTTCATTGAAAGAACGCGCAAGCTTCATCTGGAAGAATGTGCAAGTCGATGAAAATTAATTTTTGGACAAAACGCGCAAGTCGTTATCTGCGAGTTCTAGAAACGCGCAGATCGAAGCCTGCGAGTTTGAAGTTTGGGAAAAAATTTCTAAGTGTTGGAACGCGCAAGCCATGGTTAGCGAGTTTGCTCAAACGCGCAAGTAGTGCCTGGAGAGTTTTGGAAACACGGACGTCTCTATTAGCGAGTTTATCAAAAACACGCAAGTCTTTGCGTGCGAGTTTCTCAAACACGCATGCTTAAGTCTGCGAGTTCTCTTTGAACAGTGGTTTGCGAGTTTAGGCGTCTGCGTGTTTCTCAGTGAATAGTGATCTGCGAGTTTAGTGATCTGCGAGTTTCCATACTTCGAATATTTTCTTAGAATATTGAAAACTGTAATATGGCCTTTAATTATGAAAAAAATTTCTCTAGGGGCGCTGCCCCTCGACCCCGCAAGGGCGTTGCCCCTTGACCCCACTCGTGCTAAGTCTGCGAAGGGGACAAAGTTCTTATTGTGATCTACTGTTTTTGAATTTCTAATGATCATTTCAAGTTTCTTTGTGTAACAGATAATTCAACATGAGTTTTTCAGCAGAAGAGGTAAAGGATTTCACTATAAATGATTTCATGACTACAATGGAAGCTATGATGGTTAAAGTTGAAGATCTTCAAGATAAATTGGTAAAGGAAAAGGACAGAGTTACTAGAAGAAATGAGAAGATCTTTGAGCTTAATAAGACTATAATTGAAAACAAAGATCAGATTGATTCTCTACGAAAATCTGCATCAGTTTTTAAACATGAAAAAGATTGTTTTGAAAAGAAAATTTTTGATGTTGAATCTAAATTTTCAAAGTATGATTTAGAAAAGAAAAAATCTGTACTAACCGTTTATAAATTGCAGGTTGAGAACGAGAGTCTAACGAAAAAGGTCAATGATTTAGAAGCTAAACTTCATGTGATTGGTCAAACAGATCATACCATTTTTCTAAATACACCCATTGAAGAGTCTGATCTTAAAGAGAAATGGGGACTCGGTTATGATAACCCCCATTACTTAAGGAAAGCCATGAGAAAGCAACCAGGGTTATATAACTTTGATTATCTTGTTTCAGGTGCTTATCATCCTCATTTAAAACCCAAATTTGTTACCAAAGCATCAGAAGAAGTTGAGGCAAGAGAAGATGACAATAGAAAGAATTTAAAGAAAATGCAACTACCATTTCGCTGTGAAAAGCTGAATGATAGTTATCTTTCTGACACACCTAAAGTTCTTTCAAACGATTATTTTGCTACGTATTCTATTTCTGAGATGGAGGTAAATCCTACAACTGCAAAAATTTATGTTCCTCCACTCATTTTAGAAAGCAAAATAGTTGAGCTTGAAAATGTTTTATCTGATGAAAGAATTTTGGCCGACATTGACCAAAGTGTGTTTTCTATTGTCATAAAGAACACGATTGTTCAAAATAAATCTATAATGTGTTATAAAGTTTCGAAGGCACCTCAAACTTCGACTGATAACTTTGATGACTTATTTGAGTCTGTCAGGATCAAATTCTCAACAAGAATTAATTCTCAGAAACAATATCAAAGAAGTTTGCGGAATAACACTTTGATATTCAATGAAACAGTAAATCAACACACAGTAAATATGAATAACAAACTGTAAACTTGTATTGAATGCTTTAAAGTTACAAGATTACACACTCAACCTCAATATTGATAAACAGGCTCACCAATACGAATTCTACTTCTCTAGAATTAGGATCTATGCCTTGAGGTTGATTTCTCTCTATCACTTAGAATGAATTATTCTACTAAAACTATTCTATATCTTCTATACATATACTAAAGAAAAAGATAATTACAAGAAATAAAAATAGCTTCAGTATAACTTCCATGTATATCTCTAAGCACTCCATGAATATCTTCAGTCCATCTAGCTGTTATTCTTTCATGCGAATCTTTATCATATAAGCAGTATTAATCTTCAGCAGCATTAATCTCTTCTAGCAGCATTAACTACTAAGCAGCACTAACTACTAGCAGTACTAACTAGCTAAGCAGTACTAACTTTATTCAAGCAGGACTAACTTTGACTAGCAGTATTAATTCTACTAGCAGTAGTAATACTCAGCAGTACTAACCTTTAAGTCTTCTAGCAGTAGTAACTTTGAACCAACAGCATTAACCATACTTGGTAAATTCTTCAGTTCCCAACAATCTCCCCCTAACTTGACTTTTAGGAAAAGAAGTCAAGTTCTTCAGAATTAATCTTCAAGATGCTTTCAACACCTTTGGTTCAATTTCCCAAATTTGGATCTAGGCCCAAACTTTGATTTACAGTTCTTCTCACCACAATCTTTGCCATCTCTGAATCCTTTGTACAGACCAGTGTAGCTTTAAGCATCCCTTCTAACTTCTCCTTGCTATGCTCATATATTTTGTCCACCAGGTAGTATTCATGATAACAGTTGTCAATAATAATCATGTATACTCCACAGTTTTCAAACAGAATCCATTTGTCAATCTTCTTGAATATGAACTCATGCTTATGATCTTTAATCCGATAGTTCACTCTTTCTGGATCAAACATCATGCACAAGTATTCCAATGTCACTTTGAGAAGATTCTCTTCAGTACCTTTCAACACAGGTTCATAAAGTTTCATCCCCACTTTGTATAGTTCTTCCATATCAGCTCTGGAGCAACTTCTGATAACTTTCCCCCATGTTGAATAAGCTTCAAATGAACCATCAGCTCTCTTGATTCTGAAAAAATTCTTTCCACTGTCTCTTAGAGTATCCCAGAAGATGATCTCTGGAGCTTGCATAGAGATTGGAACAGCCTTCAAAGGTTCCACTATTGTCATGTACGGATCCATACTCTCATCAGTTGGCTTACTAGACTGTTCTGGAAGTTGTACTGATTCTGCTATAGGTACCTCTGAATGCTCTGTTGTAGTACCAGCTGTCTCTTCTATTCTGGGCCTTTTAGACTGCTTTTTGGAAGCAATTGTCTTCACCCTTTTTCCAGTTTTGGCTTCTATCCCAACATTTTCAGGTTCTTCCTTCTTCTCTTTTGCTTTATCTTTTAAGGGTGTGGACTCCTCAGGAAATGGCATTTGAATATTTAGGTCATGCCTTTCCTTCATTCTTCTCTCAGCCTCCTCCCTTTGTGCTGAATCCCCTTGGAGCTTGGCCATTTCCTTGTTATACAACTCTTCAACCTGAGAGTATGCCATGTGGGTAAACATCTCCCCCTTAACACCAATTGCACCTTTCAAGAAGTTTATCATTTTTCTTCTTTCCTGATTGGCCAAAAATGTCTTGGAGGGTTGTCTTTTCTGCTTTTGTTTCTGAATTGGCATCTTCTTAACTTGGAGTTTCTTGACCTGATCTGCTGTCTGAGCTGCTTCTTTCAAGCTCTTTTGGTATTCTGTATTTAACTTCTTGGCCATAATCTTTGCAAGTTCTTTATCCTTTTCTGTTTGCAACTGCTCCTCTTTCTCCATTTGGTCTTGCAACTGCTTTGCTATTACCTCATCCATTTCAATCTGAGACTTCTGTCTTGGAGGCATTTCAGCTTCAACCATCTTCTCTTTTCCTTTTCCCTTTGATTCTTTCAAAACTTCCTTCTCTTTTTCCTTCTCTGAGATCCCTCCTTCATTGATAACTACTCCCTTGGCCTTTTGAGTAGCCTTAGGAGTATCATTCTTTGCTTTGACTAAAGTTTCTGCTATCTCCATTTCTTCCACAGAGAGCCCTATTTCTGCTGCTTCAGTTTCTGCTGCTATTTTTACTTCAGCAGCAGTAACTGTTTCTTTTTCCATTTCTTCCTCTGTCTCCCCCTCAACTTCAGCTTTCTTTTCAACAGTTTCCCCTTCATGCTTCTCCCCCTTGTTGAAAGAATCTTGAACTTTGGCCCTCTTTTTTAGTACAAACTGTTTCCTTCTTTTCTTTTGAACCAGCCTGGTCACCATCTTCTTCAATTTTGCAATCTGAACTTTTTGGGACAGGATAACCAGCTTCATCTCCTCTATGTCTTTTCCTTGTTTCATAACATCTAGGTTGATGTTTCCCATTGTTTCCATCAATTCCTGGTAGTTATATCTGTCCTCACCTTCTCTAGAAGTGTTACCCTCCTTTGAAGGATCATTGGATCTTTTAGTAGTGGAAGTCTTCTGCCTAGCAGAAGCACTATCCACCCCCGTGGTTTCTTGGCACCAGGGACCTTCGAATGATTGCTCATTCAAAGTTGCCATGGGGGAGGTCTTATTGATGTTACCACTTTCCTCCTCTGTGCTAGCAGGAGTAGTGGCAGCCTCATCACCCATATGCTCAACCTCCTCCTCAAAGAGCACCTCCTTGGGGTTGGGAGACACCCCTGTGGTTTCCCTATGGATATTCCCTAAAGGAGAATTCTCCTTTAGAGGGCTTAAAGGCTTGGGGGTTGATGGTACAAGAAGGGAAGGAGCCTTCTTTACCTGTTTCCTCTTGTATGTTTCGGTGATAGGAGAGGTTGGTTTTTCAAGAAGGGACTGGGGGATAGATTTTGAGAGGGAAGGTTGGGATTGGCTAGCAGTAGGATGGTCTAATGGGGGCCTTGACCCTGCTGCCATACCTTCATTGGTTTGGGACACCACCATCATTGTAGAGAACAATGGGGTGTCAACTCCTTCAGAGTCCCCAGCAGATCTTCTCATATTTGAGAAAACCTTACCTTTGGAGGGTTTAGGTACATATACCCCAACAGGTTGAGGTATATCCGTCAATTCATGAGTAATAACTTCTTGAACAAACCTGGGGTACATAAAGAAGCTCTTTTTGTTTCCCATGTTTGAGACAAGATCACTGAAAATCATTTTAGAAAAGTTATACTTTCTGGCAGTGGCTAAGCACACCAAAGCATAAGCAATGGTGCTGCTGAACTCACTCCATCCAGTAGTCTTTTTGGAGATGCAGTGCATAAGAGTATGGACAAAGAAACGCCATTGGGGTGAAAATTTGGCTTTAGAGAATTTGAAAACACCCAATGGGCCTCCATACCTCATTCTTGTAAGAGAAGAGAACAATTCATCATTTGGGATAGAAGTTATACCAGAGGCATCGTCTAGACGTAGACTGATGCGAATAACTTCTTCAGTAACTGTTAAGGGTTGGTCACACACCCTTGTCTTGATCATCTGCACACCATTCTCAGCAACAATGGTGGCATTAGCCCAGAACTGCATTTGATGCTCGATATAGATTGTAGGAGCAACACTAAGAGCATGAGCAATATGGCTTGACTTGAGGAAATCCACAATCTGATGAAATCCTGCAGCTTGCTTTGGCTTTTGTAGCATCGCGATCTCATTGTGCTCGTCTATGAATGCCATGGATGCCATTGAACTGGGATGTTCTTGCCTGAAAGTCTTGGTACTTGAGAGAAAAAGGTTTAGAGTGCAAGTGAACAGTATGCAAAGAGTCGTTATGAACGTTTAGGCGGGCAAAGGGTATTTATAGTATTTGGAACATAAGCAGTATTAACCTAGAGCAGTAGTAACGGACAAGCAGTATTAACCGCGAGCAGTATTAACCGCGAGCAGTATTAACTACTAGCAGTATTAACTAACTAGCAGTATTAACTGTGAGCAGTATTAACCGCGAGCAGTATTAACTACTAGCAGTATTAACTAACTAGCAGTATTAACTGCAAGCAGTATTAACTGTGAGCAGTATTAACTCACTAGCAGTATAAACCATTAGCAGTATTAACCACTAGCAGTATTAACTAACTAGCAGTATTAACCACTAGCAGTATTAACGAACTAGCAGTATTAACTGCGAGCAGTATTAACTAACTCACCCGTTGAAGCTTAAGCTGAATTGAGTACTGCGTTTTATTCCCTGCAAAGGAAGATTAGTAACACCAAAAATCCATAATATTCAGATATTTAACCACTTTTTGAGAGGATGCTTATTCAGAGTTGATCATTCCCACACTTGTTACCAAGAAGGTGAATCTACCCACATCAAAAGCTTTGGTGAATAGATCAGCAAACTGGTTGTCAGTATGAACTTTTACAACTTGAACAAGTTTCTTTTCATTACAGTCTCTTATGAAGTGATACCTGATCTCAATGTGCTTTGTCTTAGAGTGCTTGACCGGATTATTCACAATGCTGATAGCACTGCTATTATCAATAAAAATGGGAGTGTGTAGAAAGGTTACCCCATAGTCCAGCATTTGATTCTGAATCCATAAGACTTGAGAACAGCAACTTGCAGCTGCTATGTACTCTGCCTCTGTTGTAGATGTGGACACTGTGGTTTGTTTCTTGCACTGCCATGAAACTAGTCTAGCACCCAAAAACTGACATCCTCCAGAAGTAGATTTTCTGTCCAAGTTTGCCCCACCTAGATCACTGTCTGAGTATGCTATTAGGTCAAAGGGTGAGTCATGAGGATACCAAAGTCCCAATCTGGGTTGCCCTTTGAGATATCTGAATATCCTCTTAACAACTTGAAAGTGAGATTGCTTTGGCCTAACTTGGAATCTTGCACATACACAGACTGGAAACATTATATCTGGTCTTGATGCTGTGAGATACATGAGAGAGCCAATCATGGATCTATAATGATGCACATCCATATCCTCCCCCTCAAGATCTGTTGTTATCTGTTTGTGTGTCTCCATAGGTGTGCTGGCAGGTTTTGATTCTGAGAAACCAAATTTGGTTAGAATGTCCTGCACATACTTGGATTGACAGATGAAGAATCCATCTGACTTCTGTTGAACTTGGAGTCCAAGGAAGAAAGTAAGTTCCCCCATGGAACTCATTTTAAACCTTTGATGCATTAGGTCCTCAAACTCCTTGCACATGCTGTCTCTTGTGGATCCAAAGATAATGTCATCAACATAGATTTGGACCAGCAAGATATCCTTCTTCTTTCTCTTGATAAATAGAGTCTTATCAATGACTCCTCTTTCAAAGCCATTTTCCAAGAGATAAGATGACAGAGTGTCATACCATGCTCTTGGAGCTTGATGCAGTCCATAAAGAGCTTTCTTCAATTTGTATACCCTGTCTGGATAACTTGGGTTTTCAAACCCAGGTGGTTGACAGACATATACCTCTTCTTCAATTGAGCCATAGAGAAAAGCACTTTTTACATCCATTTGATAGACTTTGAAGTTCATGTAAGAAGCATAGGCTAGGAATAATCTGATTGCTTCTATCCTAGCCACAGGTGCAAAGACTTCTTCATAATCTATACCCTCTTCTTGAGTATACCCTTGAGCCACCAGCCTTGCTTTGTTTCTTATGACAATACCTCTTTCATCTCTCTTGTTCCTGAAAATCCACTTTGTGCCAATTGCTCTGTGACCTTTAGGAAGGTCTACTAGATCCCACACATCTTGTAGTTTGAACTGCAACAGTTCTTCTTGCATTGCTTCTATCCAACTTGATTCTTTCATAGCATCTTGTGCCTTTTTAGGCTCAAGCTGGGATAGAAAACAAGAAAGCACTGTATGCTGTTGATTTTGCATTTTTTGAAGCCTGCTTTCATGTCTAGTCATCATAGGAGAAGAGATATCTCCTATTACCAGTTGTGGAGGATGATTCTTTTGAACTCTGGTGTTATGACTAGGTTCTTCATTCAGTCCAGCCTCTAGATTAGAGTCATGCATCTCAACTGAAGTGTTTTCAGCTGCTACCTCTGATTCTTTATTTTCTTGAGTCTCCTCATCTATAGTTTCTTCTTCACTCTGACTTGGTTCAGCAGATGGTTCCTTGTCACAGTCTTCAACAGAATCCACTGTGGGTATGGGAAAGATCACAGATTTAGATATACTTTCTTGGACTTGTGTAGTCCCTGATCCTCCACATCCTGAACCTGCATAATCATCACTACTGAAACCAAAAGAGTTAGTTAGTGAATCAATGTCAAATAGCCACTGAGGACCAGACCCATTAGGATTTGGTGTGTTCTCATTGCATTTGACATTGTCACTTTCTTCAATTATTCTGGAAGATGAGTTAAAAACTCTGTAGGCCTTACTCTGAGATGAATACCCAACAAGAAATCCATCATCTGCCTTGCTATCAAACTTTCCTAAGTGAGTTTTGGTATTGAGAATTGTACAAGGACACCCAAATGGTTTGAAAAATCCAATGAAAGGTTTTCTTTTATTTAAAAGCTCATAGGGAGTCTTGTTCTTTTGCTTGACAACTAGAACTCTGTTTTGGACATAACAAGCAGTATTAACTGCTTCAGCCCATAAGGTAACTGGCAGTTTTGAATCAGCCAACTGAGATCTAGCAGCCTCTATTAGTGTTCTATTTCTCCTTTCAGCAACACCATTCTGTTGAGGAGTCCTAGGAGCACTATATTGTTTCTCAATGCCTTTTTCTTCACAAAAGGTGTTTAGATCAAGATTTTTAAACTCAGTCCCATTATCTGATCTAATGATTTTTACTTTTTGATTAGTTTGGTTTTCAATTCTTAGGATAAAGGATTTGATCAGTCCACTTGTCTCATCCTTAGTCCTTAGAAAATGTACCCAAGTAAATCTTGAGTAATCATCAACAATAACCAAGCAGTAAGATTTCTTGCCAATACTCATAACATTTGTAGGACCAAACAGATCCATATGCAATAATTGGAGACAAGAAGAAATAGAGTTTATCTCTTTGGTCTTATGAGAAGTTTTGTGCTGTTTGCCTTTAAGACATGCAACACAATGATCATCACATGAAAATACTTTGGAAGGTAAACCTCTTACAAGATTGTTTTTAACCAGTTTGTTCATAGTTTTGAAGTTCATGTGACACGTCCTTCTGTGCCAAAGAGATGATTCATCTATAGAAGCTTTTGAATCAAGACAATTTAGAGATGAATCATTATCCACATTGTCCATATCTAGACAATAAACATTGTCCTTTCTTAGAGTTCTAAGTAGTATCATGCTTTCATCAACTACCTTGAACCCTGGAGCAAGGATCATACATTCAGTATTTGTAAATAAAATACTATGTTGTTTGTCACAAACCTGTGATACACTTAACAAGTTGTACTTCAACTGATCAACATAGTAGACATCCTCAAATGTCATCTTACCTTTGATGACATTACCTTTTCCACTTATTTTTCCACCAGTAAGATTATCTCCAAATGCAACATGTCCTCCATTGATATGCTTGAAATCCTGAAGGCATGACATGTTGCCTGCCATGTGCCTAGAGCAACCACTATCAACATGCCATATGCTCTTTCCCTTGAGCTGTTGGTTGCCCTGCACATAAAATAAATCAGTTAGTATGAGTTAGGAACCCAAGCCAAAGTGGTCTTGGGTACCCCTTTCTCATCAAAATACTTGCATTCTTTCTTGACAAGATTTTTGAACTTTAACTCCTCATTCTTGGAGTACTTTGTCACAATGATAGGCTTGGAAACATTTTTGCTAGAAGCAGTACTGGTTTTAGAAGTACTAACAGAGTTAGCAGTACTAACAGGTTTGGCAGTATTAACCTTGTTGGCAGCACTAACAGAGTTAGCAGTATTAACATTTACAGAAGTACTAACAATGTCAGCAGTACTAACATTGCTAGCAGCAGTATTGCTTCTAGCAGTACTATCACTGTTAGCAGCACTATTTGTAGTAGCAGCACTAACAGTTTTAGTACATTTTGGAATCCACATATTGACATTATCTTCCACATTCTGTTTCTTCATGTGGCTTTTAGTTTTAACAACTTTCTTAGCCACATGGTTCTTTTCTTTCTTCCTATAACCAAAGGATTTTTGAGCAGGTCTTTGAAAATTCATCCTTTGGTTCATAGGATTAAAGTAGCAGTATTTGGCAATGTGGTTCAGCTTTCCACAGATAAAACAGGGTTTTGGTCTATTAATTTTTTTCAGATCAACCCCTTGTTTTTGTGCCCATTGATTGTTCCAGTTTCTCTGATTTCCCCTTGGTTTATCATGTTTTTGGGGCTCAGATTTATTGCATGCACACTGCTTTCAAGGGATAGGGTTCACAACAGTGGTCTGCTTATAGTGAACCTTCTTGTTCTTTCCCTCAGTCTTTTCTATCTCTTTGGACTTGATCCAGTGCTTTCCACATCCCTCATTAGTGATTATGTGGTTTTCTATAGAAATCTCACCACTCACAGTATTGTCCTTATCATTGACAACTTCTTTCTCAGTGTTATCCTTAACAACCACTTTATCTAAGGGATCTATCTCAGTTGCTCCCTTAGGTAGATCCTTCCTATCTTTTGTTTCTAACAAATCTGAACTAGGAGGGATGTAGTTGTTGTTATATGGTGGTGGTGTGGTATTGTACCCTATTCCTCTTCTCAGTTTATCATGAGTCTGAGTTTGTAACAAAGAATCCATAGCTTTGGAAGCATTAGAAAACTTTTCTACATCAAGTTTGACTTTAGCTAGCTGTCCTCTTAGCTTTTCACTCTCTTCTTTAGATCTAGTCAGTTGAAGCTCTAAGTCCTTCTTCTCCCACTTCCAGTAATTTGTGTCATAAGAGTGTTGAAGCTCATTAGCTTGAAAACCCTTAATCTACTCTTCAAATCTCTCAACAATCCTCACATAATCTTTTATGTCCTTTTCCAATCTCTTAAGGTCATCACTCATGTTATGGTTGTGATCCCTATACCTTTTAACAGTGTTAATGCAATTTTGAGTACAAAGATTGGAAGTTACCTCTGTTGGGAGATCGGACACCTCTGCCATTAGAGCTTGATTCTGGATGGCCTCTTCAGCTTCATCACTCCAATCAAACCCCATACCTTGTTGAGAGACAAGGGCTTGTGCAGAGTTTCTGTTGTTATTGAAGCTTCCAGATTGAGCTTGTTGGTGGTTGTTATTCTGAGCCATTCCACTTCTGCATTCTCTAGCAAAGTGTCCCTTTTGATGGCATTTGTAGCATTCCACCTTACACTTGTCAAATCCTGCTCCATCTTCTCTTCTTTGGGAGAAGTTGTTCCTCCCAGTTCTTTTGATGAACTTTTTAACTCTCATGGAGAGCATGGCCATCTGCCATTTAATGTCCATCTCTTCAAGATCATCTGGATGGAGTTGTTCCAAGTCATCGTTAATGAGAGAAGAGTTTTCATGACTTGCCAGAAAGGCCTCAACCACAGTTTCAGTGCCTTTCTCTTGGTTTGTTCCATTTGCAACACTAACTGATTCAGGGTTGGATGTAGAATCAGTTGATGCTGAGAGGAGTGCAGCATTGTGAACATACCCAGAAGGCCTCTTTTTGGCCTCTACCTCAGATTCAAAAACTCTTAGATCATTATAGAGATCATCAAGTTCCTTTTCTTCCAGTTGATCATTCTGTCTGAAAGACACAGTATACATGGTCCATTTATCACTCAAGGACCTTAGAAACTTTCTGTTCAGATCATCTTGATCAATTTGTACTCCCACTGTGGCTAGTTCACCAATAAGTTTGTTGAACCTGTCAAAAGTTTGAGTCATGGACTCATTCTTGGTTGACATAAAGTTCTCATATTGTTGCTTCAGAATGGCTTTCTGATTTCTCTTGGTACTTTTGGTGCCAGAGAATCTCTTCTCCAGAGCATTCCAGAGCATCTCTGCATCAGTGCAGTTACAGAACTGATGTTGATATTCATTGGGAATAGCCAAGAGCAAGGTGCTCAAGGCTTTCATCTCTGTCTGTCTAATCTTTCTATCTACATCAGTTTTTGGTGGTGTTCTCTTTCCATCTGCACCAACCTTTCCTTCTTCAGAAGGACCATTCTCTATGATGTCCCACATAGAGTAGTCAGTAAGGAGTATGTACTGCTTGATTCTGATCTTCCACATATCGAATTCATTGGGTCTAAGCATTGGAACCTTTGAGACCAATGTACTGCTTGATTCTGAAAGATTTTCCATGATGAATAGATGTTTCTGAGAGAGTTTAGCTCTGCTACCACTTGTCAGGATCAAATTCTCAACAAGAATTAATTCTCAGAAACAATATCAAAGAAGTTTGCGGAATAACACTTTGATATTCAATGAAACAGTAAATCAACACACAGTAAATATGAATAACAAACTGTAAACTTGTATTGAATGCTTTAAAGTTACAAGATTACACACTCAACCTCAATATTGATGAACAGGCTCACCAATACGAATTCTACTTCTCTAGAATTAGGATCTATGCCTTGAGGTTGATTTCTCTCTATCACTTAGAATGAATTATTCTACTAAAACTATTCTATATCTTCTATACATATACTAAAGAAAAAGATAATTACAAGAAATAAAAATAGCTTCAGTATATCTTCCATGTATATCTCTAAGCATTGCATGAATATCTTCAGTCCATCCAGCTGTTATTCTTTCATGCGAATCTTTATCATATAAGCAGTATTAATCTTCAGCAGCATTAATCTCTTCTAGCAGCATTAACTACTAAGCAGCACTAACTACTAACAGTACTAACTAGCTAAGCAGTACTAACTAGCTAAGCAGTACTAACTTTGTTCAAGCAGCACTAACTTTGACTAGCAGTATTAATTCTACTAGCAGTAGTAATACTCAGCAGTACTAACCTTTAAGTCTTCTAGCAGTAGTAACTTTGAACCAGCAGCATTAACCATACTTGGTAAATTCTTCAGTTCCCAACAGAGTCTTCAAATGATTTTCTAAATTATGACGCGGGGAGTATAGAGGAAATTGATATGTTTGATTTCATTGCTCCACTTCCAGATCATTCTCCTTTTGTCATAAATGGTGAAGGCATTGAAGACAAGGAACAGAGTCTGATAACTGACAACTTTGAGCTTAAGAAGAAAATATCAGAATTGGAGATAAAAATGGCTAAGGACAAAGATGAGTTTGAAAAAAAGTTCTTAGAGCTTTCCAGGCAGAGTTGTGAAGAGAAGAAGGTGATTGAGCTTAAATGTTCTAAGCTTTCTGTTGGGAACTGAAGATGTGACTATGTCATTAATGCTGCCAGTTCAGAGTTAGTGCTGCCAGAGGATTTCAAAGATTAATACTGCTAGGTATTACTACTTCTAGTAGAATTAATACTGCTAGTCAAAGTTAGTACTGCTTAGCTAGTTAGTACTGCTAGAGGTTAGTGCTGCTTAGTAGTTAATGCTGCCAAGATTCAGTAAATACTTCCAAGGTAATTAATACTGCTTCTGAGATAAACTGAAGATAATATTGAAGAGACAGCGTCTGAAGATATACATGGAAAGCTTGGAGATAATTATGAAGATTATCTTGAAGATCCTTTTAAGTTTTGTAATTATCTTTTATTCTTCAGTATATATATAATTGCTTAGAATAGTTTGATAGAACTTTAATGCTGAGTTTTTGTTTTTAGAGAGAATCAACCTCGAGGCATAGTTCCTAATTCTAGAGAAGTAGAATTCGTCTTGAAAGAGTCTGTTCTTCAAGATTGAGGTTGTGTGTGTAATCTTGTAACTTCAATCATTCAATATAAGTTTGCAAGTTATTCATCAGATTTACTGTTTGTTTACTGTTTCATTAAAATATCAAAGTGTTATTCCGCAAACTTCTTTGATATTGTTTCTGAGTATTTATAATCCTTGTTAAGAATTCGATCCTAACAAGTGGTATCAGAGCCGGTTCTCTCAGAAACATTCATTCATTCATCATGGAAAACTTTGTAGAATCAAACAGTACTCTTGTCTCTAAGGTTCCAATGCTCAAACGCAATGAGTTTGACATGTGGAAGATCAGAATCAGGCAATACATTCTCCTTACTGACTACTCAATGTGGGATGTCATTGAGAATGGCCCCTCTACTGAAGGTCAGATTGGACCAGATGGTAAAAGATCTCCACCAAAGACAGATGGTGAGAGGAAGATTAGACAGACAGAGATGAAGGCCTTGAGCACACTGTTCTTGGCCATCCCCAATGAATATCAGCATCAATTCTGTAACTGCACAGATGCTCAGATTCTCTGGAATGCTTTAGAGAAAAGATTTGCTGGAACTAAAAGCACCAAAAGAAATCAAAGGGATGTTCTGAAGCAGCAGTATGAGAACTTCACTTCTTCAAAGAATGAGTCCATGACTCAAACTTTTGACAGGTTCAACAAGCTTATTGGTGAACTGGCTACTGTAGGAGTGAAGATGGAGCAAGATGATATCAACAGGAAATTCCTCAGATCTCTTGGAGAAGAATGGACTATGTACATTGTCTCATATAGACAGAGTGACAATTTGGAAGAGAAGGAACTAGATGATCTGTATAATGATCTAAGAGTTTTTGAATCAGAGGTAGAAGCTAAGAAGAAGCCCACTGGGTATATTCATAATACAACACTTCTATCAGCATCTGCTGATACTACTGCCAACCCTGTCTTTGAAGCCTTTTTGTCAAGTCATAGCAACAACTCTTTGATTAATGATGATCTGGAACAAATTCACCCTGATGACTTGGAGGAGATGGACATTAAATGGCAGATGGCCATGTTATCTATGAGGGTGAAGAAGTTTATTAAAAGAACTGGGAGGAACAACTTCTCTCAAAGAAGAGAAGATGGTGTTAGTTATGACAAGACAAAGGTGGAATGCTATAAGTGCCACATAAAGGGACACTTTGCTAGAGAATGCAGAAGTGGTGTGCCAAATAACAACCACCAACAAGCCCAGAATGGAGGCTAAAATCAAAACAAGAACTCTGCTCAAGCCCTTGTTTCTCAACAAGGAATTGGTTTTGACTGGAGTGACCAAGCTGAGGAAGCCATTCAGAATCAAGCTCTTATGGCAGAGGTATCTGATCTTCCCTCTGAGGTAAGTTCTAATCTTTGAACTCAATCTTGCATAGATACTGTCAAAAGGTACAGGGATCACAACCAAAACATGTGTGATGACCTCAAAAGATTAGAAAAGGACAGAAGAGATTATGTGTTGATAGTGGAGAGGTTTGAAGAACAAATCAAAGGCTTTCAAGCCAATGAACTTCAACACTCTTATGACACAAACTACTGGAAGTGGGAAAAGAATGAGTTAGAGACCAAACTGTCTAAGTCCAAAGAAGAGAATGATAAGTTGAAAGAAGAATTAGCTAAGGTTAAGCTTGATATAGAAAAGTTTTAATATGCCTCAAAAGCAATGGATTCTCTTCTAAAGGCTCAGATTCATGATAAGATGAAGCCTGGTGTTGGATACAACAACACACCTCCTCCTTATAACAACAACTATATCCCTCCTACATCAGACCTGTTAGAGACCAAGGAGAAAAAGGATTTGTCTGAGAAAGCATTTAAGATAGATCCTTTGGTTGAGGCGGTGGTTAAGGATCTGACTTAGAAAGTAGCTAGTGAGAATAGGATTAATGTTGTGAGTAAAGAGATACCCTTAGAAAACAACATTATCACCAATGAGGAATGTGGAAAAATCTGGGTCAAGTCTAAAGAGATAGAGAAGACTAAAGGAAAGGCTAACAAGGTCTATTACAAACAGACCATGGTTGTGAATCCTGGCCCTTGTAAACAGTGTGCTTGCAATAAAACTGAGAGCCCAAATTCTGGTACAAAGAGAGGTAATCAAAGAAACTGGAATAATCAATGGGCTCAGAAACAAGGAGTTGATCTGAGTAAGATAATCAGACCAAAACCATGTTTCTTATGTGGCAAGTTAAATCATTTGGCTAAGTACTGTTTCTTTAATTCTATTAACCAAAGAATGAGCTTTCAAAGATGTGTGCAAAAACCTTTTGGTTATAGGAAGGCTGGAAAGAAACATGTGGCTAAGAAATCTGTTGAAACCAAAGGACAAATGAAGAAAAAGGTTTTAAAAGAGAGTATTAAAATGTGGGTGCCCAGAACCACTAAAACTGTTAGTACTGCTACATCCAATAATACTGCTGACAGGGATAGTGTTGCCAGGTGTGTGTCCCAATATGCAATCATTCAATCAAGTAATCACATAAACAATACGATAAATCAAACCTGATATTGATTAATCAAACGATTCAACAGGTTACAAGTTCTTGATGAAATCTCTTTCTCTCTGTCTACGTACGGCGCACCACCACCACCACTAAACTTCTCTCAATAATAAATTTTTCAATTAAAATCCTTAAAACCTAATTAACCTAAAACACACTATTTATATTTAAGCTAATTAAGCCTAATGGGCTTGCAAGGCCTTTGTAATGGGCTTTTGCAATGCTTGGCCCAACAACCTTAATTAACTAAAATAAAACTAACTAATAAATAAAATACGTAAACAAACTTTGACTATTTATTACAAAAGGACCCTGGACTATTTGTTGAGACGACTTTAACAGCTTTAACTTCAGATTTCCATCTTCAAATAACTATGATCTTGAATCCAATAAATATGTGCTTTAACAATCTCCCCCTTTGGATCAAGATCATTCTTTAAACTCAGAAAATGTAATCTTCCTTGTTGTCTTCAGAATGTAGCAATCTCCCCAATCGATGAGAATATCTCTTGGAAAGAAATTATCTCCAGTAAAGCATCTTCAAGGAACATTTCTTCATATCAACATATCTTCAATATCTTCCATTTCTTGATTAACGCTTCTCCCCCTTTTTGATGAAAAGAGCAAAGAGTTCATCAAAACGTGTCTTCAAGAAATTTCTTCCACCATTGATCTTGCAAACAGAACCACTGATCATCCGTCAATTCATTAAGATGTTCATCCAGATCTTTTCAAATCTAGACAAATTAGAAAATGAAGTGTAACACCTGAATCAACAAATGAATCAGTTAAAATTGCCTGTCAGTAACACAAAGTCACTGTGTGTAACGAATACACAATATAAAGGAGCTTTTATGATGGTCACTCCCCCAGGGCTTCCATTCAATCATCGAAACACCACAAAGGCAATTTCTATGAACGTTATGACAAAGAAACAAATTCTTTGTGTGTTCGTGCAAGTGATAGAAGAAATTAAGCAGATGATGTTTGCTTATAAGGCTCAAATAAGTGTAAACCACTGAGACAAGTAGTTAAACACAGACTCAATGTGCATTAGTAAAGTGTGAAGGTGGGGCAGACTTCCTTCTTTTCAATATCCAGATTTTCCAAATGAAAATCAGATAGCATATGTGTTGCGTCCCCTTTGAAAATGAAACATTTTCTTGTTGAGAAGAAAATGAGTAGATGGTGGGGTAAAGTCAAGAGTTGGCATGGGCTAGTTGCCTGTTTCAATAATGTTCACCAAAGAATTGTGAAGCATTAGACATGTGGCTGCCCGGCTCAGAAAGTAGTTGGTGCAGAGTTTAAAAATTCTTTTACTCTGATCTCTCACCCTCTTTCTTTTAATCTTTAAGATCACAGCTAACCAAACTCTCTTTTAATATTGTCCCTCATCACACATCCCACACTCATTTCTTGTTGGACTCCGCACATTCTTTCACTACAGGATTAACTTCTTGGGTAGGAAACACTGGTTAACGTGAATCCATAGAAGTTCACTTAAGCCCTAGCACACTGATCCCATGTTTTCCTATGAAGCATAAGATGCTCAGGTGATTTAACTTGAACAGTTAAAAACTCAATGATGAATCAGAAAACATTTAAAATCACACTTCCAATTCAAGAAATCTGTTTGAGAATCGGGAAGTGGTTTGAACATTTAAGAACATGTTTTCTTCTGATTGAAAGTTGTCCGTCTTTCAACCATGGAGGAGATGAAGATTAAGAATTATACCTTTTGAGTACAGTCTTACATCTCACGAAGTCAAGCTTAAAGTCATATAGATATGATCTTTGAAGCATCTCTCAACCTACAAAAGTCTAAAAGTCTAGTCAAAGTAACTTTATTCACTGAAATTGAAATGACATAAAGCAGTAAAACAAATGATGTACGAGTTCTGATCAGAAATAATCAGAAGTCATCACCTTTACTCCCCCTGAAATTATGCATCAGAAAAATTATCAATGAAAAATATAAACATTGACTCCCCCCAAATGTTGATTATCATATCTGACAGATGCATAAAATTTCAGAAAAGTATGCACTCCCCCTTGATTGTTGATTTCTTCATTGGAGTATTGGAGTACAATCTCTTATCAGCACAGGAGTAAGGTCTTTTGATCACTGAAGTACGAGTCCTAAACTGTTGTGTTTAGAAGTCAAACTTCGTTGAAGTACGGGTCCTAAGTTGATTTACTTAGAAGCCTTAGTTCTCCTACTCCCCCTTGACAGTAGGTGCCTGCAACATAGAATCATCCTTTTTCTTTGGTACCCACTTGTATTTAGGTCCATGTTTGTTAGTTGCAGTTCTTATGGGAATAACAGAGTAAGAACCATACCAGAAATGATCACTTGTTTTATGAACAAGATCATGTGTATGACAGTAAGAACAATAGAATTGCTTACCTGACAACCTGATTAATTGATCTCTCGTGTAGGTATGTTCAGGTTTACCATTATGCACATTGTTCTTCTTGGCTTGATATGTATGTACACATGACTTCTTTCCTTTCTCGTCTTTCTTCTCTTTTTCAACTGGTTTCTTCTTCCAGGCCAGTTCTTCTTCTTCGTATCTTCTTTTTCTTCTTCTTCTTCTGTATGTATCTGAACAATCTGCATTATCATCAAAGAAATTATTAGAAGTACGAATCTGATCAAATGAATTGACTAACCTTCTTGACGAAACAGATTTAAAATGTGAGCTAGAGGCTATCTTTTTGAAGTCAGCTGAATTATTCCTAGGTGTGTGGATTTGTGACTCTGGAGTCGTTTGCTCAGTCACCACCACCTTTGAAACAATCTTTTCAAGCTCTTTAATCTTTGAAGCAAAGTTGTCTCTTTCCTTAACAAGTTGGTCAATCTCTTTCTTGAATTCAGACTTCGCTTGTTGATCTTTCAAAGCACTTTCAGATAAGTCAGATAACTTCACAGTCAGCTTTTTAATCTCAGTTTCAAAGAAATTTCTCTCTTCTTCAAATCTCTTCTCAGCATCATTTCTCTGACCGGATATTTCTTTAAAGAATCCAGTGTTCTTCTGTTCAATGGCCTTCTTGTCTTTCGCAAACTTTTCCCTTTCCAAAATAATTACTTTCTCAAACTCCGAAGTCTTTTGAGAAAGCTTTAAACATTTCAGCTCAATTGCCTTCTTTTCGTCTGCACATTTTCTCGAAAAATCTGAGAATTTCTTTATAAATGCTTTCTTTTCAATTTCAAACTCAGATCTTTCTTTGGCCATCTTTTTCTCCAGATCAGATATCTTCTTTTGAAGATCATCATTTGCACTCTCTAAATCATTAACTTTCTCATTATTCTCAACAGAATCTAGTTTCTGGAATTTAGTTTTCAAGGAAGAAATCTTTTCTTTTAGATCAGAATTCTCAAATTCCAGAAACTTTATTCTGGAAGCCAACTTTGGTCCTGTCTCACTCATCTCAATATGTTCCCATAACAGCTTTCCTGTAGCATTTTTACTGTCTAATGTAAAAAAGATCTCCTTTGAAATCTCTTCTGACATTCCTTTCATTAGGAAAGATCGAGCTAATTTGTCAGCTTCATGCCTTTTTCTTTGCTCGTCTGAGTACATATCAAGTGGTAATTTATACTCTCTCTGTTCATTTTCTCCGTTCTTTCCAGCTACTGTGAGAACCTTGGTCGGAGGTGTCATGATTCCTTGTTTCAGAGATTTTCTGATATAATCTCCTAAATCATGACGATCGATGAAGTCTATGAACTGATTTTTCCATGCATCATATTCTCCTTTGAAAAGTACCGGTGGCTTCTCATCAGTACTGATTGAAGGAGTTTCACTAGAATTCATTCTGATATTGAGATAAGCAATAAGAAACTTGAAATTGATCGTTAGTCCAGATAAAATCACACAATACTGAAATACTTAGAGAGAAATTCAGAAAAATCTGATCACGAACAGAACTTTGTCCCCCTTCGCAGACTTAGCACGGGGGTCCCGCTACCCGGTTAGCGGGTGGGGTCAAGGGGCAACGCCCTTGCGGGGTCGAGGGGCAGCGCCCCTAGAGAAAAAATTTTGACATATAGAAGCCCTATTACAGTTTGCAAAAAATTGACCGGGGATGTGCTTCGACCGGAGACTTGTTCGACTGGGGAGGTGCAAAGACCGATATTGCCTTCGACCGGGAACTTGTAAAGTCCGGTCGAGGATTCGACCGATAGAATGGTAAGACCGGATGATGGTAAGACCGGAAGTTGGGTAAGACCGGATGTTTGGTAAGACCGGATGTTTGGTAAGACCGGATATTGGTAAGACCGGATGTTGGGTAAGACCGGATGTTGGTAAGACCGGATGTTGGTAAGACCGGATGTTTGGTAAGATCGGATGTTGGGTAAGACCGGATGTTGGTAAGACCGGATGTTTGGTAAGACCGGATGTTGGGTAAGACCGGATGTTGCTAAGACCGATAGAAACAAAAGCTTCGACCGGTATTGGTCTTCGACCGGAAGAACAAAGACCGATATGTTCTTCGAAAAACTCGACCCAGAAACACAGAATCAGCCCAGAAAACAGATCAAAACACAAAATTAAACTCCCAAACTTTGCAAAAACGATCGATTACACGATTAAAACTGATTGCTACCAATTAATTTCAGTAAAAACCACTTTATGAAACATTCGATTGAGCACACAGTGCCGTCTCCAAACCGAACCCAGAAAACCAAATTCAACAAATTGATAACCAGAAACAATGCAATTATCAAATCAAACAATACCCAATCACTATAATAGATAAAACAAACACAATCCAATCAATAATAACTTGAATAAACAATCACACAAAAAAAATTATGAATCTTTTGACAGAAAAAGCAGAACCGAAAACAAAAAATTTTCAATTCAATCTGTCCTGCTCTGATACCAATTGTGTGTCCCAATATGCAATCATTCAATCAAGTAATCACATAAACAATACGATAAATCAAACCTGATATTGATTAATCAAACGATTCAACAGGTTACAAGTTCTTGATGAAATCTCTTTCTCTCTGTCTACGTACGGCGCACCACCACCACCACTAAACTTCTCTCAATAATAAATTTTTCAATTAAAATCCTTAAAACCTAATTAACCTAAAACACACTATTTATATTTAAGCTAATTAAGCCTAATGGGCTTGCAAGGCCTTTGTAATGGGCTTTTGCAATGCTTGGCCCAACAACCTTAATTAACTAAAATAAAACTAACTAATAAATAAAATACGTAAACAAACTTTGACTATTTATTACAAAAGGACCCTGGACTATTTGTTGAGACGACTTTAACAGCTTTAACTTCAGATTTCCATCTTCAAATAACTATGATCTTGAATCCAATAAATATGTGCTTTAACACCAGGAGCAATACTGCTGCTACCAGTGTTAGTACTGCTGAGAAGATTAATGCTTCTAATACTGTTAGTACTTCTTCAAAGGTTACTACTGCTAACACAGTTACTGCTGCTGATGCAGTTACTACTTCTAACAAGGTTAATACTGCTAAGCATGCAAGTACTACTAATGCAGTTAGTTCTTCTAAAACCAGTACTGCTTCTAGAAAATGTGTTGCAAAACCCATTATTGTGACAAAGTATTCCAGCAATGAGGAGTCAAAGTTTAAAAATCTTGTCAAAAAGTAATGCAAATATTTTGATGAGAAAGGGGTACCCAAGACCACCTTGGCTTGGGTTCCTAATCCATAGTAACTGATTTATCTTATGTGCAGGGCAACCAACAGCTCAAGGGAAGAGCATCTGGCATGTGGATAGTGGTTGCTCTAGACACATGACAGGCAACATGTCATGCCTTCAGGATTTCAAGCATATCAACGGAGGACATGTTGCATTTGGAGACAATCTTGCAGGTGGAAAAATAAGTGGAAAAGGTAATGTCACAAAAGGTAAGATGACATTTGAGGATGTCTACTATGTTGATCAGTTAAAGTACAACCTGTTAAGTGTACCACAGGTTTGTGACAAACAACATAGTATATTATTTACAAATACAGAATGTATGATCATTGCTCCAGGATTCAAGGTAGTTGATGAAAGCATGATACTACTTAGAACTCCAAGAAAGGACAATGTTTACTGTCTAGATATGGACAATGTTTCAAGTGATTCATCCCTAAACTGTCTTGTTTCAAAAGCTTCTGTGGATGAATCCTCTCTTTGGCACAGAAGGATGTGTCACATGAATTTCAAGACAATGAACAAACTTGTTAAAAACAACCTTGTAAGAGGTTTACCATCAAAAGTCTTTTCATGTGATGATCATTGTGTTGCTTGTCTTAAAGGCAAACAACACAAAACTTCTCATAAGACCAAAGAGTTAAATTCAATTTCTTCTTGTCTCCATGTATTACATATGGATCTGTTTGGCCCTACAAATGTGATGAGCATAGGGAAGAAATTATACTGCCTAGTTATTGTTGATGATTACTCCAGATTTACTAGGGTATATTTTCTAAGGACTAAGGATGAGACAAGTGGACTGATCAAATCCTTTATTCTAAGAATTGAAAACCAAACTAATCAAAAAGTAAAAGTCATTAGATCAGACAATGGAACTGAATTTAAAAATCTTGATCTAAACAACTTTTGTGAAGAAAAAGGCATTGAGAGACAATATAGTGCTCCTAGGACTCCACAACAAAATGGGGTTGCTGAGAGAAGGAATAGGACACTAATTGAGGCTGCTAGATCTTTGTTAGCTGATTCAAAACTGCCAATTACTTTCTGGGCTGAAATAGTTAATACTGCCTATTATGTCCAAAACAGAGTGCTAGTGGTCAAGCCAAAGAACAAGACACCTTATGAGCTCTTAAATAAAACAAAACCCTTTATTGGATTTTTTAAACCATTTGGGTGTCCTTGTACAATTCTCAATACTAAATCTGACTTAGGGAAGTTTGATAGCAAGGCAGATGATGGATTCCTTGTGGGTTACTCATCTCAAGGTAAAGCCTACAGAGTTTTTAATACTTCTTCTAGAATAATTGAGGAAAGTGACAATGTCAAATGCAATGAGAACACACCAAATCCTATTGGGTCTTGTCCTCAGTGGTTGTTTGACATTGATTCACTAACTAACTCTTTTGGTTTCAGTAGTGATGATTATGCAGGACCAGGTAGTGGAGGATCAAGGACTACACAAGTTCAAGAAAATATACCTCAGTCCGTAATTTTTCCCATAGCTACAGTGAATCCTATTGAAGACTATGAATAGGAGCCATCTACTTAACCAAATCAGAGTGAAGAAGAAAGGAGAGATGAGGAGAATCAAGAGAATCAAGAGAATAAAGAACCAGAAGTAGCTGCTGACATCACCTCAGTTGAGTTGAATGACTCCAATCTAGAGGTGGGACTAAATGAAGAACCTAGTCATCAAACAAGAACACAAAAGAATCATCCTCCTCAGCTGGTAATAGGAGATATCTCTTCTCCTATGATGACTAGAAATCAAAGCAGGCTGCAAGATATACAAGACCAACAGCATACAATGCTCTCTTGCTTTCTATCCCAGCTTGAGCCTAAGAAGGCTCATGATGCTATGAAAGATTCCAGTTGGATAGAAGCTATGCAAGAAGAGCTGCTCCAATTCAAGCTGCAAGATATTTGGAATCTGGTAGACCTTCCTAAAGGTCAAAGAGCAATAGGCACAAAATGGGTCTTCAGAAATAAGAGAGATGAGAGAGGAATAGTAATAAAGAACAAAGCAAGGTTGGTGGCTCAAGGGTATACACAAGAAGAAGGAATAGATTATGAAGAAGTATTTGCACCAGTGGCTAGGATAGAAGCAATCAGATTGCTCCTAGCCTATGCTTCTTATATGAAGTTCAAAGTCTATCAAATGGATGTAAAAAGTGCATTTTTATATGGATCAATTGAAGAAGTATATGTCTGTCAACCACCAGGGTTTGAAAATCCAAACTATCCAGACAGAGTATACAAACTGAAGAAAGCACTTTATGGACTGCATCAAGCACCAAGAGCATGGTATGACACTCTGTCATCCTATCTCTTGGAAAATGGCTTTGAAAGAGGAGTCATTGATAAGACTATGTTCATCAAGAGAAAGAAGAAGGACATCTTGCTGGTCCAAATCTATGTAGATGATATCATCTTTGGATCCACAAGAGACAATATGTGCAAGGAGTTTGAGGATCTCATGCATCAAAGGTTAAAAATAAGTTCCATGGGGGAACTTACTTTCTTCCTTGGACTCCAAGTCCAACAGAAGTCAGATGGTATTTTTATTTGTCAATCCAAGTATGTGCAGGACATTCTAAACAAGTTTGGTTTCTCAGACTCAAAGCCTGCCAGGACACCTATGGAGACACACAAGCAGATAACAGCAGATCTTGAGGGGGAGAATATGGATGTTCATCACTATAGATCCATGATTGGCTCTCTCATGTATATAACAGCCTCTAGGCCAGATATAATGTTTCCAGTCTGTGTGTGTGCAAGATTTCAAGTCAGGCCAAAGCAATCACACTATCAAGCTGTTAAGAGGATATTCAGATATCTCAAAGGGCAACCTAGATTGGGACTTTGGTATCCTTATGACTCATCATTTGACCTACTTGCGTACTCAGACAGTGACTTAGGTGGAGCAAACTTGGACAGAAAATCTACTTCTGGAGGATGTCAGTTTTTGGGTGAAAGACTAGTTTCATGGCAGTGCAAGAAACAAACCACAATGTCCACATCTACAACAGAAGCAGAGTACATAGCAGCTGCAAGTTGCTGTTCTCAAGTCTTATGGATTCAGAATCAAATGCTGGACTATGGGGTAACCTTTCTACACACTCCAATCTTTATTGATAATAGCAGTGCTATTAGCATTGTTAATAATCCTGTCAAGCACTCAAAGACAAAGCACGTTGAGATCAGATATCACTTTATAAGAGAATGCAATGAAAAGAAGCTTATTCAAGTTGTAAAAGTTCATACTGATAACCAGTTTGCTGATCTATTCACCAAAGCCTTTGATGTGGGTAGATTCACTTTCTTGGTAACAAGTGTGGGAATGATCAACTCTGAATAAGATCCTACTTAAAGTGTGGTTCAATACCTGTATATTGGTTATTCTTGGTGTTACTAAATTTCTTTCTCAGGAAATGTATAGCAGTACTCAGTTTATCACAAGCTTAAAAGTGTAAGTATGGTTAACACTGCCAGTACAGTTTTAGTACTGCCAGTACAGTGTTACTACTGCCAGTGCTCAGTTAATACTGCTAGTTAGTTAATACTGCTAGTGGTTAATACTGCTCTCAGTTAATACTGCTAGTTAGTTAATACTGCTAGTGGTTAATACTGCTCTCAGTTAATACTGCTAGTTAGTTAATACTGCTAGTGGTTAATACTGCTCTCAGTTAATACTGCTAGTTAGTTAATACTGCTAGTGGTTAATACTGCTCTCAGTTAATACTGCGAGTTAGGTAATACTGCTAGTGGTTAATATTGCTCTCAGTTAATACTGCTAGTTAGTTAATACTGCTAGTGGTTAATACTGCTCTTAGTTAATACTGCTAGTTAGTTAATACTGCTCTCAGTTAATACTGCTAGTAGTTAATACTGCTCACTGTTAATACTGCTTTCAATATCTTTTTAAGGTTAATACTGCTTCTATTCCAAAAGCTATAAATACCCTTTCCCCGCCTAAAAGATCATCACGACTCTTTGTCTACTGTTCATCTTCTCTCTCACTCTTGTTTCTCAAGTATCAAGTGCTCGATAGTCAAGAATCCTTG
This sequence comes from Arctium lappa, assembly GCA_023525745.1. Classification (NCBI taxonomy): domain Eukaryota; kingdom Viridiplantae; phylum Streptophyta; class Magnoliopsida; order Asterales; family Asteraceae; genus Arctium; species Arctium lappa. The sequence continues at coordinate 92,640,792 of CM042048.1, forward strand.
CATACAGATGGCTTCAATGGCATTTATCGATGAGCACAACGAGATCGCCATGCTTCAAAAGCCAAAACAAGTTGAAGGTTTTCACCAGATAGTCGACTTTCTGAAGTCCAGCCACATCGCTCATGCTCTCACTGTGTCTCCTACCATCTACATAGAGCATCAAAGGCAGTTCTGGGTCAATGCCACTACTAGCTCTGAAAATGGAGTGGCGTGCATCACAACAAGGGTTTGTGACAAACCCTTGACAATTACTGAGGAGACCATTCGCATCTGTCTCCGTCTAGACGATGCTTCAGGTATATCTTCTATTCCAAATGAGGATTTGTTTTCAAACCTCACCAGAATGGGGTATGAAGGCTAATTGGGAATATTCAAGTTTTTTAAAGCATAATTTTCACCCCAATGGAGGTTCTTTGTTCATACCCTGATGCACTGTATTTCCAAGAAAACCACTGGCTGGAGCCAATTTAGCAGTCCTATTGCATATGCTTTGGTTTGTTTATCTACTTCTAGAAAATATAATTTTTCTCTGATGATCTTCAATGATCTTGTCTCAAACCTGGACAACAAGAAGAGTTTCTTCATGTATCCCAGGTTTGTACAGGCAGTTATCACAAATGAATTGACGGATATACCTCACTTTGATGGGGTATATGTACCTAAACCCCCTAAAGGCAAGGTTTTCTCAAATATGAGAAGATCTGCTAGGGACTCGGAAGGAGTTGACACCCCATTGTTCTCTACAATGATGGTGGTGTCCCACACTGATGAAGGTATGGCAGCAGGGTCAAGGCCCTCCTCAGACCATCCCACTGCTAGCCAATCCCAACCTTCCCACTCTATATCTATCCCACATTCCCTACTTCATAAACCCACTTCTCCTATTACCCAAACCTATACAAGGAAACAGGTAAAGAAGGCTCCTTCCCTTCTTGTACCATCACCCACTACACTTTTAAGCCCTCTATTGGAGCATTCTCCAATAGAGAATATCCAAAGGGAATCCCATAGGGTGTCTCCCAACCCTGAGGAGGTGCTCTCTCAGGAGATGGAGGAGCATATGGGTGAGAAGGCTGCCACTAGTTTTGCTAGCACAGAGAAGGATAGTGGTAACATCTCTAAGACCTTCCCCATGGCAACTTTGGCTGAGAAATCAACCAAAGGACCCTGGTGCCAAGAAACCAAGGGGGTAGTTGGTGCTTCTGCTAGGCAGAAGGCCACTACTACAAGATCCAAGGATCCCTCAAGGATGGGAAAAACATCCAAACAGGGTGAGGACAGATCTGAAACTGATGGATTGATGGAAAAAGATTCCAATGATCCTTCAAGGGTGGGTAAAACACCCAAAGAAGGTGAGGACAGTTATACTTACTTAGAATTGATGGAAACAATAGCCAACATCAATGTTGATGTGGTTAATCAAGGAAAAGAAATCAAAGCCTTGTAGCAAGTGGTCATCTCCCAACAACAGCAGATTTCCAAACTCAAGCAACTGGTGGGAAAGCTCATGGCCAAGAAAAGAAGAAGTAAATTTGTTCTAAGGAGGAGAAAGGGGGCAACCAAAAAGGAAACTGACAATGCTTCCAAAAAGGGGGAGAGTTCAAGCTCAGAAAAGTCAGATCAACAGATTGAAGGGGAGTTTGTTGAAGTACAAGGAGAGTTTGATGAAGAAAAAGCTGAAGGTGTACCAGCAGCAGTAACAACACCAGCAGCAGTAACAACCCCAACAGCAGAAACTGTTAGTGTTGCTGAAACTTCAAAAGCAGCAGTAACAGGGTTAACACCAGCAGAGATTGAAGTAGCAGAAATGCTTGTCAAAGCAAAGAATGACACTCCCAAAGCAAAGGGAGTGGTCATAAATGATGGGGGAGCAAAAAAAACAGAAAAGAAAGAAATAGCTGCAGATGCAAAGAAAAAGGGAAAAGAAAAGATGATAGAATCTGATCAACCATCCAAAAAGCAAAAGATGGTTGAGTTAAATGAAGCATTAGCTAAGAAATTGCAAGAAGAGATAGATCAAGAAGAAAAAGAGCAGGTTGAGAAAGACAGAGAAATAGCCAGAGAACTTGCAAATGAACTAAATGAAGCTTTTCAGAAAGGGTTGGAAACAGAAAAAGCAAAGCAAAGAGCTATAAGCATGAGAAAGGCTATGATGGCTAGATCAAGTGCAAAGAAGAGAAGACCTTCACAAACTTACCTTGCAACTCAGGAAAGAAACAAGATGATAACTTTCTTGAGGAGTGTAATTGGTGTAAAGAAAGAAATGTTTGTGATGATGACTTTTGATCAAATCAAGGATCTCTATGAGAAAGAAATGGGAAAGCTGAAGAGTAATGAAAAGGATAGAGTGGAATTTGAAAAGAAAGCCAAGGAGAGACATGATGTGAATATCAATCAACCCATCCCTGAAAGTGAAGAGGGAACTCCTACAAAAGAAAAGGTAGAAAAGAAGAAGGAAGCTACTCTAGGGCAAAGTCAAAGGATTCTGAAAAGAACTAAGATGATGGCTAGAAGAAAGAAAACTGTAAAGAAGCCCAGAATAGAAGAAGAGAAAAAGGTTGCTGGAGAAGAAGAGGCACCTGAACCATCAGAAAAGAAAGAGCAGTTGAGCACTGAGGATGTAAAGATGTACATGGTTGTGATGGACAAAGTGCCTGAACCAATTTCAGCAGAACCAGTAGGAGTTAAACCTCCTGAAGTTATTCACTGGGATGTACTAGAGGTAGATGGAAAAGAGTACATTAGGCTGAAGAGGAAAGATGAAAAATATGAAGTCTACAGTACTTGGGCTAAAATTGTCAGAACATGCTCAAGATCAGATATTGAAGAAATGTTTGATATAGGGATGAAGTTGTACACAGATAAGTTAAAAGCTCCAGGGATTTCAATTACAAAACTGGTGATGAAGTATCTGTGTATGATGTTCAAAGCTGATGAAGTGTAGGAGATAATAAGGAATGTTTTTCAAGCAGTTACCAGTTGGACTTTATATGAAACTAGTGGAGTATATTATGTGACTTTGGATAGAAATCACATAGAATACTTCCTAGTGGATAAACTATACAACCATAGCAGATTGAAACTTCATTCAATGTTGAAGAAGAAGCTTGGATGTGTTGAAAATTCAGAAATGGCTAAGTATTTGATCCAAAGAACAATCAATCAGAGTTTGGGGTTAGATGCAAACACTGGAATTTGAATCACTGATGGTTTTGGAAGCATCTGAAGAACTTGACTTCTCTTCTAAAAGTCAATTTAGGGGGAGATTGATGGGAACTGAAGATGTGACTAAGTCATTAATGCTGCCAGTTCAGAGTTAGTGCTGCCAGAGGATTTCAAAGATTAATACTGCTAGGTATTACTACTTCTAGTAGAATTAATACTGCTAGTCAAAGTTAGTACTGCTTAGCTAGTTAGTACTGCTAGAGGTTAGTGCTGCTTAGTAGTTAATGCTGCCAAGATTCAGTAAATACTTCCAAGGTAATTAATACTGCTTCTGAGATAAACTGAAGATAATATTGAAGAGACAGCGTCTGAAGATATACATGGAAAGCTTGGAGATAATTATGAAGATTATCTTGAAGATCTTTTTAAGTTTTGTAATTATCTTTTATTATTCAGAATATATATAATTGCTTAAAATAGTTTTATATAACTTTAATGGTGAGTTTTTGTTTTTAGAGAGAATCAACCTCAAGGCATAGTTCCTAATTCAAGAGAACTAGAATTCGTCTTGAAAGAGTCTGTTCTTCAAGATTGAGGTTGTGTGTGTAATCTTGTAACTTCAATCATTCAATATAAGTTTGCAAGTTATTCATCAGATTTACTGTTTGTTTACTGTTTCATTAAAATATCAACGTGTTATTCCGCAAACTTCTTTGATATTGTTTCTGAGTATTTATAATCCTTGTTAAGAATTCGATCCTGACACTTTCTCAACAGATTTCTGATTTTGAGAAAGTGATCATTTTAGAAAGAGAAAATTTTGCCAAGGAAAAGAAGGCTATTGAGCAAAATAATGTTGGATTCTTTAAGGAGATACCAGTTGGAAGAAAGGATGCTGAGAAGGGTTTTGAAGATGAAAAAGTATTTTTGAGGAGGAGATAAGGAAATTAACTGCAAAGCTATCTGAGCTATCTATAAATGCATTGAAAGAGCAAAAAGCGAAGTCTGAGTTCAAGACGAAGATTGACCTACTCATTGAAGAAAGAGACAGTTATTCTTCAAAGATAAAACAGCTTGAGAAAGTTATTTCTAAGATGGTGGTGGTAACTGAGTTTAAGACTCCAGAGTAAATTATCCACACCCCTAGAGATGATTCAGCTGATTCAGAATGCTCATTCAAGACAACTGCAAGCTCATTTTATAAGACTGTTTCTTCTAAAAGGTCAGTTAAATCTTCTGATCAGATTCGTACAACTAACATTTTCTATGATTGGAAAATAGATGGTTCAGGTACACACAAGAGAAGAAGGAGATAAAAATAAGAGAAACTGGTATGGAGAGTGAAACCAGTTGAAGAAGAGAAGAAAGATGAGCTGAAAGGTAAAACATGTGTACATGAGACTAAAACCAAGAAGAACAATGTGCTGAAATGTAAACCTGATAATATATACATGAGAGATCACTTAGTCAGGATATCAGGTAAAAAATATTAATGTTCTTATTGTTGTACACATGATCATGTTCACAAAACAAGTGATCATTACTGGTATGGTTCTTATTCAGTTACTCCCAATAGAACTTCAACTAACAATTATGGACCCAAATACCAGTGGGTACCAAAGCCGAAAAGTGAATTTGTGTTGTAGGCACCTCAAGTCAAGGGGTAGTAAGAGAACCAAGGCTTCTAAGTACGTCAGCTTAGAACACATACTTGAACGAAGTGTGGCTTCTGAATACTACAGTTCAGGACCTGGACTTCAATGCTTAAAGAAAGATACTCCCGGGATGATATAAGAGATTGTGCTCCGATACTCCAACGAGGATATCAACCTTCAAGGGGGAGTACATATTTTTCTGAAATTTTTGCATCCGATAGATATGACGAACTACATTCCAAAAGGAGTTGTAGATCTTTATAATGTGCTTTATAACTGACATATTTTAGATGCATAATTTCAGGGGGAGTAAAAGGATTATGATTTCTGATTATTTCATATTAGAACTCGTACTTTAATCGTTTTACTACTTTATGCTTTTTTATTTTGAATAAATTTTTGTGAATAAAAATTGTTTTGACTAGACTTTGAGACTCATGCAGGATAAGAGAGGATGACACGATCATATCTTATTGATTACAACTGACTTTATGAGAATTAAGGTTGAGCGACAAGGTAAAATTCTTATATTAATCTCAAATGTATCTGAAAGAATGACAACTTTCAGGTATAGAAAACATGTTCTGAAATGTTCAAACCACTTCCCGATTCTTAAACAGATTTCATGAATTGGAAGTGTGATTTTAAATGTTTTCATTTTTTTCATTTTTGAGCTTCAATGATTAATAAACCGTGTGTTTCCAAAGATATATACTTGTGTATTGTCTTTTCTATATATACTTTCAAGTATTCACACACACCGGTTTGACTTTTTGTTCACATTGTTCTTACCATGTCTCATATTGAAACATATTTTTGATGGTAAGACACCCCGCTTGTACTTCAATGAATTTTGAGCGTCATTTCATTTCGAAATGGTTTTTCAAGAATGTATATATTTCTGTTTCGTATAGACAATATCCATTATTCTTTACCTTAAGCTTTGATTGTTATATCATTCATTTTTGATCATTTTTCATACAATGTCAGATTTTCAAACAAGCTTTTTGTATTCATGTTCATTCATTCAATATACTTGTTTGAAAATACTTCAATGTTTCAAAATGCTCATATTTCCATGATTATATCTCTGAGCATATTCATATCTGACATTTGTATATGAGCTTTATCTAATAAAGTTAAACCGTTTGAGCAACATTAAGCTTTCATAGGATTATATGAGTTCTTTGTTCTAGGACTTACATGACCTTCTATGAAATCATGTTAACCAGTGATTTTTACCCAAGAAGTTAATCCATAGATATTGAGTGTGAGGAGTCTAAAAGAAATGAGTGTGGGTTGTGTGTTGACGAAAAATGGAAAATTGAGTTTGGTTAGTAGTGCGCTTAAAGATTAAAAGAAAGAGGGTGTGAAATCAGAGTAAAAGAATATCAAACTCTGCACCAAATACTTTCTGAGTCGGGCAACCACATTACTAGCGTTTCACAACTCTTTGGTGAACGTTATTGAAACAGGCAACTATCCCATGCCAACTCTTGACTAAACCCCACCAGCTACTCATTTTCTTCTCAAAAAGAAGGTGTTTCATATTTCAAAGGGGACGCAGCATATAATCTATCTGGTTTTCATTTGGAAAATCTGGATATTGAAAAAGAAGGAAGTTTGTCCCACCTTCGCACTTCAATCATGCATATTGAGTCTGTGTTTATCTATTGTTGTCTCAGTGATTTACACAATGTTGAGCCTTAAACAGCAATCATCAAGTGCTTAATTCTTTCTACACTTGCACGAACACACAAAGAATTCGTTTCTTTGTCATAATATTCATAGAAATTGCCTTTGTGGTGTTTCGATGATTGGATGGAAGCCCTGGGGGAGTGAACATCAAAAAGCTCCTTTATATTGTGTATTCGTTACACACAGTGACTTCGTGTTACTGACAGTGACTTCAGGGGTATCTTCCATCACTCCTCATCTGCACTTGTACTAGAAAATACCTCCCTCCAAAATCCATCTTCAAAAAGTCTTCCAATCTTGATTCGATGATGCCAATATCCAGTGCGGTAGCAACACCTGTTGCAACAACAATCAAATCAACAATGTTTTCACCAATTTCATAGAACATTACCACTTCCTACATCCTAGATTCTAGATCCAATAAAAGTAAAAGTATAAAATAAGACTAATAGACTCAATATAGGATTGGGAAATATGTAAATGAAGTAAAATAAAGTCGTAAATGGGTGCTAAAGTGTATGATTTTACATACTTATTACATCCCCACATTTAAACTGTTGTTTGTCCCCAAGCAACTAAAATGACAACTAAGGATGACTCAAACCCAGAAAGTATGTTAGCCCCAAATCTTTTGTTTGTTAAAGTGTTGAAAATACCCGTTCTATTTCAGAGGACTTCCAAAGATAGACCTCAGAGGGCATAGACTTCAGAGGACAAACCTGCCTCTGAAGTACTTATCAGAGATTGCAACTTTCAGCAGAAGACATCAGAGATGGCTTCATCAGAGGCTCTGAAGACAACGTCAAAGCTCTGAAAACATTCTCTCTGAAGATGGCGTTGAAGACTTTCCTGAAGTATCAGAACAGATAACCAATCACTTAGTGATAAGATTTACTTTATAGAGTAGGTTACTGTTCAAGCATGTCTTGAGCTTACCTATTAGGTAAGACACTGTTCAAGCATGTTTCTATTTGTCAGAATAGTACACTGTTTACTTTATGGTCCTATAAATAGGACCATCACTCCTTTGACAAAATTGTGCTTTTTGATATCTTGTACAAGAAGAATCAATTGAATATATCTCACGAAGATCTTGTTCTTTCTACTTGTTTTATATATGAACTGTGATATTTGAATCTGCTTTTGATATTAAACTATATTGCTTCCGCTGTTTATACTCTTGTTGTTTATATCATTATTGTTATAAGATTAAATCTAGGATCCAACAAAGTATAAAAAAATTTGAAAGGTGAAATGAAAAATTAAACTAACGAGATTGAGAATAGAACCATAACCTAGCATAATTTTGTGTTCATCCCATTTTTTTCACTTAGTTCCATCGGACAAATACACACTTCTTATTGTTAGACATCTACCACTCTCTGGAAAACATAATCTTTAGGGTTTTTTGGTGGTTTTGGTATTTAAGGCACGTAGTATTCTTTCTTCTAGCTTTCAAGTGCTTTTGTAATGTTGTGGCATTGTTCATATGTTAAGCATATTTTATATTTCCTGCTTTGACTTGAATTTATTTGAATCAAATCTTTAAAAAAAATTGGAGCATTTTGCTTCTATCCTATGGGCTTTGTTTCTTGCTCATGAGTCTACATGATCCATCCCCCACATTTGAAGTGTTCAATGTCCTCATTAAGAACATCTAAAGGTTTTAGCTTAAAGAGTGCAAATGATATGTATAAAACTGGTGTATGTGAAAGAATGGCCTAAATCATTTTCCAAAATACAAAGTTGGGATGTTTGTTTTCTTCTCAGGTTGGTGTGCATGGTTCTAGCCTTAAGCATTGAAAAAGGATATTTAACAACAAAATTGCTTGGTAGACCTGGCAAAAAACACGCTAACCCGACACGACCTCAACACGAAATAAACGGATTTAGGTAATACATTTCAACCCGTTTAAGTAAACGGGTTGACACGACACGACACAAAAGGTCAAATAGGTAAGGTCAAGGTCAAAATTTTCAACTCGAAAATGACCTGAATAGCCCGTTTATATATATATATATATATATATATATATATATATATATATATATGTTTGGGTTCTTTTGTTAACCCGGATTATTGTATTAACTTTATGAACCAAAATCATTGCCCTTGATCTTAACACAGATGGTTGAGATGAAAGACAATTAATAATATTAATAATATGGGGAGATGGTTAATAATTTTAGTGAAAATTGGTGTTTAGGGGTAACTGAAAAAAATATATTTCTTTTATCTTTTGTAACCCTCGTGCAAACTACTCCTCAAACAATAATTTTAGTGACCATTGGTGTTTAGGGGCCGATGGTTCATATATATTCATGTCACACGTTCTATTAATGGACAAACACCTTATAAGTTTGTATATCATTCATGTTTTAGATGCATATTCATTTGTTCATATATGTTCATATAAATAGAATGTTGGACCTTACGGTGCTTAGTAATATCATTTACATATGTGTTCATGTACATCTAAACCTTGTTTCACATGTTCTATTACTGTTCATATGTCTTCATGTCACACATTTAATTCTTGTTCATATATGTTCATGTCAAATGTTTTATTAATGTTCAAACACCTTATAAGTTTGTATATCATGCTTCTTCATTTGTCTATACATGTTCATATAAATAGAAAGTTGCATATGTGTTCATATACAACAAAACATTTCAGTTTAGCTTCATGTGTATGTCCATGTATTTGTTCCTTTTTTATGTTTATACTTTTATTTTCCCTACCATATCAGTATATTTTTGTTATAGAACAAATGATCGAAATATAATATACAACATGAATCTAACCAAATTTTTAAAAAAATAAACTAGAGCTAAAATCAAGGAGAATAATAGTTTTGTAACTCCTCACTAAATGTTGTTACAAAAACTAAAAATAAAATTCCATCCATACCCCTATACATTAATAGCACATGCATACAAAACAATGATTAAAGATGCATTCTTATTGGTCAATCAAAGTTAGTAAAGTTAACAACAATGCTTAGGCTAACATAATATCCTCCCTTTATATATGGAGGAAAGTTCAAACGAGAACAATAACTATTTAATAAAACAAGAGAACAACAAATCTTGTGCATTAACGGCCAAAAAAATGGACGCGGGTGACTTTGCATGCGACTTAAGTCGCCGTAAAGTCGTGTGAATCATATATGATTTGTATGTACTCAGTCGTTCTCCTGTTTTCTTATATAGATATTGTTCTCGTATTAACTCACCTCTCTATCTCTCTCTCTCTCTATATATATATATATATATATATATATAATATTTTTTTACTAATTTACGATTTGCCTTTTGGGAGGTTGGGGCTAAATAAATCATTAAATTGACAGCCCAAAAATGGGTTAAACGGGAAAATTTTGGATTTGTAATATTTTGTGAATTTTTGATTTTTAATTTTTAATTTTATAAATCTTAAACAATTAAATGGGTTAGCAGGTTAGCAAGTCAAACAGGTTAGCGGGTTTGATGAGTTAAGAGGATAAACGGGTAAACGCAAACAACCCAAGAGAAATCATCAACAATGGTCAGGCAAAATTTATAGCCTTCTTTACTAACAACCTTGAAGGGACCCAAAACATCCATATGAACAAGCTCGCGAAGGCAAGAGATTTGTGTTTACTTACTGCAAAAGGCCTACAAGTCCGTTTTGTTTCACGGCAAACATCACAAGACAAATCAGACTCATCTCCTAAACCAGGTTCTACAAGATGTCCAAGTCTACAATACCAAACATGTTTAGACAAACAGCACATAGCAGTATCACAATTAGACATAATATTATCTTCAAAAAAATATAAACCTTCATGCTCGCTACCGGTCCCCAAAATTTCCTTTGATGTGAAATCTTGAATATAGCATTTACAATCACCAAAACCAACAAAACACTTGCTATCCATAGCAAGTTTATGAACAAATAACAAGTTTACAGATAAATCTGGAACAACTAACACATCAAATAGAGTGAAATTATCAGTCAACTTCAAGTTACCAATCATTTTAATATTAGCATGTGTACCATTAGGTGCTCCACCCTAAGACCCAAATCAAATATATCAACCACATTGACAAGATTAGAACCAGAATCTATAATCACCCTTTAACAACATTACTAACAAAAGAAGGCACGCCTACCATATTAACACTAATACCTTCAGGATCATTTTTATCACCAAGAAGACTAAGCAACTTGGTTATTTGATGATTAGTAAAGGGAAAGACAAATGTTGATGAGGAAAAGGAATGGAAGGACAAGAAACACAATTATTGCTAGAAACAATCTTGTTAAACACTTGATTTCCTTGCCCTTTTTGAAAATTATTAGAGCCTCCAATCAATTTAAAAAACGTTCAATTTTGTGACCAGGAGCCCCACAATGTTTACAGATCAAATTTGGAAACCTTAACCCATACCATTAACTATTCGTTAACTGAGAATTCCTGAATGATTCTTGGGTTTGAATCTAAATTTTGGTTTTATATAGGAATGAAAGTTCTCTTGGCTCGACGTCTGTCTTGGTCCTAGTGGGGATAGCATTTCTCTCATAGTATATGAGACTTTTTCCCACTAAATCAGTATTATGCACTTTAAAGCTTGAACTTGAAGAAAAAAATTCTCGGTGAGATTCTTCTCGAGATACAATGGAAAAAACAGTTTTCACACTCGGTAGAGTATCACGAGTTAAAATATTACTTCTTATTGGCAAGTAAATATCATCCAAACCAATTAAAATTTGCATTTTTGTTTAATCAACTCATTATGATCATAATGAGTTGATTAAACTCTGAAAATACGTCAATCCCCGACAACGGCGCCAAAAACTTGGTAGCGAAAAGTCGTATAGGTCCACAACGTGGCCCCTATGTTGCCACAGCGGCGGTGCAAGTGCACACCGGACACTATGATTGCTATAAGCAATAAAGTGGTCAAAATACCGAGATTGTATCCACAGGGATCAGACTTCAAAGTTTCGAGTAGTAGGTCTAGAATACAATGGTTTCAATTAGAGAAGAAGAAAATATCTTTGAGCGAAATTGGTTCTTTTAACAATTAACAAATAAATTAAAGAAAAGGGTATGGGTTTAGGCTTTATCTAAGACATTTGTAGTAACCTCGTGGTCAGAAACAAAGTATCACAAAAACATCTAAAAAATCCCTTTCTCTCGAAAGTGAACTTCCTCGGAACGTGGCCACGTTGCACCCACAAAGTCACCACTTTCACCAATTCAAGACTTGTCGACTTAAATAAGTAAACCTCTAAGGATTTCAGTTCCACCGGTATGGATATAGAAGCCCAAATCTCTTTGTGACACCTATATCGACCGACATTTTGAACCTTAGTTAAAGTCATGCAAAAACCCGTATTTGTACGTGGTTATAAAAGACTTTCTCAAATCTTCTTTTCATCACTCAAGTCGTATTTCGGATCCGCCCCTCCCGAGGTCTAAGATCTAATATTAACACTAACAAGTGATCGGCTTGTCTGCGTTGAGTTGAAGTCCCGACTCGAGCGACCAAGTCTAAGAGTTAGTAAAGATGGCAACACCCAAGTGTTGCCTACTAGTCTTAGATTTGGCACACACCCACACCCAAAGGGGTGTTTAGTTCCTAATAAAATTAAAAGACATGAGATAATAAGAAGTATACATGAACATAAATTGCATATGTAAAACTAGAAGGTTGTCAACGTGATGACAACGTGGTTAGAGCTGGAAATTAAATACTAGAAAATAAATTACAACTACAATTACAACTACAATTACAATTACAACTACAACTATCTAAGAGAAAAAAGAAAGAACAATATCCGAATTATGCTACATGTTGGAGCTCCCTTTCAAATGACATTCATGGCTTCAATTTATAGTGGAAGATGAAAAACGGTGGTGGAGGATTTTACCCACAAAACCTTTCAATGAGTTCAAGCCTTCTTTGACCCAAAGACTCCTTGCCTTTTTCATCTATTTTCTCATGAAAGCTCATATTTTGCTTTATCTCATTTAGGCTTTTAGATAGCCATTTTTGGCATTGATATCTTTCCACCAAGATTTTGCTTTTATCTTTTGTCTTCTCTTCATCCCCTTGGTTTCTAAAGCTTAGCCTTTAAGAATGTCATTATACAGCTAAAATGGACATAAAAATACAAGCAAAATATGATAGTTTTCAGTTGTCCTCAGATTTACATCGTTCACCAACGTGGCGACAAAGTGGCCACTTTCTGCAATCCAACATTTAGCCCAAAAATGATGCTTTCAACCATCAAAACACAAACTTTTATCCTCAACATCTCCAAATGAAAATAAATAAATAAAAAAGAGAAACATGAACACGTAAAGGGAAAACACACACTAAAATTCAAGAAAAACACACACAAACAATGTGTAAATAACACTCAAAATGAGAGTTATCAAGTATCACGAGTTAGAATATTACTTCTTATAGGCAAGTAAATACCATCCAAACCAATTAAAATTTGCATTCGTTTAATCAACTCATTATGATCATAAAAGTCCTTAGAAGTACTACAAGTACAAGCAGGAAACTTAACTAAGGCATCAAGTGCCTCCAAAATGAGTTAAGCCTATGATAATTTTCGGAGACAAAAGCACATTTTGACACAACGAGTTAATTTTGTGATGCAAATTTAAGGTCACAAAACCATCTATCTTGTCACAAGTCTCCATAGGTTCCTGCCATACCTCATAAGTGTTTTTCGGAAAAACTAGACACATATAAAGTTCTTCAGTAACAGACCCAAGAATCCATGAAAGGACAACAACATTACATCTATCCCACTGTTTACCAAGTTCTTCATTATTAACGGGACGCATAGAAGAACCATTAATAAAACTCAATTTATTTTTGGTTTCAAGGGCCAAGGTCATAGCATAGCTCCAGATAGTATAATTTTCAGTACCATAGAGTTTGAAACTCAGGATGTGACATCCGTCAGAAATTAAAATCTTCAAGGTTAGAATCCTTTAAGATATTAGAGAATAGTTCATAGAATTTACTTTTCTAGAATCTAATTAGATTGGTTAGATTATAATTTTTCCCGAAATATTTCAGTAGTCGTTTAGAAAGCCCGGTTCGGATCAGTAACTGACTAAAACGTCCCATAAAATGCCAAATATTATGTCACATGTCTAAAATACCTAAAATAATGAGGTTTATATTATTTAGGTAAAAATATAGCTATTTGTAAAAATTTACTCAATTTAGAGAGAATTGAGAATTTATAAATTGTCGGTTCTTAATTTATCTGTTTTATTTGAGAATTTATGTTGTAATTCATTTTTAAAAAAAAAATATTTTTGAAATGGGCTTGGAAGAGGCCAAGGCCGGCCCTCCTCCCTCCCCCTCTCTTTTTAAAATTTTTTTTTTATTTGAAAGTTCATTTTCAACTCAAAAATTTAGATATCAACTTTTCATCTCCTCATTCTCTCTCTCTCTCTCTCATTTTCGATTTCATCATCCAAAACACCATCAAGAACACAAATGTTTCCAGCAAATTAAGGATTTTTAAGATCATATCATCAAGATTATTGAAGATTTCCAAGTATACTTCATCATCTACACAAGGTACAAACCCTATTTCTTCATTTCTTCAAGTTTTATTCAAGTTTATTGTTTTGAACTTTATAAAAATCCTCATGCATGTGTAGAAATATTTCATTTATGGTTTTAGAAGTGAAATGGACATCATTTATGAATAAAACATTCATCAAATGATGCCATAAGATGATCTTCCATGAAAAACCAAGTTAAAGAGTGAAATATTTGAGTCTCTTGTTGATTATGTCAATTTTATCATGAATGCAACTTTGTGTACGAAAATCTTGATGTTTTAGTAGGTTTATAATCAACAATTTTGTAGTAATTTCAAGTTTAAACAAACTCTTATGATAAGATTATTCAATCTTGTGTGATTAAGAGTCTTGAAAATTGATAAGTGATGAAAAATCACTTATTTAGTGTTCTTTGTCTCATGCAATTCACTTTGGATGAAATTTTGTAGTTAAATGTGTCCAAGGTGTATGTTTTCATTCATAGATCATTATTTAGTGAAAAAGGGGTTTAAATCCAATTGGTTTCACAAGAAAATATGGAAAATGGACCTCTTATTGCTTAATACAAAAACCTTGTTCTACACAACTTGCTGTCAAGAATGGAACTTCCACTTCCAAGCTGTGTATCTCAATATTTACTCCATGAAATTTGGGCATTTTGCTTTCATACACTAGTTTGATGAGTTAGTTTTCAAATGAATCAAGAATCACTAAAAATTATGAGGTTTTGGTCATTCAAATGTATTTTAGAAGAAAATTGCGCAATCTGTCCCGAGCTGACAGATTAGTACACCCTACTTCTAACGACCATAACTCCCTCATAAATCATTTAAATGAGGTGAATTCTTTTTCATACAGTATATTTTTGAGTTAGCTTTGCATCCATATATGGATCACTGAATTATGTTGAGTTTTGATCCTCCAAAAGCATGCCACAACAGAAGTGCGCAACTGATTCAAAAATCAGTAACCTACTGTTTTGTAGAAATTATTTGGGGCATCAAAACACTTCCAAAATTTATGAAATTTTACCTTAGAGTTCTTAATTCAGTATTTTAGCTCTTATAAAAAAAATGGTTAGGATTGTCAATTGGGAGGTTGTATTTTGAAAGCCATTATGTGGTTACAGTTTCTGGACAGCAAGTGCTGAAATCCAGAAAGATGGTTCCAAAAACCTCAAATTTATGTATTTTGGTATAAGAATGTTATAATGATCATCAATTCTAATTTTGACAATAAAAATACATACATTGGCATTTTATAAGACGTGGGATTGGTTAGTAGGGCTTAAGGGCTGGATTTGACATTTAGCACTCTTTGTGCATCTTTCTCTATAGGAATTTAGAAGCTCTGGGATAAGGGATTTTGCTATTGCTTATCTTGCGTTATTATTCGAGGTGAGTATTCACATCCCCACTTTTATTGTTTTGATTGAACTTGGGGTGAAAAGCATGTTAAAAATGGAATATTTAAAGATTCATGAGACTTTGTTATAAAGCATTATGTATTGAAATTTATGAGGCTTTGTTGTAAAGCGGTTGGTGTAGAAGTTATATGACATGTATGCCAATGATATGTTGAGTTTTAAAAATAGTTAAGTCCCCGGGTACACTACTAGTTAACCCAGAAATGGGCCTATAGTATTAGTAGATAGCGTTATTTGGTCTGACAAGCCCACCTTATACTGACGAGTAGGGGTGCACTGTACTAGAGAAATATGACTACACATGTGGTTAAAGCCCACCTCTGAGGTAGATCATGGGGCGTTGATTTGGTCCGGAAAGGTTTAGTAGTGGCTCAACGTGGTTATATCAATGCATACCTTTTGTCATATAAGCTAAATTATGATACTCATGAATCAATGGATTGAAGTTTGGATTATGCGTACGATTTTCAAAGACAGCTTGCATATAAACTTGACTTGTGCATATTTAAAAACCTGTGAACTCACCAACTCTCGTAGTTGACCATATTTTGAACATGCTTTTCAGGGAACAAGAAGGTACATGGAAACGATTAAAGTTTATCTCTTGTGTAAACCGCATGCAATACTTTTATAATAGAGATTTTTGTACTTCAACTTTTGATGATGTAATAGGGTTGTAAACTTTTGGAACATATTGTAAACAATGGTTGAATGTATGGTGGTATTTCTTTCTGTATCCTAAAGCTATGTCTATCGAACTGTCATGTTCCGTGTTTCCGCTTTAGCGGGGTGTGACAGATTTGGTATCAGAGCCATAGGTTATAGAGAATACTGGTTTTACTATAAAACCATACACTATAACCACTATTTTCAAAATTACTTTTGTAAAAAAAAAAAAAAAAAAAAAGGTTTCGAGTTTGAACATATTACTAGTATAACTAAGATGGGTGTCGGCTTAGCATATTACAATTAGGCAAAGCCTGATCACCTATGTCTAATTTAGTATGCATAAGAAGAGACTCTAAATGGTTATATTAAGAATTACTAAAAATAGAAACTTTTTGTTCAAAAATGAAGAGCATGAGTCAGTATGTGAGTTCGCATAAGTATTTTGTGATTTCAACGTTTATCTAGCATACTAATGTTTAAAAACTTATTATTTACCGCAGATATCATGTCTCATTCGTCGTCACACTCTGAGTCGTCCCCAGACGAGTCCGGATATATCACAGGCCGACCTAGGAGGGCACGTGTTAGTGAAGACTACGACCCATCCGAGCATAGTTACTCGGGGTCCGGACATTCACCAGCTAGGTCGTCTACTCTCATGTCTGCGCCCTCACTGCAGTCGGTGCCCCGACCTAGAGTCCGGGCGACTGCGCGGATAAGTGTTCCGATACCGGTCAGGGAGACCTTCATCATTCCACCTAGGAATGAGGCGGGGCCCTCCCGACTGAGGGTTAGACGAGTTATGCCACCACCACAGGTTGAGGAGCCGGCAGGACAGCCGACTGGTATGACATCACTTGAGAGTTTATGGGTCACAGGTTTGTCCCATGATGCGGAGATGTTTAGGGCTAGACTAGACCATTTTGGTCAGTCTCTCGACGGGTTGATGGGGATTTTGAGCACACACGATCAGACCATGAGCGGAGTCTTGGCTATGCTTGCGAACACTAGAAGGGAGGTTCAGAGGCTATACATAGGTTTAGCCTTGATGTTGGGAGCGATGGTAGTTGTTATGGGATGGTTTATCTTGTACCTCATGCGTTAGGTGTTGGTTATCCGATGATATTTTGGGAACTTTAAAACTTGTTTCTTTTGGGGCATATGGCCCATGAATTTGAAAATATGTTATGCTTGATGGTAAACTTATGAAATTAATGGTTGATATTTTGAAATTATTAAGTTTGGTAGTTATGATGAAATTTGAGCTGCAATATTTAACGTTTTATATAATTGAAAAATATGTTATCATTGTATGGTATGTTGAATGTATGTTTAATTATTAAGATAAGTATTGTATGATGCGCGATGCATAAATAGATTGCTGGTTCAGACAAATAATTAGATTCCGATTGGGAAATTTTGTAGTGGAGTTATGCCTCCAAGAAGGGAAGACCCAGAAATTGCACGATTAGTGTCCGAGCAAGTTCTTGTTGCCCTCCCCAATATAGTTAGTCAGGTAGCAGCAGGCCTGAATGCTAACCAAACTAACAATCCTAGAGTCGGTGTGAATGAGAACAGAGAATGTACGTATAAGACTTTTAGATCTTGCAATCCGAAGGAGTTCCATGGTACCGAGGGAGCCATTGGGTTATTGACTTGGTTAGAAGGAATGGAGTCCGTCCTGCATATTAGTAAGTGTACAGAAGCAAACAAGGTAGAGTTTGCAGCCTCTTTACTGCAATGGCGAGCGTTAACATGGTGGAATACTCAAGTACAAACGCGAGGACGGGAAGCAGTTAGTAGACTCACGTGGGACGAGTTCAAAGAGATGCTTAAGGAGGAGTACTGTCCGAGGAGTGAGATTCAGAAACTTCAAGCAGAATTGTGGAATCATGAGATGAAGGGAATTGATATAGACTCTTACACTGCCCGATTTCATGAGTTGGCAAAGTTAGTACCCCATTTAGTGACACCGGAGGAAAACAGAATTGACAAGTACATTTGGGGTTTAGCTTCCGAAATACGGGGAGATGTGACTTCGGGAAATCCAAAAACGATGCAGGAAGCAGTGAGTTTAGCAACCAAACTTACTGATAATGCAAACCGTTCAGGGTTGTTTTTAAATGACAAAGCCAAGGGCAAGAGAAGGATGGAGGAACCCAGGAGAAGACATTTTGATGGGAGGAAGGGTAAGGAGCAAAGAGTGGCGGGTAATTATGGAATTCAGGCACAGAATGTGGGTAAGGGGAAGGAGGTACGCCCTAAATGTGACAAGTGCAACAACTATCATCAGGGGCGATGCGTCATATGTTATAAATGCAACAAAGGAGGACATTTTGCAAGGGATTGCAAGGAGGCACCAAGAAGAGTGTGTTACGAATGTGGAAGCCCGGATCACGTAAGGAGCTCTTGTCCTAGAATTAATAAGAGGGTGAATGCTAATCAAGGCCGACCAGTTAATCAGGGGAATCCAGGGAGACCAGCACGAGGGCGAGTGTTTGAGATTGGGGCAGAAGAAGCAAGACAGAACCCGGATGTAATTACAGGTACGTTTCTCTTGAACAAGCATTATGCATCTGTATTGTTTGATTCTGGAGCAGATAGGAGTTTTATATCGTTAGACTTCAGGACTAAAATTTGCTTAAAGTCTCAAAAACTAAAAGAAGACTATGTTGTCCAATTTACTAATGGGCAAGAGGTTAGGGCCAAGGACGTAATTTCAAACTGTACTTTAGAATTGGCTGAAAGGGAATTCAATATAGATATAATTCCAATCTGATTAGGAAGCTTTGATATAGTAGTGGGCATGGATTGGCTATCTGTAAACCGAGCAGAAATATGTTGCTCCGAGAAAATTCTCCGAATTCCATTACCGGAAGGAGGGATACTTCTAGTACAAGGATAAAAGTCAAGGAGGAATTTAAAAATGGTGTCGTGCATGAAAATGCGGAAATATTTGAGGAAGGAGTGTGTTGCGTTTCTGGCTCATGTGGTAAATAAGAAGATCAAAGGGAAGCGCATTCAAGACATTCCAATAGTTCGAGATTTTCCAGAAGTATTCCCAGATGATTTACCAGGATTACCCCCACCGAGGCAGGTTGAATTCCACATTGATTTAATTCCTGGAGCTGCACCAGTAGCTAAAGCACCATACCGTTTAGCACCGTCGGAAATGCAGGAATTGTCCGAACAACTTCAAGAACTTCTCGACAAGGGATTCATCAGACCTAGTTCATCGCCGTGGGGAGCTCCAGTTCTCTTTGTCAAGAAGAAGGATGGAACCTTTCGAATGTGTATCGATTATAGAGAGCTTAATAAACTAACTCTCAAGAATCGATATCCACTAGCCCGAATTGATGATTTGTTTGATCAATTACAAGGAGCAACGTATTTTTCAAAGATCGATCTCCGATCCGGATACCATCAGATGAGAGTATCTGAAGAAGATGTTCACAAAACGGCATTTAGAACTCGATATGGACACTACGAGTTTCTAGTTATGCCCTTTGGACTGACAAATGCACCAGCGGTTTTCATGGATTTGATGAATAGAGTTTGCAGACCATACTTGGACAAGTTTGTAATCGTATTCATCGATGATATATTGATATACTCCCGAAACAAAGAAGATCATGAGCGACATCTAAAGTTGATACTAGAATTGCTCAAGGACCAGAAATTGTACGCCAAATTTTCTAAATGTGAATTTTGGATTCGTGAAGTACATTTTCTTGGTCATGTGGTCAACGAGAAGGGAATTCATGTTGACCCGGCGAAGGTCGAGGCCATTAAAAAGTGGGAAACTCCGAAAACACCAACTGAAATTCGTCAATTTCTCGGTTTAGCGGGATATTATCGACGATTTATCGCCAATTTTTCCAAGATTGCGCAACCTCTAACAACCCTGACACGAAAAGATGAGAAGTTCACATGGGGAGAGAAATAGGAGGAAGCATTTCAGTTACTCAAGCATAAGCTTTATAATGCACCAGTTTTAGCTCTGCCAGAAGGAATTGAAAACTTCGTGGTCTATTGCGATGCATCACGTCAAGGCTTGGGATGCGTATTAATGCAGAAGGATAAAGTCATCGCATATGCGTCCAGACAACTTAAAACCCACGAGAGAAATTACACCACTCATGATTTGGAGTTGGGAGCTGTAATTTTTGCTCTAAAAATCTGGAGACATTATCTTTACGGCACAAAATGTACAATCTTCACCGATCACAAAAGTCTTCAGCACATTTTTGATCAGAAAATGCTCAATATGAGGCAACGAAGATGGGTCGAGTGGCTTAACAACTATGACTGTGAGATAAAGTACCACCCAGGAAAAGCTAATGTGGTAGCGGATGCGTTAAGCAGAAAAGAAAGAATAAAGCCCGTAAGGACACGAGCTATGGGAGTAATAGTCCAGACAAGCCTTAAGACGCAAATTCTCAAAGCTCAAGAAGAAGCATTAAAGGCGGAAAATTTGATTGGCGAAACTTTACATCATCTGGAAAAGGAATTTGAAATAAGATCTGATGGAGTGTGTTATTTTAAGAATAAGGTTTGGATACCAAAGGTTGACAACCTGCGGTCCACAATTATGGAAGAAGCACACAAATCAAGGTACTCGATTCACCCAGGAGCAGACAAGATGTATCAAGATTTAAAAGAGCATTATTGGTGGCCAGGAATGAAGCGGGACGTTGCCTTGTACGTAAGCAAGTGTTTGACTTGTGCAAAAGTCAAAGCGGAGCATCAGAAACCTTCAGGACTTCTTCAACAACCTGAAATACCCCAATGGAAATGGGAGCAAATATCAATGGACTTTATAACCAAGCTACCCAGGACTAGAAAAGGTCATGATGCAATCTGGGTCATTGTAGATCGACTCACAAAGTCCGCACATTTCCTACCAATTCGAGAAGATTATAAGATGGAAAGATTAGCATAGATGTATATTGATGAGATCGTTTCCTGACACGGAGTACTCGTTTCTATCATCTCCGATAGAGATAGTCGTTTCACCTCCAGATTTTGGCAGTCACTTCAGAAGGCTTTGGGCACTAGGCTGGATTTGAGCACAGCTTATCATCCACAAACAGATGGACAGACGGAGAGAACTATTCAAACGTTGGAAGATATGTTGCGCGCATGCGCAATAGACTTTGGCGGTAGTTGGGATCAGCACTTACCGTTAGTCGAATTTTCGTACAACAATAGCTATCACACCAGTATTCGATGTGCTCTATACGAAGCTTTATATGGATGTAAGTGTAGGTCACCACTTAGATGGATAGAAGTTGGAGATAATCAATTGATCGGGCCAGATATCGTTCAGGAGACCACGGATAAGATATCAACCATTCGGGATAGACTCAAGACAGCAAGAGATCGTCAGAAGAGTTATGCTGATAATCGAAGGAAGCCATTAGAATTTCAAGTGGGTGATAAGGTACTTTTAAAAGTATCACCCTGGAAGGGAATAATAAGATTTGGGAAGCAAGGCAAACTGAGTCCAAGGTATATTGGTCCATTTGAAGTGTTGGAAAGAATTAGATCAGTCGCATACAAACTCAAGTTACCTCAGGAGTTGAGTGCTATCCACGACACTTTCCATGTGTCGAATTTGAAGAAGTGTCTGACCGATGAATCATTAGTCGTATCATCGGAAGAAGTCAAAGTTGATGAACGTTTGTGTTTCAGGGAAGAACCGATCGAAATACTCGATCGAGATGTCAAACAATTAAGAAGATGCAAAATTCCAATTGTGAAAGTCCGATGGAACTCGAGGCACGGTCCGGAATACACTTGGGAGCGAGAAGATTATATGAGAAATAAGTATCCTCAGCTGCTTGTATAGAATTCATCTGAGGAAAGCAAAATGTGAATTTCGGGACGAAATTCCTTAAACGGGGGGAAACTGTGACATCCGTCAGAAATTAAAATCTTCAAGGTTAGAATCCTTTAAGATATTAGAGAATAGTTCATAGAATTTACTTTTCTAGAATCTAATTAGATTGGTTAGATTATAATTTTTCCCGAAATATTTCAGTAGTCGTTTAGAAAGCCCGGTTCGGATCAGTAACTGACTAAAACGTCCCATAAAATGCCAAATATTATGTCACATGTCTAAAATACCTAAAATAATGAGGTTTATATTATTTAGGTAAAAATATAGCTATTTGTAAAAATTTACTCAATTTAGAGAGAATTGAGAATTTATAAATTGTCGGTTCTCAATTTATCTGTTTTATTTGAGAATTTATGTTGTAATTCATTTTTAAAAAAAATATTTTTGAAATGGGCTTGGAAGAGGCCAAGGCCGGCCCTCCTCCCTCCCCCTCTCTTTTTAAAATTTTTTTTTTATTTGAAAGTTCATTTTCAACTCAAAAATTTAGATATCAACTTTCATCTCAAAAATTTAGATTTTTGTACTTCAACTTTTGATGATGTAATAGGGTTGTAAACTTTTGGAACATATTGTAAACAATGGTTGAATGTATGGTGGTGTTTCTTTCTGTATCCTAAAGCTATGTCTATCGAACTGTCATGTTCCGTGTTTCTGCTTTAGCGGGGTGTGACACAGGAGATGAAAACTACTAGTGTCACTAGGATGTAAGTATAAAGGGTTACAAAATCAAGATTTGCGATTTGAGACAAAGGAAAATTTACCACATCACCGTTCATTTTAATAGCACAAAAAAACAAAAATCATTCGAAAGAACAACACAGAAAAATAACACAAAATTTGGTCACAAGCCCTTCCAATAACCAAAATACAACACAAAATGGTAAACAAAATGTTCTTTTACAAAATACTTCTTTCAACATATAAGAACCAAGGAAATATCAGAAAGAAAACAATGAGATCTGAATACAAAGTGATTCTTTATTTTTTTTAAATATAAAAGAAAATTGGTTTTATATATTATTCCACAGTTATAAAATAACCCTTCAACAATGCCATAAATGCTCTGCAACCCTCATAGAACTGCAAGTTGTCAGAAACAACCCCTCCATGATTCTTCCAGCCTCCAACTTTCCAAAACAATCCCTTTCAGTCATTTTCAAGTCTTGAACGTTTCACGTTAATCCAACAAACCAAATAAAAACAAGTTAAACCCATCCAACCCAACTAAGATATTTATACATTTCAACACTCATTTACATTTTTCGTGCTCCAACTTAAGGACGGGGGAGTATGGAAATATATTATCTGCATATTTGTTCTATTTTGGCTATGAGATGTCGATGAAAATTTCACGTTAATTTTTATCATATGTGTTTTAGTGTCAAATCACGTTTCAGTAAATTATTTACCCTTTTATTCTTTATCTATGTCAAAACCCATGTTTAACTTTTTTGTTTTTGTTTTAGTTTTAATCTTTATGATACATGTATAACTTGCACTACAAAACAAATGGGCTTCATCGACCGATTTTCCAACGGATTGACCATCACCGGAAGATTGTCGACGGAATTTTCCATCGGTGATTGAGCTATGAGATCCGCCAGTTATGAGTTTTTCCGCCAGATTACCGATGAATTTTTTTCGTTAGTAAAAATCCCATTTGTGTTTGTAGTGATAATAAATAAAATTTTCATATGAAAAGTGAAAAGCTAAAAGTCTTGGATTCGCCATGTCACACATAGCAACATCAATTGACAAGAAAATAAATAAAATAATCACATCTTGTAACGTTGCTCGTTATCGCAATAGTTAGGTGACGCATTTCCTATGCATTTCGGTCTCCGTTCTTGATCATATGAAGTTTCCAATTAGCAATTCAATAACACGACTTGCAATATATGGCACGTAGATAAAAAAATAACTCGTAAATTCAGACACCAAATACATATGTTAGCTAGATGGTAAACTTTCAAATGTAGGTGATCTTGGTTTCGTTTGTCCATCTCGCCACCAAGCTCGGCTTTAACTAATGTACAATTCTAATTTACCGTTAGCTCCTACTCCTATCACATTATGTGCATATCGCCGTCTCTTGCAACGTTCTAGAGGGGCAATTTTAACTTATTTATATGTGAACAACCATTTTACTTTGTATTTTTATTGTTAATAAGTCAAATAGATAATTTTGGCAACATTTATGGTGGTGTAGGTGACATTGACGATGGTGGTAGTGGAGGTGGTGGCAGTGATGGCAAGGGAATGAAGTTCAATTCTTTGACCTATGAAAAGGTGAAATTGTATTCCCAGATCAAATCAAGCAATCTCAATTCAAGATTTGACAATGTTTATTTGACAGTGTTTAAGATCAAGAGAGAGAGTATAGAGAGAAAGTAAATCTGATATTACAATGAAAGCTCTTCTTGGTGTTACATGATTTCTCATAACAAAAACTATTTATACAAGGATTTAAAACCACATGCTTAAACACTCTAAACAAAAACTCTCAAAGACTAAAGTTGACTTTCTACATTTTGACTAAGACTTTGACTTTACAAACTTTGACTTTTCCTATTAAATCTTGGATACAATTAATACACTAACAATCTCCCCCTTTGTATTCAAGATTTAAAAAAAAAATTGACACTAGTCTTCAGTGCTTGATTCTTGAACTTTTGTCTTTGACAGTCTTGGACAATGAAGCTCAGGCAATCTTCAGTCTTTCAGTATTTGAAGAATCTTGAAAAGTCTTTAACACATTGCATCTTTGGAGAGTCAACAAGTCTTGAAGACAAATCTGAATTCTTGAAACTTTGAAACTCTTTGAAACTTTAAGGAATCTTTGACAAACATGTATCTTATGTATCTTCATCACTTGTAATCTCTTGATCGTCTTCAGAAAACAAACTTTCTCAAATCATTTGGACTTGTCTTCGGAATCTTTTGAGAATGATTTCTTTTCATCAGATTTGAACTTTCAGAAATTCTCCACAAGTCTTTTCACTTTAAACTTTCTTCATGACTTTGAAATTGATTTGAAATTGAACTTTGTAGATTTCTCCCCCTTTTTGATGATTGTGAGCATCATTATCATCAAAACTTTCTCAATTTCAGCACTTTATTTGAATCTCCCCCTTTTACAAATATTCTCCCCCTTTGAGATACATTTGACATTCTCTGCCTTTTGATCTGAGTATCCGTCAATTCATGAAATGTATACCCAAATCTTTTCCAATTCAGATATAATGAACGTTGTAACCATGAATCAATAAATGATACAGTTAGAATGCATGTAAGTAGCACGGAGCCACTTTGTACAACAAATGTACATTGGAAAGGAGCTTTTGTGATGTTCACTCCTCCAGGGCTTCCATTCAATCATCGAAAAACCACAAAGGAATTTTCTATGAATGTTATGACAAGAAAACTTATTCCTTGTGTGCTCGTGAAAGTGTAGAATGATTGAAGCTACTTAGCTTTTCAGGCTTAAATTGTGTAAACTGTTGAGACAGCAACATATATTACACGGACTCAATGTGCATGAAAGAGGTGCGAAGGTAGGCCAAACTTCCTTCTTTTCAATATCTATATCTTCCAAGTGAAGACTAGATAGCAGATATGATGCGTCCCCAAAGAAAATGAAACATTTCTTTGTTAAGAAATAAACGAGTGGTTGGTGGGGTTAATGCAAGAGTTGGCATGGGCTCACTGTCTGTTTCAATGATGGTCACCAAAGAATGTGAACCAATCAGTAGATGTGGCTGCCTGGCTCAGAAAGTGGTTGGTGCAGAGTTTTGATATTCTTTTAACTCTGTTCTCACGCCCTCTTTCTTTTTAACATTATGCTCACTTCTAACAAAACTCTCATTTCCATTTTACCGCTAAGCACAATAAGAAAAACTCAACCGGATGAGTTATCTCCCCCACTCTTTGATTTTGACCCCTCACCCCTCAATCACTCTAGGATTACTTCGTGGGTAGGAAACACTGGTTAACGTGAATCCATGGAAGTTCTTTTTAAGCTCTCACATTGATCCCATGTAAGTCCTAAAAAGAATGGTTGCTCAACAATTTAACTTAAACAGTTAAACACAAAAATGATAACATTGTCAAAATGTATGCTCATCAAGGATATGAATGATATTTGAGCATTTGAACTTTGAATATCTCTCAAAACAATGATATTGAATGAATGAAATAAAATCAAGAGAATTGTTTTGAGAATCTGACAATGTATCAATCAGATCAAATATCACGAAATATGAACGTGAAAGGTTAGGGTATCAAAGAACTTGACAGTTTGTTTATATGAACTAATATAAACAATTTAGCAATGAAAGCACAAATTAGAAATGATGAATGATGCTCAACAATATTTGAAAGCAAACGGGAGTATTACCATCGAAAAATTTGTTCGTTATGAGACATGGTAATAACAATTTCAACATGAAATACTGAACCGGTGTGTATGAATACTTTACAGTATATAGACAAGATAATATGCAAGTATTGATCTTTGGAAACACACGGTCAGTTAAACATTAAAGCTCAAATATGAAAAACATTTAAAATCACACTTCTAAATTCATAAAATCTTTTGAGAACCAGAAGTGGTTTGAACATTTAAGAAAACGTTTTTCATGTTCGAAGGTTGTTCTTCTTTTAAACAATCAGAGATCTAGATCAGAAGATATTTACCTTTTAAGCTCCCCCTCAAATCATGATAAAATGATTTAGGTCTATTAAGCTCCCCTGGATATTTGCAAAATATCCATGTCTGAAAATTAAAGAACGGGTCTTGAATTATCATGTGATCAGCAGCCACAATCCTTTACATTAAAGTTCGGGTTCTAAACTGAAGTATTTAGAAGCCATAACTCTTTGACTTTAAGGTCCGGGTTTTGAACTGTTTTGTTCAAAAGCCTATGTTCTTTGAGGTACGAGTCCTAGACTGATTTGTCTAGAAGTCATTCATCTTGCTCCCCCTAAACCTGTGGTACCTGCAAAACAGATTTAACAGATTTTGGTAATCACTAGTATTTGGGTCCTGGTATGTTAGATTTAGGAATCCACTTCTCATTAGATATATATCTTTTAAAAACAGAATTCTAAGAAGTTATTCTATAAGAACCGTACCAGTTGTGAGCAGTTTCTCTTTGAACGAAGTCATTCTCTCCACAGTAAGAACATCAGATTTTCCTTTGAGCAATCCTGATCAGATGATTAGTCGAGTAATATATATCAGAATTACCAAAATATTTACCTTTATGCACACTGTTCTTTTTGGCATTTGTTGTGGATTTGAATGAGTTGTCATTCTTTATCTCTTCATCAGAATCTTTTACTCTCCGGACCATCTGATTTTTCTTCGAATTCCTTCCAAGAGATTTAACGTAGAAGCTCGTTGAACCATCAACAGATTTGTCATAAAACAGATTTGATGGTCTGATCTGATTTGATTTGACAGTTTGTGGTTTGACACTTTTCTTTTTCAAAACATTTTTGTTATGAATGAAACTTGAAGCTATTTTGAAAGAACAGACTGATTATGTTGAATTATCAACAGGTGGTTGACTAATCACATCAGCTGTAATCTTTTCTGATAAATTGACGTTTGTAGCTTCTAAGTCTTTTATCTTTTTGAACAAAAAGTTTCTTTCATCATTAAGTGTGTCAAACTTTTGTTTCAAATCAGATTTAGCCTTCTGTTCTTTTTGGACATCTGATGATAGGACAGTTATTCTGGATGTAAGCTTAGATATTTCAAATTCAAATTGTGAACGTTCTTGCTCAAAATCCTTTTCCAAGTTCTTGGTTTTCTCAGAAATATCTTTGAAAATCCCAACATTTCTCTTTTCAGAATTTTTCTTTTCAGACTCAAAAGACTTTTTCTTTTCTTTGAAAATTTGTCGTTCTTTTTCTAATAAGTCTTGTAAAACTGAGATCTGTTTGGGAAATTCAGTAATTTTATCTTCAAGAACTTTTCTTTCTTTAGCAAATGTGTCTCTTTCAGTAATTAGAATCTTTTCAAAATCAGACACTTGTTTGGAAAGTTTTATGCATCTCAGCTCCAAATCCTTTTTCTCTTGTAAAGTTTTCTTAGAAAAATCAGACATCTATTGAGTAGAAAATGTCTCCAGATTTGATTTTTCTTTATCTGCTTTGATGTTTTTCATCAAATCAGCATTTTTGACTTTCAAAGCATATATCTTTTCTTCAGAATCCATATACTTTTTTTAAGCTCAATTGATTCAGCAAGTAGTTCTGATGATTTCTGTTCAGTTGTCTTCAGTTGGCTTTGAAGTTTTGTAATTATGGACTCTTTAAACTTGATTACTTTCTCAAGAGACTGAATAGAAATTTCTTTTATTGCCATCATTTTCTCTTTATCTTTAATCTCTTTCTCTTTTTCTTTAATTTCTTCCTCTTTTGCACTGATGATACCTGCAATATTAGATTTAACAGTATTAGTACACTTTATACAGTCAGGAGTTTTATCAGAGTTTGATAAATTATATTTCAACTCCTGAATCTGTTTAAGAAGCTTTGAATTCTGAATTTTCAGTTTGTCTCTTTTTGCTTCTAGAACAGGTATCTCAGGCATGTACAATACAGCCATATCTCTAGCTGAAAGTACTGTATTTCCCTTCTCATCTGTCATTGGCATCTTGAATGATTAGCTTAAATCAATGATCGTTCAAGAAGTGCATATTACACGGTGTGTAAAATCCAAAACTGATCAAATTTGAAACAACTAGAAAAAATTTACTAAGTACTGAAACTCGCAGACCACTGAAAAGCTTTAAGCTCGCAAAACACTGCTTCGAATAAACTCGCAGACCGTAACGAACGCGTTTCTAGAACTCACAGAGGCTTACTTTCACGTTTAACAAACTCGCAAGCTAAAACTCCCAGATCGTTGTTTACAAAGAAACTCACAAACGCCTAAATGCGCAAAACACTACTCCCTGACAAACTCGGAGACTGAGACGTGCGCATTTATAGAACTCGCAGATGCCTACTTGCGCTTTTCAAAGAACTCGGAAGCTAAACTCGCAGATGGAAATTCGCACAAACTCGTAGATCGAAGAGCATAACACGCAAGCTTTGATTTGCGCGTTCCAAGAACTCGCAAATAACGCTTTACGCGTTTCTGTCCAAAATCAAGATTCTTCAACTTGCGCGTTCTGCTGATGAATCTTGCGCGTTCCACAGATCTTGCGTGTTCTTGGGATTCTTTGCGTGTTCTTGGTCTGATCGATCAAAAATCAAGTAAATCTTGATTTCTGATTCTGAAATTTTCACAATTAGTCCACGAACCAAAACGAAACACAATTACAACACTAAAAATTACGAAAACAATTGAAAATTACAGTGATTGATTCGAATTACAGTGTTCGACTTTCAACTTTTCACGAAAACAACATTTTGATCAAATTGATCAATCTAGAGTTGAAATTTTCTTATGTGATATGAAAGAAGTTTGATCCTAATGATAAAACGCATACAATCAAATCAAATTCTTGATTTAATTGTGCAAGAACAAGAAAAATCGAAATCAACCAGTAACTTTTTAGTCAGCCAAAAAAAATTCAAATCTGATACGAATCTACTCCTTCTTGTTTGCTCATATACCAATTGAAATTGTATTCCCAGATCAAATCAAGCAATCTCAATTCAAGATTTGACAATGTTTATTTGACAGTATTTAAGATATAGAGAGAGAGTAGAGAGAGAAAGTAAATCTGATATTACAATGAAAGCTCTTCTTGGTGTTACATGATTTCTCACAACAAAAACTATTTATACAAGGATTTAAAACCACATGCTTAAACACTCTAAACAAAAACTCTCAAAGACTAAAGTTGACTTTCTACATTTTGACTAAGACTTTGACTTTACAAACTTTGACTTTTCCTATTAAATCTTGGATACAATTAATACACTAACAAAATGAATGATCAAAACCCTTGGGTCGCATTTGATTTGCTGGAATGGATTGGAATTGGAGGGATTTGGATTTTAAATCTATTCCATTTCCGTGTTCAGTTTGCAGGATTGTCCGAATTTGAAATCCTATGGGGCGTTTGGTTTGCCTTAATGGATTGGAATTGGAGGGATTTGGATTTCAAAACCATTCCAGTCCCTTGTTTGGTTTGAAGGATTGTACGGATTTAAAATGCTACGATTTCTTTGAAATACCTCCACCATAGGATTTTGAAATCTCAAGGGGGTGCCTAGGATTTCAAGAGCTTTCGTAGGATTTTTAATAATAATAATTAAAAAATATGTTAAAAACATTTGTTCACTAAAAATCAGTTAAATAAAAGGTAATTTAATTATTTTTATATTTTTATAACTTTTTAATGATTTTTTTATGACTAATGGAATTCAAATTCATTCTAATCCTACAAACCAAACAAACAAAAGGATTTTAAATCCTCTCAAATCCAAATCCTTATATAAAATTCAATCTATTTCATTCAATTCCTACAAACCAAACGGACCCCTAGGGTTTCTTTGAAATCCCTCCAACATAGGATTTTGAAATTCTAAGTGGATGGCTAGGATTTCAAGGGATTTCGTAGGATTTTATATCATAATATTTAAAAACACGTGAAAAACATTTATTTTCTAATAATCAGTTAAATAAAAGGTAATTAAATTATTTTTTTATTTTTTTATAAATAATGGAATTCAAATCATTCCAATCCTACAAACCAAACACACAAAAGGATTCCACACCCTATCAAATCCAAATCCTTCCAAATCCAAATCCAAATCCCTATATGAAATCCAATTCATTCCATTCCATTCCAACAAACCAACGGGCCCTTTAAGTTTGTTTAATGTTTTTGAGAAATTTGGATTTCATGGGAGATTTGGAATCTTTAATATGTTTGGTTTGTAGGATTTTAAGTAGAATCGAATTTTATGTTACCACCCAAAATCAACATAATAATATATAGAAGTGACTCCCAAAACTAGTCCCAATACAAAAATTACGGAAAGATAAGATTAACGTAGTCCCAACAGGAACAGTTCTATCACAACAGAGAAGACTAAAATTTTCATCTACACCGCGACTAAGGCCCCGCTCTCCGACTAGCTAGCTCTTGACACTTCTCTTTTTTCTTTGGAGAACCGCCAACAGACCCCTTACCTGAAAAGGGATTTTAAAGAAAGAAAGCGAGGGTTAGACCGAAAGGTCTAGTGAATTCCCGATCCTCGGCGTGTTAACAAGAAAATGATTTCCTTTGAAACAATAATAAGGAATAATTGAATAATCACAACAATTTAAATATTACTTGAAACACAGTTCAACATTCCCACGTCTGCGTTCTCGGGCCCCCAGTAGATCCCCATACGACCCCCTCGTAGATGTCGTCGTCTATATACATAGGAAACAAATTCCAAGTATACAAACCAACCATCCCCGATGGTTAAAGTATAGCCATGGCTCACAATCCAACAGTTACAACACCATTTCCATTTCGTCATAAATGAGATACATATCCATAAGCACATATAATCAACAATAACTTTATTGAGTAAAAAGCTTCAACACAACGAATATATATATAAAATCAATAAAGCGTTTAGAAGTGAACACCACATTCGATTTAGAAATCTTTTAACAAGGGAACTCACCTGACTGGATGAAAGTTGCCACTCACGCGAACCACTATCCTCGTATAAATTGAACTCCTACATTTCACAATAACAAGACGATTATAATTTATGTCATTCCTCTAAGGGTTTCATCGCTCACAATTCAATCAAAGGGACACTGAAATATCACTAAGGACGTACAGACCCGGGGCGGCCGCACTCCACACCGGACGGTCCCGGTCGAATACAAATCGGGCAGCCCTGGTCGAATACATACCAGGCGGCCCGGGTCGAGTACATACCGGGCGACCCCGGTCGAGTACATACCGGGCGACCCCGGTCGAGTACACTCCGGGCACCCCGGTCATAGGGTAAAGTCCGATTCGAAGGTAGACGATGGTAAGCGACACACAAAAGCCTTAATTACCCAATCGATTTCTCCATTGATTTGACTAAAACAACTAGATTTAACTCAACAATCCAAACCACAGTTTCATTTCACTAGTTTTCCCAATCTAACCAAACCCAAGACCAAACTCAAACGATGATAATGAAGAACATCAGAATTATTACCAACCCAAATTCCTTAATGAAAATAAAAGAGAACAATCTTAGCTCTAAACAAGATTTGAGACATGCCTTTAAAGAATGTTTTCCCCCATCTGGCCCTAGTTTTCCCAAGAAGTTGATCGATCTTCTCCTTCTCTTTCCCTGCCGTCGCACACACACACACACTTACAGTGGTAATTTCCAAAGTGAATAAATGATTAGGGTTTTAGCCCTTTTATGACCACATTTGCACATTAGTCCCCCAACTTCCTTATTTTCAAATTGCGACACTACTTATTAACTTACCAAATTGACCCCAATGGTTTGCGATCATTAAAACACTCCCCCCCTAAAAGGGGATTCCGTCCTCGGAATCATTTGTTGAAAAGGCACGGGTATTTGGACTTCATGTCCGTTTCTAGCTCCCGCGTGGCTTCTAGCCCCCCTTATGGAACTTCGGAACTTCCATTGGACCTTTACCAAGTTGATATCCTTTGTCCTTAAGCGTTTGACCTTACGGTCCACAATTTTTTTCCGGTTCCTCGACAAAGTTCAATTTCTCATCCACCCGTACATCCTGTAAGGGCACCGCCATATCGACATCTGCGAGACACTTCCTCAAATTTGAGACATGAAATGTGTTGTGAACACCCTTCAATTCCTCAGGTAATTCCAATTTGTACGCCACCTCTCCAACCCGCTCAATGATTTCGAAAGGGCCAATATATCGTGGACTTAACTTTCCCTTCTTTTCAAAGCGAATCACTCCCTTCCATGGTGATATTTTCAACATCACCTTATCCCCCACTGAGAATTCGATATCATTTTGTCGTTTATCCGCATAGCTCTTTTGCCGGACTCGCGCCACTTTCAATCTTTTCCGAACAACTAAATAACTCCTCAAAACACCAACTTGACGCATAGTCACTGATAATCCAAGAATCCTCTAAATCTTAGAGAGAGAAAGTAAGCGTAAAATATGAGATGTATTGATATGTACGTGAATCCTTACAAAGACCAAAGCCTAAAGGGACTTAAATACCCAAGGCTTATACAACACAGATATGCACTCAAAGCACAGTATAAGACCAAGCGTATAAATACAATGATTACTATAAAATCAGACTTAACAATTTCCCCCTTAGTAATCATTGGCGCTGTGGTCTTCAAAATCAATCTTCTAAATCAGCACTGACCATCTAAGCGACTTTGTGAAAAAGCTTCTAGACTTAAAAAAAATTCTTCTCAGCATCTTTTTAGTTTGAGTTATCTTTGCTGCCTTGACAAGACTGGACCAGTTTGGAATAAACATGAAAGAATAGTTGATTCATCAGCTTGTGCTCTACACGACACACCTCTTTTAAATGACCTTGAATGAACAGTGGTGGTCGGAGCAGGAACAACAAAAGACCTAGTAAGCTGAGAGAATAGACTCTTGAGCAAATCTTGATCAACAGATAAACGATTGAGCTCTTTGTCTCTTTAACTTCTCCTTAACTTCTCCCCCTCATGACCTTGATGATCTGGATCAACTTGGTCATACAAACAGTTGGAGACAAGACAGCTTAAGATCTGCAAAATCAGAGAAAAAGGAGAAAGAGGGAAGATTTGCGCGACACGTTGGTGGCGCAGAGTTTGATTTGCGCTAACAGAAGGAAGCGCAAAGCTTGTTTTTCACTAGCCGAAGGAGGCGCAAAGCTAGTTTTACGCTAGAAGCTGTTGGCGCAAACTAAGCTTTGCTCTACCAACTTGTGGCGCAAACATGACTTGGAATCTGAAAAATAGCACCTGATAAGCTCTTTGACTCCCCCTACACAAATGCACTAAATATAACAATTCAAGTTAGCATTCATATAGAGAATCAGATACTCCCCCTCAAAAACAGATATGATCTTTCATAAAATCCTCCTTATTCACTCCCCCTTGAATAATGCACAAACCCATTTATAAAGATATGAGAACACAAGAATTGAAACATCAATGTAGAAAGAAAAATAAACTGAATATGTATTTTGAAACGACTAAATATATAAAAATTTAAACATAAACAAATAGAATTCTACTTAGTAAAAGTTCACAATAAAATCCATCAGATGAAAGCAAATGTATGCTTTTGGATATAGAACCAAGTTTTATTGCATATCAAGTTAAGACATGTTCAGTTTCAAAAACTTTCATCAATCTATTCAGTGTGCTTACATGCGAACTTTGATTAGCTTCAAGAAAAATGCAATTCTAAAAATATAATAGAACACTTTGCAAATAATCACACTAAGCCATCAGGAATTAAGACTTTCACAAATTTACAAGTTTATCGCAACTTAGAAATATCACCAAGTATCATGAGATGTGTGTTCATTAGCATCTTTTTAGCATTGTGATCTATGGCATCTTTACATGAGTGTGCTCTTTGGCATCTTTTTAATCAAAAATTTTATTAAGTAAAGAACATGCCGTAAACGTAACTTTCTATCTGATCCTATTGTAGGATTTGGGTCAGCCGCTCCCAGACCAGTTGGCCTTAGGGGACTAGGTGTCAAGCACCCCTTGGAACTTACTCTCCCAGATCAGAAATACTACATCGACATATCCTAAACCCATTCATACCAGTAGAACATGACTTTCGATCTGATTCTATAGAAGGATTTGGGTTCGATCACTCCCAGATCAAATTACCTTAGGGGACCAGATGACAATCATCCCACAGAACTTACTTGCCCAAACCAGAAAGGTCACAGGTATAAACTTTTAAACTTAGAGATTTCTGATTTATAAGAATTTAATAATCATCTCAATCACAAGGTTTTACATTTAAGAGCTTAGCCCATATTTTCATTACGATCCAAAATTCTGACTTTTTAGGTTTTCTAAGCATTGTAAACTATAAATATTCCAAATCACACAACTTTAAAGCAATATCAAAAGCTACAAACATGTTGCTGACTTTTCGACTTTTGTTAGAATTGAAATTTGAACATATAAAAACTTTCATATAAACAAAGCAACTTGAAAATTTATCCTAGACACACATTTTATTCAAAAGAAAGAAAAATTGTAAAACTTTTACTTTATAGAATAAAATTTGTTAAGTCCAAATATTGTATCCAAGATTTAATTAGGAAGTCAAAGTTGAAAGTCAACAATGTCAAAGTCTTGTAAAAGTCAAAGCTAGTTTTGTTTCCTTAGTAGTTAAGTTTTAGTTTAAGCTTTAGGTATAAATAGAGTTTGCTTTGTAATCTTTAGGTAAGAACTTAATTGTAAATCAGATAGGTGAGATATATGACAAGAGCTTTCAAGATTAACTCTCTCTCTCTAGCTTTCTCTCTCTAGAATCTTTAGATCTTGTGTTCACAATTGGTATCAGAGCAGGTTAGATTTTGAGAGATTTGAGAGTAGAGTTCATGTTAATCAGATCAATCGATTTTCTAATTCGTCAGAATTTTTTTTTTTCAAGAAAATCGTTTTCTGGACATTTCTCTAGATCTATGTTGACTTTCTGAGCATTTTTCAGTGAATTTGAATTCTATTGCTTCGGAATTCAGTTTAGAACATTTTTTGTTCTTGATTCGTGCAAAGATTTGATCATTTTGTAATCGAATTTGTCAATTTTGTATTTTTCCAGAAAAGTTCTCGAGTTCTCTGTTCTTCACGAATTCTTGCTGAATTTGGATATTTGATCTATATTTGGATTAGTTTTGGTTTTTGAACCTGTTTCTAAGTGAATTCCGTGAGTGTGTTTTGAGATATTTTGGACTTGTGTGATTTTCTTCGTTCGTAAACTGGACAGAATCGATTTTCGGTTCATTCATAAGATTTTTCGGGTTATTCATCAGGGTTGTCGGTTCATTCTTCAAGGTTTTCGGTTCATTCATCTGGTTTTTGTTCTTTTCGGCTAAGGGTTTTCGATCTTTTCAGTATTAATCTTAGTATTTCGGTTTCCTCTTCAACCGAGAAGCTAAGTTTTCGGTTTCTTTTACAACCGAAAAGTTTGGTTTTCGGTTTCATCATCAACCGAAAAGCGTGGTTTTCGGTTCTTATTTTCTTCAGCCGAAAAGTTCTCTGCTACTACTCAGCATGTCTCTTCAATCTCAAGTCTATAAGAATGAGTTGATGATGTCTCTCGGGACAGATACACGTCCACCTGTGCTCATTAATGAGAATGAGTATTCTCAATGGAGAGACCGATTTATTAATTTTCTTGAGAGACAACAAAATGGGGATTACATGGTTCATGCTTTAACCAATCCTCCTTTTGAGAGACCTGTCAAGATCATTCCAGCCACTGCTAATACTGAACAATCCACAATACTAAAGCCAGTTGATGAGTACAATGAAGCAGAATCTTTAAAGTACAACGGAGAAAGAATTGCTAAGTCTAATCTCATTCTTGCATTGCCAAATCACATATACAATCGTGTAGATTGTTACAAGAACAATCTAATGCTCATGTGGACTCATTTGGAGAAAATCATGCTTGACTCAGTGGTTAAGAAAACTATAATTCAGCAGACAGTCTCTGTTGAGAGCAATGAGCAGAAAGTTAAGAAATTGGAATCTGAGAACGTTGAGCTTAAAAAGAATTTATCTGATTTGGAAAAACAGCTTGTTGCAAACAAAGCTGAGTTTGAAAGTGAAAAGAAAATATTTTCCAAAAAGTTCTCAGATTTTTCCAAGAAATGCTATGAAGAGAAGAAGTCGTTTGAGCTTAAATGCATAAAACTTTCTCAACAAATCTCCGATTTTGAGAAAGTACTGATTTTAGAAAGAGAGAAGTTTGAAAAAGAGAAAAAGGCCATAGAACAAAAGAATGTAGGATTTTTTAAAGAATTATCTGGCCAGCGAACTGATTCAGAAAAAGAGTTTGAAGAAGAACGTTTAATCTTTGAGAACGAAATTAAGAAACTGACTTCAAAATTATCTGAACTGTCTGCTACAGGGCTGAAAGAGCAAAAGACGAAGTCTGAATTCAAGACAAAGATTGATCAGCTTGAGAAAGAAAGAGACATCTTTGCATCAAAGATCAAAGAGCTTGAAAAATATGTTTCAAGTTCAAATCATAAATATGTCTCTTCAAAAAGGTCAATCAATTCATTCAATCAGATTCGTCGCACTAACCTGTTCTTTGATGAATATTTAGATGGTTCAAATTATTATCCAAAGAAAAAAACTTTCAAGAACGAGAAACTGGTCTGGATGAAGAAATCAGTCAAAGATGACAAGATTGATGAGCTGAAAGAGAAGAATTCATGTGTACATGTACACAAAGCAAAGAAGAACAAAACACCCAATGGTAAGAAATATTATTGTTCTATTTGTAGTACACATGATCATTTTCATAAAACAAATGACCATTTCTGGTATGGTTCTTACTCTGTGTCCCCCACACGCACTGCAACTAACATTTCTGGACCCAAATACCAGTGGGTACCAAAACCGAAACCTGAATCTGTGTTGCAGGCACCTCAATCCAAAGGGGAGTAAGAAAGACAATGGCTCTTGAATACTACAGTTCAAGACCCACATTTCAATGATGAAAGACTATGGCTTCTAAGCACAACAGCTTAGGACCCGTACCTCAACGATCAAAAAGACCTTACTCCTGTATGCTTGCATCCGATGGATATTGATGGTCTCCGTCCCGAGTGAATTGATCTGATCTCTATCCTAAACTTTTTCTTTGCTAAATTTTTCTGATATTGATGGTCTAACAATTCTAAAGGGAGTGTTTGATCTCTATTCTGTTTTAATTGACATATTTCAGATGCTTAATTTAAGGGGGAGTAAAGGTGATGACTTCTGATTACTTCAGATCAGAACTCATTTTATAATCGTTTTACTGCTTTCTGTCTTTTATTTTTTAAATAAATACTATGAATAAAGTGGCTTCTGATCACACGACAGATCAGGACCCGTTTTTTCAACGATCAAAGAAGGATATTGTGCTAATATCCAGGGGGAGCTCAAAAGATCAAATCTTTATATCATGATTTGAGGGGGAGCCCAAAAAGGTAAAAATCTTCTGATCCGAGATCTATGATTGTTTGAAAGAAGGACAACTTTCAAACATGAAAAACAATTTCTGAAATGTTCAAACCACTTCTTATTCTCAATCGATTTCATGAGTTTAGAAGTGTGATTTTTAAATGTTTTTCAATTTTTGCGCTTTATTGTTTAACTGACTGTGTGTTTCCAAAGATCAATACTTGTGTATTATCTTGTCCATATAGTGTCAAGTATTCACACACACCGGTTCAGTATTTTATTTGAAATTGTTATTACCATGTCTCAAATTCAAACAATTTTTCGATGGTAATACCCCGGTTTGAAATTCAAAGTTGATGAGCATCATACATCTTTTTCATATTTGTGCTTTCATTGATAAATTGTTTATATTTGTTCATATAAACAAAATATCCAATTCTTTGATACCCTAACCATTTGATTTGATCTGATTGATTCATTGTCAGATTCTCAAAACAATTCTCTTGACTTCATATTCATTCATTCAATATCCTTGTTTTGAGAAAATCTTCAAAGAACAAATGCTCAAATTTCATTCATATTTTTCAATGAGCATACATACTCTGACATATAATTTCTTGTGCTTTACATGTCAAGAAAATCATTGACCAGCATGTACTTTTAGGAACATGGGATTCAGTGTGAGTGTTTAATAGATCTTCCATGGATTCATGATAACCAGTGTTTCCTACCCCGGAAGAAATCCTTTGAGTGATTGAGGGGAGAGGGGTCTAAAAGAATTGAGTGTGGGAATGAGCAGAGGTAAAATGAAATGAGAGATTGGTTAGATGTGAGCTTATATGTTTAAAAGAAAGAGGGTGTGAGAACAGAGTTAAAAGAATATCAGAACTCTGCACCAAACATCTTTCTGAGCCGGGCAGCCACATTACTGATTGGTTCATATTTCTTTGGTGATCATCATTGAAATAGGCAAATAGCCCATGCCATCTCTTGTATATAACCCCACCAGCTACTCATTTTTTTCTTAAAAAGAGAATGTTTCACATTTTTTGGGGAAGCAGCACATAATCTATCGGATCTTCTCTTGGAAGATACTGATATTGAAAAAGAAGGAAAGTTGCCCCACCTTCGACCCTTTCTCATGCACATTGAGTCCATGTACAATCATTGTTGTCTCAGTGATTTACATACTTTGAGCCTTTATGAAACACAATCATTGTGCTAAATTCTTTCATACACAAGCATGAGCACACAGAAAATCTGTTTTTCTGTCAGAACATTCATAGATAAACCTTGTGTTTTTCGATGATTGAATGGAAGTCCTGGGGAGTCAACATCAAACCAACTCCTTATATTGTACATTCGTTGTACACAGTGACTCCGTGTTACTGACAGACATTCCTAATTGTTTCATTTGTTGAATCAGGGTTACACGCTCATTATGTCTGAATTTGAAAAGATTCGGATATATATACTGTTCATGATTCGGCAATTATCAAAGTACGACAAATTTCAGATCAAAGTACGACAATTATCAAAGGGGAGATTGTTTGTTGATCACAAAGGGGGAAATCAAAGTTTATGCCGAAATTGATGTAATTTTGATGATATTGATGCTCACATCATCAAAAAGGGGGAGAATTATTCAAAGATCAATTTCAAGAGTTCAAGTTCAAAGTTCATGTCAGAATTTCAATTTGCTTCCGCTGTTGTTTTCAAAGTTCAAGTCTGATAAAGAATGTTCAAAGTCAAATCAAGATGCTTCGTGAAAGTTTGTTTCTTCCGAAGTCGATTCAGTGATCAAAGTGATGAAGATACAATTTTGATTGAAGACGAAAGATTTTTCAGAAATGAAGATTCATGTTTCAAAGATGTTTTAAGTTTTCAATGTTTTGTTCAAGACATGTTGACTTTCCAAAGCTTCAAAGTTTAAAAAGACTTTCCAAGATTCTTCAAAAGCTGCAAAAGAGCAAAGTTTTTGAAAGCTTCAAGAGACAAAAGATGAAGAATCAAGAGTTGAAGATCTGCATCAAATTTTTATTAAATCTTGAATACAAAGGGGGAGATTGTTAAGTCCAAATATTGTATCCAAGATTTAATTAGGAAGTCAAAGTTGAAAGTCAACAATGTCAAAGTCTTGTAAAAGTCAAAGCTAGTTTTGTTTCCTTAGTAGTTAAGTTTTAGTTTAAGCTTTAGGTATAAATAGAGTTTGCTTTGTAATCTTTAGGTAAGAACTTAATTGTAAATCAGATAGGTGAGATATATGACAAGAGCTTTCAAGATTAACTCTCTCTCTAGCTTTCTCTCTCTAGA
Organism: Arctium lappa; assembly: GCA_023525745.1. Taxonomy (NCBI): domain Eukaryota; kingdom Viridiplantae; phylum Streptophyta; class Magnoliopsida; order Asterales; family Asteraceae; genus Arctium; species Arctium lappa. The sequence goes on from CM042048.1 coordinate 92,681,350, forward strand.
ATCTTTAGATCTTGTGTTCACAAAATTTATGAAGGTTTAAACTTTTAAATTCAACATGCCGAGATTTGAAAATAGAAACATTTAATTGACATGTTTATATTCAGTTGAAACAAAATATAATTCAAAAATATCATCTTCCACATAATGTAAAATGAAATTTGTGTCTCATGTGAAAAATTGGGTTGATCAAATTCAGAATTTGAATAAAATTGCTCAGATTTTTTAAAAACATATAAGAAAACTGGAACAACATCATTATCAGAGATAAATGCAGCGGAATAAAGTAGATGCACTCACAGTTTCTCATTAGTCAGAAGCTGAAAAGCATTGAAGAACGAGTCCTAGACTGACTTGTCTAGAAGTCGGAGTCTTTGAAGCTTGGGTTCTAAGCTGAAATACTTAGAAGCCATTATTTCTCTTACTTCCCCTTGACATGTGGTGCCTGCAACTTAGAATCAATCTGAGATTTTGGTACCCACTTGTATTTGGGCCCATGAAAGTTAGTTGCAGTTCTTATGGGGAAATATTTGTTAGATTTGACAGTTAAAGCACTAGAAAGATTATCAGAAAAATAAGCACAGTCATCAGATGAATACAAAGCATAATCATCTGAACTAAAATCAGAGGAAGAACATGAGACATGTTTTGAAATTCGAATCATTTGCTTTATAGAGTATTTGGAAATTTTATTACAAGAAGCAAATGAATCACTTTTATAGAATTTGTCTACACATTTATCCTCATCAGTCATAGAATCATCTGATTTCCGCTTGATCTCCAGATTTGCCTTGAAGATGTGCTCAAAGTCCTATCTGAAAGAATTGAATCAGAAGAATTAGAACTGTCAGAAATGACATTATCTTGTTTCTTCAACTTCTTTGACCTTCTTCTTTTACGCTTTGGTTTATAATAATCATCATTGAGCGTAAAAGATTCATCAAGAATTTTCGAATTAATATCAGAATCAGAAGAAGCAATTATACCTAAGGCACCCATCTGATCAATCAATACAACTGAACTAACCTCGGAGTCAGAAAAATTTTGAGAAAGGTTTTTAGATTTTAGAAATTCCTTTTTATTTTCTTGAAAATCAGAAGAAAGGCCTGAAACAGAATTTTGACTTTGAGAAAATAAATTTTCCTCAAAACTTGAAGTTAAGAACGAAAAAATTACATTTGTTTCAATTTTTCTTTGAAAAATATGATCTTCTATTTTATCTTCAAGATCAATGATTTTGCTTTCTAGCACTAACGGAGGAATATATCTCGTAGAATCATACGATACTGTAGATATATTTTCTTTATTAGTGTTAGTATGACAAATATCAAAATAATCATCAGATACTGAGGATTTAATAGGAGATAATTCATTTAAAACTTTTCTGCCTCTCTTTGATTTGTCAGGAAAATATTTAGCATATTCGCTCGTATAAACAAAAGAAATTTCTTTTTTCTTATTATTCATCCTTTTCTCATTTTCGATTTTTAACACTTGCTTTTCATTCATCCAATCAATTTTAAATTGAGGAGCATATTGAGCAAAAGTTAGATAATCGTATTTATATAAAGTTGGGGATTTTTCTATCGCATTGTTTAAACAATGAGGATTTTCAAAACCAAGTTCCCATTTTTCTTTTATAGACTCATAACTCCTCGGTTTGTTCAAATAAATTGTTTGTTCAAATTGGTTCATTCGATATAACTTTTCTTCTAATTTATTTATTTTATCCGAAAAACTGTCTTTTAAAATGGTCATTTCAGTCAAAGACTCAAGATAAGTCTTATTTGAATTTTTCAAATCATCCAATTTCTTTTGAAAGACTTCTTTAGTATGAATCAAAATAGATTTTTCATCTTTCAAAGAAATTTTCAATTTGTCAATCAAATCTGACTTTTCAGAATTTAAATTCTTTTCAGTTATTAACTTCGAACGAAGAGCAGATAAAGCAGTTATAATTATGTTCATTTGTGAGGAAATGAAATAGTAATCAAAATCAGAATGTACCTCATCTTCATCTGTGTCAGAATCATTACTTTGATCATCTCCGATGAAGCACATTTGAGCAATCTCTACATTTGCAGCTTCATCATCGGAGTGATCCAGCCAAAACTCTTCTTCTGCTAGTAAAGTTGTTCCATTCTCTCTTTTCTCGGCCAGTTCCAATTTCTTTCGATAGTAAGCCGAGTCCCGAACTTTCTTCACTCTACACTTCTTAGAGATGTGACTAGGCTTTCCACAGGCATGCAACAGATTTCTTAGCCTCGGGCACTTGAACAGTCTTAGAACCAGAAGTGAAGCGAAGATTGTTTGAACCCGACCTAGGTTGGAACTTCTTTTGATAATGTTGTGAGAGAAGGATCATTGCTTTCTGAAGCGCCTCACCATCATCATTTGTGGCCCCGTTGTAAGCATTTTCAGACAATGCTTGTTCTGTCAGTTGTTTCGTGGGGAGAGCAACTGGGTCCACTGATTTATTGTTCTTCTTATCCATTTTGGCCTTCTTCTCAGTTACTATACACTCATCTGTCAGCAAGATCTCAAACATTTCTTGAATTTACATGGAGGATATTCTGACATCATTCCTCAAGCGATGGCAAGATTTGTTCCATTCAGGTTGAAGTGCATTGAGGAATTTCAGATTTGTTTCAAGCTCAGTTTTTTCCACTTTAATTTTCCTCAGATCATTAATCACGGCACATAATCTGTCATACACAGTTTTCAATGGCTCCCCATCCTTGGCTTTGAATTCTTCAAAGTTGTTCATGTAACGAGTATGTCGGAGTTGAGTAGCAACTGAAGAACCAAGCATAATCTTTTCTAGTTGTTGCCCCATAAGATTAGGATGATTTTTTAAACAATCAATCCTATTGTAGATAGAGTTTGGCAAAGCTAGCATCAGATTTGTCTTGATATCACGATCAGCTTGATACTGTGATAACTCATCAGGTGTATATTCTTTGGTAGGCTTATATAATCCAGAAGCCAACTTGGGTTTTTCAAACGGTCCTTCAGATAGAATGTTCATCATGTCATTTCCATTCTTTTGACGCTCTATAAAGTTCAGGAACCGATCTTGCCACTGAGTAAACTCGTTTTCATCTATCAAAACTGGAGGACGATTTTCTGTGCCTAATGACATCATGAGATCGTTCTTGTAGAATTGAGCTTGATAAGCAAACTTTGCAGAATCCATATTTCAGAAATCCAGAGAAATTCTAAGTCTTAATTGAGATGACGCAAACTTGAGGTTTGCGTGAGAGGCAAATGGCGCAAACTATGATTCTCGCGAGCAGTTGATGACGCAAACTACATTTTGCGTGAGAAGGCAATTGCACAAACTTGATTTGCGTGAAGTACTAATGGAGCAAACTTAAGTTTGCGTGAGGAGAGACTGACGAGAATCTGACTTTACGTGAGTTGCTGAAGGCGCAAACCAAGCTTTGTGTGAGCAGAACGTGGCGCAAACTAGACTTGCGCGATACACTGGTGACGCAAAATATGATTTGCGTGAGCAAAAGATGGCGAGAACTTGACTTCTCGTGAGTTGTTGATGGAGAGAACTGATCTTTTTGGATTGCGTGATATAAGAGAAACGCAAATATGAACTTGCTCAAAGCACTTGAGACGAAAGCTCACTTTGATGAATCCTGAACTTGGCAATATGAACTGGCGCAAGATGATGAACTTTCGCAAAGAAGAGATATGGCGCAAAGCGAAGTCAAAACTCAGAAAACTTCCATAAATCGATTTCAAAACAGAATTTGATGAAAATTTCTAACACAACTGAGATAAAAAACTGATTTCTAACAACTTTCAAGCAAAAAACTCGATCAAAAACCACAAATCACAACATTCGATATAAGAACAGTACGTTAAAATTGTTTTCCAGAAACTTCAAAAATCTAGAAATTGAAGATCAAAGAGTAAAAATCTCACAAATCGATGTGAAACAAAAAGATTTTACAACCAAAAACGAATTCAACAAACCAATTTGCAAAGAAATTCGATCACAAATCAATCCGAATTTGATGAAAAATCAAGAAAACGAGATTTTCTTGAAAAAATCAAGAAAATCGATCAAATTTTCTGATTAATCTACAAATTCAGAAACGAAAAACAGATCTCTCAATTCTCTCAGATTTAGATTGGCTCTGATACCAATTGATAATCCAAGAATCCTCTAAATCTTAGAGAGAGAAAGTAGAGAGAGAGTAAGCGCAAAATATGAGATGTATTGATATGTGTGTGAATCCTTACAAAGACCAAAGCCTAAAGGGACTTAAATACCCAAGGCTTATACAACACAGATATGCACTCAAAGCACAGTATAAGACCAAGCCTATAAATACAATGATTACTATAAAATCAGACTTAACAGTCACCCTTAAATCTCAACTTCAAGGCCACAGGTAAAAATTTTCTTTTATTCACAATACAATTCTTGGTAGAGCCATCTATGATTGCATCCAACATTAATGACGCAACGCAGATCACTAATCCTTTGAATACCCATATATTTATATTTCACCATACACCATCCTTCGATCCATTGCCCATTTATTCCCCTGTCAAGCTGAGTCAATCCCAAGGCACAAGGCAGAACACCACTGAATCTATCATTCCCAATCTTTACAGTATTAAACACAATACTCACTGGATATATACATCGCATTAGTACTTACTCCCATCTCCAACATCGATTACTAATACTTTTATGATAACCAGTTTATCCATACTATGCACATCTCGACCAAAATATCATTTCCACATATTTCTTTGCACATCTGCATATGTACTTACGAACGTATACTTTCCACATGTTCATTGCTCTAATAGTCTGCCGAAGAGTTTAACTCTCCCCACACATAACCGTACCACTGAACCCATCTATAACTCATAACTCTCCTGGTTTTATTCTGATTTCACTTTCCTTACAAGAGGAGCAATACTTTCTCACAGTACAGGTTTAATTTGCCCGACAACAAACTCAATGCTCACTCAGAATGCTTATCATACTAATACTTACTCACTTCCGCCGATCTTTCCTTTCGAGTAACTCGATCAACCACTTTACTTTGCTTCTACGAAAACATAGATCACTCTCTTTCAAAGAAAAGCTTACTAAAGGTTGCAAGCTTTAGACCATACACATGTGGATTAATAATAACCCATAACAATAAGCATAATCTTCCTCATATTCTCGTGTGACATTCATATGCTCGCAAAGATGACCCTCTTAGCCATACTCCACGTTCTTCTGTTCCACTGGGCAAACTCCTCAGTTTCAGCTTAGTCTCATTTCCTCAACAAACGGATTTGATCTGACGACCAGGATCTACTTATCTCCAAGAAAACTTCACATCCTCGGATGAACATCAATCTACAACAAGGCACAACTACCAACCGCCTAAGACATCCTCAATAGCGTTCCGATGCGATCAGACGAGCTCACCCAAAGTTTACCGCACCCGAGAAGAATACGAGTTCTTCTTCTAGGCGGTCTCCATTTATCACCCAACCTATCACAACACCTATATCAAGCGTACTTGTCGCGTCTGGATCTTTCTTCAAAATTTCCAAACCAAGATTTACTCTTACCCTTGCCCCTCTATACGACTCAAATTCATCATCCAACATTGTTAAGTCAGATTTTATAGTAATCATTGTATTTATAGACTTAGGCTAATATTGTGTTCTTAGAGAGGTATTCTGTCTTGTTTTGGCCAAGGGTATTTAAGTCCCTTGTGGCTTTGTTTGTTGTAACTTTGAGAAGCGCATACATTGAATATATTGATTTCACGTCTCAACTCTCTCTCTCTCTGCTTTCTCTCTCTAGGATTTAGAACGATCTTGGATTATCAATTGGTATCAACGACAATCCATCATTACATCACATACTTACAAGTCTAATATGGCATAAAATATCACCCACTTGATTATACCTTTAACGCGCCCTTCGCGATCTTCTTTATATAACCTAGACACGTCTTCTTCTCACCAACGTAACACAGTTACACTTGAATTTATTGGGAGGCGAGACCGGGTCCTCCCAGTCATCCGCATACATAACCAAACTTGCCTTCATATACACCTACTCGCATGTAAGACCCAATCGATCTCCTGATATACACCTACCCGGTTTCATCCCTTCTCCAATCCAAATGAATCAAGTCTCCCAATTTCCTGATGAAATCTATGCACTCACTTTAATGGCGCTATACACTTCATCCCTTTAAGAACCTCTAGAACCTCACAGAGGAAACACTCCCTCCAAGTAACCACCTTCCATTTCTAGAACGTTTCCACACGGTTACCCTGCATCTGACACTTATACACCTTCTTTGAACGTCCCACCACGTCTATGTACCCCTGATAAATTCTTAAATTCCAGTCCTCCGGCAACATCTTAAACAGTTGCTCACTTTGATCAATAAAGAAAAATGACAAGATGTTGCTTACATAACGTCCTCAACCGCCAGAACTTCTAACAAAACTTACTTTGCCAACGAATCGCGTTCAGCTTAACACTTCTTCGTCCCCACTTGAAAGAGGTTCACGGTTTACTTGAAGCGAGGTCTAACTTACGAAATCATTCCAATAACTCAGGCTTCATTCCCTTTTTATCTGTACTTCAAGTATGAAAATACACTAATAACAACATGTTGAGTTTCTGAGCAAGGCTCAATCTTCCGTAATACCATTAATGCCAGAATTCCCTTTTTCAACATTACCAATCTTCTTTCTTTTCCCTAATAAATACCGGAAGCATAAATCACCCATCATTGGCTTGACCGACACATCCCCTTCTCTCAGATCCTTTCTTTGTACTTCCATCCACTACTTACACGACCTACTGAGTTCATAGCCATCAAGCATGACATTAGGATAATTAAAAGTTATTTCTCATATTGAACATTCAAGAGGGCACAAAACTTGAAAACATTTTTGAAGCACACATTACCCAAAACCCTCATAACTTTAAAGTCATGCACCAAGATCTCAAGAATAATTCGCATGCAACTTTCGATAAAATACCACCTTGACCAGATAAAACAATGTCATGACAATCGTGTTGTAGAAAGAAATCTTCCCTATACATGTAACACCCTGGATTTTCATTATACATATCGTTGTATTCTTGTGTTAAGCTGTTGTCGTTAGCACCGTGTTTGGTTTGAAGTTGAGTTAGATTGGAGAATTTTGGGGGACAAGCAGTGAACTACGCGAGTTGCACCGCGACTAGAGGTCGCGGCACAACCCGCGTAACCCACTGTTTGAAATGAGATTCGTGGAACTTTGCGAGTTGCACCGCGACAAGAGGTCGCGGCACAACCCGCGTAACTCACTGTTCATTGGGACACGGGCGAGTTATGCCGCGAGTTGAAGTCGCAGCATAACCCGCGTAATTTCCTGGCCGACTTAAGGGTTTTTAACCCAAAATATCTTCTCTTTCTCAGGATCTTTCTCTCTCTCTCTCTCGAAATCTCTCTTCTCACTCTCTAATCGTTCTCTCTCTCTCTCTCTCTAGAGTTTGGTGGTTAATGTTTGGTGTTAGATCCGAGGTTTCGGTGTTTTAAGCTTCACTTCTACGACGTGATCGTTATCTGGTTTTCAGGGTTTTATTCTGAAACCTACTGGTGAGTTCCTACTACCATTTTACAAACTTTATACATGTCAAAACTCTTATTTGCGAAATCCGAAGTATTTCTACGGTATGATTTCATGTTCTATACATTTTGATATAAATGGAGTTTTTGGTATTTTTGGGGTTCCCGATCAGTTTTGACTAAAAGGATGGATCTTATCTTGTTGAAGTAAAATGATGGTTTACTTGCACATTATGTGGATATGTGAAAAGAATGTTTAAGAACTCATTTTTAATGATTTTCATTCTCACCAGAAGTTGAACTGGAAATGACATTTTGTTTATAAAATGTGTTTATACCATGTGTTTATTTATGGTTGGTCACATATGTTGTTGTGACGAGTTTGTACCATTACTAGCGGATCCCTAGGTTTTGAGTCGACTGTATTATTGGGATGTCATATTCCCCATTTTGTAACTATGGATGCATATGATCCTCGGGGGCAACTTGGTACGGTTATGTGAAGCCGGATACTAGCCATGGTTCATAGTGATCCTAGTGAAGGAGTATACATTGGTTTTGCTTGGGACTAGATCTCACGTTGTAGCACGGACTTATGTGTTCGTATCCTCGGATTCCAATTGTTTAGCTCATAACTCGGATTTTGGCCTACTTTGTGTTACGCCACAATCCTTGGTAAAATGTTTTACCGTTGGTCATTTGATGACATGTTTATAACGGAAAAGCCCGGTTGTGGCAAGGGTTTCAATTGTAAGATTTAACCTCTTTGGAAATATTATCTTATGATACAAATGTTTATATCTTTTGAACTTATTAAACTATATGTTCTCACCAGGCTTTAAGTCTGACACTTTTTCTCAAATGATATGTATAACAGGTTTCCCTTAGCGGTGGGATGCACTGGGTTTTGAGAGACGAGTTGGGTCTCGAGGCATTTTGAGATGACTAAAGTGTTGATAGTTGGGCATTGTTAATTCTCATTCTTTTGATGAAATTCGGATTGTCAACTGATGTAATCTAGATAGTTATGTTTAGATTAGTCTGCTGATGAATTCTAAATCCGTACAGTTTTTTGTAAAGTCTTAAGGGCTGATACACCTTTTGAGAAGTTTATAGCAATACAGAAGTCATATTGCCTTATTTTTGAAGTTTAAATTTACTCTGAATTTTAGGATGTTACAATACAATAGTAAAGTTTTGAATGAACCCGCTTGTTCAAATGAAAACAGTCGGTTCCCGCATGCGGTTATAAGATATCAACGTGTCAAAACCCATTTTGGTTACACAATTTGCAGTCAAATGTCTTCGTGATTTTCACAACGAAGTTTAACTTAACATAAAGAAAATGATATAATTCACAAATCGGTAAACTCAATATTCATTATGCAATGGAAAAATAGGTTTGTCCTTCTTCTTTAAACACATACTTGCGCTCGTCGACTTGTTTCCAAAAGATATGAAATTTGATATGTATGCATCTACTTTTAATCTCGAATGAGCTCTCGAGATACCTTTACAGTCACAAAGCATGAACTCACTTGCAATTGAAGGCTATTCACTCAATCGAGGTCAATTGTTGCACTCACCCAATTATTATGGCATTCAACCCTTGGCTAATGATCACTTTCTCGTTCTAACAACAACTTGCAATTCAAGGATTTCACCCCTATTTAATTGATTACCCCACCAAGTTCTTGCCTTGAGCCCTGATGTATAATTCGTTCGTTTTTTTTTTTTTTTTGTCTTTGACCCTTACAGGTCGATAAACCAGTCACATTTTCTCCTCAATTGGTCCCTCCAATACTTTACTTCAATCCCGATTTGGGAGTCATGAGAACCCATCTTTCTCCCAACCATGAATTTAAGCCTTTCAAAATCTTAACCCAAACCTTTTTCTCCTGTCCGAACAGATCAACCCACCAATTACCATCACAGGGACTTACTTGACACTTGACACTGAAAGTTCCCTTTAATCAATCCTTTCGAACACATAAAGTTCTACCCTGGTCGGTCTGTTATTACTTTGAGTAATACTCCTTATAGGGTTTATCATCAATTTCACCACAAGCGACAAACACACCGCGTCAAATTATTGCCAACAACACAAGGCTATAACTTTATTCCCTTCCATCACCCCCTTCATAATATTCTTTCGATCGCGGCGAAGACTAAACTATCTACTCATAACCAACCTTCTATTGACTCTTATATGTAACACCCTCAAATCTGGAAATAGCAACTAATTTAAAATTTTCTAAATACACCAATAAATGATTCATCTACAATCACAATTTAAGATTTAATCTCAATACACACATTCATTCTATACAAACAGTCTATAATAAGGATGGGTGCTACTAAAACTCAATAATAGTCACTATCTCCAAACTGCGGAAGACTTCACCAAATACTTACACTTGTGAAAAACTAAGCACATCACTTCATAGCACTTCTAGAACCAAACCCCCATCTGAAACCTGATGCACATGCCGACAAATAAAAAGGTTAGGCATAACGCCTACCGAGCTCAAGAGTTTTCAACATATATAAATTAATCGTTTAAAAAGGAAGAATACAATTGAAATCATAATCTTTCAAAATAATATGCTTCAAATATGAAAACGACTCGTTTTCCAATAATATGCATTTTAGACGAATGAGGCACCATAATAAACATTTTCCAAACCCAACGGTTTTAAGAACTAAGACCCCAAAATAACACGTTCCTTCTTAAATTAATTTCAACACATAACTCACTCAAAAGGAGAAGAGAAAGCAGACTCCCAATTTATGAAAATACGAAACAAGGTTTTACTTCTCGAAACACCCCAAACGTGGGCGGGTATAAACACAACCCATAGATCTTGAGTACACTAAACCGTATATGTAACATGCCACCGAAAATATGGATAATAAAATAATACTCTTTAATACCAATTAACATCTTTCGATGACGGGGGAGACCCGATTCCATTGTACGTGGCGGGACACAAAGTTAAGCCACATAACCATGTTGTCGAACTCACCTCAGATCGTGACTGTATTGCCTGCTCTACCGAGCTACACCTCCAGTCATGACTGTATTGCCTGCTCTGTCTAGCTACACCACCAGTCGGACTTTATTTCAAGTCCCAAACACCATATCCCATATTGCCTGCTCTGCCGAGCTACACCTCAAGGATACACGATCTTATTGCATGTTCGGTCTCTAGCGGAGTTTCATCCTCAGGGTACTCATTCGACCCCTAGTGCCTACTCCCTAGCATTCAAGGTAGGAGCCTCAACTCTCTACTTGATAAATCCCGATGTCTAACCTCGCGGACAATAATTAGACATCCAACACCAGACTCATGGTCCCGAAGTACAACCCATAAAGGTTCTTCTTCGCCAAACAATCGGGATGACACCAATGCCAACATGACATTATTTCCCAAAGTGAGAATCCCAAGAGTCCTCACCATTAAACACGACTAACTTACATGCCTATGGATCCAATGCATTACAGTCTAAAATACATGACTCCAATTAAATGACACACGCACTCAAAACATGTATTCTCCAAAATAAAGTGCAATAAATGCAACTCACACCTAAAGCTCCACTTTAAGTTATTAAAACCGGACAAAATCCCCATCACCTGACAAACCCGAAAATTGAGCCTTGAGCTCAACCAATCAAACGACCATATGCTAAAATCCGCAAAATGCAATAAAATGCAACGACCACATTTATGCAAACACATGCTTCAACTACATGAATAAACTCCAACATAAAACATTTTCTAAGCAAGTTTATAATCTCATTTACTCTTTTCCAGAAAGTCTCACGACACACATTTAAATGACAACTACTCAAGAGGTTTATACTCATTTACTCTTCGTCCTCTGTGAGTTTTTCACCTTTAATTGCAAGTTCTTCACTTGAACTTCGAAAAATCGACTCTTAATAAATCAAAAACCTATCTATACTTTGATTTGCAATCCCAAACTTTGACAATACGACCACAAATACATTTAGAACATATTATGACCAAATAATCTCAAAAACAAACACTCTAAGTGAGATTCGATCAATGGAACCGTGCACAAGAACTCGTGTACTAAAAACTTGACAAAATCACAGATTAAAGATCGATTACAGTGCTATACTTGAATAAAACAATACAAACTCAATCTAATACTGATTTCGACCTCAAACCAAATGATTTCCAATCCAATTTCACACATTCACTCAAGAACAGATCTGGATATCGATGGAACAATGTCGAACAGTGTAACTTTTTGATTTCAATCTAGATAGGCTTTGATACCAATTGATGTTCCCTGCAAATCAGTTTCTTATCACAATAAACATATAATCACAAACAAGAGATTAACAAACCTGATTTTGATTTCTCAATCAAATGATTACAAGTTCTCTCTTGAAGGATTTTTCTCTCTAAGCTCTCTCTCTTTCTCTCTAGAATAATATGCGGCTGTTGGTTTCTATTTTGCACACCCCTTACACCTAGACAACCCTAGCACCTAAATACCATATACCTATTTAGAGAAAACAAACAAAATACCAAATACAAGGAAATTAACTTTAACTATTTATTACAAATGACCTAGACTTATATTGAGAGTTTGACTTTTCAGCTTTGACCTCAGATTTCAATCTTCAGATTTGATGATCTTGAGTCCAATAAATCCGTGCTCTAACAATACTCCAAAATCCCCTAGATGGATATTTTATAAGTTTTCAAGGTTAAACACTTCCAAATAACCAAACTTATCAGCAGTTAACATTTTAATGTAAAACACAAACACTTTAAAATAAACATTTTGGCATGCACACCGTTTTCACAAATCAATTTGAACTCACATCGCTAGATTTATGCTAAATCTAGATTTTACCCCCAACTTGAGCTCCTTTGAAGAAATCCGAATCCACAAGCAAAACCTTCCAAATCCTATCATCACAATTTTCCAACCATGAATATACCCATTCAACCATTTAGAATAGTTCCTCAAACATTTTTACATCAAAATCTTCCTTTTGGTCAAAACCTAAATTTTGACCTAAATCTTTCGAAGCCATCAAACCCGAAATTTGATACCAATCACTAGGAAAATCATCAAGAGAACATGTATATCTTATAACAAGGGTTAGAAATGGGGAAGATACACTTACCACATAGGTTTTGACGAAAACCTAGAAAACCCTAAAATTAGCTTGAGGTTGAAGAAGACAATGGTGAACTCTTTACCATGGCTCCCAAACTACCACTTGATGATGGAACACTTTAAGAACTCACAAAATGGAACCAAAATGAGTTAGGGTTTGAGGGGAGTGAAGAAGGAACGATTTGAGAGAGAATGGGAAAAGTTTGGAGAAGAGAAATGAGGAAAAAGGCTGAGTTTTCGCACTTAACAACACTCTGGACCCCTCATGCGACATTGACTAGGGAAATGTCGCCAAGCTCCCCCCGGCTTCTGCTCCTTCTCTGCGACTGTGACAGTGCGACTATGACGGGCATTGTAGTAGGACCTTTCCGGGGCCCCGAAACTCAACTTTTTTAATGCCAATACCCCCGATACTTCAAGGGACTTTAAATAATGATTTTCCAACAAATATCCCGCCAATTACAAGATACAAAAACTTCGGGTGACTTTCACTTACCGAAAATTACGGGTGTTACAATCCTCCCAACCTTAAGAGAGATTTCGTCCTCGAAATCTAGATTTCCGTTTAACGTTACTCACATCAGGTTGTCTCCAATCCAATTGACAGAACACCCACTATAACCTTATGATGATACTCACGATAAACGTTCCCTTGGGCACATCACGCTTATATTCGAATGGATACTTAACATAGCCTTTAGTCGTGCGACTGCGGTTGTCTCCCAACCTTGGGTGACACATACTACCTCACGGGCAGTTTGTGATCTTAACTTCTCACCGGCCAATTCATCTCAGTCCAACATGATTCCGAACCCAAAACCAAAGATCGACATCAACCCAAAGGATTCTTAAAATTGTTAATGATCCATTCTTGATACTGGAAAGGCCGCCCTCCCAAGGGTGTACCGCTATACTCCCGGTTAGCTAGTTAATTCGGATCAGGCTATCACCCAACTCCGATCTACTCTCAAACCTCAAAACATTCCCTCGATAAAATATTTACCACATCAGGAAAACCCATACACATCAATACTTAATTACCAACATCTAATTTTCCTTTAAATTCCACCACCGAGAGATCAACATTCTCTTGACCCAACAGGGATACTTCCAAACCTTCCAACGATTTGTTGACTTCAAAAGGGCAAGTCGACGCCTAAACCAAATAGTAGTACCGAACACGTGGATATCCCGCCCAATATTTCCATCTCAGATGCATTGTAGTATTGAGGTTAACACCAAGCATGGTACTAAAATTCTCAATCTTACATCCCTAACAACTGGACAGCAACTAAAACTTTTGCTCATGAAAACCCAATTGGACGGCACACCGCCAATAAATAACATGAAGTCAAACGAACAAGTAACCCATCAAGTCGAACCCAACCGGATACAGATGATTACACAAGGCCTTATCCCACAGGTTTACCAGAGCATAAAAGATCATCTCTTAATTAACTGGGGAACAAAATATAATACCTCCACTATTTACGCATGGACCGATTTTGAGTGTAACATGTAGTCGACACATCTTCAGCCCACAGAAATAGAGGTAAGTCGGATTGACTTAGCATAGTACGAGCGGCCTTGACTAGCGTACGGTTTCGCCTTTCGACTACTCCATTCTGTTCAGGCGTACGTGCAACAGAGTATTGATGTGATATCCCGACCGATTCGAGATATTCTTCAACTGTTTTGTTTTTAAATTTTGTGTCGTTGTCAATTCGGAGAAGCCTGACTGGTTTCTGCAGATTCACCTGGATCGTCTTTCGAAATGTAATGAGAACTTCGGATGTCTCATCTTTTGACCGTAGAAATTTGACCCACGTGTATCGTGAATAATCGTCCACAGTAACTAACACGTATTTCTTTCCGGCTAAGCTTTGCGTTCGCATAGGACCACAGAGATCCATATGTAACAACTCTAAAGGAGAGTTGGTACTCGGTTCAGGCTTCGGTTTGTGTGGAGCTCTCTTCATCTTACCTTTTTCACATGTTATACACAAGTGTTCTTTTACGTACTTGAGCTCTGGAAGTCTATTCACTAGCTTTCCACTGACCAGTTTATTGATGTAGCGAAAATTCAGGTGAGAAAGTCGTCGATGCCATAGCCAGCTTTGTTGCATCGATGCTTTTGAGAGTAGACATACCTGATTGTCATCCTGGACCTTTGACAAGTTGATGGTGTAGAGGTTTGACTTGCGAGTGCCGACCAAGAGTTCTTTACCTTCTTTAGTGCGTACCAAACACCTCTTGGCCTCGAAATTTACCTCTAAATCTTTGTCACAGATTTGGCCAATACTAAAAAGGTTGTGTCCTAAACCTTCTACATACCTCACCTTCTTAATCGTTACATTGTCATGAACCACATCACCATAACCCATAATTGGTGAGAACTGGTCGTTACCAAATCGAACTGTTCCGCAGTATTTCTCGGTATAGTTAGATAACAAACTTTTATGCCCGGTCATATGCTTGGAACAGCCGCTATCAAAGTACCACATATGACGGGTCTGCACAAGAGAAATCAAGAAACAAGAGGTTTAGGTACCCATTTATAAATGGGACCTACAGTGTTAGCACATGATTTTGGCACCCATTGAAATTTGGGCCCGCTTTTCTTTTGAAACCTATTTGAAAATTTAGAACGATAAGAGTAAACATGATATGTGCCGAACAAAACATCAGAATATTTCCGAAAAGTATAATCATGTCTATCATAATTTGAAAACTTTCTAGCAGACGGAGATAACTGGAATAATTGTTGTATGGAATATTTCTTGCGAGAATCGACAAGTTTTGGTTTAGAAATAGCAACATTCACAATCAAATCATCTTTACTATTAGTCTTCTTATTACAATCAGAACTAGAAAATGATTTAGCTTTCTCATCGATCTTCTGTTTCGGTAGCCATTCCGACTTAACTCCAAGCCTTTTCTTTCTCAAATCTGAAACATTTGAAACTTTAGAGTTAGAAAGGTGAGAATCAAACAAATGCTTCTTCTTTGACTTACCAGTGTTGATCTGTTTCTGTGAATACCATATTTCTTCTTCTTACCTTGGGCAACTTTGGTTTTCACATAAACTGATTTATCAACTTTTGTTGATGTTTCACATTTTTCAAACACACTTGGTAATCCAAAAGAATTAACAAGAAAAGAGGAATGATTAGGAAGTTTAGCATTAAAATCAAATTGAGCAATACATTCATCTAAAACACCATCAGAGTTTAGGAAATCAAGCCCACCATTAAGTAAACCAGACATATCAGCAGATTTTGAAGCCTTGAATGATTTTGAAAAATCAGATAATTTAAACACAGTAGAAAAAATAGTTTGTAATAAAGTCCATCAAAATCCTTTCTTCTGTGAGAGTATTCTCGAGTTCAGAAATTTTACTTTCCAACACGAGAGGAGGAACGTAAAGCTTACCTTCGATGGGCTTAGCCTCCAATTCTTTTATAGAATAACTCTCAAAATAGTCATTTGAAAGAGATTTTGATTTATCAGAACGATAACTATTATTCAACCTCTCATAACGAAATGGAAGGTGAATTTTAGATGTGTTCTTTCTTTTATCATATTCCTTGGTTTCATCCTCTTCAGACAGTCTAGTCCAGAAAACTTGAAGTTCAGGGTATTGAGGTGCCAGTTTTAAAAATCCAAAGTCATAAAGAGCAGGCACTTCAGATATACCCTTTTTGATATGGTATGGATTGTCGTAACCGAGTCCCCAACTCTCTTTGTTCTCTTTGGGTTTGTTTAGATGAATGGTTTGTTCAGTTTGACCCAAAGTATATAATTTCTCTTCCAAATCATTCACCTTTTCAATTAAAGATTTGTTTTCTTTTGAAGTCGAAGAATACATTTTAGAAAGCTCTTTATATTCAAACTCACACAGTCTATATTTAGAGACAGTTTCAGATAACTCTTTATGAATTATAGTCTTCTCTTTCGCGCTAGTGTTAATGTTTTTATGTAAAGCCTCAATCAATACTTTCTTCTCAGCAAGGTCATTGCTAAGTTTCTGTATTAAATGGTCTTTGTCTTTAATGACACCCTTTTCACGCTTAAGTTTAGACTCTAATTCTTGGAGTTTAGTCATCATAGCATGCATTTGATTCAAAAAGTCTGATTCAGTCATATCACATACCTCTTGGTTATCCTCTTCATCAGAATCAGCTTCAGCTTCCATCTCCATCTGACCCATCAAGCACAAGTGTGCGATCTCTTCCTTCTCTTCTTCTTCACTTTCCTGGTCAGAATGGTCGAGCCAGAATTCATCTTCAGCCATTAATGTTTTTCCAGCCTCATGTTGCTTGGCCAAAAGCAGTTTATTCTTGTAGTACTCAGAGTTTCTGACTTTGGGTTTTCCGCAGTCCTTAGCAAAGTGACCCAGTTTGCCACAGTTGTAGCATTTAGTTGGTTCTGGCTGCTTTGTCTCTTCAGCTCTATACTTTCTTTCCTCTGTCTTCTTCTCTTCCAATATTCTCTTTCCTTCAATTCTTTCCTTGTGATCGTAGTTACTTGAGCCAGATGAATACCTCTGACTGTTCGAGCTAGGATTTTTGTAGAACTTCTTTTGAAAAGCCTTGGTTAGCATAAGCATAGCCTGCTTCAAGTTCTCACAGTCGTCAGAGTCAGAGTTATTCTCACTTTCAGCCTCATCTAATTCAGAAACTATCATCTTTTTCTTTTTCTTTTTCTTGAGACTCACACTTTTCTTCTTCACGACAAGTGCAACCGGATCAGCAACTGTCTTCTCAGCCTTTTTCTTCTCATCCTTGATCTCATCCACCTCCTCTTCATTCTGCCTTAAGGTTTCATAGACTTCATGAAGTGGAATTTCGTTCAGGTCTTTCATCTGCTTCATCTGTCTAGTGAACCTTTTCCACTCTGGTTGAAGAATACTGAGGAACTTCATATTGAGCTCAATTTGTGACTTCTTTACTTTGTTTTTGTTGAGTTCATTAAGTAAAGTCACAAATCTATCATAAGTCTTCTCCAGAGATTCTCCAGCTTTGGCTTTAAATTCCTCATAGTTATTGAGGCAGTTGGATATTTTAAGCTGATTGCCAACCTTTGATCCTAGCATCATCTTCTCTAATTGATCCCACATTTCTTTGCCCGTAGCTTTGTCGCTGTCAATTTTGACATAAATCTCATTTGGGATGCCTTGAAGAATGAATGATTTCGCTAGTCTATCAGCTTTGGCTCTTTTTGCTTGCTCTTCTGTGAACTCTTCAGGTGGCACTAGATACTCTCTTTCTTCACCTTCAACAGTATGGGTCTTCATTGGAATTAGCATTATTCCATTCTCTAGAGATTTCTTAATAAGAACACCCAGTTCGTGTCTTTCAATGAAGTCCAAGAATCTGTCTTTCCATTGCTCATACTCTCCCTTGAAGATTACAGGTGGCTTCACATCTGTTCCAATAGCGAGAGCTTCTCTTGATGTCATCCTGATTTTGAAAATATGCAATAAGAAACTTGAAATTGATCGTTAGTCCAGATAAAATCAAATAAACTTCAGAAATGAAATTTCTAAGCACACCAAGTATAAAATTCGCAAAAATGGTGAAAAACCTTCAGAATTCGCAAGCTAAAGAATTCGTAACTTTCTGAAATTCGCAAACCGCACTAAAATGGTAAGGAATTCGCAAGATACCCAAAACACATAAAGATTTCGCAAGCAACACTGAATATCACTCAGTTTTCGTAAGACACATAAAGACACAGAATTCGCAAGAAAGAGTCCTACGAATCCTGTACTTGAAAATTTTTTCGAAAGCTTTAGCAACCTGCGAAACCTTTAGTTTTCGCAAAACACACACTTGTGAATCCTATCCTTAAGAATATTTTTCGAAAACATTGATATCTACGAATCCTTATGATCTACGAATCCTGCGAAAACTAAGCACAAAGGCTTCTGCGAATCCTAAGGATTCTCAACTCAGAGGCCTGCGAATCTTGAAGAATTTGCACACGAAAGGCCTGCAAAAGTTACACTTAAGCAAATTTAGAAAACATAAACACACTACGAAAACCAATTCAAAGGATATGCGAAACCTTTGATCAACCCTGTGAAACTTCGTCCTCTGCGAGTTCTTCACCTTTACTTGCGAGTTCTTCACTTGAACTTCGAAAAATCGACTCTAAATAAATCAAAAACCTATCTATACTTTGATTTGCAATCCCAAACATTGACAATACGACCACAAATACATTTAGAACAGATTGTGACCAAATAATCTCAAAAACAAACACTCTAAGTGAGATTCGATCAATGGAACAGTGCACAAGAACTCGTGTACTAAAAACTTGACAAAATCACAGATTAAAGATCGATTACAGTGCAATACTTGAATAAAACAATACAAACTCAATCTAATATTGATTTCGACCTCAAACCAAATGATTTCCAATCCAATTTCACACATTCACTCAAGAACAGATCTGGATATCGATGGAACAGTGTCGAACAGTGAAACTTTTTGATTTCAATCTAGATAGGCTTTGATACCAATTGATGTTCCCTGCAAATCAGTTTCTTATCACAATAAACATATAATCACAAACAAGAGATTAACAAACCTGATTTTGATTTCTCAATCAAATGATTACAAGTTCTCTCTTGAAGGATTTCTCTCTCTAAGCTCTCTCTCTCTCTCTCTTTCTCTCTAAAATAATATGCAGCTGTTGGTTTCTATTTTGCACACCCCTTACACCTAGACAACCCTAGCACCTAAATACCATATACCTATTTAGAGAAAACAAACAAAACACAAAATACAAGGAAATTAACTTTGACTATTATTACAAATGACCTAGACTAATATTGAGAGTTTGACTTTTCAGCTTTAACCTCATATTTCAATCTTCAGATTTGATGATCTTGAGTCCAATAAATCTGTGCTTTAAGGGTGCGTTTGGTACGCAGACAGAACAGGACAGGAGAGGACAGAACAAGACAAAACAGAACAGGACAGTTGTCCAGCGTTTGGTAAGACAGGATAGGACAAGACAGGACAAAACTAGTTAAAATGACCAATTTACCCCTGATGAGTTGTTTAACGTTTTTTTTATTAACTAATCAATATAAGCAAATATTAACAAATATTAACAAATAATATTTAAATTGGAAAAGATGGGACTTCAAATTGTAAAAGCAACAAATTTATACCAAATTTGGAAAACAAAGAACTTTTTGTTGGTATGCAAATCCATTAATCCAAGACCATTTTCACCTACTTGGAAAAGATGGAACTTTCTGTTGGAATAAACAAAAAAAAATTGCAAAAAAAAAGTTCACCTACTCGAATTCATCTTAAATCGGTGGAATAAACAAAAAAAAAATTGCAGGTCCAGAAAACTTGCAAATCCATTAACCACCTTCGGTCCTTCGCTAAGTAGCTGGAATAAACCCACCTTCGTCCACAAAACTTGCAGGTTCAGAAAAAAAAAATTGAGGTAGCAAGTAGTGGAGAAGTCGAGAATCAAAAACCAAGTAAAAAAACTTGCAAGCCCAATCGATGGGGTAGCAATCGGTGGAATAAATTCGAGATTTAGTCGATGGAAAAGTCGAGAGTCGTCCGGTGAGAAGCGGTGACGATGAGCTGAGGAGATGGAGGCGTGTCTTTAGGCGATGGGTTGTATCTGGAAGAATGAAGATGGAGGCGTGTGTTTAGTTTAAAGATTTTCAAGGGTATTTTTGTAAAAAGTTACCTTGTTCCATCTTGTTCTAGGGGGTAAGGGAGAACAAGCGTGTCCCATGGTTGTTCTAATTAGTTCCACTTTGTTCCACATATGGTCATACCAAACATGGGACATGTGTGTTCTGTTATGTCCTGTCCCATCTTGTCCACCATACCAAACGCACCCTAACAATACTCCAAAATCCCCAAGATGGGTGTTTTATAAGTTTTCAAGGTTAAACACTTCCAAATAACCAAACTTATCAGCATTTAACATTTTAATGTAAAACACAAACACTTTAAAATAAACATTTTGGCATGCACACCGTTTTCACAAATCAACTTGAACTCACATCGCTAAATTTATGCTAAATCTAGATTTTACCCCCAACTTGAGCTCCGTTGAAGAAATCCGAATCCACAAGCAAAACCTTCCAAAACCTATCATCACAATTTTCCAACCATGAATATACTCATTCAACCATTTATAATTGTTCCTCAAACATTTTTACATCAAAATCTCCCTTTTGGTCAAAACCCTAATTTTGACCTAAATCTTTTGAAGCCATCAAACCCGAAATTTGATACCAAACACTAGGAAAATCATGAAGAGAATGTGTATATCTTATAACAAGGGTTAGAAATGGGGAAGATACACTTACCACATAGGTTTTGACGAAAACCTAGAAAACCCTAAAATGAGCTTGAGGTTGAAGATGATAATGGTGAACTCTTTGCCATGGCTCCCAAACTACCACTTGATGATGATACACTTTAAGAACTCATGAAATGTAACCAGAATGAGTTAGGGTTTGAGGGGAGTGAAGAAGGAACGATTTGAGAGAGAATGGGAAAAGTTTGGAGAAGAGAAATGAGGAAGAAGGTTGAGTTTTCGCACTTAACAACACTCTGGACCCCTCATGCGACATTGACCAGGGCAATGTCGCCGGGCAATGTCGCCGGGCAATGTCGCCAAGCTCCCCCCGACTTCTGCTCCTTCTCTGCGACTGTGATAGTGCGACTATGACACTGTCATAGTCGTCGGGCATTATAGCAGGACCTCTCCGGGGCCCCGAAACTCAACTTTTTCAATGCCAATACCCCCGATACTTAAAGGGACTTTAAATAATGATTTTCCAACAAACATCCCGCCAATTACAAGATACAAAAACGTCCAGATGACTTTCACTTACCGAAAATTACGGGTGTTACACTATACATAGAGAGGTAACTCGAGCACGTACATGTACCTGTAAATTCGCTATTACATTGGCCAGATGTAATTCCAAATTTACCTTACATGTTAGTCCCCATCTCTCAAAACACACATTCCTAAAGCAGTAACCCCTAGGACGTCCTATTTCTCGGTTGTGTCCCATGTCCTACAGTTTAAGTTTAGGCCCAACCGGTCGCCTAAATCCCTTAAACTATGGCATTGATACCAATTTGTAACAACCCAAAATTAACATAATAATATATAGGAGTGAACTCCCAAAACTAGTCCCAATACAAAAATTACGGAAAGATAAAATTAACGCAGTCCCAACAGGAACAGTTCTATCACAACCGAGAAGACTAAAATTTTCATCTACACCGCGACTAAGGCCCTGCTCTCCGACTAGCTAGCTCTTGACACTTCTCTTTTCTCTTTGGAGAACTGCCAACAGACCCCTTACCTAAAAAGGGATTTTAAAGAAAGAAAGCGAGGGTTAGACCGAAAGGTCTAGTGAATTCCCGATCCTCGGCGTGTTAACAAGAAAATGATTTCCTTTGAAACAATAATAAGGAATAATTGAATAATCACAACAATTTAAATATTACTTGAAACACAGTTCAACATTCCCACGTCTGCGTTCTCGGGGCCCCCAGTAGATCCCCATACGGCCCCCTCGTAGATGTCGTCGTCCGTATACATAGGAAACAAATTCCAAGTATACGAACCAACCATCCCCGATGGTTAAAGTATAGCCATGGCTCACAATCCAACAGTTACAACACCATTTCCATTTCGTCATAAATGAGATACATATCCATAAGCACATATAATCAACAATAACTTTATTGATTAAAAAGCTCAAACGCAACGAATATATATATATATATATATATATATATATAATCAATAAAGCGTTTAGAAGTGAACACCACATTCAATTTAGAAATCTTTTAACAAGGGAACTCACCTGATTGGATGAAAGTTGCCACACATGTGAACCACTATCCTCGTATAAATTGAACTCCTACATCTCACAATAACAAGACGATTATAATTTATGTCATTCCTCTAAGGGTTTCATCGCTCACAATTCGATCAAAGGGACACTGAAATATCACTAAGGATGTATAGACCCCGGGCGGATACACAGCGGGCGGCCCCGGTCGAATACATACCGGGAGGCCCCGGTCGAGTATATACCGGGCGACCCCGGGCGAGTACACTCCGGGTGCCCCGGTCATAGGGTAAAGTCTGATTCGAAGGTAGATGATGGTAAGCGACACACAGAAGCCTTAATTACCCAATCGATTTCTCCATTGATTTGACTAAAACACCTAGATTTAACTCAACAATCCAAACCACGGTTTCATTTCACTAGTTTTCCCAATCTAACCAAACCCAGGACCAAACTCAAACGATGATACTGAAGAACATCAGAATCATTACCAACCCAGATTCCTTAATGAAAATAAAAGAGAACAATCTCAACTCTAAACAAGATTTGAGACATACCTTTGAAGAATGTTTTCCCCAATCTGGCCCTAGTTCTCCCAAGAAGTTGATCGATCTTCTCCTTCTCTTTCCCTGCCGTCGCACACACACACACACTGACAGTGGTAATTTCCAAAGTGAAGAAATGATTAGGGTTTTAGCCCCTTTATGACCACATTAGCACATTAGTCCCCCAACTTCCTTATTTTCAAATTGCTACACTACTTATTAACTTACCAAATTGACCCCAAAGGTTTGCGATCATTACATTTTATTATTTATAAATAATATTAAAAACAAATGTTAAAAATAACAAAATTATCTTTGTATTAATTGATATTACAAAAACAGTTGTTTTTAACATATTTTAAAATAGAGTAAATTACGTTGGTCTGTGGTTTGTTCAAATTTTGGATTTGGTCTCTAAAATAAACTATCTACACCGGTGGTCACTAACAATTCGTTTTTATAATACTCATCGTCCTTCCACTTAACAACATTAGTTAGCAATCGTTAGGAGGGACTAATCGGCCTTTGAACAAACTATAGGGACCAAAAATGTTCTACTCTAAAATTTAATGTTATTCCGCTTTATTCTATTTTTTATTAAAAAAATATTTTATATATTCAATCATAAATCAATTTTTCCTAAAATAAATTACATATTAAATTAAAAAATTTATATTTATTTAAAAACTATTAAAATTACAAAGAAAAGTTAGCGTTAAAAAATCTCAAGTTTGAAAAAACAAAGAAAATCAAGATAAATGAATATATTTTTTGAGTTGAAACTTAAAATATACGAGCAAAATATTAAAAATTAAGTTCGGTTAACATGAGATTATTAATACATGGTCAAACTACAAATAATTAAAATAACAAAATAAAAATTATAAATGAAGATTAAAAAACACTAATTATTCAAACAATAAAGAAAAATTATTACTGCGACTAAATTTGGTGTATATGACGCCAAAAAAAATTAAACGTCCTAATAAACTACTTTATAATACTTATTTATATGATCAAAAAAATAAAGTATTCTATGTAAATCGTTTTAATAAGTTTATAAGACTTTTTGGACGTTCTAACATGACACTATTTAAAAAAGTTTCCTATAAAAATAAACATCTTATAAAAAGATGGGTTTTTGCGATGCATAACTTTTTTTTGCGTCGTATAAACCTAATTTTGTTGTAGTGATGGTTTTTTAAATTGTTCATATATTAGTTTTTTTTTAATATGAATTTATAATTTTTATTTTGGTGTTATTTTAATTAGTTGTTTGTTTGACCATATATTAATAATTTCACGTTAACCGAACTTAATTTTTTAATATTTTGATCATATATTTCAATTCTCAACTCAAAAGATATGTGAATTTATCTTGGTTTTCTTTGTTTTCTTAAATTTTGTGATTTTTTAACGCTAATTTTTTTGTTTTGTGAATTTAATAGTTTTTAAATAAATATTTAA
This sequence comes from Arctium lappa, assembly GCA_023525745.1. Classification (NCBI taxonomy): domain Eukaryota; kingdom Viridiplantae; phylum Streptophyta; class Magnoliopsida; order Asterales; family Asteraceae; genus Arctium; species Arctium lappa. Next base: position 92,705,999 of record CM042048.1, read on the forward strand.
TATGTAATTTATTTTAAGAAGTTTGATTTGTGATTGAATATATAAATTATCTTTCAAAAAAATAAAATAAAGCACGAGTGACATTAAATTTTAGAGTAGAACAATTTTGGTCACTATAGTTTATTCAAATATCTATTAGTCCCTCCCAACAGTTGCTAACTAACATTGTCAAATGTAAGAATCATGAGTGTTATGAAAATGAAAAGTTAAGGACCTCCAGTGCAGATAGTTTGTTTTAGGGACCAAATCCAAAATTTGAGTAAACCACGATGACCATCAATGTAATTCACTCTTTAATATTACTACAAATAAATCCTATGAAATTCTGTGAAATACCAATATCAATGGAATTTCTAACTCCTATGTTTGTGGATTTCATTGAAATCTCAAGATCTTAATCTCGAACTTTCTTAAATCAAACACGGGATTGGAATAGAATCCAATTTTAAATCCCATCAAATCCCTCCAAATCCTACAAACCAAACAGGCGCTCAATCTCGGAATCGAGGGAATGCGGCGGAATCAAATCCATTCAATCCGCAAACTAACCAGAGTTGAGGAATTTGATCAAAGAAATTTCTCTTTCCAATTTATTCGGATTCCACAAACCAAACGACCGCTAGCTTTGGCTACTATAACCTTCCCAACCACAATTTTTAATTTGTTATAGGCATTTCACCTTGAAATACAAAATTATACTATATTATATTATATTAAAGATCTACCTGCTTTAAACCATTCAGTTTTTATCCATAATGAGATTCTCAAGACAATCAATTAATTTACATGATCGGATTATAACACAATTATTGTCGAATGCTCCCAATTAAAATTTACACACAACTTATTCATATACAACATTCAAGGCTTGTTTTTTAGCAGTTTCATGAGCTTAATATATGACTGTTTAGTAATGGTTTAATGACATAGAAAAAGGCTTATTTAGCTTTATGCAGAAAGCTAAGTTAGTCACAAAGAAATTCCAAATATACCCCTCCTGTTTAAAAAAACACTCCTTCCATTTATTAAAAACTCTCACAAAAAGTAACATCCTTGATATATACAACACAGATTAATCCACATAAACAATTTTATCCATACAGGATTTGAAAACCAACCAAACAGCGCCTTAGTATACACTCACATTATATTAACACTTCATTAAATAAATGGTTATAATGGTAATTTTCTATTAGTCGACACTAAATCCAGAATACTTCGTAAACAATCATATTCAGACAAAGCCACAGAGCCGCTTACTTTAGACAGAACTACAACACTTAGGGGTTGTTCATCCAAACACTTACCCGGGTAAGATTATATTCCATCAAAACAGCATCGTATGCAACAATTTATCCGCTAACCACTAGCCAAGTAAGAACCATCACCCTCACTTACCAGGTAACACTCTCAATCTTTGTCATCGTTCTTACCGGGTAAGATTCTCAGTCCTCGTCATGTTGATCCGTAAGATAAGGTAAACAGCCCCTCAGGTAGGCTTTCAACCAAAGCACTATACAATACAAAATACATAAGGTACAACCCCTTCAATGCACCTACCTGTCTCAGAAGTAACACTGTATATTATCTGAACTGATGAACATACATAGAGTCATCCGTTACCAGGGTAAAGGTTATGGTTGGTAGTATGATGAAAAACACATGAAGTGGTTGCATCATGTACAACGATAACCAGTGTCTAGGTTGAATCTGAATAATGCAGGCAGGTTCATTGGTTGGTTGAACCATGAATCCCGCATGATTCAACACCCACACACCCCTTGCCGCCCACATAACTAACTCTTGTATCTATCTCTATTTCTACTTGTATTACATGAATGCCATAGTCATACCCATACCCATCTTAGACCTGGAATGATAGCACTATTCGACCACGAGGCTACTAGTTTGCCAGATTCTCAATTGGCCAATCAATTTGACGACGATCGTGTTCTTCTCAACACACAATAAACCGACCAAGGTACCTTCATCGTCATGTTTGTTTTTTTACCAAATAGTCTCTTGGCTCTTGCAATGCAATGCATCCGCTTTGTTTTGTTACATCATAACTTCCTGCTGCCTCAGCGGTAGGATGGTGGACAGTACCACCACTTACTACTGACTCGCAGTAATTATGATCGTCGTGTGACAGAGACCCTCTAGAGGGTGGCGTCTACCTTTTCTTTTTCTTCCTACTGCAACAAGAACACCTCATAATTAATTTGTTCATCTTTTGCCTATATGCATGGAACATGAAGAATAGTACAAGGGTAGATAGGAATAAATGCTGAAAATGAGGGGAAAGTTGGTTCCAGGAAAGGTCATTTTGATGCTATGCATGGCCAGTTTCCTGGCAGGAACACTTTTCACCAGACACACATGGCCATACTCCCCCATAAATAACGATCTTCGTTTCAAGAATCATCAACACAAGATCAGTTTAATGATACCTCGAGACTGTGATCACAAGCGCGTAAGAACTCTCACATGTTCATTTTTCTCATATATATATACACATACATATATATATATAATATATATATCCTAAGTTAGTTCATAATTTCTTTCTACTAGAAATTGGTCGAACAGAGTTCAGGGGACATTATGGGGGAAGTCGAAAAGACTCATCAGGCCATCCAGTAAGTCTATATATATCGCAGTAACTTTTTACATGCTTAGAATGTTAGTCACATAAGTTTATTAATTTTTTGTGCATTTTGTAGGACATTAGACAAAACAATATCGACATTGGAGATGGAACTAGAAGCTGCTCGTACAACTCTAACTGGGGCCAAATTTCTGTCATCTAACAAGACATCATCACTACAGAAAGCATTTGTTGTCATTGGTATTAATACCGCTTTTAGCAGCAAGAAGCGTAGAGACTCTGTTCGAGAAACATGGATGCCCACTGGTTCGACCTTCATTCACTTTCCGTATCTGTAGTTTTTTCTACTAAATTTCTTTTGAAGGATACATAATATATGGGAAATGCTCACACACACTCCTCACCTTTGGAGGTTGGGATCTTAACGGTAAACAATGTTCTAAAAGTCTCGCCGCATCAGCCACCGTGTTGCACCGTGGCCAAAGGGTTGTGTCTGACGCCACGTCAAGCCCATGGCATGCCATAGCCTAATGCGTCGTTTTCGTAATGAGATATCTGATTTTTCTTACATTTTTAATGTCTTACTTGTTAGCTTTTAAAATATATAACCTCATTTCTCCTTCCACCCCAAAATAACTATCCACATTTCTATTTATGTTTGTCCAAAAATAAGTGTCCACTTTCAAAAGTAGATGATTAAATTCTCAAATTTACCCTTAACTAATACACAGATATTTAAGAGTTGTGAAGAGAGAGAAATTAAATAAGGGTAAATATGTCGTTTGGTTAACAAAAAAGTATAATAATTATGCATGTCTAAAACTGTGTGTCATTTCAATTGGGGACACTTATTTTGGGATAGAGGGACTATAACATCGTGGCCTCGTCGCGGCTCCTAAGGCTTGAGGTTTGGCCTCGCAGCCAACCCATGCCTCACGCTATTTAGAACCTTGCCAGTAAGCTAGATACCGATGGGCCAAAGACCCTTGTTTTTCTACTAAATTGTCTAATCTCCTTTCCATATATGCAGGAGCAAAACTCAATAAATTGGCAAAGGAAAAGGGCATCATAATAAGGTTTGTGATTGGACATAGTGCAACACCAGGAGGAGTTCTCGATCGAGCCATTGACGCTGAAGAGGAAAAGTATCAGGACTTCCTTCGGTTAAAGCATGTCGAGGGCTACCACGAGCTTTCCACCAAGACAAGGGTGTATTTCTCGACAGCAGTCTCCATTTGGGATGCAGATTTCTACGTCAAGGTGGACGATGATGTTCATGTCAACTTGGGCATGCTCGTGACCGCACTTGCACGCTACAGATCTAAACCAAGAACCTATATAGGATGCATGAAGTCTGGCCCTGTGCTCTTTCAAAAGTTGGTTTATTTCTTCCGGTCATTTGTGTGTTCTGATTCTTCTATCAATGTTCGAATGCCAAATCAACACTACAACAAAATTGGCTTTATAGGATGCCAAATATGTCTTAATGTCCTCATAGACAATTTTATAGGACTTAAGTTTATAGGACCAAACAATTGAGCATCTTGTGTAAAGGTGTTAAAATAAGTTGACAGGACACGTTTTTGGATGTTTTAACAAGCTTGTAGGACACCTTTTATCATATAAAAAAGACTGATAGACGTTTTATTTTAAAAGTGTCCTAAAAAACTCATTATGGCACCCAAAAAGTGTCTATTAACTTGTTGTAACACTTGTACATAGGGCACACAGTTGTTTAGTCCAATAAACTTAAGTCTTATAAAGCAGTCTATTAGGACATTTAGACATATTTAGCATCCTATAAAGAAAATTTTCTTGTAATGTCATGTGAATACCTTAGTGCCATTCAAGAGCAGAAAAATGCATACTAAATGTTTATTGGACACTGAATTAAGCAGAGGGGTAAGATATCATGAGCCGGAGTATTGGAAATTCGGGGAAGAAGGGAACAAGTACTTCAGGCATGCAACAGGACAAATATATGCCATATCCAAGGACTTAGCAACATATATATCCAGCAACTCGTAAGTCGTAAGACATAAACGAGTTTCATTCCTTGCCTTGATTTGTTGAAGATTTTTCAATTAAAGGTTGTTTCCGCAGGGGGATATTGCATAGGTATGCCAACGAGGATGTCTCTTTAGGCTCGTGGTTGATTGGCTTGGATGTTCAACACATAGATGATCGTTCCATGTGTTGTGGAACTCCTCCAGGTTAATGTACACACACAAATATGCACACAAATGTATGTATATTGTTAGAATATCACATCGGCTAGACACAGTCCTTATACTCCTATATATGTTAGAACCACCCTTCTCTCCTTGATGGCTCTTTTGGAGAGTAATCTGATGGGGCACCACATAGATGACTGACTAACTGTGGGTCAATGGATGTGCAATACAGATTGCGAGTGGAAGACACACGGAGGAAATGTTTGTGTGGCTGCATTCGATTGGTCGTGCAGTGGAATATGCAAGTCAGTGGAGAGGATGAAATTTGTGCATGACTCTTGTGGAGAAGGAGATGTAGCTGTTTGGAATGTTGATCTTTGAAGGGCGCCCAATTTCGGAAAAAACAAATAAGAAGCAAATATTGGGTGAGTATGCAGGCAACCGGATTGATACACAAGCGCCTTTTCGACACATCTCTCTCGTATCTTTTCCCCAATTTCATAAGTTCTTTCTTATTGGAATATTTTTATGAACTTTGATCAATAAACGATGAAAATTAAACGTCACTACACCTACCTAGTACTGTATTGAAACCTCGTATCACTGCACTGGGATACATTCATAAAAATAAGAACTTGAAAGAATACACAAGGGATCAAAGTGTTGTATTACGATCCCTTACGCTTCGAAGGTGGACTACAAATATCACAAAATGTTCTAGCCTCCATTTTTGGATTTGGATGCAAATTTGCTGTTCTAGGGAGCTTAGCTTAGCTTCAACCTCACAAGTGTAGAGTACTCCATTTATTAGTTTAGCTAATGATCCACGTTTCACAGTCTAATCTTTCTGATCTTTGGATGCTTACTTGCTCAATTAACAACGCCCACTGAATGAATCCTGATTAAATCAAATAGCTTTCTTCAGAGGCTAGACATAGTTATCGATGTGGCATTAACATTGCATCAAAGAGTTCTTGCGAATGTCAAACCATTCATCATGATCTAAACCCCAGCAACATTTTTTTCTTATTTTTGAAGTATATAATATTTATATACCGCAAATTCTCCGGCACACTCCTCACATTTGGTGAGGTTTGAACCCTTGATCTCTTGGGAGACTGGGCTCCACTGGTAACCCTGGGACAGTTGGACCAATGACCCTTCTTCTCGACAAAGAACTTTGCCCATGCCAGCAAATTTGGCCTGGCTGAATTTCTCTTGACATCAGCAGAAAGAACAAAATAGGAATTTTGCATAGTGCAGGGTACCCAAGTAAACCAAGTTTTCAGGTGAAGGAGGTGATAAATAGGAATCGACTCCTTTCCCAAAGCAAAAAATAAAATCGGTTTCAATTTGCAATTTTGGTCGGTTTCAACCAGATGTGAAATAGGATGGACCTATAAGCGAATTTTCAAATGACAAGAATCAATAATTAAACAAAATGTTGCCATTTCGTGTTTAGAACTGACTGGGTTTGGTCTTAGTTGTCAGTTTTTTCAGTTTGAAGAAAATCACTCACACCCCTAAGTACAATATTTGAGTTAGTTAAGACAGAGGATATATAACTTCTTCTAAAACAAAAGTCCATGTTTGAAGAAGCTTATGATAGCACCAACTTTCTGTTGATGGTAGCTAGAAGAGTTGGGATGGACTCAACCAAGGAGATATTGATGATTGTGACAAGCGCAAGGTACATCATCAGCATATTAATATGCTGATGATCAATGGAAACCATTAAGACTTAAAAGCCTCAAGAAATTTTCCTCAACCAACTAGCAAGAACAATTTTTAGGCGGGAAGGTTAAATAATTGAATATGGCAGGTTAAAGTTAGGTGTTAACACTAAAAATTACAAGTGGTAAACCAATGATGCAAGTCAACCCCCACAAAGCTGAAACATATGATGGACCATTGTGATAACATTTGATGAGGTGGGTTCATACGAGAAGAACATCTATTTAAAAGAACACGAGAACAGTCAGGTACATACAAAATCATATATGATTCACGTACAATATCATATATGATTCACGCGACTTTGCGCGTGACCTTAGGTCGCGCCGACATCGCCCGCGTCCTATTTTTTCGGGTTAATGTAAAATCATATATATGATTTTGTACATGATCTGCTGTTTTCTTGTTTTCACAAATAGTTAGCGTTCTCGTTTGAACCTTCCTCGACATTTGATAAGTAGAGAGTTGAAGCCTCCTGCAATATTAGGGGCAATACCTTTTATATTCATATTTCCAAGTAGTTGACATTTCTCTTTACCTTTGAATTCCATGTACCTTTCCATTTTTGTAGCATTTTCACTTCAACTTGATTTTCCTTTCCAATCCTACTTCAATTTTCATGTCACTCATGGTTAAGATACCTCTACCATCTTAGCTTCAAATTCAAAAACTCGTCAAATCCCCCACGAACACTTCTTAGGGGGTGTTTGGGATTGCTTATTTAAAACAACTTATGCTTATTTTAAAAAGTGCTTATCAACTTATGCGGTGTTAAATCGGAGTTTTTAAAAAAGTGTTTGGATTAGCTTATTGTGGTACCAAAACGTAATAAGCTAATAAGTTGTTGGTGTTTGGGATTGCTTATTTAAAACAACTTATGCATATTTTAAAAAGTGCTTATCAACTTATGCGGTATCAAATCGGAGTTTTTAAAAAAATGTTTGAATTAGCTTATTATGGTACCAAAACGTAATAAGCTAATAAGTTGTTATTTAAAGGTGTTTGGGATTGCTTATACATATAAAATAACTAAAAAAGTCATAAGCACTTTTCAAATAAGTTGATAAGTTAAAACCAAATGACTTATCAAAAAGTGTTTTTCAGCGGTTTGGCACCGCTATAAGCCATTTTAATTTTTCCTCATCCAAACACTGAAAAGTGCTTATCTCCGGTGCCAAATCGCAATAAGCTAAAAAGCACCTCAAATAAGCAATCCCAAACACCCCTTAGTGAACATATTTTTTGGTTAATATGAACTTGATTACAACAATTGAAGGCATTCAACACTAAATCCTAAACCAGAAAATTGACAAATTAAGAACTTGGTTTTCATATTTACCAATAAAAATCTATGGCTGAAAGCAACTAAAATTTAGGATCAACTTGTATGAAAGGCAGAGCCATATAAAAAACACACAGACACATCATTTAAATCTATTTGAACATTAGAGAAATATAAATTTCAGCATTCATGGTTTACGAACCAATTCTAGGGATTAAACGACAAAAAATATCATTCTGAAATTGAAAATCTACCTTGTAGTGATGCAAGCAACAAATGGAGATTCTAGTGTTGTGCATAAAGATGGTTCTTGTAGCATCAATCAATGTCTGGTTCATGGCGGACAATAGGAGCAAAGATACTCGAAATTGTGGAAGAAAATCCGATGGCCACCCAGAATGCGGGAATTGTGATTTGACTTGTATATTTTAGGTCATTGACCCCCTGATTATGGACCGTACCCAATGCTACCGTATAACCAACCCAACAGGCAACAAATCTTACGTTTAATTTACTAAACGATGCCACCGTCACAATCTTTTTTTTTTAGGGAGGGCCTTAAAAAATGGGGCTAGGTACCATTAATTAAGTAAGCATAATTGGACAGGATTGAATAAAACAGAATAGGATTGGATTGGATTGGATTGGATTGGATTGTGTGTTTGATATACAAGTTATCCTTAAAAGTTGTTAGATGATTTTAAATATCATACTAGAAGCGTACTTGCGCAATGTAGGAAGATAAATCACGATTTTAATGTATTTTTTGTCGATTTACAGTACGAAATTGGATGGTTTTGAGAAAGTGATAATGTTTTTTTTTATAAAATTGTTTAATTTAGACTTAATAATATAATGTTTGTTATATAAAATAAACATTAAATATTCTATTAGATTTTTTTTAATTATATTTTAAATTTTTATATTTAAAAATTTGGTTTTTTTTATCTTGTATGTAATTATGCATAGAGTGATTTTAGGGTAGTTAAAGTAACGAGTGATTTTAGGGAAGCTAAATTTATTAGAGATAAGGATTAAATAAGAAAAGATTTTAAGTTTTCATTTTTTATTTAAGTTTTAAGTAATTAGCATTAAATAGCGGTATATTATGATTTAATAGTTGTTTTTAAGAGTTTTTTATCCATGTTTTATAATATAGTATAGATATAGATAATATATATTTAAATAATTTAATTTATAAACACTTTTAGTATTTTTTTTACACAAATTTCATATACATACATAATAGTACGAATTTTAATGAAAAACAAGAAATCATTTACGGTAGTTGGAAAAAACTCAATTCATACAAAGAAATATTTGACTAATTTGGAAGATATTTATGAATTGATGGCAGCATGGTTGCAGCGATAGCTAGAGCCGTAGAGGTAAAGGCGATGGGTGGCTAGTGAACAACGGTGGTCATAGAGGACGTGAAGATGGTGGACAGTGGTGGAGATAGTTGTGGACGAGAAGAATTTGGAAGATATTTATGAATTTTTGTCTCTCTTTGTCTCATATTGTTCCGCATATGTTGGTGGAACAAGAAAAAGTCATTTTTGTTCCATCTTGTCCCACTCTGTCCCATGTCGCGTCAAATGTGGGACAGCGAATTTGTTACATGTCCCTCTAACTCCAAAAGTGGGATAGTGAGTTTTTTCTCATCCTATCATGTCATGTCCTATGTACCAAACACATCTCTAAGACTTAAAATAATGATTAGTTTTTTTTTCTTTGTTTTTATATTTTTTGTTATTATATTAAATTTTAATTAGAAATATTAATTAACTATATATTTTTTTTAAATAATTTTTTTCAACACTGATATTCGTAGCCCTTTGTTTTGTTTTGTTTTGTTTTTCTTTTTTTTTTTTGTTTTTGGATTTTAAATAGGAATTTTAATAAAAGATTTTTTTTTCTTTAAAAATTTCATTCAATGTTTTTTATTTAGATTTTCTTTTTTTGTTTTTTATTTTACCTTTTGCTTTTATTTAAAACTAAATAAATGCTTATAAATATAAATATTACTATTTTTAATAATTATATAGTTATAAAACATAAACATTGTAATTTAACATATAAATAAAACATAAAATAATCTATATTACATTTCGGTTATTCTAAAATTAACATTATCCGTAGTACAATTAACACGTAAAATCTGCATGTACTTCTATATTTGATCTGAATACGGGGTAGCCATCCAGCAGCACATGGATAACTGTAGTGGAAAAAATGTGCTACAATAATAGGGAACGGGTATCTGTTGGTCTCGAAGGGGGTTCTACAAGAGTTAAGTTTGTAGAAAGGGGTTGAATACAAACACAATTTTTTATACTTTTTCAAATTTTTGCACCAATATCACTACCGCCGCAATACCCAGTTCCGTAATTGCGGACTTGGGTCAAAAAATGTCACTTTTTTTAAGAATGAGGTCTACCTCCGCAAAGACACTTCCGCAATATTGCAAAAGTGTCACGTGTCATCACCCCCATGAAACCCTAATTTTATTCGGCAGGGAGTGGCACGGCAGGGAGTGGTAGGTTTGCAATTAGACCTGGCAAAAACTGACACGACACGCTAATCCGATACGAAATAAACGGGTTTAGGTAATACATTTCAACCCGTTTAAGTAAACGGGTTGACACAACACGAAAATTAAACGGGTAAGGTCATGGTCAAAAATTTCAACTCGAAAACGACCCGAAAAATCCGTTTATATATATATATATATATATATATATATATATATATATATATATAATATAAGTTTTCTTTTTAATGCTTTGGATTTTTAATGTTTTAGAGTTGCTTAGAACTTATAAGTTAAAACTATAAAATTCGTATTTCTAATGCTTTCATTTAAATTTTGGATTGGTACTTTTTTGTGAATTTTGGATTTTTAATTTTTAGTTTTATAAATGTTAAACGGGTTGGGCGGGTCGTGTCGGGTTAGGCGGGTCTGGTTAAAGTTGGGATTTTCTGACCCGTTTATTAAACGGGTCGTGTTAGACATTCTCAACCCGTTTAACTTTGAACCTGACACGACACATTTGCCAGGTCTATCCGCAATTACGGACATGGGTCCGCAATTTTTGATCAAGAAATCGATTTCCACGTTTTTCAGGTAATTTTTTTCTTGCGTTTGTGCACTATATTTTTCCATGATAATTATGAATTGTACAACTTCAGCAGATGAATAATTTCAATGTGTTTGTATAATTTAATTACATCAAAATTTTGTATAAAAAGACCCATGATGAATGTTGAAGATCACCAAGTTTTCAACCAACTATTTCTCTCGTTTTTCTTCCTTCCTTTGTTTTGTGTTTTCTCAAAATGAGTTCTACACTTGATAGAATTAAGTTACGTATTTGTGGTGGGGGTTCGTGGCAGCAAATTAAGCAAGAGTGGGAGTATTTTTCTGATCAACCGATGTTTCGCTTCATGGTACCATCAAGATTTTCACATTCTAGGTTTATCAGATATGTTCAAACAAAATGTGGTATCCATTCTTTTGTTGGTATCACTAGAATGGCATACAAGTATTTTGGCCAACTTTACGAGTTAGGTGACAGTCACGATGTTTTGTCTTTCTTAGGATTTGTTGTCGGTTCAAATAATCCGCCAACACTTTATGTGTGTGTCGATTTGTCGATGTGCGGTTGAAGCAATATTGGTGGTAGTTCAAACACCGACAATGATGTCTATGGTTCTGAGCAGAATCATACTTCTTACGTGCCTCAGTTTGATTCTGAAAATAAACATGTATATGAGGTTACCTTTGATTTTGTTCCGTAACAGACATATGGTCTTAGTGACTATATTCCCGAGGAGGAGGAGGAGAAGTTCACAAAGACGATGATGAGTCTCATGTTTACCACTTGGGTATATCTGATATTGATACTAATAAAGAAGCAAGAACAAAAACTAGTCCCCTTAAATCATTTGGTGGGATAAATGATTTCTTTGGTATGCCTCCTCCGTTCCCAGAAAAAGAAGAGCCCGCCATCACACCTAACAAACCTATATCTTATAATCACAGTGGAAGAGTAAGGGTGGCAGATGTATTCCTTTCGAAAGATGAAATGACACTTGTTCTCGTGTTGAAGTTTCTTAAAGAGGGTGATTTCGAGTTTAAAGTGCACAGATCTTCAAAAACAAGATACGAGACGAAATGTGTATATGATAATCAGTTGCCTTTTAGGGGATCTTTCCCCGCCAAGTGTTGACCATGATTATAGACAACGTCTTTATACGTGTGAAGGCTTATAAAGCCTCCAGCTCTTCCTTAGCACTAAACCTCCTCCTTCGTCTCCACCAAAGTCGAGGTAAGTGTCTTGGCCTCTTTTTCATTCACAGCTAGGACGTCTTAGCCGTGTACTCCTCCTCCTTGGCCATGGATATCATGGCCTCAACATCCTTCGCATGAACATGAAATTCTTATTTGCCGCGACCCAGTTTCTCCATCTAAGAAAGGGTGTCATCTAACTTAACTTCGGCAGCACTCTTCGCTACCTCAGCCATCTCAGCCCTCTTTAGGTAGTTCGCCAACCCATGATGAACCACATCCATTCGGTGGTGCAATGTCAATGACGCTTAAAGAGCCTATTGAAAGAAGAGCATGTCAATATAATATTAACATTAGCAATCAAAAGAAAATAGAAAATCAAAATTTTACATGGAAGGAAAACCCAACCGTATGCATATCCAGATCAGCAATCGAAACACTCATACTTCTCATTGCTTTGAGGAAGGAGAAAAGATTCTATGTAAGGAAACATACCCTTATTGGGCATAGTTCCCTGCATGAACACCACAGGGACCTTTGTGTGTTCCAGATTCTAGTTCCTATTCGATAACAATCAAACAAACAAGATTTAACAACTGAATTACTTGTTTTGATTATTTCTTTTATCACAAAATACACTTTGTCTCTCTAGAAGTCTTTCTCTCTCTCTAAAACGTATTCTCCTCTAGACCACTTGCTAAAACTGAAAAACTAAAACTATTTATACATATAACTAATTACAAGGAAACTAAAATACAACTAAACAAATACATTGACTTTTATTATAAAAGACTTTGACTTTTAATGAGATTTGACTTTCTTCAGCTTTGACTTTCTCAACTTTGACCTTCAGTATTCTTGATCTTGTATCCAACAGATTTATGCTCTAACAATCTCCCCCTTTGGATTCAAGATCATTGTTGAAAGATGTAGCATTAAGTCTTCACTTTAAGCTATGTCTGAACAATCTCCCCTTTTACTTTGATGGTCTTCTTTCCAAAGCTTTCTTCAAATGAATAACAATCTTCTCAAAACTTTCACACAACACTTTCAGACTTTGGAAAGAAATTATCTTCAAAATCAGCTCGAATGCTTTAGCAAATAATCTTCAAAGAAAAATTCCTCAAAACTTCAGAAATTCTTTGATCGTCTTCAAAACTTTAAATCTTTGTCATTTCTTTGATATCATCTCCCTTTATCTTCACAAACTTTAACATTTCTTCATACCATCTCCCCCTTTTTGATGATTTGAGCATCTGAGATCATCAAAACTTTTCGCCAAGAAATGTCATTTACCATTTTGATCTGTCATACTGAGCCTCTGATTCTGTCAACTCTCCAAGATATTCATCTAGATCTTTTCAAATCTAGACAAAATAAGAACATGTAACTCCTGAATCAACAGATGAATCAGTTAATATGCCTGTCAGTAACACAAAGTCACTGTGTGTAACGAATACACAATATAAAGGAGCTTTTTGATGTTCACTCCCCCAGGGCTTCCATCCAATCATCGAAATACCACAAAGGCAATTTCTATGAATGTTATGACAAAGAAACAAATTATTTGTGTGCTCGTGCACGTGTAGAAAAAATTAAGCACAAATAATTGCTTTTATAATAAGGCTCAACATAGTGTAAACCACTGAGACAACAGTAGATAAACACAGACTCTAAGTGCATGATTGAAGTGCGAAGGCGAGGCAGACTTCCTTCTTTTTCAATATCCAGATTTTCCAAATGAAAATCAGATAGATTATATGTTGCGTCCCCTTGAAAATGTGAAACATTTTCTTTTTGAGAAGAAAATGAGTGGTTGGTGGGGTTTAAGCAAGAGTTGGCATGGGCTAATTGCCTGTTTCAATAACGTTCACGAAAAAATTGTGAAACGCTAGTAATGTGGTTGCCCGGCTCAGAAAGTAGTTGGTGCAGAGTTTGATATTCTTTTACTCTGATCTCTCACCCTCTTTCTTTTTAATTAATAAGCTCACTACTAACCAAACTCTCTTTTCCATTTTACCTCATCACACCCACACTCATTTCTTTTTGACTCCTCACACTCAATCACTAAGGGATTAACTTCATGGGTAGGAAACACTGGTTAACGTGAATCCATAGAAGTTTCAGATAAGTCCTAGCACAAAGAACCCAGTCCTATAAAGCATGAGTTGCTCAAATGGTTTAACTATATCAGTTAAAGCTCATATACAAATGTCAGATATAAGTATGCTCAGTGATATAATCATGAAGATATGAGCATTTTAAACCATTGAAGTATTTTCAAACAAGGAAATTGAATGAATGAACATGAATGCAAGAAACTTGTTTGAAAATCTGACATTGTATAAAATGATCAAAAATGAATGATATATCAATTAAAGCTTAAGGTCAAGAAAAATTGATATTTGTCTATACGAAACAAGATATAGACATTCTTGAAATGACCGTTTCGAAATGAAATATCGCTCAAAATTCTTTGAATACAAGCGGAGTGTCTTACCATCGAAGAAAAATTGTTCCAATTTAGAGACGTGGTAAGAACATTTTGAAGAAAAATTCAAACCGGTGTGTGTGAATACTTGAAAGTATATAGAAAAGACAATACGCAAGTATTTATCTTTGGAAACACACGGATGTCATGCGCGTGCATGATTATCTTTGGAAACAATACGCAAGAGTTGTCTTGACACACATGATGTCATGCGCGTGCATGATTATCCAATCACCAAATCGGTGATTTAGGTTCTCAAGAAACCAAATTAGTTTCCTCTCAACTAATTCAGTTACTAAACAAAGACACGTGTCAAAACACCCCCAAAAACCAACTTTTGGCACGAGATTTGAAAATCAAAATTTGAAATTAAAAATTTTGGGGGGTAAATTGTTTGGGTAAAAAATCATAACCACGACCGACATGGACAATATCTACCACAAGACCTATGTTATCGAGCGGATGTCGAATGACAACGATATCCTCGACAATTATGATACTTTTGAGACACGACAATTAATAGTCAAGATTGTAGATAATTATCCTCGACTAACGCTAACGTTCGTTTACCTTCGGCGACCATTATCTGTGTAATTTATTGCAGGTCTTGAAGACATATCACTAAAGATTTTCTTCATTAATACATATGGAGTAACCGATGACAAGCATTCAAAGACGCCATTAATATTCAACCGTTCCCCTCATAAAGGTCTTCAAAGAATAACCGTTACAAACCATCTATAAAAGGGGAAAAATGCGCTCAAGCAGGGGACATCAGATCATCAATTGCATCAAGAACGATACTGTGTACATGTAGCATGAACGATAGAGCAATTTCAAATAGTTCTTGTTTTTTTTTTCTTAAGCTTACACACGTCATGTCGTGTCTATCCACAACCTATACCTGTAATAATTGTTATTTAAGGACGACGTCCCTGTTTGACATCCACAGTGCACCGACGATACTTATTATCGTCCGTGGTTTGTATCTTCGTCGGGGTTTTTCGCGTAACCACATTCCTTGTCTCGTTTATGGTATATTTGTTATTTATCTTGTTTATTCCAAAAGTTTTATCTTTAGTTAATTGGACTCACAATCCAAACCTCACATTATATTCATATAATTTTTGGAATAAACAGATATTGTCGATGCACTATAGACATCAATTAGAGAAATATGCATTAATAATAGCAATCACCATTAC
Source organism: Arctium lappa (assembly GCA_023525745.1). Classification (NCBI taxonomy): domain Eukaryota; kingdom Viridiplantae; phylum Streptophyta; class Magnoliopsida; order Asterales; family Asteraceae; genus Arctium; species Arctium lappa. The sequence continues at coordinate 92,721,784 of CM042048.1, forward strand.
AAGACATGGATAACGAAAAATAAATGTAAGTAAACTGATGTGTCGTGGATATTTGTGAGTAGGGGTGTTCGTGGTCCGATTTGGGTGGAACCACAACAGCGGTTTGAGAAATTTTCAAAACCGAGTGGTTTGATAGCAAGTGATCAAACCGGACAAAAAAAAAGCGGTCTGGTTTGACCACTTTTAACGGTTTGGACCTATTATGGGCTTTAAACTAAAAAACATAACATCTATCTTGAAAATGAAATTTCTATCAATATAACATTATTAAAAAAATATTATACCGAATTATATATAGAAGACACGTCTATCTCCAAAATTAAAAAAAGAAACCAATTAAGTAAGTTGAAAAAAAGTTAAACAAAATAATTGCTGGAATTTTTGGCAAACATTGAGCAAGCCGAATAACGATTTGGAATTTGGAATTTTGGATTTTGATTATTTTGACGGATTATGGAATTTTGCATATCTAGGGAACGCGCACTATTTAAAGTGAAAACTAAAAAGTTAATTGGACGAACTTTTTCTTTAATTGAGTCATAAAAGTTGAGTCTACAACATGTAAACTAAATATAATTAATATTGTTAGGTCTGATTTTATAGTAATCATTGTATTTATAGGACTTGGTCAATACTGTGTTTAGAGCTTATCAGTATTGTATTTGACCAAGGGTATTTAAGTCCCTTTGGTCTTTGTGTCTTGTAACTTTGAACAAGCACATTATTGAGATTTACTACTTTGCGCTCCATTGTTACTCTCTCTCTACTTTCTCTCTCTAAGGATTTAGAGATCTTGGTTTATCAATTGGTATCAGAGCCTGCTAGATCTTGAGAGAATTGAGAGATTGCATTTTCTGAATCTGAATTGTTGATTGAAATCGAAAATTTGATCGATTTTCTTGATTTTTTCAAGAAAATCTCGTTTTCTTGATTTCTCATCAAATTTGGATGTGTTTGTGATCGTTTTTGTTTGAATTTGATCTCATTAGTTTCGTTTTTGATAATCGATCACATTTGTTTCAGGTTGTTTTTCAAGAAAATCAAGTTTAGATCATCAATTTTGAGTTTAAAAGTTTTCTGGAAAAACTCGAGTTCGATACTGTTTCATTCACGTTTTTGGTGTTTTAGTGTTTTTAATCGAAATTGTTGTTTGAAATATGTTGAAAAGGTGTTTTCGATCTTATTTGTAAAAGGAAATTTCATCAAAATCAGTGTTGAAATCGATTTTTTTTAAGTTTTTGTGTTTTGCGTTCGGTTTGTTCAAGATCTAAACTTTGCGTTTCATTCATATAGCTTTGCGCGTCATTCATGTTGCTTTGCGTTTCCCTCTACAAACGCAAAGTTTGATTTGCGTTCCTGCCTTAGACCGAAAAATTCTTGGTTCGCGTTTCAAGTTCAACCCGCAAAGTTTACTTTGCGTTTCCCACTACACCCGCAAAGTTTACTTTGCGTTTCCTTCTTCACCCGCAAAGCTCAACTTCGCGTTTCCTTCTACACCCGCAAAGCTCAACTTCGTGTTTCCTTCTAGACCCGCAAAGCTCTTGTTTCCTGTCTTAGTTTAAAAAAAAAAGTCTGGAATTTTTTTTTAGTGTGTCATCTAAATTTTTTTTCTTTTTAAAGTTTGTGTCATTTCAAGTGTTTTTCAAATTGTCAATTTTTAATATTTTTTTTCGAAAATTTTCAATTCAATCTGATTTTTGTTTTTCAGATACATCAGCAATGAATTCTGCAAAATTTGCTTTTCAAGCTCAGTTCTAGACGAGTGACCTCATGATGTCATTGGGCACAGAAACTCGTCCACCAGTTTTGATCGATGAAAACGAATTTACACAGTGGCAAGATCGGTTCTTGAACTTTATTGAACGACAAAAGAATGGAAATGATATGATGACCATTTTATCTGAAGGACCATTCGACAAACCCAAATTGGCTTCTGGATTTTACAAGTCTACTAAAGAGTACACTAATGAAGAGTTGACTGCTTATCAAGCTGATCGGGATATTAAAGCAAATCTAATGCTGGCCTTGCCAAACTCCGTATACAACAAGGTTGACTGTTTCAAAACTCATCCTAACCTGATGTGGCAACAGCTTGAGAAGATTATGCTTGGTTCTTCAGTAGCTACTCAACTCAGGCATACTCGATACATGAATAATTTTGAGGAATTCAAAGCCAAGGACGGAGAGTCACTGAAAGCTGTGTTTGACCGTTTTTGTGCCGTCATCAATGATCTTCGGAAGATAAAAGTTGAAAAGTCTGAGCTTGAGACAAATCTGAAGTTCCTCAACATATTGCAACCATAATGGAATAAATCATGCCACAAATTGAAGAACGATGTCAGAATTTCCACGATGCAGATTCAAGAGCTGTATGAGATTATGCTAACTGATGAGAGCTTGGTGTTAGAGAAAAAGGCCAAGCTGGATAAAAAGAAGAAATCAGTAGATCCGGTTGCTATTCTCACGAAGCAACTGAATGAACAAGCATTGTCTGATAACGCTTACACCGGGTCAACTGATGACGATGGAGAGGCCTTACAGAAAGCTATGATTCTTTTCTCTCAACATTACCAGAAGAAGTTCCAACCGAGATCGGGTTCTAACTCTTCTCGCTTCATTCATGTGTCTAAAGCAAAAGTACCCGAGCCAAAGACTGCTGCTTGCTACAACTGCGGAAAGCCGGGTCACATTTCAAAGGAGTGTAGAGCAAAGAAAGTTAAGGACTCAGCTTATTACAGAAGGAAATTGGAGCTGGCTGAGAAAAGAGAGAATGGAACAACTTTGCTGGCAGAAGAAGAATTCTGGCTGGATTATTCCGATGATGAAGCATCGAACGTCGAGATCGCCCATTTGTGCTTAGTCGGAGATGACTAGTCAGACGATTCTGACACTGATGAGGATGAGGTATATTCTGAATTTGACTACAACTTTATTACCTCCCAGTTTAAAATCATGATTAATGCTTTATCTAATTTGCGCTCTAAATTTTTATCTGAAAAAGTTTTAAATTCTGAAAAGTCAGATTTAATTGAAAAGCTAAAAATTTCTTTGAGGGATGAAAAATCTATTTTAGAAAATACTAAAGACATCTTTCAAAAGAAATTGGATGCTTTGGAAAATTCAAACAAAACTTATCTTGAATCTTTGACTGACATGACCAAATTAAAAGATGAGTTTTCAGATAAAATAACTAAGTTAGAAGAAAAGCTTTATCGAAGAGACCAATCTGAACAAACAATCTATATGAACAAGCCGAGGAGTGAAGAGACTTTAAAACAGAGATGGGGACTTGGTTTTGATAATCCTCAATTTTTAAACAAAGTAATAGACAAAGTTCCCACCTTATATAAATACGATTATCTGACACTTGCTCATTATGCTCCTCAGTTCAAATTTCATTGGACTAGTGAAAAGGAAGTGTTAGATCTCGAAAATGAGAAAAGGATATATAAAAAGAAAAATGAAATTCCTTTTGTTTATACGTCCGAAAATGCCAAATATTTTCCGGAAAAATCAAGAAGAGGAAGAAGAGTTTTAAATGATATATCTTCTGTTAAATCTTCAGTATCTAATGATTTTATTCCTTCTTATACCCCTGATTCTGATAAGGAAAATATTTCTCCAATCATTTATGATTCAAAGAAATATACTTCTCCGTTAATATTAGAAGGAAAAATTATAGATCTTGAAGATCAGATAGAAGATCAAAATATTTTGAAGAAAATTGAATCTGACATTATTCTTTCTTTTATGACTTCTAGTCTTGAAGAAAATTTATTTTCTCAAAAATCAGATTCTATTTCTAGCCTATCTTCTGTTTCTAAGGAAAATAAAAAGGAAGTTTCAAATTTTAAAATCCTTTCTCAAAATAATTCAGACTCCGAGGTGAATTCAAATTTATTAGTTGATCTGATTGGTTGCTTAGATAAATTTATTTCTTCTGATTTAAATATTTAGTCTAAAAATTTTGATGATTCTTTTACGCTAAATGATCAATATTATAAACCTAAGCGTAAAAGAAGACGGTCAAAGAAGTCGAAGAAACGAGATACAGTTCTTTCTGACTGTTCTAATTCTTCCGATACTATTATTTCAGATAGGACTGTGAGCCAGTCAAAGAAGCAAATCTGGAGAACTAGGTGGACATCAACTGATTCTATGTTTGATGGAGATCGATGTGTAGACAAATTTTATAATAATGATTCATTTGCTGTTTGTAATAAAGTTTCAAAATATTCTATAAAGCAAATGTTTCAAATTTCCAAAAATGTCTCATATTCGTCTTCTGATTCTAGTTCAGATGATCATGCTTTATCTTCTGATGGTTGTGATTATTTTTCTGATCCTATTCCTCGTGTTTTACCTGTTAAATCTGATTATTGTTTCTCCATAAGAACTGCAACTAACAAACATGGGCCCAAATTCAAGTGGGTACCCAAATCTTTATCTGATTCAAAGTTGCAGGCATCACATGTTAAGGGGGAGTAAGAGAATTTTGGCTTCTGAGTAATTCAGCTCAGGACCCGCACTTCATAGACTTCGACTTCTAAACACAACAATTTAGAACTCGTTCTTCAATGATTAAGTTTCTGACTTAATGAGATACTGTGAGTACATCAATTTTATTTCTGCTGCATATATCTCTGATTATGACGTGTTCCAGTTTTTCTCAATGTTTCAAGAATATGAGCTTGTTTATCTATCTCATGAATTTGTATTACCCAAAAATTTCTTCTAATATGAGACACAAATTTATTTTCTTCTATGTAAAAGATGAAATAGTTGAATTTTATTTTGTTCCAACTAAATATCTATTAAAAGTTTAAATCTTTACAAATTTTATTCTATAAAGTAAAGCTTTACATTTTTTCTTTCCTTTGAATAAAATATGTGTCTAGGATAAGTTTTCAAGTTCTTTTGTTTATATTAAAGTTTTTATATGGTCAAATTTCAAGTCTTACAAAAGTTGAAAAGTCAGCAACATGTTTGAAACTTTTATTAATGCTTTAAAGATATGTGAGTCGGAATTTTTATAGTTTACTTTGCTTAGACTACCTAAATGATCAGAATTATAGATTGGAATGAAAATATGGGCTAAGCATTTAGACGTTGATCTGAGTGATTGAAATGAATATTAAATTCTTAAAATACAGAAATCTAAGTTTGTACCTGTGACCTTTCTGGTTTGGGAAAGTACGTTCAGTGGGATGCTTGTCATCTGGTCCCCTAAGGTCATTTGGTCTGGGTATGAATGGGTTTAGGATATGTCGATGTAGCCTTTCTGATCCGGGAGAGTAAGTTCCAAGGGGTGCTTGACACCTAGTCCCCTAAGGCCAACTGGTCTGGGAGCGGCTGACCCAAATCCTGCAATAGGGTTAGATAGAAAGTTACGTTGACGGCATGTTCTTTACTTAATAAACTTTTTGATCAAAAGATGACAAAGTGCACGAGCTTAAAAGATGCCAAAGAGCACACTCATGTTAAGATGCCAATGAGCACACTGCTAAAAGATGCCAATGAGCACACATCTCATGATACTTGGTAAAATGTTTGAGTTGTGATAAACCTGTAAATTTGTGAAAGTCTTAATTTTTGATGGCTTCGTGTTAGTACATGCAAAGTTCTCTATAATATTTTTAGAATTGCATTTTCTTGAAGCTAATCGAAGATTCGCATGTGAGCACACTAAATAGATTGCTGGAAGTTTTGAAACTGAACATGTTTTAACTTGATATGCAATTAAACTCGTTCTTTTATCTTACAACATATGTTTGATTTCAAATTATTGATAAATTTGTGATATTTTACTCTGTAGAATTTAATTTGTTTAGTGTTTAAAATTTTATATGTTTAGTTGTTTCAAAATTTACATTCAGTATATTTTTCTTTCTACATTAATTTCTGATCACTGTGTTCTCATAAATATATTTTAATGGGTTTATGCATTATTCAAGGGGGAGTGGACAAAGAGATGTATTTCAAAGATTATATCTGTTTTTGAGGGGGAGTGTCTGATTTTCTTTAACATGAATGCTATCTCGAATTGTATAATCTAATGCATTTATGTAGGGGGAGTCAAAGAGCTTAACAAGGTAAATTTTTTTTCTAAGTCTACTTTACGCTTCAGGCATGACACGCAAAACTTGTTTTGCGTTTCTTTCATAGAACACAAACCTTGCTTTGCGCATCACATGTGAACCGCAAACCTTGCTTTGCGCGTCACACATAGAACGCAAACCTTGCTTTGCGCCTCCTGCATGGAACGCAAACCTCCTCTGTTTTCTCTGTTTCTTTGATTTTGCAGATCTTTCGCTGTCTCGTCTCCAACATTTGCATGACCAAGTTGATCAAGATCATCAAGGTCATGAGGGGGAGAAGTCAAGGAGAAGTTTAAGAGACAAAGAGAGCTCAAAAGATTATCTGCTGATCAAGATTCGTTCAAAGACTCTATTCTCTCAGCTACATCAAATCGTTTGCTGTTCCTGCTCCGAACACCACAGTTCATTCAAGATCATTCAAAAGAGGTGTATTTTCTTGAGCTTAAGCAGCAAAGAAAATTTTCAATCTGCAAGATGCTGAGAAGATTTTTTTTTTCTTAAAAGTCAGAAAGCTTCTGAAAGTCGCTTTGTTGGTCCGTGCTATTATAGAAGACAATTTTTGAAGACCAAAGCGCCAATGATTACTAAGGGGGAGATTGTTAGGTCTGATTTTATAGTAATCATTGTATTTATAGGACTTGGTCAATACTGTGTTTAGAGCTTATCAGTATTGTATTTGACCAAGGGTATTTAAGTCCCTTTGGTCTTTGTGTCTTGTAACTTTGAACAAGCACATTATTGAGATTTACTACTTTGCGCTCCATTGTTACTCTCTCTCTACTTTCTCTCTCTAAGGATTTAGAGATCTTGGTTTATCAAATATAACTGTATTTTGGTGGTCAGTTCAGTCCAAACCGCTTAAAAATACGTTCAATCCGCAAACCTAAACGGACCAAGCGGTTTGGCTATTTTTTAGACCAGACCAAACCGACAGAACGCTCAGAACACCAAAACCGATTCAGTTTGACTTGGTTCGATCAGTTTGAACGGTCTGATAGTTTTTCTGAACACTCCTAATTGTGAGCAAATACTATGAGAGTGATTTAGAGCAATTCAGAGCACGCTCGGTAGTAACTTCTTGTGTTTCTTCGAATGTCTTGAAACCTATTATATAGATGGTCTTTGTAACTATTGTCTTAAATGATAATAACTTCCATAATGGATGCTTTAAATATGTCATTGTGTTGGTAACGACCACGTCTTGAATGCTGGTCGTTGGTTATTTGGAGGTATTAATGAGGTTTTATATTCATCATAATTCTTAAGTTATGATGGTACCTGTAGTAAATAACAAAAGAATAATGATTGTCGAAGATAATTACGCGTTAGTACTAATCGGAGATAAATAACTACGATCTCGACTATTGATGATCATCTGTCGTAGATATTTTCATCGTCAGTAACATCCTCGACCAATTGATGGTAGCATTGTCGTGGATATGGACGTCAGTAGCGCTTATGAATTTTCACCCAAACATCTAATGCTTTGTCTTTTAATTATGATTCTTTTTTCTAACTGAATATAATTTCTTGGCTTTCTTGCTAACAACTATTAACTGATATGTTTATTAACTATTACACATTGTCTTCATTAGGTTTGTCACAGATAGGTTTAATGACACGTGACAACATGTTTAATTATTTGTTCCTCTAAAATTTGTTTTAGCGACTTAACGTGTAATGTGTCATACGCTCTCTCAACTTCCTTTATCACGCATTCTAATTTACACGTGTTTGATTTATGTACAAATTGAGTCCTCGACCAGCCTTATTAATTTTGTGCTTCGACTTGTTCTTTCTTTAGCTTACAACTTTGGTCTCTCTTAAACCACAAGGGTTGTGGTGTGGTGGTAAAGGCTTGGGGAGTTCATAGCTCTCAACCTGGGTTCGAGCCCCACTAGCAGCACTTGTGGCAACTGAGGATAAACTCAGGGCTGCACGCTTTAGCAGCTGGGCCAAAGGCCCTAATTGCCAGGGATTAGTCTGGCCATAGACCCAGGATACCCTTTAAAAAAAAAAAAAAACTTTGGTCTCTCTTTTTGGAATCTTTATTACAAATGAACCCAAAAATAGGGTGTTAAATGAATTCAAGTGTTGTGGGCTGGAGCCTCCTTATTGACATGATAGGTATATATATATGAATTTGTCTTTGTTCTAAAAAGTCATATAAATCTTTGCCATAACTTTCCACACACATTTTGAAGATTGAATCCGTGGTCACAGGATCTGCACACATGCAGGATCAACACAAATCCCTTGAAAATAGATAATGGGGAATAGCATAATAAAAGCATAGTGGAATTACAGTCGTCCAACGAGGAATGATCATATCATGGACATGGTGGTTTAATAAAATGAATGAATGGATCTTAAAGTGTTTTAATTGTTGGGAGACAGCAGTGGCCCATGTCCCCTCGTGTGTGTATATATATATATATATATATATAGTGTTTGGTTCATTTGAGAAATGGTAAATATATGAGAAATAGAGAAGTGATCTTAGCCATTCATATGGTCAAGATTGGATTTAATTGGTCAAAAGTTACGGCTTTAACTGGTCAAAAATTACGGCTCTTCCAAAAATATAAGGGTATTTACGTAACTTTGACAAAAACACGCGCGTGTTCATATATATGAAGGCATGCAGTCATATATGAATGCATGCGTTCATATATGAATGTTCGTAATTTTAAATAAACACTGATTACATGCCTTCATATATGAATGCATGCGTTCATATATGAATGTTCATAATTTTTACATAAACACTGACTGCATGCCTTCATACATAAATGCATGCGTTCATATATGAATGCATGCAAAAAAAGAGTGACATTCATATATGAACGCATGTTTTTTGCATGCCTTCATATATGAATGCATGTGTTCATATATGAATACGTACAAAAAAAATAGTGACATTCTACTAACATTCATATATGAACGTCTACTAACATTTATATATGAACTTCTGTTTTTTGCATGCATTCATATATGAACACACACGGCTAAAAAAAAAGAAAAAAAAAAGGAAAAAAAAGAAAAAAAAAGTGATATTCATATCTGAACGCATGCGTTCATATATGAATGCGTTTGGATAATTTACAAAAATACCCTTCGAATAATAAACAATGTGAGGAACACGGGAGTGGACCATGGGAGCAATTATCCCCTAATTTTCGGTCAAAGCCGCCGATCTTGACCGAATTAATGGTTTAAGATCACTTCTCTATTTCTCATATATTTAGTGTTTCTCAAATGAACCTTTCCCTATATATATATATATATATATATATATATATATATATATATATATATATATATATATATATATAGGGGTTGTTTAATTTGCAACCCTTAAAAAGATTGCAACCCTTGCAACCCACATCTTAACCGTCGGATTCATGATCGGCGGTTATAAATAGATATGGGGCCCAATATTTTTAATTAAAAAAATAGAAATTTTTAATTAAAAAAATAGAAAAAGAAAAATAAAATAACCGCCGATCATGAATCCGACGGTTAAGATGTGGGTTGCAAGGGTTTCAACCTTTTTAAGGGTTGCAAAATATCCTTCCACTATATATATATATATATATATATATATATATATAGTGAGAGGTTCATTTGAGAAATGCTAAATATATGAGAAATAAAGAAGTAATTCTAGTTTTTCATTCGGTTAAGATCGGCTTTGACGGGTCAAATATTGCGTTTTTGACTAGTCAACAATTACGCATTTGACTGGTCAAAAGTTGCGGCTATTCCAAAAATAGATGGTTAGTTTCGTAATTTTTACAAATACACAAGACAAAAAGTTCATATATGAATAGTGTAATTCACATATGGACTATTTTAACTGATTCATATATAAACTAATTAACTGATTCTCATATGAACTAATTAACTGTAGGTTCATATGTGAATCAATTGAACTAATTAACAGATTCACATATGAACCTTTGTGATTCACATATGAATTAATTAACTGTTCATGTATGAATCACAAAGGTTCATATATGAATCATTTAAAAGAGTTCATATGTGAATTACACTGATTCATATATGAACATATAATTCATATGTGAATCATACAAGTTCATATATGAACTCGTCCCGCATATTTTACGAAGCTACCCCTCTACCTTCTACATACCACACAAGGATTATCCGGTGTTTCACGGTCAAAGCCGCAAATGTTGACCAAATAAAATAAAAGGTTAGGATCATTTCTTTATTTCTCATATTTTTACCATTTCTCAAATGAATCTAATCTAATATATATATATATATATATATATATATGTTTTTTGAGAAGAAATTTATATTCTTACACTAATATACAATCATAAGGCAACACATTTTTGGTCAAAATTACAACTTTTAAAAGAAATAATGTTCATATTTGTTAATTTGAGTATGATGCCGGTTAAAATCATATGAACAATGTTTGGACATACTATTTAATTGATTTTTTTAAACATAGAATAAGGGTTACGATTTTAACATAGAATGGGGGTTACAATTTTTTTGGAAGGAACATTAATTGAGATAATAAAGACATACTATTTAATTATATTTTTTTTCCTCATAATACCCTCATCACCATAGTTCACTCCAAATTTTGCATCAATTGTACATTTATTAAAGTTTTTAAAATATATTCAATCTCAACCATTGATTTCCAAGATCAAGGGCTTGGAATGGTTCATAAAATTAACACAAAAAATGTGGTTAACAAATGAACCAACCCTTGTATATATATATATATATATATATATATATATATATATATATATATATATATATATGGGTTGTTTTATTTGCAACCCTTAAAAAGGTTGCAAGCCACATCTTAACCGTCGGATTCATGATCGACGGTTACTGTAAGAAATTAGTAATCTAAAACAGAATTAAAATTAAAGATACTTACAGTGTTATAAGATAAAGGTACTTGGAAACAAACCAGAGTATTGAGTCGAGGCCCGTGTTGGACACGGTTTCCTTAAAACCGATTCGCCCCCAACTGGTGCGTCGATTTCCCAGGATACAACGACTCTAAACAGAATCGAATTCTGTCGGACTTCACCTTTATGCCTGAACTTGAGAATCTGATTACTAGTGAAAGTACTAATTGTATTGTCTATCTCCCTTCTCTTTTACGATATGTCCTTTATATATGCAAACTATTTGTAACCAACGGAAGATTAAAGGTCGTAACCATAATGGAACATAATTCCAACGGTTATAACCGAAGCACATGAAAGGTCAAAAGACTCTCATTAATTTTCGTTTAATTTAAAATTAATATTTTAATTAATTTTCCAACAATCCCCCACATGAATGGAAATTATTATGGACATCTCATAAATCAAGATACTCAAGTTCAATGTCTGAATCTTGCAAAGGATAGGTAGGTATTAGCCTTTGAACCTTCCCTTATGAAGTATATCTAGTCTACTAGCGGATCAGTAGATGCGATGTCCTTGAACTGTTCTGCCGTTTATGTAAACATCAACATACTTCACACAAGATTCTTCCTAACATAGTAAAGTCCTCATTGGTGTGTTCGTTATGGTCATGAACACTTGCCTGGTTCTGCGAGATTTGTTAGGAATTAAGCCCTCATAATTCCCCTAGAAGCGACCCCACTTCTTCTCACATAGGTGATCTCATTATGATCATTAAAAGCCATATGCTTAGCCTGATATCATTCACTATTTATCAAAGGAATGGACAGGGGTTACCCCCTACAGTGATCCGACTTAGTTCGTACAATTAGGTTGTCCCATTGAACCTAGATCTTGGGATCTCCAGTCAGCTAGGTTGGGTTTCCTTCGCACAAACTTTCTCATGGGCTATAATCACATTCCCTTTAGACTACTTACTCACCAACTCTTCATTTCACAGTTTGGTTAGAGGATCCACAATGTTATCTTTTGACTTAACTTAGTCAACAAAGATAACCCTAGTTGAGAGTATTAGTCAAACGGTGTTACATCTTTAATGAATATGTCTATAAATCATATTACACCACCTTATGATTATGGGTTATGTCTAGCGATTATGATTCTTTTCCATAATTTTTCATAGCTATGAGGTCAGACTCTATACCTAACCATATGGTTAAGGATTTCCGGATTGTATTATCCATCCACGTGTGATCACAAACCAACCGGTTGCTTGGAGTCTTTATAATCGAAAATCCGATATGAATCGCTATCCCATCATCATTTTACAAGATATACAAAAGGACACAAGTTTGTCTTTACATATCTTATGACTCGAATGATTCGAGTATATACTCAATCTGTTTAGCATAAGTTGAATCTGAAAACCTTCTTTATCTCTTAAACATCCTCATTGAGTAACGTCTTTCGTTTCCATCATTGATAGAGATGAAGGCTATACCATAGTCACCACTTAATGAGCTTTACATTTATCTTGAACTAGTCAATATGATCAAGTACACATACATGTATCGGTGGATTCATAATAACATTGGCCAGATGTAATTGTCAATACACCATACATGAGGGTTCTTGTCACCACCAGTTAACACATGTGCTTACATCAACTCCTCATAGGTGACAACCTTAGGTATCCCATTTCAAGGATCCTAGTTGTTATATTTCATTTCTCGTGCCTATAGCCATCTTCAACGATAAGTATATTGTCAACACAGACTTGTGATAAGATAAATATTTAAATCACAGTTTATCATGTCTGTCAAACTTTTGATGCCCTTGCATTAGACCTGTTTTAAGTCACACACTTAATAATACAAGTTTGCAACATTTGCTCTTATGTAAATGTCGTTTGACGAATTTGATCCAAATTTATTAGATTTGCACAAAACATTCTTTGACCATGGAATCAGTAGCATTACTATGGTTGCATAGACAATGGAACATAGTCAACCATTTTCATATTGATTCTCATTTCTTGGCAAGACACCCCCCACATTTCGAGGTATTCAATCTTTCCATGTCTTGAAATTCTTTCTCGTATGTATGCTTTTTAGAAGTTACAAGCCAATAGCAATGCCTATTTCTCACTTCTTAGCATCACAGTGTTTGAGTTGTCTTATTTTACTAATTGAGATATGTATGTAGTATTGCTTAGTGAATCAACATATTCACTACCATGATCACTTTATCATATAGTAAACTAGTGATCTATATCTCTCTTGTATAAAATTCTTTGAGGTTATCATTTGGTTTGACTCATGCGACTCACATAGTCATGATATGTTATAATTGTTCTTATAGAACTATTCATAACACTTCCCCACAATTTTGGGTACCATTAACAAAGCTCAAAGACCCAGTCTTAATAATTTATTTCCTTTTATATGTAGGAATCACTTGTGTAAAAATCACTTTAGTTCTTAACACCACACGTGACAATTATCCTCATTATACCAAAATCACATCAATCGATGTTTAGGCTAAGGAGTTACAAGATAAACTCATCAACCAATTTACAATGCGACGTAAAACACTACCAATTTGAGCATAGGTTTCCATCCTTCCATGTACCCATGAGCGAGTATCCAACTCTTATTTTACCTTATGTGGGATTCAATTCCCAACATCACGTTTTAATACGTATTATGAGATATTGTGTTTTCCTCGATGTATATATATATATATATATATATATATATATTTTTTTTTTTTCCTTGTTCATGACAACCAAGGTTTTATACTTACATGATTATTTAAAGCAACAATTTTAAAATAACATAGTTATCATTTGTAATCAAAATTTCCAAAAAAAACAAAATTACTTTCCACCAAGGTACATCAAAGATAAACTAAACATAGTTGCTAGCACCAGAGCTCTCACTTTCTGATATCTCAATCACATCATTAACCTGTAATTGGTATAACTGACCTACCTTCTCAGCATGGCCCAAGGTACCACCTTTCCCAAATATCACAGCTCGAGAATGGAATCCCATCGTATATTCATCTCTAGTGAGCATTCCAACGGATACAAGTTTCTTTGATGCTTCAGGAACATGTAGGACCTTTTTCAAAGTCAAGGTCTTCCCGGTTGTGAATCTTAGTATCAATGTTTCCATGCCGATAGCCCTTAATCGTTGTCGATTGATCAGAACCACATTACTTGCGATACTTTGATATTCAACAAAGTCAGATCGGGAGTTGGTTACATGACTATCAGTTCCAGAATCCAAGAACCATCCTCGAGAAGCGGATATTCTTGTTTCTCGGGTTAAGGAACCAATCATCCCATGGACTTGGTCCCTAGATCTTCTTCCACGATCTCTTCGTGTGGAACTATTCATAGTTCTCGCCATTTCAAATTCTGAAATTGATAACATTACCAATTAGAACTAATGAGGTTTCAACTTAAACTCATCCTCAATTTCACAAAACCCCACAATATATTTTATTTTATTTTTTATATATATATATATATATCTTTTCCCGTCAACTCGTCAAAAGGTGAATATATGAAGATTGTTAAAATACACGTGGAATCAAAATTGATAGGTACTCAACAATATTATAACTAATTCGACTTTACTCAAATTTTAACACAACCATTCACCATAACGAAAATTTAAAGGAATCTGGACTTTACATCTCTTTTTATAACCAATTCAACACATGTTGAAAGACTAAACTAATTCCATCGTAAATAGGTTTTGAGCAAATAAAAGATGACCATCAGAGATTTAATCATGAAAGTAAATCATGCATTTTTCCCCTTTTTGTGTTCTTCCAACACCTAATACATAAAAGAAAAGACCACATGTAATTTGCAACGGAGTAACAATTAAATGGAAGCTCCATTGACATCTCCGGAAGAACCTAATACTGTTGTTATATCTTTTAATATCATACCACGAGCATGCATAATTAATTATCATTATCTTATGGAATAAATCTTTCATCCACGAAATATACTATTCAAAACTTGTATAAGTATCAATTGTATGTGACATAAAAATAATATGACGAACCAAGACAACACATGTATATTGATAACTAATACCTTTGGACTTGAAAGATTAAGATTCAACAATATCTAAATCAACACAAAAAAAAATTTATGCAATTGACAAATTTCACGGTGTCCCCGTATTTGCTTCTCATGTTTGTGCATTCTAAAGGTTTTTAAGTAAGAATGTAAGATTGCTAACTCATCTTATCTAAACCTACCATGCATATAATGTGCATTGAGACATCCTTTTTTTTTTCCTTTTGGGTGATGATCTCATTTGATTAGCATCAATGAGCGCAAAGGCACTATCCGTAATTTTAGATATCATTGTTGTTAGGGGTTCACTTTTATATGCAACAAAAAAAAAAAAAAAAAAAAAACTCAATGATTTCAATTAAGAACCCCATGTGATATCAAGTAGTGTTGCTACAAGTAGATAATAGCATTTGGCATCCAGACATGTAATAACACTTTTCACTTTTCAAAAAGTTATGGACCTTAAATTGTAGGAACCATGTTTATAAACTTAAGAACCGTACCAATGAAAGTTGCTAGAAAACCAACAGTTGAACAAAATGAAATTCATATATGATATAACAACACAAATTCTGTCTTCATATCATAAAATCCATCTTAACATACACAAATGCACATTACAGTAGCTTGAAGTTCATATCATCATATGTGACTTGAAACAAGCAGAAATATTGCATAAGAACACACACACAAGTTTGAATCATGATATTGATGACAGTGACTTCAACCAACAATCAAAGCATGTGAAATGCGAAATTAAAACGTCATATAAAAATATCAACATCAATGCTTACGAATCGGAGATGTACACAACGAAGTAAACTTGCATACATACTAACATATATCTAATGAAGGTAAAATAAACCAAATAGAAAGTACCCCAACAACATGGATACATTAGTTTCGAGGGGATTTTTTTTTCCTTTTTTATATCAAGCCACAAAACAAACAACCACAATTGTTCCCTTTTCCCTTGGATCGAGGTGATTAAAACAAACCAAAAAAAAAAAAATTCCTTTTTATTTTTCTTTTTCCTTTCTTGATTATGACCTAAGACACCAAATAGAAATGAACTAAACTTTTCCTCCTTCTTTCTTGAATAGATCGAGTACAACAGAATAAAACAAAACATTTTTTTTAATTTAATCGGTTTTAACATTGTAAGAAATTAGTAATCTAAAACAGAATTAAAATTAAAGATACTTACAGTGTTATAAGATAAAGGTACTTGGAAACAAACCAGAGTATTGAGTCGAGGCCCGTGTTGGACACGGTTTCCTTAAAACCGATTCGCCCCCAACTGGTGCGTCGATTTCCCAGGATACAATGACTCTAAACAGAATCGAATTCTGTCGGACTTCACCTTTATGCCTGAACTTGAGAATCTGATTACTAGTAAAAGTACTAATTGTATTGTCTATCTCCCTTCTCTTTTACGATATGTCCTTTATATATGCAAACTATTTGTAACCAACGAAAGATTAAAGGTCGTAACCATAATGGAACATAATTCCAACGGTTATAACCGAAGCACATGAAAGGTCAAAAGACTCTCATTAATTTCTATTTAATTTAAAATTAATATTTTAATTAATTTTTCAACAGTTACAATAGATATAGGGCCCAATATTTTTAATAAAAAAAACAGAAAAATAAAAATAAAATAACCGTCGATCATGAATCCAACGGTTAAGATGTGGGTTGCAATCTTTTTCAGGGTTGCAAAATATCCTTCCACTATATATACATACATATATATATATATACATACATATATATATACATACATATATATATACATACATATATATATATACATACATATATATATATATATATATATATATATATATATATATATATATATATAGCCTCAGGTTCATTTGAGAAATGGTAAATGTATGAGAAATAGAGAAGTAATCCTAGTCTTTCGTATGACTAAGATCGGATTTGACTGGTCAAATATTGCGTCTCTAACTGGTCAACAATTGCAGCTTTGACTGGTCAAAAGTTGCGTCTATTCCAAAAATAGAATGACAGTTTCGTAATTTTTATAAATACACGGGACGAGTTCATATATGAATCTGTATGATTTACATATGAACTATATGTTCATATGTAAACTAGTGTAATTCGCATATGAACTTTTTTAACTGATTTACATTTGAACCTTTGTGATTCATATATGAAATAATTAACTGATTCACATATGAACTATTTAACTGTTGGTTCATATGTGAATAAGTTGAAATAATTAACAGATTCACATATGAACCTTTGTGATTCACATATGAACTAATTAACTGATTCATATATGAACGTATAGTTCATATGTGAATCACATAGGTTCACATATGAACTCGGTCTGTGTATTTTATGAAACTACCCCTCTATCTTCTACAGACCACACAAAAATTATTCGGTGCTTCACAGTCAAAGCCGCACATGTTGACCAAATAAAGGGCTAGGATCATTTATCTATTTCTCACACATTTAACATTTCTCATTTGAACCTCTCCCTATATATATATATATATTATTTATGAAATTGTTTAATTTGATGAAATTTTTTCATATAATTCTTTTATTGATGAAATTGTTGCATATATTTGTGTTTTTTATGTAAAAATAAAAAAAATTCATCAGACTGCGAAAATACATGAAACAATTTCATCAGAATGAGAAAAATAGATGAAACTAAATAAAAAACACAAATATATGAAACAATTTCATTAACAAAAGAATTATATGAAACAACTTGATCATATTAAACAACTTTATGAACCAATGAAATTGACGGTTTCCAAAGTTTCCAATCTAATATGGTTTCCAATTAAAATCACCTATATATATATATATATATATATATATATATATATTAACGGTTCAGATCCACTTCTTACGATTCTCACCGTTAACTCAACTTTTCACACGATCCTTCGTCTCTCTCTCTCTCTCTCTCTCTATATATATATATATATATATATATATATATGGTCTGATTATTTTACAAATCAGTGAAATCTAACAAACCGTACAGACTGCATTCAATCAATCAATCATAAATTTTTCATTTTTTTTTTCACTTTTTCCTAATTATGAGGGTTGATTAGTCAAGAATATATGAAACAATTTCATCAAGAATATATGAGGGTTGATTAATCAAGAATATATGAAAAAATTTCATAAATATGAGAAATACATGATACAATTTCATTATTACATATAAAAATGGTATACTAAACAATTTTATCAAGAAAATAATTATATGAGACAAATTCATCATATTAAACACACTCATGAAACAAATTCATTCAATTAAACAAGGAAAACCACGATTTGTACGGTTTGTTTGATTTCACTGGTTTGTAAAATAGTTTTGGCCTATATATATATATATATATATATATATATATATATATATATATATGGTTAGGTTTTGGTGAGAAGTTGAGAAGCGTGAGTAGTGGTTATCAACCGTTGGATGAGAAATGGACGCACGTTAGGATGAGCACCGAGATAAGATGTAATGAGATGCAACAAATCAATTCCTTTCTAAATCGCAATTCATGGCAGTGCTTGAAATTAAAAGAGATCAACGATTCATGTCCACTTCTCACGCTTCTCACCGTTAAATCAACTTCTCACACGATCCTTTGCCTATATATATATATATATATATATATATGGGTGAGTTCAAACGAGAACACCAACTACTTAAAAAAACACGAGAACGATCGTTAATGTAGAAAAGCATACATGATTCACATACAAAATCATATATGATTCACACGACTTTACCCCATGACTTAAGTTGCGACCAAAGTCGTCCGCGTCCAGTTTTTTCCGGTTAATGTAAAATTGCATATGATTTTGTACATGATTTATTGTTTTCTTAAATAGTTAGCATTCTTGTTTGAACCTTTCTCTACATATATTATAGAGTAAACTACGAATTTCGTCCCTGTGGTTTGATGTTTATAATGATTTTCGTCCCTAGTCTTTCAAAATTGCTTTTTTTGTCCTATGGTTTCTAATTTACTTCGATTTTCGTCCCTCCATCCAACTTTATTAAAATTGTTGAAAAATTTAGTAAAAATATAGGTTTTTTTACTAACTTTGAACACATTTAAATACATATACATGTGTTATATATAATTAACTCTTAATGGGTTTGTGTTATCCTATATGAGAGCTTCGAAACGATATATAATGTGTCTAAAATGGAGTGTGTGTGAATGAGATATCGATACTCAAAGTTGAGTACTTGGATGAACTTAGAAAAAACCAAGTGGGTGTGAGAAAGTGTCCCACATAGGAAGAAGGAGTGAAAGATTTAGTGGTTTATAACCATGGAAGTGAGAGGAGTTTACAAGCTCCTTGAATGGTTTTACTCCAATATCTACCCGTGCGCAGGGGGGGAGGGTGCCGATTGAGATTTTCGTAAGCTAAATCGGCGAACTTGTGCGTGGGCACGACCTGTGGACACGAACGCAGCTCCGAAATCTTTAGCTCGTGCAACTTGGTTTTTGCTAATTTTATTTTTAACCCAGTGGCTCACGCGGGTTGTGCCGTGGGTTAACCCGCACGGCTACCCGTGCCATGCACTGGAATGTGGATGAAAACAGTGGCTCTTGCAGGCTAACTCAGAGCAGGCTAACTCGCGCGGCTACCCACGCCATGCACTGTTTCAATTTCTGTAACCCCAAATCAAACGTATTGAAGACAAATAACTAATATATTGATTACCAGTTAATTACGATTTATTCTTCTCGGTATAAATTGAGAAGGTTGGTTGCATTCCAAAGACACTACACGAGCCTCAACTTCTTATATATCTTCTACTTTTTCTTTGTAATCGTATTATTAAAATCATCTGTTGATTTCTTTTTAATATCATTTGTATGATTAATATACATCTGAAATAACAATCTTAAAAATAATCTAAATCGAGTTTGTTTCGATTCATTTCGTTTTCTGTTTTGATTTCTGTTTTGTTTTCGTTTTCGTTTTCACGTGAAATTTGTTTTCCAGAATGGTGAACTCTTCAGAAACCCCAACTCCTACCATACCGGTGCAAAACACCATGTTCTGGTCTTAATTTCAAGAGGTGGCAGCAAAAGGTGTTCTTTTACCTGACCACTTTGAACCTGGCTCGGTTCCTTACTAAAATTGCTCCTTAAATTGGTGGAGGAGAGGCTGTCGCTCAATATGTGAGCGCGGTTGAGGCTTGGGAGCACTCGGAATTTCTGTGCCGCAACTATGTGTTGAATGGGCTAGCTGATCCGCTTTACAATGTATATTGCAAAGTAACCACAACTAAGGAACTTTGGGAGTCTTTGGATCGGAAGTATAAGACTGAAGATGCAGGAACCAAGAAACATGTTGTTGCTCGATTCTTGGATTTCAAGATGATTGACTCAAAAACTGTAATGAGTCAAGTTCAAGATCTTCAAGTGATAGTGCATGATATACTTGCCGAAGGGATGATTATCAGTGAAACTTTCCAAGTTGCAGCGATGATTGAAAAGCTACCTTCTGGTTGGATAGACTTCAAGAATTACCTTAAGCATAAGCGAAAGGAGATGTCTGTGGAGGAGCTTGTGGTGCGTCTTCGTATTGAAGAAGACAACCGAATGGCCTTGAAGGGTGGTTATAATGCCGGATCTTCAAAAGTTAATGTGGTGGAAGTAGGTCAATCTTCCAAAACCAAGGCCAAGAAGATTGACAAAGGCATATGGAAAGCGAAGAACCTTGGCCCTCAAAGAGGAACTTTCAAGAACTACAAGGAGGTTGATGATGGGCAAAAGATCTTCATGGGGAATGCCGCCACCACCGATGTCAAGGGTGTTGGAGATGTGATTCTGAAGATGACTTCCGGGAAAGAGCTCAAGCTTAAGGACGTTTTGTACGCACCGGAGCTTCGCAAGAACCTTGTTTCGGGGTGGTTGTTAAATAAGTTTGGTTTTAAGCTAGTGTTTGAGTCGGACAAGTTTGTTTTGTCCAAAAGTGGTATATATGTGGGAAAAGGATATGCCTTGAATGGCATGTTCAAGCTAAATGTAATGGTGGTTAATGAAATGAATAAAACAAGTACTAGTTCTGCATATATGATTGAGTTTCCCATTGTTTGGCATGGCCGTTTAGGACATGTAAATTTTAATTCCATTCGACGTTTAATTAAGCTAAATTGCATGCCAAAATTTGATATTGACTCAAATCACAAGTGCCCCACATGTGTAGAAGCCAAACTTACTAGATCATCTTTCCAATCGATTGAAAGAAAAACCGACCCCCTTGACTTAATTCACACTGACGTGTGTGATTTAAAATCGGTTCCTACTAGAGGTGGGAATAAATATTATATCACGTTCATCGATGATAACACGAAATATTGCTACGTATATTTACTTAAAAGTAAAGATGAAGAAATAGACAAGTTTGTCGTGTATAAAAATGAACTTGAAAATCAACTTAATAAGAAAATCAAGGCCGTTAGAAGTGATAGGGGGTGAGTATGTCTCACCATTTGATGACTTTTGTTCTAAAAATGGAATTCGACATGAATTCACAATGCCCTATTCACCACATCAAAATGGTATTGCTGAGAGAAAGAACTGTACCTTGAATGAGATGGTGAATGCCATGTTAATAAGTTCTGGTTTAAGTCAGAACATGTGGGGGGAAGCTATTTTGTTGGTTAATTATCTTTTAAATAAGATACCCCGTAAGAAACACGATGAAACACCATATGAACTTTGGATGGGTAGGAAACCATCTTACAAGTACTTACGAGTGTGGGGGTCCTAGCTAAAGTAGTTGTACCTCCACCTAAGGTACAAAAGTTAGGACCTAAAACAGTGGACTGTGTATTCATTGGATACGCACAAAATAGTAGTGCTTATCGGTTTCTTGTGTATAAGTCTAAAAATACTGAAATACACAAGAATACAATTATGGAATCAAGAAATGCTTCATTCTTCGAAGACGTATTTCCTTACTTGAACAAGGAAGATCAAATCCCATCTTCTAAAGATAAAGAAATTGTTCGAAAGGATGAACAAGTTCTATCTGAGGAAGAAGTGGTGGATCCTAGAAGAAGCAAACGGGCTAGGGTTGAAAAATCGTTTGGTCCCGACTTTCTCACCTACATGGTGGAAAGTGAACCCAAAACCTATTGTGAGGCGGTTACGTCTCCAGAGGGACCTCAATGGAAAGAAGCCATCAAGAGTGAGATAGAATATATCTTACAAAATCATACATGGGAACTAGTGGACCTACCTCCGGGATGTAAGCCACTAGGTTACCGATGGATCTTTAAGAGAAAGATGAAAGCTGATGGCAGTATTGACAAATACAAGGAAAGATTAGTAATCAAAGAATATAGACAAACGGAAGGTGTTAGAGCATAAATATGTTGGATGCAAGATCATAGAAGACTGAAGACTGAAGGTCAAAGTTAAAGTCAACTCTCAACATCAAAGTCAAAGTTAGTGTAATAAAAGTCAAAGTAAAAGTTTCTATTTTGTAATAGTTTAGTGTTTTGCGCGTTCCTGTAGTTTGCACCTTTTGTAATGTTTGTATAAATAGTACTTTGCGTGTTTCTCAGTTGTAACAGTTCATAGTATTGAGAGAGTTCCTGAGATAGAGAGAGAAAGTATGTCTGAGCATATCTGTATTGAATTTTATTGTGAAATAAAAGTGAGATTGATTGAAACTGTTAATGTCATCTTGATATACATTGTTTCTGGGATAACAATTGGTATCAGAGCAGGTCGAAATTCAGAAATAAGGATCGAATTTGAAGATTTTTGGATCAAAAGTTTATGAACTCGCTAGGAGACTGTTGATATTTGATTTCTTCGATTTTGTATTGGTTTGAATCTGATTTTGTTGTTGTTGCATTTGATTTTGCATCTAGAACATAGTTGTAGTATTTTGTTTAGCATAATTTAGAGTGTTTTGTTCGAATTTTTGAAATTTTCTTGAAATTTAAGTTCGTGTCTGAAAACGAACTGGGATAGATCAAATTGTATTCATTAGAGTTTTAATATGAAATTCCTTGTTTGTAAGTTGTTCTAAAGATGTATTAGAAGATTTCTGCAAATTTTCAAGTCAATTGGAGAAGATTTGTATCAGATTCAGAGGGAAAAATGAAGTTTTCGGTCGTTAAGTGAAGAACTTGCTAGATCTCAAGAACTCGCTAGTGAAGAACACGCAAGGTGAAGAACTTGCAAAGGCATAAAAAATCGATTAAAGTGAAGAACTCGCAAGAGGATTCGTGCGAGAAGTAGAAACGCGCAAATAACAGTGTGCGTGTTTCTACTGTTCATTCTCTTCCTTGTGCGCGAAGTAGAGTCTGCGAGAAGCAAGTTGTTTGCGTGTTTACATTTAGCGAGAAGTCTTTTTGTTCAAAAATATTCTAAGTCCGAAACTCGCAAGTCTCTGTTCTTGCGAGTTTGTGTTTAGCGAGAAGTTATTTTCAAAATATTTTCTAAGTCCAGTTCTTGCAAGCTCTTGCGCGAAGCACTAGAACTCGCACATTGTGGTGTGCGAGAAGTAGAAACTCGCAGAAGCATGTGTGTGCGAACCTTAGTTCTCGCAAGTAGTGTTGTGCGCGAAGCACAAACTTGCACAACATTGTGTGCGAGAAGTGACTTCACGCAGCCTTCCTTATGCACGTTTCTCAAAACTCGCACAAAGGCATTTGCGTGTTTTGTTTTGATTTATTTGGTATGCGAGTTTCATACCTAGTCAATTTTTCTGATTTTTTTATGAAATTTAACTAAGTTTGATTTTTTTTTGTAGTTCCAGCTTTACTTTCTGAATTTTGACGATTAGTAAGCAGTGTAGATTCAAGATGACTTCAAAAGACGCTCTCTCTATTGAAACGGAGGTAAAGCCTCCTGTTCTATTCAAAGGCGAATACGAACAGTGGAAGGATCGATTTCTCGACTTTGTCGACAGGCATGCAAATGGGGAAAACATTTTACTCTCGATTACAGAAGGTCCCATGATTCCACCTACTGTCGAAATACCAGACGATGAATCTTCAGACAATGAGGATGGAGACGAGGATAGAGTGCGAAAGATGAAAACTGTTCCGAAGGACTTTGCCCAGTATTCAGATGAGCAGAAAAACATATTTAAAGCCGACAAACAAGCAAGATCTCTTTTGTTACAAAGTATCGCGAATGAGATATACATCAAGATAGATAGCTACAAAGCTAATGCAAAGAAGATGTGGGATCAGCTACAGAAGATGATGATGGGTTCTAAGGTAGGAAATCAGATGAAGGTGGCCAACTGTATCAACAATTATGAAGAGTTCAAGGCCAAAGAAGGTAAGAGTTTGGAGGAAACCTATGAGAGGTTTGTGCTTCTTCTGAATGAACTATCCAAGAACAAGGTCAAGAAGAAACAAATCGAGAACAATGTGAAGTTTCTTAGTATCCTACAACCGGAATGGAAGAAACATACCCGCCGGATGAAGCAGATGAAAGATTTGAGCGACATACCCCTCCACGAAGTGTATGAAACGTTGAGACAGAATGAGGAGGAGGTTGAAGAGAAAAGATCTGAGAAAAAGAAAGTTGAGAAAGTTGTTGACTCTATTGCTTTAGTTGCTGGAGAAAAGGAAAAAGAGAAGAAAAAGAAGAAGAAAAAGAAGAAAGTTGTGATTCCAAGTTCTGATTCCGATTCCGATTCAGATAGTGATGATGGAGAAAACCTCAAACAAGCTATGCTTCTACTGACCCGAGCATTCCAGAAGAAATTCTACAAGAAACCGGGTTAAAACACACAAAGGTATTCTTCATCTAGTTCAAAGAATCATGAACGTCGGGAAAGGGTTGAAGGAAAAAGATATGAGGAGAACCGGAATGTGGAGAGAAAGCCGGATGAGAAAAAGAAATATCTGAATGACTATGCTGGTGCTGAGAAGAAGGATGACGACCTTGTCAAATGCTACAATTGTGGAAAGGTCGGTCACTACACTAAAGACTGTCGGAAGCCAAAGGTCAGAAACTCAGAATATTACAAAAACAAGATGCTCTTGGCTAAGCAACAAGAAGCTGGAAAGACATTGATGGCTGAAGACGAGTATTGGCTAGATCATTCAGATGAAGAGGAGAAAGAAGAATCAACTCACATGTGTTTGATGGGCTACATAGTAAAGTATGATGATTCGGATGAAGAAACAACTGATGGGGTACTTAATCTTTCTAAATCTGATTTTATGGTTAAAATGGAAGCTATGATGGTCGAACTTCAAGATCTTCAAAAGAAACTGAAAAAGGAAAAGAACAGAGTTGAAAAGAAAAATCATAAGATCTTTGATCTTAACAAACAAGTTGTTGGGAACAAAGATTTGATTGATTCTCTTCGCAAATCTGTTTCTGATTTTAAACAGGAAAAATATTGTTTTGAAAATAAGATTTCTGATTTTGAATCTAAATTGTCTAAGTCTGTTTCTGAAAAGCAAGAATATGTTCTAAATGCTTATAAATTGCAGGTTGAAAACAAGAGCTTAGCAAAGAAGGTAAATGGTTTGGAAGCCAAACTTTATACACGAGGTCAAACAGATCAAACTATTTTTCTTAATATCCCTAATGAGGAAGCTGATGTTAGAGAGAAGTGGGGTCTCGGTTACGAAAACCCACACTGTCTAAAGAAAGCTATCAGAAAACAACCAGCTTTGTATAATTTTGATTATCTTTTTGTGGCTGGACAATATCCTCATTTGAAACCCAAATTTGTTACCAAATCACCTGACGAAGTAGAGGCTAAAGAGGATGAGAAAAGAAAGAACTTAAAGAAAATGCAACTACCATTCTGCTATCAAAAGCTGAATGATAGTTATATTTCATATCAACCAAAATGTCTTTCAAATGATTATTTTGAAAGTTATTCATCAAAGGAGTTGGAGGCAAAACCTGTTGAAGCTAAAATTTATGTTCCTCCACTCATTTTAGAAAGCAAAATAATCGAGATTGAAAATATTTTATCTGATGAAAGAATATTGGCTGACATTGAAAAAGTTGTATTTTCAACAGTTATAAAAAACACAATTTTCAAAGTTGAATCTAATGAGTGTTCTACATCCTCTAAAGCACCTCATACTTCTGAATCTGATTTTGATGATTTATTTGAGTCTGCAAATGATTTCTTAAATTCTGATGAAGGGTGTGTAAAAGAGATTGATATGTTTGATTTTAATGCTAAACTTCCAGATCATTCTACTTTTGTTATTAAGGGTCAAGCTTTACGGCTTTACCTAGTGTGCATGTAGTTGGTGAATCATCAACTAAGGTTGATGAAACGGTTTCTGTGAATGCTGATTATTATGCTAAAGGTAAGAAGCAAAAGAAAAAGCGCCCACAGAAACAGACTAACACTGGTAAGTTTTCAAAAACACAATCTCAGAAATCTCGTTTTCCTAACAGATCTAAATCTTATGTTTCGGTGGAAAATAAAAGATCTGAAGAACGAATGGAATGGCGACCTAAAAGGAAGATCGATGAGAGTTCTGAATCATCTCCTCATATGGATTGTAATAGATATACTAGTAGTTCTTCTGATGTAATTGGTAGTGTTGCTTATAATAAACAAAACCTTGTAATTCCTTACAAGCGATATTCAATAAAGCAATTACTCCGATTATCTCAATCTACTACTATGTCATCTGATTATAGACGGAATGATTTTAATTCTCACCGATTTTTTGATAATTGGTTTGGTACTTATCATGTTGGTTCTTATCAGCCATGTATTTCAAACGTTTTTCAAAAGTTCAGAGGATCCATTTATAAATGGATGCCAAAATCTTGTGCTAAACCATTAGGACCCATTTTTAAATGGGTACCTAAAGTTATTCTTCCATGATTTCTCTTATGCAGACCCGTCATATGTGGTACTTGGATAGCGGTTGTTCCAAGCATATAACTGGGCAAAAGGATTTATTGTCTAATTATACAGAGAAGTTCAGCGGAAATGTTCGTTTTGGCAATGATCAATTTTTACCAATTCTTGGATATGGTGACATCATTCAAGATAAGATGACGATAACGAAGGTGAGCTATGTAGAAGGTTTAGGGCACAACCTGTTTAGTATTGGCCAGTTCTGTGACAAAGGGTTAGAGGTAAATTTCAAAGCTAAGAGTTGCTCGGTGCGTATCGAAGACGACAAAGAACTCTTAGTCGTCACTCGAAATTCCAATATCTACACCATCAATCTTTCAAAGGTCCAGATTGACAATCAGGTTTGCTTATTGACAAAAGCTTTGATGCAACAAAGTTGGCTTTGGCACCGAAGGCTGTCACACCTGAATTTTCGTTACATTAACAAATTGGTCAAAGGCAGATTGGTGAAAGGTCTTCCTGAGCTGAGATATGAGAAAGAACATCTATGTGCGGCATGCGAAAAGGGTAAGATAAAAAGGGAGCTCACAAGCCGAAACCCGAACCGAGTACAAGTTCTCCACTTGAACTTTTGCATATGGATCTTTGTGGTCATATGCGTACTCAAAGCATAGGAGGAAAGAAATATGTATTGGTAATTGTGGATGATTATTCGCGTTACACATGGGTAAAGTTTCTAAGGACAAAAGATGAGACGCTCGAAGTACTCATCAACTTTCTGAAGACTACCCAGGTAAACTTGTAGAAGACAGTTAAGCTTCTATGGACAGATAATGGCACAAAGTTTAAAAGCAAGACTGTTGAAGATTATCTCGAATCTGTCGGGATAACACATCAATTCTCTGCTGCTCGGACGCTAGAACAGAATGGAGTAGTAGAAAGGCGCAATCGAACGCTAGTCGAGGCCGCTCGAACTATGCTCAGTCAGTCAGATCTACCTCTATTTTTGTGGGCAGAAGCTGTCTCTACTGCATGTTATACGCAGAATCGATCAATTATTCACAGACGGTTTGGAAAAACTCCTTATGCATTGATTAATAATCGCACACCTAATATCAAATATTTTCATGTCTTTGGATGTAGGTGTTTTGTGCTTAATGACAAAGAGAACTTGAATAAGTTCGAACCGAAGGCTGCAGAAGGAATCTTCATTGGCTACTCCCAGACATCTACTGCATATAGGATTTATATGAAGAGCTCAAAGATTGTTATCGAAAGTGTCAATGTCACATTTAATGAGGAGATGGCTTCTGAACAACATAGTTCAAAACCCGTTCTAACCGGAATCTTAGCTTCTGGACATATTCGTCCAGAACCTGTGTCTACAGAGAATAATTTGGATAAAGCTTCTACATCTACATCGCATTTATCTGAATTATATTTGTTGTTTGAATTTTTCTATGATGAGTTTCTAGGAGCTAAAATTCCTAAATCTGTTGTGGTTGACAAGTCTGATGACTCCACAATAAATCATCCAACCACTTCGGATGTATCTACTGAACCAGTTCCCTCAGTTCAGAAAGAAACTCAAATTCAAACACATACTCCTACAGTTGAAGTTGTACCTGATCATGTTGAATCAGAAGTTTCTAATAATGATAATCAACAGACTACACAAGCTGTTTCAACTGAAACTTCTGTACAAGAGCTTTCAACTGCACCCCCAACAACTGTTGAACAACAAGCTAAAGAAAGTGGATATTTAGATGACTTTTATGATCAATCTACATCGAATCCACTCCCTCATGAGCATAAATGGACAAAAGAGCACTCGACAAATCAAATCATTGGAGATCTAAACAAACCGGTGCAAACTAGGTCAACAACTTTAAATCAATGTCTGCATGACTCATTCCTCAGCAAGATAGAGCCTACTCGAGTATCAGAAGCTCTAGCTGATTCGGATTGGGTGTCTGCTATGCAAGAGAAGTTAAACCAGTTCGAAGCCTTGAAAGTATGGAGACTTGTACCGAGACCTGAAGGAAAATCCATCATTGGTAGAAAATGGGTATTCAAAAACAAGAAGGATGAAGATGGTATTGTTATTCGAAACAAATCAAGACTTGTTGCCAAAGGTTACCGGCAAGAGGAAGGCATCGATTATGATGGGACTTATGCTCCAGTAGCACGTATAGAAGTAATCTGCATGTTTCTGGCGTACGCTGCTCATAAAAACTTCACTGTCTATCAAATGGACGTGAAGACTACCTTTCTAAATGGTATTCTTAAGGAGGAAGTCTACGTCTCACAACCAGAAGGCTTTGTGAATCCAGATAAACTAGATCATGTATATATCTTGGAGAAAGCACTTTATGGGTTAAAACAAGCGCCTCGAGCCTAGTATGATGTTCTCTCAAAATTCTTGGTCAAGTCGGGCTTTACTAAAGGTAAAATTGATACTACTTTATTAATCAAGAAAGAAAAAGCCGATATCATTCTTATTCAAATATATGTTGATGATATAATATTTGGCTCTACAAATCCAAAATACTGTAAGAACTTTTCCAATCTAATGGTGTCAAGATTTCAAATGAGTATGATGGGAGAGATGAATTTCTTTCTTGGATTACAAGTAAAACAATTTTCAACGGGGATTTTTATAAATCAAGCTAAGTACATTTTGATATTATTCGGAAATTCAAAATGGAAACTTGTAAACCAATTGCAACCCCGATGGCACCGGGAACTAAGATCAGCATGGATCCTTCGGGAAAACCTGTTGATGTTAGAACCTATAGAGGCATGATTGGTTCTTTAATGTATCTTACTTCAAGTAGGCCAGATATTATGTTTTCTACATGCTTATGTGCAAGATATCAGGCCCACCCCAAAGAATCCCATTTGTCCGCGGTCAAACGAATCTTTAGATATCTGAAGGGGACTGCAGATCTTGGTCGGTGGTATCCTAAAGGTACTGGTTTTGAACTGACGGCTTATTCAGATGCAGATCATGCTGGATGTATGTTAGACAGGAAAAGCACACCGGGTCATATTCAATTCCTTGGAGACAAGCTCGTAAGATGGGTGTCAAAGAAACAACTTTAGTTTCCACCTCGACTGCTGAAGCAGAGTATGTAGTTGCTGCCAGTTGCTTCTCTCAGGTCTTGTGGATGAGGACACAACTTCAAGACTATGGTTTCAAGTTTGACAAAATACCGATCTAGCGCTATCGCAATATCAGCTAATCCTGTGTAGCATACTAAAACAAAGCACATTGATGTCAGGTATCATTTTATAAAAGATAATGTAGAAAAAGGTACAATAGAACTTTACTTTGTAAAAACTGATTATCAACTTGCAGATTTATTTACCAAACCTTTAGATGAAAAGAGATTCAATTTTCTTGTATCTATGCTTGGTATGCTAAATCTCAAGGTCTAATCAGTGATTACCTATTAAAGTTTATTTTATTGTCATTTTTCATCATTAATTCTGAAAGGATATCTGCACTTTAACATTTTTGTTCATGATCTCAGGGGGAGTGAGACAAGATGTTAATATGATCAACATTATTTTGAGGGGGAGTTTATAGAATTTTTGCATTTATTTAACTGACAAATTTTTGTGATGCATAAATGCAGGGGGAGTAAGAGTAAAAGCAAGAAGTATGAATGATGACTTCTGATCATAACTCGTATATTCAAAGTTTTATTGCTTTCTGTCATTTAAATTTCAATAAAGTTTTTGTGAATAAAGTTGCTTTGACTGTCTTTTTGAGTGATGCAGATTGAGAGGATGCTTACAAGCTCATATCATTATGACTTTAAGCTGACTTCATGATATTTAAGACTAAGCGAAAAGGTTTATTTCTAATCTTAGTCTCATATGTATTTGAAAGAATAACAACTTTCAGGTATAAAAACATGTTCTTAAACGTTCAAACTACTTCCCGATTCTTAAATAGATTTCATGATTTGTAAGTGTGATTTTAAATGTTTTCATGTTATTTGCGCTGAAATGTTTATAAACCGTGTGTTTCCAAAGATTAATACTTGCGTATTATCTTTTCTATATACTTTCAAGTATTCACACACAACGGTTTATTATTTTGTTGAATTTGTTCTTACCATGTCTCAAATTTGAAACATATTTTTCGATGGTAAGACACCCCGCTTGCACTTCAATGAATTTTGAGCGTTATTTCATTTCTAAACATTCTTTCAAGAAGGTCTATATTTTTTTTTTCATTTAGACAATATCCATTATTCTTGACCATAAGCTTTGATTGCTATATCATTTGATTCTGATCATTTTTATACAATGTCAGATTTTTTCAAACAAGTCTCTTGCATTCATGTTTATTCTTTCAATATACTTGTTTGAAAATATCTTCAATGTTTAAAATGCTCATATCTTCATGATTATATTCTGAGCATATACACATCTGGCTTATAGTTGAGCTTTCACTGTTCAAGATAAACCATTTTGAGCAACATATATTTCATAGGAAAATATGTTTTTTTTTGTGTTAGGACTTAAATGAAAACTTCTATGGATTCACGATTACCAGTGTTTCCTACCCAAGAAGTTAATCCATAGTGATTGAGTTTGAGGAGTCAAAAAGAAATGAGTGTGGGTTGTGCGTTAAGGTAAATTGGAATAGAGAGTTTGGTTAGATGTGAGCTTAATGATTAAAAGAAAGAGGGTGTGAGATCAGAGTAAAAGAATATCAAACTCTGCACCAACTACTTTCTGAGCCGGGCAACCACATTACTAATGATTCACAATTCTTCGTGAACATTATTGAAATAGGCAACTAGCCCATGCCAACTCTTGATAAAAACCCCACCAGCCACTCATTTTCTTCTTAAAAAGAAAAATGTTTCATATTTTAAGGGGACGCAACACATATGCTATCCGGTTTTCATTTGGAAAATCTGGATATTGAAAAAGAAGGAAGTCTGCTCCACCTTTGCACTTCGATCATGCACATTGAGTCTGTGTTTATCTACTGTTGTCTCAGTGGTTTACACAATGTTGAGTCTTATAAAAGCAATCATCAAGTGCTTAATTCTTTCTATCACTTGCACGAACACACAAGGAATTTGTTTTCTTGTCATAACATTCATAGAAATTGCCTTTGTGGTGTTTTGATGATTGGATGGAAGCCCTGGGGGAGTGAACATCAAAAAGCTCCTTTCCTATGTTCGAGATAACCTTGGGAAGATTGTTGAAGAGTATTTCTACCATATTTGGGGGAGATTGTTATTTTGTTTGAAGAAATACTTTGGAGAGAATCCCGAAGATTGTGAAGATTGCTAAAGTTGATAAAAAGGGGAGATTATTTCTACTGAGCTTAAAGAGAGAAGATTATATTGCAAAATCTTTTTGAGATGATCTTGAATCCAAAGGGGGAGATTGTTAGAGTATAAATATGTTGGATGCAAGATCATAGAAGACTGAAGACTGAATGTCAAAGTTATAGCCAACTCTCAGCATCAAAGTCAAAGTCAGTGTAATAAAAGTCAAAGTCAAAGGTGTATTTTGTAATAGTTTAGTGTTTTGCGCGTTCCTGTAGTTTGCACCTTTTGTAATGTTTGTATAAATAGTAGTTTACGTGTTTCTCAGTTGTAACAGTTCATAGTATTGAGAGAGTTCCTGAGATAGAGAGAGAAAGTCTGTCTGAGCATATCTGTATTGAATTTGAATGTGAAATAAAAGTGAGATTGATTGAAATTGTTAATGTCATCTTGATATACATTGTTTCTGGGATAACAGAAGGTGTAGATTATTTTGATACATATTCACCTGTAACAAGAATAACATCCATTAGGTTGGTGTTAGCTATTGCAGCCATTAGAAATATGCAAATTCACCAAATGGATGTGAAAACTGCTTTTCTAAATGGAGATTTAGAAGAAGAAATCTATATGGAGCAGCCTGAGGGATTCGTTGCCCCAGGACAAGAGAACAAGGTTTGTAAACTTATTAAGTCCTTGTATATAGCCTAAAGCAAGCTCCAAAGCAATGGCATCAAAAGTTTGATCAAACCATGTTAGAAAGCGGTTTTAAGATAAGTGAGTGTGATAAATGTGTTTAAATGAAAGACACCACTCATGGTTATGTAATCTTGTGTTTATATGTTGATGATATGCTTACCGTTGGCAGTGATGACAAAATGATAAGGTCCACGAAGGATATGTTGAAATCTAAGTTTGACATGAAAGACATGGGTTTAGCGGATGTGATTCTTGGGGTTAAGATCACAAGAACCCAGAATGGTCTGATGTTAAATCAGACACATTACATGGACAAGATTCTTGAGAAATTTAATGAAGGAGAGACTAGTATAGCTAGAACTCCGATTGACACTAGTCAACATCTATCTAAAACTAGAGGGGATAGTGTTGCACAAGTGGAATACTCAAGAATAATTGGCAGTCTGATGTATCTTGTGAGTTGTACTAGACCTGACTTAGCATATGCAGTGAGCAGGCTAAGTAGGTATACTAGTAATCCCAGTTTTGAACACTGGAAGAGTATTACTAGATCGTTAAGATATCCAGTTGTGATAGAAGGATACAACGATGCAAATTGGATATCTGATATAAGGGATTCTAGATCTACAAGTGGATATGTGTTTACACTTGGAGGTGAGGCTATATCTTGGAAATCATCCAAGCAAACTATTAAAGCTAGATCCATGATGGAATCTGAATTTATCTCCTTAGATAAATGTTGTGAAGAGGCAGAGTGTCTACGTCAGTTCATGGAGGATATTCCCAGATGGCCTAAGGGCCTGTTTGTTAGAAACTTAATGAGATTAATGAGACTCACAACTTATTCAGTCAACTATATATGACTGTTTGGTAGTGGCTTAATGAATTAGAAAGTGGCTTATTCAGTAAGATTTCAAGGGGGAGCTTTATGCAGAAAGCCAAGTTTTTTTCCAAACTAGCCCCTCCCATTAAAAAACACGTTCCTTCCATTTATGAAAGAACTGAAAGAACTCTCTCAAATAAAAACCTTCTAAATCTAAACAGACAGATTAATCCACACAGACAACTTTATTTATACAGAACTTAATGGAAAACCAACCAAACAACCCCTCAGCCGGTAACGACCATATGTATACATCGTGATAGCCAATCGACGATTTGTAGAGCTCAAAGTACAATGTATAATGGGAAATCAGGGCACATTAGATGTATATATAATACGATTCGACAATTACTCGCTACTGGAGTTATCTCGATTGACTATGTGAAGTCAGAGGATAACATTATGGATCCGCTTACGAAAGGCCTAAGTGGAGATTTAGTTTATAAGTCATCGAGAGGAATGGGACTAAATCCCTTGAATGAGTAATTCATGCAAAGGGAACCATACCCAGAAGACTAGAGATCCCAAGATCTGGGTTCAAAAGGACAACCTAGTTGTGTGAATGAGGGAGGTCACTGTGGGGGTGTTAATAAACTTCTTAGTCCATTTCTTTAATCAGTGAAAATGAGGCTAAGCATATGGCTTTTAATGATTATTAGAAATCACCTATGTGAGAGAGAAGTGGGGTCGCTTCGAAAGGGAATTGTGGGGGGCGCAATTCCTGACAGCTCTCACTGAACCATGCTAGTGATTATGACCATAACGAACACGACTATGAGGATATGACCTTGTTAGGAAGAGTCCTGTGTGTAATGTATTGTCGTTTGCATAAAATGGTAGTTCAGTTCAAAGACATCGAGTCTACTGACAACTAGGAGACCAAGTGTGTTTCACAACGGAAGGTTCAAAAGGTAACATCTACATATTCTATGTAGGATTCGACTATTCGAAATTTCGTAGGGAATTTTTTCGTATGCAAAGATCGATCTCCATTCATGTGGGGGATTGTTGGAAAATGTCAGGATCGAATTCTTAACAAGAATTAATACTCAGAAACTAATATCAAAGAAGTTGCGGAAAAACACTTTGATATTTGATAAAACAGTAATAAAAAACACAGTATATAATATCAAACAGTAAACTTGTATTGAATGCTTAAAGCTACAAGATTACACACTCAACCTCAATATTGATGAACAGGCTCACCAATACGAATTCTACTTCTCTAGAATTAGGATCAATACCTTGAGGTTGATTTCTCTCTTGAAAAACAATTATGAAAAGTTAATTCTATCTATTCTATACATTCTATACATATATTGATAAAAGGATAATTACAAAGAATAAACAAATCTTCAGAATATATTCCATGTATATCTTCTAAGTATATCTTCAGTATATCCAGCTGTAGTACCTTCCATCCGTATCTCTTTAGCAGCATTAACTATGCTTAGCAGCAGTATCTTCTTCCAGCAGCATTAACTGCAAGCAGTACTAACTACTAGCAGTACTAACTAGCTAAGCAGTACTAACTTTGTTCAAGCAGTACTAACTGTAACAAGCAGTAGTAATTCTACTAGCAGTAGTAACACTTAGCAGTATTAATCTTCAACTTGTTCTGGCAGTAGTAACCACTCTTGTACTAGCAGTAGTAACTACACTTAGTAGAATCTTCAGTTCCCAACAATCTCCCCCTAACTTGACTTTTAGAAGAGAAGTCAAGTTCTTCAGATATTCTTCCAGAAGCTCTCCAAGATGCTTTCAACACCTTTTGATCAGTTTCCCAAATTTGGATCTAAACCCAAGCTTTGATTCACTGTTCTTCTCACCACAATCTTAGCCATCTCTGAATCCTTTGTACAGACCAATGTAGCTTTGAGCATCCCTTCCAACTTCTCTTTGCTGTGCTCATATATTTTGTCCACCAGGTAGTATTCATGATAACAGTTATCAACAGTAATCATGTATACTCCACAGTTTTCAAATAATATCCATTTGTCAATCTTCTTAAATATGAACTCATGCTTATGATCTTTAATCCTATGATGTACTCTTTCTGGATCAAACATCATGCACAAGTATTCTAATGTAACTTTGAGAAGATTTTCTTCAGTACCTTTCAACACAGGTTCATAAAGTTTCATCCCCACTTTATGTAGTTCTTCTATGTCAGCTCTTGAACAACTTCTGATAACCTTCCCCCATGTTGAATAAGCTTCAAATGAACCATCAGCTCTCTTGATTCTGAAGAAATTCTTTCCATTGTCTCTTAGAATATCCCAGAAGATGATCTCTGGAGCTTGCATAGAGATTGGATCAGCCTTCAAAGGTTCCACTATGGTCATGTATGTATCCATATTCTCATTTGTTGGCTCATTGGACTGTGCTGGAGGTTGAACTGATTCGGCTATTGGTACCTCTGAATGTTCTGATGTAGTACCAGCTGTTTCTTCTATTCTGTGCCTTTTAGACTGCCTTTTTGAGGCAATTGTCTTCACCCTTTTTCCAGCTTTGGCTTCAACACCAACACTTTCAGATTCTTCCTGTTTATCTTTTGCTTCTTCTTTAGATGGTGTAGTTTCCTCAGGGAATGGTTGTTGGATGTTGAGATCATGTCTCTCTTTCATCCTTCTCTCAGCCTCTTCCCTTTGTGCTGAGTCCCCTTGGAGTTTGGCCATTTCTTTGTTGTATAGTTCTTCAATCTGAGAATAAGCCATATTGATAAACATCTCCCCCTTAACCCCAATTGCACCTTTCAGGAAGTTAATCATTTTTCTTCTTTCCTGATTGTTCAGATTCAATCATCTTAGATTTACCCTTTGTATCCTTCAGCCCTGCCTCACTTCTTTCCTGTTTCTTCTTTTCTATTCCTCCTTCATTGATGACCACTCCCTTAGCCTTTTGAGTAGCCTTAGGAGTGTCATTCTTTGCCTTTACTAATGTTTCAGCTATTTCCAACTCTTCAACAGATAGTCCTGTTTCTGCTTGAGCATTATCTGTTTCTGCAGCTTTCTCCCCCTTACCATCAGATCCCATCTCAGAAATACTTTCTTTTTCTGCTTCAGCCTCTGAATTCTCCCCCTTGTTGAAATCATCTTGAACTTTTGTCCTCCTTTTTAATACAAACTGCTTCCTTCTCTGTTTCTGTAACAGTCTTGTCACCATTTTCTTGAGTTTGGTGATTTGAACTTGTTGAGAGAGAATCACCAATTTCATCTCTTCTATTTCTTTTCCCTGCTTGAGGACATCCTGGTTGATGTTTCCCATTGTTTCCATCAATTCTTGATAGTTATATCTGTCCTCACCTTCTCCAGGAGTGTTACCCCCTATTGAAGGATCATTGGATCTTTTTGAAGTGGAAGTCTTCTGCCTTGCAGAAGCACTATCCACCCCCTTGGTTTCTTGGCACCAGGGACCTTCAAATGATTGCTCATTTGAAGTTGCCATGGGGGAGGTCTTATTTATGTTACCACTGTCCTCCCCTGTGCTAGCAGGAGTAGTGGCAGCCTCATCTCCCATATGCTCTACCTCCTCCTCAGAGAGCACCTCCTTGGGGTTGGGAGACACCCCTGTGGGTTCCCTTTGGATATTCTCTAAAAGAGTATTCTCCCTTAGAGGGCTTATAGGCTTAGGGGTTTCTGGTACAAGAAGGGAAGGAGCCTTCTTTACCTGTTTTCTCTTATAAGTATGGGAAATTGGAGAGATTGGTTTTGTAAGAATGGACTGGGGAATAGTTTTTGGTTGAGAAGGTTGGGCTTGGCTAGCAGTGGGATGGTCTAATGAGGGCCTTGACCCTGCTGCCATACCTTCAGTTGTTTGGGACACCACCATCATTGTGGAGAACAATGGGGTGTCAACTCCTTCCGAGTCCCCAGCAGATCTTCTCATATTTGAGAAAACCTTGCCTTTGGGGGGTTTAGGTACATATACCCCAACAGGTTGAGGTATATCCGTCAATTCATGGTTAATAACTTCTTGCACAAACCTGGGATACATAAAGAAACTCTTTTTGTTTCCCATATTTGATACAAGATCACTGAAAATCATCTTTGAAAAATTGTACCTTCTGGATGTAGCCAAGCATACCAAAGCATATGCAATTGGACTGCTGAACTCACTCCATCCAGTGGTCTTTTTGGAGATGCAGTGCATCAGGGTATGAACAAGAAAACGCCATTGGGGAGAAAACTTTGCTTTTGAGAATTTGAAAACTCCCAATGGGCCTCCATACCCCATTCTAGTAAGATTGGAAAACAGTTCATCATTAGAGATAGTCGTTATACCAGAGGCATCGTCTAGACGTAGACTGATGCGAATGACCTCTTCAGTAACTGTTAATGGCTTGCCACACACAGTTGTCTTTATCTTTTGCACACCATTTTCAGCAACAATGGTGGCATTTGCCCAGAACAACCTCTGATGTTCGATGTAGATGGTAGGGGCAACAGTGAGAGCATGTGCAATGTGACTTGTCTTGAGGAAATCCACAATCTGGTGGAATCCTTCTGCTTGTTTGGGCTTCTGCAGCATTGCGATCTCATTGTGCTCATCGATAAAAGCCATGGATGCCATTGAACAGAGATTTTCTTGCCTGGAATACTAGATTCTTGAGAGAAAAAGGATTAGAAGAGCAAGTGAACAGTATGCAAAGAGTCGTTATGAACGTTTTGGCGGGCAAAGGGTATTTATAGTATTTGGATTAAAAGCAGTATTAACCTAGAGCAGTATTAACTAACTAGAAGTATTAACCGCGAGCAGTATTAACTGCGAGCAGTATTAACTGCGAGCAGTATTAACCAACTAGCAGTATTAACCAACTAGCAGTATTAACCAACTAGCAGTATTAACCAACTAGCAGTATTAACCAACTAGCAGTATTAACCAACTAGCAGTATTAACCAACTAGCAGTATTAACCAACTAGCAGTATTAACCAACTAGCAGTATTAACCAACTAGCAGTATTAACCAACTAGCAGTATTAACCAACTAGCAGTATTAACCAACTAGCAGTATTAACCAACTTACTTCCTTGAAGCTTAGGTAGAATTGAGTACTGCTTTGTATGCCCTGAAAAGGTAGATTAGTAGCACCAAGAAACTATAATATGCAGTTATATAACCACTTTTTGAGATAAAGCTTATTCAGTGTTGATCATTCCCATACTTGTTACCAAGAATGTGAATCTACCTACATCAAAAGCTTTGGTGAATAGATCAGCAAACTGGTTGTCAGTATGGACTTTCACAACTTGAATAAGCTTCTTTTCATTGCAGTCTCTTATGAAGTGATACCTGATCTCAATGTGCTTAGTCTTAGAGTGCTTGACAGGATTATTTACAATGCTGATAGCACTGCTATTATCAATAAAGATGGGAGTGTGTAGAAAGGTTACCCCATAGTCCAACATTTGATTCTGAATCCATAAGACCTGAGCACAACAACTTGCAGCTGCTATGTACTCTGCTTCTGTTGTAGATGTGGACACTGTGGTTTGTTTCTTGCACTGCCATGAAACTAGTCTAGCACCCAAGAACTGACATCCTCCAGAAGTAGACTTTCTGTCCAAGTTTGCCCCACCTAGATCACTGTCTGAGTATGCAATTAGGTCAAAGGGTGAGTCATGAGGATACCAAAGTCCCAATCTGGGTTGACCTTTGAGATATCTGAATATCCTCTTGACAGCTTGAAAGTGAGATTGCTTTGGCCTAACTTGGAATCTTGCACACACACAGACTGGAAACATTATATCAGGCCTTGATGCTGTGAGATACATGAGAGAGCCAATCATAGATCTGTAATGATGCACATCCATATCCTCCCCCTCAAGATCTGCAGTTATCTGCTTGTGTGTTTCCATAGGTGTACTGGCAGGTTTTGAATCTGAGAAACCAAACTTGATTAAAATGTCCTGCACATACTTGGACTGACATATGAAGATGCCATCTGACTTCTGTTGAACTTGGAGTCCAAGGAAGAAAGTAAGTTCCCCCATGGAACTCATTTTAAACCTTTGACGCATTAGGTCCTCAAACTCCTTGCACATGACATCTTTTGTAGATCCAAAGATAATGTCATCAACATAAATTTGGACCAACAAGATATCCTTCTTCTTTCTCTTGATAAAAAGAGTCTTATCAATGACTCCTCTTTCAAAGTCATTGTCCAAGAGGTAGGATGACAGAGTGTCATACCATGCTCTTGGAGCTTGATGCAGTCCATAAAGAGCTTTCTTCAATTTGTATACTCTGTCTGGATAGCTTGGGTTTTCAAACCCTGGTGGTTGACAGACATATACCTCTTCTTCAATTGAACCATAGAGGAAAGCACTCTTTACATCCATTTGATAGACTTTGAATTTCATGTAAGAAGCATAGGCTAGGAATAGTCTGATAGCTTCTATCCTAGCCACAGGTGCAAAGACTTCTTCATAATCTATCCCCTCTTCTTGAGTATGCCCTTGAGCCACTAGTCTTGCTTTGTTCCTTATGACAATTCCTCTTTCATCTCTCTTGTTCCTGAAGATCCACTTTGTTCCAATAGCTCTGTGACCTTTAGGAAGATCTACCAAATCCCATACATCTTGTAGTTTGAACTGTAGCAACTCTTCTTGCATTGCTTCTATCCAGCTAGATTCTTTCATTGCATCATGTGCCTTTTTAGGCTCAAGCTGGGATAGAAAGCAGGACAGCACTGTATGCTGTTGATCTTGCATTTCTTGAAGCCTGCTCTGGTGTCTAGTCATCATAGGAGATGATATATCTCCTATTACCAGCTGTGGAGGATGATTCTTCTGAACTCTGGTATTATGACTAGGTTCTTCATTAACATTAGCTTCTAGATTGGAGTCATTCAACTCAACTGAAGTGTTTTCAGCTGCTTCTTCTGATTCTTTATCTCCTTCATTCTCTTCATCTCTACTCTGACTTGGTTCAGTAGCTTGTTCTATTTCACAGTCTTCAAAAGAATTCACTGTGGGAGTGGGAAAGATCACTGAGTTAGGTACACTTTCTTGAACTGGTGTAGTCCCTGATCCTTCACCTCCTGAACCTGCATGATCATCACTACTGAAACCAAAAGAGTTAGTTAGTGAATCAATGTCAAATAGCCATTGAGGACCAGTTCCAATAGGATTTGGTGTGTTCTCATTGCATTTGACATTGTCACTTTCTTCAATTATTCTAGAAGATGAATTGAAAACTCTGTAGGCCTTACTTTGAGATGAATAACCAACCAGAAATCCATCATCTGCTTTGCTATCAAACTTACCTAAGTGAGTTTTGGTATTTAGAATGGTACAAGGACACCCAAAAGGTTTGAAAAATCCAATAAAGGGTTTTCTTTTATTGAAAAGCTCATATGGTGTCTTGTTCTTTGGCTTAACTACTAGAACTCTGTTTTGGACATAACAGGCAGTATTAACTGCTTCAGCCCAGAAGGTAATTGGCAGTTTTGAATCTGCCAACAGAGATCTAGCTGCCTCTATTAGTGTCCTATTTCTCCTTTCAGCAACACCATTCTGTTGAGGAGTTCTAGGAGCACTATACTGTCTCTCAATTCCTTTTTCCTCACAAAAGGTGTTTAGATCAAAATTTTTGAATTCAGTCCCATTATCTGATCTAATGACTTTTACTTTTTGATTAGATTGGTTTTCAATTTTCAGGATAAAGGACTTGATCAGTCCACTTGTCTCATCCTTAGTCCTTAGAAAATATACCCAAGTGAATCTAGAGTAATCATCAACAATAACCAAGCAGTAAGATTTCTTGCCTATACTCATCACATTTGTAGGGCCAAACAGATCCATGTGCAATAAATGGAGACTAGAAGAAATAGAATTTATCTCTTTGGACTTATGAGAAGTTTTATGCTGTTTGCCTTTGAGACAAGCAACACAATGATAATCACATGAAAAGACTTTAGAAGGTAAACCTCTTACAAGGTTGTTTTTAACAAGTTTGTTCATAGTCTTAAAATTCATGTGACACATCCTTCTGTGCCAAAGAGAGGATTCATCTAGAGAAGCTTTTGAAACAAGACAATTTAGAGATGAATCACTTTTAACATTATCCATATCAAGACAGTATACATTGTCCTTTCTTGGAGTTCTTAGTAGTATCATGCTTTCATCAACTACTTTGAACCCTGGAGCAAGGATCATACATTCAGTGTTTGTAAATAATATACTATGTTGTTTGTCACAAACCTGTGATACACTTAACAGGTTGTATTTTAATTGATCAACATAGTAGACATCCTCAAATGTCATCTTACCTTTGGTGACATTACCTTTTCCACTTATCTTACCACCAGTAAGATTGTCTCCAAAAGCAACATGTCCTCCATTAATGTGCTTGAAATCCTGAAGGCATGACATGTTGCCTGTCATGTGCCTTGAGCAACCACTATCAACATGCCATATGCTCTTTCCCTTGAGCTGTTGGTTGCCCTGCACATTAGATAAGTCAGTTAGTATGAAATAGGAACCCAAGCCACAGTGGTCTTGGGTACCCCTTTCTCATCAAAATACTTGCATTACTTTTTGACAAGATTCTTGAATTTTAACTCCTCATTCTTGGAGTATTTTGTCACTATTATAGGCTTAGAAACAGTTGTGCTGGTGACAGTACTGGTTTTAGAAGTATTGACTGCCTTTGCAGTACTTGCATGCTTAGCAGTACTAACCTTGTTAGCAGTAGTAACAGTGCAAGCAGCAGTAACTGTGTTGACAATGTTAACCTTTGAAGAGAAACTAACTGTATTAGCAGCATTAATGTTTTTAGCAGTACTAACACAGGTAGCAACAGTAAAATCTTCAGCAGCACTAACCCTGTCAGCAGTACTAACAGTTTTAGTGCTTTTGGGCACCCACATTTTAATGCTTTCTTTAACAATTCTTTTCTTTATGGGGCCTCTCTTTTCAATATGTTTCTTTCCAGCCCTTCTATAATCAACAGACTTTTGCTTATATCTTTGAAAGGTCATCTGTTGATTGATAGGATTGAAAAAACAAAATTTGGCCAGATGATTTAGCTTGCAACATATGAAACAAGGTTTTGGTCTATTGATTTTATTCAGATCAACTCCTTGCTTCTGAGCCCATTGATTATTCCAGTTTCTTTGATTTCCTCTTTTTAAACCAGAATGTAGGCTCTTTGCTTTATTGCAATCACACTGTTTTCCAGATGCAGGATTCACAACTGTGGTCTGTTTGTAATGGACCTTATTGTCTTTTACTTTGGTCTTTTCTATTTCCTTGGATTTTATCCAGTCTTTCCCACATCCCTCATTGGTGATTATCTTTTTTTCTTCATGGATTGCTTTACCTATCTTTTTATCTCTCTTCATGCTGGCTTCTTTCTCAGTAATATCCTTAATCACTACTTCATCCAGAGGGTCTATCTTAAAGGCCTTATCAGATAAGTCCTTATTCTCCTTGGTTTCTAGCAGATCTGAAGTAGGAGAGATATAATTGTTATTGTAAGGAGGAGGGGTACTGTTGTATCCGAGACCAGGCTTCATCTTATCATGAATCTGAGCCTTTAGAAGAGAATCCATTGCCTTTGAAGCATATGAAAACTTCTCTACGTCAAGTTTGACTTTGGACAATTCCTCCTTCAACTTATCACTCTCTTCTAAGGATTTGGACAGTTTAGCCTCTAATTCATTCTTCTCCCAGTTCCAGTAGTTAGTATCATAAGAGTGTTGAAGTTCATTGGCTTGAAAGCCTTTGATTTGTTCTTCAAATCTCTCAACTATTAGAACATAGTCTCTTCTATCCTTTTCTAACCTTTTAAGGTCATCACACATACTTTGATTGTGATCCCTGTATCTTTTGACAGTGTCAATGCAAGTTTTAGAGCAAAGGTTAGAAATTACCTCAGATGGGAGATCAGATACTTCTGCCATAAGAGCTTGATTCTGAATGGCTTCCTCAGCTTGATCACTCCAGTCAAACCCCATTCCTTGTTGAGAAACAAGGGCTTGAGCAGGATTCTTGTTCTGAGTGTAGCCTCCATTCTGGGCTTGTTGGTGGTTGTTGTTGGACACAGCATTCCTGCATTCTCTAGCAAAGTGTCCTTTCATGTGACACTTGTAGCATTCCACCTTGGTTTTGTCAAAACCAGCTCCATCTTCTCTTCTTTGGGAGAAGTTATTCCTACCTGTTCTTTTAATGAACTTCTTCACCCTCATAGATAGCATGGCCATCTGCCATTTTATGTCCATCTCTTCCAGATCATCAGGGTGAAGTTGTTCCAGATCATCATTGATTAATGAGGGGTTACTATGACTAGACAGGAAGGCTTCAAAGATTGTTTCAGATCCCTTTTCTGAACTTGCTCCACCAGAGGTACTAACTGCTTCAGGAATGGCAGTAGTATCGGTTGCTGCTGACAGAAGTGCAGAATTGTGGACATATCCAGTAGGTTTCTTCTTGATCTCTACCTCAGTTTCAAAAACTCTTAGATCATTGTATAGATCATCAAGTTCTTTCTCCTCCAGATTGTCACTCTGCCTATAAGAGACAGTGTACATAGTCCATTCATCCCCAAGAGATCTGAGGAATTTTCTATTGATGTCATCTTGATCCATCTTTACTCCAACAGTGGCCAGTTCTCCAATGAGTTTATTGAACCTATCAAAAGTTTGAGTCATGGACTCATTCTTTGATGAAGTAAAATTCTCATATTGCTGCTTAAGAACATCCCTTTGATTTCTCTTGATGCTCTTAGTTCCAGCAAATCTTTTCTCTAGGGAATTCCAGAGAATTTGAGCATCAGTACAGTTGCAGAATTGATGCTGATATTCATTAGGGATTGCCAAGAGCAGAGTACTCAAGGCCTTCATCTCTGTCTGCCT
Organism: Arctium lappa; assembly: GCA_023525745.1. Lineage (NCBI taxonomy): Eukaryota > Viridiplantae > Streptophyta > Magnoliopsida > Asterales > Asteraceae > Arctium > Arctium lappa. The sequence continues at coordinate 92,766,493 of CM042048.1, forward strand.
GATCTTTCTTTCACCATCTGTCTTTGGTGGAGGTCTTTTTCCATCTGGTCCTATTCTTCCAGCTTCAGAAGGACCATTCTCAATGATATCCCACATTGAGTAGTCAGAGAGAAGAATATATTGCCTGATCCTTATCTTCCACATGTCAAACTCACTGGGTTTGAGCATTGGAACCTTGGAGACTAAACTGCTGCTTGATTCTGTATGATTTTCCATGATATTTGATATATAGGTTTTTTTACAAACTTGTGACACATTTAAATACATATATATGTATTATATATAATTAACTCTTAGTGGGTTTGTGTTCTCCTATAAGAGAGCTTCGAAACGATATATAATATGTCCAAAACGGAGTGTGTGTGAATGAGATATCGATACTCAAAGTTGAGTACTTGGATGAATTTAGAAAAAACCAAGTGTATGTGGGAAAGTGTCCCACATAGGAAGAAGGAGTAAAAGATTTAGTGGTTTATAACCATGGAAGTGAGAGGAGTTTACAAGCTCCTTGAATGGTTTTACTCCAACACCTACCCGCGCGCAGGGGGGGTGCCGATTGAGATTTTCGTAAGCTAGATCGGCGAACTTGTACGTGGGTGCGACCTGCGGACACGAATGCAACGCGCATCTTGGTTTTTGCTAATTTTATTTTTGACCCAGTGGCTCACGCGGGTTTTTCCGCGGGTTAACCCGCACGGCTACCCGTGCCATGCACTGAAATGTGAACGAAACAGTGACTTTCGCGGATTAACTAGCGCGGCTACCCGCACCATGCACTGTTTCAATTTCTGTAACCCCAAATCAAACATATTGAAGACAAATAATTAATATATTGATTACCAGTTAATTACGATTTATTCTTCTTGGTTATAAAGAATATTTCGTTTAATTATTGGTTAATTAAAACTAATTATTTCGGTTTCAAATCATCAATATATAATTGAGGAGGTTGGTTGCATTCCAAAGACACTACACAACTCTCTCGAAATATAGACTGCATACGATTATTCCGGCGATTTTTCCAGGCAAGTGGTCATCTCCGGCAGTACTACTGCTTACGTTGTTGTACCTTGGGAACAGACGGTGAATCTGTTTAAGGGAATCGTGTGTAGTCTCAGCTTCTTACTTTTTCTTTGTAATCGTATTCTTAAAATCATCTATTGATTTCTTTGTAATATCATTTGTATGATTAATGTACATCTGAAACTAACAAAAAATAAAGTTAATTCTTCCAAAAAGTGATTGAAAAAATTAAATATTTGGTCCTTGTGGTTAACTTTTACATTTGTATCCTTATATTACATTGTGAGCATCTTTGCATGAATCAATACTAAGTCCTCAGCCCGTATGAAGTCCTTCGACTTCAGAGATTGAAATTGCTCCTTGACCCAAGAAAGGAACGAACGGGATTCGTTCTTTGTCGTGCTAGGAAAGCGAATAGTGAGTTAGTACATAAATGTTGGATCCAAGATCATTAATGTTGAAAGTCAAAGTCCAAGTCAAAGCCTTCAAATGCAAAGTCAATGTCAAGCTTCTTAAAGAGGAAAGTCAAAGCAAGTCAAAGTGTTTGTCTTTGTTAGTTAGTGTTAGTTGCATTTGTCTTTGCATTGTAAGTAGGTATAAATACATTTTTTGTGTTAGTAGACTCATATAGCACATTGAAAGAATATACTTTTAGAGAGAGAAATATTGTAAGTGAGAGAACTGTATACTGTTGAATTTGAAGATTAATAATGTGGATTGTGACATCAAACACTTGTTGTTATCTTGTGTGAATTTGGATTTAATTGAGTTTTTGTTCGTAGTTTTTCACGCACTATTTTTTAGATCGAGTTGTAATTTTTGTTGTTTTTGTTCAAAATTTAGTGGTTGTAATATGTTCTAATACTGTGCAAGGGATAATTGGTGAAGTTTCATGATATAATTTGGAGTATTGAAGGATTTAAGGCTGGAAAAGTGATCACAAACTCGAAACTGTGAAGAACTCGCAAGATTTGAAGAAGTCGCAAGCTTCTTGAAGAACTCGCAAGGATCAACTGAAGAACTCGCAAGCTTCTTTGATTTTGTGTTTTGTTGTTGGAATTTTTTTCTAAGGCAAGAACTCGCAGAGTGTGATTTATGACAAGCTCACAACTCGCAAACTTTAACCTGCGACAATTTACTGTTCAAGCTATTCGGCCTGCGACAAGTTGAAGAACTCCTATAGTTAAGCTTACGACAAGTGTTTCTTTGTGACAAGTTTTGTGTCTGAAATTTTTCTAAGTATAGAACTCGTATGCATTGCGGCAAGTTTTTTGTTTGAATTTTTTCTAAGTGTAGAACTCGCAAGTGGATTCATACGAGAAGTGATATTTTGTGAAAATTTTCTAAGTCCAGAACTAGCAAGCTTCATCCTGCGACAAGTCCAAGAACTCGCAAGCTTCAGCCTGCGACAACCAAGAACTCACAAGCCTCTGTTTGCGACAAGTTAGAACTCGCTAGCAGTGCTTTGCGACAAGTGTGTAGTCTTGTGTTTTGCAACAAGTGCTCCTTAGTGATCTGCGACTTCTATACTTAGTCAAATTTTGGCTATTTTCAGAATTTTGAAAATTTTCTGATTTTGTGTTTAAAGATCAGTGCAAGTTCAAGATGACTTCTAGAGATGCTCTTGCTATCGGAACATATGTCAAACCACCCGTTCTCTTTAAAGTGAGTATGAGCAGTTGAAGGATAGATTTTTTGATTTCATAGATCGACACAACAATGGAGAATTCATCTAACACTCTATTGACGAGGGTCTTATGAAACCAGTAACTGCTATTGTTCCGGATGAAGAAAATGAGAGTTTTGATAGTGGAGATGGTATGGAGCCCCGAGAGCCCAAAACTAAAGAGATTGTTGTTGATTTCTCGAGTTATTCTACTGAGCAAAAGAAGAGGTACAAGGCAGATAAGCAGGCAAGGTCACTACTTCTTCAGAGCAAACCGAATGAGGTCTACATCAAGATTGATAGCTACAAAGCAACAACAAGAAAATGTGGGATCAACTTGAGAAGATGATGATGGGGTCAAAGGTAGGCAACCAAATGAAAGTGGCTAACTGCATTAATAACTATGAAGAGTTTAAGGCCAAATCTGGTGAAAGTTTAGAAGAAACTTATGAAAGATTTATGTCACTTCTGAATGAACTGGCCAAGAACAAAGTAAAGAAGAAGCAGATAGGGAACAATGTGAAGTTTCTTAGTATGTTACAGCCAGAATGGAAGAAACACACTAGGAGAATGAAACATATGAAAGATCTAAGTGAGATTCCTCTGCATGAAATTTATGAAACACTTAGACAAAATGAGGAGGAAGTGGAAGAGAAGAGAGAAGAGAAGAAAGAAAAGGAAAAGCCAGTTCCTGATCCAGTTGCCTTAGTTGTTGAGAAGAAAAAGGAGAAAGAGAATAAGGACAAGAAGAAGAAAAAAAAAGTTGTGATTTCTAGTTCTGATGGATCTGATAGTGGAAACTCCGATTCTGATGATGGAGAAAATTTGAAGCATGCTATGCTATTGCTAACCCGTGCTTTTCAAAAGAAGTTCTATAAGAAACCGGGTTCTAACAGTCAAAAATATTATTCAGGATCGCGGAATTATGAATACAAAGAGAGGATAGGAGGGAAAAGGTATGATGAAAGAAAGTCTGATGGAAGGAAGCCAGAGGAAAGGAAATATGTGAATAGTTATGAGAAGAAAGTGGAAGATCCAGTCAAGTGCTACAATTGTGGAAAAATTGGTCACTTTGCTAAAGACTGCCGAAAGCCGAAAGTAAGGAATTCAGAGTATTACAAGAATAAGATGCTTTTGGCAAAGCAAAAGGAAGCCGGTAAAGCTTTATTGGCTGAAGATGACCATTGGTTGGATTTTTCTGAATCGGAAAGTGAGAAAGAAGAAACAGCTCACATGTGTTTGATAGGAAAATAAGTCAAGTATGATGAGTCTGATGAAGAGACTTCTGAAGAGGTAAACAATTTTTCTGAATCTGATTTTTTGATGAAAATGGAAACCATGATGGTCGAACTTCTGGACCTACAAGCTAAACTTAAAAAGGAGAAAAGTAGAGTTGCGAAAAAGCGTCAAACAATTTTTGATCTCAATAAGGAAATTGTTAGGAATAAAAACTTGATTGATTCTTTGAACAAAGCTACTACTGATTTTGAAAAACAAAAAGCTTGTTTTGAAAGTCAAATTTTTGACGCAGTTACCAAGTTCAATAAGTGTGAACTTGAGAAACAAGAGTTTGTTGTGAAACATAACAAGTTGCAGTTTGAGAACAAAAATTTGCTTAAAAAGATAAATGGTTTGGAAGCCAAGCTTTACGCTAGAGGTCAAGCAGATCAAATCATTCATTTAAACAAACCAAAGGAATTTACATCTTTTAAAGACAATCGGGGTATTGGATATGATAACCCACATTATCTAAAGAAAGCTATTTGAAAACAACTAGCTTTATATAATTTTGATTTCTTACAAGCGGCTGATAAAAATCTTCATTTGAAACCCAAATTTGTCACTAAATCATCTAATGAGGTGGAAGCCAAGGAAGATGAAAACAGGCTAAACACTACAGAAATGCAACTACCATTCTGCTATGATAAGCTGAATGATAGTTATCTATTTGAACAACCTAAATTTCTCTCAAATGACTATTTTCAAAGCTATTCTACTGAGGAATTGGAGACTAAACCTGTTGAAGCTAAAATTTATGTACCTCCACTCATCTTGGAAAGTAAAATTTCTGAGCTAGAGAATACCTTAGTGGATGAGAGAATTTTGGCTAATTTAGATAAGGTTGTGTTTTCCACTGTGATTTTCAATACTGATTTAAAATCTTCTAAAGCTCCTAAATTTGATGATGATGATAATGATGTATTTGAAGATGGATTTGATTTTTTAAATTCCGATGGTTGTGATGATGAATGTGTTAAGAACTTTGATTTCACTACTAAACTTTCAGATCATTCTACTTTTGTTATTCATACTGATGCTTTACCTACAATTTTTGAAAAAGGTAAATCATCAACTAAAGTTGATGAATCAATTCCTGTGAGTACCTACAATGCTAAAGGTAAGAAGCAAAAGAAAAGGCGCTCACAGAATAGACCAATACAGGTAAGCACAAAAAGAAGCAAACTCTCAAATCTCATGATTCTTACAAATCTAAATCTTCTGTTTCAGATTTGAGATATAAAAGGTCTGAAGCTAGACTTGAATGGCGACCTAAAAAGAAGATTGAAGAGCATACAAAATCATTTTCTGATAAAGATTGTAATAGGGATAATGGTAGTTTTTCTAATGTATTTGGTTCAATTGCTTCTCATAAATCAAACCTTGTAACTTCTTACCAAACTTATACAATAAAGCAATTGCTCCATTTAAATTCGTCTGCTATACTGTCTTATATATCTCGTAGAAATGATTTTGTTACTCGAAAAGATTCTGATAGTTGGTTTGGATCACATCATGTTTATAATTCCTCAGTTTCAAAATTTTTTCAAAGGTTAAAAGGACCCAATTTCAAATGGGAGCCAAAATCTTGTGCTAACTTTCTAGGACCCATCTATAAATGGGTACCTAAACCTATTATTGCTTGATTTCTCATGTGTAGACCCATCATATGTGGTACTTGGATTCAAGCTGTTCCAAGCATATGACTGGGCAGAAATTTTGCAGCAATGTGAGATTTGGGAACGATCAGTTTTCACCGATAGTTGGATATGGTGATGTTGTGCAAGAGAACATAACGATTAAGAAGGTGAGCTACGTTGAAGGATTAGGACACAATCTGTTTAGCATTGGACAGTTCTGTGACAAGGGTTTAGAGGTGATTTTCAAGGCTAAGAGATGCTATGTAAGAACGGAATATGGTAAAGAACTCTTGGTCGGCACTAGGAAGTCAAACCTCTACATTATAAATCTGTCAAATGTCAAGACTAATAATGCAATGTGTCTACTCTCTAAAGCTTCTATGCAACATAGTTGGTTATGGCATAGAAGGTTGTCTTATCTCAACTTCAGATACATTAACAAGTTGGTGACTGGGAATTTAGTGAAAGGACTTCCAGAGCTCAAATATGAAAAAGAACATCTGTGTGATGCGTGTGAGAAAGGCAAGATGAAGAGAGCTTCACATAAGCCCAAGCCTGAACCCAGTACATGCGCTCCTCTAGAACTATTGCATATGGATCTTTGTGGTCTAATGCGAACACAAAGCATAAACGACAAGAAGTATGATCTAGTGATCGTGGATGATTATTCAAGATACACTTGGGTCATGTTTCTAAGATCAAAGGACGAAACTCCGGAGATCATTATTTCATTTTTGAAGACCATTCAAGTGAACTTGCAGAAGGCAGTTAAACTACTCAGAACTGATAATGGCACATAATTCAAAAATAAGACAGTTGACGATTATCTCGAATCGGTCGGGATAACTCATCAGTTTTTTTCTTCCAGAATGCTAGAACAAAATGGGGGTAGTTGAATGAAGAAATTCGACTCTTGTTGAGGTTACACGAACGATGCTAAGCCAATCCGATCTACCTTTATTTTTGTGGGCCAAAGCTGTCTCAACTGCATGCTATACTCAAAATCGTTCAATCGTTCATTGTCAGTTTGGTAAAACACCGTATGCTTTGATTAACAATAGAATACCTAGCATTAAACATTTTCATATTTTTGGATGCAAGTATTATGTCTTGATTGATAAGGAGAGCTTGAACAAGTTCAGTCCCAAGGCTGACGAAGGAATCTTCATTGGTTACTCTCAAACATCTTCGGCTTATAGAGTCTATTTGAAGAAAACAAAGATTGTGGTTGAAAGTGTAAATGTTACATTTGCTGAAAATATGGCTTCTGAGCAACCCAGTTCAGAACCCGTGATAACAGGAGTATTAGCTTCTGGACAGATCAGTCCATAACCTATGGTTAAAGTTTCTAATCCTGATAAAGCATCAACGTCCACATCTTATCTAACAAATTTAGATTTATTGTTTGAACATTTTTACGATGAGTTTCTAGGTTCAAAAGTGACTAAACCTGTTGTGATTGACAGATCAGAAGATTCAAGTAATCATCAACCAATCACTTCAGATGTCTCAACTGAATCCGATTCCCCAATTCAGAGTGAAACTCAAGTTCAAACATCTACTCAATCAGTTGAAGTTGCACATGATACTGAAGAACTAGAGGTTGAAAAATCAGTTGGATGCACAATAATGCATATTCAACAGACATCAAATAGTCCATCAACTGAAACTTCTGCACCAGTTACTTCAACTGAACCCCTACAAGAAGAATATGAAGGATTCTTAGATGATTAACAAGATCACTCTATATCTAATCCACTTCCTCATGTACACAAGTGGATCAAAGAGCACCCGATTCATCAAATTACTGGAGATCCTTCAAAGCCGGTGCAAACTAGGTCTGTAACAGCAAATGAATGTTTGTATGATTCATTCCTGAGTAAAATAGAACCGACAAAAGTTTAAGAAGCTCTTTGTGATCCAGACTGGATTACAGCCATGCAAGAAGAGCTCAACCAATTTGAGGCGCTTAAAGTCTGGCGATTGGTGCCCCGACCTGAAGGAAAGATAATCATTGGCACCAAGTGGGTATTCAAAAATAAAAAGGATGAGGATGGTGTTGTGATTCGAAATAAAGCAAGACTTGTTGCCAAAGGATACAGACAAGAGGAAGGCATTGATTATGATGAGACGTATGCACCAGTTGCACGTATTGAGGCAATTAGGATGTTCCTAGCCTATGCTGCACATAAGAATTTTACGGTCTATCAGATTGATGTCAAGACAACCTTTCTGAATGGATTGTTAAAAGAAAAAAAATGTACGTTTCTCAACCTGAAGGATTCGTAAGTGCTGAAAAACCAGATCATGTCTATATTTTAGACAAGGCTCTTTACGGACTCAAACAAGCCCCTCAAGTCTAGTATGACGTGTTATCTAAATTTGTTGTCAAGTCTGGCTTTTCTAAAGGTAAAATCAACACCACCTTATTCATAAAATAGGAAAAAACTGATATCATTTTAATTCATATATATGTGAACGATATAATATTTGGTTATACTAATCCGAAGTACTGTAAGAATTTTTCTGCACTCATGGTGTCATGTTTTCGAATGAGTATGATGGGAGAGATGAAATTCTTTCTCGGATTACAAGTCAGACAATTTTCAATGGGGATTTTTATAAATCAGTCGAAGTATATTGCTGAAATTTTAAAGAAATTTAATATGTCAAATTGTACTCCAATTTCAACCCCGATGGCAGAAGGTACTAAAATCAGAGCTGATATTTTCGGGAAACGCTGTTGATCTTAGGACTTATAGAGGCATGATAGGTTCATTAATGTACTTAACGGCTAGTCGGCCTGATATTATGTTTTCTACATGCTTATGTGCTCGATATTAAGCTTCACCCAAAGAATCCCATCTTTCGGCAGTTAAACGGATATTTAGATATCTGAAGGGAACCGCAAATCTTGGTTTGTGGTATCCTAAAGATACTGGTTTTAAGCTAACAATGTATTCAGACGCATATCATGCAAGTTATATGCTAGACAGGAAAAGCACATTGGGTCACATTCAATTTCTTCGAGACAAGCTCGTAAGCTGGACGTCAAAGAAACAAATATGTGTTTCCACATCAACCGCTGAAGCAGAGTATGTAGCTGCTACAAGTTGTTGCTCTCAAGTATTGTGGATGAGAACACAACTTCGAGACTATGGATTCTATTTGAACAAAATACCTATATATTGTGATTCGAATAGCGCCATAGCAATATCTGCTAATCCTGTTCAGCACACAAAGACCAAACATATAGACGTGCGACATCACTTTAACAAAGATAATGTCGAAAAATGTACAATTGAACTTTACTTTGTAAACACATATTATCAAATTGCTGATTTGTTTACCAAGCCATTGACGAAAGGAGATTTAATTTTCTAATTTCGAAACTTGGCATGTTGAATCTCAAGACATAATCTGTAGTTACCTAGTACAGTTTCTTTTTGTTAATTTTCTTCATTTCTTAATGTTTTAATCTGAACGATATCTGCACTGAAAGGTTTTGCTCATGATTTCAGGGGGAGTGTGAGACAAAGTTTAGATGATCTACATTCTAGGGGGAGTTAGAGAATTTATTCATATACTTTATACTGACATATTTTGTAATGCATATGTGTAACACCTTGAATTTCATCCCAATTGAAGAAGAATGTTGGACTAGGTGAATCGGTAAAGGAAGAACCACACCACATATGGAGTACGACTACAGTGATATGAGGTTGTGACGTCTGTCACAATAGCACCAATGGTACTAAAAGTGTGGTAGTCCCGGCTATAGTGCCATGCAGTTGTGACATATGTCATAATAGTGACGGAGATTACCAAATGTTTGGTCATCCCAACGAATGTTCCATGTATTTATGACAATGGTGTAACATTTGTAAATTTTGGGTAAGTTCTATTTCAAGTAAGTGTAGAAATCGGTCTTTTGAGGGAAATAGAGAAAATGGGATTTTAGGATTAAATTATGTATTTTATGGTCTTGTTAGATTAGGAATTCAATTACGAGTCCAACGGTTCTTTCCGGAGCGAAATCAGAGCTAAAACGAAGAATTTATGGCCAAAACAGTGTTCGGTACATGCTTGGCTATTGTGCCGGCGATTGTGACACTGTCACTATAGCTTGGCACAATAGCCGAAGTCCAAAAAATCTCGTTACAATCTCGGCGATTGTGCCAGCGATTGTGACATTGTCCCTATAGCTTGGCACAATAGCCTAGAGGTATCAGAGTGCATAAATTTGCGATTTTCAGCCCCATTCTTCATTTATTCATAACTCTCTCATTTCAACTCAGTTTTTGGAGATTCAAGTTGCTATGGTTTCGTTATTGAGATATTTTCAAGGTTAGATTGTTAGTTTTGGGTATATATAAGAGTATTTGGTGGTGGATTGGAAGCAAAGACAATAGCTCATCATCATCACCTCCATTTTCAAGAATTTTGGGGTTTTCTAGTTTTTTTACCAAAACCTAAATGGTAAGTTCATTCCTTCCACTTTCAAACTTTTTTATGAGTTATAAATTTTCTATTGATATCAATCTAGTGTTTTATTTCTCCAATTTCGGTTTGGAAGATTTTGAGAAAAGTAAGGTCAAATAGGGTTTTTGACCAAAATGGAGATTTGGATATAAAATGTTTGGCGAATGATTCTAAAAACTTGGATATGTGTATTTATGGTTGGAAACTTGTGGATATAGGTTTTTGGAAGTTTTGGCTTGAGGATCCAAGTTTCTTCAAAAGAGCTCAAGTTGGGGAAAATCTAGATTTAACCTAAATATAGCAAGGTGAGTTCAAGTTGATTTGTGAAAATGGTGTACATGCCAAAATGTTTATTTTAAAGTGTTTACATGTTTTACATGAAATTATGAACTGTTGGGTTATTTGATAAATCTTGATTATTTGAAGTGTTTGGTTTTATAAACTTTGTAAAACAACCACGTTTGGGGTTTTGAGCATTTTGACAAATAAAACATACACATTGGTATTTTAATGGTTTACTTCATGAAATAGAGTTTGAGCATAAATGCATTTTATGGTGTGTTTTAGATAAGTGTTGATTTTGTGTTATGGGATGTTTTTGAAAGAGTAAATGATATAACCCACTTGGAAAACGATTTGTCCCAATCTAAACTGCGTTGGAGTTGTTTATATATTTTGGAGTATGCGTTTACATAATGTGGGTCGTTTACGTTTGATTTCACTTTATGATTTTCAACGTTGGGTTTTTGGATTTGTTGAGTTTATGGCTCGAGTTGGATTTTGTTGGGCCTTGGGGACACTTGTCCGATTTTAATAGCTCAATGTAGAGCGTTTGGTTATGATTTGCATTTACTGCATCTTAGTTGAGAATTACATGTTTTGAATGCATTAGTTCATTCGTTTGAGTCATGTCATGGTTTAGTTAGTGCAATGGATCCATAGGCACGATGTTCCTACGTTCCCGTTTTGGACATTTGGTTCACCACTTGGAATGGAATACGCATCGGGTCACCATGATAAGTAAGGTGTGGACCTATACGGTCGGGCAACGTCTCATGGGCAGTAAGGTGTAATTCTCTTATGCATAAGTTCCCCTATTTTGGAACTTTCAGGAATAGACTCAGAGGAGTTGACTTGATGTTTTCGAGTGATAGACTCAAAGGAGTTGAGCTTGGTGGGTTTTTATATGTGTAACCCATATGTTTTGGTTTCCTACATAATTATGTGACCGACTTTTGTGTTCCGTCACGTGCAATGTAATCGGGTCTTCTCCGTCACCGATAGATGTTGTTTTGGTTATAGAGTTTTTATAACCCATGTTTTCAGAGACGTTTGAGTATGGGTATTTGTCCATATTTTAAGGTTTTGGATATTGAAACTCATCGAGTCATTGGGATGTTTTGAAACTTGGAGTTATCTAAGTTTTTAGTGTTTGATCATTATAATGTCAGTTATGTTTTACGTGCGCTTTGGGTTTTGGCTTTATTTAAAGAGGCGTTTGTTTTATGATCTTAATCACGAAAAGGGGGAATGATGAAAAGGAGATTGTTTTAAGATTTAATGTATTTCTTTTTGGTTGCTTTCAAATTAAATGTATTGCATTTTGGAAATCATGATTTTAAATAACATTCTTGAAGTTATTGTTTTACATATCTCTAATGAAAACTCTTGAGCTCACTAGGCGTTAAGCCTAACCTTTTATTTGTCGGCATGTGCATCAGGTTCCAGTTGGGGTTGGTTCTAGCAGTACTACGAGGAGTTGAGCTTTAATTTCACACGAGAGTAAGTAGTGTGATGAAGTCTTCCGCAGTTGGAGATAGTAACAGTATTTGGGTTTTAGTAGCACCCGTCTTCTTTATAAACTGTATGTATGGAATGAATGTGTGTATTGAGGTTAAATCCTAAATTGTGATTGTAGATGAATCATTCATTAATGTATTTAGTATGTTTTAAATTAGTTGCTATTTCCAGATTTGAGGGTGTAACAATATGTTAAGGGGGAGTAAGGACAATGACTTCTGATTACGTCAGATTAGAACTCGTTCTTTAAATGTTTTACTGCTTTTTCATGTCTTTAGTTTTCAATAAATGTTTTTGCTTTCAATAAGACTTTGTTGGTTTGAAGACTTTTTGACTACTTGCAAATTTTGAGGGGGAGCTTACATGAGAATATCAATCATGACTTTGGAGATGACTTATGAGATTAATGCTGAGCATAAGGATTTTTCTACTCTTAATCTCATTATGTTTGAAAGAAGGACAACTTTTAGACATGACAACATGTTGTTAAATGTTCAAACCACTTCTTATTCTCAAAACGATTTCATGAATTTAGAAGTGTGATTTTAAATGTTTTCAATTTATGAACTTTCATGTTTAACAAACCATGTGTTTCCAAAGATAAATACTTGTGTACTATCTTTTCTATATACTGTCAAGTATTCACACACTCACACACACACACACACACACACACACACTGATTTAGTATTTCTATTGACTTTCTTATTACCATGATTCAAATGAAACATTTTTCGGTGGTAATAAACTACTTTTGTAAATTCAAAGTTTGTTGAGCGTTACTTCATTCAAAGCATTTCTTTCAATAATGTCTATATTTGTTCATATAGACACATTCCAATCATTTCATGACCTAAACTTTAAAATGATAATTGTTGGTTCTATGTGCCCAAGAATGATTATAAAATAATATTGCCGGTAATATATGATCCTATAGGGTCACACCAAAAACAAGTAGACACCTAATTAATATTTATAAGAATTCGATTCTTGATAAATATTAATAATTCTTGAAAATTATTATTGAATGTGATACATAATAATTGATGCAAATAAAAGATTCTAGTTTATTTATAATATGATGGGCTCATATGTAACTAGAATTAAAAGAGGGACTTAGAGTGATAAAGTTTGAATTGTTAAAGTTATGATTTTAACTATTCAAACTAAGGGGACCAAGAGAGAAAGTCTTGCATGGTCAAACTTTAAACTAGATGGTTTAAAATGAAAAATTGCATGGTTAGACCCATTTTTATTGGTGGACTTGATGGTTTTGGAAAACCATCAAAATTGAAACCATGGAATATGACAATAAAAAGTGGGTCTTGCAAGATGACTAGGAAGTATCTTTTTATGACAAAAATAAAAGAAAGATGTCATCTCTATTTTTTTTCTCCAAGAAAACTCACAATCACCACCACCATTTTGATGTGGTTTTTGTCTTCTACAAAATCTATAGATTAGATTCTTGGTAGAAGAACCTCTTTTGCATCATCAAGAAGGAACTAACATTCCACCAAGTGTTGGAGCTTGTTGGTGGATACCAATACAGGAACTCTATTTTGGGTTCTACATTCATCATCAACGATCAACCTCCCGTGAGGATCCAAAGGCTTTAAAGGTTGTAGTTCCAAACTTTTATTTTCAAGTTAAATCTTTACATGCATGTAACAAGATCCTATTGTGGGAGTTAAAACTTGTTTAATTTTGTTTATGTTCAAAATTTTTATTTTGCTTCCGTTGCTCAAAATCTATTTTGTGGTTTTTGAAACTCTTTTTGAACATAAAATCCCATCAAGTGGTATCAGAGCCAATATTATATGCATGTTTAGTTTAAAAAAAAATTACTTGGTTTTTGGAAGCCATAGGTAAAAAAAATTTATATGAAATGTTCCATGCATGGCTTCTTTTGGCAATTTTTGCTAGTTTTATTTTATATATTTTATGTATCAAAATTTAGATGGATTTTGAATCCATGGTTTATTTTTGTTACATAAAAGATTGCCATTAGAAAAACAAAGTGTTGTTTTTTTATTTTATGTTGCATGTTTTTGTGCATAAACAAGCCATGGACCCATGTGTTGATATTCGATATGGTTGTAAAATCTTTTTCTTTTATGTTGGCATGTAAGAGTAAATAGGTTTATTATTTTTCTCTCTTGTAAGTATTAGATAGTTTTTTTTTGTTTTGTAAAATGTACCAAGAGAGAAAGGCCAACATAAGGTCCAAGATGAAAGCTTTTTGGGCCATATTGGTGTCATCACCAATTTTGGGCTTTACAAGCCCATATGGGCTAGGTGAACTTTTTCAACACATGAAGAAGGACTTGAACACTTGGATGCATGGAGATGTTGGAGCAAGTGGGAGATTCAAGACTTTTATTTTCTTTTTTGTCCCTTAAGAAAGGACTAGGCATTCTTGTTCGGCTCACAAGAAATGTCATTAGAATTGGCTTGATTTTTATGCACATTCTTATGCACGTTGTGGTTGCTTATGTTCTTTTATTATATTGCCTTAATATTGAATATTTTTGCATTTAAAAGAACATATAATTGGTCCTATGACATTTTAAAATGATTTAAAATCATAGTAATAACTTTTAAAATATGTTTTAAAAGTGAAATGGACAAAACCTTAAAATGGAGATTTTAGTTTAAGCAAAAGTTTAAAATGGAGATTTTAAATCCATAACATGTAAATTGGTTCAATTGTGTTTTTGAATAAAAAGGTTTATTAAAAACGCTCTAACTTTAAAATTGGATTTTAAATGAACCAAACAATTTAAAATGGAGATTTTAAATATTTTTGAAGAATTTTTTTTTTGAAAAAAAAATAAGAGTTCTTTTGACGCGTGTAGTTACATGGTACTAAGAGTTTGGAAATCAAGTTTTGACCTTTTTTTTATCATAAGTTGCTAAATGGTTTTATAAGTTTTTTTGTTATAAAATTCCAAACGTCAAAATTTTTGAAATTAGTGAAAAGGGATTAAAATGGAGTTTTAAGACTCATCCAAACTCATAGTCTAAATAATAAAATGTTTATTATAAGACTATAAATGGTTCTTTAGTGATCAATCATAAGTATTAATATGTGATATTACTAAATTGATCAATTTTGTATTGATAAAAAAAAGGAATTTATTTTATCTGAAATGAACCATATCTTAAAAATAAAGTTTTTATAGTACCATGTATTATTGGATGCATGCAATAACTCTTAATACTAAAAATGTTTTCAAAACTATAATTATAGAACATATGAATCCCTCATACAAGGCAAGTCTATGCCGTCCTTTTGAGAGACACTCATTTCATCACTATGGCACCCTTGTGGGATAAAGGTCACCTAACCGCTTGGATTGTCTTGTGATGAATGAGGTGATTCTTGTGTCCTTGTGGGATAAAGGTCACCTAACCACATTGATATGATTTTCACACGTTGTCTCAACTAGGATGACTTGATCGAGAATCTTTTGTGATAAAGGTCACCTAAGCAAAAGAGACCCGAGGCAAAGATGGGATCAAACATGCCAAATTGACAAAGGTTGTTAAGGATCACATACCACTAGAAGTTACATCTTGATGTAATTGGTAAGCGTTGCCTACCTTGTTGGATTGAATATACGGGATAAAGGTCACCTAACCGTTTGTTCGTTTCGCAACTTGGATTCTAGATTTGACTAAATAATGTTTAAGAAACGCAAGAGGGTATTATTTGAGTCAAATATTAAAAATTGAAAATACTAAATGAATTTTGTTATTTTTTGTAGATGAATCAAAATACCGCGATTGACCCATCCTTAAGGGCTTTTCTTATGCAAGAAAGGCTAACAGAACAAAATTTCCCTTCTTTGTTTTCAAGGTTGAGACTTGGTCTCAGACATAAAAGGATATCACACGTACTTTTTGTTCCCCTTCCGGAAGAACCTCCTCTTACCTCCACAGAGGCCCACAATGCATGGTTAAGGCATTGTAAAGATTCATATGATGTTTCACGCCTCATGCTAGAAACCATGGATCCACTTTTACGAGAAAAGGTGGAGAGGTTTCCAGACACAACATATGACCTTATGGAGCGACTACGGCATTTTCACAAAGAGTTTGTGATAACTAAAATGCTTAAAATACGTTGGGAACTTCATCATACCAAGATGAAAGAAGACCAATCTGTGAGCTCTCATCTTGAAACCATGAGAATGCATTTGCACTACTTGGAGAAACTTGGCTATCCGTATCATGATACACTAGCCAAGAGTGCGATTCTCGGGTCGTTGAACAAAAGATTCAATGGTTTTGAAGTGAATCTTGAGGAGTTTTCAATCTCGGAATTGTGTATGTTACTGGAAACATATGAGAGAAATCTTTCCGAATTCAGTGACTTCAAGTGTTGATCTCTAAGGAGAAGATTTTCCTTTGTGAAATAAAATCTTTTAGGTATCTATGAGATAGAAAGAACTTTTACCTTTCTCTTATACACTTGTATATGATACTAAGTGTAAAACTCTATCTTGTAATTGTTACAGATATTCTTGAAAGGCAAACGACTGAAAGACAAGCGTGATGGTGATCAATATAAGCAAGGAAGCATCTTTTAACACCAAGCTTATAGAAGATTTATTTTAAAAATCATATGGCTTGTAATGTTAAAACAATGGTTGTTTTTGAACGATATTTTGAATTTAGTTTGACTAAATTATTATTTCAGTTGCATGTTTAATGATTGGTTGAAATTCACTCAAGCATTTTGGAAACGATCATTTTCATATTCAAAATGAATTATTCTATTTCGAGAACTAGTTCTCTTAATCGAATAATAAAGTGAATCTCATTAGCTTTCTAAAACATAGTTCACTATAATACCAAGAACTCAAATGAGATTTGAATCAAATCTATGGCAAGGCAAATGACAAGTTGAATAAAGCTTTTTCTCTAGTTATTGTAACAAAAGAAAATTTGAGAAGAAAACATTTGGATGTATTTGTCTTCTCAATTCCTTGTCTAGTCTTGATGATAGATGATACAATATCTTCGCTACTTAACGATTCAAGTGTAGAAGTGTTAAACATGAAGCATTTGATATAATTCAATCGCTTCAAAATGAAGATTGGAGAAAAGGTCACAAAGAAAAATGAAGTCTTTTATGATATAAAAGAATAATATCTCGAATAGGAATTGATGAATCATCTTAGAAGTTGTGGGATAGTCTCACAAACTTGGTTCATCACAAACACCATTTTCAAATTAAAAGTTTTTGATGAACCGAACCTTATCAGACATGGTTCACTCTTTGATGAGTAGAAGTACTATTCCTATATAAATTCCGAGTTCTACCCCATTTACTGTAAATCGAATTTTAAATATGACACCAACCAAGAGGTAGACAAGACATCTTATAAGATTTCGTATGAAAGTTTTCATCCTTAATCTTAATTGAAGGTGTGGGTTTATGAAGCTCATGTAAGACAATAAGCTTCAACCAAACTCGACCTAAAATCTACTAAATGCATGTATTGTAGAATATACTAAAAATTGTTTTAGAATATCGATTCTACAATTCCACAAATAATAAAATTGTTTATTTTTGAATGCCAAGTTCTTAGAAAGCAAGTTTCTAATGGGCAAGGCAAATGGGAGGTTAAAGGGACTTGAAGAGATTCAATAACCTCATAACCTAATGCACTTATTGGTTGGGACTAGTTATCAAACAAAGGTTGTTAAAGGTTGTTGAAACTGAACAATTTGATTGATCAGAAACTTAGTAAAGCATAATGTATTCACAAATCTAGTAGAATCATTCAGAAGTCCGAGAAATATCGTTTTCTTATGACTAATGAAGGATGCTGTATGATAGGATTCTTGTAAGCCTATCAACTACTAAAATGCTGAGTCAGATTCTGAATCTGATGAGTGGCTTAGAGTCATGAACACCAAGGTGCAATCCATTCATGGATAACTATAAGCATCTTAAAGCTGGAATCTTCTTTTGATAAAAGAAGACTTATACATTTACTAAAAGGCTAGTGGGAGCGCAGTAATTCCTAGTATGTATACATTCAATATAATTCCTAGTGGGAGCGCAATATACATTCCAACGCTCGGAGGAAAAACACAAGGCAAGGCATCGTGTCTTGGCAGGGCAATATATCTAAATGAAAGACTTAAGAACATGATTATGTTCTTGAAATAGAGATCTAAAGAGTTAGATCAAAGGAGTCTACAGTCATAAATTAAGTACGTATATTGATATGATCTTGAAAATGTTCAAGATGCAAGGCTCTAACGGTAGGTTCTTGCAAGTATGATGTGACATCATTCTAAGTTGGGCTAAATATTTCTAGCATAAAGGTTGAGCAAATTAAAATGATTGGCATTCCAAATAATACGACAAGATTGATATGCCAATGCGGATGTGTCATAATGCTTTAGAGTATTAGATGATGTTAACCAACAAATATTAGGGGAAGGTCATTAGATGACCATAAAGAACATTCTAAGGTACTTACATAGCCAAAGAAGTGTTCATTAATTATGGGTTGGAAGAAAATCATAGTAAAAGGTTACATATGATGATAGCTTCCATAGATCTTGAGAAAGTTCTAGACCATAAAATCGGTATGTCTTCATTATGAATGAAGGAGAAGTTCGTTGGAAAGAGTTCCAAGCGAAAGCAAAGTTCATAATACAGAATTAGAATACATTGCTGCTTTAAAAGCTGCAAAAGGAAAGATGTCTTAGATGAAAGGGTTCATTGAAAAGCTAGCATGATACCTTCCATTCAGGATCACCTAGAAACCTTTTGTGACGATAAGCGTGCCATTACGAGAGCTAAAGGACACTATGTCACAACAGAATACCAAGCATCTACTCCAACACTATATTCAGAATAAAGTTTAAAAGGAGACATTCGTATTCTCAAAGTTCACACAAATCAAGCCTTAGTATACCCATTCACGAAACTCCTTTTATATGCTAAGCTTGAAAGGTCATGTTTGAGCCATAGGACTTCGTTATTCTAGTCATGGGATTTGATTTGGATTTAGTATTTGGATATTGGAACAAGTTAAGCAACAAGTATAATATTTGAATAGATATATAGGATATGATCTTATTCATACTTGTTGTGTTCTATATTAGCATGTTTAATCCATGAATAAATTAGTTATTCTAAATGTCCAAAGTCGGTCATAGTTGTGGGAACAACTATGAAGTAAGACTAATATGATTTGGATTGGTTGACTTTTAAGAGTAAAAGTGGCAAAGTGTTGCAACCAAGTTCATAGGTACTTGCTAGGGAACAAGTACTGGACAGGACCCGCTTCAAGATCACTTCATGGATCGTCGTCATGAGTGACACTTGAATAAAGGTAATATCTTTATATCCTTTGACCTGAGTTGCATATTAGGGACTTGAGTGTAGGGAGTACTGTGCTTTGATATGGTTAACCGCTGATCTTGAAATAGTAGGCAGCTATAAAGGCCATCATTGGGTATAGTATGAACTACATAAGAGGCGTATGTAGCCAAAATGGGATTTGTTCCTCTAAATGGTTTAAGAGTGAGACATCTAAGGCGCCTTACCAAAAGTTGAACGACGTATGAGAATGATAGCGATCCATGTCTCATGTTCAACATGATGTCTGAACAAAGGGATAACTAATACCACACCTTATACATCAATTAAAGTTTTGAGCTTGTGGAAATTGGATGTTAATGAATGACACATACAGTCATACGTTGCTGGGGGCAGTGAGATGTTGCTAGACGTCCACCACTGTCTATATTATTCTATAATACAATCTTGAGCAAGTGGGAGATTGTTGGTTCTATGTGCCCAAGAATGATTATAAAATAATATTGCCGGTAATATATGATCCTATAGGGTCACACCAAAAACAAGTAGACACCTAATTAATATTTATAAGAATTCGATTCTTGATAAATATTAATAATTCTTGAAAATTATTATTGAATGTGATACATAATAATTGATGCAAATAAAATATTCTAGTTTATTTATAATATGATGGGCTCATATGTAACTAGAATTAAAAGAGGGACTTATAGTGATAAAGTTTGAATTGTTAAAGTTATGATTTTAACTATTCAAACTAAGGGGACCAAGAGAGAAAGTCTTGCATGGTCAAACTTTAAACTAGATGGTTTAAAATGAAAAATTGCATGGTTAGACCCATTTTTATTGGTGGACTTGATGGTTTTGGAAAGCCATCAAAATTGAAACCATGGAATATGACAATAAAAAGTGGGTCTTGCAAGATGACTAGGAAGTATCTTTTTATGACAAAAATAAAAGAAAGATGTCATCTCTATTTTTTTTCTCCAAGAAAACTCACAATCACCACCACCATTTTGATGTGGTTTTTGTCTTCTACAAAATCTATAGATTAGATTCTTGGTAGAAGAACCTCTTTTGCATCATCAAGAAGGAACTAGCATTCCACCAAGTGTTGGAGCTTGTTGGTGGATACCAATATAGGAACTCTATTTTGGGTTCTACATTCATCATCAACGATCAACCTCCCGTGAGGATCCAAAGGCTTCAAAGGTTGTAGTTCCAAACTTTTATTTTCAAGTTAAATCTTTACATGCATGTAACAAGATCCTATTGTGGGAGTTAAAACTTGTTTAATTTTGTTTATGTTCAAAATTTTTATTTTGCTTCCGTTGCTCACAATCTATTTTGTGGTTTTTGAAACTCTTTTTGAACATAAAATCCCATCAATAATCATTCATATTTGATCTTTCCTAGCTTGTCAGATTCTCAAAACATATCTATTGATTTTACTTCATTCATTCAATTTCCTTGTTTTGAGAGAATCTTATATGTTTGTAAAATGCTCAAATCTTCATGATTATCTAATTGAGCATACTTACATCTGATATATGTACTGTGCTTTTACTGTTAAAGTTAAACGATTGAGCAACTTTGTGCTTTTAGGAAAAAATACACAGGATCAGTGTGAGGAATTAAAAGAACTTCTATGGATTCACGATAACCAATGTTTCCTACCCAATAAGTTATCTCGAGTGATCGAGAGGCGAGGTGTCAAACTCAAAGAGTGGGGGAGGAAGTTCATCTGGTTGAACAACCTCAGTTGAATGAGCAGAAAACGGAAAAGAGAGTTTGGTTAGAAGTGAGCTTAAAATACTAAAAGAAAGAGGGTGTGAGAACATAGTTCAAAAGAATATCGAAAACTCTGCACCAAATCTTTTCTGAGCCGGGTAGCCACATAATCTGTTGGTTCACATTCTTTGGTGACCTTCATTGAAACAGGCACTAGCCCATGCCAACTCTTGTATTAAACCTCACCAGCTACTCATCTTTTTCTCAACAAGAAGATGTTTCATATTTTCTTGGGGATGCAACACATAATCTATCTCATCTTCATTTGGAAGATGTGGATATTGAAACAGAAGGAAGTCTACCCCACCTTCACACTTTGATCATGCACAATTGAGTCTGTGTATTACTGTTGTTGTATCAATGGTTTACACACTTTGAGTCTATTTGAAAAGCCTAAGAGCATCTCCAACAACTATGCTATAATTTTTCTAAAATAGAGTATAAAAAGTAGAAATCTCTAAAAAAATTACAACCACCTCCAACAGCTACTCTATTTTAGCAATTCTATCATCAATTATATTAATAAAATATTATTTCTCTCTTCTAAAGATACAACTTCAATGTCTCATATTGGTGAAAAAGAATTAAATATTATTTCTCTCTCTTCAATATGGGATTTTAGATATTTCTCCAAATTTGGAGATTTTTACCTTCTCTCTCCCCTTTTCTCTATTTTAGCATATGATATAGCATAGCTGTTGGAGAAAAGAATTGTTAAAATCTCACTTTTTTCTATCTTAGCATAGTTGTTGGAGATGCTCTAAGTAGCTTCATTCATTATACACAATGCACGAGCACACAAGGAATACATTTTCTTGTCATAACGTTTATAGAAATTTATTTGTGAATTTTTCGATGATTGAATGGAAGCCCTGGGGGAGTGAAAATCAAAAAGCTCATTTCCAATGTGCATCCGTTGCATAAAGTGGCTTAGTGCTGCTTACAAGCATTTTAACTGATTCATTTGTTGATTAAGATTTTCACTCTTATTTGTCTGAATTTGAATAGATTCGGATGAATACATTAAGAATTGACGGATGGTTTAGATGTTCGTTTTGAAAGATCACTGGTCCGAAAATTGTGACATTTCTTGAAGACAGTTTTGATGATTTCTCTGCTCTACATCATCAAAGAGAGAGAATTAATTTCAAAAAATGTTGTATGGAGAACAGATTGTAACAATTTCGGGGAGACATGATCAAGAAATGTTGGATTTGGAGAAAGCTCGTTGTTTGGAATATGGGAGAGATACAAGAAATTATCAAGAAATGCAATTTATGGGGAGATTGTATACAATAGAAAGAGAAGATTCAAAAAGTTCAGAAAGATTACTGAAGCTTACAGAAAATTTCTTTGAAGATCATTTGCTAAAGCGAAATGAGCTAAATCTGGAGATAATTTCTTTTACTAAAGACTGAAAAAGATGATCATAACCTTCGGAGAGATTATTAAAAGTTTTTACTTTGGGGGAAAGCACTGAAAATCTGAATATGTTTGAAAGAAAGAAAAAGATTGTTACAGACTTTGAAGTTGATCAATGTTAATTTCCCAAAGAGGGGAAATTGTTTTACAAAGAAGAAGATTATATGTATTGATACTACAGGGGGAGATTGTTCGTTTGTGCTAAATTTATTTTTGAAGATGATCTTGAATTCAAAGGGGGAGATTGTTAGTACATAAATGTTGGATCCAAGATTATTAATGTTGAAAGTCAAAGTCCAAGTCAAAGCCTTCAAATGCAAAGTCAAAGTCAAGCTTCTTAAAGAGGGAAGTCAAAGCAAGTCAAAGTATTAGTCTTAGTTAGTTAGTGTTAGTTGCATTTGTCTTTGCATTGTAATTATGCATAAATACATTTTTTTTTGTGTTAGTAGACTCATATAGCACATTGAAAGAATATATTTTTAGAGAGAGAAATATTGTAAGTGAGAGCATTGTATACTGTTGAATTTGAAGATTAATAATATGGATTGTGACATCAAATACTTGTTATCTTGATCAATTTGCACATTAAGGGACACACACACACACACACACACACACACACACACATATATATATATATATATATATATATAAACCTTTGTTTATATAAAAAGACAATTTTTGTAGAAAACAAAGGTTTATGTGTGTGTGCGTGTGTGTACGTTTAATTTAGAAATTAAACAAATTTGATTAATTAATAAAAAATAAAGTTTAAATGAAAATATGGAAATATAGAATAGTAGGAGTAAAGTGCATTTAGCAAAAACAACAACCGGTTGTTATAAAATAAGACTATTTTTCTCTCGAATTTTATTAAACTTTTTTCAATGGTAATTTAAAATAAATAACAGGATTTAATAAATCAATAGATAACAAAAATATTAATTTTATGAGATTTAAACCTAAAGCTTTGAAAAAAATATCATGTATTTATCAATGTTTTTAATAAAATTATTTGATTATTTTTATAATTAAAGTTATAATAGTTTTAAAATATACGATATAACTAATAAAAAAAATGTTTTGATGAAATACAATAAATAAAGAAAAAGTAAAAAGTAAAAATTTTAAACTATGTAATTTAAGATAAAACTGTAAAAATTGATATATCACAAGGACCAAATTTGTAATTTTCTTAATCACTTTTCGGAAGAATTAACTCTAATTTTAACAAAGTTGGATGGAGGGACGAAAATGGAAGCAAAATAGAAATCATAAGTACGAAAAAGCAGTTTTGAAAGACAGGGATGAAAATCGTTATAAACATCAAACCATAAGAACGAAAATCATAGTTTACTGTATATTATATATATAGGATGTTAGTCCAAGGTTCAAGCACAATCAATCAAGATGTAGCAAATGTGACAATTGAGATCAATCTAGAGAGATAGTGTAGAGAGATAAAATATAGATGTCATAGATCTAACAATGAGTTACATGTCTTACAAACAATACACTTCCTTACTAACACATAATTACATTGACTAAACAAAGTAAACTACTTTGACTTTCACAAACATTACATTGACTTTAGACAACTTTGACTTTCTTTAACTTTTCTATTACAAAGACTTTTACACTTAAATCTTGAATACAATAATGCACTAACAATCTCTCCCTTTGGATTCAAGATTTAAATTTTTTTTGACAACAATCTTCAGCTCTTAATCTTCAAAACTTTAAACTCTAATAGCTTTAAACATTGAAGCTCTGACAGTCTTTAAACTCTAATGCTTTGAAGAATCTTGAAAAGTCAACCACTTTGCTTTGAAAAGTCATCAAGTCTTGAACAAGAATTTGAAATCTTTGAAACTTTGATATTTAAACTTTGCATCTTTGAGGGATCTTTGGATAGCTTGTAACTTCAGTCTTTGTGATCTCTAAACAGTCTTTGAAAAACAAACTTTCTCGAATCATCTTTGTAAAACTTCGACATATATTCTCGAGCTTCTTGACTTTAACAAGTCTTCTTCTTTCTTTGGAAATTTTTAAACTTCCCTTTTTCAAGATTACATCTCTTTTTCAGAACATCTCTTGAAATAACATTCAAAACATTCACCTGACTTGAAAATATTCATTTGACTTGAAAATTCCAGATTATCTCTCCCTTTATGATGAGTTGTGAGCAACAAAATCATCAAAACTTTTTCAAGTCATCACTGTGTTTGAACATTAATCTTCCCCTTTATGATAAAATAGCAATCTCCTTCCTTTTGATCTGAGTATCCGTCAATTCATAAAATGTATTCATCCGAATCTTTTCAAATCCAGACAAAATAAGAATTGTAACCCTAAATCAACAAATGATACAGTTAGTATGACTGTAAGTAGCACAAAGCCACTTTGTACACCAGATATACATTGGAAAGGAGCTTTTTTTATGTTCACTCCCCCAGGGCTTCCATTCAATCATCGAAAAACACGAAGGAATTTCTATGAATGTTATGACAAGAAAACATATTCCTTGTGTGTACGCGCAAGTGTAGAAATGATTGAAGCTACTTAGGCTTTATCAGGCTCAAAATGTGTTAACTGTTGAGACAACAACAAGTTTTCCACGGACTCAATGTGCATGAAAGAGGTGCGAAGGTGGGGAAAATTTCCTTCTTTTTCAATATCCAAATCTTACTAGTGAAGATCAAATAGCATATGTGCTGCGTCCCCAAGAAAAATTGAAACATTTCTTTATCGGGAAAGAAATGAGTGGTTGGTGGAGTTAATGCAAGAGTTGGCATGGGCTTACTACCTTTTTCAATGATGGTCACCAAAGAATATGAACCAATTAGAAGATGTGGCTACCCGACTCAGAAAGAAGTTGGTGCAGAGTTCTCGTATTCTTTTAACTATGTTCTCACACCCTCTTTCTTTTTTTTTATGCTCACTTCTAACCAAACTCTCATTTTTCATTTTTCTGCTCAACACAATGAGAAAAACTCAATCGGATGAGTTATCTCCCCCACTCTTTGATTTAAGACCCCTAACCCCTCAATCACTTTAGGATAAATTATGGGGTAGGAAACACTGGTTAACGTGAATCCATGGAAGTTCTGTTTAAGTTCTCACACGCATCCCATGTAATTTTGTCCTATAAAGATGTGTTGTTCAATAGTTTATCTTGAACAAATAAAGCTCAAAATATGATAACATTGTCAATCAAATATATTCTCATAAAAAATATGAATGAAATTTGAGCATTTGAACTTTGAAGATCTCTCAAAACAAGGAAATTGAATGAATGAAATGAAATCAAAAGAATTGTTTTGAGAATCTGACAATGTATCAATCATATCAAATATCATGAATATGGACATGAAATGGTTGGGGTATCAAAGAACTTGATAGATGTTTATATGAACAAATATAAACATATATATGCAATGAACGCACAAAGATTGAAATGATGACTGATGCTCAACAATAATGAAATCAAACGGGACTATTACCATCGAAAAATTGTTTCTCTTTGAGACATAACAATTTCAAATGAAGTACTGAACTGGTGTGTAAGAATATTTGACATTATATAGACAAGATAATACACAAGTATTGATTTTTGGAAACACATGGTCAGTTAAACATTAAAGCTCTAGTATGAAAAACATTTAAAAAATTACACTTCTAAATTCATGAAATCTTTTGAGAACCAGAAGTGGTTTGAAAATTTAAAAAAACATTTTTCATGTTCGAAAGTTGTTCTTCTTTCAAACAATCATAGATCTAGATCAAAAGATACTTACAAACATTTAACTCCCCCTCAGATCATGATAAACTGAGTTAGATTCAAGTAAGCCCCCCTTGATATTTGCAAAATATCCTTATCTGAACAAACTGTTCTTTGAGATACGGGTTCTAAACTGTTATATGTGTAGTAGTCATAATTCTTTGACATTAAAGTACAAGTCCTAAACTGATGTGTTTAGAAGTCTATATTCTTTATCATTGAAGACCGGGTCTTGAACTGTTTGTTCAAAAGCCATTGCTCTTACTACCCCTTCACTTGTGGTGCCTGCAAAATAGATTGAGTCGCTTTTGGTACCCACTGGTATTTGGGTCCATATTTGTTAATTGCAGTTCTTTTGGGAGTAATATAGTATGGGCCATACCAGTAATTAACAAAATTTTGACTTACAAAATCATTTGCTCCACAGTAAGAACAACAAATCTTCTTTTGAGCCAACCTGATAAGATGATTAGTAGAATAAATCGTATCAGGTTTGCCAAAAGATTTACCTTTATGTGCACTGTTCTTCTTGGCGTTTGATGTGGATGCAGATGATTTATCAATCTTCTTTTCATCAGAAGCACATTTCACTCTCCAGACCATCTTTTGCTGAGAATCGTGCTTTCTAAAATTTCCTGAACTATCAATAGATTTGACATAGAAAAGGTAAGTAGGACGAATCTGATCTTTATATTTAAAAATATTATCATCTGAATGAAAACAATGGATTATTAGAAACATTTGCAAAATGTGAACTTGAAGCTGTTTTGAATGAACATTCTGAAGCAGCTGAATCATTCATGGGTGATTGAGCAATTGTATTTGGACTTCTTTATGCTCTCAAATCCACCTTGAATAGGATCCCTTCAAGTTCTGTAATCTTGTTTGACAAACTGCTTCTTTCTTTAGATAATAGATCAAATTTCTTATGCAATTCAGACTTCGCATTCTTCTCCTTCAGAACATTAGTTGACAACTCAGATAATTTCCTTGTAAGTTTATTTATTTCAGCCTCAAACACTTTTCTTTCCTCTTCAAAATCTTTCTCTACAAATTTTCTCTGATCAGAAATTTCTTAAATATTCCAACATTCTTTTGCTCAGTTTTCTTCTTTTATTTTTCAAATTTGTCTCTTTCCATGATAATCACTTTCTCAAAATCTGTTACTTATTGAGAAAGTTTTGAACACTTGAGCTCAACAAATTTCTTCTCTTCAAAAGACTTTTTGGAAAACTCAGAAAACTTTTGAGCAAAAGGTTTTCTTTCTTTTTCAAAATCTTCTCTTTCTTTGGAAATATGCTTTTCCAAGACTGATATTTTCTTTTTCAAATTAGTATTCTGTCTTTCCAATAATCTTCTTTTCTCTTCAACCTTCTTCAGATCAACATTTGTTGATTCAAGTGCAGATATTTTCTCTTCAAAAACTTTGAACTTTTGTTGAAGATCAACTGATTCAGATTTCAGCTCTGTTGATTTCTTTTCTGCTGTCTTCAATTTACTTTGAAGATTTATTATCTCTCTCTCTTTTGACTTAATGATGCCTGTAAAATCAGATTTAGAATCATTAGGGCATTTTGAACATTATTTTTTTTTTTTTTTGTGAAAATACAACTTTTTCTTGCAACTCCTGAATCTGATTTTGAAGACTTGAATTCTGAATCTTCAATTTGTCTCGTTCAACTTCAATAGCAGGTATTTCTGGCATGTATGTGATTGCACAATCTTTAATTGACATTACAGTAGACATCTTGATATCTGAAAAAATGCTTGAAAATGATCGTTAACAAAAATCATAAAATTTTGATCACTATTAGAAATATGTCACTTTCCACAGACTTAGTACGGGGGTCCCGCTACCTGGTTAGTAGGTGGGGTCAAGGGGCAACACCCTTAGAGAAAAAAATTTGACAATTAAATCTCATAAGGCAACTTTTCAAAAAAAAAATAACTAAGTATAGAAGTCGCAAAGCACTGTGATGAACTTGTCGCAGAATGAAAACTTGTCGTAAAGGTCCAAGAAGTCACAAAGCATGGTGTGCAAGTTCTAAATTGTCGCAAGCTTTGGTCTGCGAGTTCTCAGTAGTCGCAAGCTTTGATCTGCGAGTTCTGAAAGAATTACTTGTCGCAATGCGTCTGCGAGTTCTCTTACTTAGAAATTTTATCAAGAAATAACTTGTCGCAGAAGGGAGCTTGTCGCAAATCACTTGTCGCAAAGCAAAGAGAACAAAGTCGCAAACAGTGTTCTACGAGTTTTTCAAAAATTTGACAAAATCTTCAATTTTTGATCACAAATTCTGATTTTTGCTTGCTCTGATACCAAATGTTAGTCCAAGATTTAAGCACAATCAATCAAGATGTAGTAAATGTGACAATTGAGATCAATCTAGAGAGATAGTGTAGAGAGAAAAAATGTAGATGTCATAGATCTAACAAGAGTTACATGTCTTACAAACAATACACTTCCTTACTAACACCTAACTACATTGACTAAACAAAGTAAACTACTTTGACTTTCACAAACATTACATTGACTTTAGACAACTTTGACTTTCTTTGAATTTTCTATTACAAAGACTTTTACACTTAAATCTTGAATACAATAACGCACTAACATAGGACGATAATCAAATGAGAACTAGAAAAAAGTTACAAACCTGAGAACTGATATAAATATATTTTTTATGACACTATGATTTAAGATATTGTTTCGCACATATTTGTGTTCACCTGTTAAAAAAGGACATGTGAAACTTTTTTTGGTTCACTTAGTGAAATAAAATATACACGTAAAAAAATATTCATATGGTGAAACAAATACATGCGAAACTATCACATTATTAAACTAATATATGTGAAGTAATATTTTAAATCCTACTATTTGATGAAAAAAAATGATGTAAATAAATATTTTTAAATCTGTTCTAGTTAATGCAAAATCCCTATCAAATCAAGCACTCTCAATCAATATTCAAGATGTAATAGTTTATAGATCTAGAGAGAGAAAATAGAGAGAGAAAGTCATTCAAGTCATATATCTCACAATAAGAACGTACTTACAAATCTTACAAGGCAAAAGGTATTTATACCCACTAACTAAACATAAAGACTTACAAGCTAACAGACTTAGTTGACTTTACACCTTTGACTTAACATATTAAATCTTGGATACAATATAATGACCTAATAATCTCCCCCTTTCTATTCAAGATTTAATAAAAAATTGACACTAGTCTTCAGCTCTTGATTCTTCAGCTTTTGTCTCTGATAACTTTGAACATTGAAGCTTTAACAATCTTTAGTCTTTCAGCCTTTGAAGAATATTGGAAAGTCTTTTTCACTTTGTATCTTTGAAAGTCAACATGTCTTGAACACGAATCAGAATTCTTGAAACTTTTGAAAATCCTTTGATCTTTGAAAGTTCTTTGAAAACTTCATCTTTGAACTTTGATACAGCTTTGAGGAATCTCTGAACTTGTATCTTCATCTCTTGAGATCTCTGGACCATTTTCGGCAAAACAAACTTTCACAAATCTTGATTTATCTTTGAATCATCTTCAGAACTTTCTCAAATCATCTTTAACAGAACTTTCAGAATTTCTTTCCAAGTCTATCTTCACTTTGACATCTTCTTGATGACTTTGAAATTGATCTTTCAGAAATATCTCGCCAATTTTGACATCTCAGCTTTGAAATTGAACTTTGTAAACTTCTCCCCCTTTTTGATGATTGTGAGCATCATGATCATCAAAACTTCATCAATTTCAACACTTTCTTTGATTTCCCCCTTTGTAATGTCTAACAATCTCCCCTTGATGATAATTTGACATTCTCCGCCCTTTGATCTGATTATCCGTCAATTCATGAAATGTATATATCCGAATCTTTTCAAATTCAGACATAATGAACAATGTAACCCTACTTCAACAGATGAAACAGTTAGCATGCATGTAAGTAGCATGGAGCCACTTTGTACAACAGATGTACATTGGAAAGGAGCTTTTATGATGATCACTCCCCTAGGGCTTCCATTGAATCATCGAAAAACCACAAAGGATTTTCTATGAATGTTATGACATGAAAACATATTCCTTGTGTGTACGTGAAAATGTAGAATGATTGAAGCTACTTAGCTTGATCAGACTCAAATTGTGTAAACTGTTGAGACATCAACATATATTACACGGACTCAATGTGCATGAAAGAGGTGCGAAGGTGGGGTAACTTTACTTCTTTTTCAATATATGAATCTTCCGAGTGAAGACTAGATAGCAGATATGTTGCGTCCCCAAAGAAAATGAAACATTTCTTTGTTAAGAAAGAAACGAGTGGCTGGTGGGGTTATAGCAAGGGTTGGCATGGGCTCACTGCCTTTTTCAATGATGGTCACCCAAGAATGTGAACCAATCAGTAGATGTGGCTGTCCGGCTCAGAAAGTGGTTGGTGTAGAGTTCTGATATTCTTTTAACTCTGATCTCACACCCTCTTTCTTTTAAATATTCAAGCTCACTTCTAACCAAACTCTATTTTCCATTTTTTCTGCTCCACACACTGAGAAAAACTCAACCAGATGAGTTATCTCCCCCACTCTTTGATTTTGACCCCTCACCCCTCAATCACTCAAGGATAACTTCCGGGGTAGGAAACACAACTTTACGTGAATCCATGGAAGTTCTTATAAGCTCACACATGAATCCCATGTAAGTCCTAAAAAGAATAGATGCTCAACAGTTTAACTTGAATAGTTAAGTACAAAGTGTATGATAACACTGTCAAAATGTATGCTCATGAGATTTGAGCAATTGGACTTTGAAGATTTCTCAAAACAAAGAAATTGAATGAATGAAGTGAAATCAAGAAAATTATTTTGAGAACCTGACAATGTATCAATCAGATCAAATAAAATGGTTAGGGTATCAAAGAACTAGATATTTTATTTATATGAACAAATATAAACAATTTTATCAATGAAGGCACAAATTTAGAAATGATGATTGATGCTTAACAACATTTGAAAGCAAACGAGAGTATTACCATCGAAAAATTGGTTCGTTATGAGATATGGTAATAACAAATTCAAATGAAGTACTGAACCGATGTGTATGAACACTTTACAGTATAAAGACAAGATAATACGCAAGTATTGATCTTTGAAAACACACAGTCAGTTAAACATTAAAGCTCAAAATTGAAAAACATTTAAAATCACACTTCTAAATTCATAAAATCTTTTGAGAACCAGAAGTGGTTTGAACATTTAAGAAAACGTTTTTCATGCTTGAAAGTTGTTATTCTTTCAAACAATCAGAGATCTAGGACAGAAGATATTTACCTTTAAGGCTCCCCCTCAAATCATGATAGAATGATATAGATCAGATAAGCTCCCCCTGGATATTTGCAAAATATCCTTATCTGAACATTGAAGAACGGGTCCTGATCTGTTGTAATCAGAAGCCATCACCTTTACTCCCCCTTATAAATTATGCATCTGAAATATGTCAGTGAAAAACAAGATAGAGGTCAGATACAACTCAATTTTGAATTGTAGATCATCATATCTTCCAAATATATTGTCAATGAAAAAGCACATGATAGAGATCAGATACAACTCCCTTTTGAATTGTAGACCGTCATATCTATCGGATGCAAAGTATTACAGGATTAAGGTCTTTTGATCACTAAAGTACGAGTCCTAAACTGTTGTGTTTAGAAGTCAAACTCCGTTGAAGTACGGGTTCTAAGCTGATTTACTTAGAAGCCATGGTCTTGACATTTAAGTCCGGGTTTTAAACTGTTTTGTTCAAAAGCCTAAGTTTTATGCTCCCCCTTAAACTTTGGGTGCCTGTAACACATATTTAGCTTTTGGTACCCACTGATATTTGGGTCCTGATGTGTTAGTTGCAATTCTTGTAGGGGCAACATAATAAGAACCATACCAGTAGTTGACAAAGTTGTTACTTACAAAGTCATGTGCTCCACAGTAAGAACAACATATTTGCTTCTGAGCAATCCTGATAAGATGATTAGTAGAATAAAACATATCAGAATTACCAAAAGATTTACCTTTATGCACACTGTTCTTTTTGGCATTGGATGTGGATGCAGATGCTTTGTCATTCTTCTTCTCTTGATCTGAAGAACTCTTTACTTTCCAGACCATCCAGACCATCTGATTTTTCTTAGAATTCTTTCCAAGAGATTTAACGTAGAAATTTGCTGAACCATCAACAGATTTGTCATAGAATAGATTAGATGGTCTAATCTGATTTGATTTGACAGTTTGTGGTTTGACACTTTTCTTTTTCAAAACATTTTTCTCATGAATAGAACTTGAAGCTGTTTTGAAAGAACAGACTGATTCTGTTGAAATATCAACAGTGATTGACTAATCACATCAGCTGTAATATTTTCTGACAAATTAACGTTTGCAGCTTCTAAGTCTTTTATCTTTTCGGATAAAATGTTTCTTTCAGAAGTCAATGTGTCAAACTTTATTTTCAAATCAGAGTTGGCCTTCTTTTCTTTTTGGACATCTAATGATAGAGTATTTATTTTGGATGCGAGCTTAGATATTTCCGATTCAAAATGTAAACGTTCAAGTTCAAATCTTTTTGTAAGTTCTTGGTTTATTAGAAATTTCATTGAATATCCCAACATTTCTCTTTTCAGGTTTCTTATTTTCAATTTCCAAAGACTTTTTCTTTTCTTGAAAAGCTTTTCTTTCTTTATCAAGTAAGTCTTGTAGAATAGAGATCTGTTTGCGAAGTTCAGTTGATTTGTCTTCAATAACTTTTATTTCCTTAGCAAATGTGTCTCTTTCAGTAATCAAAACTTTTTCAAAATCAGACACTTGCTTTGAAAGTTTAATACATCTAAGCTCAAAATTCTTTTTCTCTTGGTCAACTTTCTTAGAAAGTTCAGGTATCTTTTGAGTAAAGGATTTTTCCAGATCTGATTTAACTTTATCTGCTTGAAGGCTTGTTTTCAGATTAGCATTCTTCTTCTCCAGAGCAGATATCTTCTCTTCATAACATTCAACGAAAGCTTTCTGATTATCTTCCAAGTTAAAGATTTTTCTTATCAACTCTGTGTTCTTAGCTTCCTAACTCAGTATTTTCTTATTATTCATCCCAGAAGACTGTTTCAGAAGATCTTCATTAATAGTCTTTAATGCACTAACTTCTTCTTTTAGTGTGTTGCTTTCATCATAATATTGTTTTGTCTTCTTTGTGTAAAAATCAACTGCTAAAGCAAGATTTATGTTATCTAATTCGAGCTTTTTAATCTTCTCTTCAAGCTTAGAAAAATATCCCATCTTGAATTAGAAATCAACTTGATATGAATGATCATTCCCAAACAATTCAGAAAAATTTGCTAAAAGTCAAACTCAGATCACCACAAAATAATCTCAGAAAAATCCAATCTCTGGAACTCCCAAATCACTGAAACTTGTCTCAAATTTCTTGAACTTGAACTCGCATATCACCTGAAACTCTTAAAGCACACAAACTATACAATAAACTTGCAAACCCAACAATGTAACTAAAACTCACAGATCACTCGAGCTAAAACAGATTAAAGCTTTCAAACTGCATAACCTGAAACTCACAATACAAATGAGTTATTCAAAATAAACTCGCAAGTCAAATGATAATGTGAATTGGAAGTAGCAGACAACTTGAAGTTTCAACATTAAACTTGCAGACCACTTGATTTAAAAACACTTAGATAGCGCAAAACAAATGATTGAGATGGCGCAAACCAAGATGGTGCAAATCAAGATGGCGCAAATCAATATGGTGCAAATTGAATTCGAAACTTGCAGATAGAACAAATTAGAACTTGCAAATCACTTTTCCTAAACAAGCAGATCAATTGATTTAGAATACGCAAATCTAATTGGTTGGATGGCGCCAAACAAATTGAAAAACTGGAAAGCGCAAATCAGATTAACCAGACGGCGCAAAAGAACATGAATCCTCACTCGTCGCACAAATCACAAAACATGATTTTGGCTCAAAACAATTAATTGGGACTAGAACGATTGACGCAAATCAATTAATTTCGCAAGACACTTGAGCTCAGCGACCGTGGTCATGAGAGGACCGAGGTCATGAAGTGACCGGTGTAGAGAGGACCTGTGTTGACCGGTGTGGAGAGGACCGGTGTCTGTGCTGACCGGTGTGAAGAGGACCGGTGTCTGTGCAACTCGACCGGGGTTCTTGTTTAGAATCGCGCAAATTAAATGCCAGGCACAATCTTGATGAATCTAGCGTAAACTTGATGAAAATGGCGCAAGTGATAATGTTGTTGGCGCAAAATTGAAACCAAATGGATCATCAAACTCGCAATCCAGAGCCTTGTGTGTTCTTCATGAAATCACAGGCTGTTTGCGTGTTCCTCCTATCTGATTCACCAATCGATCCGAGAAGATTCAAAAATCTGCAAAATTGATTCTCAAAATTACAACAATATGATCAATTATTCTAATCGATCACAACAACATGAATCTATCAATCTAAAAACACCAATATGATATGAATTTAATCACAATTCTGTTTTTCAGAAAAATAATCTGCGTGAATCTGCATGAACTCAAAAATCCAAAAATTTCAAAAATTGAAATCGAAGAAGTGATTAATCTGTGATCTAATTGAAACAAGAATCATTCTAACATAGAATTCGAACACAATGAAATCATTTTCACAAACAATCAACAACAAATCACAGAAAATTTGATTTAACAGAGATGAATCTGTGTTCTTTAAACTTTCAAGAAAATCCAACTTTTTGATCCAAAATTCCAGAAATCGATCTAAATTTGTTGTGAAAATCTTTCTGAATTTGTTTGGTCTCGCTCTGATACCAATTGTTGATGCAAAATCCCTATCAAATTAAGTACTCTCAATCAATATTCAAGATGTAACAGTTTATAGATCTAGAGAGAGAAAATAGAGAGAGAAAGTCATTCAAGTCATATATCTCACAATAAGAACGTACTTACAAATCTTACAAGGCAAAAGGTATTTATACACACTAACTAAACACAAAGACTTACAAGCTAACACACTTAGTTGACTTTACACCTTTGACTTAACACATTAAATCTTGGATACAATATAATGACCTAACAATTCTCATTGGTTTATAATTTTTTTTTATGGTTCTTATTTGATTTATATATTGTTTTTTGAGAAGAAATTTATATTCTTACAGTTGGTGAAAAGATGGTATATGTATATTGGTAATTTTATAAAGTTATAAAAAACAATAAAATGAATACGAGTTTAACACTATTGGCTTCTCTTTCGGATGCTAAAATATAATACATTGAAATCTATATTAGTTGACAATTTAGGAGGTGTTTGGTTCTTTTTAAGCAATCACGATAATAATGGAAAATTAATGAGTCCGAAATAATAGGTCAATTATATTATATCAAATGAAATTACATTTTTTATTATTAATCTCATTTCTTATACTTTAATACTCCCTACCAAATACACCATTAAATATCTAAATCTTGAAAAATATCACCCCGTCCATTTTAAATACATTCAAATACTTAATGGTACATATGCTTTAATAATTAATTACATATTCTCAGGTCAGACCCTGGCCATGTGCAGCCCGTGCGACCGCACAGGGCATTAAAGCCCAAAGGGACATCAACTTTTCATCTATTACTAGCTTTGTGTTTAATAATTTGGGAATTGAGCAACTGAGCTTTAACTATAAACAACATGCCTTGTAACTGAGTATAGATTTAGACTTTAGTCTTTAGACCTTGTAACTTTTTGACTTTTGCTCTTGGCTTACTATGACACTAAGGGACCGTTTACCAAACGTTTACTCGGGTAAGCGTTTACCGATCAAATTCAACACTGTTACTTACTAGGTAAGATTTTGGTCCATCAAAACGGTATCGTATGCAACAATTTTATCGGTAGGCGCTAACTATGGTAAGTGTCTTTACCATCACTTACGGGATAAGACTCTCGCTCTTTGCCTTAGTTATTACCGATTGAGATTTTTGGTCCTTGCCATATTCTTCCGATAAGGTAATGTGACTTGTAGGCGCTTACCCAGGTAAGCGTTTGGTAAACTGCCTAATTTTAATGTAATTTACTATTTTAGTTAAAACTAATTATAGTTTTACTTGCCTTTTAAGTTCCAGTCTTCAAGATATTAAAGTAAAAGTTCTATTGTGATAATTTTAATTTGGAAAAGGGAAAATCGAAAAAAAAGGAAGCACGATCTTAATCCAAGTCTTAACGCTTCTATGCTCGACTAGTATTGCTTGGATATTTTTTGGTTGATATCATATGACATTAGACATGTTTCCTAGATCACAACCATTAGGTGATAAAAATAGAAAAAGAAAGAAAAGACAACAAGAAATTGCTAAATTTTTTAAGGATTGTTAAAATAGATATTTTGTTAGGCAAGAAATGTGTGTGAAAATTCCATTGAAAATCGTATGTTTCGTCGTTTCATTTTCTTATAAAAATTAGGCATAGGGGCATTTTTTAGTATTTTTGCACAGGACATCAAAAACCCTAGGACCGACCCAGCATACTCTACTGATAATATAAAAAAAATAAAGAAACTGTCCAATGTAGCATGTAACTAAAAACCACGCCATACATATTTTTGTAATAAAGAATTATGACGGTAAAGATAATTATAAATTGGATTTTAGTAGAAGGATAAAATATGAGGGCTAAATATTGTAAGAAAGTAAGAAATGAATGTTAAGGAAAATTTTATATGTAAATTATTGAAAAAATACATTTGAAAATGTATATGTGAACCCATATAATATCTGTAACGTCAGTTCATATTTAAAGATACATATGTGAACCCATATATACTGTTAGGTCTGATTTTATAGCAATCATTGTATTTATAGGTCTTGGTCTTATACAGTGTTTAGAATGCTTATCAGTGTTGTATCTGACCAAGGGTATTTAAGTCCCTTTGGTCTTGTTTTGTGTAAGAACTTCACACACACATTTACTGAATTCATACTTTGCGCATACTTTACTTTCTCTCTCTAAAGATTCTTAGATCTTGGACTTTCAATTGGTATCAGATCCATTTGAATCTTGAGAGATTTGAGAGTTTGTATTTTCGAATCTGAATTGGTGAATTAAATCGAAAATTTGATCGATTTTCTTGAAGTTTTCAAGAAAATCTCGTTTTCTTGATTTTTCATCAAATTTGGACATGTTTGTGGTTCAATTTGCTTGAATTTTGTTTTGTTGAGTTCGTATTTGATTGTAGATCATTTGTTATTCACAACAATTTTCAAAATAATCATGTTTTGAAGTCTGATTTTGTGAAATTGAAGTTTTCTGGAAAAACTCGTTCACGTACTGTTTCGTCAATCGAATTTGAGTTTTAGTGTTTTTTTAATCGAATTTGTTGTTTGAAGCTTGTTTAAAAGTTGTTTTCGATCATATATATGTGTTTTAGTTGGTTTAATTTCAAGGTTTTAATCGATCTTGCGAAAATTTCTTGACTTTGTTAGTTCGCGCCTCATTCATAAACTTTGCGCCTCACTCATATATTTTGCATAACAGTGTATTTTTGGTGGTCTAATTAGGGTGTTAGTGAATTTTCAGGTTTTCGGTTCTCTTTGGAAACGCAAAGCTACTTTTGCGTATCAAGTCTATAAAGTATTCCAGATTTGCGGCTCTAGCCTTATACGTAAACATCAGTTTGCGTATCACTCAGTATTCGAGAAGTTCTTCTTTGCGCGTCTCACTTCACACGAAAAGCTCTACTTAGCGTTTCAAGTTCAACCCGCAAAGTATTATTTTTCGCTTCTCTTCTCAAACGCAAAGTGTTATCTTGCGTTTCTAGTTGACAACGCAAAGTTTCGATTTGCGTATCACTCTTGGAACGTAGAACTTCAATTTGCGCGTCTCCCTGACTTAGATTTAAAAAAAAAAGAGTCTGGGAATTTTTTTTTTGTCATCTATGGATTTTGAAAATTTTGGCTTTCAAGCTAAGTTCTACACGAGTGACCTCATGATGTCACTAGGTACAGAAACTCGTCCTCCGGTCCTACTTGACGAAAACTAATTCACTCAATGGCAAGATAGGTTCTTAAATTTCATCGAGCGTCAAACTAATGGAGATAACATGATGAAATCTCTTACTGAAGGACCTTTCGTAAAGCCTAATAAAGAGACTTCTCCAACAACTGAAGAGGCTTCACGAATGAAAGCTGATCGAGAGCTGAAAGCTAATCTGATGCTGGCTTTACCAAACTCTGTCTACAACCGGGTTGATCACTGCAAGGATTATCCAAATCTGTTGTGGGCACGATTGGAAAATATAATGCTTGGTTCTTCGGTCGCAACTCAGCTCCGACATACTCGATTCATGAACAACTTTGAGGAGTTTAAGGCCAAAGACAATGAGTCTATAAAGAGTGTTTTCGACAGATTCCGCGCAGTGCTGAATGATCTTCGAAAGATAAATGTGATCAAGACAGAGCTTGAGACGAATCTGAAATTCCTCAATGCTCTTCAGCCTGAATGGAACAAATCATGTCATAGAATGAGGAATGACGTTCGGATCTCAACAATGCAGATTCAAGAACTGTATGAGATTCTGATGACTGGTGAGAGCTTGGTGCTTGAAAAGAAGGCTAAACTGGACAAAAAGAACAAGAAGACAGTTGATCCGGTTGCTCTCCTCACGAAGCAACTGGTTGAACAAGCGTTGTCTGATAACGCTTACACCGGGTCAACTGAAGATGATGGCGAGGCATTACAGAAAGCGATGATCCTTCTCTCTCAGCATTACCAAAAGAAGGTCCAACCGAGATCGAATTCCAACTCTTCTCGCTTCACTTCCGACTCTACAATCAAAGTGCCCGAGCCAAAGATTGCATCTTGTTATAACTGTGAAAATCCAGGCCATTACTCAAAGGAGTGTCGAGCGAAGAAGGTTAGGGACCCTGCTTACTACAGGAAGAAATTGGAACTAGCAGAAAAGAGAGATAACGGAACTGCTTTGCTGGCCGAGGAAGAATTCTGGCTGGATCACTCTGACGACGAAGCTGCAAACATTGAGATCACCCATTTGTGCTTAGTCGGAGATAATCAGTCAGTTGATTCTGAAACTGATGAAGATGAGGTATATTAAGAGTTTGATTACAATTTCATATCTTCTCAGTTGAATATCATGATAACTGCTTTATCTGATTTACGTTTAAGGTTATTATCTGAAAAGAATTTAAATTCAGAAAAGTCAGATTTGATTGACAAACTGAAAATTTCTTTGAAAGATGAAAAATCTATTTTAGAAAATTCTAAAGACATCTTTCAAAAGAAATTGGATGATTTGGAAAATTCAAATAAATCTTATCTTGAATCTTTGACGTCTATGACTAATTTAAAAGATGAGTTTTCAGATAAAATAAATAAGTTAGAAGAAAAACTTTATCGAAGAAACCAATCTGAACAAACAATTTTTATGAACAAGCCAAGGAGTGAAGAAGCTTTAAAACAAAGGTGGGGACTTGGTTTTGACAATCCTCGTTGTTTAAACAAAGTGATAAACGAAGTTCCTACTTTATATAAATACGATTATCTAACTCTTGCACACTATGCTCCTCAGTTCAAATTTCATTGGACTAGTGAAAAGGAAGTGTTAGATCTAGAAAATGAGAAAAAGGACAAATAATAAGAAAATCGAAATTCCTTTTGTTTACACAAGCGAGAATGCAAAATATTTTCCTGAAAAATCAAGAAGAGGAAGAAGAATTTTAAATGATATATCTTCTATTAAATCTTCAATGTCTGATGATTTTATTATGCACCTGATACTGATAAGTAAAATATTTCTCCACTCATTTATGATTCGATGAAATATACTCCTCCGTTAGTATTAGAAGGAAAAATCATAGATCTTGAAGATCAGATAGAAGATCAAAATATTTTGAAGAAAATTGAATCTGATATTATTCTTTCTTTTATGACTTCTAGTCTTGAAGAAAATTTATTTTCTCAAAAATCAGATTCTATTTCTAGCCTTTCTTCTGATTCTAAGGAAAACAAAAAGGAAATTTCTAATTTTAAAATCTTTTCTCAAAATAATTCAGACTCCGAGGCTCATTCAGATTTATTAGTTGATCAGATTGGTTGCTTAGATAAATTTATTTCTTCTGATTTAAATATTTCGTCTAAAATTCTTGATGATTATTTTACGCTAAATGATCAATATTATAAACCTAAGCGTAAAAGAAGACGGTCAAAGAAGTCGAAGAAACAAGATACAGTTATTTATGGCTGTTCTAATTCTTCTGATATAATTCTTACAGATAGGACTTTGAGCACTCGATCAAAGAAGCAAATCTGGAGAAAGAAGCGGACATCTGATGAACATATTTTTGATGAGGATAAATGTGTAGACAAACATTATAACAGTGATTCATTTGCTAAATGTAATAAAATTTCTAAATACTCTATAAAGCAAATGATTCGAATTTCAAAACATGTCTCATGTTCTTCCTCAGATTCTAGTTCTGATGATTATGCTTTCTCTTCTGATAGTTGTGATTATTTCTCTGATCTTTATCTGATTCAAATTTGCAGGCATCACATGTTAAGGGGGAGTAATAGATCTTTGGCTTCTGAGTAATTCAGCTCAGGACCCGCACTTCATAGACATCGACTTCTAAACACAACAGTTTAGAACTCGTTCTTCAATGATTTAGCTTCTGACTTAATGAGATACTGTGAGTACATCAATTTTAATTCCGCTGCATTTATATCTGATTATGATGGTATTCTAGTTTTTCTCAATGTTTCAAGAATCTGAGCTTGTTTATCTATCTCATGAATTTGTATTACCCAAAATTTTCTTTTAATATGAGACACAAATTTATTTTCTTTAATGAAAAAGATGAAATAGTTGAATTTTATTTCGTTCCAACTAAATATCTATTAAAAGTTTAAATCTTTACAAATTTTAGTCTATAAAGTAAAAGTTTTACAAATTTTCTTTCTTTTGAATAAATTGTGTGTCTAGGATAAATTTTCAAGTTGCTTTGTTATATTAAAGTTTTATATGGTCAAATTTCATATCTTTTAAAAGTCGAAAAGTCAACAACATATTTGAAACTTTTTTTTGTGTTTTAAAGTGGTGTGATTCGGAATATTTATAGTTTAATTTGCTTAGGCAATACTAAACGATCAAAACTTTAGATTGGATTGAAAATATGGACTAAGCACTTTTATGTAAAACTATGTGATTGAGATGAAAATTTATAAAGTACATAAATCTTTAAGTTTAAAAGTTTGTACCTGTGACCTTTCTGGTTTGGGAAAGTAAGTTCCTCGGGATGCTTGTCATCTGGTCCCCTAAGGTCATTTGGTCTGGGAGTGATCGAACAGAAATCCTTCTATAGAATCAGATCGAAAGTCATGTTTTACTGGTATGAATGGGTTTAGAATATGTCGATGTAGCCTTTCTGATCCGGGAAAGTAAGTTCCAAGGGGTGCTTGACACCTAGTCCCCTAAGGCCAACTGGTCTGGGAGCGGCTGACCCAAATCCTGCAATAGGGTCAGATAGAAAGTTACGTTTACGACATGTTCTTTACTTAATAAACTTTTTGATCAAAAGATGCCAAAGTGCACACGCTTAAAAGATGCCAAAGAGCACACTCATGTCATGATGCCAATGTGCACAATGCTAAAAGATGCCAATGAGCACACATCTCATGATACTTGGTGATATGTTTGAGTTGCGATAAATCTGTAAATTTATGAATATCTTAATTCTTGATGGCTTAGTGTGAGTACATGCAAAGTTCTCTATAATATTTTTAGAATTGCATTTTCTTGAAGCTAATTGAAGATTTGCATGCAAGCACACTGAATAGATTGATGAATGATTTTGAAACTGAACATGTCTTAACTTCATATGCAATGAAACTTGTTTCTGTATCCAAAAACACATGCTTGATTTCAACTGATTGATAAATATTTGAATTTTTACTAAGTAGAATTTAATTTGTTTAGTGTTTAAAATTTTATATGTTTAGTCGTTTCAAAATTTATATTCAGTATGTTTTTCTTTATACATAAATATTTGTTCTTTATGTTCTCATAAATATATTTTAATGAGTTTATGCATTATTCAAGGGGAGTGAACAAAGAGAATATTTTTCAAAGATTATATCTGTTTTTAAGGGGGAGTATCTGATTTTTTTTATATGAATGCTAACTTGAATTGTCACATCTAGTGCATTTGTGTAGGGGGAGTCAAAAAGTTTAAAAAGGTAACATTTTTATGAGTTTAAGTCAGCTTTGCGCATTCCGTTGGTCACGCAAACCTTGTTTTGCGTATTTGCGTATCCTTCGTGAAACGCAAACCTCTTCATGAAACGCAAACCTTGGTTTGCGCAACCAACGTGAAACGCAAATCTTCCCTGTTTCTTTGATTTTGCAGATCTTACGCTGTCTCGTCTCCAACATTCACATGACCAAGTTGATCAAGATCATCTAGGTCATGAGGGGGAAAAGTCTAGGAGAAGTTTAAGTGACAAAGAGCACAAAAGTTTATCTACTGATCAAGATTCGCTCAAAGATTCTATTCTTTTAGTCATATCAATTCTTTTGCTGTTTCTGCTCCGAACACTACAGTTCATTCAAGATTATTCAAAAGAGGTGTATCATTTAGAGCTCAAGCCACAAAGACAATCTCAATCTGAAAGATGCTGAGAAGAAATTTTTTCTTAAAAGTCAGAAAGCTTCTTAAAGTCGCTTTGTTGGTCCGTGCTGTTATAGAAGACAATTTTTGAAGACGAAAGCGCCAATGATTACTAAGGGGGAGATTGTTAGGTCCGATTTTATAGTAATCATTGTATTTATAGGTCTTGGTCTTATACAGTGTTTAGAATGCTTATCAGTGTCTGACCAAGGGTATTTAAGTCCCTTTGGTCTTGTTTTGTGTAAGAACTTCACGCACGCATTTACTGAATTCATACTTTGCGCATACTTGTCTTTCTCTCTACTTTCTCTCTCTAAAGATTCTTAGATCTTGGACTTTCATATACAGGGTTGGGTTTCATGAGAAAACCACAAAAAATGGAAGATTGAGGAACACCATAATAACCATTCATTTGTCTGCTATGGACACGTGCATAAAATGCACACGTGCATAGAAAGTAGGAAACATTTTCAATTACGTTAATGCACATGTGCATACCACACTAACTAATGGTTATTAGGGTATTCACAAGAGTTCCATTTTTTGTGGTTTTTCCTCAACTCAAGTCTCTCTCTCTCCCTCTGTGTATATGTATATATATATATATATATATAGACGAATGATCGTGTGAGAAGCGTGAAGTGGATCTGAACCGTTGATCACTTTTAATCTCAAGCCACCCATAAATCGCGCTTGATACGAGATTGATTCGGTGCATCTTATCTCGATGCATCTCATCCTAACGTGCATCCTACCGTTGATAATCACTTCTCACGCTTCGCACACGTTAGCTCAACTTCTCACCAAACCCAATCATATATACATATATATATATAGGGAGAGGTTCAATTGATAAGTGCTAAAAATATGAGAAATAGAGAAGTGATCTTAAACCATTAATTCGGTCAAGATCGACGGCTTTGACCGAGAATTAGGGGATAATTGCTTCCATGGTCCACTCCCGTGTTCCTCACATTGTTTATTATTCGAAGGGTATTTTTGTAAATTATCCAAACGCATTCATATATGAACGCATGAGTTCAGATATGAATATCACTTTTTTTTTCTTTTTTTTAGCCGTGTGTGTTCATATATGAATGCATGCAAAAAACAGAAGTTCATATATTAATGTTA
This sequence comes from Arctium lappa, assembly GCA_023525745.1. Taxonomy (NCBI): domain Eukaryota; kingdom Viridiplantae; phylum Streptophyta; class Magnoliopsida; order Asterales; family Asteraceae; genus Arctium; species Arctium lappa. The sequence continues at coordinate 92,810,590 of CM042048.1, forward strand.
GTAGACGTTCATATATGAATGTCACTATTTTTTTTGCACGTATTCATATATGAACGCATGCATTCATATATGAAGGCATGCAAAAAACAGGCGTTCATATATGAATGTCACTCTTTTTTTTGCATGCATTCATATATGAACGCATGCATTCATATATGAAGGCATGCAGTCAGTGTATATGTAAAAATTACGAACATTCATATATGAACGCATGCATTCATATATGACTGCATGCCTTCATATATGAATGTTCGTAATTTTTATAAAAACACTGACTGCATGCCTTCATATATGAAGGCGCACGTGTTTTTGTCAAAGTTACGTAAATACCCTTATATTTTTGGAAGAGCCGTAACTTTTGACCAGTCAAAGCCGCAATTTTTGACCAGTCAAAGCCACAATTTTAGACCAATTAAAGGCGATCTTGACTAAATGGGTGGCTAAGATCACTTCTCTATTTCTCATATTTTTAGCACTTCTCAATTGAACCTAACACTATATATATATATATATATATATATATACATAGGAAGGATCATGCGAGATGTTAAACATTTGGAAGAAGGTGAGAAATGTGATATCATATATGATTACACGGCCTGTGGTTGTGCTTAATCATATATGATTAAACGTCTATGTATTGTCAATTTAACTTGTGTTTAATCTTATATGATTAAGCTTGTGTATCATATATGATATCATACTTCTCTCCTTCTCGCAAAATGTTTAGTTTGTTGTTTGAACCTGTACGTGTTCGGTGACAAAAATAAGTTTTAGGTTGTGAACTGGTGGAGTGTGCCATGTGTCCTAGACATTTATGGTTATTCATCATGAATGGTGTATCAATTTATCATGGATCATGAATGTTGTATTATTTATCATGAATGGTGTATTATTCATCGTAAATGGTGTATCATTAATCAATAATGGTTCACGAACAGGGGTGGAGCCAAAAAATTTATCTAGAGGGTGCCTAATTTTTTCTAAGATAGTTCACGATTTCAAGGTTGAGAAAACCCTTTTAAGTATATTTGTTTTTTAATTAAGTACTTGTCCTAAAAATAGTTGAAAAGAAGAGATGAAAAGCATGAGTGACCTAAACAATATAACTATGTTTATATTTATACAAACGAACACAAGATGTGTGTAGATAACCATACAAATAAGAAAACCCTTTGAAAATACATGCAATTTATCGTTAAAAAATGTCTGCATTCGACAAAGTAACATGCTTATTTTAGAACCTCTAGAAAACTTCACATTTATGAAAGGAGTAAAAAGAAGAATTTGATATTAATAAATAAAGTCTCAAGTGGCTAATTGAGGTTTGGAACTATATTAGTTTTTATTTTTGAAATTTAAGGGGGAGCCAATGCCACTTCTAGCTCCAAGGTGGCTCCGCCCATGTTCATGAATGTTCACCTTCATTATTCATGATGAATGTGGACACACGGGACATGTGTTGCACTCTTTTTTCCCCGAATTCACAGCCTAAAATCGATTTGCAACTGAGTTTTTCTATATATATGAGAGGCCTTCATTTGGGGACCATAAAATTGGGATAAACTTGAGTGCCGGTGCATCATGTGTGATATATCACATGATCTTTTTCCATCCATAGTTTAGATTAAGTATATTGATTAACATATATATGTTTCAGAATGTGATTGTTTCACATATATTTGTTTTACAATGTGAATTTTTTTTATGTGTTTGTGAGACAAAAAATACAACTAAAAAGTTTTAACATTGTGAGCCAAATTAATATGAAACAAACACATTGTGAAACACACACACACACACACACACATAGATTTGGGTTCCGATGAGAAGTTGAGTTAATGGTGAGAAGCGTGAGAAGTGGTTATCAACCGTTGGAAGAGAAATGGATGCACATTAGGATAAGATGCACAAAGATAAGATGCACCATTGAACACCCTAAAAATAGGGGTAAATTTAAACATTAAAACTTACGAAATATGACGTCTAAGATGGAAAATCACCCAAAAAGGGAAATGTCAAATAGCGTTTATAACAACTATGAATGGACATTAAAGTCAACAACCTGCTAATCTAAATAATCGTATCTAGATTAAATGTTTGTCGTTTCAATCTCCCAAAATATCTATGGTTTCTGTACGCCATGTCTCCAAAAGTATCTATCCCAAAAATGCCATAATGGCCCAATGCTCTTCCCTCAAACCTTGTTCAACCCCGCCGCTAAAGGAACATGTTATACATGTCATTTTAAGAAAAGTGTTAGACTTTCGCATAGTGAGTTCAAATAATTATAAAACAAAGAGAACATTTTATTGCTAAAATATTTTGATAACAAGAGCTTATTATTAGTCGAAACCACATTTACCCTTATAAGGGATCAAGGTTTCACAAAGTAGCGGGGGAGACCCGGTTTACCATTGCTAGTGACGGAATACAAAGTAAGTCACACTACGATGTTATAGAGCTTCTATTATAGCACCATTGGTTATCGAGTTCAACCACCCACGGTCTATAGTTCGAGCTCCCACTGATCTAAGAAGGACTCATTCGCTAGAAGTCAAGTATTATGGGTCACATGGTAGCCGAGTTCAACGACCAACGGTCTATAGTTTGGGTTCCTCGGTGATATAATTCCCATGTCTAGACATGAAGAGGTCACAAACATCTCTTCTCCTAAAATGGTTGACTAGTGCCTATAGATCCGTTACACTATAATCAAGTCACAACGATATAGTCATAATGTGCTACTCTAATGCCTTTTGAAATTTAACATGAAGTTGTTTAACCATAAAATATTCAAAAAGTCCCTTTTTATTTCATCATCATGGCTCCCTATAAATCAAATAGTTCTTGATGGTGGAAATTCACTAAAACCATCTTTGAAATGCGATTGAGATATAAGAAAACCACATTTAAGGTATTGCCATCAAATGTTCATTTATTCCAAACCCTAGTTTAAAACTAGGGTTTCTCCAAAATTCCATTTACATATAATGGGACCACAATCATCATAAAAATCCTAGCTACATATTCAAACCATTTTTCACACACATTTGACATTTTAACATAAATCACCAAAACCTCAAAATCTCCCAAAATCATGTTTTAGGTCAAACTTTTGGAAATCAAAATAAGTTAGTGTGGAGATGTATGGAAGGTTAATCAAACATATTTTGACATGTATAAAGCTTTAAATGTGATGATGATCTCACAAATTAGGTTTTATTAGAAAAATCTAGAAAATCCTAAGTGAAGCTTGAAGTTGAAGATGAATATGGAAACCTTTGCTATCTAACTTCTATCCTTGAAATTGGTGGAGTAATGAAACTTCAAGACTTGAGTATTTGAGCATTAAATACTACAAAAACCACCATAAACGAGGTTAGGTGTTCTTGGGAGAGTTTAGAGAGAGTTGGGAGGAAAATGTGAAGTGCACAATGAATAAATGCAGAAAATGCTGTTTTTGACAGCCCTTCTTCCCCTGGTGCGACATTGCCAGGTGACAATGCCATGGCAATGTTGCTTGGCATTTTCTACAACTCCCCCAACTTATGTTTGCTGCTACATAGCCAGGTGCGACTATGACACTGTCATAGTTGCCATGCATTGTAGCCGGGCTCATACCAAGTTTCGAAACTCGACTTTTTTTAACACCAAGACCCTTACCGCATGAAATGATTTCTTAACATAAATCCTACCATTTATAAGATACAATGATGTACGGGTTGACTTTTACTTACCAAAAATTCTGGGCATTTCAATCCTCCCCAACATGGAAACGATTTCGTCCTCGAAATCTAAGCTACACGAACAAGTGGGGGTATTTCCGCTTCATGTCATCCTCAGCTTCCCATGTCACACTGGCCCCACGATGATGTTTCCATTGTACCTTGACCATAGTGACCTCCTTGTGGCGAAGTTTCCGGGATTTTCTCTCTAGGATAGCATCGGGTTCCTTCACACAACGATTACCCTCATACACTGTTATCTAAGAGAGGGGAATGACACTTTCCTCTTCCAGCAAATACTTCCGAAGATAACAAATGTGGAACACATTATGGATCCCACTCATTTATGGCGGTAACTCTAATTGGTACACTTGAATCCCCACACGTTTGAGCACCGTGGTTGGTTCAAGGAAACGAGGACTCAACTTCCCGTGCTTTCCAAACCGGATTTCCCCCTTCGAAGGGGACACTTTAAGCATCACACGGTCTCCCACTTGGAATTCCATCGGCCGTCTCTTCTTGTCGGTATAGCTCTTTTACTAATCTTGTGCCGCTTTCAACCGTTCCCGAATGCCTCTCACTTTGTCGGCCATTTCTTGCACTATTTTAGGATCGGCGAATTGCTTCTCTCCTACTTCAAGCCAACACATGGGAGTTCTACACTTTCGCCCGTATAAATCTTCAAATGGTGCCATCCCAATACTCTAATGGTAGCTATTATTATATGTGAACTCCATAGGTAGGTGAGAGTCCCAACTACCCTCGAAGTCGATTATGCAAGACCTTAGCATATCTTATATCATTTGAATCTCCTCTCACTTTGGGCGTCGGTTTAAGGATGGTAGGCCGTACTCAACTTCACTCTTGTACCAAGCTCTTTCTGCAGGCCGTCCCAAAAGTTTGAAGTGAGCCGACTATCGCAATCCGATACAATAGACAAGGGCACTCCATGCCATGAAACCACTTCATCGATGTAGATCCCAGTTTCAGTGCAATCAACAGATATAAGAACAATGATGAACAAAATATTGGCCACAACAACTAGTCATATGATTGATATAAACTTTAAAGGGCTAAGGTTTACAGAGAGAATTTTTGATAATAATATGTAAACCTAACGACTAGTAAACTCAATAATGAATTTCTAACTTGACAAATGAAATAGAAAATAACTTTAAATACTCGGGCTCGCAGGCCTAATGGGCTTATGGGCTTTAAGGCCCAACAAGCTTACAACTATTACAACTTGTCACAAACTACCCTGAACTTCTATTTAACATTGAAAATGGCCCTAACAATCTCCCCCTTTAAATAGAAGTTGATAGTCACGCCAGTTAGGAACGTAGATTTTTCGGAAACGAAAGCTGATCTCGAAATATCTAATCTGAGTTCTGTACTCCAGTCGCTCTTCAATTTCACCCAGTGCTTCAAGAACAAGTGCCTTGTATTTAGGATCCAAAAGCTGAACCCCTTTTTCAACTTTATCAAGTGCACGCTTCAACTTGTCTTTCAGCAACATCAACGTACCATCACAGAATCTGGCAATCTGATTGAAACGAATGAAATGCATAATTCCTTTGTCATTCACATAGGTCATGCCAAACTCTGGAAACTTTATCACTGTAAACGCAGGTACATTCTGGGTATCAGACGGAATCTTCAAATCAGGCTTGAGCAGATTAATCTTTGGCTGGTTGCTTTCTAACCCGATCTGAAAATCTTCCACCGAAGCAAGTTTCATTGCACACTTCATGTATCTTTTCACTGTTTCTAGAGCATCAATGACTTCTCCGGGTTTGATAGTTCTGGTCTTTAAGTCACGTAAGATATACAGCAGATCTTGTGGCTCCAAGCATGGAAAATCAGCATCAGAAAAGCAATATTGTTGACCATCTTCTCTAGTAACCATAAAGTCCGTATACTTGACCTTCATAAAGTAGGCAGGTATAATCTTATCAACTGATACAATCCTGAGCTTCGTCTTGGAGTACTTGTGCTGGAACTTTCGGTATACGAACACAAGTTCACGCTGTTTTTCTTTGTTTTTCACTGACTGTAGACCATGTATAACAACTTCATCATACTTTCTGATCCAGTGGGCAAATATCCTCTTCTGACTTTCTTCGAGGAAAGGAACTTTTATTCGGACTCTTTCCCACTTGGATGGACGAGCTGGAGTTGTATTGACTGGTTCTCTAACTGGTGAAGCTGGAGGAGATCTCTCGGGAATGACTGTATCAGAAAATTGAGGGTGATTAACTGGATAAGTCAATAAAGGAATCACGGCAGAAGACTGATCATCTGGATGCAGTATTTCATCAATTTCTTCTTGCATTACCACCAGAGCTCTTTCAGAATTTGCACATTCTTCTATCGTGTCTGTTACTTCATACGGATCTAGTATTATCGTCCAATATTCAGGAACTATCGGAGAATCAAATTCAAATTCCTCAGGCTTTTCAACCGTCGGATAATCATATAGTATCAGATCTGTCACTGGTTCCCGTTCCTGTTCCTGTTCCTGCCTCTGTCCCTCTGTTCTTGTACCCGAACCCGTACCCTGTTCAAGCTGTTCCGACTCCAATACATGAGACTCCGGCTCAGATCGACGTTGGCGCTTCTCCCCCTCATGGTGATCAGGATCATCCTGATCATCATGTCGGCGCTTGAGCCGTTCTGCCTGGCCACGGCAGGTATCTTCCACTGCTGAAAGGTGTTCAGTCAAAACAGCTACGGTTTGCTGAAGTGACTGAAGCATGACTTGTTGGATCTGGAAGGCTTCGGCAGAAACGATAGGTTGGGGTGTAGGTGGGGTCGGTGTAGATGCTTGAGAACGAAGTAAGGATAACAAATCGGCATCCTGGGTGGGTTCGGTTTGAGATTGGGCTATAAGTTTGGCGAGAAGGATAGATTTTAGTTCAGGTATGGACAGATCCGCAGCTGATAGAGAAGATGGAATAGATGTGGTCTCCGGCTCAGTTGCTGGACCTTTGCCTTTGACCATGCGTTTGATGTTGTCCAACTCCTCCGTCATCATAGATTGGACAGCCTTTAGGGCGCCGTCCATGTATTATTTTGAGACAAACTCAGTTTGGGTAACGCCGAGGTCACTTAGACTTCCCGTTGTAGCTACGACTGTAGAAGTCGAGCCGCCTACGTTCACGGTTGGCGTGATGATAGCCGTGGTAGGACTTCCATCCAATCCTCGTAACCTACCCGAAGGTGGGTTTACTATGGATGTTCCAGCCGGGCCACTTAGGCTACCGGCGATAGTCGAAAACGGAATCTGTGTCCTAGGAATGGCATGTATTACAAATGGATCTAGACTCCGTGCAGGCAAAGAAGGCGAGAACGGGGGCAGCTGTTCTCTTGTTTCAATATCGGCACCCTCCAAGTGAGAGCCCGATAGCGTATGTGCTAAATCCCCGTGATCATGTGAAACCACCATCTGTTGAGAGATGGTGGAGTGGCTTGGTTGGGCGTGCAAGTGCGCCGCTAGGTCCACGGCGGCTTCTTCAATACCCAGTCCCAACACATGAGACTGGGTAGCAGATGTGGCTACCTGGATAGATGTGGCTGGGGGGGATACAACCGAAGATGGTTGTCCCATTACTCGTGTACTCTCAGAATGTAGCTTACTCCGCCTTTCCCTCACACAGCTCACCTCTTGATGTTCAAGTAATACTCCCTCCGCTCTCCTTATCTCTCCGGATGGGGGCTGATTATCGTCACCATCAGAGTCAGAAGACTCTTCATTTGGTGCCGATGTTGCGGTTTGGGTTTCCTTGGTGTCGGAAGTGGCTGATGTTCCTTCCGTAGCAGCGACAGAAGAGGACTGAACTTGAACGGCTTCAGAATCTGTTGCCTCTTCTGTCATTGGAGTATCTGTTGTTGGTGGCGAAAATGGTTGTCTCGATGAACTTGGCTGGCTCGTTCCAACGGCACTGCCCACTCCAGTTCCCCTCATGATAATGGCCCTCGACACACCCTGTCCGGAAGCCCCAGCTATCCGGACGCTCCCACCTCTCGTTCGTGGACGCGGACCCTCACGTCGCTCAGGTCTCGCTCCTTGGGCAGGTCCTGCCGGTCCTGGCCGGACCATAGGAGCTGGGAGGTTGTGTGTGTGCCTATAAGCTATCACACTCAGTGCCGTGGGACGAGCATGGGCTAGTACCCCGACTGGGATTTGTCGGGCGACAACACCTTCTGGGTCAGCACGGGAAGGAATCTTCCTGGTTGGATGTTGTGGGCACGTCGGGTGGGTGGAGCGGCACCGTATCTCGGGATACAGGTTCATGTAGTTCCAGATGATTATCTGTAGGAACCGCATGAAGGGGACGAAGTTTGACCGCCGAGATGCAGTCGACCGAACTCTCTGAATGAGGTCAAACCATAGAAGGTCGGCATAGTCGACGTGGCGATTGAATGCCACCGCATGAAAGATGCGTAGAATCGGAGCGCTCGTCTGATCAATGCCTTTCGTTATAGACGAAAGACACCGATTGATATAAGTGAACAGTGTGTACCATAACGTCGATAGATGTTTGCGGTTAAAGGTTGATGGTATGCGGAGTTCTGCGCCGTATCCCAACGAGAGAAGATCGGTGCACAATGTAGCATCTGAGACAAGCGGGTCGAAGTCTTCTTGGCCAGCTACAGATCCGGCGGTCGGTAACCGAAGAAATTGGCAGAATAGATCACTTGTGAGAAGCACTGGTGTGTGATCTATCCGACCTTCAAAATGGAAACCGCCATCGGCTTCTAAGACATGAAGGGAACGCCAGAATTGCTGTAGGTAAATGATTGGAACGGTGGCTGTTTCTGTTAGAGCATAGGAGAGTGGATGGCCCCTTAGTATCTCGATGATGACCTGATGTTGAATGGCGAGTTGGGTCACATCGAGATGGTAGTTATTTGCTGTAAGTGGAAGGAACTGATCCTCGGGAATCAGTTCCGCATCTGTGATTGGATCAATCGCCGGTGGCTGATTTTGAGCCATTGTACCTGTGAAGAAGTAATCGATTAGTACACAAGTTTGGAATAAGATAATAGCCGTTGGAGTTATACAATCATGATTTAGATCACACTGGTTAGTAACTCCAAACATTGGAAGAGCAAACCCTACTCGTGAATTAGGGTCAGTCACCAAGGCGCGCAGACTTGCACCAGTTCATAGAATCATCAAACTTCCTCAGAAACACACATAAGTCCAAGTATGACAATAAGCACCAACACCTTGGATTCGACCGGATTAAAGCAAGACAGGACAAGGCATTCGACCGGAGGTCTATTAGACCGGATGAATGTGAGATCGGATGAGGTGTTCGACCGGATGTTACTAAGACCGGATCAATGTTTGATCGGATAAGGTCTTCGACCGGAGGTCACTAAGACCGGATATGGACTTCAACCGGATAAGGTCTACGACCGGAGGTCACTAAGACCGGATAGGGTCTTTGACCGGAGAAGGTCTACGACCGGAGGTCACTAAGACCGGATAGGGTCTTTGACCGGAGAAGGTATCCGACCGGAGGTCACTAAGACCGGAGGACACTAAGACCGGAGGACACTAAGACCGGAGGAGATCTTCGACCGGAGGTATCATTTGACCGGAGTAGCCTTCGACCGGGGGAATCTTCGACCGGGGCATAACCCTCGATCGGAGTATACCCCCGGAGAAGATCAATCGACAACTTACAGACGTCGTAGACGACGCCGAAGAACACCCAAACCGATGAAGCAATGGAGAATCGTTCGTTAACAGATTGAAACATCTAATAAACCAAAGACAAGTTACCTGATCGATGGAAGGTTGAAGAAGTCGAAGGTGTTCGGTCGAAGTGTGGTTTCGGTCGAAAGAGAGGTCCGGGCGAGAGAGAGATTTAGACGATAGAATCAATCGAATGAGGAAGAATATCGTTCGACCGGGGTTTATAAACCCCCGAAGGTGGCTTGGGCTTGGGCCGAGTCTGGTCTTGGACCGGGGGGGGGGGCGGGTAGACAATGGGCCGAGACTTTGGGCCGAGACAAACCAAACAAACAAACCAAACCAAGAAACAAATAAGAGTAAACCAAACCTTAATGGACATATTTTTGGAGTTTTCGGAGATATATATATAAAAAAAAATAACTCAAAATAAACTTAAAGGGAGAGAAAAAAATAAACCTAAGGAGAGAAGAAGAAACATAATTAAAATTAAAGATAAAGGGCTTAAACAAAAACGAAGACACGAGACCTAGCTCCCCCTCGAATGATTACCATGAGGTGGTCCAAACACAGAACCCTCTTACCTGCTCCCCCTCGAAAAGAGGACCCGTGAAACTTACCAACCATCTGACGCTAGTGGTTCCCCTGAACACAGTATCGGGTTGTAGATCTGTCACTAACAATTTACTCTTCAAGGAACAAAGGAATGAACTGCACACACAATCACGAAAAACAGACACACGAACACAAAAAAAACAAAACGGGAACACAACGAAATCTACTTTGTTAATACAGAAGTTCGTAACGGACACAGAGCTGAACGAGTAAAATGCAATAACCAAGGAGTGTGGAAAATAGCAACCAGAGACAAGTCACTGGGGCAGTTGTCACAGTCATTCGTTATTGAATGAAACTCGTAGAGAGCTGCGAACGGATCAAACTTTCAAATTTAGCATACCTAGCTTGGACACAAGGTAATTAAATTATTTTTCGTCCAAGGCTTTGGTAAATAGGTCTGCTAACTGATGCTCTGAATTAACAAAATAGAGTTCGATAGTACCTTTTTCCACGTGATCTTTTATAAAGTGATAGCGCACATCAATGTGCTTCGTCTTTGTGTGTTGGACGGGATTGCTTGATATGGCTATAGCGCTCTTCGAGTCGCAGTAGATGGGAATCCTGGAGTAATTAAATCCATAATCTTTGAGCTGGGTGCGCATCCAGATGACTTGCGAGCAGCAACTGGCGGCTGCTACATACTCCGCCTCGGCGGTGGAGGTGGACACGCAGTTTTGCTTCTTGGAAGCCCAACTGACAAGACGATCGCCCAAGAACTGAACATGACCCGACGTGCTCTTCCGGTCCAGCATGTTGCCAGCGTGGTCAGCGTCCGAGTAGGCTGTCAATTCAAAACCTGTCTCTTTTGGGTACCACAAACCAAGATCAGCAGTACCTTTTAAATATCGAAAAATTCGCTTAACCGCAGCTAAGTGAGACTCTTTAGGTTTTGACTGAAATCTTGCACACAAGAATGTCGAAAACATAATGTCAGGTCGACTAGCCGTCAAGTACATCAGAGAGCCAATCATACCTCTATAAATAGTCGCATTCACATCCTTACCGTCAGGATCGGAGTGAAGCTTTAGAGTAGTGGACATGGGGGTTTTCATCGATGAAGATTGTTCCATCTGGTATTTCCGAAGAATATCCGAGATGTACTTAGATTGATTAATGAAAATACCTGTTTGTAATTGTTTAACTTGAAGACCCAGGAAAAATTTATTTGCCCCATCATGCTCATTTGAAAATGTTTACTCATTAAGGCAGAGAAGTTTTGACAATACTTGGGGTTCGTGGAGCCAAAGATTATATCATCAACATAAATTTGTACAAGAATGATATCGTTCTTCTCTCTTTTAATAAATAAAGTAGTATCAATTTTACCTTTAGAGAAGCCAGACTTGACTAAGAAGGATGAGAGTGCATCATACCAGGCTCGTGGCGCTTGCTTAAGACCGTAGAGGGCCTTGTCAAGAAAGTAGACGAAATGCGAATTTTCAGTACTCACGAAGCCTTCGGGTTGCGAGACATAGACTTCCTCCTTGAGCACGCCATTGAGGAACGCAGATTTCACGTCCATTTGAAAGACGATGAAATTCTTGTGAGCGGCGTAGGCGAGGAACATGCGGATCGCTTCAATGCGAGCAACCGGTGCAAACGTCTCATCGTAATCAATTCCTTGTTGCTGGCGATATCCTTTAGCCACTAGACGCGCTTTGTTCCGAACAATGATGCCGTTTTCGTCCTTCTTGTTCTTAAAAATCCATTTAGTCCCTATCACCGTCTTGTTCTTAGGTCGGGGAACTAGGCGCCATACTTTGAGGGTCTCAAATTGGTTAAGTTCCTCTTGCATAGCAATTACCCAGTTCGGATCATTCAGCGCTTCAGAGACAGTGGAAGGTTCGATACGGCTGAGGAACGAGGAAAATAAACAGTCATTCGCGGTGGTGGATCTAGTTTGAACTGGTGTGGAGGGATCACCGATGATCTAATGAAGGGGATATGCTCGAGTCCACTTGGTGGTGTGGGAGGTATCGGAATCCACATGACTACCTGGGGGTAAATCCTGAACTGCCTCGAGGGATGATGGACTGTGAGGTGGAAGCTTCTTAGTGGGAGTCGAACAAGGAGTAGAGGACGACTCAGCTGGAGATGAAACGATGGGAGGTTCCGGTATTGCCGGAGAGGAAGCTTCGAGAGCACCTTCAACAGGAGTCGGTGCATGAAGTTGAACGGAAACATGCGTTGGTTCAGGAGCACCGTCATCAAGAACTTGAGTAAGAGGTTGTCTATCACTTGAGCTTGGGGAAGCTTGATCAAGCTTGATCATTGGCAGTAGAGGATGGAGCACCAGGCGAGGATGGACCTCCAGAGTCGGTAGGACCAGTGACTTGTGTCACTTCTGGTGCTTGAGCAGTGTTCCTGTCACATGACTTAGAATTAGGTTGAACATTAAATAAGTCATTATAAAAGAATTCAAACAGTAAATCCAAATCAGAAATATGTGCTTTTGACGTAGACGCATGATGTGGATCCACTGGAGATTGTGTAGCTTCCGAACGGAATTGTCCAGAAGCTAACACACCAGTAAGCGCGGGTTCTGAACTGAGATGCTCAGAAACCATTTCAGGGGCCTCGTCAAAAGTCACGTTTACGCTTTCAACGACGGTCTTCGTCCGTTTGTTGTAGACACGATAGGCTTTTGCGTGCTGAGAGTAGCCGATGAACACTCCTTCATCCGCTTTGGGACTGAATTTGCCAAGATCATCCTTATCATTTAAGACAAAGCAGGTGCATCCGAAGGCATGAAAGTAGTTGATGTTCAGAATACGTTTGTTGATGATCTCGTACGGAGTCTTGTTGAACCGCTTGTTGATGATAGACCGATTTTGAGTATAGCAAGCGGTAGCAACAACTTCTGCCCAAAGAAATAGTGGTAGCTTGGAATGAGATAACATCGTGCGTGCTGCTTCGACTAGAGTTCTGTTTCGACGTTCTACCACTCCATTCTGCTGAGGAGTACGAGCAGCGGGGAAAGTATGCGAGACACCCACTGAAGCGAGATAAGTGTTGAGTAATTGATTCTTGAACTCAGTGCCGTTGTCCGTCCTGATGGTTTGAACTACTTGGTTGAGACTGACTTGAATACTTTTCAGAAGAGAGATTATCAACTCGGGAGTTTCATCCTTGGAACGGAGAAATCGGACCCAAGTGTAACGAGAGAAATCGTCAACCATCACCAGGACATACTTCTTGTGATTTACGCTTTGAACGCGCATCGGTCCACATAAGTCCATGTGGATTAGCTCAAGGGACCGAGAAGTACTCGGAACGGCTTTAGGCTTGTGAGACGCCTTTTTCATCTTGCCCTTTTCGCAGGCAGCGCACAGATGATCTTTTGCAAACTTGAGATCTGGCATTCCTTTGACATGTCCCCCGAGCACCAACTTGTTGATGTTTTTGAAGTTCAAGTGCGAGAGACGACGATGCCATAGCCAGCTTTGTTCAGCAGATGCTTTTGACAACAAACAGACTTCCTTATCGGGTTTCAAGGATGAGAGGTCGATCGTGTAAAGGTTGGTGCGTCGCGTGCCAGCAAGTATTTCTTTACCATCCTCAGTTCGAACGCTACACCTTTTAGCCTTGAAAGTAACCTCGAGATTCTTGTCGCAGAATTGACCGATACTGAAAAGATTGTGACCGAGACCTTCGACATAGGAGACTTTCTTGATTGTGATATTTTCTTTGACAATATCGCCGTAACCCCTGATAGGAGAGGAGTGATCATTCCCGAACCGTACATTTCCACAAAACCTCTCGGTGAAGTTTGTGAGAAGCTCCCTTCTTCCGGTCATGTGCTTGGAGCAACCTGAATCTAGATACCACACATGACCGTCCTGCAAAACAGGTTATTTCTTTTTAGGTACCCATTCGTAAATGGGTCCTTTGGGGTTAGATTTAACACCCGACTTAGAGACCCATTTATAATTGGGTCGTTGTCTTTCACGGGAAACATTACGATGAGAATTATTATGAGCAATATGATATGAACCAAACCAATCAGATGCATAACGGCTATCAACAAAATCATTTGATCCACAATGAGAACAACACAAACAATCATGCGACAGTTGAAGTAATTGCGGAATTGAATAAACTTTTAAAGGTAAAGTTCCATTACAAGCAACTAGAGGTTTAGAAATAAAACCATCATGATTGTTATTGTTCTTTCTAGACTTTAACACAGGATCAACTAATTCTGATGTTGTCGAGCTCTCTTTTGACTTCTTAGCTACCCAAGCATATTTCACTTCTTTCCGCCGACCATACGTATCTGAAATGCCGTTAAACCCATAGTCAGAGGATTTGAAAATTGACGATTGTGACATTTGAGAGCGACCGGACTTTTTCTTCTTCTGTGAACGCCTTTTAGATTTTGACTTGGAAGGTTTTGAAGGAATGTTCACAGAAGGTTTTTGCGAGGCAGATGTAGAACATTCACCCTTATGAAAATTGACCGGAGGCGCACATGACTCATTTAAAAAATCAACATGGCTAGGTAGAGAAGGATTAAAATCAAATTGGCTCAAATTGCTATCTAAACACACCTCAGAATTCAAGAATGCGGAAAATTCAAGTTCCTCATCAGAAAGGACCTTATCACATGAGGACTTCAGAACATTGGAAGAGTTTATTGAGTGCAAATCATATGCGGAAGCATTTTTACAGTCAGAACACTGATCTGATTCAAATCTTTGAGGCTCTTTTCCTTTATTTGAAATAATCGGTGACAAGTCACCCATAAAAGCTTTGCAGGAAGATGTGTCAGAGGAAGGATAAGAGTTTTCAGACAGAGAAGATTTCTCTCTTTGGAGAATGGAAGGCTGATCATGAGGGTCATCCTTGTGAAATTGCACTTTCAGATGATCTGCTGCCATAGCATCCAGTTGTGAGTGCAACTTCTTTATTTCTGTCTGGTAATATTCTTTTTCTTCGTCCGACATAGTCTCCTTTTTGTTGGAACTGAGACACTCAATTTGAGACAAAAGACTTTGCTTTTCCTTTTGAAAATTTTCCCTTTCTAGTGCATACGATTCTTCTAGCTGAACAAGTTTCTTTTCTAAAATCAGAGTTAGAACATAAACCTTGGAAGCTAGAGGTTCCTCCTCAGTTTTAACGGTTTTAGTGTCTAGTTCAGCGTGAGAGTAACTATGAAAGAAATCGAATGACAGGAAACGGGGTTTGTCAGTATTATAAGAAGCATTTAAAGAATCATAAACAAACGGAACTGTCCTTTTAGAAAGAAAAGAGTTTTCTCTTCTCAACTTATCTTCCAAGTCTTCCTCCTCAGTGGGTGTGGTCTAATGTATCTTATATTCAGGAAAGATTTTGTCTAATCCAAAAAATTCAGATGCATATAACGTAGGAACTTTGGATAAAGCCTTGTTTAAATAATTAGGGTTATCATACCCGATACCCGCATTTCCGTACTTTGGTTCTTTTGGTGCGATTAGCTTTAGCGTTTGATCAGATTGACCAAATTTATAAAGTTTCTTTTCAAGCTCTTCTAGCTGATTGGATAACCTTATGTTCTCATTTTTGTAAGTCGCGTTTTGATTTAACAAATCAATTTTCTCAATCTCAGACTTACGGAGCTTATCGGTCAGGTCATCTACTTTGGTCATTAGATTTTGTGACTCTGTTGAACACCTCACATTTTCTTCTCTTAGATTAGAAATAGTGCACATGTAGCTAGAGATTTCTAAGCTTTGATTTTCCATAAAGTCAGACTGCTTAGTGACACGGTTTTCCAGAGAAGAAAGAAGTTGGTCTTTTTCTTTTAACAGAAGCTTGTAAGAGTCAAGTTTGTTCATTGATAGTTGCATCTGATCAAGTAAAGCTTCATGAAAAGGGGTACATACCTGGCAAGGAGCATTGTGATCTTCTTCATCAGTATCAGATGGTGATGAATGGTTGCCCATGAAGCACAGATGAGCTTCAGCATCCTCGGGTTCTTCATCCGACACTTGTAACCAGTAATCGTCTTCAGCCATTAGAGCTTTACCGACTTCCTTTTCTTTGGCAAGAAGCACCTTGGCTCGGTAGTAGTCGGCGTTGCGCACAATTGGCTTGCGACAATCTTTGGCGAAATGTCCTAACCGACCACAATTGTAACATTTGATCGGTTCGTCTTTCGGCTTTTCTTCATGTTTCTTGTCAGGCTTCTTACCAGCTTCAAAACGACTGTTACCTTCAGACTTGTCTCGATGATCACGAGGAGTAGAGACTCTTTGCTTGTTGGAAGTCTTGGAGAAAAACTTCCTCTTTTGAAATGCTTGAGTGAGAAACACCATTGCTTCTTTCATCGTGGCAAGTTCTGGATCCGAGTCGCTATCGGGATCTTCAGGTTCAGAATCACTCAGCACGGGTTCTTTTCCAGATGATCGGCTGACGGACTTGCCTCTTCTCTCAGATACGAGTGCTATTTGATCAGTTGCTGGCTTTTCTTCTGTTTTCCCAATAAGTTCCATCACTTCCTCTTCGTCTTGGAGCAGCATTTCATAGAGTTCGTGAAGGTACAGCTTCTCCAAGGTTTGAGTGTGGCGAATATGGGAGACGAACGGTTTCCACTCAGGCTGTAAGTTGTTCATAAACTTTATGTTGTTTTCCGTGTTCGTCTTTGTGATCTTATTTTTCTGAAGATCATTTAGAAGCATATTCAACCTTTCGTAGGTTTCCGTCAGCGTTTCACCCTTTCGTGCTTTAAACCCATCATATCTGGTGATACAGTTTGTCACCTTTAGCTGGTTATTGATGTGGCTTCCCATCATCATCTTCTCTATTTGGTCCCACATCTTTTTCGACGAGTCTTTGAAGCTATCTATACAAGCATAGATGTCATTCGGTAGACTTTGAAGAAGATATGATTTTCCCAGCTTTTCTGCCTCGTACATTTCCTTTTCTTTGTTAGTAAAATCACCAACAGTTTTCCGGATCTGGCGCTCTGGCCAACCTTCAGCTGGGTTTGCCGGTACCACTTTCATTGGCCAATCTTGTGGACCCTCAGTCAGGCATTTGTATATATCTTCATAGCTGGATTTTGCTTCTATGAAGTTCATAAATCGGTCATGCCACTGAGGGTACTCTCCCCGAAAGAGCACCGGGGGCTTTTGGTCAGAACCAATGGCTAGAGCATCCCTTGAGTTCATCTTTACTTCTTAACTTAAGAGCACTTTAATGATCGCTAGGCAAGAAGAATGATCCAAATACAATAAAATAGAAGAAACACAGAAACACTTGATCTAAACAGAAAATCAGGTCACACAAATATCCGGTCGAAGGTATGCCCGGAGGAAGAAGTTATCCGGTCGAAGGACACGTCCGGGGATACACTTATCCGGTCGAATGATACGACCGGGGACACACGAATCCGGTCGAAGGACAAGACCGGAGGACCCTTATTCGGTCGAAAGGACAAGACCGGATCACCTTTATTCGGTCGAAGGGATAAGACCGGGGACACTCTATTCGGTCGAAGGGATAAGACCGGGGACACTCTATTCAGTCGAAGGGATAAGACCGGGGACACTCTATTCGATCGAAGGGGTTTGACCGGAGCACAAATGTCCGGTCGAAGGAGGAAGTCTTATTCGGTCCGGTCGAAAACACAGGTCGAAAGACTTAACTAACGATAAACACAAATAAGGATAAAAACAAACAACCCCGAAGAACACGAAGAATCCGATCGAAGAACCCGAAGAATTTCTGGGTTTCGATCGAATGCACACACAGATCCTTCGATCCTTTGATCGAAGGAATTAACAAATCAAGCAAAAACCAAACTCACTAAGACCGAATACTCATAAATCAGTAACTCTAAGATCGAAGGAATTTATGACCAAGACCGAATACATATTTTCCAGAAACTTACCAGATTCGATCGAAGCCAAAACAAATTCAGAAACAGATTCGATCGATAGAAACATAAATTAATTATCAACTAAAGCACTTATTAGCAATAAGTACATAAACGAATGATTATAGGGTTTTTAGACAAACCTTTTTCTGGATCAAACCTTTTGCCTATCTGCTCTGATACCAATTGTAGATCCCAGTTTCAGTGCAATCAACAGATATAAGAACAATGATGAACAAAATATTGGCCACAACAACTAGTCATATGATTGATATAAACTTCAAAGGGCTAAGGTTTACAGAGAGAATTTTTGATAATAATATGTAAACCTAACAACTAGTAAACTCAATAATGAATTTCTAACTTGACAAATGAAATAGAAAATAACTTTAAATACTCGGGCTCGCAGGCCTAATGGGCTTATGGGCTTTAAGGCCCAACAAGCTTACAACTATTACAACTTGTCACAAACTACCCTGAACTTCTATTTAACATTGAAAATGGCCCTAACAATCGATATAAAGCTTTGCCAACTTTTCCATTGGTAGGGTCTCATTCATGGCTAAAAGGTGAGAGGTCTTGGTCAACCAATCAACTATTACCCAAATGGTAACGTTACCCCTTAGGGTTACGACAACTTAGCCACAAAATCCATGGTAATATGTTCCCATTTCCATTTGCGGATCTCTAGGGATTGAAGGCTCCCATTTGGTCGTTGATGCTAGACCTCCACTTGTAAGCAACTCACACATCGCTTCACATAACGTGCTACATCAAGTTTCATAACTGACCACCAATAATGTAGTTTCAAGTCCCTATACATTTTTGTAACCCCAGATGGATGGAATACTTGGACTTATGGACGCCTTCAAGAAGAAGCTCTTGGTTGCCCCTAACATTGGGTATCCAAACTTGTCCATTGAACAATTTTACCCCACGACTATACTCCATCAAGAGTAATTGTTGCTTCGTCATCACTTCATCCTTGAGATAACCCATTAAAAAAGTCTCCACTTTAAATGTCTTAATTCTCTCAATGAGGCTTGACACCAACTTCTCGAAAGGATGTCCCAGATGCTTCCACTATGGTCTTTCTAACTCAAAGCGTCGGCTACCACGTTTGCTTTACCGGGGTGGTAAAGCAACTCGCAATCGTAATTCTTGAGTAACTCCAGCCACCGTCTTTGCCTCATGTTCAACTCTTTTTGATCAAAGACGTATTTCAAACTTTTATGATCCGTGTAGAGGTTACATTTTGTGTCATTGAGATAATGTCACCATAGCTTCAAGGCGAACACTAGCGCCGCTAACTCTAAATCATGGGTAGGGTAGTTCTTCTCATGACCCTTGAGTTGCCTTGATATCAAAGACGTATTTCAAACTTTTATGATCCGTGTAGAGGTTACATTTTGTGTCATTGAGATAATGTCACCATAGCTTCAAGGCGAACACTAGCGCCGCTAACTCTAAATCATGGGTAGGGTAGTTCTTCTCATGACCCTTGAGTTGCCTTGATACGTAAGCAATTACCTTACCTCTTTACGTCATCACACAACCAAAACCCATCTTTGAAGTGTCGCTATAAACAACGAAGTCTTCCGATCCTTCGGGTAGAGATATAATTGGAGCTTCACAAAACTACTTTTGTAAGGTTCGAAACGACTTCTCTTGCGCTTCGGCCCAAACAAACTTCACGTTCTTCCGGGTTAAAGCTGTCAATGAAGAGGCAATCTTGGAGAAGTCTTGAATAAATCTTCGGTAATAGCCCGCTAAACCCAAGAAGCTTCGTATCTCGGACGGACTCTTGAGAGGTTCCCATTTCATCATTGCTTCAATTTTAGAGGGATCCACCTTCACTCCATCTCGAGTGACAACGTGGCCCAAGAATTGAATCTCCTCTAACCAAAAGTCGCACTTGGAGAATTTGGCATATAGCCTCTCCTTTCTTAATATTTCCAAGACTTCTCGAAGGTGTTGCTCGTGCTCAATCTCATTCTTGGAATACACAATTATGTCATAGATGAACATAATGACATACTTGTCAAGGAATGGTCAACACACTCTATTAATCAAATCCATGAACACTGCTAGTGCGTTAGTTTGGACAAACGACATTACTAGGAACTCGAAATGGCCGTAACGCGTCCTAAAAGACGTCTTCAGGATGTCATCCTTCTTCACCCTTACTTGGTGATATCCCGAACGTAAGTCGATCTTTGAAAAACAAACCACTCCTTGAAGTTGGCCAAACAAGTCGTCGATTCTCAGAAGTAGATACTTGTTCTTCACCGTCGCCTTGTTTAACTCTCTATAGTCAATGCACATCCGCATCATGCCATCCTTCTTCTTAACAAATAAAACTGGAGATCCCCAAGGTGACGAGCTCGGTCTTACGAAACCATTCTCAAGAAGGTCTTGGAGATGAGCCATCATCTCTTGCATGTCAGATGGAGCCAATCGGTAAGGGGCTCGAGCAATCGGAGCCACCCCCAGAACAAGGTCAATCCGGAACTCTACTTGATGATCGGGTGGAAAACCGGGTAAGTCGTCCGAAAATATGTCAGGAAACTCGCATACTACCTTCAGATCCTCGAGTTTCATCTTCTCGAGTTTGGCACCTATCACATATGCTAGGAAGGATGAACATCCCTTCACTAAGCATTTTTATGCGTTTGCCATGGTGATAATTGCGACCTCACCCTTTCTCCTCTCGCCATAAACAATCACAACATCAACACTTGAGATTGGGAGTCTATTGGTCCCAGATAGCAGTAATTAACAAGACATGTATTGTAGAAGGCAGGGGGGTTGAATACGATACACATAATTTTCACTTAATTTAATTATTATTGATTTGAAATCAAGAATTACGCATAGAAAACTTTCGATTGTTGTGGAAGAGAACAGATAAAATATTGTTCAAACAATCTTACACAAAGAGAATGAAGAACAATTGTAAAACACTTAGAAAACAAAAGAACTTCAAAGAGAGAAAATTGCCAGGCACTTAGAGAACTTGAAGTCTTGTAAAGGTGGTGATCTTTGCATGTTGAAGCATCCTCCATATTTGTAGTGCCTCATGCATTTAATGCATGGTACACCTGTTGAGCAAGGGATTGGCACAAGTGTTTTGCATGGTACAAGATGTACGTTTTGTCTTGGAGTATTTTTGGCTTGAAGCGTTGACCTATAGAGGATGGTGTAGACTTTTTCTTAAAAGAGTGTAAAATACAAAACATACTTTTTCTGATCTTCAGATGAGATCCACATCAATGCAAGATATCACAAATATACTTTCTCAGAAAAAGTACAATGTGTTTGTGCCTATGATATTTTCCCACCAAAATTTATCAAAGACAAGTTTGGTGAATAGAGAGACAAGTCGGCATAGATCACCACATCTTCAAAACTCTGAAGATGTGGGATTATCTTGAGGTTCATGAAGATGTGAGAACATCTTCAGGATCCTGAAGATATGAGATCGGTACCATCCTGGCGATGGTGTTGATCCACGACAGGCTGCTTGGCTTTAGGCTGAGAAGTCCATCTTCAATCCGCTTTGAGAGACATACTTTTTCTTTGTCTTTTTCGGCTGATCTTTGACTTCACCAAACATTTGTAGTGAAATCAAGCTGATAGTAAGAACCTTAAAATATTCTAAGTAGGATGATACAAAATGAAAGATTGGGAGGTCATCTTCAAATCTTCAGATGACCCAACAATCTCCCCCAATTTGAGGATGACATCCATATTTAATAATGAAAATAAGAGTATATTGAATATTTCATTATGACCCTTCATTACTCTTTTTGGGTTCTTTTCACACATAGACCATTATTTTTGTTCTTTTGGAATTTTTAACTATATCCGACATTTACAAATGAATAAAAGAATTAAGTATAGTTGTACAAACTAAGTAAAAAGAAATGCACTTGCATTAAATAAGATAACTAGCAAAAGACAAGTTGGACGTACATAACCAAACTTTAAAGCAATAGATCATTCCTTCTTTCTTTTGTTGAGCTCAACAAAGATGTCTCTACGGAAGTAGGTAGCCTCAGGAATCATAGGGACAAGGGAGAGGTTAGCTACAAGAAACCTGGTGTCGGCTTTGATGATTTCTGCATGTCTAAAAAACATGATAATTTTTTTTTCATTGAGGAAGTAAATCTCTTTGTATGGCCGAAAAACCACAAAATTTGGAGGTTGAGGTGGAGTGTCGAGAATTTTCAGATTCAGATTTTGCACATCAGGAATAATTCCCTTGGCAACAAGGTCCTTGAAGAGGGTTTCTTGTTTGAAGAAGTTGGAGGTGGAGAAGGGGGTTTGGAGGGTTACACGTTTATGAGGCTCTGAAGTTGAGCTTCTACTTCAGGAGTGTGCTCAGCTATATTCTCCTTTCGAACAACTTTCGTTCGGTCTAGAAGGCCATTGATGTACCTTTTGGCCTTACCCATGTGGCAAATTAAAGAATTAGATATGAGATTTGTAATTTTATACCATTCTAAATGCCCAAAGAACTCAAGGTTGCAGAATCTGATATTTTTTTGAGATTTGTCTTCCCGAGTGATGACCATCCGAACATCTGTACTTGAAAGCTTGGAAGTGTCTAATTTTACATCGACAATTTTTGACTTGTTTTTCCTTTCCATCAATGCTTTCTTGTACCATAAAATGTCAGAGGACTTATTTTGGGTGACATCTTCAGATGATGCTTTAAGAGCCTTTTCTTCTTCAATCTTTTTGGGAAACTCTGTTGCCGTCTTTATTTCATCTTTAGAGAGGCCAAGGTCAGGATTGACCTTGAAAGGTGGTTGAAGCTTGAGTCGATCGGCCTTAGATACAAAGGTTTTAAGTTTTTCAACCTTTTCTTCTTTGGATAGGATGGACTCTTCATTAACAGTGAGTTTCTTCTTCCCTTTGTCTTTGGGGTCTGTTTTTTCTTCGACCGATCCGGGTAGCTCCCCCTTAGTTGGACCGTCAATTTCTTCCAATTTCTCCCCCTTAGAGAGAGCACCAACAATAGAAGTGGGTCCCTGATGGCTGCTGGTTAAAGAGTGTAGTACCGACTGTTTCTCCCCCTCAGCAGCTGGTGGGGGAACAACCTTAAGAGAATCCACCTTTTGATGCAGAGATTGGAGAGACTGAAGGAGTTGAGAATTTATAGCCTGTTGGGATTGAGAGGATGCATGAAGACGCCAGACTTCATCATTACGAGCATCAGAGGCTGCTTTAAGGGAAACAACGGTTAAAGTGAGATGGTGATTGGAGTCCTGAAGAGATTGCAGCTGCTGTAGAGTCACTGAGACAAAGGAATCCAAAGCCCCATTTGAAGGCCTCAAAGTGTGAACCAACCAATCGATGCTGACGGTTGGCATCCCGAATATCTTCAAGTAAGTCTGCGAGAAATGCTGGAGCCGGAGCAGAAGAAGCTGAGTCTCTAGTATAAGGGACAGAGGCCTGTACATGTGTAGGTGTCGGCAAATGATGAGGAAGGACCCGGGATGGGTCATTTGATGTCACGAAGCGGCGGTTGAGAGTAACATCAGCGGGCGTACTTGGAGATGACCTAATAGTGTAATCATGCTCAATGGTATCACTAGGTGACGCATAAGATCGGCTAGCCGATTTGGGAGATGAGCTCCCTACCAAATGTGTAGGAGATTGTCTAGGAGAGGCTGCCGAAGAGATAGAGGGCCCTGCTGATTGTTTCACTTGGTCTATGCCCTGAGACAAATAATCCATAAAATGTGAAAAAGCCTCAAAATCATCCTTGGGTAAGACTGATCCTTTACAGGGTGGTGCAAAAACATCGACCATGAAGTGGTCGGGTGATAGGATGTGTAATGAGAAGGCAAAATCTTGGACTGGGGAGATGTCCAAGTTATGCTCATCCATCAAGGAGGATATGGATAAGGGAGTATGAGAGTTCCCCGATTTTACAATTTCACCCTTTTGTGAGGATACAAAGGAGGTGGCTTTGGGTGTTGTAGATTCCCCAGGCCCAAATGGGAGAATTTCAACATCCGCTGATTGTGGAGAATCGATGGGTGGAGTAAGTGGCTTGCCCTAGAAACCTTCCTCATCCTTTTGAGAGGAGAGGGATGGGAAGAGGTGGAGTGGCTCCGCTTTTAGGAGTGGTGAGTGATCAGGGCAACCACCGAATGTTCTTTCGGTGGTATGGTCATTTTGGCAAGTGTAGAGGGGCCGATAGCTTTTGATGATTTTTTCTTGATAACCAACATCAATTGGAATGGGATAGAAGGGGCCACTACAGATAAGGGACCCTTGGACACTGTAGTGTCTAGAGAATCACCCCATTGTAGATCGTGAGAGTTTATGAAAGAAACTATACCTGGGAGAAGTGGTCGGTCGGTCTCCAAAGGTCCCCGATTGAGAAAGGGCTTGCTCACAATTGGTGTGGAGTAGTCGTATGTTATTCGAGGAGAAGCCTCAATCTCGGCAGCGAGTTTGTTTTTAATAATGAGCCAAATGAACCAAGGGTAAGCGACATTCGGTCGCTTAGGAGGGGTGATCACATTCACCAACTCATGCGCAAAATCTATTTTTCTTTGAAAGATAAGAGCATGTGCCAGTTGGGTAATGTAGGAAGGACATTGATCGTGTCCACCAGTCTTTTTACCAAGGCACAAAATAATATGTGAAAAGAAGAAATTCCATATACCTCCCATGTTTTTGTGTAGAAGAGTGCCTGGACTCCGGTCATGTTCACCATGGATGTAGTTCAATGCCTCAACAACTTCATCATGCTCGGTGTCTAATGGAAACTTTTCATAGGAGGGGTAAGAAGGAAGACGAAGAGCCCTTCGAACGTCTTTGACATCGAATGTGAGATCCGGAGAGGTTGTGTCCGAGAGAATAGAGGCAAACACTTTCTCGGTTTCATCATCATACACACATGTGAGCCAAAAATTTCCAATGTGCATTTTGCTCATTTTTTGCGGGTTCTTCGTTAAGGCATATTGAAGAAGAGATTTTTGGAGAAAGAAGAAGATGGGAGCAAATTATTTGTGGTTTGGGTCAACTTCCAATCGTGCAACATGGTTGCATGGGTTGAAGATGAGATCGTCGTGAGAGGTAGGAGGGGCACCCACAACTTTCTTGCCAGGCTTGGAAGAAGAAGTGGTGGAGGAAGCCATTGATGAACAGTGAAGACAAGAAACTTGTATGTTGTGTATGAGATGGTGAAGAAGATGATGTGGGTAGATTTATAGAGAGAGGTAAGGAGGGAATTTGAAAAGGGAGGGATTTGAAAAGGTTAGGTAATTATGGTGAAGTAGGGGTGAGGGGAGTAAATAGGGCAGTGATGGGATTGATTGTGGAAATCTTGAAAATAGGGAAAGAGAGATTTTTTTTTTAATTTTGATTAGGGGAAGGTGTAATCGGCTAGGGGTGGGTGGGTTTAGTTTTGGTAGAAATTAGCTAGTGTGCGACGGGGGGTAAGGAGTTATGTTTGGCCGAAGATGGGAGGGGGAAGGTACGAAATCGGCTAGAGGTTTAGGTTTAATTTTAGTGGATATCGACTAGGGAGATGGGGGGATCAACTAGATGTTGTGGTCGAGGAAGTGTAGGGGACAAATGGGCTTTGATGATTGGGTGATCGGTAGGGGGTTCGGGTATGGAGAGGGTTTCGGCTAGGAGTGTGGCCGATTGAGGAGTTTTGGTGAGAAGTAAGGGTGGTGGTTGGGTGTGGTCGGTGGGAAGGGAAGGGGGGACTGGATCGGCTAGCCGATGAGGGGTGGAGAAGGGAGAGAAGAGAGTGAGGGAGGAGAGGGAATTGGTTGGAAGGTCAGGGGGTGTGTTTGGTCGGCTGTCGATCGGTGATCGGCTAGGGTGTTTGATCGGCTAGGGAGGTCGGCGAGAGGGGTAGCCGATTGGAGAAGGTCTTCGGGTAGGGATGGAGGTCGGCGGGTGAGGTGAGTGGTGGAGTCCGGCGAGCTGAAGGAGAGAGGAAGGCCGAAGGGATGTGCCGAAAGAGTTATCGGCGGGGGAGTTGGGTTGGGCCGATTTGAGATTGGCGGCGGTGGTGGTGAAAATTGGCTAGCTGATTTAGGGAGTAGGGATTGAGAGCCGATGTAGAGAAAGAGAGTTGAGAGAGTGACAGTTGTTGAGAGATGAGAGGGTGTTGGGTGTGAAAAAAATGTGAAGAGAAGGGTAGATATAGAAGGTAAGGGGTATAAAGGGAAGGCGTGTTAGAAAAAAAATTGGAGGATGATGATGTCGGCGGGGATGACATCATCAAGGTGATGTCACCAAAAATTCAACTATTGTCTTTTTCTTTTTCTT
This sequence comes from Arctium lappa, assembly GCA_023525745.1. Classification (NCBI taxonomy): domain Eukaryota; kingdom Viridiplantae; phylum Streptophyta; class Magnoliopsida; order Asterales; family Asteraceae; genus Arctium; species Arctium lappa. The sequence goes on from CM042048.1 coordinate 92,836,808, forward strand.
TATTTTTTCTGAATTTTTTTGATCTTTTCACTTTTTTTTAAACATCAAAATTTAACATACCTAGTTCTCCAATGAGAAACTTGAACCGAGCTTCGTTAAGGGGCTTGGTGAAGAGGTCAGCCAGTTGAAGGTCGGTAGGGATGAAATGTAGTTCGACATCACCTTTGGAGATGTGATCTCGAATGAAGTGATACCGGATGTCGACATGCTTAGATCGAGAATGCAACACCGGATTGTTTGCGATGGCAATCGCACTAGAGTTGTCTAACAGAATCAGAATGTTGGAGTATATCTGATTGTAGTCTCTAAGTTGATTCTTCATCAAGAGTATTTGAGCACAACAACTTCTAGCATCTACATACTCAACTTCAGAAGTAGAAGTAGAGACTGAGTTTTGTTTCTTGCATGACCAGCTAACAAGTTTACCACCAAGAAGTTGGCAGCTGCCAGTAGTGCTTTTCCTATCAACTTTTGATCCTGCAAAACCAGAATCTGAATACCCCATTAGATCAAAACATAATTCTTTGGGATACCAAAGAACTAGATTCATGGTACCTTTTAGATACTGAAAAATGATTTTAACCACAACCAAATGAGATTCTTTCGGATTGGCTTGGTAACGCGCACAAAGACATGTAGCAAACATAATGTCTAGTCTACTAGCAGTAAGATAAAGAAAAGAGTCGATCATTTCTCGGTAATTGGTAATATCCACATATACACCATTCGGATCAGCATGGAGTTTCAAAGATGGTATCATAGGAGTTTTCATGGGAGAGGAGTTTTCAAAATTGAACTTTTTCAGAAGGTCATGTATGTATTTACTTTGATTTATAAAAATTCCTTCTGATGTTTGTTTAACTTGAAGTCCTAAGAAAAAGGTGAGCTCCCCCATCATACTCATCTCATATTGGCTTTTCATGAGAGAGGCAAACTCAAACCCAACCGGGTGGAAAAGAACCACAGTGTCAAGCAACCACTTCCAAGTTTTCTGTCTCGTTTTCACTATATTGAGCTACAGTAGCTCATCAGTGGCACCAAAAATGATATCATCCACATAGATTTGAACAAGAATAAGATTACATGAGGTTTGTTTGATGAAAAGAGTTTTGTCAATTTTACCTCTTGAATATTTGTTCTTCAGAAGAAAATCGGCATGAGTGTCATACTAGGCACGAGGAGCCTTGTTGAAGCTATATTGTATTCAAGATTAAAATAGTGGGTCAAATGTGTAATTGTTGTATAGTTTGAGGGTTTGTGTTGTAAAGTCAACTAAGGTTGACTTAGTATAAATAGTTGTTTCCTTTGTGAAAGTCCAAGATCTCTAAATCTTTAGAGGGAGAAAATAGAGAGAGAAAGTAGAAGCGCCAAATGTAATCAGATCTATTCAAAGTGAGTGTCAAAGTTACAAGAACAAAGTTCTAAGGGGACTTAAATACCCCTAGCCTTAACAAAACATATTACACCATTAAGAACAGTCTAAGAAAAGAAATAAATACAATGATTACTATAAAAACAGATCTAACACTTTGTAATCTTGTAGACATGATCATTCAGAGAAAGAACACAAGTCAAGCACACTTAGAGAGAACATAGAGAATTCACATAGATACATCCAGTGAGATCTGTGACACCTAGACTTGTGACTTCGTTGTAATCATATGAGTTGAATACAAATACTTGTTTGATAATTTGTGTTGATTGATTGTATGCTAGTATACTGGGATCACATTTGGTATCAGAGCACATATTCGACAATTTTGAGAAAAACGAGTTCGCACACTGTTTCTTGAGTTCTTGATTGGATTTTTGATATTAAAGGTGTTTTTGTTAAAATCTTTGATTGAATTTTGGTCGAAATATGATTTAGAACATCTTTCTGTGATTGAATTGCATTAACAAATCGAATTTGATCATCAATTTATGAATTTTTGAAAGTTTTGTTCGAACGAGTTTCAGTTACTGTTTAATCATGATTTTCGATGTTTGAGTGTGAATTTGAATTTGATATTGAATTCGATTGTTCTATGTACTAATCTGATCATCTTTGGGAAGTTACAGCCTCTGGATCGAAGTTTTTGATTGGATTTTGGACTAGAATTGATTTTTTAGGACCGTAACTCAATGACTCGCAGGATCTGTACAATTCGTACGAAGAACGTGCACGATTAAGATTTTGCAGAAAGAATTCGCTTAATTCCATCTAAATTCATCAAGTATAGAATTCGTACAATTGTGATATACGAAAAGTAGAGGAATTCACATAAAATTTCTTGAAAAATCATTTAAAGTGTGGAATTCGTATACCTTTATATATGAAAAGCAAGAATTCATAGATGTCTATTTGCGAAAAGTTGAAGTTTAAAGGTTTATGGCAAGAATTTGCAAGTCGTCTTATACGAATTGCACAGAATTCGCACATATATGTGATGCGAATTGTGTAGAATTCGCATACCTGTGTGGTGCGAATTGTTAGATTTCGCATAAGGTTTTCATACGAATTCTAAAGGATTTCACATAATTTTCAAAGATTTTTTTTCTAAGTTCAGAATTCGTATGAGATGCGAAAAGTTTTTGTTTCTGAAATTTGTTAAGTGAAGAACTCGCATTTATCGTTGATACGAATTCTGTGTGCGAAAAGTAAGTTGTGCGAAGAGTTTGTTTCTAAATTTTTCTAAGGTTGGATTTCACATAAGAGATACGTGCGAATTGTAAAGAACTCGCATAATGCTTTATACGAATTCTTAAGAATTCGCATATAAGCTCATGCAAATTGCTTTGTTTTGAGTGTCTCTTGCATGCAAATTGTAGACTTATGTGAATTGTGTATTGCTTATACGAATTCTAAGTGTTATACGAATTTTGTCACATTTTCATGTGAATTGCTCTTAAATCTCAGTGTAAGTGAATTATGTACTTGAAGTTTTTAGAAATTTCATTTTCTGAGAATTTTTAAGTCTTACATCTTTTATCTCAATTTGTTGAACTAAAAATCAATACTAGCAAATTTTTGTGTGTGCAGATATTATTCAGAATGTCTAAAGAACTTCTCTCGATGGGTTCCCAATCCAAACCTCCGGTGTTGTGTGTCGAAGAGTATGCTCAGTGGAAGAGGAGGATGGTTCAATTTTTAAACCACAAGAACCGAGACTACATGAAATCAATTATAGAAGGACCAGATGAGTCTGTTGTGGCTATACTTGGACAAGCTGCTAGTGATACTTGTCCTGAGATTCCTGTCAGATATATGCCAAAGCCATATCAATACTTCAACGAGAGGGAGAAGGCGCTGCACAAGATAAATGAAGAAACTCTTATCTATCTTACAATGTGTCACACCCCGCTAAAGCGGAAACACGAGGCGTAACAGCTCCGATGCCACAGCACAAGATTATAAACATACCAACATTTATTTAATCAACCAAAATACATTACATTTTAGAGAACATAATATCGTTAACGTTTACAAATTCCAAGTCTTTTAAACATAAGATACGCTTAACGCGAAAATAGTCTTGTGCTTGAAAATACGAGTACGCTGATGAGGCATCATGGGATTACCTTCTAGATTCCTGAAAAGCATGAATAAAAACCAAGGTCAACTACAAAGAGTTGGTGAGTTCACAGGTTTTGAATATGCACAAATCATTTTTATATGCAAGTTGTCATTCGTAGAGCGTACGTAAAAACCAACTTCAATTCTTTGATTCATGAGTACCACAACTTAAATTTCTTTATGATGAGTGTAAGCAAAGACGTATTATTACGTTGAGCCACTACTAAGCCGTTCCTGACCAATTACAACGCCCCCGATGGACTAACTCAGCGGTGGTTCATGCCACATGTTTAGCCATCTTCTCTAGTATAGTGCACCCCTGCTCGTCAGCATTAAAGTGGGCTTGTCACACCAAATAGCGCTACCCACTAATACTATAGGCCCGATTTTCTTCGAGTTAATAGTAGTGTCACGGGGTCTTAACATTAAAAACTCAACACATCAATTGCATACTCATCATAAGCTTAATTTTGCAAACGCTTTTAACAAAGCCTTATAAATTGCCAATTCGCAATTCTTTCAAACAATTCTCATGAATATTTAAATACGCAATTTAAACATGCTTTTCACCCCAAAATTAATTAAAACGATAAAAATGGGGCTGTGAATACTCACCTTGATGCAAGCAACGAGTGAAGCTTTACTTTAAACTTAATGAGTTTTGTCACGCCTTAACTTTCCCTATATAAGAGTTGCCATAAGAACACATTAATACCCTATTCCGATGTCCAACCAATATGTCCAATTGTCCCATGAAATGCCATCCAATAAGTTTCTTATCCATAATTATTTTGTCTAGACAAAGTTCCAATTATAAGACATTACTTAAGCTTGATAACACAACTTTTCTGGATTCAGCACATGCTGTCCAGAAAGTTATCCGGTAATTTCAACACGGAAACTTAACTTCTCAAGAGAATTATTTAATCAAAATTTTTGGGTTGGAACTATGATATGTTTAGATCAAATATGCACTTTTTCATAATTTTTGAATAACTTTTGGCACATCAAACCATTTTTATAAAATAAAGTGTCACTGATTTTCGGATCAGTGACATGCTTCACTTGTAACAGGTTTTTGAGGTATCAAAACTTGGAATTAGCTAGTGATTCATATATGGATGCAAACCTAACTCAAAATCCTAACATTTGGAAAAAGATTCACTTAGTTTGGATGAGTAGTGAGGGAGTTATGGCCTCTACAAAATAGGTGTATGAATCTGTCTTCACTGGACAGATTGCACCATTTTCTTATAAAATCCATTTAAGTGCTTAAATCATCTCCAAATTCTATGTTTTTGGACTTTTTAGAAAGCTAACACCATAAACTGAAGTTTAGAAGCAAAAACCCCAAATTTGGACATGTGGTTTGTGAGTTGTGTAAGCTAGAAGTGAGGTCCATTTTCTGGACAGATTCTAGAAAGATGTGAATGCTAATTTAACTCACAAATAATGATCATTAGACATGGTTTTTGGTTAAAACCATGTCTTCACCTTTCAACACATGAAAACTAACACATGCATCATGGATTCATGGCAATCTAAATGCTCATCCAAATGCATGCATGAACACAAAATAAAGAAGATAAGACATTAATATTGATACAATGTTCTTAATCATGTAGAACTTAGAAACTTCCTTCATAAGAACATTTTTATGCTAACACTCAATGTATCAAGAGTCAAAAACTCATATTATATAAATATCAAAGGTAAACCATCTTATTAACAAGTTTTCACCCACATGCAAGACAACATAAACACTATATTAGTGATTTAACACTATATAGAACTCTTAATCATATGAGATTGAACAATCTCATCCTAAGAGTTTATTTATGCATAAATTTCAATCCAATCTTAATAAAATTTTGTGGACCAAAAACCACATTTCATAAAATCATCATCTCTTTGACAAAATCTCAAAATAACATGCAAGGAAACCCTAGTTTCATTGGAAGATCATTAAATGGTTCATTAGCAAATGTATAGGTACTAATGCATCCCATTTCACTTCTAAAACTTGGATTGTACATCATTTACATAAAAGATATGAAAATAGAAGCTTTTTGATTATGAACTTGAAAGAAAATGGAGGGTTAAATGATTACCTTTAACAAAAGAGATGAAGACTTGGATTCCAACTTCAAAATGGGGATAGATGCTTGGTTGGATTCTTGAATCTTAGCAATGGAAGGAGAAAATCAAGAAAGAAAAATGGAAATGGTGGTGGTGGTGGTGGTGAAGTTCGGCCGAAAATGAGAGAGAGAGGAGAGAGAGAGGAGGTGAGGAGTTAATCTTGAAAAATGAGAAGTGTGGATAGTTTTTAGTTTGATTTTCAAATAAAGATAATGATTAAAATGAGTAGGTTTAGGACAAGTGTCCTAGTGACTCATTAATACAATAAAAAAAAAATTTAATCTAATACCATTAATTGAATTACTAGCTTTAAACTATACAATGTCAGATATATTTGAGAACCGAAATACCCGATTCTCAATTTTTGCTAAATAATCGACAACTTTGAAAATTTTGCAATGCAAGAGAAATTAAAATTTTAATTTTTATAATTTAAGAATTTTGGACTTTTATCCACTTATTTGGCATTTCTGGACAGTGACGGTCAGATGCGGAACTGTTCCGGGTCTTTAACGCAACTTCTAAATTTTTCGGGGAAACTTTTTATCTTAAAGGCTTTTAATAAAATTTAAAAAGTGACAAGACTTATAAAATTATTCTGAGGGAGCTGACCTCTTTACTCAAAATTTGACAGTTGTCACAGTCTCCCCTCCTTCAAGGAATTTCGTCCCGAAATTTATGACGGACATTTCTGGACAGCTTATCATCAAACAACTTAGGATACTTGCGCTTCATTAAGTCTTCTCTTTCCCAAGTATATTCAGGTCCATGACGTGAATTCCAACGAACGTTAATGATTGGGATTTTGCTGCGCCTAAGACGTTTAATTTCGCGCTCAAGAATTTCGGTAGGTTCCTCTCTAAAGCAAAGGCGCCCATCAACTTTTACTTCATCTGGAGACACAAACATTGCTTTGTCTACCAGACATTTCTTTAAATTTGACACATGAAAAGTGTCATGAATAGCACTTAACTCTTGAGGTAGACTCAGCTTATAGGCTACTGGTCCAATTCTATCCAGAATCTCAAATGGACCAATATATCTCGGACCTAACTTACCTCTTTTCCCAAATCTGATTAATCCCTTCCATGGTGATACTTTCAAAAGAACTTTGTCACCTTTTTGGAATTCTAAAGGCTTTCTGCGGTTATCCTCATAACTCTTTTGACGATCTCTTGCGGCTTTGAGTCTTTCCTTGATGATTGATATCGTACCGGTTGTTTCTTGAATAATTTCAGGCCCAAACAGTTGGCTATCACCAATTTCTATCCAACTAAGTGGAAATCTACACTTGCGTCCATAGAGAGCTTCATATGGCGCACATTGAATGCTGGTGTGATAGCTGTTATTGTAAGAAAATTCAACTAACGGGAGATGCTTATCCCAGCTTCCTCCAAAATCTATAGCACACGCGCGTAGCATATCTTCCAAAGTTTGAATGGTCCTTTCCGTTTGTCCGTCTGTCTGTGGATGATATGCAGTACTCAAATCCAACCTGGTACCCAGCGCTTTCTGAAATGCTTGCCAAAATCGGGATGTGAAACGACTATCTCTATCAGAAATGATAGATAGAGGTACTCCATGCCGAGAGACAATTTCGTCTATGTACAACTGCGCCAACCTTTCTATTTTGAAGTCCTCTCTTATAGGGAGAAAATGTGCAGATTTCGTAAGTCGATCCACAATGACCCAAATTGCGTCGTTCCCTTTTCCAGTCCTGGGTAGTTTGGTGATAAAATCCATAGATACCTGATCCCATTTCCATTGTGGTATCTCAGGTTGTTGAAGAAGTCCAGAAGGCTTTTGATGCTCTGCTTTGACTTTTGCACAAGTCAAACATTTACTCACAAATTTCAGCAATGTCCTTCTTCATTCCCGGCCACCAATAACATTCCTTCAATCCTTTGTACATTTTATCGGCTCCTGGGTGGATCGAGTACTTTGATTTGTGAGCTTCTTCCAAAATAATTGTTCGCAGATCATCAACCTTTGGTATCCAAACTTTATTCTTGAAATAACGAACTCCATCTGATCGTGATTCAAACTCTTTTTCCAGGTTATGCAAAGCTTCACAAGAAAGATTTTCTGTCTTCAATGCTTTTTCTTGAGCTTCACGAACTTGCGTCTTAATGCTTGATTGGACCAACATTCCCAAAGCACGTGTCCTTATTGGTTTTACTCTTTCTTTCCTGCTTAATGCATCAGCTACCACATTAGCTTTACCAGGATGATACTTTATTTCGCATTCATAATCATTAAGTAGCTCAACCCATCTTCGTTGTCTCATGTTCAACATTTTCTGATCAAAAATATGTTGGAGACTTTTGTGATCAGTATAGATTGTACATTTGGTGCCAAAAAGGTAATGCCTCCAAATTTTTAACGCGAACACTACTGCTCCCAACTCCAAGTCATGAGTGGTGTAGTTCTTTTCATGAACCTTGAGTTGTCTTGACGCATAGGCTATAACCTTATTCCTCTGCATTAATACACACCCTAAGCCTTGATGTGATGCGTCACAATACACCACAAAGTCATCCGTTCCCTCCGGTAACGCAAGAATTGGTGCGTCACATAACTTGTGCTTGAGTGTTTGAAATGCTTCCTCCTGTTTTTCTTCCCAGACAAATTTCTTATCCTTTTGTGTCAGTGCTGTCAGAGGTTGAGCGATTTTTGAAAAATTCGCTATGAACCTTCGGTAGTAGCCTGCCAGACCAAGAAATTGACGAATTTCTGTTGGTGTCTTTGGGGTTTCCCATTTCTTGATGGCTTCAACTTTTGCCGGGTCAACATGAATTCCTTTTTCATTAACCACATGACCCAGAAAGTGTACCTCTCGAAGCCAAAATTCACATTTGGATAACTTAGCATACAACTTCTGATCTTTGAGAAGTTCTAAGATTAACTCCAAATGTTTCTTATGGTCTTCCTTACTTCGCGAATAAATCAGAATGTCGTCTATGAAAACAATCACGAACTTATCTAAATACGACCGACAGACTCTATTCATCAAGTCCATGAAAACTGCCGGTGCGTTCGTTAATCCAAAGGGCATAACTAGAAACTCGTAATGTCCATAACGAGTTCTAAATGCCGTCTTATCAATATCCTCTTCGCGAACTCTCATTTGATGATATCCAGATCGTAAGTCAATCTTTGAGAAGTATGTTGCGCCTTGCAGTTGATCAAACAGATCATCAATTCGAGGAAGTGGGTATCGATTCTTGAGGGTTAACTTATTGAGCTCTCTGTAATCGATACACATTCGGAATGTTCCATCTTTCTTCTTAACAAAAAGAACTGGAGCTCCCCATGGCGAAGAACTGGGTCTGATGAATCCTTTGTCAAGCAGTTCTTGGAGTTGTTCAGACAGTTCTTGCATCTCGGGTGGCGCCAAACGGTATGGTGACTTGGCCACTGGTGCAGCTCCCGGAATCAAATCAATACGGAATTCGACTTGTCTCGGTGGAGGTAACCCAGGTAGATCTTCAGGAAATACTTCAGGAAAGTCTCGAACCACAGGAATATCTTGTAAACACTTCTCCTTGATCTCTTTATTGACTACATGAGCTAAATACGCAACACATTCCTTCCTTAAATACTTCTGCATCTTCATGCAAGATACTATTCTTAATTTCCCTTTGGATTTTTCTCCGGGTACTATAAGTACTTCTCCTTGAGGTAACGGAATTCGAAGAGTCTTTTCGGAGCAACATAATTCCTCTTGGTTATTAGACAACCAGTCCATACCCACAACTACATCAAAGCTTCCTAACTTTATTGGAATTAGATCTATCTTAAATTCCTTTTCAGCTAGCCTCAAGGTACAATTCGAAAATACATCATCAACCCTAACCTCTTGTCCGTTAGCGAACTCAATGACATACGTTTCTTTTAGCTTTTGGGGCATTTGATTAATTTTTGATCTAAAACTTAATGACACAAAGCTTCTATCTGCTCCGGAATCAAATAATACAGATGCACGATGATTATTTAAGAGGAACGTACCTGTGATCACATCCGGATCTTGTCTCGCTTCTTCCGCTCTAATTTCAAATACTCGGCCTCGTGCTTGCCCTTTTTGGTTCCTCTGGTTTGTCGGTCGAGTCCGGTTTGCGTTCATCCTTCTGACAAACTTAGGACAGGCATTCCTAAAGTGGTCCTGACTCCCACATTCAAAACAAGCTCGCTTTCCCCCATACTTACAATCTTTCGCATAATGACCTCCTTTGCCACATTTGACACAAATAACACAATTTCCGAAATGTCGATTGTTGCACTTGTCGCATCTCGGGCATACCTCCTTTCCTTTATCAGCGGTTTGAGTTTGAACTCCATAATTACCCATCGTTCTCTGTTCCTTCCCCCTTCTTCTGTCAAACGGTCTCCTTGAAGTTTCCTCGACCTTCCTTTTTCCTTTCACTGAATCGCGAGATAAAAGCCCCGATCGATTGGCATTATTGGTGAGCTTGGTTGCCAGACTTACTGCCTCCTGTATGGTTTTTGGATTACCCGAGGTCACATCGCCTCGGATTTCTGGAGCTAAACCCCAGACATATCGGTCTACCCGATTCTCCTCTGGCGTAACCAGATGTGGCACCATCTTTGCCAGCTCATGAAATCGTGCCGTGTACGCTTCAATATCATTCCCTTTCATTTCATGCTCCCATAATTCTGCGTGTAGTTTCTGCATTTCACTTCTTGAACAATATTCTTCCCTAAGCATTTCCTTAAATTCCTCCCAAGTGAGTTTATTAGCTGCTTCTCTTCCTCTAGACTGCACTTGAGTGTTCCACCACGTCAGTGCTCTCCCTTGTAGTAAGCAAGCTGCGGATTCTACCTTATTTGCTTCCGAACATTTACTTATGTGAAGGACGGATTCCATTCCTTCAATCCAAGATAATAATCCAACCGCTCCTTCAGTACCGTGAAATTCTTTTGGATTACAAGACCTAAAAGTCTTATAGGTACATTCTTTTTCTATATTTGCACCGACTCCTGGTTGATTAGGTTGGTTAGCATTTAAACCTGCTGCTATCTGACTGACTATGTTAGGAAGTGAAGCTAAGATTCGCTCGGATACGAGTCGTGCAATCTCAGGATCTTCTCTTCTTGGCGGCATAATTCTATTACACAATTATTTAACGCTACGTCAATAATTAATGTCCAAATTCTTATTTCCCTTATTCCTATCCCTTAATCTTAATACAATAATAATTGTATTTGATTGATCATACATCTAATATAACAAAAATCAACCTTATGGAATTGAAATTCACAATTCTTAAACATACATAAACAATATAACATAACATAATCATGATCATTACAAAACTATGCCATACATTTAATCATTCGCCCAAAAATAATAGTCAAGCTATTTAATAATGTACCAATATGACGAGTTACATATCAAAAGAAAATTAGTTTCCCAAATATCCATAAGCAAACCACGCTACTAATGTCCGAAAAATGACACCATCAACCACGCTATCACAACCACTAAGAGTCCCATCACCACTGATAAGCAAGAGTGCAACCAGGCTACCATCGCCCTAGTTTCCACTAATTCTCTCATAATTGCCTCATAGCTTGATCGTCCGCACTCACCATTGATATCAGTCCATTTAGGATCTGGTCACTTGAATTCATTATCATCATGAGTGCATCGAGGGAATGCCCATGATGGTCTACTTCCAACCTAACCCTCTCTACTTCTCGAGCCATCCCTGAAACCCAGTAGTTTTCTAGTGTCGTCATGCCAGTTGGTTGGGATATTGGTATATCGGCGCATGGCGGTGGCGATACCCTCCGACTCCGAAGTCGAGAAGGCCCCGCCTCGTCCCTACGTGGAACGGGTGAAGTCGGCTCCAAGGTGGGGGTGATCGATCTCTCCGGTGATCGCTCAGAATCAGTGTATTCGTGCTCGGATGGGTCATAATCGTCAAGTGACTGATCTTGGTGTGAGGGTGATCGAGACATGATGACTGCGATAATTAATAAAGTTTAATTGTCAATCATGCTATAATTTTTATTAATACTCAAAAGTACCATGCAAACTCACATAACAATCATGCTTCTCATTTTTGTATCAAAAAGTTTCTATTTTTAGTAATTCCTAGTATAGCCAATTCATGTCCCCTTTATACACACTTAAATTAAACAAAGGTGATCAAGCTTTGTTTAAGTTAAAATATGATAATGTGAAACACATTTTAGTTATACTACAGCGTACCTTAATTTTGAAAACTTTATTTGTAAAAAGGTTATAGTGTGTGGTTTTTAAAATAAAACCGGTATTCCCTATAACCTATAGCTCTGATACCAAATCTGTCACACCCCGCTAAAGCGGAAACACGAGGCGTAACAGCTCCGATGCCACAACACAAGATTATAAACATACCAACATTTATTTAATCAACCAAAATACATTACATTTTAGAGAACATAATATCGTTAACGTTTACAAATTCCAAGTCTTTTAAACATAAGATACGCTTAACGCGAAAATAGTCTTGTGCTTGAAAATACGAGTACGCTGATGAGGCATCATGGGATTACCTTCTAGATTCCTGAAAAGCATGAATAAAAACCAAGGTCAACTACAAAGAGTTGGTGAGTTCACAGGTTTTGAATATGCACAAATCATTTTTATATGCAAGTTGTCATTCGTAGAGCGTACGTAAAAACCAACTTCAATTCTTTGATTCATGAGTACCACAACTTAAATTTCTTTATGATGAGTGTAAGCAAAGACGTATTATTACGTTGAGCCACTACTAAGCCGTCCCTGACCAATTACAACACCCCCGATGGACTAACTCAGCGGTGGTTCATGCCACATGTTTAGCCATCTTCTCTAGTATAGTGCACCCCTGCTCGTCAGCATTAAAGTGGGCTTGTCACACCAAATAGCGCTACCCACTAATACTATAGGCCCGATTTTCTTCGAGTTAATAGTAGTGTCACGGGGTCTTAACATTAAAAACTCAACACATCAATTGCATACTCATCATAAGCTTAATTTTGCAAACGCTTTTAACAAAGCCTTATAAATTGCCAATTCGCAATTCTTTCAAACAATTCTCATGAATATTTAAATACGCAATTTAAACATGCTTTTCACCCCAAAATTAATTAAAACGATAAAAATGGGGCTGTGAATACTCACCTTGATGCAAGCAACGAGTGAAGCTTTACTTTAAACTTAATGAGTTTTGTCACGCCTTAACTTTCCCTATATAAGAGTTGCCATAAGAACACATTAATACCCTACTCCGATGTCCAACCAATATATCCAATTGTCCCATGAAATGCCATCCAATAAGTTTCTTATCCATAATTATTTTGTCTAGACAAAGTTCCAATTATAAGACATTACTTAAGCTTGATAAAACAACTTTTCTGGATTCAGCACATGCTGTCCAGAAAGTTATCCGGTAATTTCAACACGGAAACTTAACTTCTCAAGAGAATTATTTAATCAAAATTTTTGGGTTGGAACTATGATATGTTTAGATCAAATCTGCACTTTTTCATAATTTTTGAATAACTTTTGGCACATCAAACCATTTTTATAAAATAAAGTGTCACTGATTTTCGGATCAGTGACATGCTTCACTTGTAACAGGTTTTTGAGGTATCAAAACTTGGAATTAGCTAGTGATCCATATATGGATGCAAACCTAACTCAAAATCCTAACATTTGGAAAAAGATTCACTTAGTTTGGATGAGTAGTGAGAGTGTTATGGCCTCTACAAAATAGGTGTATGAATCTGTCTTCACTGGACAGATTGCACCATTTTCTTATAAAATCCATTTAAGTGCTTAAATCATCTCCAAATTCTCTGTTTTTGGACTTTTTAGAAAGCTAACACCCTAAACTGAAGTTTAGAAGCAAAAACCCCAAATTTGGACATGTGGTTTGTGAGTTGTGTAAGCTAGAAGTGAGGTCCATTTTCTGGACAGATTCTAGAAAGATGTGAATGCTAATTTAACTCACAAATAATGATCATTAGACATGGTTTTTGGTTAAAACCATGTCTTCACCTTTCAACACATGAAAACTAACACATGCATCATGGATTCATGGCAATCTAAATGCTCATCCAAATGCATGCATGAACACAAAATAAAGAAGATAAGACATTAATATTGATACAATGTTCTTAATCATGTAGAACTTAGAAACTTCCTTCATAAGAACATTTTTATGCTAACACTCAATGTATCAAGAGTCAAAAACTCATATTATATAAATATCAAAGGTAAACCATCTTATTAACAAGTTTTCACCCACATGCAAGACAACATAAACACTATATTAGTGATTTAACACTATATAGAACTCTTAATCATATGAGATTGAACAATCTCATCCTAAGAGTTTATTTATGCATAAATTTCAATCCAATCTTAATAAAATTTTGTGGACCAAAAACCACATTTCATAAAATCATCATCTCTTTGACAAAATCTCAAAATAACATGCAAGGAAACCCTAGTTTCATTGGAAGATCATTAAATGGTTCATTAGCAAATGTATAGGTACTAATGCATCCCATTTCACTACTAAAACTTGGATTGTATATCATTTACATAAAAGATATGAAAATAGAAGCTTTTTGATTATGAACTTGAAAGAAAATGGAGGGTTAAATGATTACCTTTAACAAAAGAGATGAAGACTTGGATTCCAACTTCAAAATGGGGATAGATGCTTGGTTGGATTCTTGAATCTTAGCAATGGAAGGAGAAAATCAAGAAAGAAAAATGGAAATGGTGGTGGTGGTGGTGAAGTTCGGCCGAAAATGAGAGAGAGAGGAGAGAGAGAGGAGGTGAGGAGTTAATCTTGAAAAATGAGAAGTGTGGATAGTTTTTAGTTTGATTTTCAAATAAAGATAATGATTAAAATGAGTAGGTTTAGGACAAGTGTCCTAATGACTCATTAATACAATAAATTTTTTTTTTAATCTAATACCATTAATTGAATTACTAGCTTTAAACTATACAATGTCAGATATATTTGAGAACCGAAATACCCGATTCTCAATTTTTGCTAAATAATCGACAACTTTGAAAATTTTGCAATGCAAGAGAAATTAAAATTTTAATTTTTATAATTTAAGAATTTTGGACTTTTATCCACTTATTTGGCATTTCTGAACAGTGACGGTCAGATGCGGAACTGTTCCGGGTCTTTAACGCAACTTCTAAATTTTTCGGGGAAACTTTTTATCTTAAAGGCTTTTAATAAAATTTAAAAAGTGACAAAACTTATAAAATTATTCTGAGGGAGCTGACCTCTTTACTCAAAATTTGACAGTTGTCACACAATGGCTATTCCTAACGATATCTACAACCGAGTAGATAGTCGTGAAACAGCCAAGGCCATGTGGGATGAGCTCGAAAGACAGTTCCAGGGTACAGAACGGTCAATACAAACGAAGCTAAACCAGAGCATCAATGCCTATGAAGGGTTTCATGACAAAGATGGGGAAGCTTTAGTGGACACTTACAACAGATTCAATGTTATACTGAATGATTTGAGAAGGAACGGGATGAACAAATCTGTTTCTGAAATCAAATACAAGTTCATGAAGAACCTGAATCCTGAATGGAAGAGCTATGCCATAAACATCCAGATGACAAAGAATATGGACCAAGAGGATGTAGATGACATCTTCACTACTATCTCACATCATGAGGATGAGGTTAAATTGTTGAACGAAGAAAAGAAGATTGTCAAGGATTTGCTAGCTTTACTAGCTGAACGGAAAAATGGTTCAAGTTGAAAGTCCGTTTCTTCCTCTAAATACAAGTCAAAGCAGTCCAAAGCCTTCCTCACAGAACTAAGCCAATCAAGTTCTGAATTATCTTCCAATGAGACTGAGTTGCACTCTGATGATGACATTCAGAGATTTGCTAAAAACCTGGCCCTCATCACCAAATAGTTCTAGAAGAGTTTTGGTAAGAAAAGGTACTGAAAGTCAAAGTATGAAGGGTACAAGAATGATAGATTGGAGAAGTACAAACCGAAGTTTGGGAAGAAAGAAGGAAAGAGAGAAGAGAAAAGAGAAGAGAAGAGAGAAGAGAAAAGAGAAGAGAAAAGAGAAGAGAAGACTGAGCCTAAATTTAGGAGGTGCTATAATTGTGGTAAGCCAGACCACTTCTAAAAGGATTGAAAGTTCAAGAGAGTTAAAAATTCAGAGTACTACGCCAAGAAGTCCTTACTGGCAAAGAAGCAAGAAGAAGGCAAAGAGTTAATGGTTGAAGAAGAAAATTGGTTCTTTCAAAGTTCAGATGACGAATCAACTCATTTTACTTAGGCCTGCTTAGTAGCAAATATAGATGAGAATGCATAAACTTCTTCTAAGCATTCAAATGTGACTCTGAGGTAGGTACTTCTTTTGAAAACTCTGAACTTGTTCAATCTCTAATGGCTCAAATTCAAATTATGGAAAAAGAGTTTGAAAACTTAAAAGGCAAACTTAGCAATGAACGACAATCAATGATGAGTTTTCGTGATGAAAACACATTGTTGAAGGTTGTTGTTGAGGATAAGGAAATAGAAAAGGATGCCTTGAAGAAAGAAAGAGAAACTTTAAAAGCTAAGATTGTTGAACTTGAAAGAAACTTAGTTACTTTAAATTCTGAAAAAGGTGAATTTAAGATCAGATTTGAAGCTTGCTTTCAGGAAAGGATTGAAACTTATTGCAAAATCAAATAACTGGAGGATTTGAACTTAAAAAGAGGATAAACTGAGCAAACATTGAATTTGCTATCAAACAAACTCCAAGATGTCCGATTTTATAATGCTAAGACGGGTTTGGGTTTGGAAGAAAATGATGTTTTAAAGAAAGCCCCCGAAAACTTGTATAATTTTGATAAATTGGGGTCAAAGCCAAAGAAAATCCCGGACATTCATGACACATTCGTTAAAGCCGAAACTCCAAAGTCTGACATTTCTTGTAAAGGTAAATACGTGATAGATGATGATACGTCTAGTTGTGCTGATTCGCAATCAAGTTTTAAATCAGTTGGATTTCAGTACAATGATTTGAACAAAAGTTATAAAAACAGAAAGCTTGAATTTGTCGACTTTGAATCATTGTTTTCTAATAAATCTCCAACTGAATCAGCCAATGATGACACCGATATTCCTGAAACTGCATGTCAGTATGATGATTATGATTCAGATACTGATGTTTCTATTCAAACACCTATATTTGACTCTGTTACTTCTGAATCTCGAAAAGAAGTTAAGACTAAAGACTGTTCAAATGTCATGAATCCTAGCTTTCAAACTGAATTTGCAAACAAAATGACTGAGGAGATTTTTGATAAAATGATGAATGCTTCATATCCTATTCCTATTATTGAGAAGCTTGACTCAAACTTTGTGATGAATCAAACATCTGATTTTAAAGAAAGATCTACAAAACACCCTTGAAGAGTTAGAAGATGAGAACTGTGATCTAAAATTCAAACTTGACAAGTCTCTTGAGGAAAATAAAGAACTTTCCAAAGAGTTAAATGATTTAAAAGCTGATTTGTTTAAACAAAATTTGAATGATAAAAAGATGTTTGACTCTCAGAAATGGAATGTGCATTCAAATCCATAGTTTTAGACTTCTTCTAAAACCTCTGTTGTTTATTCTGAAAGTCCTGAAAATCTTCCAACTATTTTTTAAAAAGGCGAGTCTTCAGGTATTATAAAGAAAAATTCATTGAAGAAGAAAACTAACAAGGTTTCATTTCATGTTTCATATCTAAGAAAGAGAAATGGTAAAGGAGAATGGGTGAAGAAAGAGAGTGAACAGAAAGCTATTGAAAGTGAATGTAGTGTTAACGATAGTGATGATTTGAAATGTAAAAGTTCGAACGATTCTAAATGTCAAAATTGTATGAAAAATTGTACTCATTTTGATAAATCAAAATTGTTGACATTTGCTCGTAAGAACTTCATATGCAAACACTGTCGTGACAATGCTTTTACATATTACTCCATTCCTCCTAAACCAAAAGTTGTGAAAAAGGCATCTAGAGCTAAACATGTATCCAAATCCTCAACACAACACACTAAAATGTTTCATGCTAAGAATGCTAATCTTTCAAACAAAAAGAAATTTCATGAACATAATGTTAAAATGATCTGGAAATGGGTACCAAAGCCTATATATGAATGGAGAATAAAGGCTAAGGTAGATGATATCAAGAAATTGCATGAGGCTAACAAAGAAGGACCCATCTGGATATGGGTACCTAAAAAGAAGTGATATGTTCTTTTTGCAGGCCTGCCATCTGTGGTATATTGACTCAGGATGCTCTAGACACATGACAGGATTTAAGCTTCTACTGCATAATTATTTTGAAGAACCTGTAGGAACGGTCAGCTTCGCCACCTCTAAGCTTAATGGAATCATCAGAGGACACAGTTCATTAAAGAATGGCATTGTGGCGAGCAAGAAAGTACTGTATGAAGATGGATTTGATCACAATCTATTCAGTACAAGTCAATTCTGCGATAGTTAATATCAAGTTCGGTTTACAGTCGATAGTTGTTTTATTGAAGATGCAAACGGTGATGCAATTTTCAGAGAAGAACGTCATGGTAATCTATATGCGGTGACATTTCCTACGCTTTTGGCTACAATATCTGTATGTCTACTTGCCAAAGCATCAAAAGCTGAAAGTTGGACATGGCATTGACGCCTGTCTCATAAGAATTTCAAAGCGATAGATCAGTTAGCGAGACAAGGTATAGTCAAAGGTCTACCTGAAATGACGTTTGAGAAAGATTCACTTTGCCCCGCTTGCGAGATAGGGAAGATGAAAAGAAGTTCACATAAAGCAAACACTGAATTTTCCTACTCAACACCTCTGGAGTTAATTCATATTGACCTTTGCGGCCCAATGCATACTCAGTAGATCAACGGCAAAAAGTACATAATTGTTATGATAGACGAGTACTCGAGATACACTTGGTTGGAGTTTCTAAGAAGCAAATATGATGCACCAGAACTGATCATTGCCTTCATCAAAAAAATCCAAGTTCGACTTCAACTACCTGTTAAAACAATGAGAAGTGATAATGGCACAGAGTTCAAGAACGACACACTTCAGAGTTATCTCACATCGGTTGGAATTTCACATAACTTCTCTGCTGCCTACACTCCACAACAAAATGGCGTGGTCGAAAGGAAAAATCAAACCTTGGTTGACTACCGATGTATCTCTAGGCTGAAGTCGTTGCAACCACTTGTTTCACTCAGAACCGTACCATTGTGATTAAGAGACACAAGAAAACAGTGTATGAGCTTATTAATAAAAGAAAGCCAAACATTAAATATCTACGTGTTTTTGTTTGCAGGTGCTACATATTAAACGACCGTGATAATCTTGGAAAGTTCGATAAGAAAGCGGACGAATGCTACTTTGTGGGATATTCATTGATGTCTAAAGCCTATCGTGTATACAATAGACGGATCAAGACTATCATGGAAAGCATGAACGTGTCGTTCGATGAGACTTCTACATTGACTTCTGAATACAACAGTTCAGGACTCAAGCTTAAAGAAAAGGATTCTATTCAAAACAGAATAGAACCCGAATCTTCAAAGACTACGTTTTCTGACTCATCTAAAGTAACATACGAGTTAGATTTATTATTCCTTGATGCGTTTATGGACATTTGTGCAGATTTTGACAAAGCTGAAGCGTCCACATCAAATTCAGAGGTCCCAACTGTCACTGAAGTTATCTCTGGACCTTTTGAACCAGTCACTACAACAACCTCTTCAAGTACATCTACACCGAATTTTTCTGAAAATTCTAATTCTGATTCTGCTTCTACAGATATAGATTCTGGAAGAGAAGTGTCGAGTACTTCTTCTGTTGCTCCAGAATTACTTGCTTTAGAAATAAATATACAAGATGTCCCGAGTACATCCGAGGTTGTGCCTGCAATTTATGATGAATATGATGATGATAATACGCATAAAAATGTTCAACCGATTACAAGCACAACACGTTGGACAAGAGATCACCCCCTACATAACATCATTGGTGACGTACATAGTGGAGTCAAAACGCGGGCAACATCTACAAAATTTTACTTGTATTCTAGTTTCCTTAGTTCCTTAGAGCCTAAGAAAGGCTCAAAAGCATGACATGATCCTGATTGGATTCTTGCCATGCAAGATGAGCTTCTGAAATTTGAAAGGAACAAGGTTTGGCGACTAATCCCACTACCTCAAGGTAAATCTGTGATCGGAACGAAGTGGGTTTTCAGGAACAAGAGGGATGAAGCAGGAGTAGTAGTAAGGAACAAAGCTCACCTAGTTGCAAAGGGTTACTGCCAACAGAAAGGCATTGATTACGACGAGACATTTGCCTCTGTAGCACGGATCGAATCCATTAGGATTTTCTTATCCTATGCAGCCCATAAGAACTTTACTGTCTATCAAATGGATGTAAAGTCTGCATTCTTAAATGGGATTTTGCATGAGGAGGTCTATGTTTCTCAACCTGAAGGCTTCATTGATCCAAAACACCCAGATCATGTCTACGTTCTAGACAAAGCACTATATGGATTGAAACAGGCGCCGAGAGCTTGGTATGAAACCTTAACTCAGTTCCTACTCGCTTCTGGATTTAAAAAAGGTACAATCGATACAACCCTGTTATTGAAAAAGCAAGGTGGTGACATGACTCTAATACAGATTTATGTGGACGATATTATATTCGGGTCTACTAATCCTAAATTCTGTAAGAACTTTTCAAAAATTATGGAATCTCATTTTGAAATGTCAATGATGGGTGAACTAACATTTTTCCTTGGCCTTCAAGTAAAACAGTCACCCGAAGGAATTTTCATAAAAGCAGTCTGAATACATTAGAGGTATGCTGAAAAAGTTCAATATGCTTGATAGTTTAGTAATGAAAAATCCGATGGCTACCGGAACACTTTTAGATGTTGATTTGTCTGGTAAATCTGTTGATCAAAAAGTGTACCGAAGCATGATTGGATCGTTACTATATCTAACAGCTAGCAGACCGGATATAATGTTTGCCACATGCTTCTGGGCTAGATATCAAGGTAATCTAAAGGAATCTCACCATGTCGTTGTTAAAAGAATTCTTAGATACCTCAAAGGCACTCCCGAGTTAGGCCTTTGGTATCCTAAGTATTCTGGTTTCGATTTAATTGCCTATACATATGCTGACCATGAAGGGTGCAAGTTGGATCGAAAGAGCACATCTAGATCTTGTCAGTTTTTAGGAGACAAATTGGTTAGCTAGACATCAAAGAAACAAAACTGCGTTTCTACATCCACCGCTGAGGCTGAATATGTAGTTGCCGCTCGCTGCTGTTCACAAGTCCTCTAGATGAGGACACAGTTGAAAGACTTTGGCTATTCATACCAACGAGTCCCTATTTACTGTGATTCTAAGTGCACAATAGCGATAACTGCTAATCCAGTGCAACACTCGAAGACAAAACACATTGATGTACGATACCATTTCATAAAGGATCACGTGGAAAAGGGCGACATAGAAATGCATTTTGTGCAAACCGACTACCAATTGGTTGACCTTTTCACTAAACCGTTAGATGAAAAAAGTTTCAAATTGTTAGTCAGCAAATTAGGTATGTTGAATGCCAGTCCATGATCTAAGGGGGAGTATATCTTAATTTTTGCTTCTATTGATTGTGTCTTGGAATTTATGAACAGATACGAATATTCATCAACTACTGACTAAGGCAGAATCATTTTTACAATGACTACCAAAATTTTTTATTTTACAAGTTTATTTCAAGTGACTATGGTTTCTGAGTATATCAGATCAGGACCCGTTCTTAAATGGTAAGACTGAAAATTACTATTCTCACCGGAGAATACGTAATAATGGCTTCTGAATATTTAAGTCCATAACCTGTACTCAAATGTTTTTCTTCTGAAGGATACTTAATAGATAATATCTTTTCAAGAAGTTTTTCTTTTTGAGGGGGAGTTTAAAATAATTTTCACTGTCATATCTTTTAGGAGGAGAAGATACTTATACTTTAATTGTCATATTTTTATGATAAATTGACTTTTTATAGATATTGAGGGTGAGCATATCTGAAGTTTTTGTCAAGCGTACTTAAATGATTATATTCATTTTAAGGGGAGACTACAGGTATATTTTTCTATATCTTAATCTTTATCACTTGTTGAAAGATGAACAACTTTCGCTTGTGAAAATCATTTTTGGATTAAAATATTCAAACCACTTCGCATTCTCAAAATGTTTTATGAATTTCGAAGTGTGATTTTAAATGATTTTCTTGTTGATACTTTCATGACTAACTGAACATATGTTTCCAAAAGATAAATACTTGTGTATTATCTTGTCAATATACTGTCAAGTATTCTTACACACATCGGTTCAGTACATTTATTGACTTTGTTATTACCATGTATCAAATAAATAAATCTTTCTATGGTAATACTCTCGTTTGCTATTCATTGTTGTTTGAGATCGAACGTCATTTCTGATTATATGTGCTTTCATTGATAATATGTTTATATTTTGATCATATAAACATCTTCCGTCTTTGATATCCCTTATTATTTTTTCTTCATGATAATTTCATCTGATTAAATCATTGTCAGATTCACAAAACAGTTTTTATTCATTTCATGATATTCATTCATTCAAATTGTTTTGAGAAATCTTAAATGTTCAATTGCTCAAATTTCATTCTTATCTTTTTTGAGCATACATACACTGACTATGATTTATTGTGCTTAAATGTCAAGAAAATCGTTGAGCAACACATTCTTTTAGGACAAAAATACATGGGATTCAATGTGAGTGCTTAAATGACTTCCATGGATTCATGTTAACCAGTGTTTCCTACCCCGAAAGTATTACTAAGAGTGATTGAGGGGAGAGGGGTCAAAAGAATTGAGTGTTGGTGTATGATGAGGTAAAATGGAAATGAGAGATTGGTTAGAAGTGAGCTTAAATGTTCAAAAGAAAGATGGTGTGAGATCAGAGTAACAGAATATTAAACTTTGCACCAAATCTTTCTGAGCTGGGCAACCACATAATCTGATTGGTTCACATTCTTTGGTGACCATCATTGAAAAAGGCAGTGAGACCATGCCAACTCTTGCATAAAACCGCACCAGCTACTCATTCTTTTCTTAAAAAGAGAATGTTTCACATTTTCTGGGGAAGCAACACATACTCTATTGGTTCTTCACTCGGAATATACTGATATTGAAAAAGAAGGAAAGTTGCCCCACCTTCGAGCCTTTCTCATGAACATTGAGTCTATGTATAACTGTTGCTGTCTCAATGGTTTACATATTCAAGCATGATAAAACAATCATTGTGCTAATTCTTTCATAACATAAGCACGAGCACATAGAAAATCTGTTTTTCTGTCAGAACATTTATAGAATAACCTTGTATTTTTCAATGATTGAATGGAAGTCCTGGGGAGTGAACATCACCCAAGCTCCTTATAAAGTACATCCGTTGTACTAAGTAACTTCGTGTTACTTACAGGCACTTTAACTGTTTCATTCGTTGATTCAGGGTTACCACTCATATTTTGTCTGAATTTGAAAAGATTCAGATGAATACATTCATGAATTGACGGAAACTTATCGTATCAGATCAGTTGGTGGAGAATGTTCATATCCTACCGAAGGTGAAGATGATTATTCATGAAGATTGTGCTTATTTGATTATTTGGGGGAGATAAATCAAACACAAAGATGAACTTTAAATGTTTTGATGATTCTGGTTTTAAAATTCATCAAAAAGGGGGAGAAGTTTCAAAGTTCAAGTCAAATTGAAGTTGATCATGTCAGAAATGGGAGATAGTTCGAGATGGTAAAGTCAAATCAGTTTCGAAGCGGAAAGTACAAGAATGAGATTGTAAAGTCAGATGGTTGATTGATATCAAAGTTAGAGACTGAAGAAAAGGTTGAGTACTCAGAGCTTCTAAAAGTTAATCCAAAGAGGGAAAGAAATCTGAAAGCACTATCACAGTCAAATCGAAGTCAAGTCAAAGTTTGACCAAAGTGACAAAGTTTTAAAGATGCAAAGTTGATTGAGAATGTCAAAGATTTCAAGTTTTAAAGTTGTGAAAGACTGTTTGTTGATGTGTTTCTGAAGATAATTGTCAACTTTTTTTTTAATCTTGAATCCAAAGGGGGAGATTGTTGAAGCTATATTGTATTCAAGATTAAAATAGTGGGTCAAATGTGTAATTGTTGTATAGTTTGAGGGTTTGTGTTGTAAAGTCAACTAAGGTTGACTTATTATAAATAGTTGTTTCCTTTGTAATCTTGTAGACACGCTCATTCAGAGAAAGAACACAAGTCAAGCACACTTAGAAAGAACATAGATAATTCGCATAGATACATCAATTGAGATCTGTGACACTAGACTTGTGACTTCGTTGTAATCATATGAATTGAATACAAATACTTGTTTGATAATCTGTGTTGATTGATTGTATGCTAGTATATTGGGATCACAAGCCTACTTTAAACCATAGAGAGCTTTCTCCAACCTGTACATATAGTCAGGATGGACTGGATCTTCAAAGTCGGGAGGTTGTTTCACATAGACTTCTTCATCTAGCTCCCCATTAAGAAAGGCACTTTTAACATCCATCTGGAAGACTCTGAAGTTCTTGTAGGCAGCATGAGCAAGGAAGATTTTGATGGCTTCAAGTTTTGCAACTGGAGCAAATGTTTCATCATAGCCAATCCCTTTCTCTTGCCTATAGCCTTGTGCGACCAGTCTGGCTTTGTTTCTGATCACAGTGCCTTCTTCATCCATTTTGTTTCAAAAGACTCACTTGGTTCCTGTGATAGTTTATTTGGAAGGGCGAACTAATCTCCAAACTTTGTTCCTTTCGAACTGAGAAAGTTCTTCTTGCATGGCAGCGATCCAACATGGATCAACTAGAGCTTCTTCAAGTTTCTTTGGTTAAATGAGTGAAAGGAAGTTCACATATAGACATATGTTTCCAAGACCTCTTCTGGTATGAACACCAACTTGTTGATCACCAATGATTTTCTCAATGGGGTGATCTTTTGTCCACTTTATGGTAGGAGGTAAAGGAGGAGGGAAGGAAATTTGTAGAGGGGAGTTGGAAGGGAAATTTTTAGGAGTAAAAGATGGAAGATCGACAGGAATAGGTGAAGATGGAATATCTGGTTGAGAAACGGGGATGATTTGAAGTGTATTTTGAGGTTGGTGTTAAATCTAAATATTGTATACAAGATTTAATAGGAAAGTCAATGATGTAAAAGTCAACATTGTCTAAGTCAAAGCATGTTTAGTTTCCTTAGCCTTTAAGGCTTTGTAATAGATTGGTAGTATATATATAGGTTTGTCCTTTGTAATCTTGTAACTACGTCGAGAGAACACTACATTGTAATATTCAGAGACATGTGATTTGTAATTGAAGATCTACTTTTTCTCTCTAGACTCTCTCTCTAGTTCTTGATCTTTATTGCTTAATCTTGATCAATTAGCTTGATTGATTGGGATTTATTGTTTACCAATTGGTATCAGTGCTGAACCAAACTTTTCAGAAAAGATTTGATCATGATTTGAATTGAAATATGGTGTTTTGGATCGAAAATTTGAGTTTTTCAAAGTTTTTCAAGAAAACGAGTTTGTTACTGTTTTATCTGAATTTCTTGTGAAAAATCATTTTTAGTGTATGAAAATGGTTTCGTTAGATGCGATTTATATTTGTGATTGATTCTTGTTTGTATTACATCTAGTAATTCGAACAAAATTGGTTTCAATTTTTCGAATTTTGAGTTTTTCTTGAACTCGAGTTTGGTGTCTGTTCTTGATTGAAAATATATGATTTGATGTTTTTAATCGAAATTTGTTTGTATTTTTGTGTTTCGTACTGTTTGTTGTTGATGCTGATAAATTCTTGAGTTCAATTGTGCAGATTTTGATCGATGTGAGAAAGATACAGCCAAGAACACGCTTTGCGCATCATTCATATGGTTTGCGCAAGATTCATTGACGGTTTGAGCAAGTTCTTCTGATTTGCACAAGATTCATCGAGTGCCATTTTCGTGATCAAGGAAATGATACTTTGCGTATCAAGGCGGATACGCAAAGTGTACATTGCGCATCAAGTCTCATACGCAAATCTAGTTTGCGTATCTCACGGGTTCAGAGAACCATTCTTTGCGTAACCTTTAGAATCCGAGAACCATTCTTTGCGTATCTCACAGGGTCCGAGAAAAACATTTTGCGCATCATTGCTAATACGCAAAGTTCTTCTTTGCGCATCAAGACCAATACGCAAAGCTTTCTTTGCGTATCACACAGGATCCGAGAACCTCATTTGCATATCAAGACTCATACGCAAACCTCTTTTGCGTATTCTTCAGGTTCCGAGAAGTGTTCTTTGCGCATCTCACGTGACAAGAGAACCAGACTTTGCGTATCACATTGGTTCCGAAAACTTGACTTTGCGTATCTCATTCCATACGCAAGACTCTACTTTGCGCATCTTCAAGTGTTGTTCAAAATTTTTAATATTTTTCGAACATTTTCAATTCAATCTGAATTTTGATTTTCTGATATATAGTTTGGAACGGTCATTCACTTCAAGCTGATTACTTTTTCAAGATGTCTTTTCTATACAAATCTGATATATCTGTTATTGAAGCTGAACGAAATGATATGAAATTGAAAAATTCAGAATATCGCAGAAGGATTCAGGGGTTGCAACTTAAATTGTTCAACTATATTAAAACTCCTGAATGTATAAATTGTACTAAAAATAGATCTAATTTTGCAGATATTCTTTATGAAAAAGAGAAAGAGATAAAAGAGAAAGAAAGAGAGATTATGAATCTTCAAAAACAACTGAAGACAACTGATCAGAAATCTCCTGAGCTAAAAGCAGAATCAGTTGGACTTCAAAACACATTGGAGGATTTCAAAGAAAAAATGAAGGGATTGGAATCTGAGAATGTTGAATTTAAAAAGAATATATCTGATTTGGAGCAAAAGCTTTCTGAAGATAAAGCTATTTTTGAGAGTGAAAAGAAAGGTTTTTCAAAGAAGTTCTCAGATTTTTCTAAAAAATGTTATGAAGAAAAGAAGTTAGTGAAGCTTAAATGTATTAAACTTTCTCAACAAATCTCTGATTTTGAGAAAGTACTGATTTTGGAAAGAGAGAAATTCGCTAAAGAGAAGAAGGCCATAGAACAGAAGAATGCGGGATTCTTTAAAGAATTATCCGGCCAAAGAAATGATTCAGAAAAAGGTTTTGAAGAAGAAAGGTGCATTTTTTAGAATGAAATAAAAAAGTTGGCATCCAAGTTATCTGAACTATCAGCTACTGTGCTAACAGAGCAGAAAACGAAGTCTGAATTCAAGACAAAGATTGACCAGCTTGTGAAAGAAAGAGATAACTTTGCATCAAAGATCAAAGAGCTTGAAAAATCCGTTTCAAGTTCAAATCAGAAATATGTCTCTTCACAAAGGTCAGTTAAATCCTTTCATCAGATTCGTAGATCTAACATTTTCTATGATCAATTATTAGATGGTTCAGATACATATCCGAGGAAAAGAAGCTACAAGAAAGAGAAACTGGTCTAGCAAAAGAAACCAGTTAAAGATGAAAAGTCAGATGAGCTGAAAAGAAACACATCATGTGTACATATACATAAATTGAAGAAGAACAACACACACAAAGGTAAGAAGTATTATTGTTCTATCTGTACTACACATGATCATATTCACAAGACCAGTGATCATTTCTGGTATGGTTCTTACTCCATCACCCCTACACGAACTGCAACTAACATTTCTGGACCCAAATACCAGTGGGTACCAAAACCAAAAACTGATTCTATGTTGCTGGCACCACAAGTCAAGGGGGAGTAAGAGAACAATGGCTTTTGAACACAGCAGTTCAAAACCCGGACTTCAAAGCAGAAATAAAATGGCTTCTAAGCACATCAGCTTAGGACCCGTTCTTCAAAAGAGTTTGACTTCTAAACATAACAGTTTAGGACTCGAACCTTAGCGATCAAAAAGGACTTTACTCCTGTGTTTTTGCATCCGATGGATATTGATGGTCTCCATCCGAAGTGAATTGATCTGATCTCTATCCTACACTTTTTCACTACTAGATTTTTCTGATATTGATGGTCTAGCAATTCAAAAGGGAGTGTTTGATCTCTATCCTGTTTTAACTGACATATTTCAGATGCTTAATTTAAGGGGGAGTAAAGGTGATGACTTCTAATTATTTCAGATCAGAACTCATACTATAAAGTTGTTTTACTGCTTTATGTCTTTTATTTTTGAATAAATGATTTGAATAAAGTGGCTTCTGATCACATGACAGACCAGGACCCGTTTTTCAATGTTCAAAGAAGGATATTGTGCTAATATCCAGGGGGAGCTTAAAAGACATAAATCATTATATCATGATTTAAGGGGGAGCTGAAAAGGTAAAAATCTTCTGATCTAGATCTCTGATTGTTTGAAAGAAGGAAAACTTTCGAACATGAACAACAATTTTTGAAATGTTCAAATCACTTCTTATTCTCAAAAGTTTTATGAATTTAGAAGTGTGCTTTTAAATGTTTTTCTAAATTTTTTTGAGCTTATTGTTTAACTGACCGTGTGTTTCCAAAGATCAATACTTGTGTATTATCTTGTCCATATACTGTTAAGTATTCATACACACCGGTTCAGTATTTTATTTGAAATTGTTATTACCATGTCTCAAATTCAAACACTTTTTTGATGGTAATACCCCTGTTTGAAATTCAAAGTTGTTGAGCATCAATCATCTTTTTCATATTTGTGCTTTCATTGATAAATTGTTTATATTTGTTCATATAAACAAATTTCCAATTCTTTGATACCCTAACCTTTTCATTTGATATGATTGATTCATTGTCAGATTCTCAAAACAATTCTCTTGATTTCATTTCTTTCATTCAATATCCTTATTTTGAGAAATCTTCAAAGTTCAATTGCTCAAATTTCATTCATATTTTAAATGAGCATACATTCTGACATTGTTATCTTTTTGAGCTTAACTGTTTCAGTTAAATTGTTGAGAAACCATGCTTCTTAGGAAATAACATGGGATTCAGTGTGAGTGCTTAATAGATCTTCTATGGATTCACGATAACCAGTGTTTCCTACCCCGGAAGAAATCCTTTGAGTGATTGTGGGGAGAGGGGTCTAAAAGAATTGAGTGTGGGAGTGAACATAGGTAAAATGAAAATGAGAGTTTGGTTAGATGTGAGCTTATATGTTTAAAAGAAAGAGGGTGTGAGAACAGAGTTAAAAGAATATCAGAACTCTACACCAAACTTCTTTCTGAGCCGGGCAGCCACATTACTGATTGGTTCACATTTCTTTGGTGACCATCATTGAAATAGGCAAATAGCCCAAGCCATCTATTGTATACAACCCCACCAGCTACTCATTCTTTTCTTAAAAAGAGAATGTTTCACATTTTCTGGGGAAGCAGCATATAATCTATCGGATCTTCTTTTGGAAGATACTGATATTGAAAAAGAAGGAAAGTTTCCCCACCTTCGACCCTTTCTCATGCACATTGAGTCCATGTATAATCATTGCTGTCTCAGTGATTTACATACTTTGAGCCTTTATGAAACACAATCATTGTGCTAAATTCTTTCAAACACAAGCATGAGCACACAGAAAATTTGTTTTTATGTTATAAATTCATAGAATTACCTTGTGTTTTTCAATGATTGAATGGAAGTCCTGGGGAGTCATCATCAAAACCAACTCCTTATATTGTACATTCGTTGTACACAGTAACTTTGTGTTACTGACAGGCATTCCTAACTGTTTCATAAGTTGAATCAGGGTTACACGCTGATTATGTCTGAATTTGAAAAGATTCAGATATATACAGTTCATGATTCGGCTCTTCAGTTCAAAGTATAACATCTGTCAAAGGGGAGATTGTTAGTTGATCAAAAAGGGAGAAATCAAAGTCTGTGCTGAAATTGAAGATGTTTTGATGATAATGATGCTCACATCATCAAAAAGGGGGAGAATTTTATAAAGATTCAATTTCAAGTTCAAATTCAAATTCAAAGTTCAAGTCAGAATTTCAAAATGCTTCCGCTGATTTAAAGTTCAAGTCTGATAAAGAAATTCAAAGCTAAAAGATTCTGAAGGAAGAATGTTCAAAGTTTAATCGAGATGGTTTGTGAAAGTTTAGGTTGCTTCCGCTGATTTAAAGACAAAAGATTCTGAAAAGAAAATTCAAAGATTCAAGAAGGTTTGTTCTTCCAAAGATGGTTCAGAGATCAAAGTGATGAAGATCAAAGTTGTTTCAAAGTTTCAACAAAGAAGTTTTTTTTTCAAAAGTTTCAAGATTTCTGTTTCGCGTTCAAGGCATGTTGACTTTCAAAGCTTCAAAGTGAAAAAGACTTTTCGAGATTCTTCAAAGGCTGGAAGACTAAAGACTGTTAAAGCTTCAAAGTTCAACGTTCAAGAGAAAAAAACTGAAGAATCAAGAGTTGAAGATCTGTATCAAATTTTTATTAAACCTTGAATACAAAGGGGGAGATTGTTAAGTCTAAATATTGTATCCAAGATTTAATAGGAAAGTCAATGATGTAAAAGTCAACATTGTCTAAGTCAAAGCATGTTTAGTTTCCTTAGCCTTTAAGGCTTTGTAATAGATTGGTAGTATATATATAGGTTTGTCCTTTGTAATCTTGTAACTACGTCTAGAGAACACTACATTGTAATATTCAGAGACATGTGATTTGTAATTGAAGATCTACTTTCTCTCTCTAGACTCTCTCTCTAGTTCTTGATCTTTATTGCTTAATCTTGAGTAATTAGCTTGATTGATTGGGATTTATTGTTTAACAATTGGGTAGATTGAGGATTGTCCTATTGACAAGAGGATGTAGAGGGATCATTGTTTTGATAGAGAGAAGTGGGAAGAGTATAAGGAGTGTCTGATGATGTGGAAAGAGGACCATCACCAACACAGGAGGATATCCATCAGTTCAGTTCATCATCATCACAAGAGAGTGATGATGTCTTAAGGTCATCAAACTTGACATGGATGGATTCATCAATGCACTTCCATATGAGGATGTAGACTTAGAAAGCTTTGGAAGTGAGAGAATATCCCACAAAGATTCTTTCATCAGCTGTGGGATCAAATGTTCTCAAGTGTTCTCTATCATTAAGAATGTAGCAGATACACCAAAGACATGAAGAAAGCCAATGTTTGGTTTTCTACCATAAAAGACTTCATAAGGAGTCTTGTTATGTCTTTTTACAATGATGGACCTATTTTGGGTAAAGCATGCAGTGTTGCTTGCTTCCACCCAAAAATAGGTAGGGAGATGAGATTCACTCAGCAAACACAAGAGCCAGAGATGAGGATTGACCTTCACTTTCATCAACATCATTTATTTTAGCCATGAAGCAGAGGTTGGCCATTTCCTTGTGCTATGGTCTAATGTGAATGAGCATAAATCAGACAGACAAAACAATGAATAGTGGTGCAAGTATACACCTCTAGACACTATTGTTGTTTACAAGTAATAAAATGGTAAGAACCAAGTATCGATCCACAGGGAAGGAAGTTATAAATCTAATAAAGTCAAAGAATAAAAGTTAACTTCAGAGGATGAATTTGGAATAAATTGATTTTGAGATTGGTATGCCGTAAAACTAAATTGAAAGGCAGTAAATGAAAGCCGTAATTAAATAGTAAATAACAGTGAGAAAATGAAATGGTGTAAAGTTCAATTGAGGTTTCCAACAAACAATGGTGATGCTGCAACATAAGATCCAGTAGCTCAGGAAATAAGTTTAACATCCAACCATCAACTAAGAGTCACTCGAGTCAAGGTTTTGACAAGCACTACTCCACATATCTCAAGTGTCACTCTTGTGATATGGGACGAACGGCCGATCATCTCTTCTTAGATTGCACGGTGAAGGAATAGATATCCATTTTTTAGTATCTTTTAAAGAAAAGTTTACTTCCATGTCATTCAAGTGGGGTGTGTCTAATGGCTCGGGGTCTCAAGTCCATCACACTTTAACACTTTTAGCAAGCGACCACTTGTCAAGAAGATGTTAGATCATTATTAACTTGAATGAAAAATTAGAGAAAACATCAATCCTTAAGCAATATCCACTTCATGTTTGTTTTTAGACCTCAACCTCCCTTCACACCCAAGCTAAGGGATTAACCTATTATCGCTTGGTGTTCTTGCATTTTGAAAATGATGATTTGCATGTAAACAAGTAAAAAATATGTATTCAAAAGGAAAACCAACTCAACCAAGCACTTAGATGAAATTAATTCAATAAAGGTGCTTGAGTAAAGAGCAAGTTAACAAGAATACTTTAAAACAACTAGTATCAAAAGCAAGAAAAAAAATATCCACAAGTTTTCAATCGTATTCCAAAGGATTCAGTACAAATCAATTGTGATCCAAAACCTCGAACACTTAGAAGTTTAGTAGAGACTTGCACTTACACTAGGAAGCAATTAAATTACTTGGAACCAAAAGCTTAAAGTACTTGAACACAAGCAACTACTACCAAAGTAAACAAAAGCACTTAATCTGAAAGTTTAGCAGCAAGAGAGCACAATTTAGAATGAAGTATCAAAGGTGTGTAGATGTGTCAAAACCCTAAGCCAAAGCCTTCCTTAAATAAGGGAAAGGTAGCTTGCAAAAGAGGGTTATTGATCAAAAAGTCTTCAAGCTTGGTCACTAAGGGTGCGTTTGGTATGCAAACTTGATAGGACGGGACGGGACTAAAAAAAGTCCCATGTTTGGTATGCCAAAGGACAAAAATACATGGGACAACGTGGGACAAAAAGTTAATTTCATGGGACAAAAGTTGAGTTTTTTTGTTCCACCAAAATAAGTGGAACAACATGGGACTAAAGTTATTTATTACAATTTTACCCTTTTTCTTTATACATATGATAAACCTAAATAAGATATCGTGTGGATTCATCAATCGTTCCCACGCCTCCAAATCAGATATAGGAAATCGTCACACAAATCAGAAGCTTCTTTTTTCGGAGAACCCACACGAATCCTGTGGAAGCGTTGTGGCCAACCTTCGTGACGTCGGTCATCGGAATCAGGCCTTTTGGGAGGGAGAATTTGGCGAGGACCTCCTGCGTTTTCTCCTTGCCAATGGCTTCACCGGTGTAGACTTGAGTGTTTTCACGGTGAGATTGGATCTGCTATGACACCATTTTTGGGGTTTGGTTTGTTCTAGGGTTTTCACTTTCAACAGAGAGGGTATAAATTGAGTGCCGAAAGGGGGATACGTGTTGAAACTATTTAAATTGAGTGGCAGAGAGGCCATTTTTGATGTTGGCATTTTAAATTTGTTTAAATTATTTTTGGTATACCTTATGTTGGAATATTTAATCTTTTGATGTTGGAATGTTTAAATTATTTTTAGTATACTAGACTTGTTTGTGAATGTTTAAACATTTGATGAAAATAATTGTCGTCTTGGAATGTTTAAAATTTTGTATGCATTTATAATTATTGCGTTGGAATGATTATATGGTATAAAATAGTACAACTATCATAGATTGTAGATCCCAGTGCAGTGCAAAACCGAATAATCAGCAATCAAAGATGAACAGATTATATACCACAACAACTAGTCATATGATTGATATTACTTCAAAGGGTTTAGGTTTACAGAGAGAATTTCTGATAGGGATTTATAAACCTAATGACTAGAAAACTAAATAATTAAATTATGAACTTCTAACCTTACAAATGAAATAGAAGACAACTTTAAATACTTAGGCACGCAGGCCTGACGGGCTTATGGGCTTTTAGGCCCAACAAGCTTACAACTTGAATAATTGACAGTTTATACCCTGAACTTCTATTTAACATACAATTAGCCCTAACAATCTCCCCCTTTAAATAGAAGTTGAAACTCGCGCCAGTTAGGAACATATATCTTCTGAAACCCAAAACTGATCTCGAAATATCTGATTTGCGTTCTGTACTCCAATCGTTCTTCGATAACTCTCAGTGCTTTAAGAACAAGCGATTTGTATGTAGAATCCAGTACTAGAACTCCTTTTTCATCTTGACTCAGTGCACGCTTCAACTTGTCTTTCAACAGCATCAATGTACCATCACAGAATCTGGCAATCTGATCGAATCGGATAAATCGTAGAATACCTTTGTTGTTCACGTATGACATACCAAACTCTGGAATCTTTACAACGGTGAATGCAGGTACGCTTAGAGCATCAGACGGAACACTCAGATCAGGCTTGAGCAGATTAATCTTCGGCTGATCGCTTTCTAAACAATCTGAAAATCTTCCACCGAAGCAAGTTTCATTGCGCACTTCATGTATCTCTTCACGGTTTCAAGTGCATCAATAACTTCCCCGGGTCTGACGGTTCTGGTCTTTAAGTCACGTAGTATGAACAACAGATCTTGTGGCTCCAGACATGGAAAATCAGCATAAAAAAAGCAGTACTGTTGACCATCTTCTTTTGTAACCATGAAGTCCGTATACTTAACCTTCATGAAGTAGGCAGGTATAATCCTATCAACTGATACAATCCTGAGCTTCGTGTTGGAGTAATTGCGCTGGAACTTTCTGTACACGAACACAAGTTCACGCTGTCTTTCTATGTTTTTCACTAACTGTAGACAATGGAGAACAACTTCATCATACTTTCTGATCCAGTGGGCAAAGATCTTCATCTGGCTTTCTTCGAGGAAAGGAACTTTTATTCTGACTCTTTCCTACTTGGATGGACGAACTGGAGGCGTACGTACTGGTTCTCTAACTGGTGAAGCTGGAGGAGATCTCTCGGGAAAAACTGTAGAAGAGAAGTCAGGGTGATTAGCCGGATATGTCAACAATGGAACTACGGCAGAAGACTGATCATCTGGATGCAGGATTTCATCAATTTCTTCTTGCATAACCACCAGAGCTGTTTCAGTATTAGCACATTCTTCTGTCGTGTTCGCCACTTCATACGGATCTAAGATTATTGCCCACTCTTCAGGAACTATCGGAGAACCATCTTCAAATTCCTCAGGCTTTTCAACCGTCGGATAGTCGTATAGTACCAAGTCTGTCACCTGTTCCCGTTCCTGTTACTGTCTCTGTCCCTCTGTTCTTGTACCGGAACCCGAACCCTGTTCAACCTGACCTGATTCCACCATATGTGTCTCCGGCTCAGTTAGGCGTTGGCGCTTCTTCCCCTCATGGTGATCAGGATCATCCTGATCATCATGTCGGCGCTTGAGCCGTTCTGCCTGGCTACGGCAGGTATCCTCCACTACTGATAGGCGTTCAGTCAAAACAGCTACGGTTTGCTGAAGTGACTGAAGCATGGCTTGTTGGATCTGGAAGGCTTCAGAAGAGACAATAGGCTGGGGGGTTGGTGGGGTAGGTGTGGATGCTTTAGAACGAAGCAGTGATAACAAATCGGCATCCTGGGTGGGTTCAGTTAGAGACTGGGCTAGTAGTTTGGCAAGAAGAATGGATTTAAGCTCAGGGATTGAAAGATCCGTAGTGGGTAAGGATGGTGGAGTAGGTGTGGGATCAAGCTCAGGCTCAGTCGCAGGACCTTTGCCTTTGATCATGCGTTTGAGGTTGTCCACCTCTTCCCTCATCATAGATTGGACAGCCTTTAGGGCGCCGTCCATGTATTCCATTGAGACGAACTCAGTTGGGGTAACTCCGGGGTCACTTACACTTCCCGTTGTAGCTACGACTGTAGGAGTCGAGCCGCCTACATTCACGGCTGGCGTGATGATAGCCGTGGTAGGACTTCCACCCAATCCTCGTAAACTACCCGAAGCCGGAATTACTATGGGTGTTCCGGCCGGGCCACTTAGGCGACCGACAATAGCCGCAAATGGAATTTGTGTCCTAGGAATGGCAGGTATAGCAAAAGGCTCTAGACTCCGTGCATGCAAAGATGTCAAGAACGGGGGCAGCTGTTCTCTTGTTTCAATATCGACACCCTCCAAGTGAGAGCCCGATAGCGGATGTGCTAAATCCCCGTGAGAATAACAGATGGTGGAGTGGCTTGGTGGGGTGTGAAAATGCGCCGCTAGGTCCATGGCGGCTCCTTCAATACCCTGTCCCAACACATGAGACTGGATAGTAGATGTGGCTACCTGGCTAGATGTGGCTAGGGGGATACAACCGTTGATGATTGTCCCGTCACTCGTGTACGCTCATGACGAGTCTTCATTCGTCCTTCCCACACTCTGCTCACTACAACTTTTTCGACTGTTTCTCCCTCCGCTCTCCTTATCTCTCCAGGTGAGGGATGATTATCGTCACCATCGGAGTCAAAAGACTCTTCATTTGATGCCGATACGTTAGTGGCTGGGTCCGACTCACTGTCGGATTTATGGGCTGCCTCCTCAGAGTCGGTTGCAGCTTCCGACTGAGAGTCGGATGAACCTAATTCCGCTGCAGACTCGGATGAAGATGCAGCAAATGTGCCTTCGTCAGATGCGGTGGCAGAAGAGGACTGAACGTTTGTGGTTTCAGTAGCTGTGGCCTCTTCTACCACCGGAGAAGGTGCCCGTGGTGGAGTGGGTGATCGTTGTGAAGTACAGGCTTGTCTCGATCCAACGGCACTGTCCACGCCTGTTCCCCTCACGATTATTTCTCTCGACACACCCTGTCCGGAAGCGCCAGCTATCCGGACGCTCCCGCCTCTCGACCGTGGACGCGGACCCTCACGTCACTCAGGTCGTGCTCCCTGGGCAGGTACTGCCGGTCCTGGCTGGACCATAGGAGCTAGAATATTGTGTGTGTGCCTATAAGCTATCACACTCAGTGTTGTAGGACGAGCATAGTCTAGTACCCCGACTGGGATTTGTCGGGCGACAACACCTTCTGGATCAGCGCGGGAAGGTATCTTGCGTGTCGGATGATGTGGGCATGTCGGGTGCGTAGAACGACGTTGTATCTCGGGATACAGGTTCATGAAGTTCCGGATGACAATCTGTAAGAACCGCATGAATGGAATGAAATTCTGTCGGCGAGATGCTGTAGACCGAACTCTCTGAACGAGTTCAAACCAAAGAAAGTCGGCAAAATCCATGTGGCGATTGAAGGCCACCGCATGAAATATGCGAAGAATAGGGGCACTCGTCTGATCAATACCTTTCGTTATTGCCGAAAGGCACCGATTTATGTAAGTGAACATCGTGTACCATATAGTCGAGAATTACTTGTGGTTGAAGGTCGATGGAATGCGAAGATCTGTGCCGTATCCTAAGGAGATGAGGTCGGTGCACAGTGTAGCATCAGAAACCATCGGGTCGAAGCTATTCCTGCCTGGAATGGATCCGGCGGTCGGTAAACGAAGGAATTGTCGGAAGAGATCACATGTGAGAAGCACTGGTGTATGATCTATCGGAACTTCAAGGTGGAATTCGCCATCGGCCTCTAAAGCACGGAGAGAGTGCCAAAACTGCTGTAAGTATAGGACTGGAACGGTCATAGTCTTCGTAAGAGCATGAGAGATTGGATGCCCCATAAGTATCTCGATGATGACCTGATATTGAATAGCAGGTTGGGTTACATCGAGATGGTAGTTATTGGCTGTAAGAGGGAGGAACTGATCCTCGGGAATCAGATCCGCATCGGCGATTGGATCAATCGCTGGTGGTTGGTTTTGTGCCATTGTACCTGTGAAGAAATAGTCGATTAGTATGCAGGTTTGGGAAAATATGATAGCCGTTGGAGTTATACAGTCAAGATTTAAACCACAACGGATACTAACTCCAAAATAGTGGAAGAACAAACCCTCATTCGTGAATTAGGGTCAGTCACCAAGGCGCATAGAACTACATCCATTTAAGATAGTGCAAAACCAGCACATAGAACCACCAAATTCACATCATAGACATATGAATATGTATAACTATAAGCTCAATAGAACCATAAAATATCTTAGACCGGATATGGTTTCCATCAGGGGACTCCTAAGACCGGATGTGGTCTTCAACTGGGTGAAGTATTCGACCGGTGGTTAAACCACCGGAAAGAGTTCGACCGGTTATGGTCTTCGACCGGATGAAGTATTCGACCGGTGGTTAAACCACCGGATAAGAGTTCGACCGGTTTTGTTCTTCGACCGAAGGTCACCTAAGACCGGATAAAGGTTGATTGGATAAGCCATATGACCGGAAGTCATTCGACCGGATTAAGAATTCGACCGGTTGAATCATTCGACCGGAGATTCTTTTGACCGGGGAGTAACCCTAGATCGGAGGAAACCCCCGGAGAAGACGAATCGGGGACACACAGATGTCGGAGACGACGCCGATGGACAGAAAATCGGCTATAATCAATGGCAAGGCGATCGATAGACGTTGGAAACACCCAATAATCGATGAAAAGCTACCTGGTCGATCGAAGAAGACGTCGATAAACTCGAGTTCGGTCGAAATGGAGAAGAGTAGGTCGAAAGGATACGGTCGAAGGTGAGAGAGATGGAATCGATCGAAGTGGAAATGAAGGATGTGGTTTCGATCGGGGTACTTAAACCCCCGAATTCGGCTTGGGCTTGGGCTTGGGCCGGGGCCGGGGCCGGGCGAGAGTGGGTCAGGGTAACATTGGGCCGGGACCAAACAAAACAAACTTAAACAAACCAAAACTTAAAATATTTTTGTACTTTTCGATAATAAAATAAACTTAAAAAAAACTAAGAGAGAAAAAAAACTTTAGAACCTATGGAATAAAAAAAAACGAAGGCAAAAAAAATAAAAACTCCCCCTAAAAAATTTGAAATACGCACGAGACTTAACTCGCCCTCGAATGATTACCATGAGGAGAGAAAACCACATTATCCACTTACCTGCTCCCCCTCGAACAGAGGACTCGTGAGACTTACCAACCATCTGACGAGAGTGCTCCCCCTGAACACATTACCGACTTGTAGATCCACCACAATCAACTTACACTTTTCAGGGAACAAAGAATGAACTGCACAAAGAATCACGAAAACACCACGACACCAAAAACAAGAACACAATAGAAACGAGAAACACACGAAATCTACTTTGTTGATACAGAAGTTCGTAACTGACACATAACTGAACGAGTAAAATGCAATAACCAAGGAGTGTGGATAATAGCAACCAGAGACAAGTCACTGGTGCAGTTGTCACAATCATTCGTTATTGAAAGAAACTCGTAGAGAGCTGCGAACGGATCAAACTTTCAGATTTAGCATACCTAGCTTGGACACAAGGTAATTAAATTATTTTTCGTCCAAGGCTTTGGTAAACAGGTCTGCTAACTGATGCTCTGAATTAACAAAATAGAGTTCGATAGTACCTTTTTCGACGTGATCTTTTAGAAAATGGTAACGCACATCAATGTGCTTCGTCTTCGTGTGCTGGACGGGATTGCTTGATATGGCTATCGCGCTCTTCGAGTCGCAGTAGAAGGGGATCCTTGAGTAGTTAAAACCATAGTCTTTGAGCTAGGTGCGCTTCTAGATGACTTGTGAGCAGCAACTGGCGGCTGCTACATACTCCGCCTCGGCGGTGGAGGTGGACACACAATTTTGCTTCTTGGAAGCCCAATTTACAAGACGATCGCCCAAAAACTGAACATGACCGGACGTGCTCTTCCGGTCCAGCATGGTCAGCTTCCGAGTAGGCTATCAATTCAAAACCTGTCTCTTTTGGGTACCACAAACCAATATCAGCAGTACCTTTTAAATATCGAAAAATTCGCTTAACCGCAGCTAAGTGAGACTCTTTAGGTTTTGACAGAAATCTTGCACACAAGAATGTTGAGAACATAATGTCAGGCCGACTAGCCGTCAAGTACATAAGAGAGCCAATCATGCCTCTATAAATAGTAGCATTCACTTCCTTACCGTCAGGATCAGAGTGAAGCTTGAGAGTAGTGGACATGGGGGTTTTCATAGGTGAAGATTTTTCCATCTGGTATTTTCCGAAGAATATCCGAGATGTACTTAGATTGATTAATGAAAAATCATGTTTGTAATTGTTTTACTTGAACACCCAGGAAAAAATTCATTTGCCCCATCATGCTCATTTGAAAATGTTTACTCATTAAGGCAGAAAAGTTCTGACAATACTTGGGGTTTGTGGAGCCAAAGATTATATCATCAACATAAATTTGTACAAAGGCAGAAAAGTTCTGACAATCATGCCTCTATAAATAGTAGCATTCACTTCCTTACCGTCAGGATCAGAGTGAAGCTTGAGAGTAGTGGACATGGGGGTTTTCATAGGTGAAGATTTTTCCATCTGGTATTTTCCGAAGAATATCCGAGATGTACTTAGATTGATTAATGAAAAATCATGTTTGTAATTGTTTTACTTGAACACCCAGGAAAAAAATCATTTGCCCCATCATGCTCATTTGAAAATGTTTACTCATTAAGGCAGAAAAGTTCTGACAATACTTGGGGTTTGTGGAGCCAAAGATTATATCATCAACATAAATTTGTACAAGAATGATATCTTTCTTCTCTCTTTTAATGAATAAAGTAGTGTTAATTTTACCTTTAGAGAAGCCAGACTTAACTAAGAAGGATGAGAGTGAATCATACCACGCTCGTGGCGCTTGCTTAAGACCGTATAGGGCCTTGTCAAGAAAATAGACGTAATTCGGATTTTCAGAACTCATGAAGCCTTCGGGTTGCGAGACATACACTTCCTCCTTGAGAACTCCGTTGAGGAACGCGGATTTCACGTCCATTTGGAAGACGATGAAATTCTTGTGAGCGGCGTAGGCGAGGAACATGCGGATCGCTTCAATGCGGGCAACCGGTGCGAACGTCTCATCGTAATCAATTCCTTCTTGCTGACGATATCCTTTATCCATTAGACGCGCTTTGTTCCGGACAATTATTTCATTTTCGTCCTTCTTGTTCTTAAAAATCCATTTTGTCCGAATCACCGTCTTGTTCTTTGGTCGGGGAACAAGGCGCCACACTTTGAGGCTCTCAAATTGGTTGAGTTCCTCTTACACACTTTGAGGCGTCACAAGACGTAGTATTAGTCTTAACATTAAATATGTCATCATAGAAATACTCAAAAAGTAAATCCAAATCAGAAAGATGTGCTCTTGACGTAGACGCATGATTTGGATCTACTGGAGATTGTGTAGCTTCGGAACGAAATTGCCCAGAAGCTAACACACCAGTTAAAGCGGGTTCTGAACTGAGGTGTTCAGAAGCCATATCAGCGGCCTCGTCAAAAGTCACGTTTACGCTCTCAACGACGGTCTTCGTCCGTTTGATGTAGACACGGTAGGCTTTGGCTTGCTGGGAATAGTAGATAAACACTCCTTCATCCGCTTTGGGGCTGAATTTTCCAAGATCATCCTTATCATTTAAGAAAAAGCAGGTGCATCCGAAAGCATGAAAGTAGTTGATGTTCGGGATGCACTTGTTGATGATCTCGTACGGTGTCTTGCTGAACCGCTTGTTGATGATAGACCGATTTTGAGTGTAGCAAGCGGTAGCAACGGCTTCTTTCCAAAGAAATAGTGGTAGCTTGTAATGAGATAACATCGTGCGCGCTGCTTCAATAAGAGTTATGTTCCGACGCTCTACCACCCCGTTCTACTGAGGAGTACGAGTAGATGAGAAAGTATGCGAGATACCCACTGAAGTGAGATAACCGGTGAGCATTTGATTCTTGAACTCCGTGTCGTTATCCGTCCTGATGGTCTTAACTACTTGGTGGAGACTGACTTGAATGCTCTTCAGAAGTGAGATTATCAACTCGGGAGTTTCGTCCTTTGAACGGAGAAATCGGACCCAAGTGTAACGAGAAAAATCGTCAACCATCACAAGGACATACTTCTGTGATTAATGCTTTGAACGCGCATCGGTCCACATAAGTCCATGTGGATTAGCTCAAGGGACCGAGAAGTAATAGGAACGACTTTAGGCTTGTGGGACGCCTTCTTCATCTTGCCCTTTTCGCAGGCAGCGCACAGATGATCTTTTGCAGACTTTAGATCTGGCATACCTTTGACATGTCCACCGAGCACCAACTTGTTGATATTCTTGAAGTTCAAGTGCGAGAGACGACGATGCCATAGCCAGCTTTGTTCAGCAGATTCTTTGGACAACAAATAGACGTCTTTGGCGGGTTTCATGGACGAGAGGTCAATTGTATAGAGGTTAGTGCGTTGCGTTCCAGCAAGTATTTCTTTTCCATCTTCAGTCCGAACGCTGCACCTTTTAGCCTTGAAAGTAACCTCGAGATTCTTGTCGCAGAACGGACCGATACTGAAGAGATTGTGACCAAGACCTTCGACATAGGAGACTTTATTGATCGTGATGTTATCTTTGACAATATCCCCGTAACCCCTGATGGGTAGTGATCATTCCCGAACCGTACATTCCCACAAAACCTCTCGGTGAAGTTTGTGAGAAGCTCCCATCTTCCGGTCATGTGCTTGGAGCAGCCTGAATGTAGATACCACACATGACCGTCCTGCAAACAGGTTATTTCTTTTTAGGTACCCATTCGTAAATGGGTCCTTTGGGGTTAGAATTAACACCCGACTTAGAGACCCGTTTAGATTTGGGTCTTTGTTTATCACGGGAAACATCACAATGAGAATGATGATGAGCAATATGATATGAGCCAAACCAATCAGATGCATAACGACTATCAACAAAATCATTTGATCCACAATAAGAGCAACACAGACAATCATGAGACAGTTGAAGTAATTGCGGAATTGAATAAACTTTTAAAGGAAGAGTTCCATTACATTCAACTAAAGGTTTAGAAATAAAAACATCATGATTGTTATTGTGCTTTCTAGACTTTAAGACAGGATCAACTAATTCTGATGATGTCGTGCTCTCTTTTGACTTCTTAGCTACCCAAGCATATTTCACTTCTTTCCACCAACCACACGTATCTGAAATGCCGTTAAACCCATAGTCAGAGGATTTGAAAATTGAAGATTGTGACCTTTGAGAGAGACCGGTCTTTTTCTTCTTCTGTGAACGCTTTTTAGATTTAGACTTTGAAGATTTTGCAGAATTGTTCACAGAAGGTTTTTGTGGGTAGATGTGGAACATTCACCCTTATAAAATTTAACCGGAGTCTCACATGACTCATTTATAAAATCAACATGGCTAGGTAGAGAAGGATTAAAATCAAATTTGCTCAAATCACTATCTAAACACACCTCAGAATTCAAGAATGCGGAAAATTCTAGTTCCTCATTTGAAAGGACCTTATCACTTGAGGATTTCAGGACAGTAGAAGAGTTTGTTGAGAGCAGATCATATGCGGAAGCATTTTTACAATCAGAACACTAATCCGATTCAATAACTTGAGGCTCTTTTCCTTTATTTGAAATGATTGGTGACGAGTCACCCAGAAAAGCTTTGCAGGAAGATGTGTCAGAGGAAGGATAAGAGTTTTCAGACAGATGAGATTTCTCACTTTGGAGAATGGAAGGCTGAGCTTGAGGGTCAGCCTTGTGAAGTTGCTCTTTCAGATGATCTGCTGCCATAGCAGCTAGTTGTGAGTTTAACTTCTTTATTTCTGTCTGGAAATATTCTTTTTCCTCATCAGACATAGTTTCCTTTTTATTGGAACTGAGACACTCAATTTGGGATAAAAGAACTTGTTTTTCCTTTTGAAAAATTTCCCTCTCTAGTGCAAACGATTTTTCTAGCTGAACAAGTTTCTTTTCTAAAATCAGAGTTAGAACATAAACTTTGTGAGCTAGAGGTTCCTCCTCAGTTTTAACAGTTTTAGCATCTAGTTCAGCTTGAGAGTAACTATGAAAATAATCGGATGACAGAGAACGGGGTTTGTCATCATAATAAGTAGCATTCAAAGAATCATAGACAAAATGAACTGTCCTTTTAGTATGAACTGAGTTATCCCTTCTCAACTTATCTTCCAAGTCTTCCTCCTTTGTGGGTATGGTCCATTGTATTTTATATTTTGGAAAGATTTTGTCCAATCCAAAGAATTCAGATGCATATAAAGTAGGAACTTTGGTTAAAGCCTTGTTCAAATAATTAGGGTTATCGTAACCGATACCCGCATTTCCATACTTGGGTTCTTTCGGTGCGACTAGCTTTAGTGTTTGATCAGATTGACCCAATTTATAGAGTTTCTTTTCAAACTATTCTAACTGATTAGATAACCTTATGTTCTCATTTTTGTAAGCCACGTTTTGAGTTATCAAATCAATTTTCTCGGTCTCAGACGTACGTAGCTCATCGGTCAGGTCATATACTTTGGTCTTTAGCTTTTGTGACTCTGTTGAACAACTCTCATTCTCTTCTCTTAAATTAGAAATCGTGCACAGGTAGCAAGAAATTTCTAAGCTTTGTTTTTCCATAAATTCAGACTGTTTAGTGACACGGTTTTCTAGAGAGGAGAGAAGTTGTTCTTTTTCTTTTAAGAGTAGCTTGTAAGAGTCAAGTTTGTGCATTGAAAGTTGCATCTGATCAAGTAAAGCTTCTTGATAAGGGGCACATACCTGGCATGGAGCATTGCGATCTTCATCATCAGTGTCAGATGGTGATGAATGTTTGCCCATGAAACACAAATGAACTTCAGCATCCTCAGGTTCTTCATCCGACACTTGCAACCAGTAATCGTCTTCAGCCATTAGAGCTTTACCGGCTTCCTTTTCTTTGGCAAGAAGCAGCTTGGCTCGGTAGTAGTCGGCGTTGCGCACAACTGGTTTGCGACAATCCTTGGCGAAATGACCTAACCGACCATAGTTGTAGCATTTGATCGGCTCGTCTTTCGGCTTTTCTTCATTTCTCTTGTCAGACTTCTTACCATCTTCAAAGCGTCTCTTACCTTCAGAATTTTCTCGATGACCACGGCGAGTAGAGAATCTTTGCTTGTTTGAGGACTTGTTAAAAAACTTCCTCTTCTGAAATGCTTGAGTGAGAAACAACATCGCTTCTTTCATCTTGGTAAGTTCTGGATCCGAGTCACTATCGGGATCTTCAGGTTCAGAATCACTCAGCACGGGCTCTTTTCCAGATGATCGGCTGACGGACTTGCCTCTTCTCTCAGATACGAGTTCTAATGGATCAGCTGCTGGCTTTTCCTCTGCTTTCTGATTCCTAATAAGCTCCATCA
Source organism: Arctium lappa (assembly GCA_023525745.1). Taxonomy (NCBI): domain Eukaryota; kingdom Viridiplantae; phylum Streptophyta; class Magnoliopsida; order Asterales; family Asteraceae; genus Arctium; species Arctium lappa. Next base: position 92,881,716 of record CM042048.1, read on the forward strand.
CTTCCTCTTCGTCCCGGAGCAGCATTTCATAGAGTTCGTGAAGGTACATCTTCTCCAGGGTCTGAGTGTGGCGTATATGGGAGACGAACGGTTTCCACTCAGACTGTAAGTTGTTCATAAACTTTATATTGTTTTCCGTGTTCGTCTTTGTGAACTTATTCTTCTGAAGATCATTCAGAAGCATATTAAACCTCTCGTAGGTTTCCGTCAGCGTTTCACCTTTTCTCGCTTTAAACCCATCATATCTGGTGATACAGTTGGTCACCTTTAGCTGGTTGTTGATGTGGCTTCCCATCATCATCTTCTCTATTTTGTCCCACATCTTTTTCGATGAATCCTTGAAGCTATCTATACAAGCATAGATGTCATTTGGTAGACTTTGAAGAAGGTACGATTTTGCTAGCTTTTCTGCATCGTACATATCCTTTTCTTCCTTAGTAAAATCACCAATAGATTTCCGAATATGTCGCTCTTGCCTTCCTTCAGCTGGGTTTCCTGGTACCACTTTCATTGGCCAATCTGGTGGACCCTCAGTCAGGCATTTGTATATTGCTTCATAGGTAGATTTTGCTTCTATGAAGTTCATAAATCGGTCATGCCACTGAGGGTACTCTCCCCGAAAGAGCACCGGGGCTTTTGGTCAGAACCGATGGTGTTGGGAACTGAAGAAAAGCTCAAGTATGATTAATACTGCTAGTTCAGAATTACTACTGCTAGAAGACTTCAAAGTTAATACTGCTGAGTATTACTACTGCTAGTAGAATTAATACTGCTAGTCATAGTTAGTACTGCTAGTGGTTAGTGCTGCTTAGTAGTTAATACTGCTTGAAGAAATTAATGCTGTTGAGCATAGTTAGTACTGCTTATGACTTAAAGATCCGGATGGAAAGGATGACAGCTGGAAAGAATCAAGATATTCATGGAAGGCTTAAAGATAATGATGGAAGATATACTGAAGATATTTTATTTATTGTAATTATCTTTTTGTTCAATATATGTATAGATTTGATAGAATAGTTAAGATTAATTCATTCATTCTAAGTTTTAGAGAGAATCAACCTCAAGGCATAGTTCCTAATTCTAGAGAAGTAGAATTCGTATTGGTGAGCCTGTTCATCAATATTGAGGTTGTGTGTTTAATCTTGTAACTTCAAGCATTCAATACAAGTTTACAAGTTGTTGATTATATACTGTTTTGGTTTACTGTTTTATTGAATATCAAAGTGTTATTCCGCAACTTCTTTGATATTAGTTTCTGAGAATTTATTCTTGTTAAGAATTCGATCCTGACAAGTGGTATCAGAGCCTAACTCCCTCAGAAACATCTATTCATTCATCATGGAAAACCTTGCAGAATCAAACAGTACTCTGGTCTCTAAGGTTCCAATGCTCAAACCCAGTGAGTTTGACATGTGGAAGATCAGAATTAGACAATACATTCTTCTCACTGACTACTCAATGTGGGATATCATTGAGAATGGTCCTTCTGAAGCAGGAAAGATAGGACCAGATGGGAAAAGACCTCCACCAAAGACAGATGGTGAGAGGAAGATCACACAGACAGAGATGAAGGCCTTGAGCACTCTGCTCTTGGCCATCCCCAATGAATATCCGCATCAATTTTGCAACTGCACTGATGCTCAGATTCTCTGGAATGCTCTAGAGAAAAGATTTGCTGGAACTAAAAGCATCAAAAGAAATCAAAGAGATGTTCTAAAGCATGAGAACGTCACTTCTTCAAAGAATGAGTCTATGACTCAAACTTTTGATAGGTTCCACAAGCTCATTGGTGAACTGGCTACTGTAGGGGTGAAGATGGAACAAGATGATATCAACAGAAAGTTCCTCAGATCTCTTGGGGATGAATGGACTATGTACACTGTCTCATATAGACAGAGTGACAATCTGGAAGAGAAGGAACTTGATGATCTATATAATGATCTAAGAGTTTTTGAAACTGAGGTAGAATCCAAGAAGAAGCCCACTGGTTATATCCACAATGCTGCACTTCTTTCAACATCTACTGATACTACTGCCAACCCTGAAGCAGTTAGTACTGCCAGTGGAGTAAATTCAGAAAAAGGCACTGGAACTATCTTTGAAGCCTTTTTGTCCAGTCATAACAACAATTCATTGATTAATGATGATCTGGATCAACTTCACCCTGATGACCTGGAGGAGATGGACATTAAATGGCAGATGGCCATGTTATCTATGAGGGTGAAGAAGTTTATTAAAAGAACAGGAAGAAACAACTTCTCTCAAAGAAGAGAAGATGGAGCTGGTTTTGACAAGACTAAAGTGAAGTGCTATAAGTGTCACATGAAAGGACATTTTGCTAGAGAGTGCAGGAGTGTTGTTCCAAACAACAACCACCAACCAGCTCAGAATGGAGGCCAACAAGCTCAGAATGGAGGCTACAATCAAAACAAGAATCCTGCTCAAGCCCTTGTTTCTCAACAAGGAATGGGATTTGACTGGAGTGATCAAGCTGAGGAACCAATTCAGAATCAAGCTCTTATGGCAGAAGTGTCTGATCTCCCCTCTGAGGTAATTTCTAATCTTTGCACTCAATCTTGCATAGACACTGTCAAAAGATATAGGGATCACAATCAAAGTATGTGTGATGACCTCAAAAGATTGGAAAATGACAGAAGAGATTATGTGTTGATAGTAGAGAGATTTGAAGAGCAAATCAAAGGCTTTCAAGCTAATGAACTTCAACACTCTTATGACACAAACTATTGGAAGTGGGAAAAGAATGAGGTAGAGACCAAACTGTCTAAGTCCTTAGAAGAGAATGATAGGCTGAAAGAGGAACTGTCTAAAGTTAAGCTTGACATAGAAAAGTTTTCATATGCTTCAAAAGCAATGGATTCTCTTCTAAAGGCTCAGATTGATGATAAGATGAAGCCTGGTATTGGATACAACAATACACCTCCTCCTTACAACAACAACTATATCTCTCCTACTTCAGACTTGTTAGAAGCCAAGGAGAAAAAGGACTTGTCTGAGGAAGCTTTTAAGATAGATCCTTTGGATGAGGTAGTAGGTAAGGATTTGACTGAGAAAGAAACCAGTGAGAATAGGGATAATGCTGTGAGTAAAAAGATACCATTAGAAAACAACATTATCACCAATGAGGGATGTGGGAAAATCTGGGTCAAGTCCAAGGAGATAGAGAAGACCAAAGGAAAGGATAACAAGGTCCATTACAAACAAACCACGGTTGTGAATCCTGGATCTTGTAAACAGTGTGCTTGCAATAAAGCTAAGAGCCTAAATTCTGGTATAAAAAGAGGTAATCAAAGAAACTGGAATAATCAATGGGCTCAGAAACAAGGAGTTAATCTGAATAAAATCAATAGACCAAAAACTTGTTTCATATGTGGCAAGTTAAATCATTTGGCTAAGTATTGCTTCTTTAACCCTATTAATCAACAGATGAACTTTCAAAGATTTGTGCAAAAACCTGTTGGTTATAGGAAGGCTGGAAATAAACATGTGATGAAGAAATCTGTTGAAAGTAAAGACCCCATGAAGAAAAAGTTTTTAAAAGAAAGTATTAAAATGTGGGTGCCTAGAAGCACTAAAACTGTTAGTACTGCTGACAGGGATAGTGATGCTGGAAGCATTACTGCTACTACCAATGTTAGTACTGCTGAAAATATTAATGCTGCTAATACTGTTAGTACCTCTTCAAAGGTTAATACTGCCAACACAGTTACTGCTGCTAACACAGTTACTACTTCTAACAAGGTTAGTACTGCTAAGCATGCAAGTGCTGCTAAGGCAGTTAGTACTTCTAAAACCAATACTTCTTCTAGCAAAAATGTTTCCAAGCCTATTATTGTGACAAAGTACTCCAAGAATGAGGAGTTAAAGTTTAAAAATCTTGTCAAGAAAGAATGCAAGTATTTTGATGAGAAAGGGGTACCCAAGACCACTTTGGCTTGGGTTCCTAATTCATACTAACTGATTTATCTTATGTGCAGGGCAACCAAAAGCTCAAAGGGAAGAGCATATGGCATGTTGATAGTGGTTGCTCTAGGCACATGACAGGCAACATGTCATGCCTTCAGGATTTCAAGCATATCAATGGAGGACATGTTGCATTTGGAGATAATCTTACTAGTGGTAAAATAAGTGCGAAAGGTAATGTCACCAAAGGTAAGATGACGTTTGAGGGTGTCTACTATGTTGATCAGTTGAAATAGAACCTGTTAAGTGTATCACAGGTTTGTGACAAACAACATAGCATAATATTTACAAATATTGAGTGTATGATCCTTGCTCCAGGGTTCAAGGTAGTTGATGAAAGCATGATACTACTTAGAACTCCAAGAAAGGACAATGTGTATTGTCTAGATATGGACAATGTTGTTAGTGATTCATCCCTGAACTGTCTTGTTTCAAAAGCTTCTGCGGATGAATCCTCTCTTTGGCACAGAAGGATGTGTCACATGAACTTCAAAACCATGAACAAACTTGTTAAAAACAACCTTGTAAGAGGTTTACCTTCAAAAGTATTTTCATGTGATGATCATTGTGTTGCATGTCTTAAAGGCAAACAACACAAAACTTCTCATAAGACCAAAGAGATAAACTCAATTTCTTCTTGTCTCCAGTTATTGCATATGGATCTGTTTGGTCCTACAAATGTTATGAGTATAGGCAAGAAATCTTACTACTTGGTTATTGTTGATGATTACTCTAGATTTACCTGGGTATATTTTCTAAGGACTAAGGATGAGACAAGTGGACTGATCAAATCCTTTATCCTAAGAATTGAAAACCAAACTAATCAAAAAGTAAAAGTCATTAGATCAGATAATGGGACTGAGTTTAAAAATCTTGATCTAAACACCTTTTGTGAAGAGAAAGGCATTGAGAGACAATATAGTGCTCCTAGGACTCCTCAACAGAATGGAGTTGCTGAAAGGAGAAATAGGACACTAATAGAGGCTGCTAGATCTCTGTTGGCTGATTCAAAACTGCCAATTACCTTCTAGGCTGAAGCAGTTAATACTGCTTGTTATGTCCAAAACAGAGTTCTAGTGGTCAAGCAAAAGAACAAGACCCCATATGAGCTTTTAAATAAAAGAAAACCTTTTATTGGATTTTTCAAACCATTTGGGTGTCCTTGTACAATTCTCAATACCAAATCTCACTTAGGTTAGTTTGATAGAAAAGCAGATGATGGATTTCTTGTTGGTTACTCATCTAAGAGTAAGGCTTACAGAGTTTTTAACTCTTCTTCCAGAATAATTGAAGAAAGTGACAATGTCAAATGCAATGAGAACACACCAAATCCAATTGGGTCTGGTCCTCAGTGGCTATTTGATATTGATTCCTTAACTAACTCTTTTGGTTTCAGTAGTGATGATTATGCAGGTACAGGAAGTGGAGGATCAGGGACTACACAAGTCTCAGATAGTATATCTCAATCTGTGATATTTCCCATACCCACAGTGAATCCTGTTGAAGACTGTGGAAAGGAACCATCTACTGGACCAAGTCAAAGTGAAGAAGAAAGTAGAGATGAGGAGAATCAAGAAAATAAAGAACCAGAAGTGGCTACTGAAAACACTTCAGTTGAGTTGAATGACTCTAATCTAGAGGTGGGACTTAATGAAGAACCTAGTCATCACACCAGAATACGCTAGAATCATCCTCCACAGATGGTAATAGGAGATATATCCTCTCCTATGATGACTAGAAATCAAAGTAGGCTTCAAGAAATACAAGATCAACAACACATAGTGCTTTCTTGCTTTTTATCCCAACTTGAGCATAAAAAGGCACATGATGCTATGAAAGAATCCAGTTGGATAGAAGCCATGCAAGAAGAGCTACTGCAGTTCAAGCTGCAAGATGTTTGGGATCTGGTAGACCTTCCTCAAGGCTAAAGAGCAATAGGAACAAAATGGGTCTTCAGGAATAAGAGAGATGAAAGAGGTATAGTGATAAGGAATAAAGCAAGGCTGGTGGCTCAAGGGTACACACAAGAAGAAGGAATAGACTATGAAGAAGTATTTGCACCTGTGGCCAGGATAGAAGCAATTAGATTATTCCTGGATTATGCTTCCTATATGAAATTCAAAGTCTATCAAATGGATGTGAAAAGTGCATTTCTTTATGGATCAATTGAAGAAGATGTATATGTCTGTCAACCACCAGGGTTTGAAAACCCAAGCTATCCAGACAGAGTATACAAATTGAAGAAAGCACTTTATGGACTACATCAAGCTCCAAGAGCATGGTATGACACTCTGTCATCCTATCTCTTGGAAAATGGCTTTGAAAGAGGAGTCATTGATAAGACTCTATTCATCAAGAGAAAGAAGAAGGATATCTTGCTGGTCCAAATCTATGTTGATGATATTATCTTTGGATCAACAAGAGACAACATGTGCAAGGAGTTTGAGGAACTAATGCATCAAAGGTTCAAAATGAGTTCCATGGGGGAACTTACTTTCTTCCTTGGACTCCAAGTTCAAAAGAAGTCAGATGGAATCTTCATCTGTCAGTCTAAGTATGTGCAGGACATTCTAACCAAGTTTGGTTTCTCAGATTCAAAACCTGCTAGCACACCTATGGAGACACACAAGCAGATAACAGCAGATCTTGAGGGGGAGGATATGGATGTTCATCATTATAGATCCATGATTGGCTCTCTCATGTATCTTACAGCCTCTAGGCCAGATATAATGTTTCCAGTCTGTGTATGTGCAAGATTCCAAGTTAGGCCAAAGCAATCTCACTATCAAGCTGTTAAGAGGATATTCAGATATCTCAAAGGGCAACCCAGATTGGGACTTTGGTATCCTCATGACTCATCCTTTGACCTACTTGCATACTCAGATAGCGATCTAGGTGGAGCAAACTTGGACAGAAAATCTACCTCTGGAGGATGTCAGTTTTTGGGTGCAAGACTAGTTTCATGGCAGTGGAAGAAACAAACCACAGTATCTACATCTACAACAGAGGCAGAGTACATAGCAGCTGCAAGTTGCTGTTCTCAAGTCTTATGGATTCAGAATCAAATGCTGGATTATGGGGTAACCTTTCTAGACACTCCATTTTTTACTGATAATAGCAGTGCTATTAGCATTGTGAATAATCCTGTCAAGCACTCAAAGACAAAGCACATTGAGATCAGGTATCACTTCATAAGAGACTGTAATGAAAAGAAACTTATTCAAGATGTAAAAGTTCACACTGATAATCAGTTTGCTGATCTATTCACTAAAGCTTTTGATGTGGGTAGATTCACTTTCTTGGTAACAAGTGTGGGAATGATCAACTCTGAATAAGCCCCTTCTCAAAAAGTGGTTCTATACCTGTATATTGTTTATTCTTGGTGTTACTAATCTTCTTTTTCAGGATATGTATAGCAGTACTCAGTGTTTCGCGAGATTAAAGGAGTAAGTATAGTTAATACTGCCAGTGCACAGTTACTACTGCTAGTAGTTAATACTGCCATTGCACAGTTACTACTGCTAGTAGTTAATACTGCTAGTAGTTAATACTGCTCTAGATTAATACTGCTTATGTCCCAAATACTATAAATACTCTTTGCCCGCCTAAAAAGTTCATAACGACTCTCTGCATACTATTCTCTTGCGCTCTAAACCCTCTTTCTCTCAAGTTCAAAGTTCTCAGGCAAGAATTTTCAAAGATTCATGGCATCAATGGCGTTCATTGACGAGCACAATGAAATCGCGATGCTCCAAAAGCCAAAACAAGCTGAAGGTTTTCATCAGATAGTCGACTTTCTGAAGTCTAGCCACATTACCCATGCTCTCACTATGTCTCCTACTATCTTCATAGAGCATCAGAGGTAATTCTGGGCACACGCCAACATTGTTACTGAGGATGGTGTGCAAATGATCAAGACGACAGTGTGTGGCAAGCCATTGACAGTTACTGAAGAGGTAATTCGCATCAGTCTACGTCTAGACGATGCCTCTGGTATAAATTCTAAAGAAACGTACCGCTACGTCTACCAATTGTCACAACATTAGCAAACCAATTAAACTCACGTAAATTATCCTCATAATCACATTAGATAAGTGAGATTATGAACATATAACACATAAGGGTTCTTGTTACCATCATCACAACGCTTGATTAACATAACCTCCGTCGATTCTAAGCCTAACCCATCTTATAAGTTCTACCCAATCTCACAATCAATGCCTATCAAACTCAGTCTAAGTCTAGACATATTACATTCATGCCTAGTTCGCTTAAACTGGAGCTCTGATACCAACTTGTAACACCCTAAAAATCAGAGTAAATTAAAACCTGGAAATATGGCAACGAGACATCCGTATTGATATAAATTTCCCATAAAGGGGATCAGTCCTTAAGACTATACAAAGCTCATACGGATATAGAATTTATCAACAATACTAATCTAAACATAACCGTCTAGACTACAACACTTGACGAACCAAAATTCACTAAATGATGGGACTTAAACAATGCCCAACACCAAAATACTAGACATCTCAAAATATGCCTCGAGTCCACGCTCGACTCTCAAAGACCCTGTGCAACCCACCGCTAAGGGAAACCTGTTATACACATCATTTGAGAAAAAGTGTTAGGCTTAAAGCCTAGTGAGAACATACAGGTTATTTAAAATCAGAGATATAAACATCAGTATCATAAGGAAATCTTTTCATAAAGGTTTAAATTATAAAAGATAACATTTCGCCACAACCGGGCCTTTTCGGTCCAAAACTCATCATTCGTTGACAAAAGAACCATTTTACCAAGGATTGTTGTGCAACACTAAGTAGACCACCAAATCCGAGTTATGAGCTAAATACATGGAACCATGGCCACGAACGCTACGGTCCGTACTACGATGTAAGGGAGGGCCCCCAAGGAACCATGTCATACTCGTTCATTAGACTACATTTGACCCATGGCTAGGATCGGGTCTCACATAACCGTACCTAAGTTGGCCCCGAGGATCAAATGTATCTAACTACAATGGAAGGGGCATATCCTTCCCAGCCATAAGTCGACTCGATACCTAGGGATCCACTAGTATAGTCAAGACTTGTCACAATATTTCATGTGACCAACAAAGCTAGATAAACAGCTTTCAACACATTTATATTTCAAAATGCCATTTTCCAGACCAACTGCTGGTAAGAAAGATAATCATAAAACCAGTTTATATACATTCTTTCAATAAGCCACAAACATGGGCGAGTAAAACATCATTTTACTTCTGATAAGGCGGAACCCGTTATTTTAGTCAAAACTGATCGGGAACCCCGAAAATCACCAAAAACTTCATTTATAACAAAATGTAGAGAACATCAAATCATACCGTAGAAATACTTCGGATTTCGCAAATAAGAGTTTTGACATGTATAAAGTTTGTAAAATGGTAGTAGGAACTCACAGGTAGGTTTTCAGAATAAAACCCGGAAAACCAGATAACGATCACGACGTAGAGGTGAAGCTTAAAACACCGACCCCTTGCTAGAAACACCGCAAACTAGCTACCAACGAAACCTTGAAGATCAAAAGAAGAAAAAGTGAAAAAGGAGAGAGAGAGAGAACTCAGATTGAGATATTTCAAAAATATCTCTAACTCTAGATATTAAAAGCAAATCCAAAAAGCATCCTGACAGGGTCGTGCTCCCTCAAAGAAGGAAATGCGCACGACCCGTGTGCTGGCACTATGCCTCGGCCCTGGATCATACGCACGACCCATGCATTTTCTCTGAAGAAGGACGCACGACCCGTACGTCCTGTAGACAGCCAAAAAAACCTCTTTTTCCTCAATACAAATTCGCAAAACCAAACGAAATTCGGGGTGTTACAGGAAAGCAGTTAGAAAATGGGCACCCTTCATCAGTTGTTGAACAAATATCAAATATTTATCTAACCCTTGCCAAGTAGTGTTTGTTACAAAATGCATCCTTTTATAAGCCTATCAAATCAATCTCTTAAGTTGAACTCCTATTCAACTCGTGGTTCAAAGACAGATTCGTTGTTATAAACTAAAGATGCATTGTGGTTGTTGGATCCCAGATTTAATCTTATAACATTGATATAAACAATAACAACAATAAGAACAACGGAAGAAGTATAATTTAAATATCAAAGCATATTCAGTATCACAGTTCAACAATAATATGTATAAGTCATACTATATCTTCTTTTGAATACTTTCTATTACATTAAAGATAAAGCCATATACAAGATATATGAAAAGCACACATTTGTCAAAGGAGTGATGGTTCTATTTATAGGACCATAAAGTGAACAGTGTACTATCCTAACCTAAAAAACATGCTTGAACAGTGTCTTACCTAAAAGGTAGCTCAAGACATGCTTGAATAGTGACCTACTCTAAAAAGTAAATCTTATCACTAATGATGTGTCATCTGTTCTTCTGTCAACACTTCTAGAATCCTTCAAATTGATCTTCAGAGCTCTGACATAGACCTCTGATGAAGCTATCTCTGATCTCTGCTTAGCTGAAGAGTCTATCTTTGAACTGACTTCAGAGGTAGACTTGGCTTTCTCGGCAGCAGTATCTTATTGTCTTTAGAGGAAGACGGGGGATATTTTCAATACTTTTACTTTACTGAATTGGGGCTAACAATCTTCCCCTAAGTATTGAAAATAAAATTGCCAAAATGGTAGAGACAAAAATTTAATCTAGAGAGTGAAGAGGAGAAAGTCATCTTCTTTAAATGTTACTTCTCAAATGATAGAAATTACAAGCAGAGAAGATAACAACAAAATAAATAAAAAAAAGAACCAACACCTATCACTAGAGCAGATCCTATGGAACTTCAAAATGAGCTGTCTGAAGTTAATCAATGAGCTAATTTCCAAATCTAGTTTCTCCAATAGGTCAGCTTTGTGTCGTTCTTTCTTCACATGTATCATTCTTAATATGCCTCTCAACGTCTCATCTGAATATTTGGCAACCTCTGAAGCCATGAAGATCTTCTTAATAAGATTGACTCTGTAGACAAATCCCAGAGGCTCAATGATTATTGAACCAGTCTTATGTTTGTTTGGATCTGCAATTGTCTCCACTAGTTTAGTAACTCCAAGTCTTACTTCTCCGAAATTTAGAGCAATATGAAAATCAAGTCTGGCTCTTAGTTTGACATGAGCTTCCATAGCACGTCTGACTTCGTATAGACCCATTCTGAATGCCCTTCCTCGTTCATATTTTGCTAACCAATAGGCGTAGAGATGAGGCAGATCATAAGGGTTGAGATTTACGAGATCATTGTCATTAAACTCATAAACATTTCCATCAGAGCGAATCACCTCAAAATGTCTGTAGGTGATTTTGTTGTAGGCAAATGTCTTTTCAGAGACTTTGTTTATCTCTGTGATATGGAATTTTGAGAGAACACTTGCTCTTGGACTGGTCTTATCTCTGATAAATCTTTGCTCATAGTCTTCCATGTTTTCTCTGATTCTTGGATTCAGAGGAAGAACTTGAGTATCTTCTAGATTGAACTCGAAGTAGAGATATCTGAAATGGTCCTCTATCGAAGTCTCTGGCTCAGAGGCAAGAAATGTTGGAGGTTGAGTAATCTTTAAGAGTGTCGGTATGCCAATGTTTGTCTTCTGAACAGGTACCTCTAGAGGGGCCTGTTCATCAACAATCATGGGGGTTCTTTAGTAGATAATTGTAGAGCTATCTCTGGTTCCTTCCTTTGGATTTGAGGGGATTGAGGTGGAGTTTCGTTGATGGCAGAGGAGATTAGATTTTCTATTTTAGCAGTGTCTTCAACTCTGTGCTCTATCTATGATGCAGAAGGACGATGAGCCTTGGCATTCTTGTAGACATACTCCTCAACATCAACTATCTCATCTTCTTTTGCTTTTTCTATATTAGCATCATCGTCTTCAGATTGTGACTCAAATGCATCTCTCTTGACTATAGTTAGCCTTTTAGGTGATGAGAGTGCGTCTTCAGAGCCGGATAAGTCAATTAATTGCTCATCTCCTTCTTCTTCATCCAGAGCATCTATAGTTTCTGGAGTACCATTTACTACCGGGATTATAGGTGCATCTGAAGTTGATGGTGCTAGAAATACCATAGGTATTGGAGACTTCGAGATTGTTTTATTGTCTTCAGCAGAGGTGAAGTGACTCTACGATTTACTCTCTTATACTCCTTTATCTTTGTTGGTGGAAGGAGATGGAGCAGAGTCACTGGCTTTCACAAATTCAGATAACTTTCCTTGTGTTGTCCCTTACATCTCCCCTTTTGATGATCAGAGGCTCCGTCATCATTAGAGCCCTCTGAATCATCAAACCTTGGCTTCTTGGCTTCCCCACTGCAAGGTTCGTCAATAATGGATCTCTTCCTTCTATACATTGGAGATTATGGCTCAATGAAACCTTTGCCTTTGATGTCGATCGTTGTAACACCCCGAATTTCGTTTGGTTTTGCGAAGATGTGTTAAGTAAAAGAGGTTCCTGTGGCTGTCCCGTGCGCCCTCCTTCAGAGAAAACGCACGGGTCGTGCGTATGAAGCAGTGGCAAGGCAGTGGTCTGCGCACGGGCCGTGCGCATTTCCTTCTTTAAGGGCGCACGGGTCGTGCGCCCTGTCAGGATGCTTTTTGAGATTTGCCTTAAATATATTTTTGAGAGATATTTTCATAAATATCTCTCAAATCTCTGTTCTCTCTCTCTCTCTCTTCTTTTCTTTTTCTCTCTTTTCTTCTTTCGATCTTCAAAGTCTCGTTTGGTTGCTAGTTTTCGGTGTTTCTAGCAAGGGGTCGGTGTTTTAAGCTTCACCTCTACGTCGTGATCGTTATCTGGTTTTTCGGGTTTTATTCTGAAAACCTACCGGTGAGTTCCTACTACCATTTTACAAACTTTATACATGTCAAAACTCTTATTTGCGAAATCCGAAGTATTTCTACGGTATGATTTCATGTTCTCTACATTTTGATATAAATGAAGTTTTTGGTGATTTTCGGGTTTCCGGATCGGTTTTACTAAAATGACTGGTTTCGCCTTATTAAAGTAAAATGATGTTTTACTTGCACATTATGTGGATATGTGAAAAGAATGTTTACGAACTCATTTTAATGATTTTCATTCTTACCAGAAGTTGAACTGGAAATGACATTTTGTTTATAAAATGTGTTTATACCATATGTTTATTTATGGTTGGTCACATATGTTGTTGTGACGAGTCTGTACCATTACTAGTGGATCTCTAGGTTTTGAGTTGACTGTATTAATGGGATGTCATATTCCCCATTTTGTAGCTATGGATGCATATGATCCTCGGGGGCAACTTGGTACGGTTATGTGAGGCCGAATACTAGCCATGGTTCATAGTGATCCTAGTGAAGGAGTATACATTGGTTTTGCTTGGGGCTAGATCTTACGTTGTAGCACGGACTTATGTGTTCGTATCCTCGGATTCCAATTGTTTAACTCATAACTCGGATTTTGGCTTACTTAGTGTTACGCCACAATCCTTGGTAAAATGTTTTGTCATTGGTCATTTGATAATAGGTTTATAACGGAAAAGCCCGGTTGTGGCAAAGGTTTCAATTGTAAAACTTAACCTCTTTGGAAATATTATCTTTTGATGCAAATGTTTATATCTTTTGAGCTTTATAAAGTGTATGTTCTCACCAGGCTTTAAGTCTGACACTTTTTCTCAAATGATGTGTATAACAGGTTTCCCTTAGCGGTGGGTTGCCGGGGTTTTGAGAGACGGGTTTGGTCTCGAGGCATTTTGAGATGACTAGTATTGTATTTGGGCATTTGTTAAGTCCCATTCTTTTGGTACATTATGGATTGTCAACTGATGTAATCTTGATATAGGTGTCTAGATTAGTTTGTTGATGAACCCTATATCTGTACAGGTTTTGTAAAGTCTTAAGGACTAATCCCCTTTTTGGGAAGTTAGTATCAATACGAATGTCATGTTGCCAGGTTTTCCAGGTTTTAATTTACTATAATTTTTAGGGTGTTACAGGTTGGTATCAGAGCTCTAGTTTAAGCGAACTAGGCATGAATGTAAGATGTCTAGACTTAGACTAAGTATGCTAAGAATTGATCTGCGACATTGGGTAGAGTTTCTAATATGGGTTAGTCTTAGAGTCAACGGAAAGTACGTTTATCAGGCGTTGTGGTGATCGTGACGAGAACTTTTATGTGTTATATGTTCATAATATCACTTAGCTAATGTTATTATGAAGATATCGTACGTAAGTGTGCTTGAATTTCTATTGCTATGACGATTGGTAATGTGGTAGTACGTTTCCTTTGTGTTTATTCAATCTCTCTCTTATCTCTTTCTCTATTCTGTGAAACAGTTTAGTAATGGTGAATATGCGTGGTAGACCGCGTACACCTGTTGATGGTCTGGAAGCAACAACCTCCACCGCTGACCAGCCAGAAGGAGTTGAGGTTGTTGTACGTCCACCTATTCCACAAATACTAGGTGGGGGGCTAGAGGTCATTCTGCGTGTAGACCTGGCTTCGTCCCACCCAGTCATCAGGGATGCTAGTTCCCCGTCTGAGTTGATGTCCAGCATGATGTTGGCAATGAGGGAAGAGATGGCAAAGCAGCAAGAGTTTCTGCTGAAAGTGATTGAGGACCACGATGTGAACAATCGGAGAAGTGAGACGGTTGTGGAAAACATTGTAGCAGGTCCTGGAGACGTTGGAGTAGGGGTCAGGGCTGAGGAGCACGGGATTATTGGTGCTCCGGGAAATAGGAAAAGTTGTTCCTAGAAGTCGTTTCTAGGTTGCGGACCACCAGAGTTCTCTGGTTTCGACGACCCAATCTTGTGTGTGAAGTGTATTCGGGCGCTCAAGCAAGCTTTTAGCTCTTCCGAATGCGGAGATGATCAAAGAGTGCGGTTCGGTACCCAACTGCTGAGTGATACCGCGCTCATTTGGTGGAATGTCATTTAATCCACTCTATCTCTTGTTGTGTTGGCTCAGTTGTCTTGGGTCGAGTTCAAGAAAAAGTTGTTAGAAGAATTCTGCAATGAAAGAACAATGGACCGAATTGAGAAAGAATTTCGGTCTCTGGTGAAGGGAAGCCTGACGGTGAGGGAGTACACCCGTCAGTTCATGGAGAAGCTAGATCTGGTGGGACACGCTGCCCCAACAGAGAAGGATAAGATGAAGGCCTATCTGAATGGCCTACCTGCGGACATGCAACCTATGGTCCACAATTATAAAGATTCTAACCTCCGAGAGATGATAGAATAAGCTCAGTACATGGAATAGATGTTCGCAAGGAACAAAGTTGAGAAAGCCGTAGTGGTGACTGATAAAAGAAAGTGGGAGAGCAATTCTGCCCACCCCAAGAGATCTCGACCTTTTGGCGGAAACCGAAACTTCAGCAATCAGAAGGAAGCTAGGTGGTGCCACAACTGTCGAACTAAACACCACGGTGACTGTAATACCACTTCTCAAACTTGTTATAAGTGTGGGAAGCCTGGTCACACTATCAGAGATTGCCCGGTCAGAGGACTCGTCTGTTTTGAGTGCAAGGCACCGGGGCACGTGAGAAGAGATTGCCCGAAGCTTGTGTCGGGTAGCACGCCAGCAAGGAAGGAATAACCTCCGAGGGTTCCGGGTCAAGCATTTCAGATGACAGCCGATGAGGCCAGGGCATCCACTGATGTGGTATCGGGTACTTTTCTTCTAAACTTTGTACCTGCTCGTATTTTGTTCGATACGGGTGCTAGTTTCTCTTTCGTATATGAATTGTTCCGTCAGAAAATTTCTATGCCTACTACTAGTCTTGAGGATGCATTAGTGGTAGAAATAGCCGATGGTAGTGAAGTTCTGATCCACGAGGTTCTGAAGCAGTGTACTCTTAGTATCGAAGGGAGAGAATTCTCGATCGATCTACTGCCGATGTTAATCGGGGATTTTGATATTGTGGTTGGCATGGATTGGTTGTCAAACAATCATGCCGAGATCGTATGTTCCAAGAAGTTGATTCGACTTCCCAACCCTTCTGGCGAAGTCGTTGTCATCTATGGCGAAAAGAGAAAAGGTGAAGTGGCAATAATCACAATGGCAAAGGCACGCAAGTGCTTGGTAAAAGGATGTTCGTCTTTCCTAGCCTATGTGACCGATGTCAAGTTAAAGAAATCAAAGCTGGAAGATGTGAAGATCGTGCGTGAGTTTCCAGATGTCTTTCCGGACGACTTGCCCGGGTTACCACCCGATCGCCAGGTAGAGTTTCGGATTGATGTTGTTCCTGGAGCAGCACCAATTGCTAAAGCTCCTTACCATTTAGCGCCGTCAGAGATGCAAGAAATGATGGCACAACTCGAAGAGCTTTTGGAGAAGGGCTTTATAAGACCGAGTTCGTCCCCCTGAGGATCTCCGGTCTTGTTTGTAAAGAAGAAAGATGGCACAATGAGAATGTGCATTGACTATCGTGAGTTGAATAAAGCTACAGTAAAGAACAGATATCCGCTTCCGATAATAGACGACTTGTTCAATCAACTTCAAGGAGCGGGTTATTTTCCCAAAATCGACTTACGTTCTGGTTATCACCAAGTGAAGGTAAGAGAAGATGATGTTCCGAAGACAGCTTTCGGAACGCGTTACGGCCATTACGAGTTTCTTGTAATGCCTTTTGGTCTAACGAACGCACCCGTTGTGTTTATGGACTTAATGAATAGAGTGTGCCGACCATTCCTCGAAAAGTCGGTCATTGTATTCATTGATGACATACTCGTGTGCTCCAAGAGTGAGTCAGAGCACGAGCAACATTTACGTGAAGTTCTGGAAGTGTTAAAGAATGAAAGGTTGTACGCCAAGTTTTCCAAGTGCGATTTTTGGCTTAAAGAAGTACAGTTTCTGGGTCACGTAGTCACTCGGGTCAGAGTGAAAGTAGACCCCTCCAAGATTGAAGCTATGATGAATTGGGAGCCTCCTAAGAGTCCATCCGAGATCCGAAGTTTCTTGGGTCTGGCGGGATACTACAGGAGATTTATCCAAGACTTTTCAAAGATCGCTTCTTCCTTGACAGTTCTGACTCGGAAGAATGTGAAGTTTGAATGGACTGAAGCCCCAAGAGAAGGCGTTCCGTATCCTTCAAAAGAAGTTGTGTGTAGCTCCGATCTTGACGTTACCTGAAGGGTCGGAAGATTTCGTGGTATACAGCGACGCTTCAAAGATGGGACTGGGATGTGTGTTGATGCAACGAGGCAAGGTGATCGCTTATGCCTCGAGGCAGCTTAAAATACACGAGCAGAATTATCCAACTCATGATCTGGAGTTAGCGGCGGTGGTGTTCGCTTTGAAACTTTGGCGACATTACCTCTATGGCACGAAATGCAGTCTTTACACAGATCACAAGAGCCTGAAATATGTCTTTGATCAGAAAGAGCTGAATATGAGGCAAAGGCGGTGGCTCGAGTTGCTCAAAGATTACGACTGTGAATTACTTTACCATCCCGGTAAGGCGAACGTGGTGGCCGATGCGTTAAGTCGAAAGGACTATAGCGGGGGTATTTGAGCTACCCATTCGACGATTGAGCTAGTGTCTAGTCTTGTTGAGAAGATCAAGACATCATAGTTGGAAGCACTGTTAGAAGAGAATCTAAAAGATGAAGTCATGACAAAGCAGTGTTTACTCTTAACGGAAGATAGCCGTGGAGTAAAACTGTTCAGCGGTCGTGTATGGCTGCCCAAGCTTGGGGGTAACCGTGATCTGTTGCTAGAGGATGCTCACAAGTCCAAGTAATCTATTCATCCGGGGAGTACAAAGATGTACAGGGACTTTAGCTGCACTATTGGTGGCCGGTGATGAAACTTGACGTAGCGCGTTACGTTGAGCGTTTTGTGACGTGTTCGCAAGTTAAGTCCTAACATCAACGACCGTATGGGAGTCTACAGTCTTTAGAGATTCCCGAATGGAAGTGGGAGCATATCACCATGGACTTCGTGATGAAGTTGCCTAAAACTCTTCGAGGTCACGATACCGTTTGGGTGATAGTTGACAGATTGACGAAGAGCGCTCACTTCTTGCCTATGCGCGAGACTTTACCGATGGTAAGTTAGCGAAGCTTTATATCGATGAGGTGGTATCGAGGCATGGGATACCATTGTCGATCGTGTCAGATCGCGACAGTCGGTTCACTTCGAACTTCTGGGATGGGTTTCAGAAAGAACTTGGTACTCGAGTGAAATTGAGTACGACTTACCATCCGCAAACCGACGGGCAGAGCGAGCGAACGATCCAAACTTTGGAAGACATGTTGAGGTCTTGTTTCATCGATTTAGGTGGTAGTTGGGACTCTCACATGCCTTTGGTGGAGTTTGCTTACAACAATAGCTACCACTCGAGTATTGGAATGGCACCTTTTGAGGCTTTGTATGGGCGAAAGTGTCGGACTCCCGTGTGCTGGCTTGAAGCGAGAGAAAAGCAGTTCGCCGGACCTGAGATCGTGCAAGAGACTGCCGATAAAGTCAAGTGCATTCATGAAAGATTGAAAGCAGCTCAGGATCGTCAGAAAAGCTATGCCGATAAGAAGAGGAGACCGATGGAATTCAAATAGGCGACCACGTTATGCTTAAGGTGTCGCCGTGGAAGGGCATTATTCGGTTTGGAAAACGTGGGAAGCTGAGTACCCGTTTCCTCAGACCTTTCAAGGTGCTTAAACGGGTGGGTTTGCAAGCCTACCATTTGGAACTGCCACCGGAGTTGAGAAGAACACACAACACGTTTCATGTTTGCTGCCTCCGAAAATGTTTGGCGGTAGAAGACAGCATCATTCCCCTTTCAGAGTTAAGGGTAGACGAAGGTAACCGTTGTGTGGAAGAACCCGACGCCATCTTAGAGAGAAAGTCTAAGAAGTTGCGTCACAAAGATGTCACTTTGGTCAAGGTGCAGTGGAAGCATCACCGGGGAGCAAATGTGACGTGGGAAGCCGAGGAGGATATGAAGCGAAGATATCCTCACCTTTTTTATTAGTTGGGATTTCGGGGACGAAATCATTCCCAAGTTGGGGAGGATTGTAACACCACAAACTTCGTTTGGTTTTGCGAAGATGTGTTAAGTAAAAGAGGTTCCTGTGGTTGTCTACAAGGCGCACGGGTCGTGCGCCCTCCTTCAGAGAAAATGCACGGGTCGTGCATATGAAGCAGCGGCAAGGCAGTGGTCTGCGCACGGGTCGTGCGTATTTCCTTCTTTAAGGGCGCACGACCCGTGCGCCCTGTCAGGATGCTTTTTGAGATTTGCCTTAAATATCTTTTTGAGAGATATTTTAATAAATATCTCTCAAATCTCAGTTCTCTCTCTCTCTCTCTTCTTTTCTTTTTCTCTCTTTTCTTCTTTCGATCTTCAAAGTCTCGTTTGGTTGCTAGTTTTCGGTGTTTCTAGCAAGGGGTCGGTGTTTTAAGTATCACCTCTACGTCGTGATCGTTATCTGGTTTTTCGGGTTTTATTCTGAAAACCTACCGGTGAGTTCCTACTACCATTTTACAAACTTTATACTTGTCAAAACTCTTATTTGCGAAATCCGAAGTATTTCTACGGTATGATTTCATGTTCTCTACATTTTGATATAAATGAAGTTTTTGGTGATTTTTGGGGTTTTCGATCGGTTTTGACTAAAATGACTGGTTCCGCCTTATTAAAGTAAAATGATGTTTTACTTGCACATTATGTGGATATGTGAAAAGAATGTTTATGAACTCATTTTAATGATTTTCATTCTTACCAGAAGTTGAACTGGAAATGACATTTTGTTTATAAAATGTGTTTATACCATATGTTTATTTATGGTTGGTCATATATGTTGTTGTGACGAGTCTGTACCATTACTAGTGGATCCCTAGGTTTTAAGTCGACTATATTATTGGGATGTCATATTCCCCATTTTGTAGCTATGGATGCATATGATCCTCGGGGGCAACTTGGTACGGTTATGTGAGGTCGGATACTAGCCATGGTTCATAGTGATCCTAGTGAAGGAGTATACATTGGTTTTGCTTGGGGCTAGATCTTACGTTGTAGCACGGACTTATGTGTTCATATCCTCGGATTCCAATTGTTTTGCTCATAACTCGGAGTTTGGCTTACTTAGTGTTACGCCACAATCCTTGGTAAAATGTTTTGTCATTGGTCATTTGATAATAGGTTTATAACGGAAAAGCCCGGTTGTGGCAAAGGTTTCAATTGTAAAACTTAACCTCTTTGGAAATATTATCTTTTGATGCAAATGTTTATATCTTTTGAGCTTTATAAATTCTATGTTCTGACCAGGCTTTAAATCTGACACTTTTTCTCAAATGATTTGTATAACAGGTTTCCCTTAATAGTGGGTTGTCGGGGTTTTGAGAGACGGGTTTGGTCTCGAGTCATTTTGAGATGACTAGTATTGTATTTGGGCCTTTGTTAAGTCCCATTCTTTTGGTACATTATGGATTGTCAACTGATGTAATCTTGATATAGGTGTCTAGATTAGTTTGTTGATGAACCCTATATCTGTACAGGTTTTGTAAAGTCTTAAGGACTGATCCCCTTTTTGGGAAGTTAGTATCAATACGAATGTCATGTTTCCAGGTTTTCCAGGTTTTACTTTACTATGATTTTTAGGGTGTTACAATCGCAGCTTTCTTGATTGATTCAATGGCCTCTAAAGCTTCTTGAAGGATATCAGAGACCTGATCTTCAGCATGAACCTTATGGACATCATGTGTAGCCTGAACCTTTTTCTGTGCGACCATGGAGATTTTAGAGGAGTAGGTCAGCATGCGGCTCATAATCCCTTCTTTAAACGATGCGAGATCACTTTTGGTGACAACGTCTTCAACAGTTCTGGGAGGTGGAGGTGGAAGTTCTGAAACTGGTGTTTGATGTGGTAGTGAGGTACTGATAGTTGACTTGATCAGTTCAGAGATAGAGGCCAATTGATCTGAAGAAAGTGATAACAATTGTTTGACTACTATCTCTGTTCTGAGATCCTGAACTTCATATTGCATCTTCTCTGTATTTGAAGTGGATTGAGTGGTTGATGCAGTGATGGATTCTTTCAGATTTTGCACTTCCCTCTGAAGCTCTAAAAGAGATGCAGTGCTGGAATAATGGGTTCTGAGGTCGGCAACCTGTGCTTTGAGTGTAGCAATCTCCAGTGAGGATACAGTGCTCTGATCCCATATCTGTCTTTCCAACCCATGAATCCTATTGGTTGATTCGAGGAGTCGGGTCTTCAGAGTGGAGACCTCTGTCTTTAGTTTTTCATTTTCATAAACAACGGCAAAGGTCTCTGAGCCATCAATACGTTGAAGTTTATGCTCTTTCATGGAGCCTCTGATCTCTTCACTAAATCTTTCGAACTCTGACTTAGTGAGAAGATCAGAGATGGGTAACTTGGCAATAACACATGTTGCCAATTTTTCCTCGAGTTCAGAGGATCCTTCTTTCAGAGATGGTTTGAGGTTGTCTCTGGAAGGACTTCCACTATGTCCTTGACATTCTAGAAAATCGTCTCTGAGTGTTCTGTTCATCTCCAGATCCTCCTCCTCATATTCAGAGAATGGGAAATGAATGTGGAAGTTGACCGTGTGATCCAGACAGGTAAATCCTTGTGTCTGGATATCTAACCAGTGTCCCTGAGTTGGACAGGTGCTACGTGAAATCTTAAAGGATTTCAGAGGTCTAGGAGAGGGATGTGGATGTGCCACAGAGGCATCATCATGTGTGGGGATTTCTGACGTACTCCGAGGCAATTGAGTACTTATATTTTCAATGACCAAGTCCTTTTGGGAGGACTTGTTCATAATTGTGGTTTCCTTTGGCTTTTGTACTTCTGAGGTGGAAGGAAGTACCTCTGAAGTAGTTTGCAGGTTAGGGTTCGAGGTGTGCACCTCTGATTCTATAGCCTTAGCATCTGGATCATGCTGGCTAGTAGATGTGGAAGTACTGGGAGTGGGCATTGGATTCCTAAAATAAATGTGCCTTGGGGCATCTTTTTAAGCGGATGGGGTAGAACTCTCTAGGTTCTCTCTGTCCTTAGGGGACTCACTCCCCTCTGAATCCTCAAAGCTAGTATCTAAAGATTGTGTCTCACTTTCCTCAGAGCTAGTAAAGTTACTCTCTTTACTAGACTCTGAAGAACTCTCCTTAACTCCCTCTTTGACAGCCTCTTCAGATGCTCTGTCATTTCTTTTTTCTTCGGTTTCTCTTAAAGGAGTACCCTATGGTTCACCCCTTGGAGTGCTCTGAACATCAGGGTCCTTTGATCCCTCTGAATCAGAGTCACTCTGACTATCCCTTTCTGGTGTAGGACCTAAATGTGTTGGGGTTCCCAGAACTGGTTCTAGTCCTTGGGCAACATGAAGGAAAGAAGCTAGGGCTACAGAGTTAGGGTTTACCTGTTTCAGCATCCGTTGAGGGATTCTTCTCGCCCCTGGATATCCTTCTGGAAGAATCATTGGCTTGAATCTGTTCATGATGTAGAAAGGAGTCTTTCTCTGATCGTCATAGGTCAGTATATGAAGTTTGTCGATGGCAGCCTTGATGATCAGCGCAAGGATTCGAGGGAAAGAAATTAAGGTTACTGTGGTGGAGGATTATAGTTGCTCAGGATCCTTGGCTATGCATTTGTTCTTCTTTTCTACTGTAGTTGAGATTTGATCAAAGAAGATGCCTGCCATATCAATGTTTCGGCTAAAGAACAGGGCATACATAATGGTGAGGATTTCAGGAGTGGTTTGGTCCATGCTTCCAAGTTTACAGGTAAGGGTTTGGTTTAGAACTGAAAACATGAAGTTCCATATTGGGGGTATATGTTGCCTTCGAAACTTACTCAGGCGAGTAATTTCAATGTTCTAACCTAGAAACCATAAGAATAGAGTGAGGGTTTCAGAAGAGGGTCTTTGCTCGAATCCTTGGATTCCGAGTTCTTTAGCCTTCAGTAGGTAGATTACATCACGAAGAACAGATGGTATGATAATAACCTGGCATTTGACTACTTGAGAAACTTCAAACTCCCCAACAATGGCTTTCTGAGCATCGATGTAGTGGCTTGAGGATAACCATTCTTGGATGGATGTGAGTGGTGTATCAGTTGTTGTAGCAGTGAGGGCATGAGTGAGTTCGCAGTTTGCGAGAAACTCACAGATCAAGTGATATGCCTCTTCAAACTTTGGTGATTCAAGTCTGGCCATACGGTTATTGTCCTTGATTAGAGATCGATAAGTGCGAGTTTAACATCCCATACTAGCAATATTCGCTTAAACACATACAGAGCAACTAAGTAAACTTTACAGCAAAATAGTAGTAGTTATTGACAACCGGATATTAAGGTACATATATATACAATCCCATAAGTAACTATTCACAAAATAAGGTTGTACAGTAACTCAGTCTTCAAAATATTGTCTCTCAACCCGGATATTCCCCAAGTCTGTCTCTAGAACCTGCCACGGAATATCAAACGTGGCTGAGCAATAACTCTGTGAACATATCAATGAAATCAACAATAAACAATTTAGGGTAAGTACAAATTATCCCCATAATCATGAAACGATAAAATAAATCAATTGAATATCAGAAAGATATAACAAAGGGGTTCACGTAATCATCCGTTCCGTGTTTCGTGTTATTCAAGTTCAAATAAATCACCTGATTACACTAAGCCCGTTGTTCCCAAAGAATGTACGGTTTTATGGGCATAAATGAGAACTAGCGGTGTAGGCATGACACCCACTAGCCCTCGACTACTATTAAAGCAGTCCTAGTTCTGTTATGTTCCTAGGATATCCATTTTCCCCTATGGCCGGATCAGGGCCGGCGCACTTTCCACTCATACACAAGGACGCCATAGTGATTATAGCCACCATGGAAGCATCACAAAGTCGGTGCGCCGACTAAGTGTCTGGGTAAAGGATCACAACATATGTGATCTAACCGAATCACAAAGATATAACAACAATCAATGAACAATGTCAATATGGCTTGAATCTATCTAATCGTACCATTCTCAATCTGATAATATAACGATCATTGGACCGATTCAACAAACCATATTTATCACATTTCATTCACGCCTCAGCATTCAGAGTAAAACTCAAGAACCGGGCCAACGGTCCCTATTAAGGGAAACAACCTTTGGAACACTCCTAAGTCGTGCTCAACTAATGGAACACCAAATGGAATTCAACAAAAGCAATTACACGATGAAAATGCAAGAAACAACATTATCGAGATCTTTTCGAACCTCAAGATTACTTTTCGGTAAATCATATTTGAATGGATTGACCCTCAACAATAGGTCAATCCCGTTCCAATAAAATAAGAGATTCGTACCTTTATAAAGCCGAGAAAATCAAACAAGATGCTCGAATGCCAATGTTTCCAATCCTTGCTAATCGAATTTCCTATCACAAGTAAGATACACTTAGAATTATACCATGATTACCTGTATTTATTTGATCTACTTAGCCTATTATTGACACCCTTCTAATAGCTTAATTTAACCTTATCTTCATCTTTATAGTCTTATAGTTCAATGCTAGTGTTATGAAATGATGCTAAATGAATCGAACAAAACAATCAAAATATTGCAAAGAAAAACTCCCCTGCACATTTCAGCTTCTGTCTATCTCTGTGTTGGACATATTTATCATACTTAGGAGTTGAATTTCATGATATTGTCTAAACGAAAGTTCTACCTATGCTTCTTAGGAATCCAATCGCACTGGATTCAGTTGTTTGAAGCTATGATCGATTTTATATAAATTTTGCACTAACAGTGTGCAGTTCCCGATTTTACAGAGAGCAGCTACTGTAATTTGCTATTTTAGCATACTTAAGCTCAAAATTAGCTTTTGGGCTCTCATAACAATTGAAGTAGAAACACTAAAGTTTCCAACCACATATCACACACCTCAATTGGATCAATGGTTAATTTTATACACCTTTTTAAAGCAATTTGCAGATTTCGGTTTGTTCCATCAACATAACATTTAACATGTTTAACATACCAAACTCTACCATTTGATTTGGTAACCAATCTAAACCATCTATTGACAAAACTAAAGTACTTTGTTTTGGTTTAACAGACCTAAACACCATATAAATCAAAATCTACTTGAGTTTTAGGTTATTAAGTATCTAACTCCAAAGATTTTCAAAGTTCTTACCTTAGGGATGTTTACAACCTATTCAAGAAGTAGATTCCTTCAAACCCTTCCAATCTCCAACACCTAGAAACAAAATTACTCACACACTTGGTAAGTATGTCTATCAATTAACCTAAATTTCAAGAATATAAGCTTAAACAATGGTTTAACTTCAAGATTTACCTTCAATTCTTCAAAAAATCACCATTTCAACAAGGTTTTAGCTCTAATTGCATGGTGTATTTTCATTCTAGGGTTTTTGAGGAGAAAACGTGAAGAACAAAGAGACCAAATCTGATTATGAAGTTTTATAAATTTTAGAATTTGTTTTATATTTTCCAATTTTTCACTTTTAGTCCCTTAACGTTCATAAATTGCATTTTTACCATTTTTGGAGAATTTCTTCACATTTTGGTTTAATTATAGTTTCACTTATCCATGTTTCACCCTTATGATGGCCATAATTTACAAAGTTAGTTTGGTTTAAGTCCATATGCTATATGTACAAGCATACAAAGCAATGACCAACTCTAAACACTAACTTTTCACTTAAAGTTCAATATCAAAGTCTGGTTATTATAGCGAGAGGATTCCCCTGATTTGGGAATCAGTTTGCACCATTAAGTGGTAGTTGCAGGTTTAGCCATTGGAAAGGTGAAGGTGAAGAAGATGAAGTTCTTTAGAGAGAAAAATATTCTCGAGAGATGTTGTGAATGTAAAAATGAACATCCGGATATAAAATTGATTTTATACCCCAAATGTGGAAAATAACACTTGAGTGTTAAAAAAGATGAAACGACAGTGATTTGACTTTTCGGGTTGAGGTCGTTCTGCCTTTATCTCATACCTGTGGTGACACGTGTTCTTGGTAACTGTTGCACATTAGTGTTTAGTTGCCAAGAAAATAGGAATGGGTGTCAGTTGTGAATATTTGAATTTAATAGTTATTTTTGCTGACTAGACAAACTTTTCACCTTATTTTCTGAATGAACATTTTTTTAAGTGTGAAGTAATCTAAGATATCATAAGTGTAGAAAGAGTTCAGAGATTCTGAGTTTTCATACCAAATGATATTAGAGATTGCTAAACAAATGGAAAGATTCAGAAGCTCTGATGTTTAGATTCCTTGTATTTCTCTTACTCCCCAAAGATAGTATGCTCTTAACTTTTATTCCCCGTACTTCCCCTTGACCAAAGATGGTCTTTTATACTTTCTCTTCCCTTGACAATAGATGGTTATTTTTTCAATATCCCCTTTGAATTATGCATTGGTACCATAAAAACTTGCTTTTAGTAATGTCGTAGGTTCTGAAGGAAATATCAGAGACCCCAATACTTGAAATATGCTACTTCTGAATTTCAGAGCTCTGAAGAGGACAACTCAAAAAGCTCTGATTTTTATGAAATTAAGTAGACATATTCAGCATGCCCAGCTTACTAACTAAGAAATTGAACCTACGTTCATCTAATGCATTTGTGAAAATGTCAGCAAGTTGGAGATCAGTGGGTACAAAATACATCTCAATTGTTCCTTTTCCAACATGATCTTTTTGGAAATGATACCTAACATCAATATGTTTTGTTTTTGAATGTTGCACTGGATTGGCAGAGATAGCAATATCACTTTTGGAGTCACATAGCATGGGAATTCTATTGAATTGCAGGCCATAATCTCTGAGTTGAGTTATCATCCAAATGACTTGTGAACAACAACTAGTAGCAGCAACATATTATGTTTCTGCAGTAGAAGTTGAGACCAAGTTTTGCTTCTTTGATGACCAACTCACTAGCTTGTTTCCCAAGAGTTGACAACATCCATAGGTGCTCTTTATGTCTAATTTGCATCCTGCATGATTTGCATCAGTGTATGTTGTTAGCTTAAAACCAGAGAGTTTTGGATACCAGAGACCCAATGAAAGTGTGCCTTTGAGATATCTAAACATTCTCTTTACTGCAGATAAGTGAGATTCCTTTGGATTTGCTTGATATCTAGCACGAAGACATGTTGCAAACATTATGTCAGACCTACATGCAGTTAAGAACAAAAGTGAACCTATCATGCCTCTATAGGTTTTAACATCTACAGATTTTCCTAAAGGATCAGAGTCAAGTTTGATTCTTGTGGCAATAGGTGTTTTCATGAAAGTTGAATCATTGAGTTTGTACTTTTTCAAAATATCAGAGACATATTTGGATTGATTTATGAAAGTTCCCTCTGATGTTTGTTTTGCTTGTAGTCCAAGAAAAAATGTTAATTCTCCCATAAAACTCATCTCAAATTCACTCTTCACCAACTCTGAAAACTTATCACAATACTTTTGATTTGTAGAGCCAAATATAATGTCATCAACATATATATGTACTATAAGCATTTCATTCTTATATCTTTTGATGAACAGTATGGTATAAATTGTTCCTTTCTCAAAACTATTATCAATCAGAAAAGAGGACAGAGTTGCATACCATGCTCTGGGAGCTTGTTTAAGCCCATACAGAGCTTTATCAAGGTGATAAACATGGTTTGGAAACTCTTCATTTTTAAAACCAGGTGGTTTTTGGAGTTATACTTCTTCATTTATTTTTCCATTAAGAAATACTGATTTAACATCCATTTGGTATACTTTGAACCCTTTGTGTGCATCATATGCTCAGAAGATTCTTATTGCTTCTAGACCTGCCACAGGTGCAATGGTTTCATCATAATCAATGCCTTCTTCTTGGCAATATTCCTTAGCAACCAGTCTAGCTTTGTTTCTGATTATAATGCCATTTTCATCATTTTTGTTTCTGAAAACCCATTTAGTTCCAATAACAATTTTCTTTTAGGAAGAGGAACTAGGGTCCAGACTTTATTTCTCTCAAATTCTCGAAGCTCATCCTGTATGGCATTAATCTAGTCAGGATCTTCAAGAGCTTCATTTACCTTTTTGGGTTCAATTTTGCTTAAGAAATTTACAAAAAGACATTCATTGACAATAGTTGATCTTGTCTTGATTCTTTCTGAGGGAGATCTGATAGTCCAAGATCAATAAATCATAGAGAGAGAAAGTCGAGAGAGAGAGAGAACTTTGGAACGCAAAGTGTAAATTGTATTCAAGTGAGTGTGAAAATTCTTACAAACAAACAAGACCAAAGGGACTTAAATACCCTTGGTCAATACTACACATTATTAGACACTAAACACAGTATATGACCAAGCCCTATAAATACAATGATATACTATAAAATCAAACCTAACAATATCCCCCTTAGTAATCATTGGCGCTTTTGGTCTTCAAAAAACATCTTTTAAAATTAGCTTGGACCAACGAAGCGACTTTGCGAAGCATTCTGACTTTTCAAAGAAATTTCTTGTCATCATCTTTTAAGCATTGTTGTCTTTACTGCCTTGACAAGACTGGAGCAGTTTGAAATAAAGTTGAAAGAACAGTCGGTTCATCAGCTTGTGCTCTAGACGATTCACCTCTTTTAAATGATCTTGAAGAAGTTGTGGTGATCGGAGCTTGAACAGCAAAAGACAATTAAAGATGAAGAAATTTTGAATCTTTGAGCGAATCTTGATCTGCAGATAACATTTGAGCTCTTTGTCTCTTTATCATCTCCTTAACATCTCTTAATTCTCCCTCTCATGACCTTGGTGATCTGGATCAACTTGGTCATGCAAATGTTGGAGACGAGACAACTTAAGTTCTGCAAAATCAAAGAAACAGAGAAAACAGAGGAGGTTTGCGCTTCACGTTGGTTGCGCAAACTGAGGTTTGCGTTACACGCAGGTTGCGCAAAGCAAGGTTTGTGTTTCACACAGGTTGCGCAAAGCAAGGTTTGCGTTTCACACAGGTTGCACAAAGCAAGGTTTGCGGGACCAACTGATGGCGCAAAGCTGACTAAAACTCAGAATTTTTTTACCATTTTGATCTCTTTGACTCCCCCTACACAAATGCACTAGATATGACAATTCAAGTTAGCATTCATATAAAGAAAATCAGATACTCCCCCTTGAAAACAGATATGATCATTTAAAAAATTCTCCATTTTCACTCCCCCTTGAATAATGCTCCAACCCATTTAAAAAGATATATAAGAACACAATGATGTAAACAACAGAGTAAAAAAAATATACTGAAAATGAAAATTTGAAACAACTAAACAATTAAAATTCTAACCAGTAAAATCTCACAGATTTATCAATCAGTTCAATTCAACCATATGTTGTTGGATACAGAAACAAGTATCATTGCATATCAAGTTAAAACATGTTCAGTTGCAAAAACTTTCGTCAATCTATTCAGTATGCAATAATGCGAACTTTGATTAGCTTCAAGAAAATGCAATTCTAAAAGTATAATAGAGAACTTTGCCTGTAATCACACTAAGCCATCAAAAATTAAGATTTTCACAAATTTACAGATTTATCGCAACTCAGAAATATCACCAGGTATCATGAGATGTGTGCTCATTGGCATCTTTTAACATTGTCCTCATTGGCATCTTGACATGAGTGTGCTATTTGGCATCTTTTAAGCGCGTGCACTTTGGCCTCTTTTTAATCAAAAAGTTTATTAAGTAAAGAACATGACGTAAACGTAACTTTCTATCTGACCCTATTTCAGGATTTGGGTCAGCCGCTCCCAGACCAGTTGGCCTTAGGGGACTAGGTGTCAAGCACCCCTTGGAACTTACTTTCCCGGATCAGAAACGCTACATCGACACATCCGAAACCCATTCATACTAGTAGAACATGACTTTCGATCTGGTTATATTGAAGGATTTGGGTTCGATCACTCCCCGATCAATTGACCGTAGGGGACCAGATGACAAGCATCCCGCAAAACTTACTTTCCCAAACCAGAAAGGTCATAGGTACAAACTTTTAAACTTAGAGATTTCTGTTTTATAAGAATTTAAATCATCTCAATTACTCAGATCT
The DNA here is from genome assembly GCA_023525745.1 of Arctium lappa. Classification (NCBI taxonomy): domain Eukaryota; kingdom Viridiplantae; phylum Streptophyta; class Magnoliopsida; order Asterales; family Asteraceae; genus Arctium; species Arctium lappa. Next base: position 92,911,783 of record CM042048.1, read on the forward strand.
ATCTCTAAATGCTTAGTCTGTATTTTCATTACAATCTAAAATTCTGAGTTTTTAGGTTATCTAAGCATTGTAAACTATAAATATTCCGAATCACACAACTTTAAAGCAGAAATAAAAGTTTCAAACATGTTGCTGACTTTTCAAAATTTGTTAGAATTGAAATTTGAACATATAACAACTTTAATATAAACAGAGAACTTGAAAATTTATCCTAAACACACATTTTATTCAAAAGAAAGAAAACTTGTAAATCTTTTACTTTATAGAATAAAATTTGTAAAAAGTCATTTTTTTTATTTTTTTTTGTGTCTCAAATGAAATATTTTGGGATGAACAATCATTCAGGAAAGATTGAGAAATCTCAGATTCTTGGAAAGATTTAATAAAACTGGAATAACATCAAATACAGAGATATATGCAGCGGAATAAAAAGATGTACTCACAGTTTCTCGATAGTCAGAAGCTTAAAGCTTTGAAGACTGTGTCCTAGACGGAATTATCTAGAAGTCGTAGTCTATGAAGAACGGGTCCTGAGTTGTAGTACTCAGAAGCCAAATTTCTGTTACTCCCCCTTAACATGTGACCCCCTTAACATGTGAAGCCTGCAACTTTAAATCAGATTGAGATTTGGGTACCCATTTGAATTTGGGTCCGTGTTTGTTAGTTGCAATTCGTAAGGGGAAATAATTAGAATATTTGAGACGAGAAGCACGAGATATATTATCAGACATATAAGCATGAGAAAAATGATCAGACAAAAAATCACAATCATCGGAAGAGAAAGCATAATCATCAGAACTAGAATCTGAGGAAAAACATGACATATTTTGAAATTCGAATCATTTGCTTTCTAGAATATTTTGAATGTTTTATTACATGAAGCAAATGAATCACTTTTATAAAGTCTGTCTACATTTCTATCCTCATCAGTCATAGAATCAGAAGATGTCCGCTTCGCTCTCCAGATATGCTTCTTTGATCGAGCACTCAATGTCCTATCTGTAAGAATTGAATCGGAAGAATTAGAACAGTCAGAAATAACTTTATCTTGTTTCTTCGACTTCTTTGACCGTCTTCTTTTACGCTTAGGTTTATAATATTGATCATTGAGCGTAAAAGAATCATCAAGAATTTTAGACGAAATATTTAAATCAGAAGAAATAAATTTATCTAAGCAACCAATCTGATCAACTAATAAATCTGATTTCGCATCAGAATCTGAAGAATTTTGCGAAAAGATTTTAAATTTTGAAACTTCCTTTTTATGTTCTTTAGAATCAGAGGAAAGATTAGAAATAGAATCTGGTTTTTGAGAAAATACATTTTCTTCAAGACTAGAAGTCATGAAAGAAAAAATAATATCAGATTCAATTTCCTTTAAAATATTTTGATCTTCTATCTTATCTTCAAGATCGATGATTGTACTCTCTAATACTAATGGAGGAGTATATTTCTTAGAATCAAAAATGATTGGAGAAATATTTTCCTTATCAGAATTAGAAGCATAAACATCAACAAAGTCATCAGACATTGAAGATTTGATAGGAGATATATCTTTTAAAACTCTTTTTCCTCTTCTTGATTTTTCAGGAAAATATTTTGCATTTTCGCTCGTATAAACAAAAGGAATTTCCTTTTTCTTGTTATTTGTCCTTTTCTCATTTTCGATTTCTAACACTTGCTTCTCATTCATCCAATTCATTTTAAACTGAGGAGCATAATGAGCAAGAGTCAGATAATCGTATTTATATAAAGTTGGGGATTTTTCAATCGCATTGTTTAAACAATGTGGATTTTCAAAACCAAGTCCCCACCTTTGTTTTAAAGCTTCTTCACTACTACGTTTGTTCATAAAAATTGTTTGTTCAGATTGGTTCCTTCGATAAAGCTTTTCTTCTAATTTATATATTTTATCTGAAAATTGATCTTTTAAATTAGTCATAGCAGTCAAAGATTTAAGATAAGTCTTATTTGAGTTTTCCAAATCATCCAATTTCTTTTGAAAGATGTCTTTAGTATTTTCTAAAATAGATTTTTCATCTTTCAAAGAAATTTTCAGTTTGACAATCAAATCTGACTTTTCAGAATTTAAAAACTTTTCAGATAAAATCTTAGAGCGAAAATCAGGCAAATCATTAATTATAATATTCATCTGAGAGGTAATGAAATTATAATCAAATTCAGAATATACCTCGTCTTCATCAGTTTCAGAATCGTCTGACTGATCATCTCCAATAAAGCACATCTGAGCGATCTCGACGTTTGCAGCTTCATCATCAGAGTGATCCAGCCAGAATTCTTTTTCTGCTAGAAGAGTAGTTCCATTCTCTCTTTTCTCGGCCAGTTCTAGTTTCTTTCTATAATAAGCTGAGTCCCTAACCTTCTTTGCTCGACACTCCTTTGAGATGTGACCCGGCCAGTTCCAGTTTCTTTCTATAATTAGCGATCTTTGGCTTGGCTCGGGTACTTTGGCTTTAGACCCAGAAGTGAAGTGAGAAGAGTTAGATCCAGATCTTGGTTGGAACTTTTTCTGGTAATGCTGAGAGAGAAGGATCATCGCTTTCTGCAGTTCCTCACCATCATCCTCAGTTGACCCGTTGTAAGCGTTATCAGACAACGTTTGTTTAGACAATTTCTTTGTGAGGAGAACATCCGGGTCTACTGACATCTTATTCTTTTTCTTCAGTTTGGTCTTCTTCTCAAGCACCAAGCTCTCATCAGTCATCAGAATTTCATATAGGTCTTGGATTTGCATAGTGGAAACCCGAACATCGTTCCTCAGTCTGTGACATGATTTATTCCATTCAGGATGAAGAGCGTTGAGGAATTTAAAATTCGTCTCAAGCTCTGTCTTATTGACATTTATCTTTCGTAAATCATTCAACATTGTGCAGAATTTGTCGAAAACACTCTTTAGAGACTCGGATTCTTTGGCTTTAAACTCCTCAAAATTGTTCATATAACGTGTATGGTGGAGTTGAGTTGCGACTGATGAACCAAGCATGATCTTTTCCAATTGTGCCCACAACAGATTTGGATAATCTTTGCAATGATCAACCCGGTTGTAGACAGAGTTTGGTAAGGCAAGCATCAAATTAGCTTTTAATTATTTATCATCTTTCATTCGCAAAGCCTCTTCAGTTGTTGCAGGAGTCTCTTTATTAGGCTTTATAAAACGTCCTTCAGTTAGACATTTCATCATGTTATCTCCATTAGCTTGACGCTCGATAAAGTTCAAGAACCTATCTTGCCATTGAGTGAATTCATTTTCGTCAACTAGAACTGGAGGACGAGTTTCAGTGCCTAATTGCATCATCAGATCACTCTTGTAGAATTGAGCTTGGAAAGCAAACTTAGCATAATCCATATTTCAGAAATTCAGAAAAATTCTAAGTCTGGACTGAGAACTGGCGCAAACTTAAGGTTTGCGTGAGCAGTTGGTGGCGCAAAGAGAGCTTTGCGCGAGCCAAGTGAAACGCAAGAAGAGCTTTGCGTGATAAGAAGATGACGCAAACTAGAGTTTGCGTGAGGTGTTGATCGCGCAAACTGAGCTTTGCGTGATGAACTTGAGGCGCAAACCAAACTTTCGCGATAGAAGAAGACGCAAACTTAGGTTTGCGTGAGGAACACTAAGATCAAATCTGAACTTCTCGTGAAAATGAAGATTTCCCTGGAAGAATGTAGCGCAAACCCGATGAATGTAGCGCAAACCTGTGATGAACTAGCGCAAAGTTTAGATCTCGTGCAAAGTTCTGAAAATCAATAAAATCTTGGTAAAAATGATTATATACATGAAATTAAAGCAACAAATATACACAAGATTGATCGAAAACAAGATTCTAAGACAATTCAATCAACAATATCGATTAAACACCACAAAATCACGATTTCAAGAAAGTACAGTGCGTAAAAACGAGTTTTCCAGAAATCCTTTAAATCTCAAAATCAACAATCGAAAATTGTTTTTCTTGCAAAAACATATGTATCAAATATGAACTATATCCAAAAACGAGTCTAAATAATCCAAATACAACACAATTCAATCTAAAACCAATCCGAATTTAATGAAAAAGCTAAAAACGAGATTTTCTTGAAAAAAACAAGAAAATCGATCAAATTTTCGATTTAATCCACAAATTCAGAAACGAAAATTCAATCTCTCAGTGCTCTCAAGATTCAGATTGGCTTTGATACCAATTGATAGTCCAAGATCAATGAATCATAGAGAGAGAAAGTAGAGAGAGAGAGAGCTTTGGAGCGCAAAGTTTAAATTATATTCAAATGAGCGTGAAAGTTCTTACAAACAAACAAGACCAAAGGGACTTAAATACCCTTGGTCAATACTACACATTATTAGACACTAAACACAGTATATGACCAAGCCCTATAAATACAATGATTACTATAAAATCAGACCTAACAAGATCCTATGATTTGATCATGGGGATGATCTCTTGTCCATCTTGTCATTGGAGCATGAATGTAAGGTGGTGTTTGAGCTTCAGAGATGATAGTTAGGGACATCTCTGTTGTGTTATTCAGAGGCTCTGAAGTTTGTTCTAGAGATGGTGAAGTAGGCTGTTGAGCTTCTTCAACAGATGTTTCTGGAGTTTCTTCAGAAGTCTCTTGTTCATCTTCTGCTTCTGAAGATACTTGTTCTTCAATTTGTCTTGATTCCTTGGGTGGTTCTGTATTTAAAGAAGCATAGGGTGTGACATCAGAGGGATCAGAAAGTGTTGTACCTGTAATCTGTGGTTCCTCTGAAATATCTCTGTGGATATCTCTGAATATAAATTCAGAGTTATCGTCATCATCAAAGAAATCTTCAAAGATTTTGTTCAGTTCAGATTCCCTTTACTTTTGTTAATCCAAGATCGATCTAAACTTAGAGAGAGAAAGTAGAGAGAGAAAGTAGGAGACGCAGAATCTGATATATTCAATATATGCGCTTCAATCCTTACCAACACAAAGGCCACAAGGGACTTAAATACCCTTGGCCAATACAAGATAGAAAAGCTCTTTGAACACAGTATTAGCACAAGACTATAAATATAATGATTACTATAAAATATGACTTAACAATCTCCCCCTTAGTAATCATTGGCGCTCCGATCTTTAATGTAGGCTGTTACACCCATCTTTGAATTCAAAACAGACCATCAAAGCAACTTAGCGTAGCTTTTTGACTAAAAAAAAATCTTCTCAACATCTTTCAGTCTATGTTGCCTTTGCTGCCTTGACAAGACTGGACCAGTTTGTAATAAGATTGGAGGAACAATCAGTTTAGAAACAGGAACATCAGCTTGTGCTCTAGACGACACACCACTTTCAAATGTATTCAAATAAGTTGTGGTGGTCGGAGCTGGAACAGCAAAAGGACAAATATAGTTGAAGAAATAGAATCTGGAGCAGATAAACTATGAACTCTTTGTCTCTTTAACTTCTCTTTAACATCTTCCCCTCATGACCTTGATGATCTGAATCATCTTAGTCATGTCTATGCTAGAGAAGAGACAGCTTCAGATTTGCAAGACTGAGTCGAAGAAGCTAGGAAATCTGATTTGGGACATGAAATGATTCCCCTGTACTCGCCTTACACAAATGCACTTTCCAATGTATTCACTTGAATCTACTCCCCCTTGAAATAAGACAAGAGATGTTCTTTCAGAATTTTCTTTTTAATCACTCCCCCTCGAAATATGCACAAACCCACTTACACAGATATGAGAACGCAAGTATCGAAACATCAACGTAGAAAGAAAAATATACTGAATATAGATTTTGAAACAACTAAATATATAATAATTTTAAACACTATACCAATTAAATTCTACATAGGAAAATATCACAGATTAATTCATCAGTTGAAATCAAGTGTATGTTTTTGGATACAGATACAAGTTTTATTGCATTTCAAGTTAATACATGTTCAGTTTCAAAAACTTTCATCAATCAATTTAGTGTGCTAGCATGCGAACTTTGATTAGCTTCAAGTAAATGCAATTCTAAAAATATAATAGAGAACTTTGCCTTTACTCACACTAAGCTGTCAAAAATTAAGACTTTCACAAATTTATAGGTTTATCACAACTTAAACATATCACCAAGTATCATGAGTTGTGTGCTCTTTGGCATCTTTTATTGATTGTGCACATTGGCATCTTCACATGATTGTGCTCTTTGGCATCTTTTAAGCTTGTGCACATTGGCATCTTTTAATCAAGAAGTTTGGTAAGTAAAAAACATGTCGTAAATGTAACTTTCTATCTGATCCTATTGCAGGATTTGGGTCAACCGCTCCCAGACCAGTTGGCCTTAGGGGCCTAGGTGTCAAGCACCCCTTGGAACTTACTCTCCTAGATCAGAAAGGCTACATCGACATATCTTAAACCTATTCATACCAGTAGAACATGACTTTCGATCTGATTCTATAGAAGGATTTGGGTTCGATCACTCCCAGACCAATTGACCTTAGGGGACCAGATGACAAGCATCCCACAGAACTTACTTTCCCAAACCAGAAAGGTCACAGGTACAAACTTTTAAACTTAATGATTTATGTATTATATATATATATATATATATAATTTCCATCTCAATCACTCAGTTTTACATCTAAGTGCTTAGCCCATATTTTCATTACAATCCATAATTCTTACTTTTTAGGTTTTCTAAGCATTGTAAACTATAAATATTCTGAATGATACAACTTTAAAGCAGTATCAAAAGCTTCAAACATGTTGCTAACCTTTCGATTTTTGTAAGACTTGAAATTTGAACATATAGAACTTAGATATAAACAAAGCAACTTGAAAATTTATCTTAGACACACATTTTATTCAAAAGAAAGAATAACTGTAAAACTTTTACTTTATAGAATAAAATTTGTATAGGTTTAAACTTTTTAAATTCAACATGCCGAGTTTTGAAAGCAGAAAATTAAATCATTTTTCATCTAAGGCTTTTGAACAACAATATCAACAAGTTAATTTTCAGTTGGATCAAAATATAATTCAATAGAACCTTTTCCACATGATGTTTAATGAATGTAGTATTGCATATCTATGTGTTTGATTTGCACTCATTCAGGTTCTGATCGAATATTTTTGAATAGATTGATATAATTGGAACATCATCACTGTCAGAGATAGGTGCAGCGGAATTTGAAGTAGATGTGCTCACAGTTTCTTAGAAGCTTAAACACATTGAAGGGCTAGTCCTGAGCTGCTTTACTCAGAAGTCATTAACCTTTGAAGAACGAGTCCTAAACAGATACGTTTAGAAGTCAAAGATGAAGTACGGGCTCTAAGCTGATGTACTTAGAAGCCTTAGTTCTCTAACTCCCCCTTGACATGAGGTGCCTGCAACTCAGAATTAGTCTTTGGTTTTGGTACCCACTTTTATTTGGGTCCATGTATGTTAGTTGCAGATCTAATGGGAGAAATTTTGTTAGATTTGACTAACAAAGCATGCGAAAAATTATCACAGTAATGAACATATTCATCAGTAGTGGACAAAGCATAATCATCTGAACTAGAACCAGAGGAAGATGTGAGACATCTTTTGCAATTCGAATCATTTGCTTTATTGAATATTTTGTAAATTTATTACAATATGCAAATGTATCCTTATTACAAAGATTATCTACACATCGATCCTCAACAATCACAGAGTCATCAGATTTTTGCTTGACCCTCCATATCTGAAACATTAGAATAAAAAGAATTAGAATTTTCAGAAATGACTGACTCTTTCCTCTTTGACTTCCTTGACCTTTTTCTTTTACGCTTTGGTTTATAATAATCCACATTTACCGTAAAAGATTCATCAATAATTTCTTATTCAATATTTGAATTTGAAGAAGAGATTTTATCTAAGAAACCAAACTGATCATTCATCGATTTTGAACTAGACTCGGAGTCATAATTTTCAGAAAAACACAAGTCTAGAGGAGATTTGCACGACCCATTAGAGGCGCAATACTGGTTTTGCGCTACCAGAGGATGGCGCAAACTTTCATGTTGCACTACCAATGGGTGGCCCAATTCTACAAACTTTGGAATGTCTTGAGTAGTTTCCTTAGAATCAGTAGGAAATCCAGAATTAATTTTGTCTTCAAAAACTTGTTTTTGAGAAATTAAATTTTCTTCAAAACTTGATTTCATAGGGAAAAGAAATAAATCGTTTTGAAGTTCATTTTGAAGACTTTGATCTTCCATTTTAACTTCAAGATCAACGATTTTGTCTTCTAACACTAATGGGGGAATATATCTCTTAGAATCATAAGAAACCGGAGATATATTTTCCTTATTAGCATTAATAGCATATATATCGAAATAATCGTTTGGTAATGAAGATTTAATGGAAGATTGAACATTTAAAACATTTTGAGATCTTCTGGACTTCTTTGATTTTTCAGGAAAATATTTTGCATTTTCGTTAGTATAAACAAATGGTAGTTCCATTTTCGTGTTGTTCATTCTTTTTTCATTTTCGATTTCTAAACCTTGATTTTCATTCATCCAATCAATTTTAAATTGAGGAGCATATCTAGCAAGATTTAGATAATCGAATTTATATAAAGTGGGGGATTTTTCTATATCATTGTCTAAACAATGTGGATTTTCAAAACCAAGTCCCCATCTTTCCTTTATAGACTTATAACTCCTCGGTTTATTCAAATAAATAGTTTGTTCAGTTTGATCTCTCAAATATAATTTTTCTTCCAACTAATTTATTTTATCAGAAAAACTATCTTTTAATTTGGTCATTTCTATCAAAGAATCAAGATATGTCTGATTTGAAATTTCTAAGTCATCCAATTTCTTTTGAAATTTATCTTTTGTATCTGTCAAAATAAATTTTTCATCTTTCCAAGAAATTTTCAATTTTTCAATCAAATTTGACTTTTCTTGATTAATTTGCTTTTCAGATAAAAACTTTGAACGTAAGTCATGTAAACATTTATAATGACGTTCATTTGACATGAAATAAATTTGTAATCAAACTTGGAAGGTACCTCAAATTCGTCAGTAGAAGTGTCTTCATCATCATCACTGTCATCATCTCCGATAAAGCACATAGTTGCAGTTTCCTCATTTTCTGCTTCGTTATCGGAGTGATCTAGCAGTATTCATCTTCAACAAGCAGAACGAGCCATTCTCTCTCTTTTCGGCTAGTTCCATCTTTTTCCTGTAATATGTTGAATCCCGAACCACCTTTACTCGACACTCCTTAGCTATGTGACTCGGCTTTCCACAGTTGAAGCAAGCAGTAGCTTTCTTAGGCTCGGGCACTTTGGCAGGCTCGTTCTTTTTAGACCCCGAAGTGAAGCTAAGGTTGTTGGAACCCGACCGATGATGGAACTTCTTGTTGTAGTGTTGGGATAGAAGAATCATTGCTTTTTCTAGTGCCTCGCCATCGTCATCAGTTGCCCCGTCATAAGCATTCTCAGACAATGCTTGTTCAGGCAATTTGCTCGCGAGAAGTGAACCGGATCCACTGTTTTTGGATTGTTCTTCTTATCAAGCTTTGCTTTCTTCTCCTTCACTATACTCTCATATGTCATCAAAATCTTATAAAGCTCTTGAATTTGCATGTTAGAGACCCGGACATCATTCCTCAATCGGTGACATGATTTGTTCCATTCCGGTTGAAGAGTGTTGAGGAACTTCAGATTAGTCTCTAACTCAGTCTTGGTCACTTTGATTTTTTGCAGATCGTTTAGCACTACCGAGAACCTGTCAAAGACACTCTTCAGAGACTCACCATCCTTTGCTTTGAACTCCTCAAAGTTGTTCATGTAGCGCATTTGTCGGAGTTGTGTTGCAACCGCTGACCCAAGCATGATCTTTTCTAAATGGGTCCACATCATCATCGGATTGTGCTTAAAACATTCAATTCGATTGTAGATGGAATTAGGCAATGCTAGCATCAGGTTAGACTTTTCTTCACGATCGGCTCGCTCTCGTGAATGTTCTTCGGCAGTGGCAGGAATATCGTTCTTAGGCTTGACGAATGGTCCTTCAGTGAGTGACTTCATTACGTTTTCTCCGTTTGCTTGTCGTTCTATAAAGTTGATCAAACGATCTTGCCATTGCTGAAACTCGTTCTCGTTGACCAGAACCGGAGGACGAGTATCCGTTCCCAACGACATCATAATATCGTTCTTGTAAAACTGAGATTGAAATGAAAATTTTGACATATCCATAGAGTCGGAAAACTGAGAAAAATTCCATGTCTGTAAAGAGAGAGGCTGGCGCAAACTGGTTTGGCGCTAGACTTATGTGGCGCAAACTGGAGATTTGCGCTAACAGTAGCTGACGCAAACTTGTTTTGCGCGAGAAGTAGATGGCGCAAACTAAGCTTTGTGTTAAATACAGATGGCGAGAAACTCAGACTTCGCTAAACACAGATTTGCGCTGAAGAGAATCTGGCGCAAAAAGCAAACTTGTGAACCTCAATTGAACCCGCAAAATAAACGATGCTGAACTTGCGAAGAACTCAGATAAACTGGCGAAAACCTCAGATAAACTGGAAAAAACCTCAGATAAACTGGCGCAGAACAGATGAAGTTGCGCAAACAGTGGATCTAGCGCAAACTCAAGAAAATCAAGAAAAACTTCTAAAACAGCACCAGAATCGAATCTGATGAAATTTGCCCACTCAGATATGTTCGAAAACAGTTTTCTAATCTCAGAGAATCAAACAAATCGAACAAATTTCGCAAAAACATGAGATTGTGAATCGAACAGTGAGTATATCAAACTTTTTTAGAAACCACAAAAATCTTAAAATTGAACTCCAAAATGTGAATTTCTTGCGAACTGATGTGAATCAAATATGTTTTGCTATTAAAACCGGATCCAATGAACCAAAATACAAGCAAGGTTCTAAATGGCATGAGGCGTGGTGTGGCGGCGAAGCCAAGCCTCAAGCCTTAGGAGCCACGGCGAAGCCATGGCGTTTTCAAGGCGTGACTTATGCCATCAATAATCTATTTCATATATAATATTATATATAAAAACGTATGTTTTGTAGTATTACTCAATGAGTTAATAGTAATAAGCAAGTTAAATTAGGATATTTATTAAAAACTTGCAAATAATACATTAAAATTGTAAAGAAAAATCAAATATCTCATTATGATAAATGCGCATTAAGCCATGGCGTGCCATGGGCTTAATGTGGCGTGACGCACAAGCCTTGGTGCCATGGCGCGCCATGGAAGCTGTGCGGCTAGTTTTTTAGAACATTGAATACAAGACAATTCGTTCAGATGTCAGAAAAAATTTGTGAAAATTTCAGAAAATGAGATTTTCTTGATCGAAATCAAGAAAATCGATCTAATTTTCTGAGTTGATAACAAATTCAGAATGAAAATATGAATCTCTCAATATTCTTAGATTTAGATTTGGCTCTGATACTAATTGTTAATCCAAGATCGATCTAAACTTAGAGAGAGAAAGTAGAGAGAGAAAGTAGGAGACGCAGAATCTGATGTATTCAGTATATGCGCTTCAATCCTTACCAACACAAAGGCCACAAGGGACTTAAATACGCTTGGCCAATACAAGATAGAAAATCTCTTAGAACACATTATTAGCACAAGACTATAAATACAATGATTCCCATAAAATCTGACTTAACAACTTTGATGATTCAGAGATATTTTTGGCTGTTGAATTGACATTTCTATTGTCAAGGCTTTTGGTATCATCAAAAGAGACATTGATACTCTCCTTGATTGTTCTTGTTCTTAGATTGAAAACTTTGAAGGCTTTTGAGGCTAATGAATAACCAATGAACTTTCCTTCATCTGCCTTCTTGTCAAATTTTCAAAGAGATTCTCGGACATTTAAGATATAACATCTACACCCAAAAACATGAAAATATTTAACATTAGGTTTTCTGTAGTTTATGAGTTCATATCAAGTTTTCTTCAATCTTTTGACAATAGTGGCTCTGTTTTAAGTAAAACAGTCTGTAGCCACTGCTTCTGCCCAAAAGTTGGTTGGAAGATCAGATCCTGCAAGCATTGTTCTTGCAGCTTCAACAAGTGTTCTATTCTTCCTCTCAACAACACCATTTTGTTGAGGAGTTCTTGCTGCAGAGAAGTTGGGAGTTATGCCTTCCTGTGAAAGATAGGAGTTGATTTTGGCATTTCTGAATTCTGTCCCATTATCATTTCTCAGCTTCTGAACTTTGATGTTGAACATAACCTGCAATCTTTTTAACAACCTTATTAAAACATCAGGTACATCAGACATGGCTCTGATAAATTCTATCCAAGTATATCTGTAGTATTCATCAATCAAAACAAGAATATACTTTTTACATGACAGACTCTGCATATAGATAGGACCACAGAGGTCCACATGAAGCATATGTAGTGTAACACCCCGAATTTCGTTTGGTTTTGTGTTGATGAAAGATGGAAAAAGGGGTGCATGTGCTGGTTTACAGGGCGCACGGGACGTGCGTCCTCCTTAAAAAAGAACGCACGGGTCGTGCACAAGGTCAGGGGTGACGGCAGTGGGCTACGCACGGGTCGTACATTGCCCTTCAGCAAAAACGCATGGGTCGTGCGTCGTGTCAGGGGCTCCATCAGCTTGGGTTTTAATGAAATATTTTCCCCAAATCTCATTCATTCTCATTTCTTTCTTCCTTTCCAAGTTCTCCTTTCTCTCCCTCCTCATCTACTCTTCTAGGGTTTCTCCAACCACTAAATCATCACCATTCATTGCTAGAGTTAAGAACATCATCCAAGGTTTCGGTTTGGAAGATTCATCACCATCTCCATCTTCATCTTCTTCAAGTATCCAAAAGCTTGATTTTGGGGTTTTCGTCTCCTACCTCATACTTTCTAGATTTTGGGTTGATAAGAGTATTAAATCATCATAGAAGGTTCTTCCAAGTGATTTCATTGAAGCATCCTTCAAGATCTTCATCTTCCCCAAGTGTTCAAGTCTAAGTTTTTGGGTTTTCTTCTAAAACCTACTTGGTGAGTTCCTACTATCATTTTACAAACTTTATACATATCAAAGGTTACATTTTTGAACTCCTATATATCTCTATGGTTTTGGATCTAAGTTTATGGCATTTTGACCTAACTTGAGTTTTGGGATATTTTAGGGTTCCTAATCATTTTCTTGAAATGTAAAGGGTTTGATCTTATTGAGAGTAAAATGGAGATTTACTTGCACATTTATGTAATTTACTTGAAACAATGTATATAAACTCATTTTATGTTTTTCATTCTTATCAGCAGTTAAACTTGAAAAAGGCATTTTGGTTATAAATGTTTTTGGAAGCTATACGTTTAGCTTTGGTTTGTCACATGTGTTATTGTGACAAGTTTAGACTATTACTAGTGGATCCATAGGTTTTGAGTCGACTTATATTATTGGGATGTCTTTTCCCCTTTTTGTAGCTATGGATGCACTTGATCCTCGGGAGCTTTTGGTACGGTTATGTGAGACCGGTTACTAGCTATGGGTCAAGTGTAGTCCTAGTGAACGAGTATGACTTGGTTTCCTCGGGGGCCCTCCCTCACATCTTAGTACGTTCCGAAGTTTTCGTGGCCATGGATTCAAGTATTTAGCTCACAACTCGGGACGTGGTCTACTTTTGTGTTCCGCCACCATCCTAGGTAAATCGGGTATCCCCCGTCATTGCTAGATGAACTTTTGGACCGGTTGTCCTTTCTCGATGAAGATCTTCTTTTGTGAACTAAAATTCTTGAAAAGATTTACTTATGTTACAATTGTTTATATCTCTTGAAATCCATAAACTGTATGTTCTCACTAGGCTTTAAGCCTAACACTTTTTCTCAAATGATATGTATAACAGGTTCCCTTAGCGGTGGGGCGTCATGGTTGTGAGTGACGAGCATGTCTTAGAGGCATTTTTTATATGACTTGTAGTCGTTGTTGGGCATTGTTTAAGTCCCATCTTTTGGTGATTTTGGATCGTCAACCGATGTAATCTAGATAGATGTATTTAGATTAGTTTGTTGATGATTTCTATATCCATTCTCAGGTTTTGTAAAGGTTTAATACTATACCCCTTTTTGGGAGTTTATACCAAGTACGATGTCATATTGCCTATATTTCCGAAGTTTTATTTCACTCTGATTTTTAGGGTGTTACATGCAGAGGTCTAGGACAATTATTATCACTTTTGGTTTTATGGGAAGATCTTTTCATTTTTCCCATTTCACAAGCAGAACAAAGATGATCTTTGTTGAATTTCAGAGATGGTAATCCCTTAACCAGATTAAGTTTGACTAACTTATCTACTTCAAGTGAGAGAACTTTTTGTACCCGATCCAGACATCTTCATTGGTTAGAGATACTAAATAAAGTTTCTCTGATACAGTGTTGATTTGCTTGGTAAATTTCATTCTATATAAGTTACCCTTTTTGTCTGCTCTCAACATTTCTTGACCTGTTTTTGAGTGAACAAGTGAACAATGTTTTTCTTGAAATTTCACATCAAAACCATGGTCAAACAGTTGACTTATACTAATTAAGTTGTGCTTTAGTCCATCAACATAAGCAACTTTTGAAACAGATACATTACCTCTTGTTAATTCACCATAACCTTTAATCTGACCTTGCATATTATCTCCACAAGTTACTGCTCATCCAGTTTTTGCGTTGAAAGAGAATAGCAACTTTTTATCTCCAGTCATATGCCTTGAACATCCATAATCTAGATACCGGGTGGGCATATACTATTTCTGCAAGACAAATTATAGTTTCTTAGGTACCCAACTCATTATGGGTCATTTCTTGTTAGGCTTTTGAGGATTTTGATGAACATTTGGCATTCCATCTTTTGATGTTTTTCCAGAGTTGCTTTTCTTTTTCTTCTGAGGCTTTGTTTCTGAAGTTTTATTTAGAAACTGATTCAAAAAATAATGAGAACCTCTGGAATGATTTTTCAGTTTAATAATGAGTTGAATGCAATTACAATTAACAGTGCAAGATGAAGTAGAAGCAAAGTTTTTTATTTCTTCCAAAACTGTGGGTACGTGTTTCTTTTGAATTTTCTTAGAATTTGCACTAGGAATATTTCAAGTATTCCTAACTATTTCTTTATTTTTGGCTTGAACAATGGCCTTCTTTTCAACTTGCTTTTTCTTGGCCCACAACATCTTCTCTTTCTTGTCACTGCACAAACAGGATCAGAATGGTTAATTTCTTGCCATTTGCTTTTTTGTACAGGAGTGAATTTGATAGGTTTATAGGTGTAAAATTGAGAAGTGTTAGTTTTATTCTTAGCATTTTCCTTCAACTCTTTTTATAACTCGATAGAGGTTTTTTCTTGTAGACACATGTCTATAAAATCAGAACATATTGGAATTCTGGGTTTTTCTTTTGGAATAGGAACAGGGATGTTCAAAATTCCAGAACCAATAGTCTGAGTTGTTTTATGAATTACCTTCTCTTATAAATAGAAAATTTGTTCATCTATCTCTGCGTCAGATTCAGATTCAGATTCAGAATCAGAATAAAGAAAGTCTTTCTTAACCTTGTCAGAGGTGACTATCTCTAAAGTTTTCATAGGATTTTTAGGTTTGGAGACTTTGATTATCCTTTTCTTGCATGATTCTGTGATAAAATCAGTTATGACATTTTCTTTGTAAATTCTTCTAATGTCATCTTCAAAGGTAGTTCTGATGCATTCATCTGGTTCAGGAGACTACAGAGGTTCCTTTGGATTCAGTAAGCTCTGAGGTTTTATTTCAGAGGTACTAGCTTCAGAGACCTCTGGTTCTTTAGTGATGAATGAGTCAAATCTAAAGATTTCTTTGGGATCATGGCTCTGAGAATTTGTAAATTTAACCTCTGAAGTTTATTTTTCTATGTTCAAGATAGGTTTTGAAACTGTTTTTACTTCAGATTATGAGGTATTTTTAAAGTTTAGAGCTCTGATTTTTTATCCTTTTAAGGTTTTTATCCTTTTGAAAATGTTAGAATTGTTCAGAGATGAAAAGTCAAGCTTCTTGACCTTTCTAATAGAGAAAGTGGAAGAAAGTGAAGTTTTCTTCAATCCAGTGAATGGATCCAATTCATTGAATCCCAGACCTTGAGTATCCATTTGAGAATTGATTTCAATGTGTACATATTGTGCATCTAGATAGCTCTTGATCTGACGTTCCTTTCTTTCCAGAGATTGATGTAAGATTTCTCTTTCCTTTTGAAAGAAATTAGTTAAGGTGATAGAATTGAGCCTTTCATACTCAGATTTTCTCACTTCTTCTTCTTTTGCCTTTAAAACCTTTTCAAGTTCTTTGAATTTCTCAGAAAGAGATTTTTCCTTTTGTCTCTGAGCTTTTTCAAGTTCAGATTTTTCAACAAAAATTTCTTTCTTTTCTGACTCAAGAAGATCCTTTTCTCTTTTCTTTTTGTTCAAAGAGCTTTTGCTTTAAACTCTGAAACTCAGCTGTTAATTTAAGAACATCCATTTCTAATTCACTTTCAGAGGTGGATGAATAATTTACCTTTTCAGAGCAGTCCTCTGATGATCCATCAGTCTGATCACCATCTGCAATAGCCATACCACAGAGGTTGGTAGGCTCTTCTTCTCCATCTCTTGTAGAGTCTGACAACCAGTCTTCCATTTTTGCAATAAGTACCATTTCTCTGACATTGTATTTATACATGTTTTTGTAGTAGTCTTGATCTTTGATAAGTCTACCTCTACAGTTTGCAGAAAAATGGCCTGGTTTTCCACATCTGAAACATCTTCCATCATTCTGGTTTGGTGGAAGAGCAGCAATTGCTTCTGTCTTCTGAACTTGTGGTTGGGGCTGGAAGTACCTCTGAGGTTGAGGATACTTTGGTTGAAATGGTTGATGAGTTCTTGATTGTTAAGCAGCTTCATGATTGATGAAATGAACACCCTTTTGATCACTATGCAGAGTGGATCTGGGCTCTTGTTGATAATCAGTTTTCTGAAATCTTCTTTCTGGGTTTTCTCTTCTTTCTTCATCATCTCTCCTCCCTTCAAAAACTTTCTTGCCAAACTTCTTGTTGAATTGATGAGTAATCAAGGCAAGAGATTTGGCAAAGGCATTAATGTCTTCATCTGAGTCTGAGTCTGAATGGTCATTTTCTTCAGCTATCATGGCCTTTTTAGATTTCATTTTTGACTTTTCTCTAGAGTTCTTTGGTTCTTCATTATGACTTTCTTTTGACTCACCTTTTTGTTTTGAAATTAGGGCAAGTGGTCCAGCTAAAGAAGTTTTTGATTTTTGTTTAACAACTTCTTTTTCATGAGCAACAAAAGTGCCATAAATATCAGTCAATGACCAAGATTCAAGATTTTGATTGAACTGTATTGACATGGACAGTTGTGACCATTCTTCATTTAAGCTTTTAAGGAAAAGAACATTGTTTTTTTCTTTTGTCCTCAAAACTCCAAACTTTTTGCATTTATTGATGAGAATGTTGAATATTGATTATGTTTGGTGCAAGGTTTTTTCAGGCAGTGCATGAAATTCATGGTACTCATTAATGCAAAGATTTCTTTTGTTTTTCTGAGTTTGTAGGCCACCTTAAAGTTGGTTTAACAACTGATCCCATATCTCTTTTGCGGTTACACAAGAATCAAGTTTTTGAAGGATATCATTGGGAATGGCCATAATTAGTAATCTAACAGCTTTGGAGTCATTTTACATCATTTTAGTTTCTTCATCAGTGAAGTTTAAAGTTTTATTTTCATAGTATGTAGGTATTTCAGCAGTATTTGTTGTTACTGGAACTCTTGGTACCAACACCATTGGTTGGTGAGGTCCATCATTCACATATCTTAAAAGATCTCTGTTCATACCTTTCAAGAAATTTACCATCCTTATTTTCCATTGGGGATATTCATCCCTTAGAAGTGTAGGAGGTTTGGTTAATGATCTAGCTGTATAAATGGCACTTATACTGGAATTTGCCATTGTGAAAAAAAGATGAAGTTTTGAAGAACTGATGCTTTTCTAAGAAGATCTTTTATCAAAAAGTAAAATTGTCAGTTACATTCAAACCTGGAGCATATGGAGTTCTTTTAAATAAACCAAGGTTTATATGAACATGCACATATTTTTGAAAGCTTGAATGTAAATCTATCCGAGTATGCAGATATGATCTTTCTTTGTTTAGAAAACAAAGGAGGCTCTGATACCAATTGTTCGATCCCAGATTTAATCTTATAACAATGATATAAACAATAACAACAATAATAATAGCGGAACCAGTATAGTTTAAATATGAAAGCAGATTCAGTATCACAGTTCAACAATAATATGTATAAATCGTACTATATCTTCTTTTGAATACTTTCCAATACATTAAAGGTAAAGCCAGATACAAGATATATGAAAAGCAAACATTTGTCAATGGAGTGATGGTCCTATTTATAGGACCATAAAGTGAACAGTGTACTATCTTGACATAAAAGCATGCTTGAACAGTGTCTTACCTGAAAGGTAAGCTCAAGACATGCTTGGACAGTGACCTACTCTAAAAAGTAAATCTTATCAATAATGACGTGTCATATGTTCTTCTGTCAACACTTGTAGAAATTTTCAGCTTAATTTTCAGAGAGAGTGTCTTCAGAGCTCTGACATAGACCTCTGATGAAGCTATCTCTGATCTCTTCTTGGCTAAACAGTCTATCTCTGAACTGACTTTAGAGGTAGACTTGGCTTTCTTGGCAGCAGTCTCTGATTGTCTATAGAGGAAGACTTGGGACATTTTCAATACTTTTAATTTACTGAATTGGGGCTAACAGTGGTTGTCATGCAAAATTCACACATTTCTTTCTTGTGGGTGTAATGAATGTGTTGAATTTTCAAGAGATAAAAGTTGTCTTGAGTGCACTCAGTTGAGGCTATTGTGCTCATCGAATCTGGTATTAAAGTTGTAACTTTGGAGAATAAGAGCTATATTCAAGGGGGGCCAAAGTTGTCTTGAATATATGCAACACTAAAGTTTTCCAAAGAAATCAAGGGGGAGAAGAGCTGAAGCTGAATAGAGATGATTCTTTTACAAAACTTTTGGGGGGACAATGTTAGGACATAAAATATCCTTAGTTTAGAAAGTTTTGTAAAGGCCTTTGTGTTTAATATTGAGCCTTGTCTTAGCACGTTGGGCTTCGGTTAAATTGTACACAAGGGATATTGGGTATAAATAGGATCATGTCTGTAATGTTTTGTACTAGTCATTTTCACAATGTAGCCGTATAATTATAAGAGTGTTTCTAGAGAGAGAAACTTCTTTCTATCTCTAGGTAGAGTGTTCTTGTGAATAAACAATCATGTTCCTCCCTAATCTATCTCTTGTTATCATCTTTATGCATCGATTAGATTGTGAATTCTAGACTAACAATCCATTACACTATAATCAAGTCACAACCATATAATCATAATGTGTTACTCTAATGCCTTTTGATATTTAACATGAAGTTGTTTAACCATAAAATTTTCAACAAGCCACTTTTTATTTCACCATCATGGCTCCCAATAAATCAAATACTTCTTGATGGTGGAAATTCAACAAAACCACATTTGAAATGCAATTGAGATATAAGAAAACAACATTTAAGGTATTGCCATCAAATGTTCATTTATTCCAAACCCTAGTTTAAAACTAGGTTTTCCCCGAAAATCCATTTACATATAATGGGACCACAATCATCATAAAAATCCCATCTACATATTCAAACCCATTTTGTACACACATTTGACATTTTAACTTAAATTACCAAAACCTCAAAATCTCCCAAAATCAAGTTTTAGGTCAAACTTTAGGAAATCAAGATAAGTTAGTGGGGAGATGTTTGGAAGGTTAATAAAACATATTTTGACATGTATAAGGCTTTAGAAGTGAAGATGAACTCATAAATTAGGTTTTATTAGAAAATTCTAGAAAACCCTAAGTGAAGCTTGAGGTTAAAGATGAAGATGGAAACCCTTGCTATCTAACTTCTATCCTTGAACTTGATGGAGCAATGACACTTCAAGACTTGAGGATTTGAGAAATGAATGCTCCAAAACCACCATAAATGAGGTTAGGTGTTCTTGGGAAAGTTTAGAGAGATTTGGGAGGAAAATGTGAAGTGAGTAATGAATAACTGCAGAAAATCCTGTTTGTGACAACCCTTCTCCCCCTGGTGCGACATTTCTAGATGACAATGCCATGGCAATGTCGTCAACTCCCCCCAACTTTTGTTTATTTGCTGCTACATTGCCTGGTGCGACTATTACTGGGCATTGTTGTCGGGCCCGTACCAAGTTCCGAAACTCGAATTTTTCAACACCAAGACCCCCGACGATCTTAGGGACCGCATGAAATGATTTCTTAACATAAATCCTACCATTTATAAGATGCAATGATGTGCGTGTTGACTTGTACTTACCGAAAATTCCAGGCGTTACATACTAAATCCCTTCTAAGCCGCAATTCATGGGAGGGCTTGAGATTAAAAGAGATCAACGGTTCAAATCCACTTCTCATTGTTAACTCAACTTCTCACACGATCTTTCGCCTATATATATATATATATATATATGTTAACTAATATATTAAATTCTAGCCTTACAAGGAAAAAATCATGTAAAACAATACCTTATGATAATAATTCTCACAATTATAACAACATATGGGATTCTCAAATGATTAAGCCCCATGTATATATATATATATATATATGTATATGTATATATATATGTATATGTATATATATATGTATATATATATATATGTATATGACTTAAGTTCGCGTGAGACCAAACAGTTTCCGTGAGACCGGTGAGACCAAACTTTAAAGTATGAAACTTCACACCAAAAAACTGTGAATGTAAAAAAAATCGAACTTTTCATAGGGAAAACACCGTAAATGTTACGTTCACGGTGTTTTTCGCTGTTAATGTTCGTTTTTTTTACCTTCACAGCGTCTTCACTGTGAAAGTTCGGATATAGCTTCACAGTCTTTTATCTGTGAAGGTTTGATTTTTTTTTAACTTGGTTTAGGTTTTTTTACCTTCATAGTGTGATTACATTATGAAGGTTCGAATGTTTTTTACCTTCACAGTGTTTCGGTGTGAAGTTTCATGTTTTAAGGCTTGGTCTCACGCGGTCTCACGGAAACAGCTTGGTCTCACGTGAACCTGACCCATATGTATATATATATATATATATATATATATATTTATTTATTTATTTATTTATAGAGGTAGGATCATGCGAGAAGTTAAACATTTTGCGATGTTGGTAATTTTAGTGAAATCTGTTAGGTCTGATTTTATAGTAATCATTGTATTTATAGGACTTGGTCAATACTGTGTTTAGTGCTTATCAGTATTGTATCTGACCAAGGGTATTTAAGTCCCTTTGGTCTTTGTTCCTTGAAAGAAAGATACGCACATCATAGTGAAATTCTGTTTAGCGCTCCATAGTCTCTCTCTCTCTCTCTACTTTCTCTCTCTAAAGTTCTAGTGATCTTGGACTTACAATTGGTATCAGAGCTTGCTAGATCTTGAGAGAATTGAGAGATTACATTTACTGAATCTGAATTAGTGATCGAAATCGAAAATTTGATCGATTTTCTTGAATTTTCCAAGAAAATCTCGTTTTCTTGATTTCTCATCAAATTCGGAGGTGTTTGTGACTGATTTACATTGATTTTTGCTTCATTTGATTCGTTTTTGATATGTGATCGTATTTGTTTCATATTTTGTTGCAAGAAAATCGGATTTAGTTCTTCGATTTTGAGAAAAACGGTTTTTCTGGAAAAACGACGTTCGTGTTCTGTTCTTGTCAATTTTTAAGATTTTGTTGTTTTTAATCGAAATTGTTTGATATAATGTGTTAGAATTGTGTTTTCGAAAATCAGTATGTGATTTTCTTGATTTAATTTCAGTGTTAGAATCGATTTTACGCAAAATTAGAGGTTTTCTGAAGTTTGCGTTTCATTTATCTAAGTTTGCGTTTCTATCAAGTAACTTTGCGTATCACTCATATTCTTTGCGTTTCATTCATTGTATTTTTTCAGGTTTTCGGTTCACGTTGGACCCGCAAAGCTCATTGTGCGTCTCAAGTGACACACGCAAAGTCAGGTTCTCGGATCTTACTACACGCGCAAAGTTCACTTTACGTTTCTAGTTAGACCCGCAAAGCTTCACTTTGCGTTTCTAGTTAGACCCGCAAAGTTCACTTTGCGTTTCTAGTGTGACCCGCAAAGCTCCACTTTGCGTTCCTTTCTTGACCCGCAAAGCTCTTGTCTTTCTGACTTAGTTAAAAAAAAAAGTCTGGAAAATTTTTTTGGTCATCTTTGGAAATATTTTTTTCTTAACTGCGAAATATCAAGTATTGTTCATATTTCAATTTTCATGAAATATTTTTTTTACGATTTCAATTTGATCTGATTTTTGATTTTCTGATATATAGTTTGGGAAGATCATTCACTTCAAGTTGATTATTTTCTCAAGATGTCTTTGCAAGCATAGATCTACAAGAATGACCTCATGATGTCTTTGGGGTCTGATCAATGAGAACGAATTCGAATAGTGGCAGGATCGATTCATCAATTTTATTGAAAGGCAACCTAATGGGGATAACATGATGAAATCTTTTTATGAGGGTCCTATGATAAGGAAAATGAAAGTGATCCCAGCTACTGCTACTACTCCAGCTACAGCAGTTGAAACTCCTTTGAGTGAATATGATGAAAAAGAGCTATCAAGATATAAAGCAGACAGTCTGGCTAAGTCAAATCTGATTCTTGCTCTTCCCAACTCCATTTATAACAAAATCGATTGCTTCAAACATAATCCAATGCTGATGTGGACACAACTTGAGAAGATTATGCTTGGTACTGCTATGTCTACTCAGTTACGACAGACCAGATTCATGAACAACTTTGAGAAGTTCCAAGCTAAGGATGGAGAAAGTTTGAAGAGTGTGTTTGATCGATTTTGGGCTGTCATCAATGATCTTTTCAAGATTAAAGTTACCAAGACTGAATTCGAGGCTAACTTTAAGTTTCTGAACGCGTTACAACCTGAGTGGAACAAGTCTTGCCACAGAATGAGAAACGATGTTAGAATCTCAACAATGCCAATTCAGGAGTTATATGAAATCTTGATGACAGATGAATCTATGGTAATGGAGAAGAAGGCAAAGATGGATAAGAAGAATAAGCCTCAGTCATTAGATCCCATTGCTCTTATTGCTAGCCAACTGGTTGAGCAAAGTTTGACTGAATCAACCTATGATGGGTCTACAGATGATGATGGTGAAGCTCTAGAGAAGGCCATGACTCTTTTGACTCAGCTTTATCAGAAACGTTTCAAGAACAGATCTTTTGAGAAACAACTTTATCGATTCATTTTATGTAATTGGGTTCACAAGATAATAATGGGGTTGGTAGCTAAGATATAACACGAGTTAGGAGGTGTGGAGTACACACTCGTGTAAGCTAGCTAGCACCCGGGTTTGTTGGATGGTCATGATTGGAGAGTTACTAAGTGGTTAGGTTGACAATGCTTGGCGCGGGCAACGACGTGGGTTCGTCTGCTCCACGAGTCGCGCTGATCTCTAGAGGGTTCGACAAACAGTGTTTGGTGCGGGCTATGGTGCGGGTTCATCCACGCCACGAGCCGCACGGGACACTGGAGTATGTGTCGAACAGTGTTTGGTGTGGGTCCACCCGCGCCACCAGCCGCGCGGACCTCCAGACTTGTAACTGCCAATATCTTTGATAATCAAGTTTGTAACCCCCAAATCATGGTGTAACTGCCGGTTAATTATGCCAACAATAAATCCCATTAAATGGGAAATTATTATCATTAATAATATAGGATCGGTTACGATTCTCTTGGTGTTTAAATAGGATCGATTTCTGCCAGAATTGATACCGGTGAATTGAGATTATTCTCGAGTGAATTTCGTGATACCCAAGCAGAATAGGGTTGAAATATCACTTAAGGAAAACGAGCTCTCACACGATCTCACATTCTTATCCAAGTCGATCACTCTCTTTTTTCTTCTTTTCTCAATCGATTTCTGCACCACTCCCCAACAATCTTAAGTGATATTTCTCGTGAGAGAGATGGCGAGTGATCAATCTTTGAGAGACATGACGACCAAGTTCACCAAACTCGAGAAGTTCGAAGGAGTCGATTTTCGACGATGGCAAAAGAATATGCACTTCTTGTTGATCACGTTGGAAGTCGTGTACATGTTGAGCACGCTGATGCTGGAAGTGATGGAGGACGAGACATTGGAGATGACTCGTCGTCGCGGCAAATGGGAAAACGACGATTACATATGTCGCAGCCACATTTTGAATGGTATGTGTGACTCCCTCTTTGACATTTATCAAAATGTTGAATCCGCTAAAGAGCTATGGGACTCTCTTAAGTCCAAATACATGGCGGGGGATGCTTCTAGTAAGAAGTTCCTCGTGAGTAATTTTAATAATTACAAAATGGTGGATTCAAGGCCTGTGATGGAGCAATATAATGAGCTCCTACGCATTCTAGGCCAATATGCTCAACATGATATGAAGATGGACGAATCCATCTCTTTATCGAGCATAATTGATAAATTGTTTCCCTCTTGGAAAGATTTCAAACACATGTTGAAACACAAGAAGGAAGAGTTGTCTCTTGTACAACTCGGTAGTCACTTTCGCATAGAGGAGTCTCTACGGGCGTAAGAGACTGAGAAACCTAAAATAAAAGAGGTTTCTACACCTTCGGTGAACATGGTGGAAGAGGGAAGATCCAACAACTTCAAGGGAACGCGCAAGTTCAATGAAGCCAAGAAATGTCCCAACAAAAAGGTTAAATTAACCTGTTGGACTTATGGCATGACCGACCATCTCAAACGAGATTGTAGGGTTGTCAAGAATAAGAATTGAGCAAGCGCAAGTAGTGGTGGGCAAGGATCCAAGGATCAACACCCACAGCAAGGTCAGTTTGTTGACTTTGGTTTTAATTCAAATTTGAATTATGTACCACTAATATCCAAATCATTTTATGTGCAGGATGATGATAATGCTTGGTGGATTGACACGGGTGCCCCGAGTCATGTATGTAAGGGTCGACGTTGATTCACCACTTTGGAGCCGGTTGAAGATGGATCCGTGCTACACATGGGGAATGAGTCAAATGCTCCCATTCTTGGACGTGGCTTAGTTAGGCTAGAGTTTAGTTCTAGCAAAATTATTGAACTTTTAGAGGTTTTGTTTGTACCACAAATTCGAAAGAATTTGGTTTCCGGTAGTATCTTGAATAAGTTAGGATATAGGCAAGTTTTTTAATCCAGTAAGTTTACCTTGTCAAAAGGTGGTTCTTTTGTATGATTTGGTTATTTGAATAATAATATGTTTATGTTAAGTTTGAATAAAAGGATTATGATTCTAATTCTGTTTATATTGCAAATGATAATCGTGTTGATTCCTTTTTATGCATGCAAGGCTTGGTCATGTTAATTTTAAAAGAATGGTTGAAATGTCAAAGGACGGTCTTATTCCGGCTTTTCACGTTAAAACCGGAAAATGTAAAACTTTGCATGTTGACAAAGATCACTAGATAACCTTTTCCTAATGTGAAAAGGGATTTGTCGGTGCTTGAATTAATTCATAGTGATCTTTGTGATTTGCATTCAACTCCGTCTTTTGGTAATAAAAAGTATGTCGTTACTTTTATTGAAGACGCTTTACGTTTTTGTTATATTTATTTATTGCACTCAAAAGATGAAGCGCTAGAAAATTTTAAAATTTATAAAACGGAGGTTGAATTGCAAATGAACGGTTTAATTAAATGTTTACACACCGATCGTGGTGGGGAATATTATGACCCCATGTTTTTCCAATCAGTAGGAATTATCCATGAGACTACGGCGCCCTATAAACCACAACAAAATGGTGTGGCGGAACGGAAAAATAGAGTTCTCAAAGAAATGGTGAACTCTATGTTATCCTACTCAGGATTGAGTGATGGATTTTGGGGTGAAGCCATGTTAACGGCTTGTTATCTATTAAATCAAGTTCCCAATAAAAGGAAGAAGATTACCCCATATGAACTTTGGTTCAAGAAAAGGCCTAACTTGAATTATATTCGAGTTTGGGTTGTCGAGCGGTTGTTTGACTACCCGAACCTAAAAAGAAAACCTTGGGTGAGAAAGGTATTGATTGCATCTTTGTTGGATATGCCGAGCATTCCAAGGCCTATAGGTTCTATGTTATTGAACCTAATGATTTTATAGCGATTCACACCGTTATAGAAACGAGAGATGCTTTATTTGATGAGAATAGATTCTCTTCAATACCTAGGTCGAAGGACCTTGTTCCAAGCACTAGAGTAACTAGTAAGGTTGAAGAACAAGCAATTGTTCCAACCGAATCTCCGATGCTTCGAAGGAGCAAAAAAGGAAGGATCGAAAAATCCTTTGGTCCTGATTTCCAAGTATACTTGGTAAAGGGATCAAGAGATGAGATTGGGTCACAGTTCCCTTACTGTTATAGTATTGAGGAGGATCCAAAATCATTTGATGAGGCTATG
Organism: Arctium lappa; assembly: GCA_023525745.1. Lineage (NCBI taxonomy): Eukaryota > Viridiplantae > Streptophyta > Magnoliopsida > Asterales > Asteraceae > Arctium > Arctium lappa. The sequence continues at coordinate 92,938,349 of CM042048.1, forward strand.
AAGTCTCAAGATGTTGCTTTCTGGAAAGAAGCAATAAATGATGATATGGACTCCATCATGGGGAATAATACTTGGGTATTATCGGACTTGCCACAGGGTTGTAAACGGTTGGGATGTAAGTGGATCTTCAAAAGGAAGATGAAAGCCAATGGATCAATCGACAAGTTCAAAGCTCAATTAGTAATCCAAGGCTCTAGGCAACAGGAAGGCATCGATTATTTTGATACCTATGCCCCGGTTGCAAGAATATCTACGATTAGATTGTTGATTGCCTTAGGAGCTATCCACAATTTAGTGATTCACCAAATGGATGTCAAAACGTCATTCTTGAATGGTGACTTGGAGAAAGAAGTTTACATGAAACAACCGGAAGGTTTTATTATGCCCGGGATGAAGCATAAGTTGTGTAAACTTGTAAAATCATTGTATGGGCTTAAACAAGCACCCAAACAATGGCATCAAAAATTTGATGAGGTTATCTTGTCCAATGGTTTTATGTTAAACTAAGCGAATAAGTGTGTATATAGAAAGTTTGACACATCCGGTAATGGAGTAATCATTTGCTTATACGTTGATGACATGTTGATCTTTGGCACCGACCAAAATCAAGTTGATAAAACCAAAGAGTTTTTGTCATCAAGTTTCTCCATGAAAGATATGGGAGAGGCAGAGGTGATCCTTGGAATAAGGATCAAGCGTGTGAACAAAGGGACTGCAATTACGCAATCTCATTACATTGAGAAAGTATTAAAGAAATTTAATTGCTTTGATTGTTCTCCAGTGAGTACTCCATTTGATCCGAGTGTGAAGCTTATGCCCAATTCGGGTGAAGCGGTGTCACAACTTGAGTACTCAAAGGCTATTGGATGCTTGATGTATGCCATGACAAGCACTAGGCTGAATATCGCTTTTTACGTAGGGAAGTTGAGTAGGTATACTAATAATCCTAGTATACATCATTGGCAAGCGATAAGACGAGTATTTAAATACTTGAAGAAACCCATTGATTATGGTTTGTCATATGTCGGGTTTCCTTCGGTATTAGCTAGAAGGATATTCATATGCAACTTGGATTACCAACTTAGAAGATCACTCTTGTACGAGTGGTTGGGTATACTTACTTGGGGGAGGTGCCATTTCATGGGCTTCCAAGAAGCAAACTTGCATCACGAGTTCGACTACGGAGTTGAAATTTGTGACATTAGCCGATGTCGGTAAAGAGGCGGAATGACTAAGGAATTTGGTCCATGAAATTCCGTTATGGCCAAAACCAATATTACCCATTTCTATCCGTTGTGATAGTGCGACTACTTTGGCTAAAGCTTATAGTCAAGTATATAATGACAAGTCTAGACACTTAGGTGTTAGACATAGCATGATTCGTGAGCTAATCACGAATGGGGTGATTTCGGTTGAATTTGTTCGGTCGCAACAAAATCTAGCGGACCACTTGACGAAGGGGTTAGCTAGGGAATTGGTTCACAAGTCGGTGATCGGGATGGGATTAAAGTCCATTTGAATCTCTAACGGTGAGATACCCAATTTACTTCTAATACAACGTTAGAAATTGAATTCAATGGGAAAGCTCACTCTAAGGTATTAGAGCACAAGATGATCATCCCAAGGTATGTGTTCGGTACTGCAAGCGAGGAGGTAATTGTTCTTTTGTAAAAGTGCATGTGCAGGTGCATGATGAAAGGAACTACCTATATGAGTGAGAAGTGTGGTCTCTTCAAGAAGCTTGGACTTAGCATTGATGCACTCACGAATGGATAAGTACACACGGCCTGTATAGTGTCAAGTTTAAACTTTAGAGAATCTTTTAAATTTATGTGTATGTTATTTTCTGGTACTCAAATAGGTTGAAGGGTTCAATCCATATGACACACGGATTCTCGAGTATTTGAAATGTGTAATGTACTAAGATGAGAATTCAATCTTTTAGATATTTTCATTTATGCATGAGTTTGTTTCCTATATTAATTGTTGTTTGTGAACCAAGGATTACACTAAAATAGGGGAGGAATGTTGGTGATTTTAGTGAAATTATCGGTTCATTTTATGTAATTGGGTTCACAAGATAAAAATGGGGTTGGTAGCTAAGCTATAACACGAGTTAGGAGGTGTGGAGTGCACACTCGTGTAAGCTAGCTAGCACCCGGGTTTGTTGGATGGTCATGATTGGAGGGTTACTAAGTGGTTAGGTTGACAGTGCTTGGCGCGGGCTACGACGCGGGTTCATCCGCACTACGAGCCGCGCGGGTCTCTGGAGGGTTCGACAAACAGTGTTTGGCGCGGGCTAAGACGCGGGTTCATCCGTGCCACGATCCGCGTGGGACACTGGAGTGTTTATCGAACAGTGTTTGGCGCAGGTCCACCCGCGCCTCCAGCCGCGCGGACCTCCAGACTTGTAACTGCCAATCTCTTTGATAATCAAGTTTGTAACCCCCAAATCTTGTGTAACCGCCGGTTAATTATGCCAACAATCAATCCCATTAAATGGGAAATTATTATCGTTAATAATATAGGATCGGTTACGATTCTCTTGGTGTTTAAATATGATTGATTTTTGCTAGAATCGATACCGGTGAATTGAGATTATCCTCGAGTGAATTTCGTGATACCCAGGCAGAATAGGGTCGAAATATCACTTAAGGAAAACGTGCTCTCATGCGATATCACATTCTTATCCAAGTCGATCGCTCTCTCTTTTCTTCTTCTCTCAATCGATTTCTCCACCACTCCCCACATGCGAGAAGGGGAGAAGTGTGATATCAAATATGATTACACGGCATGTGGTGTGCTTAATCATATATGATTAAACGTCTATGTATTGACAATATAACATGTGCTTAATCATATATGATTAAGCTTGTGTATCATATATGATTAAACACTTCTCACATTCTCGCAAAATATTTAGCTTCTCGTTTGAACATGCCCCTATATATATATATATATATATATATATATATATATATATATATATATATATATATATAGAGAGAGAGAGAGAGAGAGAGAGAGAGAGAGAGAGAGAGAGAGAGGGAGGATCAAACGAGAACAGTAACTATTTAAAAGAACACGAGAACTAACAAAATCATTAGTGATTTTACATTAACGTGCAAAAAAAACCACGCGAGCCTGAAGCCGCGGCCAAAATCCTTTTTTCGTGTGTTAATGTAAAATCACTAATGATTTTGTTAGCTCTCGTGTTCTTTTAAATAGGTACCGTTCTCGTTTGAACCCGACTCTCTCTCTCTCTCTCTATATATATATATATATAGAGAGAGAGAGAGAGAGAAATAGAGAGAGGACGGATCATGCGAGAAATTAAACATTTTGCGAGAAAACGATAAGTCTCAATATTAAATATGATTACACGCCCTTTGGGTATATATGATTAAGCTTGTGTATCATGTATCATATATGATATCACAATTCTCGTTTTGTCACAAAATGTTTAATTTCTCGTTTGAAAACTGCATATATATATATAGGGGGTGTTCAAATGCAACCCCTTTACATGGTGCAACCCCATGCAACCCTTCTATCCACCACTCATTTTATTTTCACTTTTTTAATTAAAAAATGTGAAAATAAAATGAGTGGTGGATAGAGGGGTTGCACCATGTAAAAGGTTGCATAATAACCTACCCCTATATATATACACCAAATGGGCAATCTATTTTGAATTTTTGGATTTCATCCCAATTGACTTCCTAAAGGTTGAATCATACTTTTGGAAAGTGGCGTATAATATTAATGGTGTGGAATATGATTAAAGGTGACGACTGAGTGTTGTGAAGTCTATGCTTAATGGGATAATTGTGGGTCAGAGCATGGCACTACCGCAAAGTCAACCCCCAGAAGTCAAGATGGCGCAGTATCATAAACATAGTACCAGCCTGTTCATTAACGTGGTTCAATCTGGCTCAATCGGGTTACCATCACTCACATTAAAAATTGTATCTTTGATGGGTTTTGGTCAATTGCGGATCCACAGAAATAATGCATCTTATAACATATGTGGAGAGTATTATAAGTAGCAAACCATAGACACACTTCCACACTTGGTCCTCACTTGAATTAATTAAAGAAGTCCAACTTCTTTGGCTATAATCGTAAAGAAGATGATGGATAGGGAGAACTGCAAACAAGAAGAACCATGTGTAGATGACTACGTTGATTGGAGATACCGACCTTGCCAGCCCCGCAAACATGGTGGCATGTTTGCAGCTCTTGCCATCCTCGGTAGATCTTGATCTCTTCCTAAAACCGATTTATAACTTGTGTTTGCAATTTAGCTTAGATAGGTCTTGTAAAACGGTTTATTAGGACACTTTAGATATTTTTGGCGTTCTTTAAACCCGATTTTGTTGTAGTGTATTTATGTATCAATCTTTGAAAACTAACATATGTGGTGACCAATGGTTTTAATCAGGACTTCAAGCATTTGAAATGATGGCTATTGCTGCAGTTGGAAACAATCTCATCACGTATGTGTTCAATGAGATGCATTTTCCTTTATCTAAGTCTGCCAATGTAGTCACAAACTTTGTGGGCACAATCTTTCTTCTTTCGCTCCTTGGTGGATTCCTCGCTGACTCCTACTTTGGCAGCTTCCGTACCATGTTACTTTTCGGCTTCATTGAGCTCTCTGTAAGTTGATTATTTTGTTATCTTTAATTCATGCCCTATATATACTTCAAAATCAAGAAAGTAATAGAATTTGACACTTGTGGTTGTTTTATTTGTAAAGGGATTTATATTACTATCAGTACAAGCTCATCTGCCCCAACTGAGACCACCAAAGTGCAACATGGCATTGAGTATGAACAAATGTGAAGAAGCACAAGGTCTGAATGAGTTCATATTCTTTGTAGCTGTCTATTTGGTGGCTTTAGGAAGTGGTTGTCTAAAACCAAATATAATCTCTCTTGGAGCTGACCAGTTCCGGAGAAAGGACTCCAAGAAGCTATCTACTTACTTCAATTGTGCCTATTTTGCATTCTGCATCGGGGAGCTCATAGCGCTAACTGTTCTTGTTTGGGTGCAAACACAATCTGGGATGGACATCGGGTTTGGTGTTTCGGCTGCTGCCATGGCTGTCGGACTCATATGCTTGCTTTGTGGGACTCCTCTTTATAGGAACAAACCTACTTGTGGAAGTATATTCACCCCAATTGCTCAGGTAACGAAAACATAACATCTTATTAGGTTCAATTATTTTCTTCTTCGATCCTTTCATCATTCATCATTCATCGACGTCTTTTCTGCCTTTCTACTTCAGGTTTTTGTGGCCGCAATCACAAAGAGAAAGCAAGTTTGCCCTTCGAGTTTAGAGATGCTTCATGGAAACGAAAGTACGGTTGTCCTACATCACAATGTCTCAACTGAGTCACATGGTGGTAGCAGCCTCCTCCATACCGATAAGTTCAGGTCTTGTTCATGTGCTAAACTTCAACAAGATCTATTTCATGAAACTTATTAGGCTATATAAAATAGCTGATGAGTAAGATGTTGGCTGATAAACTAGTTGACAATGTAAAATGACATGTTTGCTTTGATACAGGTTCTTGGACAAAGCATGCATTAAGATCGAAGATGGTACTAGAAGAAACGAAAGCCCATGGAGGTTATGCACCATGTCCCAAGTTGAGCAAGTGAAGATACTGATATCCGTAGTTCCGATTTTCGCCTGCACCATCATCTTCAACACCATCTTAGCACAGCTCCAAACATTCTCCGTTCAACAAGGAAGCACCATGAATACTAAACTGGCCGGAAACTTCCAAATTCCTCCGGCATCCCTCCAATCGATTCCTTACGTCATGCTGGTATTCCTAGTCCCTCTCTATGAGACCGCGTTTGTCCCCATTGCACACAAAATCACAGGCCGCGAGTCAGGGATCTCTCCTCTACAAAGGGTCGGAGTCGGCCTCTTCATTGCAACATTCTCCATGGTTTCAGCTGCAGTAGTCGAAAACAAGCGAAGAACAATGGGTTTGAAAGATCCGAAAGACACCCTCTCAATCTTTTGGATAGCACCACAGTTTCTTGTTTTTGGGGTTTCTGAGATGTTCACTGCCGTTGGACTTATCGAATTCTTCTATAAACAATCATTGGAAGGCATGCAATCTTTCTTGACAGCAATGACTTACTGCTCATACTCATTTGGGTTCTACTTAAGTTCTCTCCTGGTGTCCCTAGTGAACAAGGTGACCTCAAGCTCCGGCCATGGCGGATGGCTCAGCAACAACGACCTAAACAACGACAGGCTAGACCTTTTCTACTGGTTGTTAGCTGGTCTGAGCTTTGTAAACTTCTTCAACTACCTTTTCTGGTCAAGGTGGTATTGCTACAACCCATCATTATTGGTGGGTGGCCCCAAGGATTCTAGATCCTCAACATCGAATCAGGCTAACAACATCATTAGAGCTTGAATACAACAAACTTTCCATTGAGTTTATGCATAACATATAGTATTAGTGAAAGATAAAAGGGCTAGAAATGATTATTGTGATAACCATCAAGTGCACCATTTTAGGGGTTTGACTTTGTTAGTGTGTGTTTGACTTTGAATATGTAAGGGTCCACCATGAAAGCTTTAGATCACCATCTGATTTGATTTGCAGTATCTTCGAAGATGTTAGGTATAAACCCATCAACTATATGTTTCAGTGATATTGCCTCCTGGTTTGCCTTCATTATCTCTGTACATCTTTTAATATATGATGAGTTTCACTTTTTAATTGTTAGTGGAATAAACACAACGACCCACCCGGTGGGGTTACCCTGCCCCCACCGCAGACAATATTATAGTCCATCGAGTACATATGCATGAAAGGGTTAATGCCTTGGAGTATTCAGGGTTCGAATCTAGACGTACAGAACAATTATGACCACTGAAGTTTAATCATGGTTGAAAAAAAGTACATATGCATGATATATACATATGTCATACTAAACCGGACATATAGCTGGCCAAGTCTTCCGTATACCATTAGGTCCCTTCACGTGTATTATTACATATGATAAGGGTGTATTCGATGTGATACTATAATACATCATATACGATACACATATGATACTAAATTAGTGACACAAACGACATTTGGCGCGACTTAGGTCATGGGCAGGGCTGTCCCTAGAGGAGGGCGGGTCGGGCGTACGCCCAGGGCCCAACGAGAAATAGGGGCCCAAATTTTTTTAACTATATAATAGTAGTAAAAAAATTATTTAACAAAAGAGACAATTTTTTTAATATCTAATAGGATTCAAAGAATTTCGTATTATATAAGGGTCCAAACATGTATTAACTAATTACACTCGAAATGAAGAAAAAAAACATGTGAAAAGTTAATTGGTCGTTCATTTTACAGTATTGATTGTAGTTTCTTTTAAGATTTTTTTTTATTTAGGATCAAAATCTAAAATTACTTACCTAGAAAACCTTGATATATTATCCATTATTCATCTCCCGCTGACTCTTTTGATTATTCAATCCATATGAATTTTATACTTCATTAAGAATATGGTAAATTTCTTGATATTAACCAGGAGAACTCCTACTTTGTGTAAAAAATTATCAATTATATTAGACGATCCAACTTATATCTATACACACTGTTTTTTCAAACATTATTGACTCTTTATTACCTAATAATCTAATATTGAGTGCATGAATCTTAAGTACTCTCATATCTAGAAAACAATAATAATATCTCAAACTATAACCAACATGAATTTTTTATTATAAGATTGATAATTCAAAAAAGGATTGTTTTAAGCCTAAAAGTTTAAAATGATGATAGAAAAACATTAGGATGAGTAGATGAGATGGGAACACAGCTGATTTATATTGATTTAGATGGAGTTGTACTCCAAATAGTCACACCGCAAATAATGTCAATCTACATATTAAATATATATCATAAGGATTTTTTGACGTTGGAACAAATTAATGATGTTATGGTAGATCAAATTAATTTATAAATAATTATTGATTGATTTTGTGTCTAGGAATTCTCAGAAAAATGGTTTATATAAATTATTCGTATTTATTGAATTCAATGTTATTAATTTCTTATGATACAAAGCGATGTATTAAATAATTTTTTTTGTAATTATCGAGGGTTCTGTTTTACTTCTCGCCCAGGGCCCAAAATTTCTCAGGATCGAGCCTGGTCATGGGCCAAGTCGTCCGCAACTACTAGGTCCCCTCACGCGTATTATCACATGTGATAAGAGTATTCTCGCATTTTCATAAAATAATGTTGTTCTCGTTTGAACCTAGCCACCTGTATACACACATGTTCGTTGAGAAATTTTGTTATTTGTGAGAACCTCCTTGTCGCCATTAGATGTTTTTTTGTGTTTCATTGAAAGGCTGAAAAATGTGGTGACATTTATCAAGTGGAACCCATATGATATAGATATTGGGGGAGACATACCTTAACATATCTCTCACCTATCTTAACATGAAAATTTTAACATATAATTATATGAAAAAACCTCGAACTTTAACATATAATAACTAACATTAATCTATCTTAACATAAATGAACATACCTTAACATTAAAACCTTAACACATCTAATCATACTTTAACATGAAAAACACAAAACCTTAACATATCATGTCGTTCCAGTATGTGCAAAACCAAAAGACAAAATTGGCCCTTCTTTACAAAAAAAAAAAAAGAACATGTGTTATTCGTTGTTGGATAAAAAACAACCGAGGGCTACATGAGCAGACCTACATAGAAGGATATGATGGCACGTGCCACTATTTCATGGTTTTGTTGTAAGGGAAGAAAATTATGTTTCTGAAAAGTGCTACCATATTGTTTTGTTGGATGTCACCATATAGTTTGAAACTAAAATGTCAACGTCCAACTTTAATGATGGGGATGGTAAATGTTCTTGTGTTTGTACAGAAGGCCACGTTCGATTCCCACTATTGGCAAATTTGTTGGGTTTTAGCTTAAATTTTGGTGGTATTTTATATACCCTTTTTTATGAAAACATATGTTTGACGGAACTTCAACATGGTTCTCTTCTATGTAGGGACAAGGAACCATCCAACAGATCTCTACTAATTTTATGAAAATATCTTTAGATATTTTTTTATAGTCAAATTATGTCACAATTTAAAACAAATTTTGGGTCCGCCTCTCGAGGACCATAAAGGGTTTCTCACGGAAATAGGGAATTCTCACCGGAACCCAATCGTATAATTGGAATCTTATGAGAAAAAATATTTTGATGAAAATGGTGAGGTTACTTCTAAGCCTTTGGACGAGCTTCTTTTTTTATCTGATGGCTTACAAAAGAAGTAGACCTTCATCACCTTCATCTACCTTCACCTTCAATCATCTTAACCTACTTTCATATACCTTCAATCACCATTAACATAAATTTGTTAAAGTTCAGTCATGATGATACAAGTAGATATTTAAAGGCAAATAAAACTAAATAAAAACATGTGAATTCATGTGGATGAAGATAGACGAAGGTCTGTCATGTTCTCACCGTCCTTACAATATCTTGTACTGGAACCTAACCCTTAGGGGCTAATTATTTGAGAACCCACAAAATTATAAGAACTGTGAAATATAGTATATCATTTGTTATTTCACATTCTTTTTTCATTTAATACTTGTATTTTCGGTATTGATTAACATATATTTGTTTTACGTCTTTGTAAAACAAAAAATAAACATAACAAAACTTTCACATTGTGAACCAGATATATGTGAAACAAACAAATATATGTTAATGAATAATTTAAATCCTTGTCTAGGATGGAAAAATAATATTATGTAAATAAGTATTTTAAAGTAAAAGTTCTAACGATCCTAAAAAATATATGGGATTTTCACACTACTAGAAAAAGAGCTATCACCGACGGTCGTTTCCGATAGATTTTCCGTCGAAAAATTTTCCGGCGGATTCCACAAAAGACAATGAAAGTCAACATCACCTGAAATCCGTCAGAAATCCCCCACAAATTCGTCACTAAAATTTTACGAAAGAAAAAAATCTTAAATTTTCTTTAATATTTGTGACGGATTTGTGATGGATATTTTATCCGCTGAAAATCCACTGAAAATCCGTCACAAATATTTGTTTAATTGAAATTAAATTACTCAATTAAATAAATCAGTGGATTATCAAACAAATTAAAAAATAATTAAATTAAATTCAAATCAATTTCCGACGGAAATTAAATTAATTTTTCCGTCGGAAATTGATTTGAATTTTTTAAATTTTTTTCCTTATTTTAAAACCTTTTCTAAAAGTAATGGTTATTTTTAAAATTAAAAAAACTTGAATTAATTTCCGACGGATTTTTGATGTAAATTAATTTAATTTAAAATAAAATTATTTTCTGTCGGAAATTAATTCGTTTTTTTAATTTTTTAATTTTAAAACCTTTTTTAAAAATAATGGTTAAGATTTTTTTTTTAAAAACCGAATTAATTTCCGACAGAAATTAATTTAATTTTTAATTAAATTAAATTCCGTCGAAAATACGTCGGAAATTGAGTTGAATTTTTAATTTTTTTTCTTATTTTAAAATCTTTCCTAAAAATCATGATTATTTTAAAATTTCAGAAAAACCGAATTAATTTCAGACGGATTTTCGACGTAAATTAATTTAATTTTAAATTAAATTAAATTCCGCAGAAAATCCGTCAGAAATTAATTTGAATTTTTTAAATCTTTTTTTCTTATTTTAGAACCTTTTCTAAAAATCATGATTATTTTAAAAATTTAAAGAAATTGAATTAATTTTGGACGAAAACTAATTTGAATTTTTAAAAATCTTTTTTTAGAATAATGTTTATTTTAAATTTTAATTAGAATTCCAATTTATTTCCGACGGAATTTAATTTGACGGAAATTAAATTTATTTCCGATGGAAATTAAATTAATTTCCGTCGGAAATCCGTCGGAAATATTTTGAAATAATTTTTTTATTTTATTAATTACTTTAATGAACTTTGTGGCGGATTTGTGGTGAATTTGTAAAAAAAATTATGTTTTCGTGTATTTTTTTTTTCAAAACTCATCTCCGTCTATTCTTATTTATTTTCAATTGAGCTTTAGTGGGTTTTATTGTGCCTTAGTGGTTCGTATTGGGCTATGGTGGTTTAGTTTTCTTATTGAACCGACTGCACACCACACACATATATGTGGTACATATTTGTACACAAACATGTAATAAGTCATATATGGTGTTAAGTCGGGACTTAATATGTTATAAAAGGTCATATTGGGATATAATGGTGATTTAGTGGTTCGTATTGTAATATAATGGTTCTTAGTTGTCTTTTCGATCCTAATAGACAACACATACATCTATGAGTGGATACGTGCACACAAACACATGATAAGTCCCCATTGGTGTTATTAAGCCTTAATAAGTCATAAAATGTCATATTAGGCAATAATGGTGGTTGAGTGGCTTATATCATGGTATAATGGTTCTTAGTTGTCTAATTGACACGAATACACGACACATGCATCTATGAAGTTGATACATGTAAAGAAGCACATAATAAGTCATTAACGATCATAACAGGCTTTGATGGGTTTAATTGGGTTTTGAAGGATTATATTGATCTTATATCGGTTCTGTTGGGCTTAAATTGGTTCAATTAGGCTTAAATCGGTTCAATTGGGTTTTAATAGGTTATATTGGGCCTTAATAAGTCAACAATGCTCATAATGGACTTTGATGGACTTTGATGGACTTTATTGGGATTTGATGGTTCTATTGGGCTTTGATGGTTCTATTAGGTTTAAATCGGTTCAATTGGGTTTTACTAGGTTATATTGGGCCTTAATAAGTCAATAACACTCATTGTTGAGTCAAATATTGTATTCGAGATTAAATGAGGGGTCAATGTGTAAATGCTGTGAAAGTGTAAGGAGATGTTTTGTAGATTGAGTTGTAAGGTCAATTGTATTGACCATATAAATAGTGTTTGGTCTTTGTATTTATAATCAGAAATATGCATAACACAGAATACGCAATCTAGAGTGAACACACAGAGTGCTTAAGAGAGAAAAGCAACAAATATGGATTGATGTAATCTTTGCGCTATCAATAAAAGATCGATTCTTACATCTACTGTGTGATTCTATGAGCTTGGATCTGTGACTATCATTTGGTATCAGAGCAAATTCGAAGAAATCAACAAAAAATGGAGAACTCGCACCCTGTTTTCTGAGTTTTGATCGATTTTTCATTTCTGGAGTGTAATTGTGTGTCAATTTGATTGTTCTATGATCGATTGATGTTCTAGAATCAGTTTGTATAGAGTTTGAACACTGTTGCACTGTAATTTTATTACTCAATTTGAGATTTTTGTGAATTTTTTAAAAGTTGAGTTTACACACTGTATCTTGATCAAAATGTGTACCTTAGTCGATTAGTGTGAAATTCATTGCTTGTAATTGATTCTAGTATTGTATGTGGTCAAATTCGTGGATTTATAGAAACTAATTCGAAGTTTCAATGGGTTTTTGGTCGAATTTGAAGAATTTTTGTCGAACTTTGAAGAACTCGCATCAAGAACTCGCAAGATCTGGATTTCTCGCATGTTGATGATGAATTCGCATCTCACTTGATCTGTTGAAAAGTCTAAGTAAGAAATTCGCAGGGCACAAGATACGAGAAATGTAGAATTCACATGTGCTTGTGTGCGAAAAGATGGAATTCGCATAGCATTTCATACGAGAAGTACACAACTCGCATCAGCCTACGTGCGAGAAGTTGAAGAATTCACATCTCATTTGATACGAGAAGAGAGCTAAGGAAACAATTCACATCTGCTATCATGCGAGAAGTTGGAAATTCGCATCGCAAAGCATACAAAAAGTTTGGATTCGCATCGAACTACATATAAATTCTTGGGATTTTGCATAGAAAGTTCGAAAATTTTCCAAGTTAGGAATTTGTATCAATACGAGAATTTTGGGATTGAATTTTTGGTTAAGTATTGAATTCGCATGAAGGTGTTGTGCAAGAAGTTAGAAGCTTGAAGATTTGTCTAAGTAACAACTCGCATCCCGAATTGTACGAATTTCCAGAACTCGCATCCCATTGTATGCGAATTGCTAGAACTCGCATAACGTTACGTGCGAATTTTGTGAGTTGTGCGAATTTTTCGATCTCTTGGTGTGTGAATTCCTTGATCTGCGAATTTGTGAAGGTTTTCTACTTGGTGTGCGAATTCTTTGGGGTCTGCGAATTTTGAAGAGTGTGCGAATTTTGTTAGCTACAGTGGTGTGAGAGTTTCTTCCTTAGAAAATTTTTGGAAGTTTTTCTGAAATATTTTCTGATTTGTTAACTGTTGATTTTTTTTTCGAACTAACGATCACTCCGAGCTCTTATTCTACAGTTTTGTCAAGATGTCTAAAGAATTACCACCTGTTCTTTCTATCGGCGAATACCCTCAGTGGAAGCGCCGAATGAGTCAGTTCCTGAACCATTAGAACAGAGAGTACCTGAAGTCTATCATTAAAGGTCCAGTTAATCCAGTGGTAACAGTTCCTGGACAGCCTGCTACAGAGACTTCACCTGAAATTCTTGTTCAGTATGTGCCAAAGCCTTACCAATACTTTAGTGAAAGAGATAAGGAGCTTGCAAAGATAGATGAAGAAACTCTTATTTACCTGACAATGGCCATCCCAAATGACATCTACAACCGTGTAGATAGTCGTGATTCAGCGAAAGCAATATGGGATGTGCTCGAAAGGTAATTTCAAGGAAGTGACAGATCTATTAAAGCTAAGCCTAATCAGAGTATTAATGCTTATGAGGTCTTTTGGGCAAAGGAAGGTGAATCATTGGTAGACACCTATACAAGGTTCAATGTGATTCTGAATGACTTGAGACGGAACGGGATGAACAAGACTGTGTCAGAGATCAATTATAAGTTCATCAAGAACCTTAACCCATAATGGAAGAGCTACGCCATAAATCTTCAGATGTCTAAAGACATGGATCTTGAAGATGTGAATGAAATCTTTACTACTTTGTTACATCATGAAGATGAAGTAAAGATGTTAAGTGATGAGAAAAAGATGGTGAAAGAGTCGTTAGCTATGCTTGCTCAAAACAAACCGGGTAAGTCATGTTCTGCTTCTGGTTCCAGATCAAAATCCAAGTCAAAGCTGCCCAAAGCTTATCTGTCTGAGCTTCGAAACTCCAATTCTGAGTCGTCGGTGGAAGAGATTGAGGTGGATTCTGATGAAGTTATTCAGAGGTTTGCTGAAAATTTGGCCTTCATCACAAAGCAGTTTAAGAAGAGTTTTGGTAAAAAGAAGTATTTTTCCAAGCCAAAGTATGAAGGCTACAAGAAAGATAAATCTGAGAAGTACAAGCCCCGTTTTGGGAAGAAATAAGAGAGAAAAGAAGAAAGGAAGGAAGAGAATAAAAAAGAGAAGATTGATCCGCAAAGCACAAGGTGCTTTAACTGTGGCAAGTTTGGCCATTTTTCAAAAGATTGTAAGTTCAAGAGAGTAAAGAACTCAGAATATTACGCTAAGAAATCACTGCTGGCGAAGAAACAGGAAGAAGGGAAAGTGTTATTGGCTGAGGAAGAGAACTGGTTATGTCAAATTTCTGAAGAAGAAGAAGCCCACTTTACCCAAGTTTGCATGATGGCAACAGTTGAAGAAGATGTTGAACCTGTTTCTGAGCAGTCTGATGGTGATTCTAAGGTAAGTGATGATGCTGATATGGTTAATTCTTTACTTGCTCAAATTAAAAATATGGAATCTAAATTTTAAGTGCTAAAAAGTAAACTAAGCCTTGAACGATAATCAATGATGAATTTTCGTGTTGAAAATGCATTGTTGAAAGTTGTGATTTAGGACAAGGAAAAGGATAATTTGAAAAAGGAAAAAGCTGTTTTGAAAACTAAGATCACGGAACTCGAAAAGAACTTAGTTGATTTGAATTCTGAAAAGGGTGATTACAAAATCAAATTAGAAGTTTGCTTTCAAGAAAGAAACGAGGCTTATTGCAAGATTAAGCAACTGGAGGATATAAATTTGAAAAGAGGAAAGACTGAACAAACTCTGAATCTTATCACAAACAAACTCCAGGATGTTCACTTTTATAATTCAAAACTGGGGTTAGGTTTGTCAGAAAATGATGTTTTAAAAAGAGCCCCTAAGAATTTATATAACTTTGATAAATTTGGTTTTACTGTAAAGAAGATTCCAGATATTCGAGACACGATTGTAAAAGCTGAAACTCCTATATCTGAAACTTCATCAAAAGGTAAGGAAGTGATGGATGATGATCAATCAAGTTGCACTGATTCACAGTTTAGTTTTAAATCGGTGAGATTTAAATATAATGATTTAAATAAAAGCTACAAAAAATAAAAAGTTGGAATTTGTAGAGTTCGAATCATTATTTTCCCCACCTTCTTCAAATGAATCAGGCAACGAGGATAAAATCATACCTTAAACCAAATGTCAGTATGATGAGTATGAATCGAATACTGATGTTTGTGATCAGACCATCTTTTCTGGATCCATTGCTTCTGAATCTCCAAATGGAGCGAAGGTAGAAGAGTCTTCAAATGTCACGAATTGTCGTAATCAATCTGAGTTTGTTGAGAACATAACTGAAGAAGTTTTTGAAGAGATAATGAATTCTTCATATCTTGTCCCGATTTTATAACAAGCTTGAGTCTGACTCTGGGGTTCCTCAAACATCTGATTTTGAAAAACAAATCTTTGATTTACAAAAGGCTTTTGAAGAAGTTGAAGATGAAAATTGTGATCTTCGGTTTAAACTTGATAAATCTTTGGAAGAAAATAAAGAGCTTTGTAAACAAATTAGTTATTTGAAAAATGATTTCTTTAAGAAGAGTTTATCTGAACAAAAAGAGTTTGATGACAAAAAGTGGAATGTTAGATCAAATCCAGTGTTTGTGACACTTGCTAAGCCAACAGTTGTTTATTCTTCATGTTTTGAAAAGCAGCCAAGTATTTTTGAGAAAAGGTGAAACTTCTGGAATTAAATCAAAGAATTCATTCTCTAAGAAATCAATTAACAAAGTTTCTTTTCGATTTTCAGATCTGAGTGGAAAAGTTAAAGGAGAATGGACAAGGAATGTTTGTGAAAAGAAAGATTGTGAAAGTGTTTATGAAGAGTGTGAAAAAGATTGTATTGTCTCTACTAGTGATATTAGTTCATCATGTAATAGTTCTACGATCAATAAATGTCAATTTTGTGTCAAGGATTGTAAAACTTTTGATAAATCAAAAATCATGACATTTGCTCGCAAGAACTTTATATGTACTCACTTTGGTAGGAATTCTTTTTCAATGCACTCCATTCCTCCCAAGTCTAAGAATGTTAAAAGCTTTACCAAAGTCAAATCCTTTTTTAAGGCCTCGACGCAACAAATTCATATTTTTAAGGCTAAGTCTACTAATTTTTCAAAGAAGAAAAGTTTTGTTAAGTCAGATTTTATAGTAATCATTGTATTTATAGACTTGTAGCTGATACTGTGTTTTAGAGCTTTTATATCTTGTTTAGCCAAGGGGTATTTAAGTCCCTTTATCTTTGTGTTGTGTTAGTGTCTAGCGTATAATATCAAGATACACAGTTTTACGTCTCTCTACTTTCTCTCTCTACTTTCTCTCTCTACTTTCTCTCTCTAAGTTTAGATCGATCTTGGATTAACAATTGGTATCAGATCCTCATCAAAATCTGTAAGGATTGAGAGAAACAAGATTTGTTTCTGCATTTGAGTTTAAATCAGAGAATTTGATTGATTTTCTTGAATTTTTTTCAAGAAAATCTAATTTTTTGATTTTTCATCAAAATCAGACTGAATTTTGATCGAATTTTCTTGAGAGTTGGTTGGTTGGATCCGGTTTCAATAGCAGAACATTTTTTATTCACATCAATTCGCAAGAAACTCACTTTTTGGAGTTCAATTTTTAGATTTTTGTGGTTTTTGGAATGTTCGTATAAGTCACTGTTCGATTCACAATCTCACGATTTTGAGATAATTGTTCGAATTGATTGTTTCAAAGTTGTTAGAAATCTATTTTCGAACACATCTGTGTGTGTAAAATTCATCAGACTTAATTTTGTGGTCGATTTGGAAGACTTCTCAAGTTTTTCACCAGATTCGTATTTTGCGCGAGTTCATATGCAATTTGCGCGAGTTCATCTGAGGTTTGCGCCAGATTATCTTAAGTTCAAGAACAAGGGTTCAGTTCCTAGAGTAATAGTCTGATTTTCTTCATCTTCATTTGCGCAATCTCAACTTTGCACAAGGTTATTCTTCTGTTTTTCGCCAAGTTCAGGATGTCTTCTCGCGAAAAGTTCTGTTTTTCGCCATCAATTCATCGTGCAAAACATACTTTGCGTCATCTACTTCTCGTGCAAGATTTAGTTTGTGCCAGTTACTGTTAGCACAAATCTCCTGTTTGCGCCAACTTCTCTCTGTTTCAAGACTTGGGCATTTTTTCTATGTTTTTCTGAAGATATGGATATGTCAAAATTCTCTTTTCAAGCTCAGTTTTACAAGAACGACATTATGATGTCGTTGGGATCGAATACTCGTCCTCCGGTTTTGATCAATGAGAATGAGTTCACTCAATGGCAAGATCGGTTCATTAACTTCATCGAGCGTCAAGCAAACGGAGAAAATATGATGAAGTCATTCACTGAAGGACCATTCGTCAAGCCTAAGAACGATATTGCCGCCACTGCCGAAGAGCTTTCACGAGAAAAAGCCGATCGCGAAGCAAAGTCTAACCTAATGCTAGCATTGCCTAATTCCATCTACAATTGAATTAATTGTTTCAAGCACAATCCGATGATGATGTAGACTCAGTTAGAAAAGATAATGCTTGGGTCAACAGTTGCAACACAACTCCGACAGACACGCTTCATGAACAATTTCGAGGAGTTCAAGGCAAAAGGATGGTGAGTCTCTGAAGAGTGTCTTTGACAGGTTTTTCATTGTGATGAATGATCTGTGAAAGATCAATGTGGAAAAGACTGAGTTAGAGAATAATCTGAAGTTTCTCAATGCTCTTCAACCGGAATGGACCAAATCTTGTCACAAATTGAGGTATGATGTCCGGATCTCTACAATACAAATTCAAGAGCTTTATGAGATTTTGATGACAGATGAGAGTATAGTCAAGGAGAAGAAAGCAAAACTTGATAAGCAAAACAAGCCAAAGACTGTGGACCCAGTTGCACTTATCGCAAGCAAATTTGCTGAACAAGCATTGTCTGAGAATGCTTATGACGGAGCAACTGATGACGATTGCGAGGCACTAGAGAAAGCGATGATTCTTACCTCTCAGCACTACAACAAAAAGTTCCAACATCGGTCGGGTTCCAATAACCTTAGCTTCACTTCGGGGTCTAAAAAGAACTAGCCTGCCAAAGTGCCCGAGCCTAAGAAAGCTGCTTGCTTCAACTATGGAAATCCGGGACACATAGCCAAGGAGTGTCGAGTAAAGGTAGTTCGGGATTCGGCATATTACCGGAAGAAAATGGAACTAGCTGAAAAGAGAGAGAGTGGAATCGTTTTGCTTGCTGAAGACGAATACTTGCTAGATCACTCCGATAACGAAGCAGAAAATGAGGAAACTGCAGCTATGTGCTTTATCAGAGATGATGACAGTGATGAAGATGATGAAGATTCTTCAACTGATGAATCTGAGGTACCTTCTGAGTTTGATTACAAAATTATTTCATCTGAAATGAACGTCATTATAACTGCTTTACATGACTTACGTTCAAAGTTTTTATCTGAAAAACATATTAATCAAGAAAAGTCAAATTTGATTGAAAAATTGCAAATTTCTTTGAAAGATGAAAAATCATTTTGACTCATACAAAAGAGAACATTCAAAAGAAATTGGATGACTTGGAAATTTCAAATCAGACTTATCTTGATTCTTTGACGGAAATGACCAAATTAAAAAATAGTTTTTCTGATAAAATAAATGAGTTGGAAGAAAAATTATATTTGAGAGATCAAACTGAACAAACAATATTTATGCATAAACCGAGGAGTTATAAGTCTATAAAGGAAAGATGGGGACTTGGTTTTGAAAATCCACATTGTTTAGACAATGCTATAGAAAAATCCCCCACTTTATATAAATTCGATTATCTAAATCTTGCTAGATATGCTCCTCAATTTAAAATTGATTGGATGAATGAAAAGCAAATTTTAGAAATCGAATATGAGAAAAGAATGAATAACAAGAAAATGGAACTACCGTTTGTTTATACTAGCGAAAATGCAAAATATTTTCCTGAAAAATCAAAGAAATCTAGAAGATCTCAAAATGCTTTAAATGTCAATTCTTCCATTAAATCTTCATTATCAAATGATTATTTCGATATATATGCTATTAATGCTAATAAGGAAAATATATCTCCAATTTCTTATGATTCTAAGAGATATATTCCCCTATTAGTGTTAGAGGGCAAAATCGTTGATCTTGAAGTTAAAATGGAAGATCAAAGTCTTCAAAATGAACTTGAAAACGATTTACTTCTTTTTATTATGAAATCAAGTTTTGAAGAAATTTTAATTTCTCAAAAACAAGACTTTGATGACAAAATTAATTCTGGATTTTCTACTGATTCTAAGGAAAATACGAAAGGAGTTCCATTTAGTGCTAGTTTGCGCCACCCACTGGTAGAGCAAACTGACAGTTTGCGCCAGCAGTTGGTAGCGCAAAGTACAGATTGTGCCACCGGGTCGCGTAAATGTTGTTCAAACTTGTGTTTTTCCGAAAAATATAACTCCGAGGCTAGTTCAAAATCGATGAATGATCAGTTTGGTTTCTTAGATAATATCTATTATTTAAATTCAAAGCTTAAATCAGAATTTCTTGATGACTCTTTTACGCTAAATGATCAGTATTATAAACCAAAGCGTAAAAGAAGAAGATCAAAGAAGTCAAAGAAGCAAGATGATGTCATTTCTGAAAATTCTAATTCTTTTGATTCTAATGATTCAGATCGGACTTTGAAGAAGTCTACAAGGCAGATATGGAGGATCAAGCAGAAATCAAATGAATCTAAAGTTCAATAGGATAAATGTGTAGATAATCTTTGTCATAGTGATTCATTTGCTGTTTGTAATAAATACAACAAATATTCAATAAAGCAAATGATTCGAATTACAAAAGATGTCTCATATTCTTCCTCTGGTTCTAGTTCAGATGATTATGCTTCGTCGTCTACTGATGATTATGTTCATTACTCTGATAATATTTCTCATGCTTTGTTTGTCAAATCTAACAAATTTACTCCCATTAGAACCGCAACTAACAAACATGGACCCAAATACAAGTGGGTACCAAAACCAAAGTATGATTATGAGTTGCAGGCACCTACTGTCAAGGGGGAGTAAGAGATTTGAGGCTTCTAAGTAATTCAACATAGAACCCGTACTTCAACTTCGACTTCTAAACATATCTTTTTAGGACTCGTTCTTTAATGATTAATGACTTCTGAGTAAAGAAGCTCAGGACTCACCCTTCAATGTGTTTATCTTCTGTGCTTATTAGAATTGTGAGTGCATCTGTAACATCTCGCCTGCCTCGACAACAATATTGTCCGCTTTGCCCCTGGATTTAACCAACGTGTAGCGCACGGATTTGTTTCTGGCGACCTGGTGAGAAACTTCCCAGGGGGTCACCCATCCTGGGACTACTCCCACCCAAGCACGCTTAACCTCAGAGTTCCCATAACCTGACGTGCTTGTGGCCCCAAAACGCATTGTTGTTAGGAAGGCCAAGATATTACTTATAACACCCAGCATCACTCCTGTCCACGGCCGATATGGGATATGCCTAAGGTGTTAGAAGTTATATGACATGTATTCCAATGATATGTTGAGTTTTAAAAATAGTTAAGTCCCCGGGTACACTACTAATTAACCCAGAAATGGGCCTATAGTATTAGTGGATAGCGCTATTTGGTCTGACAAGCCCACCTTATACTGACGAGTAGGGGTGCACTGTACTAGAGAAATATGACTACACATGTGGTTAAAGCCCACCTCTGAGGTAGATCATGGGGCGTTGATTTGGTCCGGAAAGGTTTAGTAGTGGCTCAACGTGGTTATATCAATGCATACCTTTTTTCATATAAGCTAAATTATGATACTCATGAATCAATGGATTGAAGTTTGGATTATGCGTATGATTTTCAAAGACAGCTTGCATATAAACTTGACTTGTGCATATTTAAAAACCTGTGAACTCACCAACTCTCGTAGTTGACCATATTTTGAACATGCTTTTCAGGGAACAAGAAGGTACATGGAAACGATTAAAGTTTATCTCTTGTGTAAACCGCATGCAATACTTTTATAATAGAGATTTTTGTACTTCAACTTTTGATGATGTAATAGGATTGTAAACTTTTGGAACATATTGTAAACAATGGTTGAATGTATGGTGGTATTTCTTTCTGTATCCTAAAGCTATGTCTATCGAACTGTCATGTTCCGTGTTTCCGCTTTAGCGGGGTGTGACAGATTTGGTATCAGAGCCATAGGTTATAGAGAATACTGGTTTTACTATAAAACCATACACTATAACCACTATTTTCAAAATTACTTTTGTAAACAAGTCTCGAGTTTGAACATTTTACTAGTATAACTAAGATGGGTGTCGGCTTAGCATATTACAATTAGGCAAAGCCTGATCACCTATGTCTAATTTAGTATGCATAAGAAGAGACTATAAATGGTTATATTAAGAATTACTAAAAATAGAAACTTTTTGTTCAAAAATGAAGAGCATGAGTCAGTATGTGAGTTCGCATAAGTATTTTGTGATTTCAACGTTTATCTAGCATGCTAATGTTTAAAAACTTATTATTTACCGCAGATATCATGTCTCATTCGTCGTCACATTCTGAGTCGTCCCCAGACGAGTCCGGATATATCACAGGCCGACCTAGGAGGGCACGTGTTAGTGAAGACTACGACCCATCCGAGCATAGTTACTCGGGGTCCGGACATTCACCAGCTAGGTCGTCTACTCCCATGTCTGTGCCCTCACTGAAGTCGGTGCCCCGACCTAGAGTCCGGGCGACTGCGCGGATCAGTGTTCCGATACCGGTCAGGGAGACCTTCATCATTCCACCTAGGAATGAGGCGGGGCCCTCCCGACTGAGGGTTAGACGAGTTATGCCACCACCACAGGTTGAGGAGCCGGCAGGACAACCGACTGGTATGACATCACTTGAGAGTTTATGGGTCACAGGTTTGTCCCATGATGCGGAGATGTTTAGGGCTAGACTAGACCATTTTGGTCAGTCTCTCGACGGGTTGATGGGGATTCTGAGCACACACGATCAGACCATGAGCAGAGTCTTGGCTATGCTTGCGAACACTAGAAGGGAGGTTCAGAGGTTATACATAGGTTTAGCCTTGATGTTGGGAGCGATGGTAGTTGTTATGGGATGGTTTATCTTGTATCTCATGCGTTAGGTGTTGGATATCCGATGATATTTTGGGAACTTTAAAACTTGTTTCTTTTGGGGCATATAGCCCATGAATTTGAAAGTATTTTATGCTTGATGGTAAACTTATGAAATTAATGGTTGATATTTTGAAATTATTAAGTTTGGTAGTTATGATGAAATTTGAGCTGCAATATTTAACGTTTTATATAATTGAAAAATATGTTATCATTGTATGGTATGTTGAATGTATGTTTAATTATTAGATAAGTATTGTATGATGTGCGATGCATAAATAGATTGCTGGTTCAGACAAATAATTAGATTCCGATTTGGAAATTTTGTAGTGGAGTTATGCCTCCAAGAAGGGAAGACCCAGAAATTGCACGATTAGTGTCCGAGCAAATTCTTGCTGCCCTCCCCAATATAGTTAGTCAGGTAGCGGCAGGCCTGAATGCTAACCAAACTAACAATCCTAGAGTCGGTGTGAATGAGAACAGAGAATGTACGTATAAGACTTTTAGATCTTGCAACCCGAAGGAGTTCCATGGTACCGAGGGAGCCGTTGGGTTATTGACTTGGTTAGAAGGAATGGAGTCCGTCCTGCATATTAGTAAGTGTACAGAAGCAAACAAGGTGGAGTTTGCAGCCTGTTTACTGCAAGGGCGAGCGTTAACATGGTGGAATACTCAAGTACAAACGCGAGGACGGGAAGCAGTTAGTAGACTTACATGGGACGAGTTCAAAGAGATGCTTAAGGAGGAGTACTGTCCGAGGAGTGAGATTCAGAAACTTCAAGCAGAATTGTGGAATCATGAAATGAAGGGAAATGATATAGACTCTTACACTGCCCGATTTCATGAGTTGGCAAAGTTAGTACCCCATTTAGTGACACCGGAGGAAAACAGAATTGACAAGTACATTTGGGGTTTAGCTTCCGAAATACGGGGAGATGTGACTTCGGGAAATCCAAAAACGATGCAAGAAGCAGTGAGTTTAGCAACCAAACTTACTGACAATGCAAACCGTTTAGGGTTGTTTTTAAATGACAAAGCCAAGGGCAAGAGAAGGATGGAGGAACCCCGGAGAAGACATTTTGATGGGAGGAAGGGTAAGGAGCAAAGAGTGGCGGGAAATTATGGAATCCAGGCACAGAATGTGGGTAAGGGGAAGGAGGTACACCCTAAATGTGACAAGTGCAACTACTATCATCAGGGGCGATGCGTCATATGTTATAAATGCAACAAAGGAGGACATTTTGCAAGGGATTGCAAGGAGGCACCAAGAAGAGTGTGTTACGAATGTGGAAGCCCGGATCACGTAAGGAGCTCTTGTCCTAGATTTAATAAGAGGGTGAATGCTAATCAAGGCCGACCAGTTAATCAGGGGAATCCAGGGAGACCAGCATGAGGGCGAGTGTTTGAGATCGGGGCAGAAGAAGCAAGACAGAACCCGGATGTAATTATAGGTACGTTTCTCTTGAACAAGCATTATGCATCTGTATTGTTTGATTCTGGAGCAGATAGGAGTTTTATATCGTTAGACTTCAGGACTAAAATTTGCCTAAAGTCTCAAAAACTAAAAGAAGATTATGTTGTCCAATTTGCTAATGGACAAGAGGTTAGGGCCAAGGACGTAATTTCAAACTGTCATGTTCCGTGTTTCCGCTTTAGCGGGGTGTGACAGCATCTACTTCAAATTCCGTTACACCTATCTCTGAAAGTAATGCTGTTCCAGTTACATCAAGATTTTCAAGAATCTGAGCTAGTTTGATCAGACCCTGAATAAGTGCAAACCAAACACATAGATATGAGGTATCACATTTATTAAACATCATGTGGAAGAAGGTATTATTGAATTATATTTTGTTCCAACTGAATATCAACTTGCCGATTTAAAAAAAAAAAAAGCCTTAAGCGAAAAACGATTTAATTTTTTGATTTCAAAACTCGGCATGTTGAATTTAAAAGCTTAAATCTAAACAAATTTTATTTTATAAAGTAAATTTGTTACAATTTTTCTTTCTTTTGAATAAAATATGTGTCTAGGATAAATTTTCAAGTTGCTTTGTTTATATCTAAGTTGTATATGTTCAACTTTCAAGTCTTTTAAAAATCGAAAAGTCAGCAAAACATGTTTGAAATTTTGAGAATGCTTTAAAGTTGTGTCATTCGAAATATTTATATTTTACAATGCTTTGAAACCCTAAAAAGTCAGAATTGTGGACCGTAATGGAAATATAGGCTAAGCACTTAGATGTAAAACCGAGTGATTGAGATGAATCATATATATATATATATATATATATATATATATATATATATATATATAATTCAGACATCACTAAGTTTAAAAGTTTGTACCTGTGACCTTTCTGGTTTGGGAAAGTAAGTTCTGTGGGATGCTTGTCATCTGATCCCCTAAGGTCAATTGGTCTGGGAGTGATGGAACCCAAATCCTTCTATAGAATCAGATTGAAAGTCATGTTCTACTGGTATGAATGGGTTTAAGATGTGTCGATGTAGCCTTTCTGATATGAGAGAGTAAGTTCCAAGGGGTGCTTGACACCTAGTCCCCTAAGGCCAACTGGTCTGGGAGCGGCTGACCCAAATCCTGCAATAGGATCAGATAGAAAGTTACGTTTACGACATGTTCTTTACTTACAAAACTTCTTGATTAAAAGATGCCAATGTGCACAAGCTTAAAATATGCCAAAGAGCACAATCATGTCAAGATGCCAATGTGCACAACGCTAAAAGATACCAAGGAGCACACATCTCATGATATTTGGTGATATGTTTAAGTTGTGATAAACCTATAAATTTGTGAAAGTCTTAATTTTTGACAGCTTAGTGTGAGTAAAGGCAAAGTTCTCTTTTATATTTTTAGAATTACATTTTCTTGAAGCTTATCAAAATTCACATGCTAGTACACTGAATAGATTGATGTAAGTTTTTGAAACTGAACATGTATTAACTTGATATACAATAAAACTTGTATCTGTATCCAAAAACACACACTTGATTTCAATTGATTGATTAATCTGTGATATTTTACTGAGTAGAATTTAATTTGTTTGATGTTTAAAATTTTATATATTTAGTTGTTTCAAAATACATATTCAGTATATTTTTCTTTCTACAATTGATGATTTGCTACTGATGTTCTCATATCTGTGTAAGTGGGTCTGTGCATATTTCGAGAGGGAGTGCATAAGGAGAAAGTTCTGAAAGAACATCTGATCATATCTCATTTCGAGGGGGAGTACTTAAAGTGAATACATTAGTTAGTGCATTTGTATAGGGGGAGTAAAAGAGCTCAACAGGTGAATAATTTCAAGTTAGATTTACGCCTCCTAGCTTCTTCGACTAAATCTTGCAGATCTAAAGTTGTCTCTTCTCCAGCATACACATGACCAAGTTGATCCAGATTATCAAGGTCATGAGGGGGAGAAGTTAAAGAGAAGGAGACAAAGAGTTCAAAGTTTATCTGCTCAAGATTCTATATTCTTCAGCTATACTAGTTCTTTTGCTGTTCCATCTCCGATCACCACAGCTACTTCGAGTATATTTAAAAGAGGTGTGTCGTTTAGACCACAAGCTGATGTTCCTATTTCTGAATCGATTGTTCCTTAAAGCTTATTACAAACTGGTCCAGTCTTGTCAAGGCAACAAAGACAACATAGATCGAAAGATGCTGAGAAGAAATTATTTTGGTCAAGAAGCTACGCTAAGACGCTTAGAAGGTTTGTGTTGATTTCGAAGATGGGTGTAACAGCTTACATTGAAGACTGGAGAGCCAATGATTACTAAGGGGGAGATTGTTAAGTCAGATTTTATAGTAATCATTGTATTTATAGACTTGTAGCTAATACTGTGTTTTAGAGCTTTTATATCTTGTTTAGCCAAGGGGTATTTAAGTCCCTTTATCTTTGGGTTGTGTAAGTGTCTAGCGTATAATATCAAGATACACAATTTTACGTCTCTCTACTTTCTCTCTCTAAGTTTAGATCGATCTTGGATTAACAAGTTTTCATGATTTAAATGTGAATATGGTTTGGAAATGGTTAACTAAGCCTCGATTTGAATGGAGAGTCAAAGGCAAGGTAGACGATTTTCAAAAGGTTAAAGATGCTAACAAGAAAGGACCGATCTGGATATGGGTACCTAAACAAAAGTAAGTCTGTTTCTGTTGCAGGCCCGTCATCTATGGTTTATTGATTCTGGATGCTCAAGGCACATGACGGGGTTCAAGGACTTATTGCATGATTATATTGAACAACCTGCTGGAATAGTCGGATTCGAAAATTCCGAGCTTAAAGTTATATCAAAGGATACGGTATGCTGAAAAACAGTTTTATGACCATTCAGAAGGTTCTCAATGAGGAAGGGCTAGATCACAACCTGTTCAGTACGAGTCAATTTTGTGACAGCCACTACCAAGTTAGGTTTACCATGACACACTGTCACATAGAATATTAGGACGATTCTGAGGTAGTCAAAGAAGAAAGATATGGAAATCTTTATGCGGTTAATTTTCCAACACTTTTAGCAACTAGATCAGTTTGTTTGATTGCTAAAGCGTCAAAGGAATAATGTTAGATTTGGCATCGCCGCCTTTCTCACCAAAACTTTAAGGCTATAAATACATTGGAGAGTAAAGGTATGATCAAAGGTCTACCGGAGTTACGATTTGAGAAGGATTCTATATGTTCTGCGTGCGAAATGGGAAAGATGAAAAGAAGTTCCCATAAGGCAAAGATAGAATCTTCTTGCAAATCGCCGCTTGAGATGATTCACATGGACCTTTGTGGCCCGATGCATACTCAATCATTCAATAGTAAAAATTATATTTTGGTTATGATTGATTTGTATTCCAGATATACATGGTTGGAGTTTTTAAGAGCCAAATAAGATGCGCCAGAATTGATATTTGCCTTCATCAAGAAAGTACAAGTTATGTTGCAATTGCCAATTAAGAAGTTGCGAAGTGATAACGGTACTGAATTCAAGAATGAGACTCTTCAAGGTTATCTACAATCAGTTTGGATTTCTCATAATTTTTCAGTTGCTTACACACAGCAACAGAATGGCGTTGTTGAACACAAGAACAGAACTTTAGTCGAAGCTGCAAGGACTATGTTGGCATATTCTAGTCTTCCATTATATCTGTGGGCTGAAGTTGTTGCCACCGCATGTTTCACTCAGAATCGGATGATAACCAATAAATGTTTAAATAAGATAGCGTATAAGATCATAAATAAAAGAAAACCTAATGTTAAATTCCTTCGTGTTTTTGGTTGCATGTGCTTTATCTTGAATGACCGTGACAATATTGGCAAATTTGATAAGAAGGCAGACGAAGGATACTTTATCGAATATTCCTTCACGTCAAAGGCCTATCGTATCTTTAATCGCTGAACCAAGACTGTCATGGAAAGCATTAACCTGTCATTTGATGAACATTCGACATTGACTTCTGAACAACTCAGTTCAGGACTCAAGCTGAAAGGAAAGGCTTCTATTCATGAAAGAATAGAACCCGTGTCTACGGAGAATAAGTCTTCTAACTCATCAATTTCTACATCTAAGTTAGATCTTTTATTTTTTGAAGCATTCATGGACATATGTGCAGATTTTGATAAATCAAGTGCGTCCGCATCAACATCAGAGGTCTCTATAGTAACTGAGAATATTTCTGGACCATCTAAACCCGTCACAACAACAACTTCATCAGGTATGTCAACGCCTAATGATTCTGATCAAACTAATCAAGGTTCTGTTTCTGCAGGTACCAACTCTAGTCATGAAGTCACGAGTACTTCTTCAGTTGCACCAGAAATACAACAGTCAGAATCACCAGTGACTAAAGTTGTTCCTGCAGTAGTGGACAAGTATAATGAGCAAAACACGAGAGTTAATGTTCAACCACTTCCTAGTACCACTAGATGGACTAGACATAAAGCCCTATGCAACATAATTGGTGACATAAATAGTGAAGTAAAGACCCGTGCAACGTCTACAAATTACTGTTTATATACCAGTTTCCTTAGTTCCATTGAACCGAAGAGGTCTCGGAGGCTCTTCAAGATCCTGATTGGATACTTGCTATGTAAAATGAGCTACTCCAATTTAAGCGGAACAAGGTTTGGCGGCTGATCCCACGACCAAAAGACAAATCTGTGATTGGCACAAAGTGGGTATTCAGGAATAAGAAATATGAGGCTGAAATTATTGTGCGAAACAAAGCAAGATTGGTCGCTAAGGGTTATTGTCAGTAGGAGGGCATCGAATACGATGAAACATTTTCCCCTTTTATAAGGATTGAGGCTATTCAGATTTTTCTTTCATACGCAACTCATAAGAATTTCACAGTCTATCAAATGAATGTGAAATCAACATTTTTAAATGGCATACTACATGAAGAAGTGTACGTTGCACAACCCAAAGGATTCATAGATCCATAAC
Source organism: Arctium lappa (assembly GCA_023525745.1). Classification (NCBI taxonomy): domain Eukaryota; kingdom Viridiplantae; phylum Streptophyta; class Magnoliopsida; order Asterales; family Asteraceae; genus Arctium; species Arctium lappa. The sequence continues at coordinate 92,967,322 of CM042048.1, forward strand.
ATCCTGACCACGTCTATGTTCTTGATAAAGCGTTATATGGTCTTAAACAAGCCCCAAGAGCATGGTATGAAACTTTAACTCAATTCATTCTTGCCTCTGGATTTAAGAAAGGTACGATTGACACTACCTTATTCCTAAAGAAACAAGGTGAGGACTTGATCTTAATCCTGATATATGTAGATGATATAATATTTGGGTCTACAAATACTAAATTATGTATAAACTTTTCAAAAATTATGGATACTAGGTTTGAGATGAGCATGATGGGTGAACTGACATTTTTCCTTTAATATGACCGATAGTATAGTAATGAATACACCCATGGCTACTGGAACACTTCTGGACGCAGATTTAACCGGTAAATCTGTTGATCAGAAAACATATCGTAGTATGATCGGATCATTATTGTATCATACGGTAAGTAGACGTGATATTATGTTTGGTACTTGTTTCTGTGCGAGATATCAAGCTAATCAGAAGGAATCTCATCTTGTAGTCGTGAAAAGGATCCTTGGATACTTGATAGGCACTCCTGAATTAGGCCTTTGGTATTCAAAGGAATCCAGATTTGATTTAACTGCTTTCACAGATGCTGATCACGCAGGTTGTAATCTTGATCGGAAGAGCACATCTGGATCTTGTCAATTTTTAGGTGATAAACTTGTAAGCTAGACATCCAAAAAGCAAAATTATGTGTCCACATCCACTGTTGAGGTTGAGTACGTTGTTTCCGCAAGATGGTGTTCTCAAGTCTTGTGGATGAAGATGGAACTAAAAGATTTTGGATACACCTACAAGAGAGTCCCTATCTATTGTGATTCCAAGAGCGCCATAGCAATAACTGCTAATCCGGTTCAGCACTCCAAAACTAAGCATATAGATGTGCGTTACTACTTCATCAAGGATCATGTGGAGAAAGATGATATTGAAATGCATTTTGTACAGACGGACCACCAGTTAGCTGATTTGTTTACCAAGCCTTTAGATGAAAAACACTTTAAGTTTCTATTCAACAAACTAGGTATGCTTAACAAGTCTTCTTAAAGTCTGTCAATATCTCTTGCATGATTATAGGGGGAGTAGATCTTGATGTTTACATATCTAGGGGGAGTTAGAACATTTGCTTATATTATACTGATTTACTGACAAAAGCGGAATCATTTTATATGATTACCAATTTTTTTTGTTTTGCAGGTTATCAGACTGTGACGATGGCTTCTAGATAATTCTGTTCAGAACCCAAACTTAAATGTTTTTCCTTTTAAGGATGCTGAAAAGATACTTTTTTTAGGAAGTTTTTATTGTTTGTTTGAGGGGGAGTTTGTTTAAATTTTTACTGTCATATTTTCTATAGGGGAGATGATAGAAGAGATAAATGAGATTAATCATTATATTCATATTGTTCTCTACTAATGATTTGACTTTTTACAGATACAGTGGAAAAGTATCTGAGGTTTCTGTCAAAGGGAGCTTAATCAATAAATATTCATTTTAGGGGAGTTAAGATTTCTATAATGAAAGTATATTATTCTGAATCTTATTCTCTATCACATGATGAAAGAAGAACAACTTTCAGATGTAAAAACCGATTTTCTTAAATGTTCAAACCACTTCGTGTTTTCAAATGTTTTATGAATTTCGAAGTGTGATTTTTAAATGTTTTTCATATGGATACTTTCATGATTATGTGACCGTGTGTTTCCAAAAGATCAATACTTGTGTATTACCTTGTCTTTATAATGTCAAGTATTCTTACACACATCGGTTCAGTACTTTTATTGACTTTGTTATTACCATGTCTCAAAAGATAAATCATTCGATGGTAATACTCCCGTTTGCTATTCTAAATTGCTTGAAATCAGATGTCATTTCTTTATAATTGTGCGTTCATTGCTAAATTGTTTATATCTTGTTCATATAAACAAATATTCGTTCTTTAATATCCCAACATATTTTTCTTCATGATATTTGATCTGATCGAATCATTGTCAGATTCTCAAAACACTTATGTTTAATTCATTTCATTCATTCAATTTCATTGTTTTGAGAGATCTTAAATATTCAAAATGCTCAAATTTCATTCTTATTTTTAATGAGCATACATTTTCTTATAATGATATCCTGTGCTTATATGTCAAGATGAACTGTTGAGCAACACATCACTTTTAGGACAAAATACATGGGAATCAGTGTGTGCGCTTAAAAGACTTATATGGATTCACGCTAACCGGTATTTCGTACCCCAAAAGTAATTCATGAGTGATTGAGGGGAGAGAGGTCAAAAGAATTGAAAGTGGGTGTGTGCTAAGGTAAAATGGAAAAGAGAGGTTGGTTAAAATTGAGCTCAAATGTTAAAAAGAAAAAGGGTGAGAGATCAAAGCAAAAGAATAATAAACTTTGCACCAAACTTTTTCTGAGTCGGGCAACTGTTAGTCATTAATTCCCAATATATCAAGCAATTACTCAAAGATTTAGAATATTTAGGAACAAGAATTAGAGAGAGAATCTAGAGAGAGAAAGTAGATTTTGAATATCTCCAATACTGAATATTACAATATAATGCATCTCTAGAACCATATTACAAGATTACACAAGCTAACCTATATATACTACCTATCTATAACAAAGCCTTAAAGGCTAAGGAAACTAATACATGCTTTGACGTTCTAATACAATGACAATGTTGACTATTACATCTTTGACTTTCCTATTAAATCTTGGATACAATATTTAGACTTAACAATCTCCCCCTTTGTATTCAAGATTTAATAAAAATTTGATACTGAAATTCAGCTCTTGATTTTTCAGCATTTGTCTCTTGGAAGCTTTCACAATCTGAACTCTTTCAGCCTTTTGAAGAATCTTGAAAAGTCTTTTTAATCCTTGAAGCTTTGGAAAGTCAACATGCCTTGAACGTGAATCAGAAATTCTTGAAACAACTTTGAAACAAACTTTTGAAATCTTTGAAAAATCTCTGAAATTGTGTCTCCATCACTTTGATGTCAGAATCATCTTTGGAAGAACAAACTTTCACGAATCATCTTGAATTAACTTTGAACATTCTTTATCAGACTTGAAAAAGAAAACAACGGAAGCAATTTGAATTTCTGACTTGAACTTTGAACCTGAACTTTGAAATTGATCTTTGTATAATTCTCCCCCTTTTTTGATGATTGAGAGCATCATAACCATCAAAAGTTCATCAATTTCGGCACAAACTTTGATCACCCCTTTGTATTCAAAAAAACAATATCCCCTTTGACAATTGGCACGCTTTGATCTGAGAGTCGTCAATTCATGAAAGATATATATCCGAATCTTTTCAAATTCAGACATAATGAACGTGGTAACCCTGAATCAACAAATGAAACAGTTAGAAGTGCCTGTCAGTAACACGGAGTCACTGTGTACAATGAATGTACAATATAAGGAGTTGGTTTGATGTTGACTCCCCAGGACTTCCATTCAATCATTGAAAAACACAAGGTAATTCTATGAATGTTCTGACAGAAAAACAAATTCTTTGTGTGCTCGTGCTTGTTTTTGAAAGAATTAGCACAAAAGGCTCGAAGTATGTAAATCACTGAGACAACAATAGATAATACACGGACTCAATGTGCATGAAAGAGGTGCGAAGGTGGGGCAACTTTCCTTCTTTTTCAATATCTAAATCTTCCGAGTAAAGATTAGATAGCATATATGCTGCGTCCCCAAAGAAAATGAAACATTTCTTTGTTAAGAAAGAAATGAGTGGTTGGTTGGGTAATAGCAAGAGTTGGCATGGGCTCACTACCTTTTTCAATGATTGTCACCAAAGAATGTGAACTAATCAGCAGATGTGGCTGCCCGACTCAGAAAGTGGTATGTGCAGAGTTCTGATATTCTTTTAACTCTGATCTCACACCCTCTTTCTTTTTAACATTTAGCTCACTTCTAACCAAACTCTCATTTCCATTTTTCATCTCCACACAATGAGAATAACTCAATCGGATGAGTTATCTCCCCCACTCTTTGATTTTGACCCCTCACTCCTCAATCACTCAAGGATAACTTTCGGGGTAGGAAACACTGGTTACGTAAATCCATGGAAGTTCTGTTTAAGCTCACATATAAATCCCATGTAATTCCTAAGAAGAATCGTTGCTCAACAGTTTAACTTGAACAGTTAAGCTAAAAAAGATAACAATGTCAGAATGTATGCTCATTTAAAAATATGAATGAAATTTGAGCAATTGAACTTTGAAGATTTCTCAAAACAAGGATATTGAATGAATGAAATGAAGTCAAGAGAATTGTTTTGAGAATCTGACAATGTATCAATCAGATCAAATCAAAAGGTTAGGGTATCAAAGAATTGGAAAATTTGTTTATATGAACGAATATAAACAATTTATCAATGAAAGCACAAATATGAAAAAGATGAATGATGCTCAACAACTTTGAAAGAAAACGGGGGTATTACCATCGAAAAATTGTTTGAATTTGAGACATGGTAATAACAATTTCAAATAAAATACTGAACTGGTGTGTGTGAATACTTGACAATATATGGACAAGATAATACACAAGTATTGATCTTTGGAAACACACTGTCAGTTAAACATTAAAGCTCAAAAATTTAAAAAACATTTAAAATCACACTTCTAAATTCATAAAATCTTTTGAGAATAAGAAGTGGTTTGAACATTTAAGAAACTGTTTTTCATGTTCGAAAGTTGTTCTTCTTTCAAACAATCCGAGATCTAGGATCATAAGATTTTTACGTTTTCAGCTCCCCCTCAAATCATGATTAAATGATTTATATCTTTTTAAGCTCCCCATGGATATTAGCACAATATCCTCCTTTCATCGTTGAAAAACGGGTCCTGGTCTGTCATGTCATCAGAAGCCACTTTATTTACAGAACATTTATTAAAAAAAATAAAAGAAAATAGTAAAATGGTTTATAGTATGAGTTATGATCTGAATTAATCAGAAGTCATCACCTTTACTCCCCCTTAAATTAGGCATCTGAGATATATTAGTTAAAACAGGATAGAGATCAGACACTCCCTTTTGAATTGTAGACCATCATATCAGAAAAATCTGTCAGTGAAACAGTATAGGATAGCGATCATATCAATTCTCTTGGGATGTAGACCATCATATTCATCGGATGCACAAACCGGAGTAAGGTCTTTTTGATCGCTGAGGTTCGAGTCCTAAACTGTTGTGTTTAGAAGCCAAACTCCGTTGAAGTACGGGTCCTAAGCTGATGTGCTTAGAAGCCATAATCTTGACATTGAGGTGCGGGTCTTGAACTGTAGTATTCAAGAGCCATATTTCTGACATTGAAGTTCGGGTCTTGAGCTGATTTACTCAAGAGCCATTATCTCTTACTCCCCCTTGACATGAGTTGCCTGCAACACATAATCAGTTTTCGGTTTTGGTACCCACTGGTATTTGGGTCCATGAATGTTAGTTGCTGTTCGTGTGGGGGTTATGGAGTAAGAACCATACCAGAAATGATCACTGGTCTTATGGATATGATCATGTGTACAACAGTAAGAACAATAAAATTTATTACCTGAAAACCTGAGTAATTGATCTTTTGAGTATTTCGAGTCAGGTTTACCTTTATGCTCTTTGTTCTTCTTTGCTTTATGAACATGTACACATGATGTCTCTCCATTCAGCTCATCTTTCTTGTTATCTTTGGTATATTTCTTCATCCAGACCAGTTTCTCTTTCTTGTAACTTCTTTTTCTCCGATATGTATCTGAACCATCTAAAAAATGATCATAGAAAATGTTAGATCGACGAATCTGATTAAAGGATTTAACTGACCTTTGTGAAGAGACAGATTTCTGAATTGAACTTGAAGCAGACTTTTCAAGTTCTTTGATCTTTGAAGCAAAGTTGTCTCTTTCTTTCACAAGTTGGTCAATCTTCTTTGAGAACTCAGACTTCGTCTTTTGCTCTTTCAGTGCAGTAGCAGATAGTTCAGATAGCTTTGAATTCAGTCTTTTGATCTAAGACTCAAATATTGATCTTTCTTCTTCAAATCCTTTCTCTGACTCATTTCTCTGGTCGGATAATTCTTTAAAGAGTCCCACATTCTTCTGCTCTATGGCCTTCTTTTCTTTATCAAACTTCTCTCTTTACAAAATCAGCACTTTCTCAAAATCTGAAATTTGTTGAGAAAGTTTAATGCATTTAAGATCAACCGACTTCTTTTCTTCATAACACTTCTTAGAGAAATCTGAGAACTTCTTTGAATTTTTTTTCTTTTCTTTCTCAAAATCAACTTTTTCTTCAACAAGCTGTTTTTCAAAATTAGATAAATTCTTTCTAAGCTCAGAGTTCTCAGATTCCAATCTCTTTATCTTTTCTTCATTATGCCCATAATATCTTTTCAGAAGATCTTCATTGATGATCTTTAAGGCATTGATATCTTCTTTCAGTGAGATGATTTCAATAAAATACTCTCTTGACTTTTGAGAATGAAAGTCAACAGCATGACCCAGATTAATGTTCTCCAGTTTCAGCTTTCTATTCTTCTCTTCAAGATCTGAAAGAAATCTCATGATTAATGAGTAATCAGCTTAATATGAATGATCGTTCCAAACTATATATCAGAAAATCAAAAATCAGATTGAATTGAAATCTTGCACAAAAAGAATTTTTGTCCCCCTCCGCAGACTTAGCACGGGCAGCGCCCCTAGAGAAAAAATTTTCACACTTAAAAGACATATTACAGTTTTGAAAAATTTGACTAAGTATGAAAAGACAGTTGGAGGCACAAGACTGAGTTTTTCGTAAACTACGTGATACGCAAAGTAGGTTTGCGTGACCCACTGGAGACACAAAGTAAGCTTTGCGTGAGTGCCTTGATGCGCAAAGTAAGCTTTGCGCAATGGTCTTGATGCGCAAAGGAGACTTTTGTAATCCGCGTGACCCAAAGAAGCTTTGCGTGAACTGAGGATGCACAAAGTAAGGTTTGCGTGACAGGCTTGATGCGCAAGATGAGACTTTGCGTGATGGTCTTGAAGCGCAAGATGAGGTTTGCGTTATACACGTGATGCGCAAACGAAACTTTTCGTGACAAGGGCAAAACGCAAAGTAGCTTTGCGTGAGCTACAGGATATGGAAATGTAGCTTTGCGTGATAAGAGCAATACGCAAACAAAGCTTTTTCCTCTCAAGATGATCTCACACAAATGTCTATGAATCTCGCGCAAACCATATGATTGTAGCGCAAACTGTGGATCTTGGCTCTTTTTAACTCAAATCGATTCAAACCTGCAAATTTGATCTAAAAAATACATCAGTATCATTGACAAACAGTTCTAAACACAAATTTGCAATCAATTTTCGATTTAAAACAACAATTTGCACATTTTGATCAAGAACAGAGTTCGAACAAAAATAACCAGAAACACTCAAAAATGGAAAATTGACATCGAATTAGAATGAATTACAAGATGGAATCAATACAAGAATCAATCCTAAACATAAAACGAATACAATGATTCCATTTTCTTGCAATAAAACTGATTTTTCACAAAAAATCGGATGAAACAGAGAATATCACGAGTTCTTGAAAATTTTCAGAAAATTTCAAATTTTCGATTTAAAACTTCATATTTCAATTCAAACTCTGATCAAATCATTTCCGAAAAGTTTGGTTCAGCTCTGATTCCAATTGTTAGTCATTAATTCCCAATATATCAAGCAATTACTCAAAGATTTAGAATATTTAGGAACAAGAACTAGAGAGAGAATCTAGAGAGAGAAAGTAGATTTTGATTTCATATCACAAATCTCACGTATTTGAATTTTTAGAATTGAAGTGCTTAAAAGATTAACAAAGCCAAATCCTATTTATACCACTAACTAAAAGTAAAACTTAATGATTAAGAAAACAAGACAACTTTGACTTTTCTTATGACTTTGACATTGTTGACATCTAACATTGACTTTCCTAATAAATCTTGAATACAATATTTAGACTTAACAACAACCATATTATCTGTTGTTTCACAATTCTTTCGTGAACTTCATTGAAAAAGGCAACTAGCCCATGCCAACTCTTGCATTAAAACCCCACCAAATACTCATTCTTTTCTCAATAAAAGAATGTTTCATATTTTTAAGGGAAAGCAACACATCATCTATCAAATCTTAGTTTGGAAGACGTTGATATTGAAAAGAAGGAAAATTGCCCCACCTTCGAACCTCATTCATGCACATTGAGTCTATGTAATATATGTTGCTGTCTCAACAGTTTACATACTTTGCGCTCGTTTAAGCTTTATATGCTTCAATCATTGCTACACTCATGAGTACACAAGGAATATGTTTTCTTGTCTTAACATTCATAGAAAATTCCTATGTGGTTTTTCAATGATTGAATGGAAGCCCTGGGGGAGTGAACATCAAAAAAAGCTCCTTTCCCATGTGCATTCGTTGTACACAGTAGCTTTGTGCTACCGACAGGCAGATTAACTGATTCATCTGTTGATTCAGGTTTACCATTTTTGTTTTATCTGAATTTGAAAAGATTCGGATGAATACATCTTATGAATTGACGGCAAAATTTTAATATCAGATCAGATGGAGTTCATATTATCCTTGGGGAGATTGTATATTTTCTTGAAAGGAGGAGATTGTCTCTATCTTATGAAGACTATGCTTATCGTGATATTTGGGGGAAATATTTCAAAGATCATGCTGACATTGAAATGTTTTGATGATTCTGATTTCTCATAATTCATAAAAAATAAAGAGATATTTCAAGATTTCAAAATCAGATTACAGTTGGTTCTATCAGAAAGGGGAGAAGTTGTTAATGTTAAATTTCAGAAGAAAATCAAGTCAAATGAAAGTTGTGAAGTGAAGAGAATTCAAAGGGAAAATCAAAATGTTAAAGAAAGTTGATGGTTGAAGAATGTTCAAAGTTTAAAGCTTATCTAAAGAAAATTTCTAAGAAATTTCAAGTGTTATCTATCAAAAGGGGAGATGTTAAAGAGTTCAAGTTTTGAAGAAGTTTTCAAGTTTGTGAAGATTATTCAAGTTTTGGAGTTGTAAAAGATTTCATCTTGAAGATTTTACAACAAGAAGATGACCTGAAGATTATTGTCATTTTTTTAATCTTGAATCCAAAGGGGGAGATTGTTGAATCAAATATTTTATTCAAGATTAAATGAGGGGTCAATGTGTAAATGTTGTAAAAGTGTAAGGAGTTGTTTTGTAGATTGAGTTGTAAGGTCAATTTTATTGACCATTGAATAGTGTTTGATCTTTGTATTTGTAATAACACATATGCATAACACAGAATATGCAATCTTGAGAGAACATACAGAGTGCTTAAGAGAGAAAAGCAATAAATAGGTATATGGATTGATGTAATCTCTGTGCTATCAATAAAATATTGATTCTTACATCTACTGTGTGATTATATGAGCTTGGATCTGTGACTATCACTCATAATGGGATTTGATGGCTTCAGTTGGGATTTCATGGGTTATATTGATCTTAAGTCGGTTCAATTTGACTTAAATCGGTTCTTTTGGGCTTAAACTGATTCAACTACTCTTAAATCGATTCAATTGGGTTTTAATAAGTTATGTTGGGCCTTAATAAGTCAACAATGCTCATAATGTGCTTTGATGGGCCTTATTGGGATTTGATGGTTCTATAGGGCTTAAATCGGTTCAATTGGTTTTTACTAGGTTATATTGGTCTTAAATCGATTCAACTAGACTTAAATCGGTTCTATTGGGCTTAAATCGGTTATATTGGGTTTTACTAGGTTATATTGGGCCTTAATAAGTCAATAACATTCATAATGGGCTTTGATGGCTTCAGTTGGGATTTGATGGGTTATATTGATCTTAAGCCGGTTCAATTGGGTTTAAATCGGTTCTGTTGGGCTTAAACTGGTTCAACTAGGCTTAAATCAGTTCAATTGGGTTCTAATAAGTTATATTGGGCCTTAATAAGTCTACAATGCTTATAATGTGCTTTGATGGGCTTTATTGGGATTTGATGGTTCTATTGGGCTTTGATGGTTTTATTGGGCTTAAATCGGTTAATTGAGTTCTACTAGGTTATATTGGGCTTAAATCGATTCAACTGGACTTAAATCGGTCCTGTTAGGTTTCAATAAGATATATTGGGCCTTAATAAGTCACCAACAATTACAATAGGCTTTGATGGGTTCAGTTGGGCTTAAATCGGTTGTATTGCTCTTTGATGGGTTATATTGTGCATGAATCGGTTAATTGAAAAACTAACGATAATAATAATAATAATAATAATAATAATAATAATAATAAAAGTATTAGTAAAATGAAATAATTATTAAAAGGGAATATTCCGACGGATTTATGACGGAACCCTGTTATCCGGCGAATTACCGACGAAAATTCCGTCAGAAAGTTAAATATGTAAGAATTAAAAATTATCTCTTAAAAAAAGCGGGGTTTCAAAAAATTTAAAATGCTAAACACATTTTCCGGCGGATTAGCGATGGGCTATCCGTCAGAAACGTTTAAAAAAAAAGGTTTTATCAATTTAAAAGAAAATTAATTTTTTTAACTAAAATAAACCATCTGATATGTTTTTCACCAAATAAAAAGCCTAACTTCACGACGACGGCTCCCCCACTACCCGTGCTCTCCCCTCTCCCCTGCGGCCGACACTCCCTCCCCTCTCGTCTCCGGTGCTATCGTCACCGGCGCCGCCTCTCATCTCCGGCGGTAACCATCTGATATCCTCAAAAGCCCTAAAACATATAGATCGACTAAATCACTAAAAATCAGATTGATTAAACCGTCGGCGCTCTCTTTCGTCGGTGATCTCTTCCCCGACGCTCTCCTCCGTCGATTCCTTCAGGTATGATTTCTCGTTCGATTTCTCACTTCATGTGTTGGGTCGATTTCCACTACATAGATTTTTGATGGGTTCAATATTTTTAGGTGTCGATTTCACTACGAATTCTGTTTTGGTATCGATTTTGCAATATTAGAGTAACTAGTGGCAGATAGTGATGCTTATTGGCATCAATAAACTATGTTTGTACAAGTATATGGCATCTGTTCATGTTTCTTTGCATTGTGGTACCTCTTAGATGGCATCTATTCATATATGTTTGCATTTGGTATGTTAATACACGAGGCATGATTATGTGGTGGGTTCAATGACAGTTAGTTCATGCCAAACTCCATGAAGATAGGAAACTACTTATATATACAATCTCTATGTTAACGTTCTGTTTAAATTTTAAAAACTTCAAGGTAGTTTAATTTGTTTTCAACCTTATTGTTTTAAGCAGAAAATCGTGTTATGTTCATAATTATGGTATTTCCGACAGTTAATTCTTGTTACTTTTACGTTTTCTCTTTCCATAAAAATTATGGGTTGTATCATTTATTTTCCTATGTGATTCAAAACTTGTTGCATTTTAATGCAATTTGATTTATGTCTATTTTCCTATGTGATTCAAAACTTGTATCATTTATTAGTTGAGTTGTAATTGTTGGGCAAACATTAGGATTAATTATTTGTAGTTGGGTTGCCAATTGTTGGGCAAACATTAGGATTGATTATTTGTAGTTGGGTTGCCAATATATATTTATAGCTTCGACGATACACATGCCGTTCGCCGTACGAGCCAGATCAATTGATCCTTTATTGATCATGCCTGGTGTTGTTGGACGGAGATCCCTAGGGATGTCAGGGCCCGGATGTGGGAACGATTTCAGGTTTGTAGTATATATTTAATTTGTAATCGTTTTGAAAATAAATATGAACTAACACTTTATGTACAGGCATTCTATTGCTGGGATTCGGCGTTAGATAGCCTTATGTTGCAGATTTGGGAGGCCAAATCAATGAAAAATTACAATGACGACTTGAATTCAGCAAGAACAAATGCAGGCGAAAAGGCCGTCAATGATGGATGACCCTATGCTTCTAAGAACCCGCACCGGGATATGAATTTGTTGAAGGTGTTAGGTCATCTAAGATGTGAAGATGACCTCCCCTTTTTGGCTTGTAATTGCATATCTGTAAAATGTTGTACACTTTCATATTTAGAATACCTTATGGTTCTTTGTAATAGCTTAGCTGTGCTTTAAAAGACCGGTGAATCGAAGACCAACCGAATTCAACATGAAGTAAGTCTACTAATGCGAATCAAGATAAAGTTCAAGAGAACTAAGCTAAATCTTCCGAACATATGCAACATCTTCGGCATACCATCTCTCTGCCGATTTCTCCTCTATTCGGCAGGAGACATCCTTGCCGATCCCTCTATATCGACAACCCTCTACCGAAGATTCGGCAGATAAACTCATTGCCGAATCATTTCCTTATTCGGTATCCTTATAGCAAATCCTCATGATTTGACTATGCCTTTTCATTCCCAACGTCTTCGGACCAAAGGAATGAAACCTTCTATTGCACAGAGGATATTCACTCAAGTTCTGATATGATAGAGACTTTCTTCTCAAAGATCTCAAAAAGATTTGTACCAGGAATATTTTATTGGGATATTGTCTTATCATAGTACAAAAGTTACCTTTTGTATTTTGATAAGTCACTTCAAATATCTCATAATTTATTGAAGATTTCTCGAAGATCCACTCAACAAATGACAAGTGTCCTTTGTATTTAATGCATGGGGTAGTATAAAATGGGTGAAGACCTCTCCATTCAAGATACGCTTTTCAGCTCAAGAATTCTCAGTGCATTCAAGCAAGTTGATAGTTACTTCTCTCCTCACAACTTTTTACTCTTTATGCTCTCTTAGTAGTGTTCTAAAAGTTTTCTAAGTACTAGATTGTTAGGATAGTTTTAACTATTCTTTTCCGCAACAATCATTTTGTTTACTAAGTGTAATTCTTGATATTTGTTATCGATAAAGAATTAAACATTAATTGAAAATTTTGTGTATTGTATTCAACCCCCCTTCTACAATACTTGTTTTAGTTACTTGGGACTAACATCAAGTGGTATTAGAGTGGTTGGTTTAATCTAATAAACTATATCTACGATGGCATCATCTTCTTCAGCTAAGATTGAGTCCTCTTCCCAAAACTCATTTCCTGTCGACAATAGTTCTATAGCCAAACCTCCGAGATTCAACCCAAACAACTTTTCCTTGTGGAAAAGTCGGATGATATTGTTTCTAGAGGGTGTTGATAATCGCTTTCTTACTGTTTTTCGTGAAGGTCCTATAATCCCTAAAGTCTGGGACAGATTTAAAAAATCTTCCAAAGAAAAAAAAAAGACAAAGATAAAGATAAGGATACAGTGTTTCAAGATCCCGATGACTCTACGGATAAGGAAAGAACTTCCGCAACTGGTTGATATATTGTAAAAAATCCTAAAGAATACATTGACGAGGACAAGCGCCTTATTGGCCTTGATTCTAGAGTTCGAGCTATCATTGCTCTATCGCTTCCCAATGAAGTGTATCACTCTTTGGTGAATCTCTCTACCGCCAAAGAAATGTGGGCAACTCTGCGTGTTCTGTACGAGGGTACAAATGAAGTAAAGAAAAGCAAAAAGATTTCTCTCGTTCGTAAGTACAAACTCTTCTCCCATGAAAGGGATAATCTCTTTCTGACTACTACAATCGCTTTAATAGTCTTCTTAATTATCTCAAGTTACTGGGGATATTATATGATAATGAGGAAATCTTATGCAAGTTTATGGATGGACTTCCAGATTTTTGGGAGAACATCTGCACATGCATAAAGACAACCAAGGATCTGGATCATCTTCCCCTTACCGTGCTTTATGGATCTCTTTTTAATTACGAGCAAACCCATATCCAAAGGAAAATTATCATTAAGTAGATAAAAGCCCCCTCTATGGCTCTTATCAGTGATAGCTCCAAGAAATCTATGTGCATTCCTCGTATCACCTATCCCTAAGACGACTCTGATCGAGAAAGTCATGATGACTCATATCGCCATTCGGAGGCCTATCTAAGTGAGGCTAATGATTAGGGTGAAGAAACCTCGGTTGACCAGATGGCTGAGGAAATGGGTATGCTTGCCAACTTTTCTAAGTTGAAAAACAACTTCTCCTCTATCCGTTTTAGAACTAATAGAAAATATTCTTTATCTTTAAAACATTCTATGGATAAAACTCATGAGAAATGCTATGCATGTGGCAAGAAAGGCCATTTTGCATCTGAGTGCAGAAGCAATCCTCCGAGGAAATCCAAATCAAACTCTTCTAACTCCTCTAAAGGGATAAGGTTATGATCTAAGTCTACAGGTTGTTCTCTCTCTCGAAAATCCTCATCCTCTTCTTTTAAATAAAATTCTGATCGAGCTGAAAAGTACAAGGCAAAATACAAGAAAGAGAAAGAAAGAAACGAAAGCTCTCACCACAGAGGAAAAGGTTTAATGGCCGAATCCCATGATTGGGCTCATGAACCCACCTCTGAAAGCGAAAAGGAAATTTCAAGCAAGTGTCTTATGGCCAAGCTAGATGATGTAGCCGATGCCAAGGATACTGATACAACAATGAACTTCTCCGCTGAGTGTTCTTCCTCCTCCTCTCATGTATATCCCTTTCACTCTCTCTCAAATGATGAAAATAACGAATCTTATTATTATTTAACTGTTCTTTATCATAATGAAAAAGATGCCAAGAAAAGATCAAATTCTCATATCAAGTCTCTCTCTTCTCAACTACATGTATATCTGTCTCAGTTAAAACACTTTGACAAAATCAAAGTTGAGTTAGAAGATTTGAAAACAATCAACTTTGTCCTTACAAAAGAGAAAAATAAAATGTTTAAACGTCTTCAGAAAGATAAGAAATTGTTAGCAAATGGACAACCTCTTCTAAGAACCTTGAAAAGATTTTTCAATACCAGGTAACTGGTGATGATAAGTTTGGACTGGGTTATGGTAAAATGGATGTTGATTATTATTCCTCTCAGATTCCTCCTTGTTCTTCTAAACTACCCTCATACTCTCCTAAGTGTACTGATTCTGACTAAGGAGATTATGGTTATGTGTATTCTATGGATCTTCACGATTCTATAAAATTTGAAATTTTTGTGTCAGCCAAACATACCAAACCTCAACTTGAGAAGGATGAAGATTCAAATGATGTTGTTAAACCTGTGAATGATCTTTACAAAACATTGAATCTTGATGAAGCCTCTTCTTCCTCTTCTTCTTCTAAGAAGCCTTCCCCTCTTGATAAAGGAAAGTCTATTATCTTTGACCTTCCCTTAAAAAAGAAAGATGACGCCTTTTTCAAAAGGTAAATCTCATGTTCCACTTACTGAGTTCATTCCCAGATCCGTAAACTTGAAGAAACCAAAAACCAAGGGAATTTCTATCTCTCCTCTTCCCTCGTCTGAAAAGTGAATCCTAGGACCCATGCCAAGTATCCTCTCTACTCCCTCCAAATCTCTCAAAGTCAAATCCAAGGGAAAACCCAAAGAGACTTGTCAAGAGTCTAAAAAGATACTCATTTATAGAAAATCCTACAACTGCGGTGATACCTTTCATCTGGCAAATGATTGCCTAAAGGAACGAATTGAGAGATATAATAAGGATGTTTCTTCTTTTGTCTCTTCTAACCCTAAAGGACCCACCTTAAAATGGGTACCAAAGGACTGATTTCTTTGTGATTGCAGGTCATTGGACATCAACACACATGCTGCCTCGATAGTGGGTGCTCACGTCATATGACCGACAACAAATCTCTCTTAATAAACTATGTGACTGAAAAGGGATCAATTGTGACCTTTGGTGATAATTCTCGTGGTTTCACTAAAGGTTATGGAAGTCTCTCTAATGGTTCCATCACCTTCAATAAAGTAGCCTATGTCGAAGGACTAATGCATAATCTTCCGAGCATTAGTCAACTATGTGATTTGGGTTACTATGTGATATTTAGAGTGGATGATTGTCTCATTACTGACATAAACTATCACACTGTCCTATCTGGTTCCAGAAAGGACAATGTGTACATCATCAACATGAGACACAAATCGGCAGAAGAAGAGAGCATATGTTTCATCTCTGAAGATTTTGTAAAGAAAAACTGGATCTGGCATAACGTCTCTCTCATCTTAACTTCAAGACGTTAAATGCTCTTTCCAACAAAGAGCTAGTTATTGGGATGCCAAAGCTCTCTTTTACTAAAGAAAAGCTTTGTGAAGCTTGTGAGAAAGGGAAACTGACAAAGTCCTCTTTCAAAACCAAGCAGTGTTTCTCTGTCACCACTCCTCTCCAAATGCTGTACATGGATCTATGTGGACATGTCAACACACCAAGCCTAGGTGGAAAATGGCACATTCTTGTACTTGTTGATGAATTTATATGTTACACTTGGTTATCTTTTCTCAGGTACAAGAGTGACACTTCTGAAGAAATCATCAACTTTATCAAGAAGTCTGAAGTGCTTAATGGTCAACTTGTACGATCTGTTAGAAGTGACAACGACACATAATTCAAAAACGCTACCTTGGAAGCTTTCTTTAATGACAAAGCAATTTCCCAAAACTTTGCAACTGTCAGAACACCACAACAAAATGGTGTTATGGAAAGAAAGAACAGAACTCTATGTGAAGCTACACGGTCTATGCTAAGTGAATAGAATCTTCCTACCTATTTCTGGGCTGAAGCTATCAATACCGCGGGCTTCACCCGAAACAGGTCTATCATTGTGAAAAGGCATAACATGACTTTTTATGAAGTCTTTATGGTCGAAAACCTAACATCATTTTTCTTCATGCTTTCGACTGTGCGTGCTTCATTCTTAATGACCGAGAACATCTTGGGAAATTTGATCACAAGGTTGATGAAGGAATCTTCTCTCACTTCTAAAGCCTATAGATTCTACAACCTCTGAAGAAAATGTATTGATGAATCAATACATGTAAAGTTTGCTGATTGAAAGTCATCCTCTCTTTCTTGTGATGACAATGAATTACATTTATGGATAACTTCGTGTGTAGGAGAAGATACTCAGAATCCAAATTTGGCAGGACCCTCATCTGTCCCCTTTTTGACAAATCACTCTTCTCAAAACAACCAACCTTCATCCTCATCTCCTGCCGAACCTGACCTTCAGATTGTGGTGTCTGAACTCCCTACCGAACCTATATATCAAACTCCTCCTCCTCAACCTACCCACAAATTTACTACCAAACCCTCTTCTTCATACTCTCCAAAAAGTGTTCCTGCACCTCTTCCTCCAGCCACTAAATGGACGAAAGATCACCCAATTGAACAGATCATAGGTGATCAACAGGCAGGTGTACAAACAAGAAGAGGGATTGGAAATATTTGCCTCTAGTGAATTTTCTCTCCATTATGGAACACAATAAAGTTAAAGAAGCTCTCTTTGGTCCATGTTGGATCACTGCCATGCAGGAAGAACTCTCTCAATTTGAGAGAAACAAGGTGTGGAGACTTCTTCCTCGTCTTTCAGGAAAAACCATCATCGGCACTAAGTGGGTTTTCAGGATATCGACAGGAGGAAGGAATTGACTATGATGAAACCTTTGCTCCAGTTGCTAGACTTGAGGCAATAAGAATCTTTCTGGATCATGCAGCTCACAAAAACTTCAGAGTTTTTCAAATGGATGTTAAAAGTACTTTTCTCAATGGAGATCTTGATGAGGAAGTCTATGTGAAACAACTTTTGGTTTTGAAGATCCTACTCATTCTGACTATGAGTTCAAGCTAGATAAAGCTCTCTATTGTCTTAAACAGGCTCCTCGAGCCTGGTATGATACTTTATCAGATTTTCTTTTCTCCAACAAATATACACGTGGTAAGACTGACAACACTCTCTTTCTCAAGAAGACCAAAGGTAATATTATTCTTGTTCAAATCTATGTGGATGATATCATTTTCGGTGCTACTGACGAGTCTCTTTGTCAGGAGTTTGCCTCTCTCATGAATAGTAAATATGAGATGAGTATGATGGGTGATCTAACATTCTTTTTGGTCTTCAAATCAAACAAACTTCTGAAAGTATTTTCATAAACCAAAGTAAATACATTCGTGACCTTCGAAAGTAGTTTAATTTTGAAAATTGCTTTCCCATGAAAACTCCCATGGCACCACCTCATAAAATTCATGCTGATCCAGCTGGTAAACCAGTTGACATCACTAATTATAGAGGAATGATTGGTTCTCTTCTTTATCTTACTGCTATCAGACCGAATATTATGTTTTCTACTTGTCTATGTGCACGTTATCAAGCTAATCCTAAGGAATCTCACTTGGATGCTGTAAAACACATCTTCCGGTATCTGAAAGGTGCTAAGAATCTAGATCTTTGGTATCCCAAAGACTTAGGTTTTGATCTAATCGGCTATTCAGATTTTGATTTTGCAGGGTCTAAAGTAGATAGGAAGAGTACTACTGGGAGCTGCCATTTACTAGATGGAAATTTGGTCAGCTTGTCCAGCAAAAAACAACATTCAGTGTCCACTTCTTCTGCTGAGGGTGAATATGTTACAGCTGGAATTTGCTATGCTCAGATCTTATGGATGAAGAATCAACTCCAAGATTATTATGAGTTCTACTCCCAAGTCCCTATTCTGTGTGACGGCACTCGCTTCCATGACACTTCCTCCAAAAAAGCCTTCGGAGACTACCCATGTTACACCCTCTCCTTCATTAAAGCGGCTGAAGTTGAAATTTTCCCATATGGGCCATTTTTGGCCAAACCTCACACTCCTTCTACCGATTCTCAAAAATCGGCTGAAGTTGAAATTCTCCCATTTGGTCCAAGGGAATCTGCTATCCCAAAACCTACCTCTTCCACTCCCTCTCAAAAGGGTTTGGTTGAATCAACGGGGACCCTACCTAAACCTTTACCAACATATCAGTTGTTAGATAACGATGAGTTGGTATCCTCCCCTGACCAACGCCCCTCTTCTCCACGTCACAACCTTACACCCGGGTCTATACCCGATGATTCCGCACGACTCGATGACTCCAAGGGTCATGGTAACTTTCTAGACATGCTTTTCCATGATGCTACTTCATATGATGCCACCGAACACACTCCTCCTCAGGATATTGAATCGACAACCCTTCTCACTGGCAAAAAATCACCTTCACCAAAGATCCTTCACCGAAAAACCAATTCCCCAAACAACCATCACCGAAAGACTCACTCAAACAGCCAACCCATTCTCCCCAATCCACTCCCAAACACTCACTCCAACACTCCAACTCTTCCTCAATTGATTCCCCCCTGATTTTCCACATTAGAGACAACCCCTTGCCCCCCACTGAACCTTACCTCATCAACCTTCCACTCCTACTGCCGAAAAACCAGGTACTTCGGCAACACCACCTCTACCTCCTCCTTCAATCTTTGTGCCAAACTCATTGAAGCCTAATCTCCCTATTCCCTCTGAAGTGCTTGACAATATCCTGGATACAAATCGGAAGCACCAGTTTCTCGACACCCAATTTGCCAATCTACAGGGGGAGTTTGATCGGTTTCTTGGTTCTATCAGCCACATAATCACTCTTCTTGAGCAAGGATCTAACCGAGATCAGGAGATATCTACCTCTCTTGCGGTCAACAACAAATATCTTGCCGAACTCCTTGGTCTTATCAAGGCGCAGAATATCGAGCTCCTACGTGTAAACACCGATTTTTTCAAATACATGGATTCCATGCGATAGGACGTGCAAGGACTTGCTAATCCTCTTGGTGATGCTTTGGACACCGTCATCCAAAACTTGATGCAACTCATTAAAGATAATACCAATCTATCATGTCTCTCTCCGGCAACGGGCCAATAGTCAGGATCAGATCAATTCTCAACTTCTGGAGCCTCTTTCTCAGATCAATGCCAAGCTTGACAATATGCCTACATCTTTTTGCTCAGTATTTTTCCGATTCTCTGGATATCGACATTGGTGATGCTGCTTTTGGTCCTGATGATCGTGTTTCAGTTCGTCGAAGCGATCGACGTATGGGCCGTGTGTCGGCCAAGGCGGGTCTTTCTTCTCCGCAACGCACTGAGGGGGAGAAAACGGCTGAGGGGGAGCAACATACCCCTTATGTTACCATTTCCAGTTCTCGCCGAGAAGACCCTTAAATTCGTCTTTCTCATTAAACAGTTCAGCAAGAGGTTCCTTCGGTTGAGGGGGAGAAACCGAAAGACCATCAAGCAGCTGCCGAAAAAGAAGGAACCAATGATGTAGTTGCTGTAGACATCATTGAAGGTGAGGGAACCGACCACTCCTTTAAGGTGGTTGAAGAGTTTAAGGAGGAGCCTGAACCGAAAAATGATAATGGAAAGAAAAAGCTCCCTCTAGAGGAAGAAGCTGCCGAAGCCAACCGACTAAAGGAAGCTCGGACCAAGCGGTTTACTGATGGTGATGGGTTAAAGCTTGCTCCTCCCAAAAAGACTACATCTGAACTTGGGCTCTCTGATGAGAAGCTTAAGAAGGTTGAGCTAGCTCAAATTGAGCATGATAAAAACAAAGAGCTAGCTCAGAAGTTGGCAGAGGAAGAGGCCGAGAAAGCAAAAGTTTCGGCTGACGTCATTGACGCCCAACTTTTGGAGCTTGGTGCCTTGGAGGAATCGGCCAAGAAATCTGAGGAAACAAGAGAGAAATGCATCAAATGGTATCACTCTGCCATTACCAACCGGAGAAACTCCCTGAAGATCATTGATGTTAAAATCATCAAACCATCAAAAGATGGTGAACCTATTCGTCTCTATGTGATAAGGGAGGATCTTTCAAGACGAATTGAGAGTATTGATATGCTCAAAATGTTCAGTCTTACAAAATGTTCAGTCTCAAAGACGAAGTGGAGAAAGCCATTTCTGATCTTCAATACAGGTTTAACTCCTACCGAATGAAATACAAGATCGTGCGCACTCCCGCTGAAGAGGAATTTATTGTTAAACTCAAGGCCGACAATCCTCCTCCATCTTCCTCCAAGTCTAAGCCTAAGCCTAAGCCGAAGTCGAAGTAGAGGTTTTCCAAAAAGGAAGAAGTATTTTCACTAATGGAAAAGGAAGGAAAAGTTCCAGATGTTTCCAACCTTGACCTATCTTTACCGACTTGGGTACCTCACCCCTCCACTACTGTCATTCTTGAGCCTGTCTATGGGATCTTCTTCAATGATGGCCTCGGCCAAATCCGCTTCTTTAGAGTTGAACAGATCCCGTTCGGAGACAGTGTCTTTCTCAGTGGAATTCTTCAAATTATCCCCATGGGTGCCGTGGATCTGTGCAAGGCTATTACCAATGAATTGAAGAAGAGAAACTTCATTCCACAACTCCCATTTGAAGAATTTTAGCTTTCTATCTTTAAATTTCATTGTTTCTTTTTGTCTTGTATTGTAATTTTCTCACAAGATTAATACAAAGTACAATTTTATTTTGAAGTAAATAATGTGTATAGTTCATTACTTTATTCTTTTATACTTGTAAATGTCAGATACTTTAAAATTTCCAAAAAGAAACAAAAAGAATGGTCTATGTGAAAAATAACCCAAAAGAGTAAGAACATAGTCAAAATGCATTATTCATGTATCTCTCTCTTTTATCTAAATATAGGATGTCATCATCAAATAGGGGGAGATTGTTGGATCATCTAAGATTTGAAGATGACCTCCCCTTTTCGGCTTGTAATTGTATATATGTAAAATGCAGTACACTTTCATATTTAGAATACCTTATGGTTCTTTGTAATAGCTTAGTTGTGCTTTAAAAGATCGGTGAATCGAAGACCAACCGAATTCAACATAAAGTAAGTCTACTAATGCGGATCAAGATAAACTTCAAGTGAACTAAGCTAAATCTGTTGAAGATATGCAACATCTTCGACAAACCATCTCTCTGCCGATTTCTCCTCTATTAGGCAGAGGACATCCTTGCCGATCCCTCTATATCGGCAACCCTCTACCAAAGATTCGGCAGATAAACTTATTGTCGAATCATTTCCTTATTCGGTAATATCCTTATAGCAAATCCTCATGATTTGACTATGCCTTTTCTTTCCCAACATCTTCTGACAAAAGGAATGGAACCTTCTATTGCCCAGAGGATATTCACTCAAGTTCTGATATGATAGAGACTTTCTTCTCAAATATCTCAAAAAGATTTGTACCAGGAATATTTCATTGGGATATTGTTTTATCATAGTACAAAAGTTACCTTTTTGTATTTTGATAAGTCACTTCAAATATCTTATAAGTTATTGAAGATAACTCAAGGATCCACTCAACAAATGACAAGTGTCCTTTGCATTTAATGCATGGGGTAGTATAAAAATAGTGAATACCCCTCCATGCAAGATACGCTTTTCAGCTCAAGAATTCTCAGTGCATTGAAGCAAGTTGATAGTTACTTCTCTCCTCATAGCTTTTTAGTATTTGTGCTCTCTAAGTTGTGTTCTAAAAGTTTTTTAAGTGCTAGATTGTTAGGATAGTTTTAACTATTCTTTTCCGCAACAATCATTTTGTTTACTAAGTGTAATTCTTGATATTTGTTATCAGTAAAGAATTAAACATTAAGTGAAAATTTTATGTATTGTATTCAACCCACCCTTCTACAATATTTGTTTTACTTACTTGGGACTAAGATAAGGACTCCCCCTCCCCCATGGCTCACTTCGGAAATCTGGGGCGAGATGATCGATCGATGGAACACCGATCATTGGAAGAACGTATCCAAGAAGGCCAGTGATAACAGAATGACGAAGATTGATGGTGAAATTTTCAAACACACCACCGGGTTGATCTCGATCTTTATTCATCGTGCTCATTTGGTAGGTCCTTAACAACGATTACTTTAGTAGCTTGATTTTTAGTATTTTACAATTAATACATGTTTGTATTTACCTTTGTAGACAAAATCTAGAAAAGATGTGCCACCGACCTGTGTGATCCTTCAATTATACACATAGGAGGAGGTCGAGCACAGAGTAATCTTCTTCGGATGGTGGATCATCACTAGGGGATTACGTGACTTCGAGGGATAACCATATTGCGGTATGTTTATATAATTGTTTACCTTTAATTCCAAATCTTTTTCTAGTAAACATTGGGATTGTTTAAGTTAAAATATCTATCTATCTATCTATCTATCTATCTATCTATCTATCTATCTATCTATCTATCTATCTATCTATCTATCTATCTATCTATCTATCTATCTATCTATCTATCTATCTATCTATCTATCTATCTATCTATCTATATTTGTCTAGTTTTGGTTACCATTTGTCGGGCAAACATTAAGATGGTTTTAGTATAAGGGCTTGTTTACCAAATTTCCCATTAAGTCCTGTATGGATAAATTTGTCTGTTTGGATAAATTGATGATGTTGTTTACTATTTTATCTGAATGAACAGTCTGAATAACATAAATGACCAATTTACCCCTGATTATGAATTATATGTTGTTTTATAAATTGATGTTTATTTTTTCAAACACAAACTAGCCAAATTCAAATACAAAGTAGCCAAGTTCAAACACAAAATTCACATACAAACCCAACACCGATCAACTACTGAAGATCAATTCTTACACACCCAACCCGTATCACCTTAAATTAACAAAAAAAAATTCAATTCATGAATTTAGAAGCTCAAAATCAAAATCATAGCACACCAGATCAAAATCAAACCCCAGAGCACTTGATTCTCCAACCTATTAATAACAATCAATGAGATATGAACAATCCCAAAATTAAGATGGTTGAAACCCTAATTTCAACTTTTGTAAAATCAATGAGATGAAAAACAAAAGAAATTGATACAAGTTTTTAGATTGTGGTGACCTAAAAAATAAAGATGATATGTAAACACTGGAAATCTTACCAAAAACAGGAGGTGGGCAACGACAGCCTGAACTACCTGTTGAAGCAACACACCTTTGACAACCGAACCCAATGTAACCGAATTCTTCGCATCTTCTTCCTCCCTAGTGTGCAACCTATAATTATCTAGAGGCGGTAACAACTGAAAAAATCCGGCGTACAACCAGTAGACGACGATTGGGGCTAATGTATCCATCACTTCATCTCTTATGTACCCTTCCCAAAACACCATCACTTTAAGATCAAATGAAATTGCACTTCTTAAACCCTAACCCTAACCCCAACCTGATCCCTAAATTAGAACTAACTATGTAGTTCAACAAAATAGGGAGATGGCCGGAGACGAGAGCTGCGACGGGAAGATCTGCGCAGCTCGCTGGAGAGGAAGATCTGCAGCCATAAGGAGGATAACGTGTGTTTTTTTTGAAGGAGTCATCTGTTGTTTTTTTAAAGGGGGTAGAATTGTCATTATTTTGGCTTAACGGGGATAACACCCCTTCCCCTACTTAGCGAATAAGCTAATTTTGTCTACGCGAATAAGCCATTAAGCTACAAGAAAACACCCCAAACGTCTGCACGAATAAGCCACTTTTGTCATTAAGCTCATTAAGCCACAAGTAAACACCCCCTAAGTGTTGGTATATATATCTCCATTTAGTTTGGGTTGCCATTTTTTGGGCAAACGTTAGGATAGTTTAAGTTAAAATGTTAGTGTTATATCTAGTTTGGGTTGCCATTTTTTGGGCATACATCTTATTGTTTAGCGGCTATATATGTGTTTGGTTTCATTGTTTGCGGAAATTAATATTGTTTTAGTTTAAATGTTGGTATATATATCTCCATTTTAGTCTGGATTGCCATTTGTTGGGCAAACGTTAGGATTGTTTTATTTGGAAATGTCCCAATTACAGCCGTTATGCTGTTGAAATGGACTTGTGTCTTAAACCACAGGGTAACTATAATACCAATGTAACCCAAAGATACGGCGATGATGCCACTTCCCATCCCATAATAGATGAAGAATTGTGGCAACAGGCGGTCGAGGGAAGCAAGAAAGGCCGAACATACGACTTTAGGAACACCAGGGATCCAAATTTGGTCTTGACCGGAGTGCCCTCAGGTGGATATTCGAGTGGTGCATCTTCTTCTGATGCTCGGGTGTGTACCTCTTTTTCCTTTGATGTTTATTTATTTCGTATATACTTCTTATTAAAAACTATAATGTTGGTTGTTGTTGTTTTGTAGATTCAAGCATTAGAGGCCCGACTGCTCGAATCAGAAGAGGCCCGCAAGAAGGAGATGGAGGAGATGCGCCAAAGAGATGAGGTCCGCAGGAAGGAGAATTAGGACATGATATAGTTGGTGACCAGGTTAAGCCGGAGTCAGTTTTCATCGGGACAGTTTCCTCAATCGCAGTTTCCGCCTCCTCCACCCCTAGAGTCTTGATGGTTGAGTGTTCTGACCTATTTGTATTTGAATTCATGTACTTGAACTTCCTTTAGTAAATAATTGGGACAATTTGTATTTTTAGCGCCCTTTATAATCAATGACGACATTAATTTATTCTAATATTTGATATACAGCTTTTTGGCATTTACAGGATTTTAAAATTGTTTTTTAAAATTATTATTTTTTAAATATACAGTTAATTTCCGACGGATTATCCATCGGTGAAATAAAAGAAATAAATTCAAATTTATAATTTAAAAAAAATTTCCGATGGATTTCCGACGGATGATTAATTAAATAAATATTTTAAATAATAATTCTAAGAACAATTTTAATAAAGAAAAACAAATTTCCGACGGAATTACCTACAAGTTTTTGGCGGAATTACCGACTGTTAGAGCATAAATATGTTGGATTCAAGATCATTAAGATTGAAGACAAAAGATCTAGAAGTCAAAGCTGAAAAAGTCAACTCTCACTTAAAGTCAAAGTCTTTTGTTATTAAAGTCAAAGTCAATGTAATTGTGTTTTGTTTCTTTCTAATTGTTGGAGGTATAAATACCTTGTTTCCTTTGTAAGTAAGTAAGCGTCTATGTCATTTGTAACAATTCAGTTTGTGAGATTGAGAGAGCATATTAGAGAAGGGCAGTTTAGAACATTATTCTAGAGAGAGTGTTTAGAGAGAGAAAGTTGTGAATTTGTAATCTTTGTTGTTTGATTCAATGACATATGATTTAGAATCTCAATTTGATTGTTTGTTAGCAATTAGAACTTGAAAATTGGGAATAACAATTGGTATCAGAGCCAAATCCATTTAAAATCCAGAAAGTTTTTGAGTCGACACTATTCACTGTTACTATTCACGAAGTCCAAATGGATTTTGAGTTTTAATGAAAATTTCGAGTTGAAATCGATTAGGTTATGATCATATTATGAAATCGATCGAGTCTGTATCTTTTGATTTTTGAATTGCATGTGAATTGATCATCAATTTTGAAGATTTGTTGTTTTTCGAGTTCACGAGTTCACCGTACTGTTCTTGAATCAAATTGTCATTTTGAGTGTTTTTAATCGATATTCATTGTCAGAATTAGATTCAAGATGTTTAGGTAAGTGAATTGTCAAATTTTCAGATCGAGATTCGAGGTCTAGATGAATTTTTGGTGAAGATTTGTTCGAGTTTAGAGGTTTGCGTGAGATCTAAAGTTTGCGCGAGTGCGTCGTACTTTGCGCGAGTTCATCTCAGTTTGCGTCAGTTTATCGAGAATTTTATCAAGTGGTTGTTCTAAGGTTTGCGTGATCAACGAGAAACGAGAAGTGAGATTTGCGTCTTCAACGAGAAACAAGAAGTGAGCTTTGCGTCTTCAATGAGAAACGATAAGTGGGCTTTGCGTCTTTAACGACAAACGCAAAGTTGAAGTGATTGAGTTCAGAGACAAGTTGTGATTTGCGTGATCGACTTGTCACGAGAAGTATTACTTTGCGCTAGTAACTTGTCACACAAAGTGTGTCTTGCGCCATTAACTAGAAACGCAAAGTGTATCTTGCGCGAGTAACTTGTAACACGAAGTTCATCGTTTGCGCCTTATTCACGTCACGCAAAGTGTGCTTTGCGCAAGCAGTGTGTCACGCAAAGCTGTGGTTTGCGTATCCCGTGTATTGCGCAAAACTTGGTTTAGCGGGACCCCCGTGCTAAGTCTGCGGAGGGGGACATAGTTTTTTTTTTTAACAAAATCTCTGAATTTTTTTTCAAGTATTTCTATTTTCTTGAGATTTCATTTGGATTAACGATCAAATTCCAGTTCTTTTTGAAACAGATATTCAAGATGGAATATTTTTCTGATGATGATGAAAAGAAGATTGCCAAGCTCAAATTAGAGAACAAAAATCTTGCTTCCTCATTTGACTACTACACAAAGAGGTCAAAGAAATATTTTGATGACAGGAAGCTACTGAGAGAAGAAGTCAGTGCGTTAAAGAAAATAAATGAAGATCTTCTGAAACAGACTTCTAGGCTTAATGAAGAAAAGGTCTTGTTTTTGGAAGTTGAAAACACTACGTTAAAGAACAAGATTTCAGAATTAGAAGATCACATTGTCAAGTTTCAGAAAACAGGGTATGCTAATGAAAAGAAGATCTTTGAATTAGAATTGCAAATTGTTAAAGAAAGATCAGTTTTTGAGATAGAAAAGAAAGAGTTTGCTAAGAAATTCTCCGGGTTTTCTAGAAAATGTGCTGACGAAAAGAAGACAGTTAAGCTGAAATGTATTAAGCTTTCTCAACAAGTTTCTGACTTTGAGAAAGTTATTATTTTGGAAAGGGAAAAGTTTGCAAAAGAGAAAAAGATCATAGAACAGAAGAATGTTGGAATCTTCAAAGAGATATCTGGTCAGAGAACAAATGCTGAAATGGGCTTTGAGGAAGAAAGAAACTTGTTTGAAGCTGAGATAAAGAAGCTAACTTCAAAGCTATCTGAGCTATCTACTTATGTGCTTAAAGAGCAGCAAACAAAGTCTGAATTTGAGACGAAGATTGATCTTATTGTAAAAGAAAGAGACCTTTACTCTTCAAAGGTAAAAGAGCTTGAAAAGATTGTTTCAAAGATGGTGGTGACTGAGCAAACGACTCCAGAGTCAAAAATCCACTCACCTAGAAATAGTTCAGTTGGTTCTAAAAAGACAACATCAAGCTCACATCAGCAAACTGTTTCTACAAACAGGTCAGTTAAATCTTCTAGTCAGATTCGTACAACTAACATTTTCTATGATTGGAAAATAGATGGTTCAGGTACACACAGAAGAAGAAGGAGATATCAAGAAGAAAAGCAGGTTTGGAAGGTGAAACCAGCTGATGAGAGAAATAAGGATGAGAAGAATGATGAGAAGAAGAAAGAAAAGAAAGGAAAGAAAGAAGAGAAGAAAAGTAACAAATCATTTGTATATGCATCAACAGCCAAGAAGAACAAAGTGCTTAAAGGTAAACCTGATCTTGCTTATTCGAGAGATCAATTGTTCAGCTTGTCAAATAAAAGGTATTGTTCTTACTGTAATACATATGATTTTGTTCATAAAGCTAGTGATCATTACTGGTATGGTTCTTACTCAGTTACTTCCATAAGAACTGCAACTAACACACATGGACCCAAATACCAGTGGGTATCAAAACCAAAATCTGTTTCTGTGTTGCAGGCACCTACGGTTAAGGGGGAGTAAGAGAACCAAGGATTCTAAGTACATCAGCTTAGAATCCGTACTTCAACGAAGTGTGGCTTCTAAATACTATAGTTCAGGACCCGAACTTCAATGCTTAAAGAAAGATACTCCCGGGTTGATAAGAGAGTGTACTCAGATACTCAGAAGAGGAAATCAACCTTCAAGGGAGAGTACATAAATTTTTCTGGAAATATGTATTCGGAAGATATGATGAACTACACTTCAAATGGAGTTGTAGATCTCTATCATGTGTTTTTTGACTGATAAATTTCAGATGCATATTTTCAGGGGGAGTAAAAGATGATGATTTCTGATTATCTCAGATCAGAACTCGTACAATCAACGTTTTATTGCTTTATGTCTTTTATTTTTTCAAATAAATTTGTGAATAAATTTGCTTTGACTAGACTTGTGCAGAATGAGAGGAAGCTATCAAGATCATATAATTTTGACTTAAGCATGACTTCATGAGAATAAAGATTGAGCGAAACGGTAAATTGTTTATCTGAATCTCAAATGTATCTGAACGAAGGACAACTTTCAGATATAGAAAACATGTTCTTAAATGTTCAAACCACTTCCCGAATTTTAAACAGATTTTATAATTTGGAAGTGTGATTTTAAATGTTTTCATTTTATTTTTGTGCTTCATTGATAAACAAACCGTGTGTTTCCAAAGATTAATACTTGTGTATTGTCTTTTCTATATACTTTCAAGTATTCACACACATCGGTTTGACTTTGTTCAATATGTTCTTATCATGTCTCATATTGAAACATATTTTTCGATGATAAGACACCCCGCTTGTACTTCAAAGAATTTTGAGCAATATTTCATTTAGAAACGTCATTTTTCAAGAATGTCTATATTTTGTTTCGTATAGACACATATCCATTATTCTTGACCATAAGACTTAATTGATTTATCATTCATTTCTGATCATTTTCATACATTGTCAGATTTTCAAACAAGTTTCTTGCATTCATATTCATTCATTCAATATACTTGTTTGAAAATATTTCAATGTTTCAAATGCTCAAATATTCATGATTATATTTTATGAGCATACATTCATCTGACATTTGTATATGAGCTTTAACTGATAAAGTTAAACCATATTGATCAACTTTATGCTTTCATAGGAAATATGGGTTCTTTATGCTAGGACTTCAATGAACTTCTATGATATCACGTTAATTAGTGATTTCTACCCAAGAAGTTAATCCTTTAGTGATTGAGTGTAAGGAGTCAAAAAGAAATTAGTGTGGGTGTGATGAGGTAAAATGGAAAAGAGAGTTTGGTTAGTAGTGAGCTTGTTGGATTAAAAAGAAAGAGGGTGTGAGATCAGAGTAAAAGAACATCAAACTCTGCACCATCTACTTTCTGAGCCGGACAACCACATTACTAATGATTCACAATTCTTTCGTGAACATTATTGAAACAGGCAAATAGCCCATGCCAACTCTTGATAAATCCCCACCATCATTTTCTTCTCAACAAGAAAATGTTTCACATTTTTCTGGGGACGCAACACATAATCTATCTGAGTTTCATTTGAAAAATCTGGATATTGAAAAAGAAAGAAGTCTGGCCCACCTTCGCACTTCAATCATGCACATTGAGTATGTGTTTATCTACTGTTGTCTCAGTGGTTTACACAATGTTGAGCCTTTATAAGCAATTATTCATGCTTAATTCTTTCTACACTTGCACGAACACACAAAGAATTTGTTTCTTTGTTATAACATTCATAGAAATTGCATTTGTGGTGTTTCGATGATTGGATGGAAGCCCTGGGGGAGTGAACATCAAAAAGCTCCTTTATATTGTGTATTCGTTACACAGTGACTTTTTGTTACTGACAGGCATTTTAACTGATTCATTTGTTGATTCAGGAGTTACATGTTCTTATTTTGTCTAGATTTGAAAAGATCTAGATGAATACTTGGCTATGGATCACAGAATCAACATCTCAGTTTGACAGATCAGAATGGTCAAAGGCATTTCTTGGAATAAAAGTTTTGATGATATCGATGCTCTAATCATCAAAAAGGGGGAGAAGATAAAGAAATGTGTGATTCAAAGAAATGTTAAAGTTGAAAGAAATGTCTGGAAAGAAGTGTTCGTATTGGATATGGAGAGAGATATTTCAGATTTGAAGTTTGATCAAAGTTGATAAGCGAAAGTTCAAAGAATTTCGAAAGCAAGCAGATTTTGGAGAAAGTTTATTTGAAGAAAGTTGGATAAATCATTCAGAGCTGAAAATGAAGATAATTTCTTTCAAATGTCGTAAAGAGGTTTGCTTATAATCTTGGAGGAGATTGTTAATATTTTTTGAAGATCAGACGTTGGGAAGATTGTTGAATGTTTTTGAAGACAAAGCTTGTCAAAGAAGAATTTCATCGTGTTAAGGGGGAGTTTGTATATCATGTTTGTATCAAAGGGGAGATTACAAGAGGAGATAAAGATTGTTCAAAGGGAGAGCTTAAAGAAAGAGGACCGCATTGCTAAATCTTTTAGTAATGATCTTGATCCAAAGGGGGAGATTGTTAGAGCATAAATATGTTGGATTAAAGATCATTAAGATTGAAGACAAAAGATCAAGAAGTCAAAGCTGAAAAAGTCAACTCTCACTTAAAGTCAAAGTCTTTTGTTAATAAAGTCAAAGTCAATGTAATTGTGTTTTGTTTATTAGTAATTGTTGGAGGTATAAATACCTTGTTTCCTTTGTAAGTAAGTAAGCGTGTATGTCATTTGTAACAATTCAGTTTGGGAGATTGAGAGAGCATATTAGAGAAGAGCAGTTTAGAACATTATTCTAGAGAGAGAAAGTTGTGAATTTGTAATCTTTGTTGTTTGATTCAATGACATATGATTTAGAATCTCATTTTGATTGTTTGTTAGCAATTAGAACTTGAATATTGGGAATAACACCGACGATATGCAGATTTCCGGCGGATTTTCCGTTGGAAATTTGTTTTTCTTTTTTAAAATTGTTCTTTATAATTTTCTTAATAAATAAACGGTTAAAAATAAATTCAATAATAAATTTTTTATCCGTCGGAAACTAATTAATCAGATTAAGAAAATGTTGATTAATATAACTTTCTTAAAAAAAATGGGAAATAATTTCTGACGGATTTTCGACGGAAAAATCCATCGGAAATGTCATTTTCTGGCGGGAGACTTTTCGACAGCGTAATCCGCTAGAAATCCGCCGGTAATTCCATTTTCCGACGGATTTTGCCGTCGGAAATGACCTTTTTTCTAGTAGTGTCATTTACTGAGGAAAGAGAACAGAAGATGAAAACAGTTCCAGTAGAGTATAGTCAATATTCAGAGGAACAGAAAAGCCGATATAAAGCAGACAAGCAAGCAAGATCTCTTCTTCTTCAAAGTATCCCGAATGACATCTACATCAAAATAGACAGCTACAAGGCAAATGCTAAAAAGATGTGGGATCAGCTGCAAAAGATGATGATAGGTTCCAAAGTTGGCAATCAAATGAAAGTGGATAACTGCATAAATAGCTACGAGGAGTTCAAAGCAAAAGAAAATGAGAGCCTAGAGGAAACCTATGAGATGTTTGTTCTTCTTCTGAACGAACTCTCAAAGAACAAAGTGAAGAAGAAGCAAATTGAAAACAACATCAAGTTTTTAAGCATTCTGCAACTGGAATGGAAGAAACATACCCATCGGATGAAGCAGATGAAATACTTGAGCGACATACCTCTTCACGAAGTCTATGAGACTTTGCTTCAGAATGAAGAAGAAGTTGAAGAGAAAAGAAGTGAAAAGAAGAAGAAAGATGAGAAAGTTTCTGATCCTATTGCATTGGTAGATGGAGAGAAAAAGAAAGAAAAGAAAGAGAAGACAAAAAAGAAGAAAGTGATTACAAGTTCTGAATCTGAATCTGAATCAGATGGTGATGATGGAGAAAGTCTCAAACAAGCCATGCTTTTACTGACCCGTGCATTTCAAAAGAAATTCTACAAGAAGCCGGGATCAAATTCTCAAAGATATTATTCATCAAGCTCCAAGAATCATGAGCACCGAGAAAGAGTTGAAGGAAAGAGAAGTGAAGAAAACCGGTATATGGAAAGGAATCCGGAAGAAAAGAAGAAGTTTGTGAATGATTACAACGTTACTGAAAAGCCAGCAAAGGATCCAATTAAATGCTACAACTGTGGCAAGATTAGACATTTTGCTAAAGAATGTCGAAAGCCAAAGGTTCAAAACTCCCAGTATTATCAGAACAAACTGCTATTGGCCAAACAGCAAGAAGCTGGCATAGCTGAATACGAATTTTGGTTGGATCATTCTGATCAAGAGGAAGAGAAAGAAGAAACTGCTCATATATGCTTAATGGGCAAGGTGGTGAAATATGATGAGTTAGATGATGAAGCGGCTGATGAGGTAATGAACTTAACTGAAAAAGATTTCATAACCAAAATGGAAGCCATGATGGTTGAGCTTAATGATCTTCAAGTAAAACTAAAGAAAGAAAAAGACAGAGTTGCTAAAAGAAACAACAAGATCTTTGAGCTTAATAAGTTTGTTATTGGGAACAAAGATCTAATTGATTCTTTACGCAAGTCTGCTTCTGATTCTAAACATCAAGTAGATTGTTTTGAAAAGAAGATTTCTGAGTTTGAAGTTAAATTTTCTAAGTCTGAGTTTGAAAAGAAATAATCTGCACTAACCATTCATAAATTGCAGGTTGAGAACAAGCTTTTGAATAACAAGGTAAATGGTCTGGAAGCCAAAATCTATGCAAGAGGCCAAACAGATCAAACCATTTTTCTTAATGCACCTAACGAAGAGGTTGATGTTAAAGAAAAATGGGGACTTGGTTTTGAAAACACCCATTACTTAAAGAAAGCCATCAGAAAACAACCAGCATTATATAATTTTGATTTTTTTTGCTTGTGCTGGTAAACATACTCATTTAAAACCCAAATTTGTTACCAAATTACTAGAAGAAGTTGAGGCCAAAGAAACTGAAAATAGAATGAATGTTAAGAAAATGCAACTACCATTTAACTATGCAAAGTTAAATGATAGTTATCTTTCAGAAAGACCAAAAGTTCTTTCAAACGACCATTTTGCTAGTTATTCTGTTTTTGAGATGAAGGCAAAACCTGCAATAGCAAAGGTTTATGTTCCTCCACTCATTCTTGAAAGCAAAATAGTTGAGCTTGAAAATGTTTTATCTGATGAAAAACTTTTGGTTGATATTCAACAAAGTGTATTTTCTACAGTATTAAAGAACACTGTTTTTCAAACTAAATCTTCAATGTGTTCTAAAGTTTCTAAGGCACCTCAAACTTCGACTAATAACTTTGATGACTTATTTGAGTCTGCAAATGATTTTCTTAATTCTGATGATGGGTGCATAGAAGAAATTGATATGTTTGACTTCAATGCTTCTCTTCCTGATCATCCTACTTGTCTTATAAATGAAAAAGTGTTACCAAATGGTGTTAATATTGGTGAATCATCAGCTAAGGTTGGTGAATCAGTTTCTGTAACTGCTGATTACTATGCTCAAGGTAAGACACATAAGAAACAACGATTACAGAAACAGAAATACACTGGTACACAAAAGAAAAATCAATCTCAGAAATATGCTTTTCCTAATAAATCTAAATCTTTTGTTTCAGATATAAGCAAGAAAAGGTTGAAAGCTCGAATTGAATGGAAACCAAAGAGGAAGGATGATGAGATAGCTGAATCAGTTTTTGATAACTCTTGTAATAGATCAGTTAGTAGTGATAATGATATAGTTGATCAACTTGCTTCACATAAACAAAACCTTGTAACTTCTTACAAGCGGTATTCAATAAAGCAATTGATTCAATTATCTCCTATTACTACTAAATCTTATCATTATCGACGAAATGATTTTGCTTATTCTCATAATTCTTCTGATTGGTTCGGATCTTATCATGTTTATTCTTCAAGATCAAATGTTTTTAAAAGTTTTCAAAAGAATAGAGGGTCTATTTTCAAATGGATACCAAAATCTTGTGCTAATCTGTTAGGACCCGTTTTTAAATGGGTACCTAAATCTATTGTTTCCTGATTACTTTTGTAGACCCGACATATGTGGTACTTGGACAGTGGATGTTCCAAGCATATGACTAGGCAAAAAGCTTTATTGTTTAATTATACAGAGAAATTCAGTGGAAATGTCAGATTTGGAAACGATCAGCTTTCACCGATCTTAGGATACGGTGACATTATTCAAGACAACATAACGATTAGTAAGGTGAGTTATGTCGAAGGTTTAGGGCACAACTTGTTTAGCATCAGTCAATTCTGAGATAAAGGGTTAAAGGTCAACTTCAAAACTAAGAGATGTTCGGTTCGTACGGAAGACGACAATGAATTCTTAGTCGGAAATCGAAAGACAAACCTCTATACCATCAACCTGTCCAAAGTTCAGATTGACAATCAAGTTTGCTTATTGTCAAAAGCTTCGATGCAGCAAAGTTGGCTCTGGCACCGAAGACTATCACATCTGAATTTTCGTTACATCAACAAGCTGGTTAGTGGAAAATTAGTAAAAGGACTTCCTGAGCTGAAATATGATAAAAAACCCTTATGTGCTGCATGTGAAAAGGATAAGAAGAAGAGAGCTATGCATAAACCGAAGCCTGAACCAAGCAGAAGCTCTCCGTTAGAATTATTGCATATGGATTTGTGTGGTACAATGCGAACTCAGAGCTTGGGTGGAAAGAAGTACGTGTTGGTTATTGTGGACGATTACTCAAGATACATGTGGGTCAAATTTCTTCGATCAAAAGATGAGACGCCCGAAGTTCTCATTACTTTCTTAAAGACGATCCAGGTGAATATGCAGAGACAAGTCAAGTTTCTTCGAACAGACAACGGCACAGAGTTAAAAAACAAAACCGTTGAAGAATATCTCGAATCGGTCAGGATATCACATCAATACTCTGCTGATTGTACGCCTGAACAAAATGGAGTAGTCGAAAGGCGAAATCGGACACTAGTCGAGGCCGCTCGTACTATGCTTAGTCAATCCGATCTACCTCTATTTTTGTGGGCAGAAGCTGTGTCTACTGCATGTCATACTCAAAATCGGTCCATGATACACCGCCATTTTCAAAAGACTCCATATGAGCTGATTAATAACAGAACACCAACAATCAAGTATTTTCACATATTTGGGTGTAAATGTTTTGTGCTTAACGACAGAGAGAGTCTAAATAAATTCAGTGCTATGGCGGACGAGGGTATCTTCATTGGTTATTCTTCAACATCGGCAACATATCGTGTTTATCTGAAGAAGTCAAAGACAGTTGTTGAGAGCGTTAATGTAACATTCGATGAAGATATGGCTTCTGAACAACTCAGTTCAGAACCCGTTATCACTGGAGTACTAGCTTCTGGGCAGATCAGTCCAGAACCTGCTTTTATAGCCAATAATTCGAATAACGCTTCTACTTCTATTTTACATTTAACTGATTTAGATTTGTTATTTGAATTCTTTTATGACGAGTTTCTAGGATCTAATATACCTAAATTTGTTGTGACTGACAGGTCTGAAGACACAAGTTGCAATCATCCAGTTACTTCAGAAGTTATAACTAAACTTGTATCTCCCGTTCAGTCAGAAACTCACATTCCAACATCTACTCCTACAGTTGAAGATACACAAGTAACTGATGAGCCAGAAGTAACTGTTTCAGTTGGGTGTGATATATTGTCTACTCAATAGCCAGAGTCTGTTGTTCCAACTGTTGCTTCTGCACCTGAAACTTCAACTGCAAATCCTCCTCCTATTATTCAAACTGAAGAGTCTGATAGTGGATTTCTAGATGATGATCATGTTCAATCGGTATCTACTCCACTCCCACATGAGAATCTTTGGACTAAAGACCATCCTTTACATCAAGTAATTGGAGATCTTAGCAAGCCTGTACAAACGAGGTGAGCGACTCTTAATCAATCTATGCATGACTCATTCCTTAGTAAGATAGAGCCTACACGAGTATCTGAGGCTCTTGCTGATTCGGACTTCGTATCTGCAATGCAAGAAGAGATCAATCAGTTTGAAGCCCTAAAGGTTTGGAGATTAGTTCCAAAACCAGATGGTAAAACCGTGATAGGAACTAAATGGGTATTCAAGAATAAAAAGGATGAAGATGGTATCGTCATAAGAAACAAAGCTAGACTTGTTGACAAAGGTTACCGACAAGAGGAAGGCATTGACTACGATGAGACGTATGCTCCAGTAGCGCGTATAGAGGCAATTCGCATATTTCTAGCCTACGCAGCTCATAAGAATTTCACAATTCTTTCAGATGGATATGAAAACAGCCTTTCTGAACGGCATTCTTAAAGAGGAAGTATACATGTCTCAACCAGAAGGGTTCGTCAATCCAGATAAGCCAGATCATGTTTATATCTTGGACAAAGCCCTCTATGGTTTAAAACAAGCCCCTCGAGCATGGTATGACGTTTTATATAAACAGAGGTACTTTCAAATCCAGGTGGTTGTTGGACATAGACTTCTTCATTTAATTTACCATGAAGAAATGCAGATTTAACATCCATTTGATAAACTTTGAATCCTTTGTGTGCAGCATAGGCTAAGAAGATTCTGATTGCTTCTAGCCTAGCTACAGGTGCAAAGGTTTCATCATAATCAATGCCTTCTTCCTGGGAATATCCTTTTGCAACCAACCGGGCTTTGTTTCTGATTATTATGCCATCCTCATCCTTTTTGTTTCTGAAAACCCATTTTGTTCCAATTGCAAATTTTCCTTTAGGAAGGGGAACTAGGGTCCAGACTTTGTTTCTTACAAACTCCTGAAGCTCATCCTGCATTGCAAAAATCCAATGAGGATCTTCAAGAGCTTCTTTTACCTTCTTTGGTTCAATAATGCTCAAAAAGTTTACATAGAAGCATTCATTGATGGTGGCAGATCTTGTTTTAACTCCTTTGGATGAGGATCCAATGATTTGATCAATTGGATGATCTTTTGTCCATCTGGTGATTGGAGCAATAATTTGTCCAGATTGAGATTCAGAGGCTCTGACGTCTGGTGATACCTCTGTTGTATTGTTCAGAGGCTCTGTTGGTGATGCATCTGTTGTACGGTTCAGAGGCTCTGATGGTGATGCCTCTGTTGTACTGTTCAGAGGCTCTGAGTTTTGTTCCAGAAATGTATATTCTTGTTCATCATTTGGTTCTGGAGTTGCTTCAGATACTTCGTGATCATCTTCTGATTCACTTTGCTGATCTGCATTCGGTGAGACAGAAGGTGTTAGTTCAGAGGGCCCTGAAAGGGTTGTACTTGTTTCTTGAGGTTCTTCTGAATTCTCTCCCTGTCTTTCTCTGAAGATAACTTCAGAGATATCTTCATCATCAAAGAAATCTTCAAATATTTTGTTTAATTCAGATTCCCTTGATGATTCAGATATTTGTGATGAACTTTCTTGTTGTTCAGAGCTTTTATTGTCGTCAAAAGTGATATTGATGCTCTCTTGGATAGTCTTTGTTCTAAGATTGAACACTCTGAAAGCTTTTGAGGCTAATGAATATCCAATGAATTTGCCCTCATCAGCTTTCTTGTCAAACTTTCCAAGATATTCTCTATCTTTCAGAATATAGCACCTGCATCCAAAAACATGAAAATATTTAATATTAGGTTTTCTATTGTGAATGATTTCATAAGATGTTTTCTGAAATCTCTTCACAATTGTAGCTCTATTCTGAGTGAAGCAGGCTGTTGCTATTGCTTCTGCCCAAAAATTTGTTGAAAGATCAGATTCAGCAAGCATTGTTCTGGCAGCCTCAACAAGTGTTCTGTTTTTCCTTTCAACTACTCCATTTTGTTGAGGAGTTCTTGCTGCTGAGAAGTTAGGGGTAATGCCTTCTTCTGATAGATAGGAATTGATTTTGGCATTTCTGAATTCTGTTTCATTATCACTTCTTAGTTTCTGAACTTTGCTGCTGAATAGAACCTGTAATCTTTTCAACAATCTTATTAATATTTCAGGTACATCAGATTTAGCTCTAATGAATTCTATCCATGTATATCTGGAAAATTCATCAATTAGAACCAGAATGTATTTCTTACCTGCTAGACTCTGTACAGAGATAGGACCACAGAGGTCCACATGAAGCATGTGCAGAGGTCTAGGACAGTTGTTTTCACTTTTGGTTTTATGGGAAGATCTTTTCATTTTACCCATCTCACAAGCAGAACAAAGATGATCTTTGTTAAACTTTAAAGATGGTAATCCCTTAACCAAATTAAGTTTAACTAACTTATCAAGTGAGGAAAAGTTTAGATGTGAAAACTTTTTATGCCAGAGCCAGATTTCCTCACTATTCAAAGATACAAGACAAAGTTTCTTTGAATCAGTGTCTGTGATTTTGGTAAAGTTCATTCTGTAGAGGTTACCTCTTCTGTCTGCTCTTAGCATTTCTTGACCTAATTTTGAGTGAAGAAGTGAACAATATTTTCTTTGAAATTTCACATTGAAACCATGATCACAAAGTTGACTTATGCTTATCAGATTGTGTTTTAATCCATCCACATAAGCAACCTTTGATACAGAAACATTTCCTCTAGATAATTCACCATATCCTTTAATTTGTCCTTGCTTGTTGTCTCCAAAAGTAACTGCTCCTCCGGATTTTGCTTTGAATGAGGATAGCAGTTCTTTATTTCCAGTCATATGCCTTGAACATCCAGAATCTAGGTACCAGATTGGCATTGACTGTTTCTGCAAGACATATTATTGTTTCTTAGGTACCCACCTCATTATGGGTCCTTTTGTGTTAGACTTTGGTGGAATTGTATGACCTTTTGGCATCTCATCTTTTGATGTCTTGCCTTTTCTTGTCTTCTTTTGAGATTTTGCCTCTGAGATATTTTCCAGAGATTTATTCAAAAGACAGTGTGATCCTTTAAAATGATTTTTCAGTTTCATCAAGAGATAAATGCAGTTACAATTAATGGAACAAGAAGAAGTAGGAGCAAAGTTTTTCCTTTTATTAAAAGCATTTGTTACATTTTGACTTCTTTTGTAACTTGCACTAGGAATATTACTTTTATCCCTAACTAGTTCTTTTCTTTTTGCTTGATAGACAGTCTTCTTTTCAAGTTGCTTTTTCTTGTTCAAAAACATCTTCTTTTCTTTGCTGCTTACTGCACAGACAGGATCAATATGGTTAACTTTTGTCCATTTGCCTTTTTGTTCAGGAGAGAATTTTATTGTTTTATAGGTGTAAGAACCAGAAGTGTTTGTTTTATTCTTTGCCTTTTCTTGCAACTCTTTTTCAAGTTCCAGAGTTGTTTTTGCTTGTAAACACATATTTGCAAAATCAGGATTTATTGGTATTCTGGTTTTGGTTTTCAATACTGAAATTGGAACATTCAAAATACCAGAGCCAACAGTTTCTATCTTTTTGTGAATTACATTCCCTGGTTTACAAAAAATATGTTCATCAATCTCTAAATCAGATTCTGAATCAGAATCAAGAAAGTCTCTCTTAGATTTAATAGAGATATCTATCTCTATTGGTTTTTTTATTTCTTTTGATCTAGAGACTTTGATGATCCGTTTCATGCTTTCTTTTCTTTTTAAGTCCTCCATGACATTTTCTTCCCAAATCTTTTGAACATCATCTTTAAACGTAGTTCTGATGTTTTCATCTGACTTTGGTGAATACAGAGGAGCATTCGGATTAAGTGAGTTCTGAGATTCATTTTCAGAAGTACTTGTATCAGAGGTACTTGGTTCAAATGTCTCTGATTCTCTTGAGATGAAAGCATCAAACCTGAAAATTTCTTTGGAATCATAGCTCTGAGGTTTTGTAAAGTGTACCTCTGAAGTTTCTTCTTTTATCTGTAACACAGATTCTTTCATGTCTTTTACTTCAGAGTACTTTGTATTTTTGAAATTTAAAGCTCTTGCTTTTGATCCCTCTGATGTTTTCATTCTTTTGAAATTATTCAGAGATGGATCTTCAGAGCTTTGGACCTTTCCTATACAGAAAGTGGAAGAAAGTGAAGTTTTCTCCAATCCATTAAATGAATTCAACTCATTGAATCCTAGCCCTTGAGAGTCCATTTGAGTTATTATTTTATCGAAAACACTTTGTGCATTGACATAGCTTTTGATTCGTAGATTTTGTCTATCTAGAGATTGATGTAGGATTTCTCTTTCTTTTTGAAAAAATTTGGTTAAGGCAATAGAATTGAGCCTTTCATACTCAGATTTCTTTACTTCTTCTTCTTTTCCTTTTAAAACTTTTTCAATCTCTTTTATTTCTTCCGAAAATGATTTTTCTTTTTGCTTGTTGGTTTCTTCAAGTTTGGTTTTTTCAAGAAAAAATTCTTTCTTTTCTGATTCCAGAAGATTCTTTTCTCTTTTGTAAAAAATGAGCTCTTTTGTTACTTGCTCTCTCTTATCTTTTTCTTCAACAAACTTTTGCTTTAGATCCTGAAGTTCATTAATTAGTTTAAAAGCATCTATTTCAGGATCACTGTCAGAGGTGTAAAGAGAGTTTACCTTTTCAGAGTTATCTTCGGATGCTTCATCAGTTTGATTTCCATCTGAAAAAGCCATACCACAGAGATTAGTAGGCTATTCCTCACCATCACTTGTTGAGTCAGACAGCCAGTCTTCCATTTCTGCTACAAGAACTCTTTCTTTTACATTGTATTTGTATTTGTTCTTGTAGTAATCTTGATCTTTGACAAGTTTTCCTCTGCAGTTTGCAGAGAAGTGGCCTGATTTTCCACATCTGAAGCATCTTCCATCATTTTGATTTGGTGGAAGAGTGGTAGTGCTTGTCTCTGGCTTCTGTTCTTGAGGTTTGAAGTATCTTTGTGGTTGTGGATACCTTGGTTGGAATGGTTGTTGTGGTCTTGTTTGTGGTGTTGCATTTTCATGGTTGAAGTTTGCACCCTTTTGATCACTATATGGAGTGAATCTGGGTTCTTGTTGAAATCTTCTCTCCGGATTTCTTCTTTCTTCATTCTCTCTCCTTCCTTCAAATACCTTCTTGCCAAATTTCTTGTTAAACTGATGAGTGATTAATGCAAGAGATTTGGCAAAGGCACTTATATCTTCATCTTCATCTGAATCAGTATGGGTTTCTTCTGCTATCAAAACCTTTTTGGATCTTCTTTTTGTTTCCAAACATTTTTGTGACTCTTCACAGTTGTTTTCTTTCGATGTTTGTTTTGAAACAAGTGCAAGGGGTCCACCCAAAGAGGTTTTTGATTTTTGCTTCATAACTTCTTTTTCATGTGCAACAAGAGTACCATAAATGTCAGTTAATGACCATGACTCAAGATCTTGATTAGCCTGTATAGACATGGATAGTTGTGACCATTCTTCATTCAAGCTTTTCAA
Source organism: Arctium lappa (assembly GCA_023525745.1). Lineage (NCBI taxonomy): Eukaryota > Viridiplantae > Streptophyta > Magnoliopsida > Asterales > Asteraceae > Arctium > Arctium lappa. The sequence continues at coordinate 93,009,227 of CM042048.1, forward strand.
AAAAAGAACGTTGTTTTCCTCTTTTGTTCTTATCACTCCAAACTTTCTACATTTGTTTATTAGAATGTTGAATCTTGAGTAAGTTTGGTGTAACTTTTCTTCTGGTAGAGCATGAAAATCATGATATTCATTGATGCATAGATTTCTTCTGTTTTTCTGAGTTTGTAGGCCACCTTCAAGTTGATTTAACAACTGATCCCATATCTCTTTTGCAGTTTTACAAGAATCAAGTTCTTGAAAGATATCATTGGGAATGGCCATTATGAGTAATCTAACAGCTTTTGAGTCATTATCCATCATATTATTTTCTTCATCAGTGAAGTTTGTGGTTTTCTTTTCATAATATGCAGGTATTTCGGCAGTATCTGCTGTTGCAGGAACTCTTGGTACCAACACCATTGGAATGTGAGGTCCAATGTTCACAGATCTAAAAAGATCCCTGTCCATACCTTCTAGAAAATTTACCATCCTTATTTTCCATTGGGGATATTCATCCCTTAAAAGTGTAGGAGGTTTTGTCAATGACCCAGCTGTATACATGGCACTTATGCTTGAGTTTGCCATAAAAAATTTAAGTGCTGATGCTTTGAGTAATGAACTGTGATTTACTGTCAACTCTAGAGCATATGATGTTCTTGAATAAACTGGGTTTATATGAACATGCACAGATATTGAAAGTTTTAGAATCAATGAGATGTAAATCTATCCGAGTATGCAAATATGATCTTTCTTTGTTTTAGAAACAAAGGAGAGCTCTGATACCAATTGTTGGATCCCAGATCTAATCTCGTAACAATGATATAAACAATAAGAGTAATGACAGCGGAAGTAATACACTTTAATATCAAAGGAGATTCAAATATCACAGTTCATAAAGCAGATAAAGATAAACAAGATATTCTTAGAATAAAGTATCCAACTTATATTATCAGATATATAACTTCTTAAGCACACTTTGAACAATAAGGTGATGGTCCTATTTATAGGACCATAAAGTAAGCAGTGTACTTGTATGACGAGAAAGAGCATGCTGAACAGTGACCTACTCTAGAAAGTAAATCTTATCACTAAGTGATGTGTCATCTGTTCTTCTGTTCATTCTCTCAACTTCAGAGTATCTTCAGAGAGAATGTCTTCAGAGCCTCTGACATTGTCTTCAGAGCCTCTGATGAAGCCATCTCTGATGTCTTCATTCTCACGTGAACATCCAGAGAGAATGTCTTCAGAGCTCTGACGTTGTCTTCAGAGCCTCTGATGAAGCCATCTCTGATGTCTTCATTCTCACGTGAACATCCAGAGAGAATGTCTTCAGAGCTCTGACGTTGTCTTCAGAGCCTCTGATGAAGCCATCTCTGATGTCTTAGTTGCTGAAAAGTAATTCAGAGGCAGGTGTGTCCTCTGAAGTCTTCATCCTCTGAAGTCTTCGTCCTCTGAAGTCTTCGTCTTCTTAAGTGTATCTTCTTGAATGTCCTCTGAAATAGGACTGGTATTTTCAACACTTTAACAGATGATTTGGAGCTAACACGCTCTATCTAAATTTTTGGTCAAGTTCGATTTTTCCAAAGGTAAGGTTGATACCACTTTGTTCATCAAAAAGGACAAAGCCGATATCATCCTTATTCAAATATATGTTGATGATATAATATTTGGCTCTACTAATCCTAAATATTTCAAAAACTTTTCTAACCTCATGGTGTCACATTTTCAAATGAGTATGATGGGAGAGATGAATTTCTTTCTCGGATTACAAGTAAAACAGTTTTCTACGGGGATTTTCATTAACCAATCTAAGTACATTTTGGATATTCTTCGGAAGTTCAAACTGGAAAATTGTAAACCAATTGGAACCTCGATGGCACCAGGTACTAAGATTAGCACTGATACTTTGGGTAAAAGTGTTGATGTTAGAACTTATAGAGGTATGATAGGATCGTTAATGTATCTTACTTCAAGTAGGCCAGACTTTATGTTTTCAATATGCTTATATTCTAGATATCAGGCTGCTCCTAAAGAATCCCATTTGGCTGCTGTCAAACGGATTTTTAGATATATGAAGGGGACTGCAGACCTTGGTCTGTGGTATCCTAAGGATACAGGGTTTCAACTGACTGCTTATTCAGATGCAGAACATGCAGGTTACATGTTGGACAGAAAGATTACTTCAGGTCACATTCAATTTCTTGGAGACAAGCTCGTTAGCTGGGCATCAAAGAAACAATTATGCATTTCCACATCGACTGCTGAAGCAGAGTATGTAGCTGCTGCCAGTTGCTGCTCTCAAGTATTGTGGATGCGAACACAGCTGCGAGACTATGGATTCAAGTTTGATAAAATACCAATTTATTGTGACTCGAAGAGTGCGATCGTGATATCTGCTAATCCTGTCCAACATACGAAAACCAAACACATTGACGTCAGGTATCATTTTATTAAAGATACTGTAGAAAAAGGAACAATTGAACTTTATTTTCTAAAAACAGATTATCAACTTGCAGATTTATTTACCAAACCTTTAGATGAAAAGAGATTTAATTTTCTTGTCTCTAAGCTTGGTATGTTAAATCTTAAAACTTAATCGGTTGTTACCTACTAAAGTTACGAATTGTTATTTTTTATCATTATTTTTTTTATTATGTATGAAGGATATCTGCACTCTAATAGTTTGCTCATGATCTCAGGGGGAGTAAGAGAAGATTTTAGATGATCTACATTATTTTGAGGGGGAGCATAACTAATTTTTGCATTTTACTTAACTGGCAAATTTTTGGGATGCATGATTTTAGGGGGAGCATATAACATCAACAGGAGTAAGACTTTGATTTCTGATTATTTCAGATCAGAACTCATACTTTAATCGTTTTAATGCTTTATGTCATTTTATTTTCGAATAATTTTGTGAATAAAGTTGCTTTGACTAGACTTTGAGACTTATGCAGGACGAGAGATGTTGACACGATCATATCTTAATGACTACAACTGACTTTATGAGAACTAAGATTGAGCGAAGAAGGTAAAATTCTTATCTTAATCTCATATATGGTTGAAAGAAGGACAACTTTCAATCATAGAAAACTTTTTCTTAAATGTTCAAACCACTTCCCGATTCTTAAACAGGTTTCATGAATTGGAAGTTTGATTTTAAATGTTTTCATTTTATCTTATGCGTACATGTTTACAAACCGTGTGTTTCCAAAGATAAATACTTCTGTATTATCTTTTCTATATAATTTCAAGTATTCACACACACCGGTTTGAATTTTTGTTCAAATTGTTTTTACCATGTCTCATATTTAAAACATATTTTTCGATGGTAAGACACCCCACTTGTACTTCAAATATTTTTTTAACGTCATTTCATTTCGAAGCGTTTCATTCAAGAATGTCTATATTTTTATTTCATATAGACTATACCGTTATTCTTGACCATAAGCCTTAATTGATATATCAATTCATTTATGATCATTTTCATACAATATATGATTTTCAAACAAGTCTCTTGCATTCATGTTCATTCATTCAATTAACTTGTTTGAAATATCTTCAATGTTTTAAAATGCTCATATCTTCATGGTTATATTTCTGAGCATATTTACATCTGACATTTGTATATGAGCTTTAACTGCTATAGTTAAACCATTTTGAGCAACAACATGCTTTATAGGAAAAATATGGGTTCTTTGTGCTAGGACTTAATTGAACTTCTATGGATTCACGTTAGCCAGTGTTTTCTACCCAAGAAGTTAATCCTTAGTGATTGAGTGTGAGGAATCTAAAAGAAATGAGTGTGGGTGTGATGAGGTAAAATGGAAATGAGAGATTGGTTAGTAGTGAGCTTAATGATTAAAAGAAAGAGGGTGTGAGAACAGAGTAAAAGAATATTAAACTATGCACCATCTACTTTCTGAGCCGGGCAACCACATTACTAATGTTTCGCAATCCTTGGTGAACATTATTGAAACAGGCAAATAGCCCATGCCAACTCTTGACTAAACCCCACAAACTACTCATTTTCTTCTCAAAAAGAAAATGTTTATTCGTGCTTAATTCTTTCTACACATGCACGGACACACAAAGAATTTGTTTCTTTGTCATAACATTCATAGAAATTGCCTTTGTGGTATTTCGATGATTGGATGGAAGCCCTGGGGGAGTGAACATCAAAAAGCTCATTTATATTGTGTATTCGTTACACATAGTAACTTCGCTTTACTGACATGCATTTTAACTGATTCATTTGTTGATTCAGGAGTTACATGTTATTATTTTGTCTGGGTTTGAAAAGATCTAGATGAATACTTGGTTATGGATCACAAAATCAGAGGCTCAGTTTGACAGATCAGAATGGTTAAAGACATTTCTTGGAAGAAAAGTTTTGATGATACAGATGCTCAGATCATCAAAAAGGGGGAGATGGTATCAAGAAATGATAAAGTTTTTGGGAGATGATTTACAGAATTGTCCAAGTCAAAAGATTCAAAGTAAAAATTTTAAGAAGATCAAAGAAATTCTGAAGATGTGCTGATTTTTGAGAAAATTTCTTTGAAGATTATTTGCTAAAGCAATCCGAGATGATTCTGAAGATAATTTCTTTCCAAAGTCTGAAAGTATGTTGTGAAAGTTTTGAGGAGATTGTTAATTGTTTGAAGACAGTTTTGGAAAGAATACCATCAAAGAAAAAGGGGAGATTGTACTGACAGAGCTTAAAAAGTGAAAACTGAATTGCTAGATCTTTCAACAATGATCTTGAATCCAAAGGGGAGATTGTTAGAGCATAAATCTGTTGGATACAAGATCTAGAAGACTGAAGGTCAAAGTTCAAGAAAGTCAAAGTTGAGAAAGTCAACTTTCATTAAAGTCAAAGTTCTTTTGTAATAAAAGTCAAAGTCTTTGTATTTTATTTGTTTTGTACTTTTACTTTCCTTGTATTAGTTGTAAGTACAAATACCTTGTCTTTCTGTTTTGTTAAGTAGTTGTTTTAGTTGAGAATCTGGAATTAGAGAGACATAATACGTTAGAGAGAGAAAGAGAGTTATAGAGAGAGAAAGATTGTAATCGTTGAATTTTGAAAGTGAAATCAAACAGGTAATTTGTTTGAAATCTTGTTTTTTTTGTTTGATTGTGATTAGAAACTAGATTCTAGGACACACAAAGATGATTAGTAGAATAAAATGTATCAGAATTACCAAGAGAGTTACCTTTATGCGCACTATTCTTTTTGGCTTTGATTGTGGACGCAAATGCTTTGTCTTTCTTCTTCTCTTCTTCTAAAGAACTCTTCACACTCTAGACCATCTGATTTTTCTTTGAATTCTTTCCAAGAGATTTAACATAGAAGTTTGCTGAACCATCAACAGATTTGTCATAGAATAGATTAGATGGTCTGATTTGACTTGATTTGACGGTGTTTGGTTTGACACTTTTCTTTTTCAAAACATTTTTCTCATGAATAGAACTTGAAGCTGTTTTGAAAGAACAGACTGATTCTGTTGATTATCAACAGGTGATTGACTAATCACATCAGCTGAAATCTTTTCTGATAAATTGACATTTGCAGCTTCTAAGTTCTTTATCTTTTCGGATAAAATGTTTCTTTTAGAAGTAAGTGTGTCAAACTTTAGTTTCAAATCAGATTTGGCCTTCTGTTCTTTTTGCATATCTGATGATAGAACAGTTATTTTGCATGTGAGCTTAGATATCTCAAATTCAAAATGTGAACGTTCAAGATCAAAATCTTTTTCCATGTTCTTGTTCTTCTCTGAAATATCTTTGAAAATCCCAGTATTCCTCTTTTCAGCATTTTTCTTTTCTAGCTCAAAAGACTGCTTCTTTTCTTTGAAAATATTTCTTTTTTTTTCAAGCAAGTATTGTATAGTAGACATCTGTTTGGGAAGTTCAGTTATTTTGTTTTCAAGAACTTGTCTTTCTTTCGCAAAAGTATCTCTTTCAGTTATTATTATCTTTCGAATTCTGATACTTGCTTAGAAAGTTTTGAACATCTCAGCTCTAAAATCCTTTTTATCTTGTAAAGTTTTCTTTGAAAATTCAGATGACTGTTGGGTTGAAGATGTCTTCAAATTTGATTTCTCTTTATCTGCTTGAGGCTTGTTTTCAGTTCAACATTCTTTTTCTCTAGAGCAGATATTTTGTCTTCAAAAGCCTTAAACTTGAGTTGAAGCTTAATTGATTCATCTTTCAGCTCTGATGATTTCTGTTGAGTCGTCTTCAGTTGGCTTTGAAGATTTGATTTAACTTTATCTTCTTTGTTGCTTTTCATCAAATCAACATTTTTGACTTTCAAAGTATATACATTTTCTTCAGAAGCCATATACTTTTGTTGATGCTCAACTGATTCACCTTGTAGTTCTGATGATTTATGTTCAGTTGTCTTCAGTTGGCTTTGAAGATTTGTAATTATGGACTCTTTGAACTTGATTACTTTCTCAAGAGACTGAATGGTATTATCTTTTATTGCCATCATTTTCTCTCTGTCTTTAATCTACGTCTCTTGTTCTTTGATTTCTTTCTCTCTTGCACTGATGATACCTGCAAAATTAAATTTAACAGTATTAGTACACTTTGCACAATCAGAAGATTTGTCAGAATTTGACAATTTTGATTTAAAGTCCTGAATTTGTTTGAGAAGCTCTGAATTTTGATTTTTCAGTTTCTCTCTTTCTTCTTCTATTTTAGGTATCTCAGACATGTACAATACAACCATATCTCTAGCTGAAAGTATTGTATTTCCCCTCTCATCTGTCTTTGGCATATTGAATTAAATATGAGCTTGATATGAAAGATCGTTCCCAAACAATTCAGAAAATTTAACTGAAAGTGAAACTTAAAAAAAATCTCAGAAATTTTTTTTACAAGTATAAAACTCGCAAATCACACAAACTCGCAGAACACTACCTAGCGCAAGTCACTGTTCATAAAATTTCGCGCTAACAAGCATGTACGCGTTTTTGATTCGCACAAAACACTACTTGCGCGTTTTGAAGCTCGTGCAAAACACGATATGCGCGTTTTGAAGCTCGAGCAAAACACAACTTGCGCGTTTAGATTCCATTGTGCGTTCTGTCCTTAGAAAATATTTGACAACTTTAGAACTCGCAGACGACGTTTGAGCGTTTCTCTTAAACTCGCAGATCACATGCTAAAATTCAACCCAGTGGTTTGCGTGTTTGATGATGAACTCGCAGGTAGAGACTTGCGTGTTTCAAGAACTCGCAGACTGAGGTTTGTGTGTTTCTTGCAAAAAATTATTTTGACTTGCGTGTTCTTCCGCTTGAAGTTAGCGAGTTCTTCAACTTGAAGTTAGCGCGTTTTTCCAATCTAGCGCGTTTTATCCTCTGTTGACCAGAAATCGATCCAAAGAGTTTAAAACCTGCAATTAGAACTTGATAATGCACAAATTTGATATATTTAACATTTAAAATACATTTCTAATGACAATTTCTGATTAAAAACAACAAATTACAACAATCTGATTCAAAACAGTGATCGAACTTTTCAAGACCAAAAACTTCAAAAATTCAAAAATTGAAATCGATTCAGTTTGAATTTGATTATACAATCAATGCAAGAAACGTTTTAAAACATAAATCGAATTCAATGAATCCATTTTCTTGCATCAAAAATGATTTAACAATGAGAATTCGATCAAACATTGAAATTCTAAAAGTCGTTCTGTGTTCTTGAAAAAAAAATCAATCTAATTTGATGTGTTAATCTTTCTGAAATTGGATGGTCTCGCTCTGATACCAATTGAAATTGTAAAATTTCTTTTCAAATCAAACTATTCAACAATCAAATCATATTTGACAATGACAATCTAGAGAGAGAGTAGAGAGAGAATCACAAGTATATTGAAATATGACAATTACATGTATGACTTGGTTTCTACACTTACAACACACACAAGGGTATTTATACCCCAAGCTTAACTCATATACCTATTTCCAAGGGAACTAAAGGGCCGTTTACCAAAATGATTACTGAGTAAGCACTTACCGTCAAGGAAATTACCCTCATTTACCTTATCATATAACATTATAGGACATCAAAATTAATTGTAGGTAAGCATCTTAAACCCGGTAAGCGCTTAACGGGTAAGAATAATTTCTCTCACTTATCGGGGAAGACTCTAGGTCCTTGTTATGGCTCTTACTGGGTAAGATTCTAGGTAGTTTCCATGCTCAATAGGTAAGAGGCGTAAGGTAAGTAATACCAATAAGCGCTTACCCCGGTACGTATTTAATAAATGGCCCCTAAGGTTGCTTTATAAGGGACTGGATGCATCCTCTACTAGATACGTTTTAAAACCGCGAGTTCAAGTATGGACAAAGCAAACAAAATCTGATACGATTGTCTAAGATATTATAAAACCACACTGACCAGTTAAGATGATGGGCTCCCAAGAGGGTGGATTGTAAGATCCCACATGGTTGCGAAGGGAAAATAAGGTTGCCTTATAAGGGACTAGATACCTCCTCCACGAAACACGTTTTTAAAATAGTGAGTTAACGTGTGGACTAAGTGGACAATGTCAAGTATAGTACCCTGTGATGTTACATAAAAGAAAAAAACTATTGGTTCCCATATTTTCAATTTGATTGATTAATACTTAAATGATATTAGGGGAAGTAAGTAGTGTATGATTAATAGGCAAACGAATAGATAGTGAGTAGAAAGACATAACCAGATTCTGGAAGCTCCATTGTCATATGTATTGATTCTTGAGAATATTTACAAGATGAACAGGAAGAACTCACACAATAGTGTGTGTAAAAATATCTCAAGATGCTTTCAAGGTTGGTACACTAATATTCTCTGTTGATCCATACTATCTCAGTGATTTGATAGTGATCATTTTCTATACTTAGTGAAAATTACGTTTAACATTATGTATAAGTGTTTCATCATCAACAATCATACCGAGTCTGTTAAGTTATCACTGATGATATTTCTTGTAAACATTCATATGTATAAGTGTTTCACTATCAGCAATCATACTGAGTATGTTCAGTATCGCTAATGATTTCTCATGTAAACAGTTAGACGTAATCCCTGAAGACAAGTTTCGCGATAAAAGATGTTCACTACTGAATCAAAGACAAAGCTGTTGAACAAAGACAAGTCTACTCATGCCCTGATGCGGCTATCAGTGAAGCCAAGACAAGTCTACACACGCGAAGAAACCTGAGGAAAAGCTTCAGCAATAGATGAACTTCTTTATATCTCTGAAGGAAGAGATATTCAGCGATTGGCGATCACTTAGCTTATGTCTCAAGTCTCTTTTGTCTTAACCTTGCACACATCGTACGATTGTCAGAAATAGACATACCTCTGCAACAATTCGTACTACAACTCTGATAAATACACTGTTCATCATACGGCCGAAAGCATGTGTCCTAAAGTCAGACCCATGCAAGCTAATAAATGAAGGACATGTGTAAAGTGCTCTGCCATGCATTTAATGCATCGGGTATAAATAGAAAGATTTCAACTCCATCTGAGAGTTGCCCTAGGCCTTCATCTTTCTAAAAATATAGTAACCTCTGCTTTTTATACTCTCCTATTCCCCCATTATCTAATTCTAGTGCAACCCTTCTTAGTGATTCTTAAGTTTGTTTAGATTAGGTGCTACTTAATCTTATTTCGCAACAAACCTATAAATTGTAATTTGATTTATCAATAAATAATTTATCAAACTTTAAAAATCAGGGTTTGTATTCAACCCCCCCCCCCCCATCTACAAACTTGTTAAGCACCTTCGGGACCAACAAGTGGTATCAGAGCAGATTGTTTCATCTCATAAACAAGATCTTGCTTTATTCTCTTCCTTGCTATTCTTAATATGGCACTCAATACAAATACAAACTACTATGATAATGGTTCGTTCTCAAAACCTCCTTGATTTAGTAGAGATAACTTTGCTCTCTGGAAAAATCGAATGATGCTATTTCTAGAAGGTGTAGATCCTACTATACCTGAATACGTAACAAATGGCCCTTATGAACAATTTACAATCATAGCTTCCGTTCCAACTACTGCCACCACTCTTGCTGTTCCTGAACATTATGCTATTAAGGAAATAAGACAGTGGAGTGATGAAGACAAAAAGAAGGTTGGCTTAGATGCAAAGGCAAAAACTATTATCTCTATGGCTCTGCCTGATGAATCTTTCCATTCAATCATGCATCTTAAAACTGCCAAAGAAATGTGGGACACTATATGTGTTTAATATGAAGGTACCACTGAAGTCCAAGAAACCCGAAAGATTAATTTGGTAAGACAGTATGAAAGTTTTATCGCTGGTAAGAACGAATACCACTCTGATGTTCACCAGAGATTTAATTGTTAAATCATTAATCTCAGAAATGCTGGTAGGACCTACTCTAATTCTGAGGTCTTAACTAAATTCTTAGAATATCTTCTTGAAAGCTGGGACAGTTATTTAATGCGTCTCAAGTTGACAAAAGACTTAAATTCTCTCTTTCTTAGCACTTAATATGGAATATTGCTCAACTATGAGCAATCAAATCTCCTGAGACTCCAAAAGCACTCCTGTTGCTTTAGTATCTTCAGAGATCATTCCATCTCAGCGATCTACTCTTACATTCACTGAGTTAGATTCTAACTCCGAGGAATCATCAGACACTGATCTGTCAGAGTTTGATGAATTCTTAGCACTCTTGACAAACTCTTTTAAAAGGTTTGTAAGAAAGAGCAATTTCATAAGAAATAAGCCTCTCTCTATAACTGACAAGCCAAAATCAACCCATGTTGATAAGGCTACTGCTACTTGCTATAACTGTGAAAAGATTGGACATTTTGCAAATGATTGCAGGTCAAAGAAAGTCTTCAAACCTTCTACCTCTAGAAAGTCCAACGTTAACAAATACCTTAAGCTGAAAGAGAAATATCAAAAGTTGAAAAACTTTAAAAGGAAAGGTAAAGGTCTTATCGCTGAAGAGCATGACTGGGCTAAACTAGAAGAATCTAGTTCTGATGAAGAAGAAGTTACTAATCTCTGTCTTATGGCTGAGGTTAAAGAAGAAGTGGAAGAATCAAAAGAAACTTCCATGAGCTATATCTCTTCTCAGGTATCTATCTCTACCAATCCCTCTCTTTCTAAAGTTGAGAGAAGTCGCGTTGTTGATGTGTGCTGAAAATTGATCTGTACAATGCACTGAATGGCAAAACTCTAGCTGAAAACAAAAATATTGATTTAACTGAACAGCTAGAAAAATGTCATGAAAAGATCAGAGAACTAACTCTTTTAGAGGAAAGTTTGAAAGATCAAGTCATTGTCAACGAAATTTTCAGCATTGAACGCGAACAAGCCATATCTGCTTTAAAAGCAGAAAAAACAATTGTTGAAGGATGGTGTAACTCTTCTACCAAAATCACTGAAATCATCAGGTATCAAATCCCTGCCAGTGATAAAACCGGTCTTGGTTTTTGGAAAGAACAGGATGAACCTAAAGAAAACAGTTCCATTCTTAAGTTTGGAATGTTTGTCTCTTTTATCCTAACACCTCTTCTACTCAGTGCTCTTCTTCCTCTAATCCTATTCCTGAGGAGTTATCAAAAATCTCTAAGTTTGCTGATAAAGGGAAATCCATTTCCCATCCTCAGAAGGCTACCAAGAAAACAAAACTGAAAGTTCCTCTCAAACCTTCAGTAAATCGATCTTCTAACTCTGAAACAGAAATCTTTGATGTATGTCCACCAAAGCTAAAAAATGATCTTAAGCCTAAGAAATTTGAAGAACTAAAAATTCCTCCCAGATCTTATGCTAAAGGTATTCTTGGAGCTGGCCCTGCACATCTTAAGTTTTGTAATCTTACTGCTCATGGTCCTAAATCCACCATTAAATATAGAAAATGCTATCATTGTGGACTCACTGAACATATTGCAAGTAAATGTCCTAATGCTACAAAAGCTGATAAAATAGCTAAAGTGAAGATGAATGCCCCAAGGCTAAGAAGGTCACCAAAGCTGAGAAATCTACCAAGGTGAAAAAGACCAACAAGGTTATGAAATTAACCAAAGTGAAGGTTACCACTGAAGCTGAATCTTCAACTGTCGTGAAGATTGCTGAACCTTCCATCTCCACTAACCCCACTGGACCCACTGAAAAGTGGGTACCAATCAAAACTTAATCTCCCTTATGTTTGCAGGGATCGAAAGGTATCTGGTATCTAGATAGCGGATGCTCTCGACACATGACTCGACAAAAAGACATGATTACTAAATACAAGGAAGAGAAAGGTCCATCAGTGACCTTTGGTGGAAATGGAAATGGATATACCCGAGGGTTTGGTGTCCTCAGCAATGGGACACCAACCTTCAGAATAGTCGTTTACGTAGATGGACTGAAGCACAATCTTCTAAGTATCAGTCATCTATGTGACAAAGACTACAAAGTTCGCTTTAATAAGAAAGCATGTTCAGTGGTAAATGAGAATGGAAAACTTTCTCTCAATGGTTACCGTATTGAAAATGTCTATGTAATAGACATGGACTCTACTACCACTGAAAATGTGTGTTTTCTTTCTAAATCCTCCTCTAATGTCAACTGGTTATGGCATAAAAGGATTTCTCATCTAAATTTCAAAACCATGAATTCTCTCTTTACTAAGGAACTGGTCTCTGGTCTCCCTCAACACTCATATGCCAAGGAATCTCTATGTTCAACATGTGAGAAAGGAAAACAGACTAAAGCTAGTTTCAAATCTAAACAAGTTTCCTCAGTGACAAGTCCTCTTCAACTTTTACATATAGATTTGTTTGGCCCTATTAATTTCCAATCCATAGCTGGAAAGAAATATACACTTGTCATTGTAGATAAATACTCTCACTACACCTGGGTTATCTTTCTTCGCTACAAATGTGACACTCCAGAAGAAGTGATATCTTTTGTTAGAAAGATGGAAGTGCTGAATAATCTTACTATTTGCTCAATAAGAAGTGATCATGGAACTGAATTTAAAAATAGTTCCCTGAACAACTTCTTTGAGAGTAAGGGAACTTCTCACAATTTCTCCTCTTTAAGAACTCCTCAGCAGAACGAAGTCGTTGAAAGAATAAATAGAACGATCATTGAAGTTGCTAGATCAATGCTCAACGATTCTCATCTCCCTACTCAGTTCTGGGCTGAAGCTGTAAACACTGCATGCTTTACTCAAAACAAGTCTCTGATAGTAAAGCGATTTGGAAAGACAACTTATGAACTCGTGGAAGGAAACCCTCTATTAGTTTTCTTCACATCTTTGGTTGTTAGTGTTATATTCTAAACAACAAAGATTCTCTTGGAAAGTTCGACCCAAAGACTGATGATGGAATATTTCTTGGGTATTCCTCCATCTCTAAGTCCTACAGAGTCTTCAATAAGAGAAGACAAACTATAGAAGAAATAATTCATGTCACCTTTGACGAATCCCGTTCAGCGAATTCTAAACCTATCGCTGACAATGAAGAGTGAAACGTTTGGATGTTCTCTCATTATAGAGAAACAGTGTTAGAGCATAAATATGTTGGATACAGGATCATGAAGATCAAAGGTCAAAGTACAAGAAGTCAAAAGATGGAAAGTCAACTCTTAGTGAAAGTCAAAGTCATTTTGTAATAAAAGTCAAAGTCAATTTTAGTTGTATTTGTTTTGTTTTCTTTGTATTTGTTACTTAGTATAAATAGTTTTGTTTTTGTTTTAATAGATATATGACTTGAGAAGATTGTATGCATTCAGATAGAGAGAGAGTCGTAGAGAGATATATATTGTTCTAGAAAGAGAGAGAGAAAAAAATAGATTGTAACAGTGTTGAATTGAGAATTGAATTGAGAATTGAATTGAAACAGGTAGTTTGATAATCTTCTTTGTATTCGATTAATTGTGATTAGAAACTTGATTTAGGGTCAAACAAACAGAACCCTTATTCACAAATCATCAACACACAAATCATTCAGTCGTTGATGATGATCCAAACATCATTCCACCTAATGCTGAATCCACCCTATGGGTTTTAGCTGAGCCTCTAAACACACTCCCTCCATCAGATCTTCCCTCGTCTGAAAAACCATCTGTAAACAATGATCTATCAGACAATCAACAACTAATAGCTCATGAACCTCAAGCTTCCTCATCAGTGAACATCCCTATTGTTGATCCAACTCCTGAAGTAAGCGATTATACTCCAGCTCAGCGATGGACCAAAGATCACCCTATAGATTAAATTCTTGGTGATCTAGATGCAGGTATTCAAACTCGACGAAGTGCAAGTAATATCTGTCGCTTTGTCAACTTTCTTTCTTTATTCGAGCCAAAGAAGACTAATGATTCCCTCACAGATCCAAACTGGGTCAACGCTATGCAAGAAGAGCTGACTGAGTTTGCTCGAAACAAAGTTTGGAATCTCGTTCCCTGACCATCTGATAAAACTGTTATTGGCACTAAATGGGTGTTTAGAAACAAATTAGATGAACATGGGACTGTAACCTGCAACAAGGCTAGACTTGTTGCTCAGGGATACAGAGAAGAGGAAGGAATAGAATATGATGAAACCTTTGCCTCTGTGGCTAGGCTCGAAGCGATTCGACTCTTCTTAGCTTATGCAGTTTACAAAGACTTCATTGTATATCAAATGGATGTAAAATCAACATTCCTGAATGGAAAGCTGAATGAAGAAGTGTATGTTGAACAACCTCCAGGGTTCTTTGACCCTAAGAATGCAAATTATGTATATAATTTGGATAAGGCTCTCTATGGTCTAAAACAAGCCCCTCGTGCTTGGTATTACACTCTCTCATCTTTTTCATATCTCTGAAAATTTTGATCGTGGTAAAATTGATAATACTTTGTTTTTTTAGAAAGATAAAAGGTCACATTATTATTGTGCAAATATATGTTGATTATATTATATTTGGTTCTACAAACCCATCTCTGTGTACTCGATTCGCTGAAAGAATGGAGAAAGAATATAAAATGAGTATGATGGGTGAACTAACTTACTTTTTTGGACTTCACTTCAAGGAAACTGAAAAAGGTACATTTATTAACCAAGGTAAGTATGTTAAAGACACGCTGAAGAAGTTTGATGTCACTCAAAAGTCAGCGATGAAAACTTTTATGGCACCTCCTCTGACTTTAAACAAGGATCCAACAGGAAAGCCTGTTAATGTCACTGCCTATAGAGGAATGATAGGCTCCCTGTTGTATCTTACAGTGAGCCGACCTAACATCATGTACTCTACATGTCTTTGTGTACACTATCAATTTAAACCCAAGGAATCCCATCTGATCACTGTAAAGCGAATCTTCAGATATATGAAAGGAACTCCTAACCTCGGTCTTTGTTATCCCAAAGATTTACTGTTCGATCTAACTGGATATTCAGATAGTGATTTTGCAGGTTGCAAACTTGATTGAAAAAGCACCATTGGTGGATGTCAACTTCTAGGAGGAAAGCTGGTAAGTTGGACATGTAAAAAGCAAAATCTAGTGTCCACTTCCACAGCTAAAGCTGAATACGTAGCTGCTGGATGTTGCTGTGCTCAAGTCTTATGGATGAGAAATCAACTATTAAACTATGACCTTCAACTATCAAAGATTCCAATCTATTGCTACAGTACCAGTGCCACTGCTATAGCAAACAATCCAGTACTACATTCGAAGACGAAACACATAGAGATCAGATATCATTTTATTAGAGATCATGTAATAAATGGTGACATAGAACATTTTATTCCAACTGACTATCAGTTTGCTGATCTTTTCACCAAACCTCTTGATGAGACAAGATTTAACTTTCTCATCAGTGAGCTTGGAATGTTGAATCTTGAAGATTAACTCTTCAACTCTCATGCATTATGTCAGTGATAATATGTTACACTTCATCATGTAATCTATGATTAAATATTCTAACTCCAAGGTATGTTTTCTAAATCTCTATCACTGAATATCTCATTCAGTAAGACGTTTTTCAAAAATCAAATCTTCAATCACTGATCTTCTTCAAGTGGTTAAAAGTTTTTTGATAAACAAATCTTATCACTAATATTTCTCATCAGTGATCCTTTGGAAATAAAAATTATCTCTGAATTTCTATCAGAGATTCTTTCAAAAGAAAACCTATCTCTGAATTTTCTTCAGATATACTTTCTAAAAGGCAAATGAAACGTTTTTTTCTTCCCTTTCCTATGACGTCCTTTGAACCAACATTCCATGACATGCCTTTTCCTCTGACACGTTCGTTCGTTGCAATTCTATCAAATCAACTTCGTGGGACGTGTCCATGTCATGATGAGCATTTGTTTTCCCGCCTCATTCCATCTCTCTCATAGTATAAAAGGAATGCCTTTTTCCATTCTTATCTTTTACGCTCTCTTAAACTTCCTAAGCAAGAAAAAGCTTTCTGGGCATTCAAGCAGACAAAAACGCTAATCTTCAAATCTTCAAAACTTCAAGATTATCAGGTTTTTGTTCTTCCCATTCTTTCATCTTAAAAACACTTTTAAATCCTAAATATTCTCTTATTCTGGACTTTAAAATGTTTCTTACATTAAAATCATTTCTTTTGATTTTAAGTTACTCTAAAAACATTTGGTTTTCAAAATGTTCTTTCTTTCTCAAAAAGAACACTTTTTACTTTAAAAACAACTTTGTTTTTCTATGTTTCTTTCTAAAAACAGAAACTGGTAAAATTTTAATTGTTTTTAGACTCTAAACCCTTTATTCTACTCTACTTCTTTATATTCAGACATGGCCCAAGATACTCTCATTGCTTCCAAAAACGTCAAGTTCGCTTTGACTAAATCTGAAATTCCTAAAAACAACCATCTGGCCCGTTTGGACTTCAGCGCTGACAAATACCCACATCTGGTGGAATCAACTGCTTTTCTGAAACAGCCGTGCATAGCCTATGCACTCACTGTTGATCCCAAGCCTTCCAAGACATGCCTTCAACAATTCTAGTTCACAGCTAATAAGACCACTGTGACAAACAAGAAAGGAGAAGTGGTCCCTGCCATCTCCTTCGTTACCGAAAATGGCCCCGGGTTTCTTACTGCTTTTGGTCTCCGCAAAGCTCTTCGGTTCCCTGCAAAGACCAACACTGGTTTCGACCTCCTCCCCTCTGACACTGAACTCATCCACTTCTTGGATGACATGGGATACTCATGAGACAACAAGCCTCGCTCCCAAATCCCAAACAAGAAGCTGACCAAGATTTAGAAGACAAACATGCCTTCGCACCTCAACTTCATCTTTACTCATATCATTCATTGTATGGGTTGCAAGATAGGTTCGCTGGACTAGGCAACTAAAATGCAGCTGCAAATGGGCTACTCAGTGATCGACAACAAGCACTACGACTACGCAGGTGCAATCTTTGATGATCTCTTATCAATGATTCAAAAGACTGAAAGGGATCCTAAGATCCCCTACGTTCGCTTCATCTGCGCCTTCCTTCACTTCCTACTTGACAAGAAGTATGCTACCACTGATGATGGTAGCTTCTCAAGGGTCGGTCAACGAATGCTGGAGATCAAGCTAGCTGACAACGAGGTAAGTATCTCTACCTTACGTTCTCGCCAC
The DNA here is from genome assembly GCA_023525745.1 of Arctium lappa. Classification (NCBI taxonomy): domain Eukaryota; kingdom Viridiplantae; phylum Streptophyta; class Magnoliopsida; order Asterales; family Asteraceae; genus Arctium; species Arctium lappa. Next base: position 93,026,823 of record CM042048.1, read on the forward strand.
TCTCTCCAATCTTCTACTTCAGCGGCCACGCAAGAGGTTCCTTCTTCGGCTACCCCTGCCGCTACTACCCTTCCAAACGTCCATCAATTGCTCTCTCTGGTCCTTCTAAAAAGGCCAGAAAGACCAAGGAGTCAACCTCTTCGGGAACAGTACCCGAAGTAGTTTCTTGACAAACTATTTTAGATGAGTTCGTGGGTATGTCCTCCACATCAGCTACTACAACAATAGTGTCAGTGATGACCATTAGTGAAACCGCACCTGTGACAACACCCATTTTCTCAGTGCCTCTAGCTCCACAAACTGAGGTAAATCCTACTATCACAAGTGTTATATCTACTTCTATCTCCATTACTTCTTCTTCTTCTTCTACTATTTCTGTGGTCATTAACCCTCCCCACATTTCGCAGCAATCTCATCATGTTGCATCCTTAGGACCTGATACTCAAAAAACTCCTTAAAATTTTGAAGGAGATATGCAATTCTACAACATGTTTGATATATATGGTATTCCTAAACACATATACACTTCTCCCACCTCTCCATATAAGCCTGAGCATCCTTATGCTCAACCACTAACTTTTGTTCCAGGTCCTATTTTGGGTGTTGTTGATACCAGCGTCAACAAACTCACTGACAGGGTGGACTCTCTCTTTTCCTCCATCAACACCAACACCAGAGCTATCAACCAAGTTGGTGAGAAACTGAAAAGACTTACAATTGCTTCTACTTCTAAAGCTGAAGCTTCTTAGATCACGGCTCTTCAAGGAGAGATTGTCAAAATGAATGAGGACTTGGTGGTTAATCATCACCATGTTCAACTTCTACAGGGACGTTTTGGCTCTCTGCAAACTGAGGTTAAGGGTCTCTCTTCGAAGAATGACTCCTGCACAGCTCTGCTAATTCAGGTCCTCAACAAGATGAATGAACCAGCTCCTGCACCAACGCCTTCGTTCACGGATAATGATCGTACAACGCAGAATGTCACCATTGAATTAATTCATCAGGACACTTCGGAGATTCCTGTTTTTGAAGGTCGTCTGGATCGCTTGGAGGTTGAAGTCCGTTCTAAGCCTGCTGCTGAGGCTATAACCAACGTTGCTGAAATCCCCCAATCTGATGCTGACAAAGAGGGGGAGAAATCAAATGAAGAAAATATAATTGCAACTGAGGTTCAAGAAATGGAGAAGGTCGCTGAGGTTTCAGCGGCAAAAGTTCAAGCTTCTCCCTCTTCTTCACTAGCTCTGGTTGATGAAGAAGAGGAAGAGGAAGAGGAAGAAGATGAAGATCTTGATCTCCCTAATCAAGAGAAAGACAATGTTGCTGCTGATGATGAAGATGATGATGAAGAGGACCAAACTCTTTGGTTCTCATCTACAAATGCCTCATCAACACCAACAGTCAAAGGCGTTGTACTTTCTGAAGCAGAGGGGAGAAGGGAAGCAGCTTCAAATGCCTCATCCCAAGGCAAGCAGAAGGGAATAGCTGCCGAGGGAAACCTGAAACTTGTTTCACCATCTGAGGGGGAGAATCCTTCTCAGGTATGCCTATCCCTTGTTCCTCTCTCCTTCTTTTCCTACCAAACCCCTCTCTCATTCTAGCCTTTATCTTTCTTCTTCTATAAATAAACACTAACTACTTTTTCCTTTTTGATCAGTCAGTTCTCTCCCCTGCTTAAGGGAACTGAACTTCAAATAATCCCAGCTCCATCAGCTGAAGATCAACTAATCCCAACCTCCTTAAATGAGGTTGATGAAGATGAAGAAGAAGAAGAAGCCCCGCACCATCCAGTAAGGCCCTCAAGACCAACTCAGTGGTCAGAGGAGGAACTGAATAAAAGAAGAACATAGATGATTTCTCAACTAGAGAGTCAGCGGTTAAAGATCCCTCTTAAATCCTGATCAAAAGAGCTTGACTGCCTGACTCAAGCTAAGATCGAAAATTTTGTCAGAGCTGAGAAGCTGATTGTTGAATGCCAACAAGATACGACTCTAGCTCTCAAGGTTCAGTCTTCTCAGTTCAGAGATAAGAAACTAAAGAAAAATCCAGTTAAGGTTCAAGCTGCACTTCTAAAAAAGATTGAAGAGGAGCTCTTAAGAAAAAGATGTCAGCGATAAAACACTTGAAGGGTGCAGATAGAAGATCGATTATCGCTCTGACTTAATGAAGATCATAGCCTTTGTCATCTCTGGGAGAAAGAAGAAGGACCGAATATTAGTTACAATGGAGATAACTAGAGAGGATGGAAGCGTAAAGGCAATGTTCATATCAAGACTTGAAATCTTTGGCTACATGGAATGACTAGAGTTCAAAGAAGCACTAAAGAAATCAAAGTCAACCTACAGGGGCTATCATGAAGGTATCGTTGAATCCCTCCACAACAGAGTCACTACTGTAGTAAAGGTGCCTTCTGCTCTTCCTCCAAAGACAAGGCAATCCAAAAGAAATCCTGCCTCCTCTTTCTCGGTTCTTGATCTATACCTGTCTCCTGGTGGACCATTCATTGCAGGACAAGTGTTGAAAAATCTTTTTGGAGTCTTCTTCAAAGATGATGAAGGTCAACTCAAAATCCAAATAGTCTCTGAGATTCCTATCTGTCCTCTTAATCATCTCAAGGATCTCTTGTGCTTATGGTGTACCTATTCTCCTCTAGCTGAACCGATCAAAACAATCATCAGACAAGAATCAGTTGATCGAAAGCAAAAAGGAGAAGAAGTACCTGATTACATGATTAAGGACCTACAATCCTATCTAGATAGCTAATAGATTTTTTTTTTACTTCTTGTAATCTGTTAGTTAGACTTACACTAGTTAGTTCTTCACTTGTACTTAAAATTTTCATCTCTCTTGTAATTCTTTCTTTGAATTAATGAAAATTCAGTGATGTACTTAACTCTATCAGTACTGTAAAAAGATCCCTCGAAATAGTAATTGTTGGTCCCGAAGGTGCTAAACAAGTTTGTAGAAGGGGGGGGGGGTTGAATACAAACACAGAATTTAAAGTTTAATAAATTGTTTATTGAAGAATCAAAATACAATTTACAAGTTTGTTGCGGAATAAGATTAAGACAGACTCAATCTAAACAAACTAAAGAAACACTAAGATAATTGCACAAGAAGTTCAGAGAATGGGGATTAGAGATATAGAAAACAAGGGTTTCTATCTTGAGTTCAAGGATGAAGCACACCTTTAGATGAAGGGGTGAACTTCCTATTTATACCCTATGCATTAAATGCATGGCAGGATACTTTACACGTGGCGTTCACAGATTGGCTTTGAAAGACTGACTTTTGGGAGACATGCTTTCGGCCGGGTCATGAACAGTGTAGTAGACAGAGTTGTTGTACGAATGTTTGCAGAGACTTGTCCGTTCTGAAATATCGTACTAGGTTGTGCAAGGATAGACAAAAGGACACAGGCATAAGCTTTGTGATCGTTTGATAGTTGAGTATCTCTGAGTTCAGAGATAAAGAGGTTCAGTTATCGCTGAAGCTTTTTTTCCTGTTCCTTCGCGTATTGGTAGAGTTGTCTTTGCTTCACTGATATCCGCATCAGGTCACTAGTAGACTTCTCATTGTTCAGCAGCTTCGTCTTTGATTCAGCTATGAACATCTGTTGACGCGAAACTTGTCTTCAGGGATTACGTTGGTTGTTTATTTTAGGAACTATCAGTGATAACTGAACAGACTCAGTTCGATCACTGATAGTGAAACACTAATACATAGAAATGCTTATAAGAAAGACTATCAGCGATAACTGAACAGACTCAGTCTGATCGCTGATGGTGAAACACTAATACATACTAAAACGTAATTTTCACTAAGTATAGGAGAGGGTCGTTATCAAATCACTGAGAGAGTTTGGATCAACAATCTCCCCCTATTTGATAATGACAAAGTAACTGAAGAAAATTACTTTATGATTCAAAATGATGGAATAATCAGGACTCGTAACATACATGTCCCAATTACTATTTTGAGGGATCTTTTACAGCACTGATGAAGTTAAGTACTTTACTGAAATTTCATTAATTCAGGAATAGAATTACAAGGAATGAGAATTACAAGTAAATTACTAACTACTGTAAGTACAACTAATAGATTACAGAAGAGAAAACTAATCTATCAGCTATAAGAAGATTTATGAGGATTTATCATATACTCAGGTATTTCTTCTCCTTTCTGTCTTCGTTCCAAAGATTCTTGGCTGATGATTTCTTTGATTTTCTCAGCAGCAGGGAAGAAGTCACACCATAAGCATAGTAGATCCTTGAGATGATTCAGAGGACAGATAGGAATCTCTGAGACTCTTTGAAATCTGAGTTCCTCATCATCATCTCTGAAGAATATTCCATAAGGATGATCAATTACTTGACCAGCTTGGAAAGGACCACCAGGAGGCAGAGATAAATCTAGAACTGAAAGATCAGGAGGAGGACCAAACAGTGCATCTCTTGAAAATTTGATAGAAGTTTCATTCCTGATGATGGCGACGTCTTCAGAGGAGGAGGACCCGATTTTTCTTTTGAGTTTCTTGGGATTGGGAGGGATAGGAGATGGCAGGTTCAGTACAGAAGTGACTCTGTTGATGAGAGCTTTAAGAAGTCCTTCAACGTAGCCTCTGTATGTAGATTTTGATTTCTTCAGCGCATCCCAGAATTCTATCCACTCTGTAAACCCGAAACCTTCAAGTTTGGAAACGTACATAGCTTTCTGAGTTCCATCCTCTCTGGTAATCTCCATGGTCACTGAGAGTTGATCCTTCTTCTTGCGACCAGAGATAGTCACGGCTGATATTGGAAGAAGATCAGAGCGATAATCCATCTTCTGTTTGCACCATTCAATGGACTTATCGTTGATCTCTTGTTCTTTGGATCGTTCCTCTTCAATTTCTTTCAGTAGTGCAGCTTGAACTTCCACAGACTTTCTTTTCAGCTTCTTGTCCTTGACTTGAGAAGATTGAATCTTTAAAGCGAGTTGGGCATCTCGTCTGCATTCAGCGATCAGTTTCTCAGCTTTGGCAGATTCTTCTCGTTCAGCTTTAGTGAGGAAGTCGAGCTCTGAGAAGGATGTTTGAAGAGGGACTTTCAGCCGTTGACTTTCTAGTTGAGCGATCATTTCAGCTCTTTTCTTCATCACTTCCTCTGCCCCATGAGATGGTTTAGAGGGCCTTCCTGGATGGACCAGGGAATCTTCTTCTTCATCATCAATCTCAGCGATAGAGATTGGGATTATTTCTTCAGCGATTGCAGCTGGGATTATTTGTAGTTCTGAACCCTTAAGCAGGGGTGAGAACTGTCTGGATAGAAAAATGAAGGAAAGAAGGGATAAGTGTATATTTAGAAAAAGAAAGATAAAGGCTAGAAAGAGATAGGGGTTTGGAAAAAGTAGGAGTGTGGTACAATTGAAAGACATACCTGAGAAGGATGCTCCCCCTCAGATTGTGATCCAGTCCTCAAGCATTCTTCAGCGATTGGTTGCTTGTCTTTGCTCTGCGAAGGAGCGCTTGAAGATGTATCACCTCCCACCCCTGTTTTGACAACCTCTTGTGAAGTTGTCCCTGATGAAACGTTCGGCTTGGAGAACCACATAGATTGGTCTTCTTCATCGTCGTCGTCATCATCGGAGGGTTGATCCTTTTCTTGATCAACAAGATCTAGATCATCTTCCTCTTCATCGTCTTCTTCCTCATCATCTTCAAAGAGATGAGAATGAATAGATGAGGAGGGTTCTTTCGCCTTCTCCCCCTCAGATTGAGAGGGAGGTTTGATCCTTCTCTTTGAAGTCTTAGCTTCCCCAGCAGCAGCGATAGATGTTTCTTCAGCTTTCTCCCCCACTTTGTCATTATCAGCGGTAGGGGGTTGCTCAACTGCTGGAGTAGCTGTTGAAGCTTTTAGCACTTGAATGTCAGCTTCCAGACACGTGACCCGTTCTTCAACTGCAGGGATGTCGCATGTGGCATCATGGATGAATTCCACAGCGATGTTGAGATTTGTCCGATCATCTTCAGTGAAGGAGGGAGGCAGCGCTGGAGCTGTTTCAGATACCTTTTGGAGAAGTTGCTGTAGAAGCGACGTGCAGAGATCAACCTTAGAAGAGAGATCTCGAACTTCAGTGGTAAGAGACTCAAATCGTCCCTGAAAGAGTTGAGAGGACTCTTTGAGTTGGACGACTTGTTCTTCCACAGCTGAAAGTTTGGAGTTCTCAGCTTTGGATGAGCAGGTGGCTGTCAACCTTTTCAGCTCCTCACCAGCCTGATTAACGGCGCTGGTGGTGTTGTTGATGGTGTTGGTGAGAGCGTCCACCTTTTCTCCCAGATGGTTGACATGCGTGTCAACAGACGCCAAACTAGGACCTGAAAAGGATATCAGTTCAGATATGGGCTTATTTGGAGAGATGGGAGAAGAAGTGTTTAGGATAATAGGGTTACCTGAAGTATCAAACATTTTATAGAACTGCAAAGATTCCTCAAACGTTTGATGTTCAGGTCTTATAGGTAGAGAGGCGGTAGCGGGTTCAAAGACCAAAGAAGGAGAGGGAAGATTTATGGGGATAGAAGTAAGGTTGGGGTTAATCTCAGCGAATGAGATAGTAGGTGGGGTCACTGATGGTGTGACAGCGATTGAAATCGCTGACACGGCAGGTTGAGTGACTGCGGGAGTTGTGGAGGAAAGACCCACAAAAGCATCTAAGGCAGCTTGTTGAGAAGCTTCCTCAGGTATAGTACTAGAAGGTGTACTTTCCTTAGTCTTTTTGGCCTTCTTAGAAGAACCAAGTGGACCAGCTGATGGACGTTTGGAAGTAGTGGTAGCGACAGGGATAGCAGACGAAGGAACCGTCTGCGTGGTCGCTGAAAAAGAAGAAGAATGGAGAGAGAGACGAGAACGAAGGAGAGAGATACTTACCTCGTTGGCGAGTGGCTTAACCTCCAGTGATCGTTGACCTATCCTGGCAAAAGTGCCATCATCTTTGGTGGGATAGGTGTTGGGATAGAGGAACTTGATGTACGTACATATGAAACGTACGTACGAGATCTTGGGATCTCGTTCAGGCTTCTCTAATCTCGACCTCAGGTCTTCAAAGATGGCAGTGGCGTAGTCAAAGTTTTGACCAGCGATTACTGAGTAGGCCATTTGCAGTTGTATTTTGCTGGCTTGATCCAGCGAACCACTCTTCCCGCTCATGCACTGAATGATGTGCGAGAAGATGAAGTTCAGTTGTGAAGGCATCTGAGCTTTGAGAATCTTGGTGAGCTTTTTGTTGGGAATAGACGATCTTGGTTTGTTTTCCCAACAATAACCCATTGCATCCAGAAAGGAGATCAGCTCAGCATCAGTGGGGAGTGCGTCGAACCCACTCTTTGGTTTGTCAGGAAATCTCAAGGATTTCCTGAGGCTAAGAGCGGTCATGCTCCCTGGACCCAAATCCGTGCTGAAGGAGATAGCAGGGACTCGCTCACCCTTTTTGTTGGTGAGTTCAGTGGCATCAGCAGTGAACCAGAACTGCTGGAGTAGAGTCTTTGAAGGCTTAGGATCCACAGTGATCGCGTAAGCTATGCATGATTGTTTAAGAAAGTCAGCAGCTTCCACCAGATGTGGGTATTTGTCAGCTTTGAAGTCGAGTCTTCCCAAGTGATTACATTTAGTAATCTCAACTTCAGTGATAGCGAATCGCACATTCTTGGAAGCAACGATTGAAGATTGTGCCATTTCTGTTATGGAAAGAATCATAATAGAAGAAATGATTATGGTTTAAAAATAATATGATTACCAGTTTCTCTAAATGAGGGGAAACTGGAAGAATATCAAGTTATTTTTAGGAAGAGAAAAAAATAGTGTTCTGGGTAGAAAGAATGAAGAACACTTTAAAAACCAAAAGGTTTTTATTTAAAAAAAACATAAAATCAGAAAGAATGATTTTTAGTTTTTAAGCAAAATAAATTATAAAATCCATGATGAACAAGAACGAGTAGGATTTTAAAAAATAGAAAGCAGATAAACAATGCACATAAACATGAAATAAACCTGTTTATTTCGAAGACGAAGATTGGCAGATTCAAAATTCTGGTTTTACTTGCTTGAGTGTTCTTGAGAGAGAGTTTCTTGCTTAGAAAGTTTTGAAAGCGTAAACCGTATAAAGGAGAGAAGAATTCCTTTTATACAAAGAGATAGAGGAGAGAGAAGGAATGAAGCGGGAAAAAATCATCATGACATTGACACGTTCCACAAAGTTGATTGGATAGAAGAGCAATGGACGAACGTGTCAGAAAAGGCGTGTCGTGGATTATCCGCTCAAATGACGTCATGGGAAAGAGACGTTTCATTTTTCCGTTTTGAAATTATCACTGAAGAAAAATCAGCGATAGAATTTTCTCTTTTTGAAAGTATCCCTGATGAAAAGATAGGGATATATTTTCTTTTAAAAGGATCACTGAATATAAATATCAGTGATAAATTTAATTTCAAAAAGCTTTTAATCATTTGAATAAAAATTCAGTGATTAAGTTTTATATAGCTGAATGAAGATTCAGTTGTAGGGATTGAGAAATCATACCTGAGAGTCAGAATACTTATCAGAGAATGATGAAAAGAAACTTTTGATTGCTGACACAATGCATGAATGCTGAAGAATTATTCTTCAAGATTCAGCATTCCAAGCTCACTGATGAGAAAGTTGAACCTTGTCTCATCAAGAGGTTTGGTGAATATATCAGCAAGTTGAAAGTCAGTAGGGATAAAGTGAAGTTCAATATCACCATTCATCACATGATCTCTGATAAAGTGATATCTGATCTCTATGTGTTTTGTCTTTGAATGTAGCACTGGATTATTTGCTATAGCGATAGCACTAGTGCTGTCGCAATAGATAGGAATTTTTGACAGCTGAAGGTCATAATCTAATAGTTGATTTTTCATCCATAAGATTTGAGAACAACAGCTTCCAGCGGCTACGTATTCAGCTTCAGCTGTGGAAGTGGACACAGAATTTTGCTTTTTGCTTGTCCAACTTACCAGCTTTCCTCCCAAGAGTTGACATCCACCAGTGGTACTCTTTCTGTCAAGTTTACATCCTGCAAAATCACTATCAGAGTAACCAGTTAGATCGAACCCTGAGTCTTTGGGATACCAAAGACCTAGGTTAAAAGTTCCTTTCAGATATCTGAAAATTCGCTTTACAGCGATCAGATGGGATTCCTTGGGTTCAGATTGATAGCATGCACATAAACATGTAGAGTACATGATGTCAGGTCGGCTTGCTGTGAGATACAACAGAGAGCCTATCATTCCTCTATAGGCAGTGACATTAACAGGTTTTCCAGAAGGATCTTTGTTAAGTGTCAGGGGTGGTGCCATAGGAGTTTTCATCGCTGAAGCTTGAGTAAGATCAAACTTCTTCAGCATATCTTTAACATACTTCCCTTGGTTGATAAACGTACCTTTGTCAGATTGTTTAATCTGAAGACCAAGAAAATATGTCAGCTCACCCATCATACTCATTTTATATTCTTTCTTCATTCTTTCAGCGAAGCGAGTACACAGAGATGGGTTAGTAGAACCAAATATTATGTCATCGACATATATTTGTACAAGAATTATATGACCTTTTATCTTTCTGAAAAATAACGTATTATCAATCTTGCCACGTTCAAAATTTTCAGAGATAAGAAAAGATGAGAGAGTGTCATACCAAGCACGAGGGGCTTGTTTTAGACCATAGAGAGCCTTATCCAATTTATAAACATAATTTGGATGCTTAGGGTCATAGAACCCTGGTGGTTGTTCTACATAGACTTCTTCATTCAGCTTTCCATTTAGAAACGCTGATTTTACGTCCATTTGATAGACGATGAAGTCTTTATAGACTGCATAAGCTAAGAATAGTCGAATTGCTTCGAGCCTGTCCACAGGGGCAAAGGTTTCATCATAGTCTATGCCTTCCTCTTGTCTGTATCCCTGAGCAACAAGTCGAGCCTTGTTGCGGGTTACAGTTCCATGTTCATCTAACTTGTTTCTAAACACCCATTTGGTGCCTATTACAGTTTTATCAGATGGTCTAGGAATGAGATTCCAAACTTTGTTTCGAGAGAACTCAGTCAGCTCTTCTTGCATAGCACTGACCCAGTTTGGATCTCTGAGGGCATCATCAGTCTTCTTTGGTTCTATTAAAGAGAGAAAGTTTACAAAGAGACAAATATTACCTGAGCTTCGTCGTGTCTGAATACCTACATCTAGATCACCAAGAATTTGATCTATTGGGTGATCTTTGGTCCATCGCTGAGCAGGAGCATTATTGCTTAACTCAGAGGTGGGATCAACAATTTGAATGTTTATCGATGATGACGATTGAGGTTCATCAGCGATCAACTGTTGAGTAGATTCACTGGAGAGGTTTTCAGACGAAGGCAGATTTGATGGTAGGAGTGTGTTTAAAGGTTCAGCTGAAACCCATGAGTTGGATTCAGCGGTAGGATGTATAATGTTTGGATCATCATCAGCGACTGGAGGATCTGAATGCTGATGGTTAGAAAAGAAAGGTTCAGTTTCTCTGTAGTGAGAAAGCATCCAAGCATTTAACTCTTCATTGTCAGCGATTGGTTTTGAGTTCGCTGAGCGAGTTTCATCAAAAGTGACGTGAATTGTTTCTTCTACGGTTTGTCTTCTCTTGTTGAAGACTCTGTAGGCTTTGGAGATGGAGGAATATCCTAGAAATATTCCATCATCAGCTTTTGGGTCGAACTTTCCAAGTTGATCTCTGTTGTTTAAGATAAAACACTGACAACCAAAGATATGAAGAAAACTGATAGAAGGCTTCCTTCCAACAAAAAGTTCATAAGCTGTCTTCCCAAATCGCTTTATTATCAGCGATCTGTTTTGAGTAAAACATGCAGTGTTTACAGCTTCAGCCCAAAATTGAGTAGGGAGATGAGAATCGCTGAGCATTGATCTAGCAGCTTCTATGATCGTTCTGTTTCTTCTTTCAGCGACTCCGTTTTGCTGAGGTGTTCTTACTGACGAGAAGTTGTGAGAGATTCCCTTGTTCTCAAAGAAATTGTTCAGAGAACTATTTTTGAATTCAGTTCCATGATCACTTCTTATTGAACGAACAATAAGATTGTTCAGCACTTCCATCTTTTTTACAAAAGATATCAGTTCTTCTGGAGTATCACTCTTACAGCGAAGAAAGATAACCCAGGTGTAGCGAGAAAATTCATCTACAATGACAAGTGTATATTTCTTTCCAGCTATTGATTGGATGTTGACAGGGCCAAATAGATCCATATGCAAGAGCTGAAGAGGACATGTCACTGAGGAAACTTGTTTTGACTTGAAACTTGCTTTTGTTTGTTTTCCTTTTTCACATGCTGAGCAGAGAGATTCTTTAGCATATGAGTGCTGAGGAAGGCCAGAAACCAGTTCCTTTGATGAGAGAGAATTCAGGGTTTTGAAGTTTAGATGAGAGAGCCTTTTATGCCATAGCCAGTTGACATCAGAAGAGGCTTTAGATAGAAAACATAAGTTTTCAGTGACAGTAGAGTCCATATCTATTACATAGACATTTTCTCTACGATGACCACTGAGAACAAGTTTTCCTTTCTCATTTAACACTGAACATGCTTTCTTAGTAAAGCGTACTTCATAGTCTTTATCACATAGCTGACTGATGCTTAGAAGATTATGCTTCAGTCCATCTACGTAAGCGGCTCTTCGAAAGGTAGTTGTCCCATTGCTGAGGACACCAAACCCTCGGGTAAATCCTTTACCATTTCCACCAAAGGTCACAGAGGGACCTTTTTCTTCCTTGTATTCAGTGAGCAGGTTTTTTTGTCCAGTCATATGACGAGAACATCCACTATCAAGATACCAGATGCCCTTTGATCCCTGCACACATAAGGAAGATTAAGCGTTGTTTGGTACCCACTTTTCAATGGGTCCTTCAGAGTTAGTGGATAATGTAAGTTCAGTAGTATTCTCAGCTGACGAAGATTCAGCTTCAGTGATAGTCTTCACTTTGGTTAATTTCTTAACCTTAGTGGTATTTTTCACCTTGGTGACCTTCTCAGCTTTAGAAGCATTTTTCTTCACTTTAGCTATTTTATCAGCTTTAGTGGCGGTTGGACATTTACTTGCAATATGATCAGTAAAACCACAGTGATAACACTTTCTGTATTTAGAAATGGTTTTAGGACTAGGAGTAGAAGGTTTTGCAAGTTTAAGATGAGCAGGGCCAGGTCCAAGAAGACTTTTCTCTTGAGATCTGGGAGGAATTTTCATTCCTTCAGATCTCGAAGGTTTAAGGTCAATCTTCAGCTTTGGAGGACAGAGATCAAAGATTTCTATCACAGAGCTAGAGGATTGCTTAGCTGAAGGTTTAGAAAGAACTTTCAGCTTTGCTTTCCTGGTTGCCTTCTGAGGAAGGAGAATGGACTTTCCTTTATCCGTAGACTTAGTGTCTTTGGATTTCTCCTCAGGGATGGGATTTGAAGAAGAACAGGGATAGAGTTGATTGTAAGAAGTGTCAAAGAAGGAGGTGACAAAGGTTCCAAACTTAAGCGAGGAACTCTCTTTCTTAGGTTCATCCTGAGGTGTCCAAAAACCAAGACCAGTTTTATCACTTTCAGGGGTTTGAGCATTTATTATCTCAGAGATTTTTGTTGATGATTTGCACCATTTTTCAACATGAGCCTTTTCTGTTTTTAAAGCAGCGATGGCTTGTTCGCGTTCAATACTGATGATTTCATTTATAATGACTTGATCTTTCAACTTTTCTTCTAAAAGATTTAGTTCTTTGATCTTTTCATGACATTTCTCCAGCTCTTGAGTTAAATGAACATTTTTGTTCTCAGCTTGAGTTTTGTCGTTTAGGGCATTATAAAGGTCAATCGTCAGTACATCAACAGCGCGACTTCTCTCAGCTTCAGGTAGAGAGGGATTTGTAGAGATAGATACCTGAGATGATATGTAGCTAATAGAAGATTCAGATGGTTCTTCCACTTCTTCTTTAATCTCAGCCATGAGGCAAAGATTAGCGACTTCTTCTTCATCAGAAGATGATTCTTCTGATTCAGCCCAGTCGTTTTCTTCAGCGATGAGACCTTTACCTTTTCGCTGATGACTTTTCAGCTTTTGATATTTGTTCTTCAGCTTAAGGTATTTGTCATCACTGGATCTTCTTGAGGTAGAAGGTTTGAAGACCTTTTTCGACCTGCACTCACTAGCAAAATGTCCAATCTTTTCGCAGTTATAGCAAGTGGCAGTAGCCTTATCAACCGGAGTTGATTTTGGCTTTTCAAAAATAGAGAGAGGTTTACTTCTTCGGAAGTTACTCTTTCTTGCAAATCTCTTAAAAGAGTTTGTTAAGAGAGCTAAGGACTCATCAAACTCTGAAAGATCAGGGTCTGATAGATCCTCAGATTCAGAATCTAACTCAGTGATAGTGAGAGTAGATCGCTGAGATGGAATTATCTCTAAAGAGACTAAAGCAACAGGAGTGCTTTTAGAGTCTTTAGAATCTTTTACAAGATTCTTCTTCAGAAGATTTGATTGCTCATAGTTGAGCAATATTCCATACGGAGTGCTTAAGGAGAGAGTATGTAAGTCTTTTGTCAGCTTAAGACATATTGAATAACTGGCCCAGCTTTCAGGAAGACATTCCAAGAATTTCGTTAGGACCTCAGAATTAGAATAGGTCCTACCAACAGTTCTTAGATCAATTATTAGGCAGTTAAATCGCTGATGAACATCAGAAAGAGATTCATTCTTACCAGCGATGAAACTTTCATACTGTCTTACCAAGTTAATCTTTCGAGTCTCTTGGATTTCAGTGGTGCCCTCATATTGAACACATATGGTTTCCCACATTTCTTTAGAAGTTTTCAGATGCATGATGGAATGGAAAACTTCATCAGGCAGAGCCATTGAAATAATGGTCTTTGCTCTTGCATCTATGCCTACCTTCTTTTTATCTTCATCACTCCACTGTCTTATTTCCTTAACGACATATCGTTCAGGGACAGCTTCAGTGGTGGCAGTAGCGGGAACCGCAGCTATAATTCTAACAGGTTCATAGGGTCCATTTTCTATATATTCAGGTATAGTAGGATCCGCACCTTCAAGAAATAGCATCATTCGATTTTTCCATAGAGAAAAGTTATCTCTGCTAAATCGAGGAGGTTTAGAAAGTGAACCATTATCATAGTAGTTTGTGTTTGTGTTTAATGCCATTTTAGAATAGCAAGGAAGAGTATACAGCAAGATCTTGTTTATTAGATTTAAACAAACTGCTCTGATACCACTTGTTGGTCCCGAAGGTGCTAAACAAGTTTGTAGAAGGGGGGGGGGGTTGAATACAAACACAGAATTTAAAGTTTAATAAATTGTTTATTGAAGAATCAAAATACAATTTACAAGTTTGTTGCGGAATAAGATTAAGACAGACTCAATCTAAACAAACTAAAGAAACACTAAGATAATTGCACAAGAAGTTCAGAGAATGGGGATTAGAGATATAGAAAACAAGGGTTTCTATCTTGAGTTCAAGGATGAAGCACACCTTTAGATGAAGGGGTGAACTTCCTATTTATACCCTATGCATTAAATGCATGGCAGGATACTTTACACGTGGCGTTCACAGATTGGCTTTGAAAGACTGACTTTTGGGAGACATGCTTTCGGCCGGGTCATGAACAGTGTAGTAGACAGAGTTGTTGTACGAATGTTTGCAGAGACTTGTCCGTTCTGAAATATCGTACTAGGTTGTGCAAGGATAGACAAAAGGACACAGGCATAAGCTTTGTGATCGTTTGATAGCTGAGTATCTCTGAGTTCAGAGATAAAGAGGTTCAGTTATCGCTGAAGCTTTTTTTCCTGTTCCTTCGCGTATTGGTAGAGTTGTCTTTGCTTCACTGATATCCGCATCAGGTCACTAGTAGACTTCTCATTGTTCAGCAGCTTCGTCTTTGATTCAGCTATGAACATCTGTTGACGCGAAACTTGTCTTCAGGGATTACGTTGGTTGTTTACTTTAGGATCTATCAGTGATAACTGAACAGACTCAGTTCGATCACTGATAGTGAAACACTAATACATAGAAATGCTTATAAGAAAGACTATCAGCGATAACTGAACAGACTCAGTCTGATCGCTGATGGTGAAACACTAATACATACTAAAACGTAATTTTCACTAAGTATAGGAGAGGGTCGTTATCAAATCACTGAGAGAGTTTGGATCAACAGTAATTGGTACGTGTATGTTATGAGTCCTGATTATCCTTTATTTTGACATTAAAGTAACTTTCTTCATAGTTACTTTGTCATCATCAAATAGGGGGAGATTGTTGATCCATACTCTCAGTGATTTGATAATGATCATTTTCTATACTTAGTGCAAATTACGTTTAACATTATGTATAAGTGTCTCATCATCAGCGATTATACTGAGTCTGTTCAGTTATCACTGATGATCTTTCTTGTAAATATTCATATGTATAAGTGTTTCACTATCAACGATTATACTGAGTATGTTCAGTATCGCTGATGATTTCTCATCTAAACAGTTAGACGTAATCCCTGATGACAAGTTTCGTGACAAAAGATGTTCACTGCTGAATCGAAGACAAGTCTACTCATGACCTGATGCAGATATCATCAAAGCCAAGACAAGTCTACACACGCGAAGAAACCTGAGGAAAAGTTTCAGCAATAGCTGAACTTCTTTATATCTTTGAAGGAAGAGATATTCAGCGATTGACGATCACTTAGCTTATGCCTCAAGTCTCTTTTGTCTTACCCTTGCACACATCATACGATTGTCAGAAACAAACATACCTCTGCAACAATTCGTACAATAACTCTGATAACTACACTTTTCATCATACGACCGAAAGCATGTCTCCAAAAGTCAGACCCATGCAGCCAATCAATGAAGGACACGTGTAAAGTGCTCTGCCATGCATTTAATGCATCAAGTATAAATAGAAAGATTTCAACTCCATCTGAGAGTTGCCCTAAGCCATATTCTTTCTAAAAATATAGAAACCCTTGCTTTCTATACTCTCCTAATCCCCCATTCTCTAATTCTAGTGCGACCCTTCTTAGTGATTCTTAAGTTTGTTTAGATTAGGTTTTATTTAATCTTATTCCGCAACGAACTTGTAAATTGTAATTTGATTTATCAATAAACAATTATTAAACATTAAAATTCAGTGTTTGTATTCAACCCCCCCTTCTACAAACTTGTTAAGTACCTTCGGGACCAACATTCTCTCAAAAAGGCATATTAGGAAAGTAGTGGAGAGGTGTGTAAAAGGTACATAATCGTAAAAAAGGATCTCCTATATTTATTCTGAGTCTTGTGAATGTCAAAGCATTATCCAATAGATGAGCTCTATGTGTAAAGTGCTATAGCTGCTTCTTGGGTAAGCTGTTAGGCTATGAGAGGATGATCACACTTAGGCATTTGAACAATGGGCTGAGTCTAGAGTTTGGTTCAAAAGTAGCAGCTCGAGGGCTCTATTCGCCAGGTCATCTTCTGGTTAAGCATGCTCTGTATTGGCTTGATATTGGTCTAGTCTCTAGATCAACATTGCTTTCTTTACAGAGGCATCTCTCCTCTAGACTTAGAATCTTTTCAATACTTTTTACAATATAGAGTTTCGGACCAACAATCTCCCTGTAAGTATGGAAAAGACAAAATTCAAATTACAATTTAGTGTAGAAATCAAGAGGAGTAGAGTCATCCTCTGTTAAATTACTTATATTGAAAAGACATTACAGTACAGAGAAAAGTTGGAAATACTACTGGTAGCTATTTATCATGTACTCTCAGCATGGATACGGAGTTTCCCAACTTGGGCACAATTATATACCAACACTGGGATTCGCTACAAGTAATACAATGGTACAAGTAACGAGTATCGTTCTCACAAGGACTGAACTACTAAAAAATACAGACTTTCATGAACTTTTTGAACAAGTTTGGTGTGTGGGAAAAATATTTGTAATGTTGATGGATTAAATCTAAAAATACTTAGATCCCAGATTCTAGCATATAATTCACAATGAGGTTGACAAGAACAAATTTATTTATTAAATTGTATGGTTACAACAAAGTCACAGATCTAACTTGTAGTCTTATATCTCACATGTACAAACCTCTCACATATGAGTTCTCAGATTTCTCTCTAAAATGAATGTATGCGTGTGAATGTTACTTACAAAGACAACAACTAAAACTATTTATACTAAGTCAACTTATGTTGACTTTACAACTAAACCCTCAAACTATTTAACATTTACAAACTAAACCCTCAATTTAATCTTGAATACAATTCTGGTCTAACATTCTCCCCCTTTGGATTCAAGATTAAAAAAAAATTGACATTAATCTCCAGGTCTTCGATTCTTTTGAATCCTTATCAGCTTTAAACTTCTTGAAAACTTTAACATCTTCAAATCTTTGGCACTTTGTAAGATCTTTGATAGTTCGTTAAACTTGTCTTCCCCTTTAGATTTAGCTTTTAAGAACTTTGAATAATCAACCTTTTCTTCAACCTTTGACTTTCTTTCACTTTGATCTCTGACATTGAATCTCCTCCTTTCATTACATGTTCTGAAAACTTCTCTTCTTGATACAAGATTTGATCATCTGAATTTTGTCTTATCTCTGCCAACAACTTTAATTCAACAATCTGAACTCTTATCTCTGAATTATCTCCCCTTTCTGTTCAAAACTTTTCTTCTGAACTTGAACTTTGGTATATCTCCTCCTTTTTAATGATTTGTAAGAATCAAAATCATTAAAACTTTGTTCAAGTTTAGATCTGTCTTTGAATGATCTCCCCCATATAATCAATAAGCGCAGTCTTCATGATCTTTCATCTCCCACTTATGATAATATGAGAACATTCTCCCCCTTTGACAAAATGTTAGCAATATCCCGCTTTGTGAAGAAATACATGATATGAGAGAATCTGTTGTCTGATCTGAATGAGCCGTAAATTCATGAATGTATTCATCTGAATCTTTTCAAATTAAGACAAATTAAGAGTGGTAACCCTGAATCAACAAATGAAACAGTTAGGAATGCCTGTCAGTAGCACAAAGCCACTGTGTAGAACGAATGTACAATTAAAGGAGCTGGTTTGATGTTGACTCCCCAGGACTTCCATCCAATCATCGAAAAACACAAGGTATTTTCTATGAATGTTCTGACAGAAAAACCCATTTTCTGTGTGCTCGTGCTTGTGTATGAAAGAATTATCACAATGATTGTGTTTCACAAGGCTCAAAGTATGTAAACTGAGACAACAATGATTATACATAGACTCAAATGTGCATGAGAAAGGGTCGAAGGTGGGGCAACTTTCCTTCTTTTTCAATATCAGTATCTTCCAAGTGAAGAACCAATAGCGTATGTGATGCTTCCCCAGAAAATGTGAAACATTCTCTTTTTGAGAAAAGAATGAGTAGCTGGTGGGGTTGTATACAAGAGATGGCATGGGCTAGTTGCCTTTTTCAATGTCATTCACGAAGAAATGTGAAACAACAGTTTATACAGTTGCCTGGCTCAGAAAGAAGTTTGGTGCAGAGTCTGATATTCTTTTACTTTGATCTCTCACCCTCTTTCTTTTAAACAATAAAGCTCACTTCTAACCAATCTCTCTTTTACATTTTACCTCAGCTCACACCAACACTCAAATCTTTTGACCCCTCTCCCCTCAATCACTCAGGGAATACTTCCTGGGTAGGAAACACTGGTTAGTGTGAATCCATGGAAGTTTTGTTCAGCTCAAACATTGAATCCCATGTATATACCTAAAAGAACATGTTGTACAATGATTATTTTGACAATTTAAGCACAAAGTAATCATTTGTCAGTGAAAATATGCTCATAAGAATAAGAATGAAATTTGAGCATTGTAAAGAATTTAAAATTTCTCAAAACTTTATATGAATGAATAATCATGAAAGAATAGAAATGTTTTGAGAGTCTAACAATGGTTAAGATCAGAACAAATTATCATGAAGAATAAAACTTTGAGAAATCAAAGACGTAAGATGTTTATATGAACAATATAAAAACATATTTTTCAATAAAAGCACATGTAATGATGAAATGATGTTTGATTCAAACAATAGTGAATACTAACAGGAGTATTACCATAGAAATATTTTGCATTTGATACATGGTAATAACAAAGTCAAGAAATGAATGTACTGAACCGTTATGTGTATGAATACTTGACAAAGTATATGAAAAGAAAATACATAAGTATTTTTCTTTAAGAACACACGGTCATATAAGCGTTTAAGTATCCAAAAAGCATTTAAAAAAAACACACTTCTCAATTCATGAAAACACGTTAAGAATGTGAAGTGGTTTGAAAATTTAAAACCATTTTTCACAAGTGAAAGTTGTTCATCTTCCAACAAGTGATAGAGTGTAAGGATTAGAAAGATAGGTGAAAATCGCACTAAATGCAGAGACGAAATCGGGCCTTGACTTTGATTTCTGATAAAAAATAAAAGGGGTCGAGTTATGGCATTTAATACTCTGAAAAACCCCGACTGCAACAATGCCAGGAGATAGTGACATATGTCACAATCACGGGTATTGTTGCCCGAAATGTACTGAGAGGGGCCCCCGGGTGCGACGGTGCCCCACGAGAGGGCCCTATGGCACATTCGCGGGCACAGTCGCAGGTGTTCTACCGAGAGCCCTATCCCTCTTGCGACATTGCCACCGGCGATAGTGACATCTGTCATAGTCGCCGGGAACAGTCACCCCGTTCTTGCCAAGATCCAAACTTCGACCTTTTTCACCCGATAGGATTTCTCGATGCGCACAATGATTACTTCCAAAAGTTCAAATTACAAATTATGGAAAATATAATGAATTTTGACACGGTTGAGAATAACTTACAGAATTTTACAGGTGTTACAGGTTGCATATGAATAGTGCTTCAAGCTGCTGGTAAGCATGGAACAAACAATAAAGTAATTCGTATTGTACCTTCTGTCAAAATGAAGCATGGGAGTATACTTTTGCAAGATAGGATAAGACAAAACAACTTGATACACAAGATATTGATCCAACAAGGAAGTAGTGGCTGAGGGTTGCTTCAAGTATTGTTGATAACTTGGATTAAGTTCACATTTCTTTTAGATAGTTTTGTATCACTGAATACCGCTTCAGATCAAGACTAGTCTATCTATATCTTCAGCTACTTCTTTGACATCTTTGAAGTTCCTTTAATGTGAATGGTTTGTCTTTAGAGAAAAGGAATAAGTCCTAAAGAGTTTAAGTACTAAAATATCTCAGCGATCAATGAACAGACTCAGTTGTTGAATTTTTGCAATAATAAAACTTATATAAGATCATTGAATAGACTCAATGAAAGTGTCATAATCAAATCACTAGGGAGGTATGGATCAACAATCTCGCCTTATTTGATGATGACAAAGCAACATAAGTCTAAACAGAAAGGAAATAAAACTCATAAAATTCGTTGTTCCATTTACAGTTTTGAAGGATCTTTTTAGCACTATGATGGAGTAAAGTACTTCATATGAAATTTCATTAATTGTAAGAAGATTACAAGTATTGAAACTGAAATACAATCACTGAAAAGGATAAAAGAAAATCACACTTAGGAAAGATCATCAAAAGTGACATAATCAGGGATAATTGTGCTTGCTCTCTCTCTTTTTGTCTTTTTAGGTCCATTATGATCTTTCTCTTGAGGGCAAATCCATGGTGAGTACTAGTGTTACAATGTCTAAGGATAAAGAAAATATGATCTAAAGGGGCAATCGGTATCTCTAAGGATCTTTGAAATCTCATATTACCTTCAAGATCAAAGAAGAAGATACCATGGACAAGTTTGAAAAGAATTTGTCCTGGTATCTGAGGGATTTCAGGTGGAAAAGAGAGATCCAGCATAGATAGGTCAGGCATTGATGCTTTCGAGAGAACTTGGTCTGATGCTCATTTCGGGGAGAGGGACTGTCTTTAGCGGTAGATCTTTGGTGAGTCTTCAATGGATCTGAAGGAACATTGAAAATGCACTTCATTTTGTCAAGACGTCAGTTTAGTTCTTTCTCAATTAATCCCTTGTATTTCGATTTGGACTTCTGCATGCCATTTCGAATTTCTATCAATTCAGAATATCCATATTTATGAATATAGGAGGGATAATCGGTGATGCATGTATTGTTGTCTCTAAAGATGGTCAGTGATGTCTTTTCGTTTTGCCAGTGAAGGTAACATCAGTCATCTTAGCCTTGGACAAGCATTGATCAACTTTCAGTATGCACCATTTGATCTCCTTAGTTTTTTGAATTTCTTCTTCGACCTTGTCCTTTTCATCTTATCTTAAAAGGACGGCTTGTACAGCGATTGGATTCTTTCTTTTGAACTTGCCAGCCAAATGAGTATCGATGGCAAGTGCTTTGGCCAGCTATAAGATTTCTTTTAGTAGTCGTTTTTTCTTCTCTAGTTCTTCGTCATCCCTAAGAGCTTCCTCTTGTTCAACCTCATCTAAAAAGTTGAATTCATGTATAGAGGTACGAAAAGTGGTAGACTCTTCACGTTCAGTAGTTGGTTCCTTATCATGAGAGCTTGTGGTTGATCTTCTAGGAGGCAGACTATCCTTGTCTTCTTTATCAGCGTCTAAGTCTTTAGTGTAAAACCAAGGAAGAGTTTCGATAGCTATTAGAGGAAGAGATTAGGGTTATAGCATAACAGGTTTTAGGACTGAATTCTATACATATATACTAAGATAAACGCATCACACTTAGTTAAATTTCCCTTTTGTTTATACATTCGTCATTTCAATCTACCCTCAACCTATTTATTTGGTCCCTCATCCATCCTAATAAATAACTTGATCCATCATTTTTCAAATTTCCATGTAGACCTTAAGTTTGAAAAGTTTTCAAATCCCTTAATAAGTTGGCTCTGATACCAAGCATGTAACACTCCATATTTCCGTTTCTAAACCGAGACCAACGAAGGGTGTTACATGGCCATCTACTTATAAATGAAAGAAACATATTAGAAAAATGCATAAGCAATTAAATTTCAAATAAACATAGTTTATTTTAAGCAAAAGATTCCACAATGGATCACAGTTACAAAGTACACATCTATATTCTAATAACACATTATAAGTTAAGTTATAAAACCAAATTATACAAACCAAAACAACACCTGATTAGACCACGAAATGAATCTTTCGATAATCCCTTCAAGACTTCCTTTTCACCTCTCAAGTAATCTGGTCCACAACTGAGATACATATTTATAACTTTAAGCCATTAACTGGCTTCAGATTACAAGTCACATTTTAATGCATAAAATATTCAAAAAAATCTATTCACGTTCTCAAATAAGCTATTGTATCATGCATATGCATGTAAAACATTTAAACATTTAAGATTTCCACATTTTGATTTCTTCCAGTGGTGTTGCCCATTTTTGGCTTTTATTCGGAATCCCTTGTCAAGGGTCCGGGACCATTTTCCACGACCCCCTACCGCGATTATAATGTCTCGGTGATTTTCATTTCTACCATTGACTAAATTTATTCCTCCATTATGCATTTTGAAGATACATATTACATGTTATACATAGCTATACTATTAAAGGCTATCCATATTGTCTATAATAACCAAATATGAATATAACTTCATGAAAACTTATATACAAATATGTATCTTAGGTTTGGGAATCAAACCAAAAGAAAAGATAAGTAATCACCTTAGTTTTTGGCTATTTGGAGCTTTTTTGCAGTCCTCTACCCTTGCTTAATAATTTTCTCTTTCCCTCCCTCACAAAATATGGAATTGTATGTGTGTGTGTGTGTGTGTGTTTTCTTCTGGAAGTTGCAATAAATATGACAAAAAAACAAGAAGATGCTACCTATTTATACCAAAGCTTGAGGAGCTTAGAACTAGGTTAGTCACTAGTCACTACTTGATATGTCCTCCACCCATGCACCACATACCACTATAGAACACCTCATCACCAGCTTCCAGCCCCTTTTTGACCCATATTTACTAGCATATATTCACACAATCATTTAGAACACAATCTTTATTAGATCAATTACATGAATTACACTTAATCACAGATCTAACTTCTAGTCACAAATCTCACGTGTGTGTGTGTGTATTCACTGTGTGTGCTGATCTTACCAACTCTTTGAAACTAAATTTGAGTATCTCCTTCGTATCTACTTACAAATTACAAAGAAACAATCCTATTTATACTAAGTCAACTTGAGTTGACTTTACAACCAAACACTTGAACTATACAACATTTACACAACAAACCCTCACTTTTAATCTTAAATACAATATTAGTCTAACAATCTCCCCCTTTGGATTCAAGATTAAAATTTTTTTGACAATAATCTTCAGGTCTTCTTATCATCAGAATAATCTTCAATTTTGAATCTTTTTAGCTTTGACACCTTGAAAACTTAGACATCTTCAGCAAGCTTTATTCTCCCCTTTTGTTTACAACAATACCATTCTCTTTAGCACAACAAACTTTGCTATAATCTTCTCAATCATTTAAGTCTTCAAACTTTGACTGACTTCAAAACTTTTAAACTTTGTCTTCACCTTTCATTACATCTTCTGAAACTGACTTTGAAAATCATCTTTCCCCCTTTCTTGATACAAACTTTAATCATCTGAATTTGAACTCTGATTTATATCCCCCTTTTTAATGATTTGTGAGAATCAAAATCATTAAAACTCTTCAAGTATAGATCCGTCTTTGGAACATCTCCCCCAAATGAGCAATTTAGCATAGGCTTCATGATCTCCCCCTTTGATAAAATGTGAACAATCTCCCCTTGTGTAGAGAAATGAACAATCTCCCCCAGATAAAAAAAAATTATCAATCTCCACCAATGAATGATATGAGATAATCGTTCATCTGATCTGAATGAGCCATCAATTCATAAATCAACATATGAAACATATGAAACAAATTCAAACAAATTAGGAGTTGTAACCCTGAATCAACATATGAAACAGTTAAGAATGCCTGTTAGTAGCACAAAGCCACTATGTACAACGAATGTACAATGTAAGGAGCTTGAAATGATGTTCACTCCCCAGGCCTTCCATTCAATCATTGAAAAACACAAGGTATTTTCTGTGTGCTCGTGCTTGTGTTATGAAGGAATTTAGCACAATGATTGTGTTTCATAAGGCTCAAAGTATGTAAACCATTGTGACAACAATGGTATACACAGACTCAATGTGTATGATAAAGGGTCAAGGGTGTGGAAACTTTTTTTCTTGTTCAATATCAATATCTTCCCAATGTAGAACCAATAGATTATGTGTTGCTTCCCTAGAAAATGTGAAACATTCTCTTTTTAAGAAAAGAATGAGTAGCTGGTGGGGTTGTATGCAAGAGATGACATGGGCTAGGTTCCTTTTTCAATGTCATTCACGAAGAAATGTGAAACAACATTTTATGCGGCTGCCCGGCTCAGAAAGAAGTTTGGTGCAGAGTCTGATATTCTTTTACTCTGTTCTCACACCCTCTTTCTTTTAATCGTTTAATCTCACTTCTAACCAATCTCTCATTTCCATTTTACCTCTTCACACATCAACACTCAATCTTTTAACCCCTCTCCCCTCAATCACTCTTGGGAATACTTCGTAGATAGGAAACACCAGTTATCGTGAATCCATAGAAGTTCTTTTAAGCTCTCACACTGAATCCCATGTATTTTCCTAAAAGCATGTATTTCTTCAATGATTTTCTTGACATTAAAGCACAAGAAATCATTTGTCAATATATGTATGCTCATAAAGATAAGAATGAAATTTGAGCATTTTAAGCATTTAAGAGTTCTCAAAACTTTGTATGAATGAATATCATGAAATGAATAGAAATGTTTTGAGATTCTGACAATGAGTAAAATAAGATCAAAATTCATGAAGAATAATATTTTGAGAAATCAAAGACGTAAAATGTTTATACGAACAAAATATAAACATATTAAAAATAAAAGCACATATAATGATGAAATGGCGTCTGATTCAAACAACATAGAATACAAACGGAGTATTACCATAGAAAGGTTAAACTTTTGATACATGGTAATAACAAAGTCAAGAAATGTATTGAACCGATGTGTGTATGAATACTTGACAGTATATAGACATGACAATTACACAAGTATTTGTCATTAGAATCACACGGTCAAATAATCATCAAAGTATCCAAAATCATTTAAAATCGCACTTCTTAATTCATGAAAATCTTTTAAGAATTGGAAGTGGTTTGAATATTTAAAAACCATTTTTCACAAGTGAAAGTTGTCCTTCTTTCAACAAGTGATAGAGTTAGAGATATATAAAGATATACCTGTAATGTATAGTATCTCAACTCCCCCCTCAAATGAATATTATCGTTTAAGTATCCTTAACAAAACATCAGATATTATCCATCTTGATATCTGTAAAAATTCAAGTTATTAGAAAAATATAACAATGAAAGTACATTTAGCTAATATCTCCTCCCCCTAAAAGATATAACAATTAACTCCCCCTCAAATCAAAAACTTCTAGAAAAGATATTTTCAATTAAACATCCATCAGAAGAAAAACATTTGAGTACGGGTTCTGAACTGAGTGTTTAGAAGCCATTATTACATATTCTCCGATGAGAATAGTAATATTTAATTTTACCAATGAAGATCGGGTTCTGATCTGATGTAATGAGAAACCATAGTTTTGAAACATTGAGGAACGGGTGTTGAATTGTTTTATGCAAGAGCCATCGTTCTTTGAAGAACAAGTTATGAACTGTTATATTCAGAAGTCTTAGTTCTTTCTCCCCCATAGTCTTTTTTTGCCTGCAACACAGGTTTAGCTTTTGGTATCCACTGGTATTTGGATCCTGAGTTGTTAGTTGCAGTTCTAGTAGGAGAGATATAGTAAGAACCATACCAGTAATTCACATAACTTTTACTTACAAAATCATTTGCACCGCAGTAAGAACAATTAATTTTCTTTTGTGCTAACATGATCAATTGATTGATAGTGTAAACCAGATCAGGTTTGCCAAAAGTTTTACCTTTAGAAGCATTATTCCTTTGAGCATTGGATGCATGCACAAGTGATTTATCTTCTTTCTTCTCATCAGTAGATCCTTTCACTCTCCAGATCCACTTTTCTTTTTCTTTCTCATCTTTTCTTCTCCACCTTATCTTCTGTTGAGATTTGTCCATCTTGATGTTACCTAAACCATCAATAATTTTGTCATAGAAAAGATTAGAAGGACGAATCTGATCATTTGATTTAGAAGTATGACTGCCAGTTGAATCAAATAAAGGATTAATAGAAACATGTGTGAAAATTGAACTTGCAGCTGATTTGAATGAACATTTGGATGCAGCTAGATCGTCTCTTGGTGACTGAGCAATTGATTCTGGCGTCTTGTGCTCAGTCAACTTCACCATGAACATGATCTCCTCAAGTTCTTTGATCTTTGTAGATAAACAGTTTCTTTCCTTTGACAGTATGTCAAACCTCTTATGCAATTCAGATTTGGCATTATTCTCCTTCTGAATGTTCGTTGACAACTCAGATAGCTTTCCATTCAGCTTCTTTATCTCATCTTCAAATGCTTTCTTTTATATCTCAAAATCTTTCTTTATACACTTATGCTCAACTATCTTTTTCTCTTTTTCGAACTTATCTCTCTCCATTATGATTACTTTCTCAAAGTCTGAGACTTGTTGAGAAAGCTTAACACATTTAAGCTCTACTGTTTTCTTCTCTTCAAAAGCTTTTATGGAGAATTCAGAAAACTTATTTGCAAACTCTTTTCTTTCTTTCTCCATTTTCTTTTCATCTAGAGAGATGTTTTCTTTCAGTTCATTCATCTTCTTCTGAAAATCAGCATTTTCTTTTTCAAAATGTTTTTCTCTTTTTATCAATCTTCTTCATCTCATCTTGTGTTTTTATGTTGTCTTTGTCTTAGGTTGCTTTCTCCTACATCATGTTGATTTCAACCTCAAGACTGAAGACTTTATCTTTTAAAGAATCTCTTTCAGCAAAGATTTGTGAATTTGTCTTTCTCAGGCCTTCACAAGTTTCACTAGCAATGTTTTATCTTCTTCTCAGTTTGTCTAGCTCTCTTTGCATTGATTCCTTCTTGGACCATGTAGAGCTAGAATTAAGACTTTCAGAACTTTTTAGCTTGGCTTGCAGATTCAAAATCTCCATTTCTTTCTACTCAATAATTCCTGCAAAATTAATCTTTGAGTTAGAGATACATTCTGAGCAAACAAAGTATTTGTTTAAAGATTTATCATCTTTCAATTTATTAATCTGTTCAATAAGAGATGAATTCTAAATCTTCAGATTCTTGATGTCAGCTTCCATTGCTGGAATCTCTGGCATGTGTGCTAAAGCACAATCTCTGTTGGTTAGCACCAGATTTCCTTTTTCATCTGTGTAAGGCATCTTGATATTTGTGAAAAATATAAGCTAGAAATGATCTTTCAATTCAACAATTTGAACAAACCTTGAAAATTTTCAGAAATTGAAATTTCTAAAAATTTCAATTTCAGAATTTGCAAGCAACTTTAGTCAAGGAACAATTCGCAAACCAAGTGTACTAGAATTCGTAAACCTCTTAAAATTCGCAAAAAGAAGCTTAAAATTCGCACAAGTAAAGAATTTGTAGACCAAATAGAACAACAAACTAAGCAATTCGCAAAAATTTATCTGCGAAAAGTTCACAATTCGCAGTTCTATCTTCTGCGAATTCTATGCTTGGAAACTTTTCAAAAACACAATTCGGAACAACAATTCGCAAAATGAATTCGTAAGCTACAAGGATACGAATCCTTTACTTAGAAATTTTTTTGAAAGCTCTTTGCGAACACTTCAGAATTCGTAATGTAGAGAAATGTGAATTCTTACTTTTCGCTCAAGACACAGATACGAATTCCTGAGAAAACGTAATAGACACAACCGCAAATTCATGACTTAACTTTTCAAATAAAATCTTATGCGAATTCTATTATTTTCGTATAGAGGTACTATACGAATTCTGTACTTATAAGATTTTTCTTAGAGCACATATTTGTTGGATTCAAGATCACACAGACAGATGCTGAAAGTCAAAGAATGTCCATGCTGAAGAGTCAACTCTCAAGCAAAGTCAAGGTCTTTGTAATAAAAGTCAAAGTCAAATTGTATTGTATTCTTGTTTTTCCTTGTTTGTGTGTGTAGGTATAAATAGTCTTGTTTCTTTGTATTTTTAGAGTGTTAGAAGTCATATTGTAACAAGTTCTATATTTGCAGAGAGAGTTTTAGAGAGAGAGAGAGATTTATAGAGAGAGAAAGTGATAAACAGATTTGTAGTTGAATATTGTGATTAATCGAACAGGTAGTGTTACATAATCTTGTTTTGTTTGATTGTTTGTGATTAGAAACTTGAAAATCAGGGACTATCAATTGGTATCAGAGCAAATCCAAGATCGAAATCAAGAAAAATCAGAGTTCGCACTGTTTGATTGAAGTCCAGATTCGATTATGAGTTTGTGTGTATTTTTCGAGTTGCAATTGGTTGATTAATGATCGAATTGTGATTTAGATTATGTTTTTATAGATTGATTCACGAATTGCACTGTAATTCTTCTTCAATTTGAGAATTTGTTGGTTTTTGAGTTTCACATGTTCGAACACTGTATAATTGATCAATATGTTCATTTGTGTGAATCTTGTTGTAATTATTTGGTATAAATAGGTTCTAAAAGTGTTGATCAATTTGTTGAAGTTTGGATTTGTAATTCGAAGTCTAGATAGGATTTGGGCAGAGCAGATCGATATTTCATCTTAGATCTGAAGAACTCGCAAGATTTCTAAAGAACTCGCAGACCTCGACAAGAACTCGCAAGAGTTCTAGTTTTCACAGAATCCTTAATTTTCACAGAATATGTTGTTCTTAAAAATTGTTTAAGTGTAAAATTCGCAGGTGTGAATATTGCGAATTATTAAGGATTCGCAAATCTGTGTGTTGAGAGTTCTCCAAAATTCGCTGAGTGTGTTTTTACGAAAACTTAGGATTCGCAGAAGTCAAGATTGCCAAGAATTCGTAGATTTTTTTTAAAGATTCGCAGATTACTTTTTGAGAAAGGTTTTTCAAAATTTTACAAGGATAGAATTTGCAGGTGTCTCTCTTGCGAAAATTGAAGATTTCGTAGTCAGGTTATTACAAATTCCTAAGGATTCGTAGATTTGAGTATTGTGAATTCTGTTTGTAATACTTGCGAATTCTGAAGATTAAGTCATACTAGTTTCTTTGCTTGCGAATTTTGAAGGAATTTCGTGCGAATTTTGTGTGATCTCTTCTTTACTTGCGACTTTCATACTTGGAGAATTTTTGGAAATTTCATTTCTGTTTTTCTTTCAAGTATTTTGTATTTTCACTTGATATCTTTTGGACTAACAATCAGCTTGTCAAGTTCTTATTGAATATTTTTCAAACAGGATGACTTCAAGAGAAGCTCTCGCATTTGGAACCGACGTTAAACCATGAGTTCTGTTCAAGGGAGAATATGAACAGTGGAAAGACCGGTTCATGGACTTTATTGAAAGACACGAATTGGGTGAACTTATCAAGAAATCTTTGACTGAAGGAATCATGACAATTCCTATAAAAACTCATACTGTTGGAGGTGAACAGAGAGAGTATCCATTACCACAAGATGAATTTACTTAAGAGCAGTTAAAAAGAATAAATGCTAATAGACTGGCAAAAACTTTCATTCTTCAATGCATCCTAAATGAAATCTATGTCAAAATTGATAGCTACAAAGCTATAGGCAACGAAATGTGGGATCAACTAGAAAAGATGATGCTCGGATCGAAGATCGGCAATCAGCTCAAGATTTCTAATTGCCTCAACAACTATGAGGAGTTCAAAGACAAGGAAGGAGAAACTTTGGAGACAACTTATGAAAGATTTGTGCCATTGCTGAATGAACTTAGCAAGAACAAAATGAATAAGTAACAAATTTAATTGAATGTCAAGTTTCTAAGTATTCTCCAGCCTGAGTGGAAGAGAGTTACAAGACAGATGAAGCAAATGAAAGATCTGAATGAAATTCCTCTCCACGAGGTTTATTAAACTTGTTAGGTCAGATTTTATAGTAATCATTGTATTTATAGGGCTTGGTCAAATACTGTGTCTATTGTCTAGCTGTGTTATATCTGACCAAGGGTATTTAAGTCCCTTTAGGCTTTGTTCCTTGTAAGAATCTCACACACACATTAATCAAACTACACTTTGCGCATCCTTGTTACTCTCTCTACTTTCTCTTTCTAAAGATTTAGAGATCTTGGACTATCAATTGGTATCAGAGCTATCTGAATCTTGAGAGGATTGAGAGATTGTTTTTCTGTATCTGAATTTGTGATTGAAATCGAAAATCTGATCGATTTTCTTGAATTTTTCAAGAAAATCTCGTGTTCATGATTTCTCATAAAATTTGGATGTGTTTGTGATCGAATTGTGTTGATTTTGGTCTCATTAGTTTCCTTTTTAATAATCGATCACATTTGTTTCTGGTTGTTTTACAAGAAAAACAGTGTTAGATCTTCGATTTTGAGGTTTAAAAGTTTTTTGGAAAAACGAGTTCTTGTATTGTTCTATCATCGAAATCTTGTTTTTGTGGTCTTTAATCGATTTTTTGATTGATTTGTGTTAGAATATTGTTTTCGATCGAATATGTGTGTTTTAGTTGGTTTAATTTCAAGGTTTTAATCGTTTCCTGCGTGTTTTTTACTTGCTTTTCACTGTTTGCGCAAGATCTGCACTTTGTGCAACATTCATATAGCTTTGCGCAAGTTCATAGTTGAAATCGCGTGTTCTACTAATTTTGTTCCTTTGTTTCAGGGTTTTCGTATCGAGCCTCATACACAAAGTTCATTTTGCGTATCAAGTGTCATCCGAGAATCAAAGTTTGCGTATCAGGCTACATACGCAAAGATCATTTTGAGCAATCAAGTTAGATCCGAAAAGTTCCTTTTGCGCAACTGTCTTGATCCGAAAAGCCTGGTTTGCGTATCTGTCTACGTGCGAAAAGCTACTTTGCGTATCTCTTTACATACGCAAGACTCTACTTTGCGTATCTCATTACATACGTAAAGCCAAGTTTGCGCATCAGTCTTCATACGCAAAGCCAAGTTTACGCATCAACCTTCGTTCGCAAAGTCTCATTCGCGTATTTTACCCTGTCACGCAAAGCCTAGTTTACGCAACCTTCTGCTCACAGTTAAAAAAAAATGACAACTATGGATTCTATACAGTTTGCTTATCAAGCTCAGTTCTACAAAAATAACATTATGATGTCATTGGGTACAAAAAATCGTCCACCGGTACTAATCGATGAAAACGAGAGTACACAGTGGCAAGATCGGTTCCTGAACTTTATTGAATGACAAAAGAATGGAAATGACATGATGACCATTTTATCTGAAGGACCGTTCGACAGACCCAAATTGGCTTCTGGATTATACAAGCCTACTAAAGAGTACACACATGAAGATTTGATCTGTTTAATTCATTGTCAGATTCTCAAAACAATTCTCTTGACTTCATTTCTTTCATTCAATATTCTTGTTTTGAGAATTCTTCAAAGTTCAAATGCTCAAAATTCATTTCTGATTTTTGATGAGCATACATACACTGACATATGATTTCTTGTGATTTACATGTCAAGAAAATCATTGACCAGCATGTACTTTTAGGAACAGTGCTTAATAGATCTTCCATGGATTCACGATAACCAGTGTTTCCTACCCCGGAAGAAATCCTTTGAGTGATTGAGGGGAGAGGGGTCTAAAAGAATTGAGTGAGGGAGTGTTGGTCCCGGAGGTGCTTAACAAGTTTGTAGAAGGGGGGGGTTGAATACAAACACAGAAATTAAAGTTTAATAAATTATTTATTGATAAATCAAAATACAATTTACAAGTTTGTTGCGGAATAAGATTAAGACAGACTCAATCTAAACAAACTTAAGAAACACTAAGATAATTGCACAAGAGATTCAGAGAGTGGGAGATTAAGAGATATAGAAAACAAGGGTTTCTATATGGAGTTCAAGGATTGAGCACACTTTCAGATGAAAGGGTGAACGTCCTATTTATACCCTTTGCATTAAATGCATGGCAGGGCACTTTACACGTGGCGTTCACTGATTGGCTTTGGGAGTCTGACTTTTGGGAGACATGCTTTCGGCCGGGTCATGAACAGTGTAGTTGACAGAGTTGTTGTACGAATGGTTGCAGAGACTTGTCCGTTCTGACACATTGTACTAGGTTGTGCAAGGATAGACAAAAGGAAACTTGAGGCATAAGCTTTGTGATCGATTGATCGCTGAGTATCTCTAAGTTCAGAGATAAAGAGGTTCAGCTATCGCTGAAGCTTTTTCTCATGTTCCTTCGCGTATAAGTAGAGTTGTCTTTGCTTCACTGATATCCGCATCAGGTCACTAGTAGACTTCTCTTTGTTCATCAGCTTCATCTTCGATTCAGCTATGAACATATGTTGACGCGAGACTTGTCTTCAGGGATTATGTTTGGCTGTTTACTTCTGAAACTATCAGTGATAACTGAACAGACTCAGTCTGATCACTAATAGTGAAACACTAATACATAGAAATGTTTATAAGAAAGACTATCAGCGATAACTGACCAGATTCAGTCTGATCGCTGATGGTGAAACACTAATACATATTAAAACGTAATTTTCACTAAGTATAGAAGAGGGTCGTTATCAAATCACTGAGAGAGTTTGGATCAACAATCTCCCCCTATTTGATAATGACAAAGTAACTGAAGAAAAAATTACTTTATAATTCAAAATGATGGAATAATCAGGACTCGTAACATACATGTCCCAATTACTATTTTGAGGGATCTTTTACAGCACTTGATGGAGTTAAGTACTTCACTGAAATTTTCATTAAACCAAGAAAAGAATTACAAGGAATGAAAATTACAAGTACAAGTGAATAACTACTTACTGTAATTACAACTAATAGATTACAGAAAAGAAAACTAATCTATCAGCTATAAGAAGACTTATGAGGATTTATCATATACTCAGGTATTTCTTCTCCTTTCTGTCTTCGTTCCAAAGATTCTTTGCTGATAATTTCTTTAATTTTCTCAGCAGCAGGGAAGAAGTCACACCATAAGCATAAGAGATCCTTGAGATGATTAAGAGGACAGATAGGAATCTCATAGACTCTTTGAAATCTGAGTTCCTCATCATCATCTCTGAAGAATATTCCATAAGGATTGTCAATTACTTGACCAACTTGAAAAGGACCACCAGGAGGCAGAGATAAATCCAGAACTGAAAGATCGGGAGAAGGCCTAAACAGTGCATCTCTTGAAAATTTGATAGAAGTTTCATTCCTGATGATGGCGACGTCTTCAGAGGAGGAGGACCCAATTCTTCTCCTGAGTTTCTTGGGATTGGGAGGGATAGGAGATGGCAGATTCAGTACAGAAGTGACTCTGTTGATGAGAGCTTCAAGAAGTCCTTCAACGTAGCCTCTGTATGTAGATTTCGATTTCTTCAGCGCATCCCAGAATTCTATCCACTCTGTAAACCTGAAGCCTTCAAGTTTGGAAACGTACATAGCTTTCTGGGTTCCATCCCCTCTGCTAATCTCCATGGTCACTGAGAGTTGATCCTTCTTCTTGCGACCAGAGATAGTCACGGCTGTTATTGGAAGAAGATCAGAGCGATAATCCATCTTCTGTTTACACCATTCGATAGACTTATCGTTGATCTCTTGTTCTTTGGAGCGTTCCTCTTCAATTTCTTTTAGCAGTGCAGCTTGAACTTCCACAGGCTTTCTTTTCAGCTTTTTGTCCTTGACTTGAGAAGATTGAATCTTTAAAGCGAGTTGGGCATCTCGTCTGCATTCAGCGAACAGTTTCTCAGCTTTGGCAGATTCTTCTCGTTCAGCATCACTGAGGAAGTCGAGCTCTGAGAGGGATGTTTGAAGAGGGATTTTCAGCCGTTGACTTTCTAGTTGAGCGATCATTTCAACTCTTTTCTTCACCACTTTCTCTGACCATTGAGATGGTTGAGAGGGCCTTCCTGGATGGACCAGGGAATCTTCTTCTTCTTCTTCATCAATCTCAGCGATAAATATTGGGATTATGTCTTCAGCGATAGTAGCTGGAATTATTTGTTCAGAACCCTTAAGCAGGGGAGAGAACTATCTGGTCAGAAAATGAAAAAATTAGATTATTTTTAGGAAAGAAGAGAGATAAAGGCTAGAAAGAAACAGGGGTTGGATTTTTATAGAAAGATAAGGGAACAAGAGTAAGGCATACCTGAGAAGGATTCTCCTCAGGTAGTGAGATCATCTTCAGGGTTCCCTCAGCAGATACACCTTTGCTTTGGGAAGGGGTTCCTGAAGATGTTTCTTGTCTCCCCCTGCTTGGATAACTTCTTTCGAAGCTATTGCTGATGATGTGGCGGCTGAAGAACACCAGAGAGATGGATCTTCATCGTCATCATCATCATCAACTTGATGAGAATCATCCTCTTGATCTTCAAGATCAAGGTCTTCATCATCGTCTTCATCCTCTTCTTCATCATCGACTATTTCAGCGATGGTGAGAGGGGCTTTATCAGCAGCTATCTCCCCCTCAACCTGAGAGGGAGTTTCCTTCAGTGGTTTAGCAATGACTTCAACCTCCGTGTTTTCTTCAGCGTTCTTCTCCCCCTCTTTGTCATTATCACCGAGAGAGAGATCTTTGATAGGAGATGAAGTTGTTGCGGTAGCCAACTTCTGGACTTCAGCCTCCAGACCTGT
Source organism: Arctium lappa (assembly GCA_023525745.1). NCBI lineage: Eukaryota > Viridiplantae > Streptophyta > Magnoliopsida > Asterales > Asteraceae > Arctium > Arctium lappa. The sequence continues at coordinate 93,061,710 of CM042048.1, forward strand.
GAGTCGTCCTTCAAGTACAGGGATGTCGGACGTAGCTAGATGAATGAATTCCACAGCTATGGTCAGGGCTGAACGATCATCTTCTGTAAATGATGGAGCAGGAACTCGAGCTGGTTCATTCAGCTTGTCAAGGATTTGCTGAAGAGTAACAGTGCAGGAGTCAATCTTTGCAGACAGGTCATCATACTGCTGCTTGGATTCTTCCCTGACTTTGACAATCACTTCCTGAAGAGTAGCGATCTGAGAAAGGTCAGCTTTGGAGGCGCAGGTGGCAGTCAGTGTCTTCAGCGCATCGCCAGCTGTTTGAACAGCACTGGTGGTGTTGTTAAGAGAAGCAGAAAGAGAATCCACCTTTGTACTCAAACTGTTGACATTGGTGTCAACAGTCTCCAGACTAGGACCTGAAATATAAGTTAGTTGTTGAGAAACAGGCTTATATGGAGAGGTGAGAGTAGTGTATAGGGTTATAGGATTACCTAAATTATCAAACATTTTGTAGAATTGCATGGATTCCTCAAACGAATGATGTTCAGGTCCTATGGGTCCAAACTGAGGATTAGGGATAGAAGGAGGGTTAGAGACCAAAGAAATTGGAGGACTAGAGATGGGGATAGAAGATGTAGGGATAGGGGTAGTTACCTCAGGTTGTGTTACTGTTGTTGTGACAGCGACCGAGATCGCTGGCACGGTTGAAGTGGTTGGAGCTGAGGATGTGGAGGAGAGACCCACGAAAGCATCTAAGGAAGTTTGTAGAGAAACATCCTTAGGTATAGAGCTAGAAATAGCTTTCTCCTTGGTCATCTTGGCCTTCTTCGAAGGACCAAGGGAGCCAGTTGATGGTCGTTTTGAAGCGGTAGCGGCAGGGATAGCAGAAGAAGGAACCTCCTGCATGGCCGCTGAAGAAGAAGAATGTAGGAGAGAGAGACGAGAGCGAAGTTCAGAGATACTTACCTCGTTGGGGAGCGTCTTGACCTCCAGTGATCGCTGACCCACTTTCGGAAAAGATGCATCCGAGTTGGTGGGGTAAGTGGTAGGGTAGAGAAACTTCAGGTACGCGCAGATGAAGCGTACGTAGAGAACTTTGGGATCCCTCTCGGCCTTCTCTATCTTTGACTTCAGGTCGTCAAAGATAGCTGTTGCGTAGTCGAAGTTACGTCCAGTGATCACTGAGTAAGCCATCTGGACCTGAACCTTGCTTGCTTGGTCCAGTACCCACTCTTTCCACTCATACACTGAATGATGTGTGAGAAGTAGTAGTTGAGCTGGGAAGGCATCAGTGCCTTCTTCACGAGAGTCAGCTTCTTGTTTGGAATAGTAGTCCTTGGTTTGGGTTCCCAAGCGTATTCCATGGCATCCAAGAATTGGATGAGTTTAGTGTCAGTTGGTAATGAGTCATATCCATTCCTGGGCTTGTCAGGGAATCGAAGAGCTTTTCTCAGGCCTAGGGCAGTCATCATCCCTGAGCCTAGTTGAGTGCTGAAGGAGATAGCAGGAACCTGTTCACCCTTCTTGTTGGTGAGAGAGGTTTCTTCAGCGGTAAACCAGAATTGCTGGAGTAGAGCTTTCGAAGGTGTGGGATCCACAGTGATAGCATAGGCAATGCAGGATTGCCTTAGAAATTGTGCAGCTTCCACCAGATGTGGGTACTTGACACCATCAAAGTCAAGGCGAACAAGATGGTTGTTCTTTGGAAGCTCAAAATCTGTGATGGCGAACTTGACGTTCTTAGAGGCGACAAGTGCAGATTGAGACATTCTGAGAGTAAACAGATAGATGAATAGAAGAACAAGAACAAGATATGATACAATTTTAAAGGTTAAAAAGGTGTTCTTAAGATAGGATACAAGAACAAGAAGAAAAACTGTTGGGAACTGAAGAATTTACCAAGTATGGTTAATGCTGCTGGTTCAGAGTTACTACTGCTAGAAGACTTCAAGGTTAATACTGCTGAGTATTACTACTGCTAGTAGAATTAATACTGCTAGTCAAAGTTAGTGCTGCTTGAACAAAGTTAGTACTGCTTAGCTAGTTAGTACTGCTAGTAGTTAATGCTGCTAGAAGCGATTAATGCTATTGAAGATTAATACTGCTTATATGATGGAGATTCGCATGGAAGGATAATAGCTGGATGGACTGAAGATTATGGAAGGATTAGAGATATACATGGAAGATATACTGAAGATATTTTTATTTATTGTAATTATCTTTTGTTTAGTATATGTATAGAATAGTTTAGTATTTAAAATTATTCATTCTAAGTTCTAGAGAGAAATCAACGTCAAGGCATAGATCCTAATTCTAGAGAAGTAGAATTCGTCTTGAAAGAGTATGTTCTTCAAGATTGAGGTTGAGTGTGTAATCTTGTGATTTCAATCATTCAATACAAGTTTACAGTTTGTTATTCATATTTACTATTTGTGATTACTGTTTCATTGAATATCAAAGTGTTATTCCGCAAACTTCTTTGATATTGTTTCTGAGAATTAATTCTTGTTGAGAATTCGATCCTAACAAGTGGTATCAGAGCCAAACTCTCTCAGAAACATCTATTCATCATGCAAAATCTTACAGAATCAAGCAGTACTTTGGTCTCTAAGGTTCTAATGCTCAAACCCAGTGAGTTTGATATGTGGAAGATAAGAATCAGACAATATATTCTTCTCACTAACTACTCAATGTGGGATATCATTGAGAATGGTCCTTCTGAAGCTGGAAGGATAGGACCAGATGGGAAAAGACCTCCACCAAAGACAGATGGTGAGAGGAAGATCAGACAGACAGAGATGAAGGCCTTGAGCACTCTGCTCCTGGCCATCCCCAATGAATATCAGCATCAATTTTGCAACTGCACTGATGCTCAGATTCTCTGGAATGCTCTAGAGAAAAGATTTGCTGGAACTAAGAGCATCAAAAGAAATCAAAGAGATGTTCTAAAGCAGCAGTATGAGAACTTCACTTCCTCAAAGAATGAGTCAATGACTCAAACTTTTGATAGGTTTAACAAACTCATTGGTGAACTGGCTACTGTAGGAGTGAAGATGGAACAAGATGATGTCAACAGAAAGTTCCTCAGATCTCTTGGGGATTAATGGACTATGTACACTGTCTCATATAGATAGAGTGACAATTTGGAAGAGAAAGAACTTGATGATCTATACAATGATCTAAGAGTTTTTGAAACTGATGTAGAAACCAAGAAGAAGCCCACTGGTTATATCCACAATGTTGTACTTCTTTCAGCATCCACTGATACTACTGCCAACCCTGAAGCAGTTAGTACTGCCAGTGGAGTAAGTTCAGAAAAAGGCACTAAAACTATCTTTGAAGCCTTTTTGTCCAGTCATAGCAACAATTCATTGATTAATGATGATCTGGATCAACTTCACCCTGATGACCTGGAGGAGATGGATATTAAATGGCAGATGGACATGCTATCCATGAGGGTGAAGAAGTTTATTAAAAGAACAGGAAGGAATAACTTCTCTCAAAGAAGAGAAGATGGAGCTAGTTTTGACAAGACTAAGGTGGAATGCTATAAGTGTCACATGAAAGGACACTTTGCTAGAGAATGCAGGAGTGTTGTTCCAAACAACAACCACCAACAAGCTCAGAATGGAGGCTACAATCAGAACAAGAATCCTGCTCAAGCTCTTGTTTCTCAACAAGGAATGGGATTTGACTGAGTGATCAAGCTGAGGAAGCCATTCAGAATCAAGCTCTTATGGCAGAAGTGTCTGATCTCCCCTCTGAGGTAATTTCTAATCTTTGCACTAAATCCTGCATAGACACTGTCAAAAGATACAGGGATCACAATCAAAGTATGTGTGATGACCTCAAAAGATTAGAAAAGGACAGAAGAGATTATGTGTTGATAGTAGAGAGATTTGAAGAGCAAATCAAAGGCTTTCAAGCTAATGAACTTCAACACTCTTATGACACAAACTATTGGAAGTGGGAAAAGAATGAGTTAGAGACCAAACTGTCTAAATCCTTAGAAGAGAGTGATAAGCTGAAAGAGGAACTGTCTAAAGTTTTCATATGCTTCAAAAGCAATGGATTCTCTTGTAAAGGCTCAGATTCATGATAAGATGAAGCCTAGTATTGGATACAACAATACACCTCCTCCTTACAACAACAACAACTATATCTCTCCTACTTCAGACTTGTTAGAAACCAAGGAGAAAAAGGACTTATCTGAGAAAGCTTTTAAGATAGATCCTTTGGATGAGGTAGTAATTAAGGATTTGACTGAGAAATAAGCCAGTGAGTATAGGGATAATGATGTGAGTAAAGAGATCCCATTAGAAAACAACATTATCACCAATGAGGGATGTGGGAAAATCTGGGTCAAGTCCAAGGAGATAGAGAAGACCAAAGGAAAGGATAACAAGGTCCATTACAAACAAACCACGGTTGTGAATCCTGGATCTTGTAAACAGTGTGCTTGCAGTAAAGCCAAGAGCCTAAATTCTGGTTTAAAAAGAGGAAATCAAAGAAACTGGAATAATCAATGGGCTCAGAATCAAGGAGTTGATCTGAGTAAAATTAATAGACCAAAACCTTGTTTCATATGTGGCAAGTTAAATCATTTGGCTAAATATTGCTTCTTTAACCCTACTAACCAACAGATGACCTTTCAAAGATTTGTGCAAAAACCTGTTGGTTATAGGAAGGATGGAAAGAAACATGTGATAAAGAAACATGGTGAAAGTAAAGGCCCCATTAAGAAAAAGATTTTAAAAGAAAGTGTCAAAATGTAGGTGCCTAGAAGCACTAAAACTGTTAGTACTGCTGACAGGTTAGTGCTGCTGGAAGTATTACTGCTGCTACCTGTGTTAGTACTGCTGAAAATATTAATGCTGCTAATACTGTTAGTACCTCTTCAAAGGTTAATACTACCAACACAGTTACTGCTGCTAACACAGTTACTACTTCTAACAAGGTTAGTACTGCTAAGCATGCAAGTGCTGCTAAGGCAGTTAGTACTTCTAAAACCAGTACTGCTTCTAGAAAAAATGTTTCCAAGCCTATTATTGTGACAAAGTACTCCAAGAATGAGGAGTTAAAGTTCAAAAATCTTGTCAAGAAAGAATGCTAGTATTTTGATGAGAAAGGGGTACCCAAGACCACTTTGGCTTGGGTTCCTAAATCATACTAACTGTTTTATCTTATGTGCAGGGCAACCAACAAATCAAGGGAAAGAGCATATGGCATGATGATAGTGGTTGCTCTAGGCACATGACAGGAAACATGTCATGCCTTCAGGATTTCAAACATATCAATGGAGGACATGTTGCATTTGGAGATAATCTTACTGGTGGTAAAATAAGTGGAAAAGGTAATGTCACCAAAGGTAAGATGACATTTGAGGATGTCTACTATGTTGATCAATTGAAGTACAACCTGTTAAGTGTATCACAGGTATGTGACAAACAACATAGTATATTATTTACAAATACTGAGTGTATGATCCTTGCTCCAGGGTTCAAGGTAGTTGATGAAAGCATGATACTACTTAGAACTCCAAGAAAGGACAATGTTTACTGTCTAGATATGGACAATGTTGAAAGTGATTCATCTCTAAATTGTCTTGTTTCAAAAGCTTCTGTAGATGAATCCTCTCTTTGGAACAGAAGGATGTGTCACATGAACTTCAAAACTATGAACAAACTTGTCAAAAACAATCTTGTAAGAGGTTTACCTTCAAAAGTATTTTCATGTGATGATCATTATGTTGCATGTCTTAAAGGCAAACAACACAAAACTTCTCATAAGACCAAAGAGATAAATTCAATTTCTTCTTGTCTCCAGTTACTGCATATGGATCTGTTTGGTCCTACAAATGTTATGAGTATAGGCAAGAAATCTTACTGCTTGGTTATTGTTGATGATTACTCTAGATTTACCTGGGTATATTTTCTAAGGACTAAGGATGAGACAAGTGGACTGATCAAATCCTTTATCCTGAGAATTGAAAACCAAACTAATCAAAAAGTAAAAGTCATTAGATCAGATAATGGGACTGAATTCAAAAATCTTGATCTAAACACCTTTTGTGAAGAAAAGGCATTGAGAGACAATATAGTGCTCCTAGGACTCCTCAACAGAATGGTGTTGCTGAAAGGAGAAATAGGACACTAATAGAGGCTGCTAGATCTCTGTTGGCTGATTCAAAACTGCCAATTACCTTCTGGGCTGAAGCAGTTAATACTGCCTGCTATGTCCAAAACAGAGTTCTAGTAGTTAAGCCAAAGAACAAGACAACATATGAGCTTTTAAATAAAAGAAAACCTTTCATTGGATTTTTCAAACCTTTTGGGTGTCCTTGTACAATTCTCAATACCAAATCTCACTTAGGTAAGTTTGATAGCAAAGCAGATGATAGATTTCTTGTTGGGTATTCATCTCAGAGTAAGGCCTACAGAGTTTTTAACTCATCTTCTAGAATATTTGAAGAAAGTGACAATGTCAAATGCAATGAAAACACACCAAATCCTATTGGACCTGGTCCTCAGTGGCTATTTGACATTGATTCACTAACTAACTCTTTTGGTTTCAGTAGTGATTATGCAGGTTCAGGAAGTGGAGGATTAGGGACCACACAAGTTCAAGAAAGTATATCTAAATCTGTGATATTTCCCATACCCACAGTGAATTCTGTTGAAGACTGTGAAAAGGAACCATCTACTGGACCAAGTCAGAGTGAAGAAGAAACTAGAGATGAGGAGACTCAAGAAAATAAAGAATCAAAAGTAGCTGCTGAAAACACTTCAGTTGAGTTGCATGACTCGAATCTAGAGGCTGGACTTAATGAAGAACCTAGTCATAACACCAAAGTTCAAAAGAATCATCCTCCACAGCTGGTAATATGAGATATATCTTCTCCTATGATGACTAGACATCAAAGCAGGCTTCAAGAAATGCAAGATCAACAGCATACAGTGCTTTCTTGTTTTCTATCCCAGCTTGAGCCTAAAAAGGCACCTGATGCTATGAAAGAATCTAGTTGGATAGAAGCAATGCAAGAAGAACTGTTACAGTTCAAGCTACAAGATGTATGGGATCTAGTAGACCATCCTAAAGGACACAGAGCAATTGGCACTAAGTGGATTTTCAGGAACAAGAGAGATGAAAGAGGAATTGTCATAAGGAACAAAGCAAGGCTGGTGGCTCAAGGGTATACTCAAGAAGAGAGTATAGATTATGAAGAAGTTTTTGCACCTGTGGCTAGGATAGAAGCAATCAGATTATTCCTAGCCTATGCTTCTTACATGAACTTCAAAGTCTATCAAATGGATGTAAAAAGTGCTTTTCTCTATGGCTCAATTAAAGAAGAGGTATTTGTCTGTCAACCACCAGGGTTTGAAAACCCAAGCTATCCAGACAGGGTATACAAATTGAAGAAAGCTCTTTATTGACTGCATCAAGCTCCAAGAGCATGGTATGACACTCTGTCATCCTATCTCTTAAAAAATGGCTTTGAAAGAGGAGTCATTGATAAGACTCTATTTATCAAGAGAAAGAAGAAGGATATCTTACTGGTCCAAATCTATGTTGATGACATTATCTTTGGATCTACAAGAGACAACATGTGCAAGGAGTTTGAGGAACTAATGCATCAAAGGTTCAAAATGAGTTCCATGGGGGAACTTACTTTCTTCCTTGGACTCCAAGTTCAACAAAAGTCAGATGGCATCTTCATCTGTCAATCCAAGTATGTGCAGGACATTCTAACCAAGTTCGGTTTCTCAGATTCAAAACCTGCCAGCACACCTATGGAGACACACAAGCAGATAACTGCAGATCTTGAGGGGGAGGATATGGATGTGCATCATTAAAGATCCATGATTGTCTCTCTCATGTATCTCACAGCATCAAGGCCATATATAATGTTTCCAGTCTGTGTATGTGCAAGATTCCAAGTTAGGCCAAAGCAATCTCACTTTCAAGCTGTTAAGAGGATATTAAGATATCTCAAAGGGCAACCCATATTGGGACTTTGGTATACTCATGACTCACCCTTTGACCTAATAGCATACTCAGACAGTGATCTAGGTGGGGCAAACTTGGATAGAAAATCTACTTCTGGAGGATGTCAGTTTTTGGGTGCTAGACTAGTTTCATGGAAGTGCAAGAAACAAACCACAGTGTCCACATTTACAACAGAGGCAGAGTACATAGCAGCTGCAAGTTGCTGTTCTCAAGTCTTATGGATTCAGAATCAAATGCTGGACTATGGGGTAACCTTTCTACACACTCCCATTTTTATTGATAATAGTAGTGCTATCAGCATTGTGAATAATCCTGTCAAGCACTCTAAGACAAAGCACATTGAGATCAGGTATCACTTCATAAGAGACTGTAATGAAAAGAAACTTATTCAAGTTGTAAAAGTTCATACTGACAACCAGTTTGCTGATCTATTCACCAAAGCTTTTGATGTGGGTAGATTCACTTTCTTGGTAACAAGTGCGGGAATGATCAACTCTGAATAAGCATCCTCTCAAAAAGTGGTTAAATACCTGGATATTATAGATTCTTGGTGTTACTAATCTTCCTTTGTAGGGCATACATAGCAGTACTCAATTCAGCCTAAGCTTCAAAGAGTAAGTATGGTTAATACTGCTAGTGGTTAATACTGCTCACAGTTAATACTGCTAGTTAGTTAATACTGCTAGTGGTTAATACTGATAGTGGTTAATACTGCTCGCAGTTAATACTGCTCCCATTTAATACTGCTAGTTAGTTAATACTGCTCGCAGTTAATACTGCTCGCAGTTAATACTGCTCGCAGTTAATACTGCTAGTTGGTTAATACTGATAGCGGTTAATACTGATAGCGGTTAATACTGATAGCGGTTAATACTGCTCGCATTTAATACTGCTCGCAGTTAATACTGCTCGCAGTTAATACTGCTCGCAGTTAATACTGCTCGCAGTTAATACTGCTCGCAGTTAATACTGCTCGCAGTTAATACTGCTCGCAGTTAATACTGCTCGCAGTTAATACTGCTAGTTAGTTAATACTGCTCGCAGTTAATACTGCTCGTTAGTTAATACTGCTAGTTAGTTAATACTGCTAGCAGTTAATACTGCTCGCAGTTAATACTGCTCGCAGTTAATACTGCTCGCAGTTAATACTGCTCGCAGTTAATACTGCTCGCAGTTAATACTGCTCGCAGTTAATACTGGTCGCAGTTAATACTGCTCGCAGTTAATACTCCTAGTTAGTTAATACTGCTTGTCCGTTAGTACTGCTCTAGGTTAATACTCTTATGTTCCGAATACTATAAATACCCTTTGCCCGCCTAAAAGTTCATAACGACTCTTTGCATACTGTTCACTTGCGCTCTAAACCCTTTCTCTCTCAAGACTCGAAGTTTTCAGGCAAGCTTTTCACTAAGATCAATGGCATCCATGGCATTCATCGATGAACACAATGAGATCGCGATGCTACAAAAGCCAAAGCAAGCAGCAGGATTTCATCAGATTGTGGATTTCCTCAAGTCAAGCCATATTGCTCATGCTCTTACTGTATCGCCTTCAATCTATATCGAGCATCAAAGGCAGTTCTGGGCAAATGCCACCATTGTCGCTGAGAATGGTGTGCAAATGATCAAGACAAGGGTCTGTGAATAACCACTAACAGTTACTGAAGAGGTTATTCGCATCAGTCTACGTCTAGACGATGCCTCTGGTATAACTTCTATCCCAAACGATGAACTGTTCTCTAATCTTACAAGAATGGGATATGGAGGCCCATTGGGTGTTTTTAAGTTCTCAAAAGCTAAATTCTCACCACAATGACGTTTTCTTGTTCATACCCTGATGCATTGCATCTCTAAAAAGACTACTGGATGGAGTGAGTTCAGCAGTCCCATTGCTTATGCTTTGGTGTGTTTGGCCACTGCCAGAAGGTATAATTTTTCACAAATGCTTTTCAATGATCTTGTTTCAAACATGGGAAACAAAAAGAGCTTTTATATGTATCCCAGGTTTGTTCAAGCAGTAATCAACCATGAATTGACGAATATTCCTCATTCTGCTGGAATATATGTACCTAAACCCCCCAAAGGCAAGGTTTTCTCAAATATGAGAAGATCTGCTGGGGACTCGGAAGGAGTTGACACCCCATTGTTCTCTACAATGATGGTGGTGTCCTAAACCAATGAAGGTATGGCAGCAGGGTCAAGGCCCCCATTAGACCATCCTACTGCTAGCCAATCCCAACCTTCCCACTCTAAATCTATCCCCCAGTCCCTTCTTGAAAAACCAACCTCACCTATCACCCAAACATACAAGAGGAAACAGGTAAAGAAGGCTCCTTCCCTTCTTGTACCATCAACCCCCAAGCCTTTAAGCCCTCTAAGGGAGAATTCTCCTTTAGGGAATATCAATAGGGAAACAAAAGGGGTGTCTCCCAACCCAAAGGAGGTGCTCTCTGAGGAGGAGGAAGAGCATATGGGTGATGAGGTTGCCACTACTCCTGCTAGCACAGAGGAGGAAAGTGGTAACATCAATAAGACCTCCCCCATGGCAACTTTGAATGAGCAATCATTCAAAGGCCCCTGGTGCCAAGAAACCACGGGGGTGGATAGTGCTTCTGCTAGGTAGAAGACTTCCACTACTAAAAGATCCAATGATCCTTCAAAAGAGGGTAACACTTCTAGGGAAGGTGAGGATAGATATAACTACCAGGAATTGATGGATACAATGGGAAACATCAACCTAGATGTTATGAAACAAGGAAAAGAAATAGAGGAGATGAAGCTGGTGATTCTGTCACAACAAGTCCAGATTGCAAAACTAAAGAAGATGGTGACCAGGCTGATTCAAAAGAAGAAAAGGAAACAGTTTGTGCTAAAGAGAAGGGAACCAGTGTCTGATGCTCCCAAAAACAGGGAGTCAGAGGCTGAAGTAAACCTGGATGAGGAAAAAGAAAAAGTTGAGGGGGAGCATGATGGGGAGAAGAACAATATTGAGGGGGAGCTAGAAGCAGAAACTGAAAGAAACTCAGAGCAAGCAGCAGAAACTGTTAGTGCTGCTGAAACTTCACAAGCAGCAGTAACAGAGTTATCACCAACAGAGATTGAAGTAGCTGAAATGCTCATCAAAGCAAAGAATGACACTCCCAAAGCAAAGGGAGTGGTAATAAATGAAGGGGGAGCAAAAGGAACAGAAAAGAAAGAAATGGCTGAAGATGCAAAAAGAAAAGGAAAAGAGAAGATAATAGAAGCTGATCAACCAACTAAAAGGCAAAAGATGGTTGAATCAGATGAAGCATTAGCCAAGAAAATGCAAAAAGAATTAGATCAAGCAGAGAAAGAGCAAGTGGAGAAAGACAGAGAAATAGCCAGAGCACTTGCAAATGAATTAAATGAAGCTTATCAGAAAGGGCTTGAAACAGAGAAAGCTAAGCAAAGGTCAATAAGCTTGAGAAAGGCTATGATAACCAAATCAAGTGCTAAGAAGAGAAGACCTTCACAAACTTATCTTGCAACTCAGGAAAGAAACAAAATGATAACTTTCTTAAGGAGTGCAATTGGGGTAAAGAAAGAAATGTTTGTGAAGATGACTTTTGATCAAATCAAGGATCTTTATGAAAAAGAAATGGGGAAGCTGAAGAGTAATGAAAAGGATAGAATGGAGTTTGAAAAGAAGGCCAAGGAGAGACATGATGTGAATATCAATCAACCATTCCCTGAAAGTGAAGAGGGAACTCCTATCAAAGAAAAGTCAGAGAACAAGGAAGAAAAGAAGAAGGGAGCTACTTTAGAGCAAGTTCAAAAGACTCTGAAAAGAACCAAAATGATGGATAAAAGAAAGAAGAGTGTAAAGAAGCCTAGAGTAGAAGAAGAGCAAAAGGATGCTGAAGAAGAAGAGGCACCTCAGAATGAAGCTAAATCTCAGGAAGTACCACAGAGTTCAGATGTAAACATGTACATGGTGGTAATGGATAAAATTCCAAAGCCTATTTCAGCTGAACCTGTTGGATTTAAACCTCCTGAAGTTATCCACTGGGATACTATGGAGGTGGATGGCAAAAGAAAGGATGAGAAGTATGAAGTCTACAACACCTGGAACAAAATTGTCAGAGAGTGTTCAAGATCTGATTTGGAAGAAATGTTTGAAGTGGGGATGAAAGTTTATACAGATCAGTTGACAACTCCAGGGTTACCTATAGTGAAGTTGGTCATGGAATACTTGTGCATGTTATTCAATCCAGAAGCAGTGAAGCACTTAATCAGAGATGTGTTCAAAACTGTTAGAGGATGGACTCTCTATGAAAGGAGTGGAGTATATGAACTGGCACTGGATATTTTTCACATGGAGTATTACTTGGTGGATAGGGTCTACAATCACACAAACCTAAAGCTTCATGCCATGTTGAATAAGAAGTTGGGTTGTGTACCAAATTCAGAAATGGCAAAGTACCTAATTCAGAGAACTATCAATCAGAGTATGGGACTGGATCCTAACATTGGAGTAGATCAATGAAGATTTTGGGAGCATCTGAAGAACTTGACTTCTTTTCCTAAAAGTCAAGTTAGGGGGAGATTGTTGGGAACTGAAGAATTTACCAAGTATGGTTAATGCTGCTGGTTTAGAGTTACTACTGCTAGAAGACTTCAAGGTTAATACTGCTGAGTATTACTACTGCTAGTAGAATTAATACTGCTAGTCAAAGTTAGTGCTGCTTGAACAAAGTTAGTACTGCTTAGCTAGTTAGTACTGCTAGTAGTTAGTGCTGCTTAGTAGTTAATGTTGCTAGAAGAGAATAATGCTGCTGAAGATTAATACTGCTTATATGATGGAGATTCGCATGGAAGGATAACAGCTGGATGGACTGAAGATTATGGAAGGATTAGAGATATACATGGAAGATATACTGAAGATATTTTTATTTATTGTAATTATCTTTTGTGTAGTATATGTATAGAATGTATAGAATAGTTTAGTATTTAAAATTATTCATTCTAAGTTCTAGAGAGAAATCAACCTCAAGGCATAGATCCTAATTCTAGAGAAGTAGAATTCGTCTTGAAAGAGTCTGTTCTTCAAGATTGAGGTTGAGTATGTAATTTTGTGATTTCAATCATTCAATACAAGTTTACAGTTTGTTATTCATATTTTCTGTTTGTGATTACTGTTTCATTGAATATCAAAGTGTTATTCCGTAAACTTCTTTGATATTGTTTCTGAGAATTAATTCTTGTTGAGAATTCGATCCTAACAAAAACCAAAGATTTTGAATGAAGAACAATCAAAATAAAAAGGTTTTTAAAGAATAAAATCAAATATGAAAGTGATTTTATGTGATAAGAATCTTATAAACCCATAATGGTAGACCATAAATGGAGTTTTATGTAAAAAGATTTAAGATAAGAAATAAAGAATAACCTGTTGATCTTTGAAGAGAATGATGCAAAGGCTTGAGAATGCTAGAATGCTTGAGAGAGAATTCTTGCTTAGAAAGTATTTCCAGAAAGCGTAAATTGATAGAATAGAAAAGTATTCCTTTTATATGTGAGAGAGAGGAGAGAGAGTGTGAGACAAGCGGGAAAACAAATGCACATCATGACATGGACACGTCCCACGAAGTTGATTGGATAGAAGAGCAATGGACGAACGTGTCAGAAAAAGGCATGTCGTGGATTGTCGGTTCAAATGACGTCATAGTTTAAGAAAGAGACTGTTCATTTGTCCGTTTTGAATTTATCACTGAAGAAAAATCAGCAATAGAATTTTCTTTTTGAAAGTATCCCTGATGAAAAGATAGGGATAGATTTTCTTTTAAATGGATCACTGAATATAAATATCAGTGATAAATTTAATTTCAAAAAGCTTTTAATCATTTGAAGAAAGATTCAGTGATTAAGATTTGTATTTTTTAAAATATCTCAACTGAATGAAGATTCAGTTGTAGGGATTGAGAAAATATACCTGAGAGTCAGAATATTTATCAGAGAGAATGATGAAAGGGGAACTTTTGATTACTGACGCAATACATGAACGCTGAAGAATTATTCTTCAAGGTTCAGCATTCCAAGTTCACTGATGAGAAAGTTGAACCTTGTCTCATCAAGAGGTTTGGTGAATATATCAGCAAGCTGAAAGTCAGTAGGGATAAAGTGAAGTTCAATATCACCATTCATCACATGATCTCTGATAAAGTGATATCTGATCTCAATGTGTTTTGTCTTCGAATGTAGCACTGGATTATTTGCTATAGCGATAGCACTAGTGTTGTCGCAATAGATAGGAATCTTTGACAACTGAAGGTCATAATCTAATAGTTGATTTCTCATGCATAAGATTTGAGAACAACAGCTTCCAGCGACTACGTATTCAGCTTCATCTGTGGAAGTGGAGGGAACCGCAGCTATAATTCTAACAGGTTCATAGGGTCCGTTTTCTATATATTCAGGTATAGTAGGATCCGCACCTTCAAGAAATAGCATCATTCGATTTTTCCATAGAGAAAAGTTATCTCTGCTAAATCGAGGAGGTTTAGAAAGTGAACCATTATCATAGTAGTTTGTGTTTGTGTTTAGTGCCATTTTAGAATAGCAAGGAAGAGTATACAGCAAGATCTTGTTTATTAGTTTAAACAAACTGCTCTGATACCACTTGTTGGTCCCGGAGGTGCTTAACAAGTTTGTAGAAGGGGGGGGGTTGAATACAAACACAGAAATTAAAGTTTAATAAATTGTTTATTGATAAATCAAAATACAATTTACAAGTTTGTTGCGGAATAAGATTAAGACAGACTCAATCTAAACAAACTTAAGAAACACTAAGATAATTGCACAAGAGATTCAGAGAGTGGGAGATTAAGAGATATAGAAAATAAGGGTTTCTATATGGAGTTCAAGGATTGAGCACACTTTCAGATGAAAGGGTGAACGTCCTATTTATACCCTTTGCATTAAATGCATGGCATGGCACTTTACACGTGGCGTTCACTGATTGGCTTTGGGAGTCTGACTTTTGGGAGACATGCTTTCGGTCGGGTCATGAACAGTGTAGTTGACAGAGTTGTTGTACGAATGGTTGCAGAGACTTGTCCGTTCTGACACATTGTACTAGGTTGTGCAAGGATATACAAAAGGAAACTTGAGGCATAAGCTTTGTGATCGATTGATCGCTGAGTATCTCTAAGTTCAGAGATAAAGAGGTTCAGCTATCGCTGAAGCTTTTTCTCATGTTCCTTCGCGTATAAGTAGAGTTGTCTTTGCCTCACTGATATCCGCATCAGGTCACTAGTAGACATCTCTTTGTTCATCAGCTTCATCTTCGATTCAGCTATGAACATATGTTGACGCGAGACTTGTCTTCAGGGATTACGTTTGGCTGTTTACTTCTGAAACTATCAGTGATAACTGAACAGACTCAGTCTGATCACTGATAGTGAAACACTATTACATAGAAATGTTTATAAGAAAGACTATCAGCGATAACTGAACAGATTCAGTCTGATCGCTGATGGTGAAACACTAATACATATTAAAACGTAATTTTCACTAAGTATAGAAGAGGGTCGTTATCAAATCACTGAGAGAGTTTGGATCAACAGGGAGTGATCAGAGGTAAAATGGAAATGAGAGATTGGTTAGATGTGAGCTTATAGGTTTAAAAGAAAAAGCGTGTGATGTAACACCCCGGATTTCCATTGTGTAATCTTGTTATTCTTGTGTTAAGCTTTTGCCGTTTAGCTCCGTGTTTGGTTGGTGTTGTTTTAGAGTTTTGAGAATTTTGGGGAAGAAACAGTGAATTACGCGAGTTACACCGCGAGTTGAAGTCGCGACACAACCCGTGTAACCCTCTGTTGGATGTTGGATTTTGAGAACTACGCGAGTTACACCGCAACTAGAGGTCGCGGCATAACCCGCGTAACCCACTGGATGGTTTGGGGTTTTTGGACACGGGCGAGTTATGCTGCGGGTTGAAGTCGCGGCATAACCCGCGAAGTTGCATTGACCGTCTTAAAGAGGTTCAGTTTCCCAAACTTCACTTTATCTCAAAATCAAAATATCTCTTCTCTCTCTAAACTCTCTCTCTTTATCTTTCGATCTTCGAAGGTTCGTTTGGTTGCTAGTTTTCGTCGTTTCTAGCAAGGGGTCGGTGTTTTAAGCTTCACCTCTTCATCGTGGTCATTATCTGGTTTTCCGGGTTTTATTCTGAAAACCTACCGGTGAGTTCCTACTACATTTTACAAACTTTATACATATCAAAACTCTTATTTGCAAAATCTAAAGTATTTCTACGGTATGATTTTATGTTCTCTACATTTTGTTATAAATGAAGTTTTTGGTGATTCTCGGGGTTCCCGGTCAGACTTGACCAAAATGACGGGTTCCGCCGTATTGAAGTAAAATGCTGTTTTACTTGCACATTATGTGGTCTTTTGAAAAGGATGATTATGAACTCATTTTAATGGTTTTCGTTCTTACCAGAAGTTGAAATGGAAGTAGCATTTTGTTTATAAAATGTACTTATTACCATATATTTATTTATGGCAGGTCACATATGTTGTTGTGACGAGTCCTTACCATTACTAGTGGATCCCTAGGTTTTGGAGTAGACTATTTTGTTGGGATGTTACATTCCCCAAATTTGTAGCTATGGATCACATGTTCCTCGGGGGCAACTTGGTACGGTTATGTGAGGCCGGATACTAGCCATGGTTCATGGTGATCCTAGTGAAGGAGTATACCTTGGTTTTGCGCTTGGGGCTTGATCTCACGTTGAAGCACGGACTTTGTGATTCGTATCCGCGGATTCCAATTGGTTTAGCTCGTAACTCGGATTTGTGGTATACTTTGTGTTACACCACTATCCTTGGTAAAATGGTCCTTTTATCACCGTTTATGAGTTTTGGACCGAAGAGGCCCGGTTGTGGCGAAATCTTATCTTTACGAATTAAACCTTTATGAAAAGATTCCGTATGATACTGATGTTTATATATTTCGAGCTTTATAAACTGTATGTTCTCACCAGGCTTTATAGTCTGACACTTTTTCTCAAATGATGTGTATAACAGGTTTCCATTAGCGGTGGGTGCCTGGGTTTTTGGAGAGACGAGTTTTGAGTCTCGGGGTTTTTGGAGATGTTTTAAGTATTGTTGCTAGGCATTGTTAAGTCCCATTCTTTTGATGAAATCCTTGTATAGAATTGTATAGTCTTAAGGACTGATCCCATTTATGGGAAGTTATTGGAATTGCTTACGTCATATTGTCAGATTTCCAGGTTTTAATTTACTCTGATTTTTGAGGCGTTACAGGTTGGTATCAGAGCTCTAGTTTAAGCGAACTAGGCATGAATTAAGATGTCTAGACTTAGACTGAGTATGCTAAGATGGGTTAGTCTTAGAATCAACGGAAGGTACGTTTATCAGGCGTTGTAATGGTGGTGACAAGAACCGTTATGTGTTGTATGTTCATAATTTCACTTAGCTAATGTTATTATGAGGATATTGTACGTAAGAGTCCTTGATTTGCTGTTGATATGACAATTGATAATGTGGTAGTACGTTTTCCTTTCGTGTTTTTTTCCTATCTCTCTCTTATCTCTTTCTTTGTTCTGTGAAGTTGTTCAGCGTGGTGAATACGCGTAGTAGACCGCGTACTCGTGTTGACGATCTGGAAGCGACAGCCTCCACAGCTGATCAGCCGGAAGGAGTTGAGGTTGTCGTGCGTCCTCCAGTTCAACAAATACTAGGTGGGGGGCCAGAGGTCATTCCGCGTGTGGACCTGGCTTCGTCTCACCCAGTCATCGGGGATGCTAATCCCCAGTCAGAGTTGTTGGCCAGCGTGATGTTGGCAATGAGAGAAGAGATGGCTAAGCAGCAAGAGTTTATGCTAAAAGCGATGGAGAACCGCGACGTGAACCATCGGAGAAGTGAGACGGTGGTGGAGAACGTCGTAGTAGGTTCTGGTGATGATGGTATAAGGGTCACGGCAGTAGAGCGCAGGAGTTCTGAAGCTCCGGGGAACAGGAAGAGTTGTTCCTATAAGTCCTTTCTGGGTTGCGGACCGCCAGAATTCTTCGGTTCTGACGACCCGGTGGTGTGCGTTAAGTGGATCCGAGCGGTTGAGCAAGCTTTTGGCTCTTCCGAATGTGGTGATGATCAGAGGGTGCGGTTTGGTACCCAATTGCTGAGGGACACTGCAGTCATCTGGTGGAATATCATCCAATCCACTCTATCTCCGGAAGTACTGGCTCAATTGTCGTGGGCCGAGTTCAAGAAGAAATTGCTAGAGGAGTTTTGAAACGAGAGGACCATGGACCGAATTGAGAAAGAATTTCGGTCCTTGGTAAAGGGAAGCCTGACGGTGAGGGAGTACACCCGTCAGTTTATGGAGAAGCTGGGTCTGGTGGGGCACGCTGCCCCAACAGAGAAAGACAAGATGAAAGCTTATCTCAACGGCTTGCCTGCGGACATGCAATCCATGGTCCATAATTTCAAGGCTTCTAACCTCCGAGAGATGGTGGAGGAAGCTCAATTTATGGAATAGATGTTCGCGAAGGGCAAATCTGAGAAGGCAGTGGTGGTGCCTGAAAAGAGAAAGTGGGAGAGCGGTTCAGTACCTCTCAAGCGGACCCGACCTTTTATTAGGAACCGCAACTTCAGCAATTATCAGGAAGCTAAGTGGTGCCTGAAGTGTCGAACCAAGCATCACGGTAACTGTTACAATAATTCTCAAGTTTGCTATAAGTGTGGGAAGCCCGGTCATACTGTCAGAGATTACCCAGTCAGTGGAATCGTCTGTTACGAGTGTAAGGCACCGGGGCATGTAAACAGAGATTGCCTGAAGCTTGTGTCGGGTAGCGCGCCAGCAAGGAAGGAGAACCCTCCTAAGGTTCAGAGTCGAGCTTTTCAGATGACGACTGAAGAGGCTAGAGCATCAGCAGACGTGGTATCGGGTACTTTCCTTATAAACTCTGTACCTGCTCGTATTTTGTTCGATACGGGTGCTAGTTTCTCTTTCATATCTGAATTGTTCCGTCAGAAAATTGTTATGCCCACTACTAGTCTTGAGGATGCGTTAGTAGTAGAAATAACTGATGGTAGACAAGTTCTGATCCACGAAGTTCTGAAGCAGTGTGCTCTTAGCATCGAGGGAAGAGAATTCCCGATCGATCTGCTACCAATGTCAATCGGGGGTTTTGATGTGGTAATCGGTATGGATTGGTTGTCAAACTATCAGGTCGAGTTCGTGTGTTCCAAGAAGATGATCCGACTTCCCAACCCCTCTGGAGAGGTCGTTGTCATCTATGGTGAAAAGAGAAAGGGTGAAGTAGCATTAATCACAATGGCAAGAGCACGCAAGTGTCTGGTAAAAGGATGTTCGTCTTTCCTAGCCTATGTCATCGATGCCAAGTTAGAGAAGTCAAAGCTGGAAGATGTGAAGATCGTGCGTGAGTTTCCAGACATCTTTCCGGACGACTTGCCCGGGTTACCACCCGATAGGCAGGTAGAGTTTCGGATTGATCTTGTGCCTGGCGCTGCACCGATTGCTAAAGCACCTTATCGTTTAGCGCCATCGGAGATGCAAGAGATGGTAGCACAACTCCAAGAGCTATTTGAGAAGGGATTTATAAGACCGAGTTCGTCACCTTGGGGAGCTCCGGTCTTATTTGTCAAGAAGAAGGATGGCACAATGAGAATGTGCATTGACTACCGTGAGTTGAACAAAGCTACAGTAAAGAACAGATGTCCGCTTCCGAGAATAGACGACTTGTTCGATCAACTTCAAGGAGCGGGTTGTTTTTCCAAGATCGACTTACGTTCAGGTTATCACCAAGTGAAGGTAAGAGAAGAAGATGTTCTGAAGACAGCGTTCAGAACGCGTTACGGCCATTACGAGTTCCTTGTGATGCCTATTGGCCTGACGAACGCACCAGCAGTGTTTATGGACTTGATGAATAGAGTGTGCCGACCTTTCCTCGACAAGTCGGTTATTGTATTCATTGATGACATACTAGTGTACTCCAAGAGTGAGTCGAAACACGAACAGCATCTGCATGACGTTCTGGAAGTGTTGAGAATAGAATGATCGTACGCCAAGTTTTCCAAGTGCGACTTTTGGATTAAAGAAGTACAATTTCTGGAGCACGTAGTCACTCGAGACAGAGTGAATGTAGATCCCTCCAAGATTGAAGCTATGATGAATTGGGAGCCTCCTAAGAGTCCATCCGAGATTCGAAGTTTCTTGGGTCTGGCGGGATACTACAGGAGATTCATTCAAGACTTTTCCAAGATCGCTTCTTCCTTGATAGTTCTGACTCGGAAAAATGTGAAGTTTGAATGGACCGAAACCCAAGAGAAGGCGTTCCAGATCCTTCAAAAGAAGTTGTGTGAAGCTCCGATCTTGACGTTACCTGAAGGGTCGGAAGATTTCGTGGTGTACAGCGACGCTTCAAAGATGGGATTGGGTTGCGTGTTGATGCAACGAGGCAAGGTAATCGCTTATGCCTCGAGGCAGCTTAAGATACACGAGCAGAATTATCCAACCCATGATCTGGAGTTAGCAGCGGTGGTGTTCGCTCTGAAGCTTTGGCGACATTACATATACGGCACGAAATGTACTCTTTTCACAGATCACAAGAGCTTGAAATATGTCTTTGGTCAGAAAGAGTTGAATATGAGGCAAAGACGGTGGCTCGAGTTGCTAAAAGATTACGACTGTGAATTGCTTTACCATCCAGGTAAGGCGAACGTGGTGGCCGATGCGCTAAGTCGGAAGGACTATAGCGGAAGCATTCGAGCTACCCATTCAAGAATCGAACTAGTGTCTAGTCTTGTCGAGAAGATCAAGACATCATAGTTGGAAGCACTGCTAGAAGAGAATCTAAAGGATGAAATCATGACTAAACAACGTTTGCTCTTAACGGAAGATAGCCGTGGAGTGAAACTGTTCAGCGGTCGTGTGTGGGTGCCCAAGATTGGGGGTAACCGTGAGCTGTTACTGGAAGATGCACACAAGTCCAAGTATTCCATTCATCCGGGAAGTACAAAGATGTACAGGGACTTGAAGTAGCACTATTGGTGGCCAGTAATGAAGCTTGATGTGGCACGTTACGTTGAGCGTTGTGTGACGTGTTCGCAAGTTAAGGCCGAACATCAGAGACCGTATGGGAGTCTTCAGTCTTTAGAGATTCCCGAGTGGAAGTGGTAGCATATCACCATGGACTTCGTGACGAAGTTGCCTAAAACTCTTCGAGGTCACGATACCATTTGGGTGATAGTTGATAGATTGACAAAGAGCGCTCACTTCTTGGATATGCGGGAGACTCTGACGATGGATAAGTTAGTGAAGCTTTATATCGATGAGGTAGTCTCGAGGCACGACATACCATTGTCGATTGTGTCGGATCGCGACAGTCGGTTCACTTCGAACTTCTGGGATGGATTTCAGAAAGAGCTTGGTACTCGAGTGAAGTTGATTACGGCTTACCATCCGCAAACCGACGGGCAGAGCGAACGAACGATCCGAACTTTGGAAGACATGTTGAGGTCTTGTGTCATCGATTTCGGGGGTAGCTGGGACGCTCACCTGCCTTTGGTGAAGTTTGCCTATAACAATAGTTACCACTCGAGTATCGAAATGGCACCCTTTGAGGCTTTGTATGGGCGAAAGTGTCGGACTCCCGTATGCTGGCTTGAAGCGGGAGAAAAGCAGTTCGCAGGACCTGAGATCGTGCAAGAGACTGCCGATAAGGTCAAGTGCATTCGTGAAAGAATGAAAGAGGCTCAAGATGGTCAGAAGAGCTATGCCGATAAGAAGAGGCGACCGATGGAATTCGAAGTGGGCGACCGCGTTATGCTTCAGGTATCGACTTGGAAGGGCATTATACGGTTCGGAAAACGTGGGAAGTTGAGTCCCCGTTTCCTCGGACCTTTCAAAGTGCTTAAACGGGTGGGTTTGCAAGCCTACCAGTTGGAACTGCCACCGGAGTTGAGTAGAATACACAACACGTTTCATGTTTGCTACCTCCGGAAATGTTTGGCGGTGGAAGACAGTGTCATTCCCCTTTCAGAGTTAAGGGTAGACGAAGGTAACCGTTGTGTGGAAGAACCCGACGCCATCTTAGAGAGAAAGTCTAAGAAGTTGCGTCATAAAGAAGTCACCTTGGTCAAGGTGTAGTGGAAGCATCACCGGGGAGCGAATGTGACGTGGGAAGCCGAGGAGGATATGAAGCGAAGATATCCTCATCTTTTCGAATAGTTTGGATTTCGGGGACGAAATAATTCCCAAGTTGCGGAGGATTGTAACACCCCGGATTTCCATTGTGTAATCTTGTTATTCTTGTGTTAAGCTTTTGCCGTTTAGCTCCGTGTTTGGTTGGTGTTGTTTTAGAGTTTTGAGAATTTTGGGGAAGAAACAGTGAATTACGCGAGTTACACCGCGAGTTGAAGTCGCGGCACAACCCGCGTAACCCTCTGTTGGATGTTGGATTTTGAGAACTACGCGAGTTACACCGCAACTAGAGGTCGCGGCATAACCCGCGTAACCCACTGGATGGTTTAGGGTTTTTGGACACGGGCGAGTTATGCCGCTGGTTGAAGTCGCGGCATAACCCGCGAAGTTGCATTGACCGTCTTAAAGAGGTTCAGTTTCCCAAACTTCACTTTATCTCAAAATCAAAATATCTCTTCTCTCTCTAAACTCTCTCTCTTTATCTTTCGATCTTCGAAGGTTCGTTTGGTTGCTAGTTTTCGTCGTTTCTAGCAAGGGGTCGGTGTTTTAAGCTTCACGTCTTCGTCGTGGTCATTATCTGGTTTTCCGGGTTTTATTCTGAAAACCTACCGGTGAGTTCCTACTACATTTTACAAACTTTATACATATCAAAACTCTTATTTGCGAAATCTAAAGTATTTCTACGGTATGATTTTATGTTCTCTACATTTTGTTATAAATGAAGTTTTTGGTGATTCTCGGGGTTCTCAGTCAGACTTGACCAAAATGACGGGTTCCGCCGTATTGAAGTAAAATGATGTTTTACTTGCACATTATGTGGTCGTTTGAAAAGGATGATTATGAACTCATTTTAATGGTTTTCGTTCTTACCAGAAGTTGAACTGGAAGTAGCATTTTGTTTATAAAATGTACTTATTACCATATATTTAATTATGGTATGTCACATATGTTGTTGTGACGAGTCCTTACCATTACTAGTGGATCCCTAGGTTTTGGAGTAGACTGTTTTGTTGGGATGTTACATTCCCCAAATTTGTAGCTATGGATCACATGTTCCTCGGGGGCAACTTGGTACGGTTATGTGAGGCCGGATACTAGCCATGGTTCATGGTGATCCTAGTGAAGGAGTATACCTTGGTTTTGCGCTTGGGGCTTGATCTCACGTTGAAGCACGGAATTTCTGATTCGTATCCGCGGATTCCATTTGGTTTAGCTCGTAACTCGGATTTGTGGTATACTTTGTGTTACACCACTATCCTTGGTAAAATGGTCCTTTTATCACCGTTTAAGAATTTGGACCGAAGAGGCTCGGTTGTGGCGAAATGTTATCTTTACGAATTAAACCTTTATGAAAAGATTCCGTATGATACTGATGTTTATATCTTTCGAGCTTTATAAACTGTATGTTCTCACCAGGCTTTATATTCTGACACTTTTTCTCAAATGATGTGTATAACAGGTTTCCATTAGCGGTGGGTGCCTGGGTTTTTGGAGAGACGAGTTTTGAGTCTCGGGGTTTTTGGAGATGTTTTAATTATTGTTGCTGGGCATTGTTAAGTCCCATTCTTTTGATGAAATCCTTGTATAGAATTGTATAGTCTTAAGGACTGATCCCATTTATGGGAAGTTATTGGAATTGCTTACGTCATATTGTCAGATTTCCAGGTTTTAATTTACTCTGATTTTTGAGGCGTTACATGTGAGAACAGAGTTAAAAGAATATCAGAACTCTGCACCAAACATCTTTCCGAGTCGGGCAGCCACATTACTGATTGGTTCACATTTCTTTGCTGACCATCATTGAAATAGGAAAATAGCCAATGCCATCTCTTGTATTCTACCCCACCAGCTACTCATTATTTTCTTAAAAAGAGAATGTTTCACATTTTCTAGGGAAGCAGCACATAATCTATTGGACCTTCTTTTGGAAGATTCTGATATTGAAGAAGAAGGAAAGTTGCCCCACCTTCGACCCTTTCTCATGCACATTGAGTCCATGTATTATCATTGTTGTCTCAGTGATTTACATACTTTGAGCCTTTATGAAACACAATCATTGTGCTAATTCTTTCATACACAAGCACGAACACACAGAAAATCTGTTTTTCTGTTAGAACATTCATAGAATTACCTTGTGTTATTCAATGATTGAATGGAAGTCCTGGGGAGTCATCATCAAGCCAGCTCCTTAAATTGTACATTCGTTGTACACAGTAACTTTGTGTTACTGACATGCATTCCTAACTGTTTCATTTGTTGAATCAGGGTTACACGCTCATTATGTCTGAATTTGCAAAGATTCGGATATAAACAGTTCATGATTCGGCTATAAAAGGGGATATTGTTACAAAGGGGATATCAAAGACTATGCTGAAATTGTTAAAGTTTTGATGATTATGATGCTCTCATCATCAAAAAGGGGGAGAATTATTCAAAGATAGATTCAATTTCAGAGTTCAAAGTTCAAAGTTCAAGTCAGAATTTCAAAATGCTTCTGCTAATTTAAAGTTCAAGTCTGATAAAGAAATTCAAAGCCAAAAGATTCTGAAGGAATAATGTTGATTTGTGAAAGTTTGTTCTTCCAAAGATAGTTTAGAGATCAAAGTGATGAAGATACTTGTTTGTCAAAGATTACTTTACCGTCAACATTTCACAGATGTTTCAAAGATGAACAAAGGTTCAGAGATCAAAATGCGCGATCATGACTTGTTGTCTTTCAAAGCTTCAAAGAGAAAAAGACTTTCCAAGATTCTTCAAGAGCTGAAAGTTTAAAGATTGTGAAAGCTTCAAAGAGACAAAAGCTGAAGAATCAAGAGCTGAAGATCTGTATCAATTTTTTATTAAATCCTGAATACAAAGGGGGAGATTGTTAAGTCCAAATATTGTATCCAAGATTTAATTAGGAAAGTCAATGTTAGAAGTCAACATTGTCAATGTATTAGGAATGTCAAAGCAAGTTTAGTTTCCTTAGCCGTTAAGGATTTGTAATAGTTAGATGGTTTAAATAGGTTGGTGTTAGTAATCTTGTAACAACGAGGCATCAAGCTAGAGAGCTGTGATTGTATTGTAATTCAGAGACATATGAATACGAGATCTACTTTCTCTCTCTAGAATTTCTCTCTCTAGTTCTTGATCTTATTGCATATTATTGAGTAATTGCTTGTTGTGATTGGGATTTTATGATTATCAAAACTCTCAGACAAAATGAAGAGGAGGTAGATGAGATCAAAGAGGATAAGAAAAAGATTGATAAAGCAGTTGTTGATCTGATTGCTCTTGTTGTGAAGAAGAAGAGTGTGAGCCTCAAGAGGAAAAAGAAAGTGATTCAATCAATTTGTAATTGAATCTTGTGGTTAATCAAACAGGTAATTGATAAATCTTGTTTGTGTAATTGTTTACTGAAATTTTTCTTTGAAGATAATTTGCTAAAGCAAACGGAGCTGAAACTGAAGATAATTTTTGTCCAAGTGTCTGAAAGAGGTTTATACTATCTTTGGGGGAGAATGCTATTATTTTTTTAAGACAGACTTTGGATAAGATTAAGTTGTTCAAAGAGAAGGATTGTATTGTTTGTACAGAAAAAGGGGAGATTGTTCAATTTGAGTTTAAATCGAGAAGATTGTATTGCAAAATCTTTTTAGAGATGATCTTGACCCAAATAGGGAGAATGTTAGAGCACATATTTGTTGGATTTAAGATCATACAGACAGATGTTGAAAGTCAAAGAAAGTCAATGCTCAAAAGTCAACTCTCAAGCAAAGTCAAGGTCTTTGGAATAAAAGTCAAAGTTAAATTGTATTGTATTCTTGTTTTTCCTTGTTTGTGTGTGTAGGTATAAATAGTCTTGTTTCTTTGTATTTTTAGAGTGTTAGAAGTCATATTGTAACAAGTTCTAGATTTGCAGAGAGAGTTTTAGAGAGAGAAAGAGATTTATAGAGAGAGAAAGTGATAAACAGATTTGTAGTTGAATATTGTGATTAATCGAACAGGTAGTGTTACATAATCAGGTTTTGTTTGATTGTTTGTAATTAGAAACATGAAAATCAGGGACTATCAATTGGTATCAGAGCAAATCCAAGATCGAAATCAAGAAAAATCAGAGTTCGCACTGTTTGATTGAAGTCCAGATTCGATTCTGAGTTTGTGTGTGTTTTTCGAGTTGCAATTGGTTGATTAATGATCGAATTGTGATTTAGATTATGTTTGTATAGATTGATTCACGAATTGCGAGTTCTTGGTTTCTAAGTTTAAAAACTCAAATTTTAATCCATAAATTGATCCAAATCTCCAAAGCAGAATCTATAACCTTGCAAAATCAATCAAGTTAACACAAAGATCAATCCAATTCAATATGACAATTAAATTTACATTCTAGCATGAACAGATCAATCAAACAGCGTTCGTGTTAGTTATGATTTTATAGTAATCATTGTATTTATTGTTCTTTATGTCTTGTAATTGCCTTGGGGTATTTAAGTCCCCTTGGCTTGTTTTAGTTGTAAGAACTTTTCACAGTTTGAATTGAATACACTGTTACATTAAAGCGCACACTTTCTCTTTCTAGTTTCTCTCTACAGATCTTGTGATCTTGGCTTATCAATTGGATCTTGTGATGAGTAGCAACGTCTTCTGGTGTTGCAGAAAGATCAACATCTGTCTCTATTACCTGAGTAGTTGCTTCAACTTGCTCATCATGAGTAGTACCAGCTGGAGTGCCATGAGAAGATTCTTCATGTTCTTGCTCTACCAAATTCCATCTATAACAGAATCGATTGTTTCAAACACAATCCTATGCTGATGTGGACACAACTGGAGAAAATCATGCTTGGTATTGCAATGTCTACCCAGCTTCGTCAGACAAGATACATGAACAACTTTGAAGAGTTTAAGGCTAAGGATGGGGAAAGTTTGAAAAGTGTCTTCGACAGATTTTGGACTGTTATTAATGATCTGTATAAGATCAAGGTAACAAAGAATGAGATGGAGACAAATATGAAGTTCCTCAATGCACTCAAACCTGAATGGGAAAAATCCTGTCATCGGATGAGGAATGATCCCAGAATTTTCAAAATGCCTATTCAGGAAATGTTTGAAATTCTGATGTCTGGTGAAGCCATGGTTCGGAAGAAGAAAGCTAAGCTGGATAAGCAGAAGCCAAAGACTGTGGATCCAATCGCTCTTTTAGCTAGCCAAATGGCTGAGCAAGCCTTGACTGAGTCTGCTTACGATGGGTCAACAGATGACGATGGCGAAGCATTGGAAAAAGCCATGATTCTTCTAAGTCAGCATTATCAAAAGAAATATCAGAAACGGTCAGGTTCAAACAATCTTCGTTTCTCATCTATATCAAAGAAGGTAGAACCCGATTCTACATCTAAGCCTTTCTTTCCCAAATATGAGCCGACTACACCAAATGAACCAAAGAAAGAAGATAAGAAGGTTGTGACTTGCTACAACTGTGGCAAACCCAGGCATATTTCAAAGGAGTACAGAACGAAGATTGTGAAAGATGTTAATTTCTATAAGAAGAAATTAGCTATGGTTGAGAAGAAAGCTAGTGGAACAATTTTGTTGGTTGAGGAGGAATATTGGTTGGACCACTCAGACAATGAAGCTGATAATGAAGAGACTGCTGCCATTGTTTTATTGGAGACGACAACAGTGATGATGAGGATGAGGAGACTTCAACCGATGAATCTGAGGTACCATCTGAGTTTGATTTTAATTTCATTTCTTCACAAATGAATGTCATCACAAATGCTTTACATGACTTTCGTTCAAAGCTTCTATCCGAAAAACGCGAAAATCAAGAAAAGTCTGTTCAAATTGAAAAATTGAAGATTTCTCTGAGAGATGAAAAAGCTATTTTAAAATTTACAAAAGAGAAATTTCAAGAAAAAATAGAAGATTTAGAGATTGAAAAACAGACTTCTCATTATTCTTTGACTGATTTGTCAATTTTAAATCAAGAGTTTTCGGATAAAATATTTGAATTAGATGAAAAGTTATATAAACAAAATCAAACTGAACAAACAATTCATATGCATAAACCAAGGAGCTATGAGTCGTTAAAAGAAAATTGGGGTCTTGGATTTAAAAATCCTCAGTTTTTAAAGAAAGCTAATATTGAGATTCCCAATTTTTATGATTACGACTGTCTTGGTCTTTCAAAATATGGTTCTCAATACAAACCTCTTTGGACAAGTGCTAAAGAGACTACAATTGAGGAAGATAAAAAAACGGATAAACAACAAGAGAATGGAAGTTCCTTTCGTTTACACTCAAGAAAATGCAAAATATTTTCCTAAAAAAATAAAGAAGAGAAGACAAATGTTAAATATTGTTTCTTCTACTAAATCTTCTAGATCGAATGACTTCTTTGATTTAAGTGAAGCTAATCCTAATAAGGACAAAATATCTCCAGTACCTTATGATACTAAGAGATATATACCTCCTTTAGTTTTAGAATGCCAAATCTTTGATCTAGAAGAACAATTGGAAGAACAAGAGATTTTGAGAAAAAATTGAAAACGATGTTATTTTTTCTTTTATGACATCGAGTTTTAAAGAAAATAATTCTGGTCTACTCAAATCTTCCATCAACTTGTGTTAATCTGATGTTTCTTGCTCTGAGGTTTATCCAAATAAAATAACTGATCAGTTTGGTTTTATTGATAAAACTTCCTCTTCTAAGTCAAATATTTCATCTAAAATTGTTGATGACACTTTTACGCTAAATGATCATTTCTATAAAACAAAGCGTAAAAGAAGAAGGTCAAAGAAGAAAAAGAAGAAAGAGTTTGATATTTCTGAAAATTCTAACTTTTCTGATTCATCTATTTTAGATAGGCCTTTGAAGAAGTCTGTGAAGTCTGTTTGGCTAAAGAAACAGAGATCTGAAGAAATTGTTTCTGTAGAGGATAAATGTGTAGATCTTCTTTGTAAACAAGACTCATTTGCCTTTTGTAATAAAACTACAAAATATTCTGTAGAGCAAATGATTCAAATTTCAAAGAATATCTCATATTGTTTCTCTAGTTCTGATTCTGATGATTGTGTTTCTTCTTTAATATGTGATGATATTCATGCTTTATTTGATCAGTCTCAGATGTTTTGGAAAAATAATTCTTTGAAAAAGAAAAAGGAAAGGACTAACAAGAAGGGACCCATATTCATATGGGTACCTAAATCTGAGTAATTTTTTATTGTGCAACTAAATCAATTATGGTATCTGGATTCGGGGTGTTCCAAACACATGACTGGCAACAAATCTCTGCTTTCAAATTTTAAAGAAAAATGTTGCGGTCGTGTTAAATTTGGAAACTGCGAGACGGCTCCCATTCTTGGTTATGGTGATCTTGTTCAATGTAATATTACTGTTAAAAGAGTAAGCTATGTCGAAGGTTTAAGTCACAATCTATTCAGCATCGGAAAGTTCTGCGATAAAGATCTTAAAGTCAGTTTCAAGTCTAAAAGAGTTGTTGTAAAGAATAATAGCGGCAGGGACTTACTTGTTGGAAAGAGACGATCAAATCTTTATACCATTAATCTTTCCGAAGTAAAGGTTCCATCAGATATTTGTCTTCTATCAAAAGCCTCTATTCATGAAAGCTGTGTGTGGCACCGTCGACTAGCTCATCTCAATTTCAAATATATGGATCGCTTGGTCAAGAATGATTCCGTGAGAGATCTTCCAATCCTCCGTTTCCAGAAAGACCATCTCTGTCAGGACTGCGAGAAAGGAAAGATGAAGAAAGCATGTCATAAGCCTAAGCCTGAACATTGCACTGCGGACATCCTAGATCTTATTCACGTTGATTTGTGTGGACCAATGAAGACAAAGAGTATTGGTAAGAAGAAATATGTTTTGGTTGTTGTTGATGATTACTCCAGATATACATGGGTGAAATTTCTCAAATCTAAAGACGAGACACTCAAAATTCTCATCAACCTCATCAAAACCATTCAGACAAATAAGCAAAAGCATGTCAAAGTAGTAAGGTCAGATAATGGCACAGAATTCAAGAATTCAACTCTTCAAGCATTCTATGATGATCAAGGAATACAACAACAGTTTTCTGCTGCAAGAACACCGCAACAGAATGGGGTTATTGAAAGACGAAACAGAACGCTTGTGGAAGCTGCCAGATCTATGCTTGCTTATTCAGGTCTTCCTTTGTCTCACTTGGCCGAAGCCATATCAACTGCCTGTCATACTCAAAACAGATCAATTCTACACCGCCGGTTCAACAAGACTCCATATGAATTGATGAATGGTATCAAACCCAACATCAAATATTTCAAGGCTTTCGGGTGTAAATGCTATGTTTTAAATGACAGAGATAATCTGAACAAATTTAGTCCAAAGGCAGATGGAGGCGTATTTCTGGGTTATTCTTCTAACTATGCTGCTTACAGAGTCCTTCTCCTCTCTGCCAGAAAAGTGATAGAGTTAGTGGATGTCAAATTTGATGAAGCTGCCGATTTGGTTTTTGGAGAACACAGTTCAGAACCCGCTATTACTGAAAACTCAGCTTCTGAACAAATTAGTTCAGAACCTGCACTTCAACCGATAAATCAGGATCCTTCTAATTCTTTGTCTAGTCTTTCTGATCTTGATTTTCTGTTTGAAAATTTTTATGATGATGTTCCTAAACCAAACACTAATAATATGTCAAATATCTTGAATCAGGAATCTGTGAGTACAACTAATCCTAATTCCGCTGCATCAACCTCTGAACCTAATGCTACTTCAGTACCTCCTGAAATTCAAGACATATCTTCTGAACATCATCCGGATCATTTCATACATGAACCAGAAATTGTTGAAACTGTTCATGAGAAGTCTGTAGAAGATGAAGTTGTTCCATAAGAAAATGTTCAACAAGAAGTACAAGTTACGTCTGGTCAACAAGAGCCTGAATCTGATGTCATGGAAATACCTCCTCCTCCAACTAAAACCATATCTGTGTCATCTTCTGATAGTATTCCATCTGAAGATCCTCCTCATCAATTAGAAGTGGTTTAAGAAGTTATTGATCATCTCCCTCATACAACAAAATGGACAAGATCTCATCCAATCCATCAAATTATTGGGGATCCTTAAGCAAGTGTTTCTACTCGCTCCAGAACAACTTCTTCCAACGAATGTTTGTACACTTGCTTCCTAAGCAAGATAGAACCTACCAAAGTATCTGAAGCATTGGAAGACCCAGACTGGATTTTAGCAATACAAGAGGAGCTCAATCAATTTGAAGCACTCAAAGTGTGGAGACTTATACCAAGGCCGAAAGGTAAGAGCATAATTGGAACCAAGTGGATATTCAAGAACAAAAAGGAGAAAGATGGTATAGTTGTTCGCAACAAAGCCATTTGGTAGCCAAAGGATATCGACAGCAAGAAGGGATTGACTACGACGAAACCTTTGCACTGGTTGCTAGATTAGAAGCTATTCGGATGTTTCTGGCCTTTGCTGCTTATCGCAACTTCACCGTATATCAAATGGATGTCAAGACAACATTTCTCAATGGCAAATTGAAAGAAGAAGTATATGTATCTCAGCCAGAGGGATTTGTTGACAAAGATCGTCCTGATTACGTTTATTTTCTCGATAAAGCTTTGTATGGTCTGAAAGAAGCTCCACGGGCATGGTATGACGAGTTGTCAGCATTTCTAGTCAAATCCGGCTTCACCAAAGGCTCCATAGATACCACTCTTTTCATTTATAGATCTAATCTTGATATCTGCTTAGTACAAATATACATAGATGATATTATTTTCGGTGCGACTAACAAATCTTTGTGTAATTGGTTTTCTGATTTAATGACCTCTAGATTTCAGATGAGCATAATGGGAGAAATCAAATTCTTCCTCGGCTTACAAGTGAAGCAGCTTCCAGATGGAATCTTCATCAATCAGTCAAAGTTCGTATTTGACATTTTGAAGAAATTCAATATGGACAAGTCTACCTCAATCGGCACGCCTATGGCTCACGGTGCCAAAGTCGGACTGGATCCAGATGGAAAAGTTGTGGAACAAAAGACATACAGAGGGATGATCGGATCACTGATGTATCTTACTGTAAGTCGCCCGGACATAATGTTTTCAACGTGTCTGTGTGCCCGATTTCAAGCAAAACAAAAAGAATCTCATCTTTTAGCAGTCAAACGCATTTTTAGATATATTAAAGGAACTCCTTATTTAGGATTATGGTATCCTAAAAGTTCTGACTATAATTTGATTGCTTATTCTGATGCAGATTATGGTGGTAATCAATTGGACAGGAAAAGTACTTCTGGTCATCTCCAGTTTCTTGGTGAAAGACTGATAAGTTGGGCGTCGAAAAAGCAAAACTGCGTGTCAATATCAACAGCCGAAGTTGAATACGTCGCTGCAGCTAGTTGCTGTGCTCAAGTGCTTTGGATGAAAATGCAACTTCGCGATTACGGGATGTTATACAAGACTGTGCCAATATATTGTGACATCCTATCCAGCAAACCAAGACCAAGCACATAGACATGAGATATCATTTTATAAAGCATCACGTGGAAGAAGGTACTATTGAGTTATATTTTGTCCCAACTGAATATCAACTTGCTGATATATTTACAAAAGCTTTAGATGAAAAACGATTTAACTTTCTGCTTTCAAAACTTGGCATGTTGAATTTAAAAGTTTAAATCTTTACAAATTTTATTCGATAAAGTTTAATATTTCAGATTTTCTTTCAGTTGAATAAAATGTGTGTCTAGAATCTTTGACAAGTCACCTTGTTTATATTTAAAGTTTCATATGTTCAATGTTCAAAACTTTCAAACATCGAAAATTCAGCAACATGTTTGACGCTTTAGATACTGCTTTAAAGATATGTGAGTCGGCATATTTATGGTTTACTTTGCTTAAACAACCTAAGTGATCAAAATTGTAGATCGTAATGAAAATATGGGCTAAACTATTCGATATAGATCTGAGTTATTGAGATGATTTTATTTTTAAGCATTTAAAATACAGAAATCCTTGAGTTTTAAAAGTTTGTACTTGTGACCTTTCTGGTTTGGGAAAGTAAGTTCCGAGGGATGCTCGACATCTGGTCCCTTAAGGTCAATTGATCTGGGAGTGATCGAACAGAAATCCTGCAATAAAACCAGATCGAAAGTCATGTTCTACTGGTATGAATGGGTATAGGATATGTCGATGTAGCCTTTCTGATCCGGGAAAGTAAGTTCCAAGGGGTGCTTAACACCTAGTCCCCTAAGGCCATCTGGTCTGGGAGCGGCTGACCTAAATCCTGCAATAAGGTCAGATAGAAAGTTACGTTTATGGCATGTTCTTTACTTAATGAACTCTTTGATTAAAAAGATTCCAAAGTGCACAATGCTTAAAAGATGCCAAAGAGCACACTCATGTGAAGATGCCAATGAGCACATAGCTAAAAGATGCCAATGAGCACACATCTCTTGATACTTGGTGATATATTTGGAGTTGCGATAAACCTGTAAATTTGTGAAAATCTTAATTCTTGATGACTTAGTGCCTGTACATGCAAAGTTCTTCATTTTATGTTTAGAATTACATTTTTCTTGAAGCTAATCAGAGATGGCATGCGAGCATACTGAATATATACCTGCAACTGTTTGACTCTGAACATGTCTTAACTTGATATACAATGAAACATGTTTCTGTATTCAACAACTCCCGTTTGATTTCAACTGATTGATAAATCTGGGATATTCTACTAAGTAGACTTTAATTTGTTTAGTGTTTAAAAGTTTATATATTCAGTTGTTACAAAATTTATATTCAATATGATCATCTTTAATATTGACGTCTTTATGTTTCCTGTCTGTGTTTTTGTTATATGGTTTGTGCATTTTTTGAGGGGGAGTGTATATCTGGGTTCTTTTTCTGAGAATATTCTGTTTTTGAGGGGAGTGAATGTTGCTGATAAATTACTTCTTGTGCTGATCAGAAATTCATCAGGTAAGTATTTCTGAAATTACTATGCAAATGCTAAACTAATTTGATAAATTTTGTGCATTTGTGTAGGGGAGTAATGGGGGCTTATCAGGTAATTTTCTCATTTTTTTAAGTGTTTTTTTAAGTATATAGTAGTAAGAGTGTGTATTTTCTTTTCTTTATTCCATTTGAACTTGTTTGACTATTCATCTTCCCTCCATTCTCTCTGCGTGTTCTTCTTCTTGAATTCTCATCTGATTATTGTCGCTTTGGAATTTCAGGTATGTTTTTATTTTCGTTGTATGTTTGTAGCTTGATTAGTGTTCTATTATTTTGTTTTGATTTCATTTTTAGTCTCTTATTGTGCGTTTTATCTGATGTGCGATTTTTCTCTGTTCAATGATTTTGAAAAACCCAGATTCGTGTTGTTGTTGATCGATTTGCATATTGGGGTTTGTCTAGATAGTATAATCGACAATCAGGTATGTTTTGTTTTAGTTTAATTCGTTGTTTTGTGCTTCGATTTAAAGTTTTTGTGGATTTCGGGTTCGAATAGCAGAGTTCTAGGGTTTTTTCTTCAAGTATTTGAGACCCACATTGTGAACTATGCGTTTCACTCGTGACCCGCATAGTGAACTATGCATTTCACCCGAGACCCGCATTCTTCTAGTTTGTTTGGTTGTGTATTTCGTTATTTCAAAGTATGCTTTGCGTTCCATTAAGGACACGCATTCCTTCCAATGCATTCTCTTAAGGACACGCATTCTCTCCTATGCGTTCCCTTCAGGACACGCATTCTCTCCTATGCGTTTCCTTCAGGACACGCATACCTCATATGCGTTTCCTTCTTAACACGCATTTCTTCCTTCGTGTTTCCTTAAGGACCCGCAAATCATACTTGGAATTTTTTTTCGTGTTTTTCTGTTAAATGTTTTACTGTGTTTTGTTTCAGGTTATCATGTCTTCTCGAACAAATTCTGATCCAATGATTCAAGACGAGAATGTCGTTCTTCAGGATCTGGCTGATCAGGCATCTCATGATACACCTATGCCGTCTGTTCCGTCTGTTGGGGCTGATCTTTCTATATCTAGGCGATCTCCAAATGATGTGTTCCCTAACAACATGTACATGCCTTATAAGCGTAACAACTACTTTGTTGACTTTGATCGCATCAAGATTCATCCAGTCATATGCACTATTCTTCGTGGACATCCACTCTCTCAAGCTCTCTGTTCAGTTGCCTATGTTCCGGAAGTCTACGTTCAGCAAGTTTGGCACACCATCACTAAGAACGAACTGGCACGTCCTCATCGATTTGATCTACAAATTGATCAATTCGATTCATATCTTTCTTACAAGCGTTTACGGTTGATTCTTGAGATTCCTGAGCCTACTTCTAGACCTGGAAGGACAACATATGATCAGTTTCCATCCGAAGAGGAAGTGTTTGAGGGCATCAAACGACTAGGCTATGTTGGTCCACTGAACAAGGTTGTAGACTTTGACAAGTCTAATCTTCCTCCTGTCTGGTATTCTTTATTTTCTGTCATCAACAGGTGCTTAACTTCTAAACATACCGGCACGGATAGTTCTAGTCTTCACTATCTTCGACTGTTCCATGCAGTAGTCTATGACCTGAATGTCGATTACACGATTATTTTCTGAACCGAGCTTTCTGAAATAGTGCAAGACAAGTTAACCAACAAGCGACGAAAGTTCATTTCTTTTATCAGGTTTCTCAAGCTGATTATTAGAAGCATGTTTCGAATCAAACCGGCCATTACACGAAGATTATCTTGGCCGCAATTTCAGGATTGCGAGATGCTTTATCTTCATAAACAGAAGAAGTCCTTCACTTTTTCTATGACCATTCCTTATGGTCTTATTGCCAATTATGCTGACATGACAAATTCCAGTGTCATCAATTACTGTTTAGAAAATGAATTTGCAGAGGCTGAACAGGAATAATCTTCTCATGGCACTCCAGTTGGTACTACTCATGATGAGCAAGTTGAAGCAACTACTTAGGTAATAGAGACAGATGTTGATCTTTCTGCAACACCACAAGACATTGCTACTCATCACGTGGAATCTGTCATTGCTGCGATTGAAACTGAAGTCACTACTGTTACTGCTGATGTTAGACAAGTTGTTAATCCTGATGAAACTAGAGTTGCTGATGCTGTTGCGACAAATGTTGATCTTTCTGATGATGGTGATGATGCGACAAATGCTGATCTTTCTGATGATGGTGAAAATACAACAAGTGATTCAGATGATGGTGATGATGATGCTGATCAACCTAGCATGAAAGTGTATGAACGGAAAGTAAGATCACCGGAAGTGGTTGTTGTCCCAGAAGATGTTTCAGAAGATGAATCAGAACCTATTGATCCCTCTGCTGCCTGTTTAAACGTTGATGAACTGGATATCTCATTTGCTCAAACCTTCTCTCAAGCACAGAGTCAGGCTCCTGCTTCTTTTACTGTTGCGGTTACTGCTACCACTGTTTCTTCTATTGAGCTTTCTATGGTTCCTGCACGTGTTTCTTCGGAGAAATTTACAACTCTGAATGACGTAATTCGTCAGTTCTCAGAAAGGGTGGATGCTCAAAAAGAAGAAGATATTAACAAGCTGAAGTCGTTTTTCAAAAGAAAAATGCCAGAGATAGATACTTCGGTTCTTCCTCCTGAGATTCCTTTTCGCCGTCCTTCAGGGGTGATTATTCGGGAACCTTCTTCTGCAGTGTCTTCATCTACATCACCGATTGTATCTCTTCCTTTTCCGTCAATCTTCACTCAGTCTGCAAGTATTTCCATGTCTGCTCCAACTGATACTTCTTCCAGGGCTTCTCTTCATGATGCTCCGATTTCTGAGCTATCTGATCTTCTTTATGCACGTCTTCTATCTATGTCTCCGCCACAACATCAAGATCAAGATTTGATCTCTCTGCTGAGGAACTTCCAACCAACGCCGCCTCCAGTTTCTTCCTCTTCTGATTCAGATCGCATTAATGCTTTATCTCATGACTTTCAGGAATTCAGATCAGGAGTTAGATCCAGTTTATCTGATCTTCGCTCTTTTATGTCACAAGCTTTCTCCGATCTCTCAAACAAGATTGATCATCTAGAGCAATCATACAGGACTGAGGCTGGCCCGTCTCTTAAACACCGACATGACCAAGATGATCCCGATCATCAAGGCCATGAGGGGGAGACGGCAAAGAGACAAAGAACAGAAGGGTCTTCTGAAGCACGAGAAGTTGTTCAAGAAGAAGTGGCTGGAGATAGAGAAAAGACTGCTGATACAGTTCAAGATTGCAGTATCCAAGATTTAGTAAATGTCATGATTGACAATGCTGATGTAACTGCTTTGCATAATGAATTTAATTTGTCTGAAGCAAATATTGATTGTATGCAAATTGTAGTTTATGTGGATCCAGATGTATCAGGTAGATCTCATGAAGTTGAAGAGTCGGAAGCAGCAAATGACATGAGATCTTTCTTCGCGAACTTTATAGAGATAACTTCAGATGATGATGAAGAAGTTAGATTTGAGAAAGTTGCTCAAGTTAAAGAAGAAGATTGCAACAATATCATCATCTTATCTGATACAGAGGATGATACTGTTTTCATGGATGCGTCAGATACAAAAGAGGCTGAATTGCTATATGCTGATCTTCTGAGTGAAGGTGAGATTCCAGAAGTTGATCAACCTTAATCTACTCCAGTAACTAGTTCTACTCCGACAAACAATATTCCGTCAAGTGCTTTTGAAGTTTGTCAGTCGTCTAGAGCTCATGTAGATATTCCTTCTTCCGAACCGATAATTCCTCCATCTCTTCTAGAAGAAGGAGAAGCTTTAACTAGGCAGCAAAGGCAAA
Organism: Arctium lappa; assembly: GCA_023525745.1. Lineage (NCBI taxonomy): Eukaryota > Viridiplantae > Streptophyta > Magnoliopsida > Asterales > Asteraceae > Arctium > Arctium lappa. Next base: position 93,099,754 of record CM042048.1, read on the forward strand.
GAAATCTACAGCAGAGATATATGGCTTCTAGACTCAGAACAACTTTTCTTGAAGATATTCAAAGCAACATCTTTGTTTCTAGAAGAAGGACAATCAATATATATGCCATACTTGGAGTAGAGAAAGAATCAGAAGCATATCAGCATGAATACTTAGCTTTTATCAAGTGCCAGCGTAGAAGGAATATGTTGGGAACTGAAGATTCTACTAAGTGTGGTTACTACTGCTAGTACAAGTGTGGTTACTACTGCCAGAGTACTTTGAAGATTAATACTGCTGAGTATTACTACTGCTAGTAGAATTAATACTGCTAGTCAAAGTTAGTGCTGCTTGAACAAAGTTAGTACTGCTTAGCTAGTTAGTACTGCTAGTAGTTAGTACTGCTTAGTAGTTAATGCTGCTAGAAGAAGTTACTACTGCTGAGCATAATTAGTGCTGCTTAAGAGATCCGGATGGAAAGTATGACAGCTGGATATACTGAAGATATACTGAAGATTTACATAGAAGATATACATGGAAGATATACTGCAGATTTGTTTATTCTTTGTAATTATCTTTTAATCAGTATATGTATAGAATAGATAGAATTAACTTTTGATTGTTGTTTTAGAAGTTCTAGAGAGAAATCAACCTCAAGGCATAGATCCTAATTCTAGAGAAGTAGAATTCGTATTGGTGAGCCTGTTCATCAATATTGAGGTTGAGTGTGTAATCTTGTAACTTCAAAGCATTCAATACAAGTTTACAGTTTGTTCTTCATATTTACTGTTTTGGTTTACTGTTTCATTGAATATCAAAGTGTTATTCCGCAAACTTCTTTGATATTGTTTCTGAGAATTAATTCTTGTTGAGAATTCGATCCTGACAAGTGGTATCAGAGCCTATTCTATCAGAAACATCTATCTATCATGGAAAATCTTACAGAATCAAGCAGCACTTTGGTCTCCAAGGTTCCAATGCTCAAACCCAGTGAGTTTGACATGTGGAAGATAAGAATCAGACAATATATTCTTCTCACTGACTACTCAATGTGGGATATCATTGAGAATGGTCCTTCTGAAGCTGGAAGGATAGGACCAGATGGAAAAAGACCTCCACCAAAGACAGATGGTGAAAGAAAGATCAGACAGACAGAGATGAAGGCCTTGAGCACTCTGCTCTTGGCAATCCCCAATGAATATCAGCATCAATTTTGCAATTGCACTGATGCTCAAATTCTCTGGAATTCTCTAGAGAAAAGATTTGCTGGAACTAAGAGTATCAAAAGAAATCAAAGAGATGTTCTTAAGCAGCAGTATGAGAATTTTACTTCCTCAAAGAATGAGTCTATGACTCAAACTTTTGATAGGTTCAACAAACTCATTGGAGAACTGGCCACTGTTGGAGTAAAGATGGATCAAGATGACATCAACAGGAAGTTCCTCAGATCTCTTGGGGATGAGTGGACTATGTACACTGTCTCTTATAGGCAGAGTGACAATCTGGAGGAGAAAGAACTTGATGATCTATACAATGATCTAAGAGTTTTTGAAACTGAGGTAGAGATCAAGAAGAAGCCTACTGGTTATGTCCATAATTCTGCACTGCTTTCAGCAGCCACTGATACTACTGCCATCCCTGAAGCAGTTAGTACCGCTGGTGGAGCAAGTTCAGAAAAAGGATCTGAAACAATCTTTGAAGCCTTCTTGTCCAGTCATAGTAACAATTCATTAATCAATGATGATCTGGATCAACTTCACCCTGATGACCTGGAGGAGAAGGATATAAAATGGCAGATGGCCATGCTATCCATGAGGGTGAAGAAGTTCATTAAAAGAACAGGAAGGAATAACTTCTCTCAAAGAAGAGAGGATGGAGATGGTTTTGACAAGACCAAAGTGGAATGTTATAAGTGTCACATGAAAGGACACTTTGCTAGAGAATGCAGGAGTACTGTTCCTAACAACAACCACCAACAAGCTCAGAATGGTAGCTACACTCAGAACAAGAATCCTGCTCAAGCCCTTGTTTCTCAACAAGGAATGGGATTTAATTGGAGTGATCAAGCTGAAGAAGCCATTCAGAATCAAGCTCTTATGGCAGAAGTGTCTAATCTCCCATCTGAGGTAATTTCTAATCTTTGCACTAAAACTTGCATTGACACTGTCAAAAGATACAGAGATCACAATCAAAGTATGTGTGATGACCTCAAAAGGTTAGAAAAAGATAGAAGAGATTATGTGCTAATAGTTGAGAGATTTGAAGAACAAATCAAAGGATTTCAAGCTAATGAACTTCAACACTCTTATGACATTAACTACTGGAAGTGGGAAAAGAATGAGTTAGAGACCAAACTGTCTAAATCCTTAGAAGAGAGTGATAAGTTAAAGGAGGAATTGTCTAAAGTTAAACTTGACATAGAGAAGTTTTCATATGCTTCAAAAGCAATGGATTCTCTTCTAAAGGCTCAGATACATGATAAGATGAAGCCTGGTATTGGATACAACAGTACACCTCCTCCTTATAACAACAATTATATCTCTCCTACTTCAGACTTGTTAGAAACCAAGGAGAAAAAGGACTTATCTGAAAAAGCCTTTAAGATAGACCCTTTGGATGAAGTAGTAATTAAGGATGTAACTGAGAAAGAAGCCAGTAAGAAGAGAGATAATGATATAGATAAAGAAATCCATGAAGAAAACAATATAATCACCAATGAGGGATGTGGGAAAGACTGGATAAAGTCCAAGGAGATAGAAAAGACCAAAGGAAAAGACAACAAGGTCCATTACAAACAGACCACAGTTGTGAATCCTGCATCTGGTAAACAGTGTGATTGCAGTAAAGCCAAGAGCCTAAATTCTGGTTTAAAAAGAGGAAATCAAAGAAACTGGAATAATCAATGGGCTCAGAAGCAAGGAGTTGATCTGAATAAAATCAATAGACCAAAACCTTGCTTCATATGTGGAAAGTTAAATCATCTGGCTAAATCTTGCTTCTTCAATCCTATTAATCAACAGATGACCTTTCAAAGATGTAAGCAAAAGTCTGTTGATTATAGAAAGGCTGGAAAGAAACATGGTGAAAAGAAAGGCCCCATAAAGAAAAAGATTTTAAAAGAAAGCATTAAAATGTGGGTGCCCAAAAGTACTAAAACTGTTAGTGCTGCTGACAGGGTTAGTGCTGCTGGAAGTATTACTGCTGCTATCTGTGTTAGTACCTCTTCAAAGGTTAATACTGCCAACACAGTTACTGCTGCTAACACAGTTACTACTGCTAACAAGGTTAGTACTGCTAAGCATGCAAGTGCTGCTAAGGCAGTTAATACCTCTAAAACCAGTACTGTTTCCAGCACAAATGTTTCCAAGCCTATTATTGTGACAAAATACTCCAAGAATGAGGAGTTAAAATTCAAAAATCTTGTCAAGAAGGAATGCAAGTATTTTGATGAGAAAGGGGTACCCAAGACCACTTTGGCTTGGGTTCCTAATTCATACTAACTGATCAATCTTATGTGCAGGGCAACCAACAGCTCAAAGGAAGGAGCATATGGCATGTTGATAGTGGTTGCTCAAGGCACATGACAGGCAACATGTCATGCCTTCAGGATTTCAAGCATATCAATGGAGGACATGTTGCTTTTGGAGACAATCTTACTGGTGGTAAGATAAGTGGAAAAGGTAATGTAACCAAAGGTAAGATGACATTTGAGGATGTCTACTATGTTGATCAATTAAAATACAACCTGTTAAGTGTATCACAGGTTTGTGACAAACAACATAGTATATTATTTACAAACACTGAGTGTATGATCCTTGCTCCAGGGTTCAAAGTAGTTGATGAAAGCATGATACTACTAAGAACTCCAAGAAAGGACAATGTTTACTGTCTAGATATGGAAAATGTTAAAAGTGATTCATCTCTAAATTGTCTTGTTTCAAAAGCTTCTATAGATGAATCCTCTCTATGGCACAGAAGGATGTGTCACATGAATATTAAGACTATGAACAAACTTGTTAAAAACAACCTTGTAAGGGGCTTACCTTCTAAAGTCTTTTCATGTGATGATCATTGTGTTGCTTGTCTCAAAGGCAAACAGCATAAAACTTCTCATAAGACCAAAGAGATAAATTCTATTTCTTCTTGTCTCCAGTTATTGCACATGGATCTGTTTGGTCCTACAAATGTTATGAGTATAGGCAAGAAATCTTACTGCTTGGTTATTGTTGATGATTACTCTAGATTCACCTGGGTATATTTTCTAAGGACTAAGGATGAGACAAGTGGACTGATCTAGTCCTTTATCCTGAGAATTGAAAACCAAACTAATCAAAAAGTAAAAGTCATTAGATCAGATAATGGGACTGAATTCAAAAATTTTGATACAAACACCTTTTGTGAAGAGAAAGGGATTGAGAGACAGTATAGTGCTCCTAGGACTCCTCAACAGAATGGTGTTGCTGAGAGGAGAAATAGGACATTAATAGAGGCTGCTAGATCTCTGTTGGCTGATTCAAAACTGCCAATTACCTTCTGGGTTGAAGCAATTAATACTGCCTGTTATGTCCAAAACAGAGTTCTAGTAGTTAAACCAACGAACAAGACACCATATGAGCTTTTAAATAAAAGGAAACCCTTTATTGGATTTTTCAAACCTTTTGGGTGTCCTTGTACCATTCTCAATACCAAAACTCACTTAGGTAAGTTTGATAGCAAAGCGGATGATGGATTTCTTGTTGGTTATTCATCTCAAAGTAAGGCCTACAGAGTTTTCAATTCATCTTCTAGAATAATTGAAGAAAGTGACAATGTCAAATGCAATGAGAACACACCAAATCCTATTGGAACTGGTCCTCAATGGCTATTTGACATTGATTCACTAACTAACTCCTTTGGTTTCAGTAGTAATGATTATGCAGGTTCAGGAGGTGAAGGATCAGGGACTACACAAGTTCAAGAAAGTGTATCTAAATCAGTGATCTTTCCCACACCCACAGTGAATTCTTTTGAAGACTGTGAAATGGAACAATCTACTGGACCAAGTCAGAGTAGAGATGAAGAGAATCAAGAAGATAAAGAATCAGAAGTAGCTGCTGAAAACACTTCAGTTGAGTTGAATGACTCCAATCTAGAAGCTGATGTTAATGAAGAACCTAGTCATAACACCATAGTTCAAAAGAATCATCCTCCACAGTTGGTAATAGGAGATATATCATCTCCTATGATGACTAGACATCAGAGCAGACTTCAAGAAATGCAAGATCAACAGCATACAGTGCTTTCTTGCTTTCTATCCCAGCTTGAGCCTAAAAAGGCACATGATGCAATGAAAGAATCCAGCTGGATAGAAGCAATGCAAGAAGAATTGTTGCAGTTCAAACTACAAGATGTATGGGATCTGGTAGACCTTCCTAAGGGTCACAGAGCAATTGGCACAAAGTGGATCTTCAGGAACAAGAGAGATGAAAGAGGAATTGTCATAAGGAACAAAGCAAGGCTAGTGGCTCAAGGGTATACTCAAGAAGAGGGTATAGATTATGAAGAAGTCTTTGCACCTGTGGCTAGGATAGAAGCAATCAGATTATTCCTAGCCTATGCTTCTTACATGAACTTCAAAGTCTATCAAATGGATGTAAAGAGTGCTTTTCTCTATGGTTTAATTGAAGAAGAGGTATATGTCTGTCAACCACCAGGGTTTGAAAACCCAAGCTATCCAGACAGGGTATACAAATTGAAGAAAGCTCTTTATGGACTGCATCAAGCTCCAAGAGCATGGTATGACACATTGTCATCCTATCTCTTGGAAAATGGCTTTGAAAGAGGAGTCATTGATAAGACTCTATTTATCAAGAGAAAGAAGAAGGATATCTTGTTGGTCCAAATTTATGTGGATGACATTATCTTTGGATCTACAAGAGATAACATGTGCAAGGAGTTTGAGGATCTAATGCATCAAAGGTTTAAAATGAGTTCCATGGGGGAACTTACTTTCTTCCTTGGACTCCAAGTTCAACAGAAGTCAGATGGCATCTTCATATGTCAATCCAAGTATGTGCAGGACATTCTAACCAAGTTTGGTTTCTCAGATTCAAAACCTGCTAGTACACCTATGAAAACTCACAAACAGATAACAGCAGATCTTGAGGGGGAGGATATGGATGTGCATCATTACAGATCCATGATTGGCTCTCTCATGTATCTCACAGCATCAAGGCCAGATATAATGTTTCCAGTCTGTGTGTGTGCAAGATTCCAAGTTAGGCCAAAGCAATCTCACTTTCAAGCCGTTAAGAGGATATTCAGATATCTCAAAGGATAACCCAGATTGGGACTTTGGTATCCTTATGACTCACCCTTTGACCTAATTGCATACTCAGACAGTGATCTAGGTGGGGCAAACTTGGACAGAAAGTCTACTTCTGGAGGATGTCAGTTCTTGGGTGCTAGACTAGTTTCTTGGCAGTGCAAGAAACAAACCACAGTGTCCACATCTACAACAGAGGCAGAGTACATAGCAGCTGCAAGTTGTTGTTCTCAAGTCTTATGGATTCAGAATCAAATGATGGACTATGGGGTAACCTTTCTACACACTCCCATTTTTATTGATAATAGCAGTGCTATCAGCATTGTAAATAATCCTGTCAAGCACTCTAAGACAAAGCACATTGAGATCAGGTATCACTTTATAAGAGACTGTAATGAAAAGAAACTTATTCAAGTTGTGAAAGTTCATACTGACAACCAGTTTGCTGATCTATTCACCAAAGCTTTTGATGTGGGTAGATTCACTTTCTTGGTAACAAGTGTGGGAATGATCAACTCTGAATAAACATTATCTCAAAAAGTGGATACATATCTGAATATTATAGATTCTTGGTGGTACTAATCTATCTTTGCAGGGCATACATAGCAGTACTCAATTCAGACTAAGCTTCAAGGAGTAAGTACAGTTAATACTGCTAGTTGATTAATACTGCTAGTTGGTTAATACTGCTAGTTGGTTAATACTGCTAGTTGGTTAATACTGCTAGTTGGTTAATACTGCTAGTTGGTTAATACTGCTAGTGGGTTAATACTGCTAGTTGGTTAATACTGCTAGTTGGTTAATACTGCTAGTTGGTTAATACTGCTAGTTGGTTAATACTGCTCACAGTTAATACTGCTAGCAGTTAATACTGCTAGTTAGTTAATACTGCTCACAGTTAATACTGCTCGCAGTTAATACTGCTAGTTAGTTAATACTGCTCGCGGTTAATACTGCTCGCAGTTAATACTGCTAGTTAGTTAATACTGCTCGCGGTTAATACTGCTAGTTAGGTAATACTGCTCTAGGTTAATACTGCTTATAATCCGAATACTATAAATACCCTTTGCCCGCCTAAACGTTCATAACGACTCTTTGCTTACTATTCAGTTGCGCTCTAAACCCTTTCTCTCTCAAGTTCAAAGTTTTCAGGCAAGCTTTTTGCAAGGATCAATGGCTTCAATGGCTTTCATAGATGAACACAATGAAATCGCGATGCTACAGAAACCCAAACAAGCCGAAGGATTTCACCAGATTGTCAACTTTCTAAGGACAAGTCCCATTGCTCATGCACTCACGGTGTCCCCAACCATCTTTATAGAGCATCAGAGACAGTTCTGGGCAAATGCCACCATTATAGCTGAGAATGGTGTGCAGATGATCAAGACCAGGGTATGTGACCAACCCCTAACCGTTACTGAAGAAGTTATTCGCATCAGTCTACGTCTAGACGATGCCTCTGGTATAACTTCTATTCCTAGTGATGAACTGTTTTCAACTCTTTCCAGAATGGGATATCAAGGCCAATTGGGAATTTTTAAGTTTTTCAAAGCAAAATTTTCACCCCAATGGAGGTTCTTTGCTCATACTTTAATGCATTGTATTTCAAAGAAAACAACTGGCTGGAGCCAATTTAGCAGTCCCATTGCTTATGCATTGGTGTGTTTATCCACTGCTAGAAAATTCAATTTTTCTCAAATGATTTTTCATGATCTTGTCTCAAATCTGGATAACAAGAAGAGCTTCTTCATGTACCCCAGGTTTGTTCAAGAAGTTATTAACCATGAATTGACGGATATACCTCAACCTGTTGGGGTATATGTACCTAAACCCCCAAAAGGCAAGGTTTTCTCAAAAATGAGAAGATCTGTTGGGGACTCGGAAGGAGTTGACACCCCATTGTTCTCTACAATGATGGTGGTGTCCCAAACCAATGAAGGTATGGCAGCAGGGTCAAGGCCCCCATTAGACCATCCCACTGCTAGCCAAGCCCAACCTTCCCACTCAAAAACAATTCCCCAGTCCCTTCTTGCAAAACCAACCTCTTCAATTACCCAAACTTACAAGAGAAAACAGGTAAAGAAGGCTCCTTCCCTTCTTGTACCAGAATCCCCCAAGCCTTTAAGCCCTCTAAAGGAGAATTCCCCTTTAGAGAATGTCCATAGGGAACCCACAGGGGTGTCTCCCAACCCCAAGGAGGTGCTCTCTGAGGAGGAGGAAGAGCATATGGGTGATGAGGCTGCCACTACTCCTGCTAGCACAGAGGAGGAAAGTGGTAACATAAATAAGACCTCCCCCATGGCAACTTCAAATGAGAAATCATTTGAAGGTCCCTGGTGCCAAGAAACCAAGGGGGTGGATAGTGCTTCTGCTAGGCAGAAGACATCTACTAATAAAAGATCCAATGATCCTTCAATAGGGGGTAACACTCCTGGAGAAGGTGAGGACAGATATAACTATGAGGAATTGATGGAGACCATGGGAAACATCAACCAGGATGTCATCAAGCAAGGAAAAGAAATAGAGGAGATGAAGCTGGTTATCCTATCTCAACAAGTTCAGATCACCAAACTAAAGAAAATGGTGACAAGATTGTTACAGAAAAAGAGAAGGAAGCAGTTTGTGTTAAAGAGGAGGACAAGTGTTCAAGATGATTTCAACAAGGGGGAGAATTCAGAGGCTGAAGCAGAAAAAGATAGTATTTCTGAAACAGAAGCACTAGAAGTAGAAACAGATAATGTTCAAGCAGCTACAGGGCTATCTATTGAAGAATTGGAAATAGCTGAAACCTTAGTAAAAGCAAAAATGACACTCCTAAGGCTACTCAAAAGGCTAAGGGAGTGGTCATCAATGAAGGAGGCCTTGAAAAGAAGACACAAGAAAGAAGTGAGGCAGGGTTGAAGGATACAAAGGGTAAAGCTAAGATGATTGAACCTGAACAACCTGCAGAGAAGAAAAATCAGATAGAACTGGATGAAGAAGTGGCAAAGCAGCTTCAGGCAGAAATGGAAAAGGAGGAACAGCTGCAAACAGAAACTGATAGAGAGCTTGCAAGAAGTTGGAAGGGATGCTTAAAGCTACAGTGGTCTGTACAAAGGATTCAGAGATGGCCAAGATTGTGGTAAGAAGAACTGTGAATCAAAGCTTGGGCCTAGACCCAAATTTGGGAAATTGAACCAGAGGTGTTGAAAGCATCTTGGAAAGCTTCTGAAGGAGTATCTGAAGAACTTGACTTCTCTTCTAAAAGTCAAGTTAGGGGGAGATTGTTGGGAACTGAAGATTCTACTAAGTGTGGTCACTACTGCTAGTACAAGTGTGGTTACTACTGCCAGAGTACTTTGAAGATTAATACTGCTGAGTATTACTACTGCTAGTAGAATTAATACTGCTAGTCAAAGTTAGTGCTGCTTGAACAAAGTTAGTACTGCTTAGCTAGTTAGTACTGCTAGTAGTTAGTACTGCTTAGTAGTTAATGCTGCTAGAAGAAGTTACTACTGCTGAGCATAATTAGTGCTGCTTAAGAGATCCGGATAGATAGAATTAACTTTTGATTGTTGTTTTAGAAGTTCTAGAGAGAAATCAACCTCAAGGCATAGATCCTAATTCTAGAGAAGTAGAATTCGTATTGGTGAGCCTGTTCATCAATATTGAGGTTGAGTGCGTAATCTTGTAACTTCAAAGCATTCAATACAAGTTTACAGTTTGTTCTTCATATTTACTGTTTTGGTTTACTGTTTCATTGAATATCAAAGTGTTATTCCGCAAACTTCTTTGATATTGTTTCTGAGAATTAATTCTTGTTGAGAATTCGATCCTGACAGAATAACACTGTTACTTCTCCTCATCTAATTTTTCGAGTTCTCAGTGTCACAATTAATAAGTTTGTGAACATCTGGTATCCAAACCTTGAGGTGGAAAGAAGAGACTGCAATCGGTACAAATTTTCAGAGGCTGATTTCATTGATCTTTCAATTGATGATATTGAATTCTTATATGATCACTTCAGGAATCTTTATCACCGGACTCAGGATGTTTCTCAAACTCTTTTTGTTATTAAACGGTTCATTCGACGACAAATCCGATTTTATTGTGTTTTTGACTTCCCGATGGTCGTTGAAAGTTTTCAGCCTGTGGTTAATCTTGAAAGGCCCAACCGAAGTTTGCAGAATTTAGAGTCTTATCCGTTATTCACCATTATCGAAGATCCATACGGAGTAGTATATAAGAACAGCTCAAGTGAAAAATTCTTTCTACGATTTGATGAGATTGGACATTACTCTGATGGAACTCTAAAGGTGATCAAATTTCAGTTGGAGCATCGTCTACAAGAGGCTAGAAGAAAGTTTTTGAAATCAAGAAGAGAGTTATATATGTTTGAAAATGATGAAATTCGTCTGATCCGTAGAACTTTGGTCTCTATTCAAGATAGACTGAATCTCCGTTCAACTCTGCGACGTTTGGAAGTGTTAGTTGGGCTGAACAGACTACGTCAACGAGAAGAACGTCAATGATCATTCAAAGTCGCCTTGATGGTCAATGCTATTTTTGAAGATTGTTTTTTTAAGACCTCGGCGCCAATGATTACTAAGGGGGAGAATGTTAGATCTGATTTTATAGTAATCATTGTATTTATTATTCTTTTATATCTTGTAATTGCCATGGGGTATTTAAGTCCCCTTGGCTTGTTTTAGTTGTAAGAACTTTGCACAGTTTGAATTGAATACACTGTTACATTGAAGCGCACACTTTCTCTCTCTAGTTTCTCTCTCTACAGATCTTGTGATCTTGGCTTATCAGTTCGACATTCGTTTGAACAAAAAAAAATTCAAAAATATCAATTTCACGATCAAATCATGTTTTTCTTTGAAATTCAATCTGATACAACTGTTTAAATACATCAGTCGATCACTAATCAAACAACAATTTAATCAAGAACTCACTTTTACTCAAAAATCCACTCAAAAATATTTCAACAGAATGCGAACTCAATAAACTCTCAAATCGATGAATTTATGAGCTCTGATACTAATTGTGACCCAGATTTACTAGCATATATTCACACAATCATTTAGAACACAATCTTTATTAGATCAATTACATGAATTACACTTAATCACAGATCTAACTTCTAATAACAGATCTCACGTGTGTGTGTATTCACTGTTTGTGTTGATCTTACCAACTCTTTGAAACTAAATCTGAGTATCTCCTTCGTAAATACTTACAAATTACAAAGAAACAATCTTATTTATACTAAGTCAACTTGAGTTGACTTTATAACCAAACACTTGAACTATACAACATTTACACAACAGACCCTCACTTTTAATCTTGAATACAATATTAGTCTAACACCCTTTTCAACATCTTTTTCAGCCCATTTTTTGTCTTAAGTGCATAAATCAAGTTGATTTTACATCCCCCTTTTTTGTTTATTTATATTTAAGAAATCTATTAGTCATTTATTTGTTTATTTATATTTATTAAAATTTCAACAGCTTGCTTTTTTCAGTTTCATTAAAATTTCAGCAGCTCATTTTCTTTTTTGTTTTTATTAATTTTCAACAGCCTGTTTTTTTAGTTTTATTAATTAAACAGGCTGTTACAAGTCTCCCCTCCTTACAAAAGATTTTGTCCTCAAAATATACTTTCTCTAGAATAGATATCGAAACTTCGCCCTCATTTCTTTCTCATTTTCCCAAGTTGCATTGATACGTTTATGATATTTTAACTATGATTTATCTGACATAACCTCTTTATTCTTTAAGCTTCGAATTGCTCGATCAATTATCCTTTCTAGTTGTTCCATATATGTCAGTTTTTTATTAACTCGAATCTCTTCCAATGGGACTTTCATTACTTCATCAGCCAGGCACTTCCTCAAGTTGGATACATGGAATGTACTATGTACCTTTTATATCTCAGTTGGCATTTCTAAGCGATAAGCCACTTCTCCGACCCTTTGAATTTTTCGAAAGGGTCCTATATAACAAGGACTTTGTTGGGTTGTGGAATCTCAAACACAACGTAAAATAAAAATGTAACCATCCAAAGACCCATACGAACCAAAATAAATAGGGTGTTTCAAAATTATACCTCACAGTTAACGAGACTTTGAATCATATTAACAAACGAAACTTGATGCCTCCGCGGTATCCATGCGAACAATCTGAATAATTTGCCTTCTCGTGATGCTAGTCACGGTTTCAAAATTTAGAAAGAAAAAGGAGCATAAAGTTGTAGGTGATTTTGAGAGAGAATTGCAAGACTCAAACTCTTGCATAAAATATCGTACATTATATATGGATATGAGAGGTATGGCATAACTACTACCATCCCTACACCATACTTGAGTGTAACACTTTTCATACACCATCACTCCCTTACAAAGGTCATCCCTAGTCAACTTTATTTATGTCCAACATAAATAATATCTGATTTTATGTAATCAGATTAAACCAATACAAATCAGATATAATAATTAAATGTTTTAATTATTGAAACTTTTTATTCGAATATGTTCAAAGTGTGTAACCCAATAGGTTCTCGACATGTTGATGTTAGTAATAAATACAAATCTCGTATTTATAGTTATAAACGATGAGCGGTATCTAGCAATACATCACTGTCACCCAAATTACGAGAATTGGTGATATAAAAATTATCAAGTTGTAGTCAATTCTAGTTTACACATTGAATTCATTTGTCCTTGATGTCTAGATTGAACATGAGACATTGAATGTGTGATTCCTGTTATGTTCAACCTCTAGTTTCTTGATTCCTAATATACAAATTAAAAAAGAAAATGATATCTCATATCAGTTATCTGAGCATGAATGCATTTCCTTAGTATATATTTATCAAGTGGCCCAGAGACATCACTCCCGTCATAAAGGAGGGACAAATCCTATCTTGATACATGCTAGTTCTACCATGTGATTTCTAACATACCCAACAATCATTATGTCACCCAGTTACAGAATGATTAGAACAAATGTCAAAATATATATTACTCACACATAACAAACTCCATATTTCTCATGTCAAAGAATTACATGTACATTGACCACATGAGAAACACTTATGACACTCATATGACATCCAATGTAGTGTTCTCATAACAAGTCACGTCCGATACACAAAATCTCCATTTTGTACCCATATGCAAATTTGATATCTCTATATGAATCCCTACATATGCTAGTCATTATCATATTACTTCAGCCTTAAAAACCACAATAATATTTAACTAGGGACATTTAGAATACATTATTCAAAGGTTATTTATTATGAATAATTAAAACACAAAATATAACATAGACATAATAAAATGGGCAATGCCTTTTATTTATTTATTAATTCAATGAAACAAAATTCAAAATTACAATCATCATATGATTAACTTTCCCCACATTCCGAATCCAATCAATCCTTTCCATGGAGCAACTTTGAACATAACTCGTTCCCCCACTTGAAATTATATAAGCTTGCGTCTCTTATTTGCTAGATTTTTATTGTCTTGAGCTGCTTGTAGCCTTTCCCGAATTTGTTTACCTTTTCTAAAGTTTGTTGAATTAGCTCTGGCCCCGTCATTACTTAGTTTTTTAAATTATTCCAATACATTAGGGTTAGACATTTTCTACCGTACAAAACTTCATATGGAACATCTTTTAGACTTGCTTGATAACTATTGTTATATGAGAATTCTATAAGAGGTAAGTGGTCATCCCAAACACCACCTAAATTAATTACACATGCTCTAAGCATATCTTCGAATGGTTTAATGGTTCGTTCACTCTGCCCCTCAGTTTGTGGATGATAGGATTTACTAAAGCTTAGTCTTGACCCTATTTCCTTCTGAAAAACTTCTCTAGAATCAAGATGTAAATCGTATCCCTATCTGATATTATTGAGAGAGGTATCCCATGCCTTGAGACTATTTCATCAACATACATTTTTGCAAGTCGTTCTACTGTATAGGTTTATTTAATCAGCAGGAAGTGAGTTGATTTTGTTAACCTATCAACAACTACCCAAATGGAATCATTACCATTCTTGGTTCAAGGTAATTTCATCACAAAATCCATTGTGAAGTGGTCCTATTTCCACATTGGGATTTCTAATGGTTGTAACACTCCTAAAGATTTCTGATGCTGAAATAAAGTATCTATACTTATGAGCGTCACTTAACAAGACGTCATGGTGGTCGCTTGCCAATGAAAATTAAAATGATTTACTTACCACTTCTTAAATTGATCAAATATATTATACTATATTTTAACATTTATTATACTATGTCAAAACTTAAACCATTCATTTCGTATTTTAATTTAAAGTAATTTGGAATAGTTATAAAATAAAATGAATGTTAATATTTTCTAACTTCGACCGAAAAAAGAGTAAGAATTTGTTGTACGATTTAAATACATAAACCAAACCAAATTAATCCATTAACTCCTACATTGAAGTCACTACTAGAAAACCGGCTATCTTGATGGAATTTTTCGTCGAAGATTTTCGACAGATTCTAAACGGAATATGAAACAAATATGTTCTAACATTTTCGATAGATTTTTGACAGAAAATGGTCTATCGATATTCCATCTTTTTTGATGAAATTTTTGTTCGTCGAAAGTTTTGTAATCTGTCGATACAGTCCATCAAAAGATTTTCAACTAATTAATAAAAAAAAATTAATCCGGTAACTTGAAAAAACATCGAAAACCCACATTTTTCGTCCAAATATTACCGATTGCAAATTCCATCGGAAACCCCATTCTCAACGGATTTTTGATGGAACATTCCATCAAAAATGCAATATGTTTTGTTGTGGGTTGAGTCTAGAAAATAGTAAGATGTATGCGGCTCTTATATTAATTATAGAGTAAATTACACTTTTGGTCTCTGTGGTTGCCACACACTATCAAGTCTAATCCCTCTTTTAAACTAATTATAATTTTGGTCACTCTGGTTATCATTTTATTTCACTTTTAGTCCCTCACACTAACTTCTAATAAATAAGTCCGTTAACCTAGAGGGTATTTTTGTCTTTTTGCAATTTTTACATTTTTCAATTAAAAATATTATTATATTGAATAAAAATATAACCCCCAACCCCAACAATCTTCTCCGACTAAAATTATAGCTTCTCCGAACGACCAACGAATGCATCCCAACAAAATAGAAAATCTAACCCACAATCAAATCCAACAAAATCAAATCCATATAAAACCCAACACAAATCAAAGTTAGAATCAAAAAATCCAAAACCACAAAAAAAATCAAAACGAGACCCACCAAAATATTTTTCTTTTTTGCAATCACAAACTCATAAATGGGAGATGAACATAGAGGGAACTAGAGTTCATGGAAAGGGGAAGGGAAGGAGTGGAGACAGGTGGTCACGTACTAGAAGGGAAAAATAGAGATGGATATCAAATCCATGGTCCTCAATTCAGATCCTCGAACCAAGGTAGAAATCTGGTGATTTACCTAATCGTTGAATACGGTATGTAGTCATCACCATCCTTACGTCACCGTCATTGAAGATTGGTAAAGATCACCGGTAGATAGTCGTTCTCTGGCGACCAACCCTTCAAACTTCAACAACCAAACTTTGTAAACTCTATGTGAAGATGATCGCCGCCCCCTACTACAACAACGACGATGGAGAAGTCCCATTGCCCCTCCGTTGGCGTTTTTTGTTTGGGGTTCTTTCGATTTGCAATAAGGACCAACATTTTTGATTTGGGTATTGGTGTCGATTTGCAACGACACTAACGAGTTCATTTTCAATATGGTTTTTGGTTACAATTTGGGCTAGGCTTTTTTTTGTTTCGGGGTTATTTAGGTTGGTATCATGTAACAGCCAAATTTCTCTAAGGAACGATCAATGATCGGCCAAGAAAACAGTTAGCAGTCGGTCGAGAGGAACGGTCTAAACACGAGATGCGAGAAAACATGACAAGCGACGCACGCCGCTTGGCCCGCGGCCTCAAGCCGCGGCTAGGCCCGCGTAACTCGCTGTAGTCTGCAACCCAGGAGCACGTGCGGCTTGGCTCGCGATTTGAGGTCGCGGCCAAGGCCGTGGGAATCAGTCTGACGATTTAATCCCCATTTTTAGGGTTTTTCTCATTCTTGCTTCCATCTCATTTCTCTTCTCTCTTTGGTGCGATTTTGGGGAACTGAAGAATTTATTTTGAAACACTTTGGTATAAATCTACCGTAGGAAGATCAAGGTTTTGGTGGCTTGAGGCTTGGCTATGTTAGGGATGGAGGATTTCTTGAGAATGGTGGATTTGAAGGCTTTAAGTTTCGATTGAGGTAAATCTCTTGTGTAATCCAAACTTTGGTGTAAGGATCCTTGTAGATCTAAAGGTTTCACTTGTTGGTGGTTTATTTCTTTTAGATTTAGAGAAATGAGTTATTTGGAAACCCTAGCTTATTGTTGGTGATGACTTGAAAGTGGGAGGATCTACACTATTGGAGGCTAATGGTTGGATTTGGAACATAGGTTTAACTTAACCTAGTGAGGTGAGTTCAAGTTGATTTGTGAAAACGTTGTACATGCCAGAATGTTTATTTTTAAAGTTCTTATGTGTTTATCATGAAATTATCATTTGTAGAGTCATTTGATGGGTTTTGATTATATGATAAGTTTGGCTTTACGAGCCTTCTAAAATACCCGTATTTGGGATCTTTGGGCATCTTGATAAATGAGTCGTAAATGGAGGTGTTTTGGTGATTTATTGCATAAATGAGATTATTTGGTTAAAAGGCCTTTTTAGTGTTTGTTTTGGAGAAATGCTTAACTTTGTGTTATGGGACGTTTTGAAGAAGTAATTGGTATAATATCATTTGGAAGGTAATTTGTGACAATTTAAACTGTATTGGAGTCTGCACGTGTATTTTGGAGGGTGTATGATTGACATGAGTCGGTTGATCTATTTATTTAGGGATTGTTAATCGTTGGTCAAAAAAAGTTTTGAGCATTTTGGCTTGATATTGACTTAAAAGAGTCTTGAGGACATTTGTCCGGTTTTGATGGCTCAATGTAAAGCTGGTTATGGCTTACACGCTAATGCATTGTGTTGCATATTGATGTTTAGTACAAGATCGAGTGTGTTGGTCATTCTTGTGAAGTCATGTAATGTTATACTGTGTTGCATTGGATCCATAGGCACGTAAGTTAGTCTGTTTTGGATGGTCAATTGGTTATTGCGGGGTTGAACCCCGGTATCCATGTTTTATGACCGGAAACATAAAAGTAGGCACTGGAGGGTTGAGTCTGGAGGTGCTACCTAAGAGGTAGGCACTAGGATCTTCGCCGCTTGAAGTAATGCCTAGGAGGTAGTCTTTAAGTGTGTCGGGCCTTTGGGATGGAGTTCGTTGTAATGTTCATCAAAGTCAACCGTCTCTTATGGTGTAACTTGTTAAAAAGTCGTAGGAACACTTGGGCTGGTATGTCGTGAGGTGTCATGCGATTAAGGTTGCAAGACTGGCATACTTTTGTGTTCCTTCACTCTCAACGGATACGGGTCTCCCCCGTCGTCGACCAACTGTATCTGATATGTTGACGTCTTACTTTATTATCTTTGGTTTATGTGGTCGAAAAAAATGAGGACCTTAATATTAGATCTCCCTCCACGTATATTATGGTTTTCATGAAGTATGCCATCCCCATGTTTGGATATTTGGTTTTCTTTCGTTTATGGTCGTGTGAGCATTGGGCCTAGTTTCCATGTTTTTCGAACGTATTGTATATGTGGATTTTGACAATGATTTATTAGTTGTGTATTTTGTTCCACCCGCGCTTGGGTGTTTTGGCGTGCAACGTTTTATCCACGTTTCTTAAATGGGAGTCAATTCATATTAACGTTTTGAGTATGTTTGAGTTGCATCAATTTATAAAGAATGTTTGTAATGAGGTGTCTATCTTTGAAAGTGCATGATATTGGAAAAGAGTTGTTTCCACGTTTTAAAGTACATCAATTGAAAGGTCATGATTTCAAGTGAGGTTCATTCTTTTAAAAATATATTTACTCATGTAAAACTCTTGAACTCACTAGGCATTAGCCTAATTTTTTTATTTGTCGGCATGTGCAACAGGTTCTGGTTAGGAATAGTTCTAGTATCACAGTGAATTGAAGATAGGAGTGCCCTTTGTGCGCCCAAGGAGTGAGTAACTTGATGAAGTCTTCCGTACTAGGTTAAGGAGAGCAGCTTGTATTTGGGTTAAGTAACACCCGACATCAATTTAGTCTGTATATTATTGGAGTTTAATATCTGTCAAAGTTAGTTATAGAGTTTCTATTTGAGGCATTATAGAGTTTTGGATCGTAAGAGGAAGTTTTGTCCTTTATTTTAATGTTATGTTTAAAATTTTTAATTAGTTGCTCTTACCAAATTCGAGGGTGTTACAAGTTGGTATCAGAGCTTAAGTTTGAGAGAATTAGGCATTGATTTTGGATGCCTAGACTCAAACTAGTGTCCTTTTAAGTGATTGAGAGAAAGGATTGCACCATTAGGCACTTTAAGATAGGATAATTTGAGGTTGATGGAGTCGCAAGAAACGGGAAACACGTCGAGGGTAACAAGGATGACCATGTACGGTACGTTCATAATTGCATTTGTCCAGTGTTATGGTGAACCTACTAGTTACATGTGTATGCTTGGAGTACTTTGATGCGTCGATCGTTGGGTTAGTGCCGAAGTTTCTAAGTGGGTAACTGTTAGAAGAGGTTGATGATTTTAGCATTCGTCACTTAGAGTAACAGTAAGCATGATGATTGAATTCAGTGGACCGTTTCAGGTTGGAATCATTGGTTGAATTAGAACCATAGACTTATGGGATCGACATTATTCGCGGAGTAATTGTGAGGTGAACTGATGAAATCCTCGAGTATTACCTTAAGATATTTGAGCATCTAGATGATGATAGTGTGACTAGGAAATTGAGGAGCGTGGTTTCAATGCGTTGAGTGCCGATCAAATTCATAACAGAATTTTATTTCTAAAATGAATCGCATCAATTATTTCTCATGTTTCTAAATCATCATGTGGAATTACATTAAGAAATTTTGGAAAGATGTTTAGCACAAACAATATTTTAAACCATGATTTTAAATATGCATAAAACTACTTGATTGCATGAGGTTGCAAACTTTGTTAAGACTTTCTTTGTTCTCATTGTTGTCTAATGTTATTTTCGGATATTGTGACATTTGTATTTTGACGTTGTGTAGAGCCTTAGGCAAGTAACTATGGCTTATGATCTTAACATTGGATCTCCTGCACATATGTTAAAGCCTTGGACAAAGAGTCTTCTTCCACTATTTTAGTGTTTGAGTTTTCTTGGGAATTATATTCCGTGTGAGTTTTGTTAAGTTTTATGGAGTATTATTTTATGACGTTTGCGACACATGGGTGAACCTTGAAATGCGTAGACTAAGTTCTTTGTGTGCGTTGGTTTTTGGGTTATTGAGAAATTTATTTCATGTGACTCTTGTTGGGGATTTTATCCCATGTCGTTATATGGTTAACTGAGAAACTTTTGAAAATTGATTACGTAAATTTCTCTTATGGAGTTTTATATGAGCGCCTTGTCATGTATTGTTTTAGTACATAAAAAAAATTTATACGTGGCACAATTGATGCGTGTAGGGACCATAGCGGTTCCTTTGAAAAGTTTGTTGAAATACCTTTCGTTAGTGTCATTATTAGCTTGATTAGTAATCAAAATATTTTCCGTAATGGTTTTATACGTGTGGCATTTGTGACCACTTTGTACACCTACCGAGTAAACGATAATGGATTTTTATTCGTACGATTAATTTTTATAAAGTTTTTGCATTTAGAAGTTTTATAAAATTTCAAATTGACATATTAGTTTGAAAAACCTTGAACTCAATAGTGGCATAGGGTTCAACCCTGTCAAGTGAGTTGTAATTAAGGATTAGAGGAGTCCATGGGAATTGAAGCTTCAGTTGGCTGCTGGTGGTTAGTTTTGAATTATGGGAATACAGTTTTGTGAATCGGTGCTCGCAGGAATAATTGATGTATTAGATTTATGCCTTCTTTCGTTATTTAAGTGGTGATCATTCTGTTTGGTAAAATTGCGGTTTAAAGCTTTGGGTGGTTAATTGTTGGCGGTTAGAGATGAATTAATGGGTTAAATTTTGATATCATGTATGGGATGGATGTGTGCCATTCGGGTAAGTCTTCAGGAATGAAGAAAATATGGTAGTTTGTTTGTTGGATATATAAGATTTAAATTTTAGTGCTATAATAGGTGTCAACTTTAACTCGTCAATGCAAGTCTGGAATGGACTATATGGTGGTGCACCCACTTTTGAAGTATAGTTATTTTGAGGAGAGGTGTCGACACTCGATTTTGAGGACAATAATCGTTAGTGTGTTTCAGTGCACATCCGTTGAATCTGGTGTGTTCGCAAGTTAAGTGGTAACATTAAGTGAATTATATGATGATACTTAGGGATCGATCATTAATACTCCTGTAATTGGCATGGTTGTCGTTGATTTGCCAATCGATGCTCAAATGCACTATGGGGGTTGTGTAACCATAGGGTTGGGGTGGTCCTCTTTCTGCAGAGGTTGTGCTTGTGTCACTTGGGGGAAACAGATCTATTGTGGATTGGATTAGACCAACCTAATTGTTAGGAAAATTTCGTCAAGGAAGGGACGATAAATTTTTTATGGTATGGATTATTGGGAAATTTTGGTAAGAGTGTCGAGGTAGGCCTTAAGTGGAAATCAATCATTGAGAAGGCCTTGATTTGCTGAATTTAGAAATATCATTTGATAACCACAGCGAGTGATCGACTCAACAATTTTATACGGATTCCTTACCGCTCGTGCTAAGCCAAAGTGGTTACGAGTACTTGGAATCTAGAAGAGTATAGTCGATTGTTTCTGCAAGGGTTGTTATAGTCTTGAAGGCAAGAAAAAGGGTGTAGCATGATTCGATGAAAGACGATTAGAGGTATTTAAGGGTGGGTTCGCTTGGGATACCCTTGGTGGAAGTGATTAGTTAAGATCGTAAGTTACTCTTGAGGGATTATAGGCAACCTAAGGTTGAGAGGCAACCGAGATCTTAATAATAGGAAA
This sequence comes from Arctium lappa, assembly GCA_023525745.1. NCBI lineage: Eukaryota > Viridiplantae > Streptophyta > Magnoliopsida > Asterales > Asteraceae > Arctium > Arctium lappa. The sequence continues at coordinate 93,121,163 of CM042048.1, forward strand.
ATGATAAGATGTATCAACCTTTGATATCGGGTTTATGGCGACTCGTGATGAGAAATACAGTGGTAACCCAAAATGGGAAGTAATCGATTTCGTATGCAAGGCAAGGTATCGTGGGGACATCCCTTTTTGGGATGGAGAACCAATTGGTCTAGCTAACTCGACATGTGGGTGTTTGGCCAGTGCCGGATTTCAAGGACAAAATCTCTTTAAAGGTTGGGAGAATTGTAACACCCGTATTTCTCTAAGGAACGGTCAATGATCGGCCAAGGAAACAATTAGCAGTCGGCCGAGAGGAACGGTTGAGGAACGGTCAAAACACGAGGTGCGATAAGACATGACAAGCGACGTGTTCGGCTTGGCCCGTGGCCTCAAGCAGCGGATAGGCCCGCGTAACTTGTTGTAGTCTCCAACCTAGGAGCATGTGCGGCTTGGCCCGCGACTTGAGGTCGCGGCCAAGGCCGCGGGAATCAGTCTGACGATTTAATCACCATTTTTAGGGTTTTTCTCATTCTTGCTTCCATCTCATTTCTCTCCTCTCTTTGGTGCGATTTTGGGGAACTGAAGAATTTATTTTGAAACACTTTGGTATGAATCTACCGTAGGAAGATCGAGGTTTTCGTGGCTCGAGGCTTGGCTTGAGAATGGTGGATTTGAAGGCTTTTAGTTTCTATTGAGGTAAATCTCTTGTGTAATCCAAACTTTGGTGTAAGGATCCATGTAGATCTAAAGGTTTCACTTGTTGGTGGTTCATTTCTTTTAGATTTGGAGAAATAGGTTATTTGAAAACTCTAGATTATTGTTGGTGATGACTTGAAAGTGGAAGGATCTACACTATTGGAGGCTAATGGTTGGATTTGGAATCTAGGTTTAACTGAGTTGAATCAATTTATAAAGAATGTTTTTAATGAGTTGAATCAATTTATAAAGAATGTTTTTAATGAGGTGTCTACCTTTGAAAGTGCATGATATTGGAAAATAGTTGTTTCCACGTTTTAAAGTAGATCAATTGAAAGGTCATGATTTCAAGTGAGGTTCATTTTTTTAAATATATATTTACTCATGTAAAACACTTGAACTCACTAGGCGTTAGCCTAACCTTTTTATTTGTCGGCATGTGTAACAGGTTCCGGTTGGGAATAGTTCTAGTATCACATTGAAGAGAGGAGTGCCCTTTGTGTTCCCAAGGAGTGAGTAACTTGATGAAGTCTTCCGCACTAGCTTAAGGAGAGAAGCTTATATTTGGGCTAAGTATCACCCGACTTCAATTTAGTCTGTATATTATTTGAGTTTAATATCTGTCAAAGTTAATTATAGAGTTTGTATTTGAGGCGTATATAGTTTCGGATCGTAAGATGAAGTTTTGTCCCTTATTTTGATGTTATGTTTAAAAATTTTAATTAGTTTCTCTTACCAAATTCGAGGGTGTTACATATCAATTGGGGTTATTTTTTCTTGATCTGCACCAGTTTCATTCATAAATGAGTTCATTGTGATGTCCTTTCAGTTTGCTTGTTGATTTAGTGTTAGTTCTCTTCCTAAACCAGATTGGGACATCACTTGAATGCTGGTTTTGGCTTATTTTTTGATTTGCACATCATCTTTGTGCTCATTAGATTAGATTTAGGTTTCTGATTTAAACGAACGTTTTGGTTTGTTTATGTTTTGGTTAAGCTGCATAAAATTGGTTTTTAGATTTTCGTTTTTCATATTTGGGTTTTTAGATCTCGTATGGTTTTATACAAATTAATTTATAGTTGGTTTGTTTTGTTTATGGGTTTTAGTTCAGATTTAAATTTCTTGAAGAAGTTGATCGGAGGTGGAGGGCCGACAGGGTCGCTGGACTGTGGGAGTATAGGTTAAGCTGCATAAACAAGTTGTACACAAACCTAAATCACGTCTACATTCAAGATTTATTTAAAGCAAATAAAAAAATAAACAAATTTGATGAAATAGAAAAGAAAAAATATTAAAGAAAATAAAAAGATCAAAATACCCTAATCAAATTGAGTTCTTTTAACAGAGTTGATAAGATGTACCAAATTTGAAATAAAATGACAACCACAAGACCAAAAGTGAAATCAAATAGCAACCACAATGACGAAAAGTGTAATTACTTTGAAATAGATACGAGAGTTGATAGTGGATGGCAACCACAGGGACCAAAAGTGTACTTTACTCTTAATTATAATATGTAGAAAAATTGTTTCGTATAATCTATTGCCTTATTTAAAAAGTTTGATGTGATGATTTAGCCAATTTTTTGAGGGTCTTATAACAAAACATGGTATTTATATCTAGATCAAGTCAAATCATATACTGAAAATATAAAATATAAAATCTTGCTATAGATATATGTAATAAAGAAATTAATAGATAAATATATAAGAATAGATGAATTAAAAAGCATTAAGGTGGATAGCTTCTATTTTCGGGTAAGAATGATGGAGGAAAACTCGGACCCGCTGGCACGATGGGAGCACCAAGAGATCGAAAGTTCTACGGACGAAGAGGAGTCCTCGTGTCCATCGGAATGGACAAAGGAGGAAGAAGCGGAGGAAGAGAGGGGCGTCGACGAAAGTGTTTTCATCGCAAAGGAAAACGAGGTAAGAAAACAGGGGATTCAGAGGGATGGAGTGTGTGTCCTAATAATGTGCAATATATCAAGATAAACACAATCAAATCAATTCAATTAGCCATATGTATTGATCTCAATTCGACAGATTACAATTTTTCTCTCAAATAATATTTCTCTCTCTAAATTCTCCATGTAAGCGTGCTCCTTGATTCTACTAACAGAAAAACTAGTTATACTAGACATACTTCAAAGACAAAAGAAACTAACAACTAACAAGCTAATGACTTTGACCTTGGCTTTGACTTTCTACTTCTAGCAGCTTTGACTTGCACTTTGACTTTAAAGGCTTTGACTTGCACTTTGACTAATGCTCCCCTTTTGGATTCAAGATCATCTTTAAAAGATAAGCATTTTATCTCCCCCTTTGGATTCAAAAAGAAATTTTCCACTATCAAACAATCTTCCCCTTGTATATAATATTCAATCAAATCGATCTCCCCCTTTAGAGACATATACTGAAAATCTCCCTTCTTGTATAAACATGCAGAGATCTTTCTTCAAACAGATTTTAGCAACAATGAACAATCTCTTCAAAACTTTTGACAATATCCCCTATCTTTGGAATATCTTCAGATTTTCAACATTCTCCCCCAAAGTCTGTGATTATCCTCTTCAATAACTTTAACAATCTTTCCAAGGTTTATAATAACCTCTTACAGTCTTCGGAAAAAAAAATTATCTCCAGATTTTGCTCATTTTCTGTAAAATTCAACAATCTTTTAGAATTCTTTGATATATCTCCAAATCATTCTTGATCATCTCCCACATAAACCATTTCTTGAAATCTTCTCCCCCTTATTCTTGAAAAATAAACTTTCTCATATTTCACCATTTCTTGCTATTATCTCCCCCTTTTTTATGAGTGTGAGCATAAACATCATCAAAACTTTTGCAAGAAATGTCTGCTACCAATTTCTGACCAACATCCTTATCTGATTTTTTTTCTCACTGAAAATGAAACATCCGTCAATTCATAATAATTATTATCTTTTTCAAATTCAGAATTAAGTGTAACCCTGAATCAACAAATGCATCAGTTAAAATGCCTGTAAGTAGCACAGGGCCATTTAGTACAATGAATGTACTTTCGGAAAGAGTTTTTTGATGTTCACTCCCCCAGGGCTTCTATTCAATCATCGAAAAACCACAAAGGAATTTTGTATGAACGTTATGACAAGAAAATGTATTCCTTGTGTGTATGTGCAAGTGTAGAATGATTGAAGCTACTTAGGCTTTTTAGGCTCAAAGTGTGTAAACTGTTGAGACATCAACAATAATCTACAGATTCAATGTGCATGATCGATGGTCGAAGGTGGGGCAAACTTCCTTCTGTTTCAATATCTAAATCTTCCGAGTGAAGATCAGATAGCATATATGTTACGTCCCCATGAAAATATGAAACGTCTTTTTGTTGAGAAAAAGATGAGTAGCTAGTGAGGTTTAATTCAAGAGTTAGCATGGGCTAGTGCCTGTTTCAATGAAGTTCACCAAAAAATCGTGAAACAATAGTAGTGTGGTTTGCTCGGCTCAAAAAGTGGTTGGTGCAGAGTTCTGATATTCTTTTAACTTTGTTCTTACGCCCTCTTTCTGTTCAACATTTAAGCTCGCATATAACCAAACTCTCTTTTACATTTTATCTCAGATCGATGAGAAAAACTCAACCCTTTGAGTTATCTCCCCCACTCTTTGATATTGACCCCACACCTCTCGATCACTCAAGGATAACTTCTTGGGTAGGAAACACTAGTTAACGTTGTGACAACTGTCAAATTCTGAATAATGAGGTTAGCACCCTCAGATTAATTTATAAGTTTTGTCACTTTTTAAATTTTATTAAAAGCCTTTAAGATAAAAAGTTTCCCCGAAAAATTTAGAAGTTGCGTTAAAAACCCGGAACAGTTCCGCATCTGACCGTCACTGTCCAGAAATGCCAAATAAGTGAATAAAAGTCCAAAATTCTTAAATTATAAAAATCAGAATATTAATTTCTCTTGCATTGCAAAATTTTCAAATTTGTCATTTATTTAGCAAAAATTGAGAATTGGGTATTTCGGTTCTCAAATATATCTGATATTTTATAGTTTAAAGCTAGTAATTCAATTAATGGTATTAAATTAATTTTTTTTTATGTGTTGGTGAGTCACTAGGACACTTGTCCTAATCCTACCTATTTTAATTATTTTTCTTTAATTAAAAACCAAATTAAAAACAATTTACACTCTTCATTTTTCAAGACTAACTCCTCACCTCCTCTCCCTCTCCTCTCTCTTCTTTTCGGCCGAAAACCCACCACCACCACCACACCATTTTCTTCTTCTTCTCTTTGCTAAGAATCAAACTCCAATCAAGAATCCATCACCATTTTGAAGTTAGAATCCAAGTCTTCATCTCCTTTTGTGAAGGTAATCACTTAACACTTCCATTTTTCAAGTTTATAATCAAAAAGTTGTATATTTCATATCTTTTTATGTAAATGTTGTATAATCCAAGTTTTGGAAGTGAAATGGGATGCATTAGTATCAATATATTTGCTAATGAACCATTTAATGATCTTCTAATGAAACTAGGGTTTCCAAGTGTATTATTTTGGAAATTTTGTCAAGAAATGATAATTTTATGAAATGTGGTTTTTGGTCCACAAAATTTTAATAATGTTGGATTGAAATTTATGCATTTATATCAATTTTGTGTATAAATAAACTCTTAGGATGAGATTGTTCAATCTCATATGATTAAAGAGTTCTAAATAGTGTTAAACCACTAATCTAGTGTTTATTTTGTCTTGCATGTGATTGAAATTTTGATAATGAGATGGATTACCTTTGATATTTATATAATATGAGTTTTTGACTCTTGATACAATGAAGTGTTAGTATAAAAATGTTCTTATGAAGGAATTCTCCAAGTTCCACATGATTAAGAACTTATCAATAGTGTTAATGTCATTTTATATTATGTTATGTTCATGCATGCATAAGTTAGTTTATTTTGTAATGAGGAGTGAAGACATGGTTTATATCCAAAAACCATATCTAATGATCAATATTTGGTAGCATAAAATGATATTCATTTCATTTTAGAATCTGTCCAGAAAATGGACTCCACTTCTAGCTTGCACAACTCACAAACCACTTGTCCAAATTTGGGGTTTTTGCTTCTAAACTTTAATTTAGAGTGTTAGCTTTCTAAAAAGTCCAAAAACATTGAATTTGGAATTGATTTGGACACTTTAATGGATTTTACAAGAAAATGGTGCAATCTGTCCAGTAAAGACAGATTCATACACCTATCTTGTAGAGGCCATAACTCCCTTATTACTCATCCAAATTAAGTGAATCTTTTTCCAATGTTAGGATTTTGAGTTAGGTTTGCATCCATATATGGATCACTGTCTAATTCCAAGAATTGATACCTCAAAAACCTGTTACAAGTGAGGTATGTCACTGATCCGAAAATCAGTGACACTTTATTTTATAAAAATTATTTGATGTATCAAAAGTTATTCAAAAATTATAAAAAAATGCAGATTTAATCGAAACATATCATAGTATCATCACAAAATTTGTGATTTAATAATTCTCTTGAGAAGTTAAGTTTCCGTGTTGAAATTACCGGATAACTTTCTGGACAGCATGTGCTGAATCCAGAAAGGTAATTTTATCAAGTTTAATTTATGTCGTATTATATTTTGGAACTTTGTATAGACAAAATGATTATGGACTAAGAAACTTATTTGATGGCATTTCATGGGACAATTGGACATATTGTTTGGACATCGGAATAGGGTATTAATGTGTTTCTTATGGCAACTCTTATATAGGGAAATTATAGGCGTGACAAAATTCAATAAGTTAAAGTAAAGCTTCACTCGTTACTTTCGTCAAGGTGAGTATTCACAGCCCCACTTTTATCGTTTTAATTGATTTTGGGGTGAAAAGCATGTTTAAATTGCGTATTTAAAGATTCATGAGAATTGTTTGAAAGTATTGCGAATTGGCAATTTATAAGGCTTTGTTTAAAGCATTTGGAATTATAAGCTATATGATAGGTATGCAATTGATGTGTTGAGTTTTTAATGTTAAGACCCCGTGACACTACAATTAACTCGAAGAAAATCGGGCCTATAGTATTAGTGGGTAGCGCTATTTGGTGTGACAAGCCCACCTTAATGCTGACGAGCAGGGGTGCACTATACTAGAGAAGATGACTAAACATGTGGCATGAACCACCGCTGAGTTAGTTCATCGGGGGCGTTGAAATTGGTCAGGGACGGCTTAGTAGTGGCTCAACGTAATATTGTCTTTGCATACACTTATCATAAAGGAATTAAGTTGTGGTACTCATGAATCAAAGAATTGAAGCTGGTTTTTACGTATGTTCTACGAATGTTAACTTGCATATAAAAATGAATTGTGCATATTTAAAACCTGTGAACTCACCAACTCTTTGTAGTTGACCTTGGTTTTTATTCATGCTTTTCAGGAATCGAGAAGGTAATTCCATGATGTTTTATCAGCGTACTCATATTTTGAAGCAAGACTATTTTTGCTTTAAGCGTATCGTATGTTTAAAAGATTTGGAATTTGTAAACGATGACGATATTATGTTCTTAAAAATGTAATGTATTTTGAATGTTAAGTAAATGTTGGTATGTTTATAATCTTGTGCTATGGCATCGGAGCTGTTACGCCTCGTGTTTCCGCTTTAGCGGGGTGTGACAAACGTGAATCCATATAAGTTTTTTTTAAAGTTCTCACACTTATCCCATGAAATTTGTCCTAAAAGAATATGATGTTTAACGGTTTAACTTGAACATTTAAACCTTAGAAATATGAAATTACAATAATGTCTTATAGAAGTATGCTCAACAATATTATCATGAAGATTTGAGCATTTTGAACTTTAAAGATTTCTCACAACATGTATATTAAATGAATGAAATAAATAGAAAAGACTTGTTTGAGAATCTGACAATGTATCAAAAAGATCTGTTAGATCCCAATACAGACAACAAAAGAAGATACTCCAAAGAAAAGTAGAGATAAGATGAAAATTAAGAACATAATAATCAAGAACTCATCTCATATGCTTTGATTTCATAAATGGAGGGGAAATTGGGAAGAACACCACACTAAACATTAAACACTCTCATGAGAATTAGTCTGTGTGTGTAAAAAAGTGTATTCCTCTCCAAAACCTAAATGAACAAATGAGCCATGGGCACCTATTAATAGGGCTCATTTACAATAAAAATGCTCAAGCCCATACAACTAATTAAAAAGCCCAAAATACAATTCTTTATAAAAGATTCAATTAAATTGGGGGCTAATTTAAGCTAACAATCTCTCCCTAATGTTTTATAAAGAAAGTTGGTCTGTGGATTATGTAACCCGAAAATCACAAATGGAGTCCCATGCAAGTATACATGTAAAACCACTATCGTTTGAACAAGTAATAAAGTGGTACTAAGTACCAAGTATCGATCCCACGGAGACAATAAAACAAGTCGTGATTCTTAAGTCAGTCTTAAAAGGTGATTTCAGAAATAAATTTGGAAGGAATGATCTTTGAGTGTTGTTGACAGTAAATTAAAGTGCTTTAAACAGATTAAATGAAAGCAAGGGTGCAAGATCCGGCTGGAGTTGTAAGCAACTAAATAATAGGACTGATGATGTAGCTGATGCTGCAGCACTAGGTTCTCAACTTCACTATCGGTTCACAAAACCATTTTGCAAGGTTCATATTAGAATAGGTTTACCGACAGCGACTAATTAGGAGACCCAACCGGTTCCGCACAGATATTATTATGATCCCCGTATAGTTTACAATCAATAAAGATTGACAGGGTTTGTTACAACCCCTATAACACTTCAGTGTTCTGAAGAATATGCTAGCTTGGAAACAAGCCGCTTACCCAAGTGAAAAAATGTACGTCACCTCATCAAGAAGCACTTGGTCGAAACTCAGAAACAAGGAGTGAATAGTGAAATTGATAGCTAGTAGCAAAACGTTAATCCATACTACATAGGCTTTTATCTCCCAACCATCACTTACACCCAAGCTAGGGACTTACCCCATCATCGCTTGATACATGGTGTGCGACATTATTGGAAAGATAATAAGCATATGCATGAAAAGTAAATGACTAGAATTGGACAACGTAAATGTAAAAGACAGAAATGTAAAGCAGAAATGTAAAACCGAATTGTAAATAACAAGAAATGTAAAGGTTTTGTGAACAGTGTTGTGACACTGAACAGTAGCTTACTGAATTTAAAGACTTGATATTAAAAACTTAAAGTAGCAAGTTGAGATAGCTATGTGAGTTATCCAACCGAGAGAACATATCTAAATTACTGGAATGAGCCCTCTATCTATACATAGAGGAGCTCCTACAAAGCATCTAAGGAAAGCATCAAAAGAGAGCATCAAAAGTACAAAGTATATGGTCCCCACCACTACTATGAATCAAAATGTCAATCCTAAGTACAACAAGCATCTTTAAAGGAATAAAATTTTGTCAAAGGAGCATATATTCCTTGCTCCATGTCTTCTCTTCACCGAAATTTCCAAGAATTCCCCAAAGATCTAGGTGCACCAACCAAAAAGATTATGAAGCTTCATCTATGACTGCAGTCCTCTTGCTGTGGCTTCTACTGTAGCATCATCCATTAGTAAATTGACATAAAAGCACATAAGTAAGGTCAATTTCCACCACTTAGCTCCCAACTCAACAAATGATAAAACTAAGCATAAAAGACTCAAATATTGTGATTTGGGAAATAAAAATGCTAGAAAGTCCTACTAAAAAGTGATGGGAAATGTGATAAGTTATCCACTCATCACATCCCCACACTTGAACTATTGCTTGTCCCCAAGCAACGAAAAAGACAAATATAAATACTCAAAGTTTGAAAGGTAAAAGCTAAAAGAAAAGTGATAGTGGTCAGTTCAACAATCAATAGACATAGCCTTTCATAAATCACCCTATATTCACTTCACAAACACAAACACCATAGGCCAAAACACAAGTCCTATTGATCCTATTTTCAGAAAGTATTCATAAATGTTGCTTGTCCCCAAGCAACGAAAAAGACAAATATAAATACTCAAAGTTTGAAAGGTAAAAGCTAAAAGAAAAGTGATAGTGGTCAGTTCAACAATCAATAGACATAACCTTTCATAAATCACCCTATATTCACTTCACAAACACAAACACCATAGGCCAAAACACAAGTTCCTATTGTTAGGCATGAATACTTTCTGAAAATAGGATCAATAGGACTTTATGGATTTTTCAATTTTTGGGCTTCCTTACTTTCTCACATACACCTCAGTTTCTGTGTCCAGATGATGCAGCATCTACTGCAGCCTGTCCTATATGCCAGATTTGGTTTTTGTTTTTGTTGGCCTAAATAGGGATGATTGAGCCATGATATGCCAATATCACAGTGAAAATAACTTGATTGGGCCAAAGTTGCCAATATCACAATTGATTGAGCCTTGTGATGCCAATACCACAACTATTTTTATTGAACAAGACTTAAAGGACTTAAACCTTTTCATCTTTTCAGTTTGACACAAACTCCCCTCCCCATACTTAGAAAGAAACAATGTCCTCATTGTTTGGAGAACATGTTTAGGCTCAGAAGGGTTAAAGGGGGCAAAGAGAGTGTATAAGGCTTCGTGAAAAATGGCCTATATCCTCTCCTATTTCAAAATAGTTTGCATGTTTTCTTCCTAGGTGCATTGGTTTGGTTGTAGCATAACTATTGAAAGTGAATATGTACAAGTGAATTATTTGGGTTGTGTTATGTGCACTAACCGAAAATGAAACTATCACAGGATACAGCAAATTCCCAGACTCTTAATGGACTAAAAAAAGAAGAAAATAACAAAATAAAAGACACTTAATGGAGCTAAGGAATAGAAATGGACCTCTCCTACTCAGAATGAGTAGGCTTCTCTGCTGCAGGGCCTCCAAGGAACTCATCCTGCATCTTAGTCAGTGCTGCAGGGTACTCTGGCAGATAGGTGGACGCCTCCATGTGGTCTGCTGCCCAGACCTGGTCTTTGACATCCATTCTTTTCTTGTGCCACTTTATGTAGATGGCATTCTCCTTCATCAACTTTTTGATAAACTTTTCTTGCTTCTTCATCCGTCTTGTCACTACCAACTCCTTCTCATCCAACAACCTCTCAAACTCCTCCTTTTGCGTAACTAACTTCTGGTCCCAATACTCCTCCTGATCATCTAGCTTCTCCAACAACTTCTTTTGGTTCTCCTCCAGAATGTTGATCATTATGGTGAATGTTGTTGTTTCCACCCGGCCAGATGTTGCAGCAATTCCTGTAGCATGCCCAGGCCGTAGCACATCTCCTTCATCACCATGCTTCCTCTTTTGGTTTCTCATGATCCTGTTGATGGCCATGTTATCAATCACAGCCTTCCTGTCCACATACTCATCAGCATTAAAGGTTCTAGCTTGTGCTTTCTTGATCAAGGCATTGATCAAGGTAGGATGCCATAATTCGCCCTTAGTCTTCTCGGTGCAAACTTTGATGCTCTTGTTGATCACCTGTTCAACATCAAACCTCTGTCCTGTTAACATGCAATATAGGAGCACACACCTGTTAAATGGGATGCTGGTATCGTAGTAAGTTGGCATCAATGTGTGTCTGATAAAGTGGAACCACACATTGGCCTTAGCTGATAGTTCTGAGGACTCCAGTTTCCGTGCTTCTCCTTTGTTGCTCCAAGCTGCTCCATCTCTAGCAATGGTGTCAAGCACTCTCTTTGCATCCGCAACGCTAGCCCTCCTCATCAGCTTATCATACACCGAGACTGGTGGAGGAACAAGCCCAAAGATACTGTTGATGGCCTCCACTGAGTGGCAAACATCCATACCTCACACTATGACAATGTTATCTGCTGTCACAGCAGCTTCAGCATAAAACTCTCTCACCCAATCCAGATTGTACTTTAGTGGAACCTTGCATAACAGTTCCCAACCCAAAGCTTGTACGGCCTCTTGGACAAAAGGATATTCAGAAATGATTCTGGGACTGAATCCTTTGTCCTGAAATCCATCTTGATTTCTGAATTGTTCATACTTTGCCTCAGACTCCTTGCAAGTGAATCTGGTCACCCTTTCATAGTCTTCATCATTATCACTCTCTTCTTCCACCATCGGTTGCTTTCCCTTCTCCTCTCTTGTCAACCTCTTTGTTGTTTTTCTTCCATAACCAATGCTTTTAGGCTTCTTCTTTGGTGTGGCTTTGGACTGAGTGTCCTTGGCCTTTTTGTCATTCTTTTTTGCCCTTTTGCTTCTCACCCTTATCTGCTGCCGCAACCTTCTTTCCTTGCTTCTTATGCCTTTTAATCCATTCATCGATTTCTTCCTCCACATTGTCTTCTTCAACAACATTTATCTCCACAACCTCTACCTCATGCTCTGCATTCCCCACTACCTCATCATCATCCCTAGAATTTTCAGGGGTTCTCAAGAGTTCATTCAAAATGGGATCATTTCCCACTCCTCTCCGAACATGCATTGGGATTTCAGATTTGGTCACTGCTACTGCCTCATGCTGTGACACTTGTGGCAGCACAGTGAGGCTTTCACTTCGTACATCATGGACCAATGTTGCATCCAATACAGAAACAGGGGAAATAGTATTAGGAAGGTTTGTTTCTGTTGGTGGGTTGTTGGTGGTTTCAGGGTCTGTTTCAGTTTCTGGGATTGGTGTTTGGTTTATGTCGAAGGCTTCATGGTGGGATGGTGATAAACTTGTGTTGAAGGATTCATTGTGTTCCTGAGTATATTGAACAAGTGGGTTTTGCAGTGGTGACAGATTGGTTTACACCCTCCACAATGGCTTGATCACCGACTGTGGTGGTAGAAGGTTGTACTACCACCACAGGGATCACATACCTTGTTTTGGGGGTTTCCAAGGGTTTGGTTGGAGAAGGTGATCGCGTAGAATCCTTGGAAGATGTTTCAGTTTCTGGGTTTACCTTGGATTCCACTGTTTTTGCGATCTTCTTCTTCGAGCTTCCTTCCCCGACTTTCTTCAGTACCTTCTTCTTCTTTGCTTTCGGTGTGTCATCCTCCATTCCTTCTTTTAATCTCTTTGATCGACGCAGCCCCTTCACCAAATCCTCATCCTTCGGTGATGGCATTGCTTTCTTCGAAGATTTCTTCATGCTTCTTCTTCCTGCAACTGTGTTAGAACAGAGAGAGAGAGAGAGATGGAAATACAGGCTGTTATTGAATGAGGGGTGATAACCAAAGAAATGGTTATCACTTTAGCTTTTTGGGGAAACCGAAAAGTTGGTTTTTGGATTTTTAAAAGATTTGATTTTAAAAAGAAATTTAAAGAAATCTCTTATCTGATATGTAGCTTAAATCCGGCAGTTCATTGATTTAGAGAGGAAAAAGAGTTGTCCTAATAGACTAGACTAGGCTATGAGTGATATTCCCTACTTTTTTCATGAAAGGACATTTTGCAAAAGCAAAAGATGCTTTAGTCCTTTCATTTCTTCCATGGTTCCCATAAAAGATTGGCTGGAAAAATTTCAAAACTTTTTGGAATAAAGTTATCTGAATATTTTTAATACTAGATTAAAAATATAACTTTGATTCCTTCTCAGGTCCCACCTGGATCCGGTGCTGTTGCAGGTGCTGCAACATCATCTGATACTACAGAATCTACACCATTTTACTCACTTTAACCATACCTAGATTACACAAAAGAAAATTATATACATATGTCCAACTAGACTATTTTTGGGAATCTCCCAAAATCATGGATTCAGAGTGGTTGAAGTTGTATCACAGAAGAGGATCCTGTAGGTACATTCGTGTTCAGAAAAGTTTTTACTCTTTGTCCATTAACTTTGAATGATGCTCCATTGTTTGGATCAATGAGTTCTACAAATCCATATGGAAAAACATTCTTGATTTCAAAAGGTCCAGTCCACTTTGACCTTAATTTTCCAGGGAAAAGTTTAAGTCTAGAGTTAAACAACAAAACTTTTTCACCAACTTTAAAATCCTTGTGCATGATCCTTTTGTCATGCCATCTTTTGGTTTTATCCTTGTAGATCTTGGCATTCTCATAGGGTTGATTTCTAAGTTCTTCCTTTTCATTGATTTGCAACTTTCTCCTTTCACCTGCATCATTAATACTCATGTTAAGTTCTTTAAGAGCCCAAAATGCTTTGTGTTCAAGTTCTAATGGCAAGTGACAAGCTTTTCCAAAGATAATCTTGTAAGGAGACATTCCAGTAGGGGATTTATAGGCAGTCCTATAAGCCCAAAGAGCATCATCTAGTTTAAATGACCAATCCTTCCTTGAAGGTTTGACCACTTTCTCTAAAATACTCTTGATTTCCCAATTTGAGAGTTCTGCTAAGCCATTTGTTTGTGGATGATAGGTTGTAGCAACTCTATGACTTATGTTGTATTTTTCCAAAACTCCTTTCATCATGTTGTTCACAAAATGGGTGCCTTCATCACTGATTATGGCTCTAGGGGTTCCAAATCTTGTGAATATGTTTTTATGAAGGAATTTCACTACTATCTTTGTATCATTGCTATGTGTCAGGATCGAATTCTCAACAAGAATTAATTCTCAGAAACAATATCAAAGAAGTTTGCGGAATAACACTTTGATATTCAATGAAACAGTAAACCAAAACAGTAAATATGAATAACAAACTGTAAACTTGTATTGAATAATTGAAATCACAAGATTACACACTCAACCTCAATCTTGAAGAACAGACTCTTTCAAGACGAATTCTACTTCTCTAGAATTAGGATCTATGCCTTGAGGTTGATTTCTCTCTAGAACTTCGAATGAATTATTCTTCTAAACTATTCTATACATTCTATTCATATACTAATCAAAAGATAATTACAATAAATAAACATATCTTCAGTATATCTTCCATTATTATCTTCAAGCCTTCCATGAATATCTTTATTCTTTCCAGCTGTCATCCTTTTCATTCGGATCTTCAAGTCATAAGCAGCACTAACTATGTTCAGCAGCATTAACTTCTTCAAGCAGCATTAACTTCTAAGCAGCACTAACCACTAGCAGTACTAACTAGCTAAGCAGTACTAACTTTGTTCAAGCAGCACTAACTTTGACTAGCAGTATTAATTCTACTAGCAGTAGTAATACTCAGCAGTATTAACCTTGAAGTCTTCTAGCAGTAGTAACTCTGAACTAGCAGCATTAACCATACTTGGTAAATTCTTCAGTTCCCAACAATCTCCCCCTAACTTGACTTTTAGGAAAAGAAGTCAAGTTCTTCAGATGGTCTTCAAGATGCTTTCAACACCTGAGGTTCAGTTTCCCAAATTTGGATCTAGGCCCAAACTTTGATTTACAGTTCTTCTAACCACAATCTTGGCCATCTCTGAATCTTTTGTACATACCAGTGTAGCTTTAAGCATCCCTTCTAATTTCTCCTTGCTATGCTCATAGATTTTTTCCACCAGGTAGTATTCATGATAACAGTTGTCAATAGTAATCATGTATACTCCACAGTTTTCAAACAGTATCCATTTATCAATCTTCTTGAATATGAACTCATGCTTATGATCTTTAATCCTGTACTTCACTCTTTCTGGATCAAACATCATGCACAAGTATTCCAATGTCACTTTGAGAAGATTCTCTTCAGTACCTTTCAACACAGGTTCATAAAGTTTCATCCCCACTTTGTATAATTCTTCTATATCAGCTCTTGAACAACTTCTGATAACTCTCCCCCATGTTGAATAAGCTTCAAATGAATCATCAGCTCTCTTGATTCTGAAGAAAGTCTTTCCACTGTCTCTTAGAATATCCCAGAATATGATCTCTGGAGCTTGCATAGAGATTGGAACAGCCTTCAAAGGTTCCACTATTGTCATGTACAGATCCATACTCTCATCAGTTGGCTTACTTGACTGTTCTGGAAGTTGTACTGATTCTGCTATAGGTACCTCTGAATGCTCTGCTGTAGTACCAGCTGTTTCTTCCACTCTGGGCCTTTTAGACTGCTTTTTGGAAGCAGTTGTCTTCACCCTTTTTCCAGCTTTGGCTTCTACACCTACACTCTCAGGTTCTTCCTTCTTCTCTTCTGCTTTATCTTTTGAGGGTGTGGTCTCCTCAGGGAATGGTTTTTGAATATTCAGGTCATGCCTTTCCTTCATTCTTCTCTCAGCCTCCTCCCTTTGTGCTGAATCCCCTTGGAGCTTGGCCATTTCCTTTTGATACAACTCTTCAACCTGAGTGTATGCCATATTGGTAAACATCTCCCCCTTAACACCAATTGCACCTTTCAGGAAATTTATCATTTTTCTCTTTTCCTGATTGGCCAAAAATGTTTTGGAGGGTTGTCTTTTCTGTTTTGGCATCCTTTTGACTTGAAGTTTCTTGGCTTGAGCTGCTTCTTTGATGCTTTTATGATATTCTGCATTCAACTTTCTAGCCATGATCTTTGCAAGTTCTCTATCCTTTTCTGTTTGCAACTGTTCCTCCTTTTCCATTTGGTCTTGAAGCTGCTTTGCTATTGCCTCATCCAATTTAATTTGGGACTTCTTCTTTGCAGGCATTTTAGTTTCAACCATCTTCTCCTTTCCTTTTCCCTTTGACTCTTTTGCCTTTTCTTTCTCCTTCTGTTGACTTCCTCCTTCATTGATGACTACTCCCTTGGCCTTTTGAGTAGCCTTAGGAGTATCATTCTTTGCTTTGACCAATGTTTCAGCAATTTCCATTTCTTCAATAGAAAGCCCTGTTACTGTTGCTTCTGTTACTGCTGCTTCAGCAGTATTAACAGTTTCTGCTGCTTCAGCAAATTCTGTTTCTTTTTCTTCCTCTTCCTCCCCCTCAAACTCAAATGGCCTCTCAGCTGTACTTTCTTTCTCTGTTTCTGCCTCTTTCTCCCCCTTGTTGGAAGCATCTTTATTATTTGACCTCTTCTTTAAGAGAAACTGCCTTCTCCTCTTCTTTTGCACTAGCCTTGTCACCATTTTCTTTAATTTGGCAATCTGTACTTGTTAGGACAAGATTACCAATTTCATTTCTTCAAGTTCTTTTCCTTGTTTGAGAACATCTAGGTTGATGTTGCCCATTGTTTCCATCAATTCATAGTAGAATATCTGTCCTCACCCTCTCCAGAAGTGTTACCTTCTTTGGAAGGATCATTGGATCTTTTTGTAGTGGAAGTCTTCTGCCTAGCAGAAGCACTGTCCACCCCCTTGGTTTCTTGGCACCAGGGACCTTTGAATGATTGCTCATTCAAAGTTGTCATGGGGGAGGTCTTATTGATGTTACCACTGTCCTCCTCTGTGCTAGCAGGAGTAGTGGCAGCCTCATCACCCATATGCTCTTCCTCCTCCTCAGAGAGCACCTCCTTGGGGTTGGGAGACACCCCTTTCGTTTCCCTATTGATATTCCCTAAAGGAGAATTCTCCCTTAGAGGGCTTAAAGGCTTGGGGGTTGATGGTACAAGAAGGGAAGGAGCCTTCTTTACCTGTTTCCTCTTGTATGTTTGGGTGATTGGTGAGGTTGATTTTTCAAGAAGGGACTGGGGAATAGATTTAGAGTGGGAAGGTTGGGATTGGCTAGCAGTAGGATGGTCTAATGGGGGCCTTGACCCTGCTGCCATACCTTCATCAGTGTGGGACACCACCATCATTGTAGGGAACAATGGGGTGTCAACTCCTTCCGAGTCCCCAGCAGATCTTCTCATATTTGAGAAAACCTTGCCTTTGGGGGGTTTAAGTACATATACCCCAACAAGATGAGGTATATCCGTCAATTCATGAGTAATAACTTCTTGGACAAACCTGGGGTACATAAAGAAGCTCTTTTTGTTTCCCATGTTTGAGACAAGATCACTGAAAATCATTTTAGAAAAGTTGTACTTTCTGGCAGTGGCCAAGCACACCAAAGCATAAGCAATGGTGTTGCTAAACTCACTCCATCCAGTAGTCTTTTTGGAGATACAGTGCATAAGGGTATGGACAAAGAAACGCCATTGGGGTGAAAATTTGGCTTTTGAAAACTTGAACACACCCAATGGGCCTCCATACCCCATTCTTGTAAGAGAAGAGAACAGTTCATCATTTGGGATAGAAGTTATACCAGAGGCAACGTCTAGACGTAGACTGATGCGAATAACTTCTTCAGTAACTGTCAAGGGTTTGTCACACACCCATGTCTTGATCATTTGCACACCATTCTCAATGATAATGGTGGCATTAGCCCAGAATTGCCTTTAATGCTCGATATAGATTGGAGGCGATACAGTAAGAGCATGGGCAATATGGCTTGACTTGAGGAAATCCACAATCTGGTGGAACCCAGCGGCCTGTTTGGGCTTCTGTAGCATCGCGATTTCATTGTGTTCATCTATGAATGCCATTGATGCCATTGAGCTTTGAGAAAATCTTGCCTGAAAGATTTGAACTTGAGAGAGAAAGGGTCTAGAGCGCAAGTGAACAGTATGCAAAGAGTCGTTATGAACTTTTAGGCGGGCAAAGAGTATTTATAGTATTCGGGACATAAGCAGTATTAACCTAGAGCAGTATTAACGGACAAGCAGTATTAACTGCGAGCAGTATTAACCACTAGCAGTATTAACTAACTAGCAGTATTAACTGCGAGCAGTATTAACCACTAGCAGTATTAACTAAGTAGCAGTATTAACTGCGAACAGTATTAACCACCAGCAGTATTAACTAACTAGCAGTATTAACGGACTAGCAGTATTAACTAATTAGCAGTATTAACCACTAGCAGTATTAACTAACTAGCAGTATTAACTGTGCACTGGCAGTATTAACTATACTTACTCCTTTAATCTTGCGAAAATCTGAGTACTGCTATACATATCCTGAAAAATAAGATTAGTAACACCAAGAATAAACACTATACTGGTATAGAACCACTTTTTAAGAAGGGGTTTATTCAGAGTTGATCATTCCCACACTTGTTACCAAGAAAGTGAATCTACCCACATCAAAAGCTTTAGTGAATAGATCAGCAAACTGGTTGTCAGTGTGAACTTTTACAACTTGAATAAGTTTCTTTTCATTACAGTCTCTTATAAAGTGATACCTGATCTCAATGTGCTTTGTCTTTGAGTGCTTGACAGGATTGTTCACAATGCTAATAGCACTGCTATTATCAATAAAAATTGGCGTGTGTAGAAAGGTTACCCCATAATCCAGCATTTGATTCTGAATCCATAAGACTTGAGAGCAGCAACTTGCAGCTGCTATGTACTCTGCCTCTGTGGTAGATGTGGATACTGTGGTTTGTTTCTTGCACTGCCATGAAACTAGTCTTGCACCCAAAAACTGACATCCTCCAGAAGTAGATTTTCTGTCCAAGTTTGCTCCACCTAGATCACTATCTGAGTATGCAAGTAGGTCAAAGGATGAGTCATGAGGATACCAAAGTCCCAATCTGGGTTGCCCTTTGAGATATCTGAATATCCTCTTAACAGCTTGAAAGTGAGATTGCTTTGGCCTAACTTGGAATCTTGCACATACACAGACTGGAAACATTATATCTGGCCTAGATGTTGTGAGATACATGAGAGAGCCAATCATGGATCTATAATGATGCACATCCATGTCCTCCCCCTCAGGATCTGATGTTATCTGTTTGTGTGTCTCCATAGGTGTGCTAGCAGGTTTTGAATATGAGAAACCAAACTTGGTTAGAATGTCCTGCACATACTTGGACTGACAGATGAAGATTCCATCTGACTTCTGTTGAACTTGGAGTCCAAGGAAGAAAGTAAGTTCCCCCATGGAACTCATTTTGAACCTTTGATGCATTAGTTCCTCAAACTCCTTGCACATGTTGTCTCTTGTGGATCCAAAGATAATATCATCAACATAGATTTGGACCAGCAAGATATCCTTCTTCTTTCTCTTGATAAATAGAGTCTTATCAATGACTCCTCTTTCAAAGCCATTTTCCAAGAGATAGGATGACAGAGTGTCATACCATGCTCTTGGAGCTTGATGCAGTCCATAAAGAGCTTTCTTCAATTTGTATACCCTGTCTGGATAGCTTGGGTTTTCAAACCCTGGTGGTTGACAGACATATACCTCTTCTTCAATTGAGCCATAGATAAATGCACTTTTTACATCCATTTGATAGACTTTGAATTTCATGTAAGAAGCATAAGCTAGGAATAATCTGATTGCTTCAATCCTAGCCACAGGTGCAAAAACTTCTTCATAATCTATACCCTCTTCTTGAGTATACCCTTGAGCCACCAGCCTTGCTTTGTTCCTTATGACAATTCCTCTTTCATCTCTCTTGTTCCTGAAAATCCACTTTGTGACAATTGCTCTGTGACCTTTAGGGAGGTCTACTAGATCCCATACATCTTGTATCTTGAACTGCAACAGTTCTTCTTGCATTGCTTCTATCCAACTGGATTCTTTCATAGCATCATGTGCCTTTTTAGGCTCAAGCTGGGATAGAAAACAAGAAAGCACTGTATGCTGTTGATCTTGCATTTCTTGAAGCCTGCTTTGATGTCTAGTCATCATAGGAGAAGATATATCTCCTATTACCAGCTGTGGAGGATGATTCTTTTGAACTCTGGTGTTATGACTAGGTTCTTCATTAAGTCCTGCCTCTAGATTAGAGTCATTCAACTCAACTGAAGTGTTTTCAGCAGCTACTTCTGATTCTTTATTTTCTTGAGTCTCCTCATCTCTACTTTCTTCTTCACTCTGACTTGGTCCAGTAGAAGGTTCCTTTTCACAGTCTTCAACAGAATCCACTGTGGGTATGGGAAAGATCACAGATCTAGATATACTTTCTTGAACTTGTGTAGTCCCTGATCCTCCACATCCTGAACCTGCATAATCATTACTAGTGAAACCAAAAGAGTTAGTTAGTGAATCAATGTCAAATAGCCACTGAGGACCAGACCCAATAGGATTTGGTGTGTTCTCATTGCATTTGACATTGTCACTTTCTTTAATTATTCTAGAAGATGAGTTAAAAACTCTGTAGGCCTTACTCTGAGATGAATACCCAACAAGAAATCCATCATCTGCCTTGCTATCAAACTTACCTAAGTGAGTTTTGGTATTGAGAATTGTACAAGGACACCCAAAAGGTTTGAAAAATCCAATAAAGGGTTTTCTTTTATTTAAAAGCTCATATGGTGTCTTGTTCTTTGGCTTAACTACTAGAACTCTGTTTTGGACATAACAGGCAATATTAACTGCTTCAGCCCAGAAGGTAATTGGCAGTTTTGAATCAGCCAACAGAGATCTAGCAGCCTCTATTAGTGTTCTATTTCTCCTCTCAGCAACTCCATTCTGTTGAGGAGTCCTAGGGCACTATATTGTCTCTCAATACCTTTTTCTTCACAAAAGGTGTTTAGATCCAGATTTTTAAATTCAGTTCCATTGTCTGATCTAATGATTTTTACTTTTTGATTAGTTTGGTTTTCAATTCTTAGGATGAAGGATTTGATCAGTCCACTTGTCTCATCCTTAGTCCTTAGAAAATATACCCAAGTAAATCTTGAGTAATCATCAACAATAACCAAGCAGTAAGATTTCTTGCCAATACTCATAACATTTGTAGGACCAAACAGATCCATATGCAATAACTGGAGACAAGAAGAAATTGTATTTATCTCTTTGGTCTTATGAGAAGTTTTATGTTGTTTGCCTTTAAGGCAAGCAACACAATGATCATCACATGAAAAGACTTTAGATGGTAATCCTCTTACAAGGTTGTTTTTAACAAGTTTGTTCATAGTCTTAAAATTCATGTGACACATCCTTCTGTGCCAAAGAGAGGATTCATCTACAGAAGCTTTTGAAACAAGACAATTTAGAGATGAATCACTATCAACATTGTCCATATCTAGACAATAAACATTGTCCTTTCTTGGAGTTCTAAGTAGTATCAAGCTTTCATCAACTACCTTGAACCCTGGAGCAAGGATCATACACTCAGTATTAGTGAATAATATACTATGTTGTTTGTCACAAACCTGTGATACACTTAACAGGTTGTACTTCAATTGATCAACATAGTAGACATCCTCAAATGTCATCTTACCTTTGGTGACATTACCTTTGCCACTTATTTTACCCCCAGTAAGATTATCTCCAAATTCAACATGTCCTCCATTGATATGCCTGAAATCTTGAAGGCATGACATGTTGCCTGTCATGTGCCTAGAGCAACCACTATCAACATGCCATATGCTCTTCCTCTTGAGCTGATGGTTGCCCTGCACATAAGATAATTCAGTTAGTATGAATTAGGAACCCAAGCCAAGGTGGTCTTGGGTACCCCTTTCTCATCAAAATACTTGCATTCTTTCTTGACAAGATTTTTGAACTTTAACTCCTCATTCTTGGAGTACTTTGTCACAATAATAGGCTTGGAAACATTTTTGCTAGAAGCAGTACTGGTTTTAGAAGTACTAACTGCCTTAGCAGCACTTGCATGCTTAGCAGTACTAACCTTGTTGGAAGTAGTAGCTGTGTTAGCAGCAGTAACTGAGTTGGCAGTATTAACTTTTGAAGAAGTACTAACATTATTAGCAGCATTAATACTTTCAGCAGCACTATCCCTGTTAGCAGTACTAACAGTTTTAGTGCTTCTAGGCACCCACATTTTAATACTTTCTTTTAAAACCTTTTTCTTCATGGGGCCTTTACTTTCAACAGATGTCTTCATAACATGTTTCTTTCCAGCCTTCCTATAATCAACAGGTTTTTGCACAAATCTTTGAAAGTTCATCTGTTGATTAATAGGGTTAAAGAAGCAATATTTAGCCAAATGATTTAACTTGCCACATATGAAACAAGGTTTTGGTCTATTGATTTTATTCAGATCAACTCCTTGTTTCTAAGCCCATTGATTATTCCAGTTTCTTTGATTACCTCTTTTTATACCAGAATTTAGGCTCTTGGCTTTATTGCAAACACACTGTTTTCAAGATCTAGGATTCACAACCGTGGTTTGTTTGTAATGAACCTTGTTATTCTTTCCTTTTGTCTTTTCTATCTCCTTGGACTTGACCCAGATTTTCCCACATCCCTCATTGGTGATAATGGTGTTTTCTAAATGTATCTCTTTACTCACAGCATTATCCCAATTGTTACTGCTTCTTTCTCAGTCAAATCCTTAACTACTACCTCATCCAAAGGATCTATCTTAAAAGCTTCCTCAGGCAAGTCCTTTTTCTCCTTGGTTTCTAACAAGTCTGAAGTAGGAGAGATATAGTTGTTGTTGTAAGGAGGAGGTGTATTGTTGTATCCAATACCTGGCTTCATCTTATCATGAATCTGAGCCTTTAGAAGAGAATCCATTGCTTTTGAAGCATATGAAAACTTTTCTATGTCAAGTTTAACTTTAGACAGTTCCTCTTTCAGTCTATCATTCTCTTCTAAGGATTTAGACAGTTTGGTCTCTAATTCATTCTTTTCCCAATTCCAATAGTTTGTGTCATAAGAGTGTTGAAGTTCATTAGCTTGAAAGCCTTTGATTTGCTCTTCAAATCTCTCTACTATTAACACATAATCTCTTCTGTCCTTTTCTAATCTTTTGAGATCATCACACATACTTTGATTGTGATCCCTGTATCTTTTGACAGTGTCTATGCAAGATTGAGTGCAAAGATTAGAAATTACCTCAGAGGGGAGATCAGAGACTTCTGCCATAAGAGCTTGATTCTGAATGGCTTCCTCAGCTTGATCACTCCAGTCAAATCCCATTCATTGTTGACAAACAAGGGCTTGAGCAGGATTCTTGTTTTGATTGTAGCCTCCATTCAGAACTTGTTGTCCTCCATTCTGAGCTTGTTGTCCTCCATTCTGAGCTTGTTGGTGGTTGTTGTTTGGGCCAACACTCCTGCACTCTCTAGCAAAGTGTCCTTTCATGTGACACTTATAGCACTCCACCTTAGACTTGTCAAAACCAGCTCCATTTTCTCTTCTTTGAGAGAAGTTGTTCCTTCCTGTTCTTTTAATAAACTTTTTCACCCTCATAGATAACATGGCCATCTGCCATTTAATGTCCATCTCCTCCAGGTCATCAGGGTGAAGTTGATCCAAATCATCATTAATTAATAAATTGTTGCTATGACTGGACAAAAAGGCTTCAAAGATAGTTCCAGTGCCTTTTTCTGAATTTACTCCACTGGTAGTACTAACTGCTTCAGGGTTAGCAGTAGTATCATTAGATGTTGAAAGAAGTGCAGCATTGTGGATATAACCAGTGGGCTTCTTCTTGGATTCTACCTCAGTTTCAAAAACTCTCAGATCATTATATAAATCATCAAGTTCCTTCTCTTCCAGATTGTCACTCTGTCTATATGAGACAGTGTACATAGTCCATTCATCCCCAAGAGATCTGAGGAACTTTCTGTTGATATCATCTTGTTCCATCTTCACCCCTACAGTAGCCAGTTCACCAATGAGCTTGTTGAACCTATCAAAAGTTTGAGTCATAGACTCATTCTTTGAAGAAGTGAAGTTCTCATACTGCTGCTTTAGAACATCTCTTTGATTTCTTTTGATGCTTTTAGTTCCAGCAAATCTTTTCTCTAGAGCATTCCAGAGAATCTGAGCATCAGTGCAATTGCAAAATTGATGCTGATATTCATTGGGGATGACCAAGAGCAGAGTGCTCAAGGCCTTCATCTCTGTCTGTCTGATCTTCCTCTCACCATCTGTCTTTGGTGGAGGTCTTTTCCCATCTGGTCCTATCCTTCCTGCTTCAGAAGGACCATTCTCAATGATATCCCACATTGAATAGTCAGTGAGAAGAATGTATTGTCTGATTCTGATCTTCCACATGTCAAATTCACTGGGTTTGAGCATTGGAACCTTAGAGACCAGAGTACTGTTTGATTCTGCAAGGTTTTCCATGATGCATGAATAGATGTTTCTGAGGGAATTAGGCTCTGATACCACTTGTCAGGATCGAATTCTCAACAAGAATTAATTCTCAGAAACAATATCAAAGAAGTTTGCGGAATAACACTTTGATATTCAATGAAACAGTAAACCAAAACAGTAAATATGAATAACAAACTGTAAACTTGTATTGAATAATTGAAATCACAAGATTACACACTCAACCTCAATCTTGAAGAACAGACTCTTTCAAGATGAATTCTACTTCTCTAGAATTAGGATCTATGCCTTGAGGTTGATTTCTCTCTAGAACTTAGAATGAATTATTCTTCTAAACTATTCTATACATTCTATTCATATACTAATCAAAAGATAATTACAATAAATAAACATATCTTCAGTATATCTTCCATTATTATCTTCAAGCCTTCCATGAATATCTTTATTCTTTCCAGATGTCATCCTTTTCATTCGGATCTTCAAGTCAGAAGCAGCACTAACTATGTTCAGCAGCATTAACTTCTTCAAGCAGCATTAACTTCTAAGCAGCACTAACCACTAGCAGTACTAACTAGCTAAGCAGTACTAACTTTGTTCAAGCAGCACTTACTTTGACTAGCAGTATTAATTCTACTAGCAGTAGTAATACTCAGCAGTATTAACCTTGAAGTCTTCTAGCAGTAGTAACTCTGAACTAGCAGCATTAACCATACTTGGTAAATTCTTCAGTTCCCAACACTATGGCAAGCTATTGCCTCTACCCATTTAGAGACATAATCCACAACTACCAAGATGTATTGATAGTTTCCAGACATGGAACGCATCAAAAGAGAGCATCAAAAGTACAAAGTACATGGTCCCCACCACTACTAGGAATCAAAATGTCAATCCTAAGTACAACAAGCATCTTTTAAGGAATCAAGTTTTGTCAAAGGAGCATATATTCCCTGCTCCATGTCTTCTCTTCACCGAAATTTCCAAGTATTCCCCAAAGATCTAGTTGCACCAACCAAAAAGATTATGAAGCTTCGTCTATGATTGCGTCCTCTTGCTGTGGCTCCTGCTGTAGCATCATCCATCAGTAAATTGACATAAAAGAACAAAAGTAAGGTCAATTTACACCACTTAGCTCCCAAATCAACAAATGATAAAACTAAGAATAAAAGACTCAAATATTGTGATTTGGGAAATAAAAATGCTAGAAAGTCCTACTAAAAAGTGATGGAAAATGTGATAAGTTATCCACTCTTCAAAAGCATCATCATATAGTCTCCCCCTTGCTTTCTTTAGAAGCTTTGGTGTGCCGTTCTTCGAGTCTTAAAAGCATCATAAGTTCCCCCTCAAATGTAGGCTCATATTCCTGAAAGACTAAGACGAATTACCCCATTTTGTCCAGCTTTCATGTCTCAACTTCACCACTGTTTTTGACCATCAAGGAACCTGATTGAGAAAAAAATAAAACATGCACATTGAACTCCAGCCTCTTATATTTCCAACTAGCTTTGATTCATCCATTTTGGATGAAAAATGAGTGAGTTGTGTAAGTTTTCCCACAGCTACGCATAACAGTCGTCAAAACAGAAAATTTGACTCTTAAGATCCCATTGAGTAAGCATTTGGCACCTAGCCTCTAACATTGAATAACGGAGGAGGGAGTGACAAAACATTTTGTCACATGTGTAGCTTGAAACCATGAAGAACCGACGAGAGAATACCGTTCTTGAAAGCGGATAGAGCGCGAGTGAAATGCGATGCTTTCGGTTCAGCACCCTTATGCAGACTTTGACACTGATTTTGATAGATTAGAACAAGAAATTTGAGGAAACTCAAAACTTCAAAGTCTTACATCTAGGTTTTAGAAATCCAATGCAACTGGACTCATATAAATCGGAGCTACAAGTAAAAAGTTGTACGCGTGTTTATGAAACAGCGCAATGCTGTCAGAAAATATGAAAAATTCGGGCTTCGGGTACTTGGCTCATTTCAACCTCTGGACCATCGACCTCTGATTTGAGTTTTTAGGTCTACCTATAGTCCTCCCTTCTGGTCGCTGACCTTCAGAGGTTTTGGTCCACAGAGGCTCTGTGGACAAACTAAGAGCCTCTCTGTGCCTCTTAAGAGCATCTGGTTATCACTTCTGCACGAACGTACTTCAGGACAGCTTAAGAGCATCTCTGATCCATCAATATTCTGATCAAAGTTCCTTTGGATGATCTCTGATATTTACCCTCTTGATCAATCTCTGAGTATACAATAGCAAATTAGCAGTCCAACAACAACTACATGTATTAAAATCTGGATCGTGATCAGAATGACAACTCTGATCATTTGTTGACAAATATGAGTTGTGATAAGGTTTCTTCTACAACAATTAACTCAATAATCAATAGCAGATGTGATTGAATCTTTGGATCAACAGGACTACTGTTGAAACTTCGAGTGCACAAGAACAACTTCTGAAATAGATGCGATAGCCTCTGGATGAAAATAGAAATCTGAAACAGCTTCTGGAAATGCTAAACATGAACACAACAACAGAAGCTTTTATGTTTTATTTCTGCAGCAACTTCTAATTTGTAAGCATTCTGAAATAACCTTAACTCCATGTCGTATCTAACCAAAATTTTAACAGGAGTCTCAACATATTCTTTAAATAAACTTTGATGTTCTTTGGAGGAGGGTTTTTCAACTGACGAAGCACATCTCTCCACGCATGTTTACTCTTGTCTCTAAGAGCTCGTGCAACAGTTATAATTGTAATTGATAAGCCTGCACATCTTTCAGCAACCGAGCCAAAAGGAATGTTAACTTTGCCCTTGCTTGATATCTTTAAGAAACCTGTTTCATGAGAAGCAAATGTGTGTTCAACAGCATTTGAGACGACCTCTGATTAAGCTTTGCGTGTAACCTGTTGCCTTTATCAAGAGATTGATCTAGACAGCCACCGAGGTTCTGTGATTTGTCACAGATCCTCTGTGAACTGAGTCGGAGGCTCTGCACAAACAGATTGATCTTTTTGCAGAGAGCTCTTATGCATAGCCTTTGTGCATTAACTTATGTGTTTTGCTTCTACACAAGTTCTGTGTATGGCTGCTTCTGATTATAGATAACTTCATTGACCAACTTCTGGACTAGAAAACAATTGATCATACGCAGAAGTTCTGGACAACTTCTTGATCAGCACCTCTCTGCCCATTTGGAAAGAATAGCAGCATTCAAGTTGATCTGTCCATAACAAAAAAAACTGCATCTCATGCAGTTTCTTGAACACAGCAGATGATTGTAACTCTGGAAGTTACTTTGAACACATTAAGCACAATTGCATAACTCTGGAATCATCATGAGGGAAACTCTGATGTCATTGAGACAAAAATCAAATCTAATAGCACACGACAGCAAAACATCCATAACTCTTGATCAATATCTGCTGAACCATTTCATATCTGTCCATATTAAATCTTTCGACCCTGCATAAACATGGACATCAACAAATTTCGGTGTATAGAATCCGTCCATAATTTGAATTGACAGCAGCAAATTTGTTGTAAGCTTCTGTTAAAAAATCTGCACATTTCGTTTTAATTCTCAAATTCTACACAGGAGCTGATTGAAGAACTTGTTGTCTGAAAATCAAACTTGCAAAAGTACAGATTGACAGGTTTTTGAATGTTTTTATGACCTGTTGGTGCACTTTTCGACCACAGAGCATCGTGGAACAAACTCCCTTTTGTCTGCTGCACATTTTTTTAACACAGCAATGATTAATTTACGCAGCAGCCTCTGCGCAGTCTGGACATCCTCTAGACAAACTTCCAGCTGTTGGCAGTAACTCTCTCTTATTACTGCATCTTTACAATTGCAATGTAGAGAAATGGCAGAATCCATGGAAAAGCATAAAGGGTTTAGTGTCAAGATACTATTGTAATGAATCGGAAAGGAATAACACAAATTCCAAAAACTCAATCTTCTTACAGAAGTGGGATTCTTCTTGACTAGACTCATAGAACCTGCACAATTCGAACACAACTGCACTTTTAGCCAAATGCTCATACATGGAACGAACATATGAAACATCTGCTGATGGACCTCCTTCAATTGTATTAATGATATCTTGAATAATTGGTGCAGGGTCATCCTTGTACAATTGAAGTGCTTGCTTGAATTTGACATGATCTTTAGCATAATGCTCCATCTGAATTAAAGCAAGTCCCCACGCATTCCATACAACAAAGGCGTCAATCTTACACTTTTTACAAGTATACACCGCCATGTTATACCGTTCCTCAAGAAAGCTTTCTAAGTTGAGACTTGGCATAAAGGAGCCCCTGAACAAATGTCTCTGTAGCATGATAAGCTCGACCAATTATTTCCATTGATGCATTTTCAGGAAGTTGTTGAGAGCATAAAACAACTCTCATTTGATTAACACACAAATCTGTTTTCGAGCATGCTGTCTTATAAGATTCAGATCCAACCAACTTATCAATTAGCCAATTAACATCTGGATATTGTCCAATAACTCTGGACATGATTAGAACAAACTGTGCATAAATCTGGAAATGAGCACATCTCAGACTTGTCGAATTTGTTGTATAATCTGCGAACCATTTCAAATTCAACATGATCAACACGGATGACAACAACTTTCTGCAATCACGATTTGAAATCAGTTTTCTCACATGACAAGATTCTTTGAAATTTGTATAACATTCATTTCGTATTAATCACTTTTCAAACAGATGAGCACCATGGACAGCAGTAGATATGTTCCATGCATCTATTAGCACAATGGACAATAAGAAGAATATACTCCATTCAGCTTCCACCAATCAGTCTCGAACATTGTTGTAGATAATAGAAATCACAAGTTGAAAGTAATAGATCCAATAAGTACCACAACTATATCTATCAAAATCAATCTGAATGGTTTGTGAAGCTACCATAACAGCATATTGGATCTAAAAATGAGCACAAAATTAGATTATCGATTCCACACCAATCAAACCTAAAATATTTCACAAACCAAAATCTGAATAAAAAGAAAGTCCAATCTCAGATTAAGATAAAGCCAGATCAAAGATCAACAGCCTTGAATCCAAGATTCCATAAAAGTTATGGACTAAAGCACACACAAGGATGGGATCATAGATCAACCATTTACTTAGTGCTACCAGATATTAGACCAATAAATGAGAAAGGATCAAAGACACACACATGTAATAAAACTGATCAGATTTAACCAAAATGAAGTTAAATCTTCACATAGGCATTTCATCAAACATGTGGTGTGTAGAAATCAGATTTGGTGAGAAATCAATAAAATCTTCCATCTTAGATCATCCAAATCTCATCTAAATGAAGAAATAGATTTCCAATAAGCATAAACATAAAATAAATCACATAAATGATATTTGTGTCAAGGCTCATGTGATTGAATCAATCTAAGTACCAAAACAACAAAATAATCATCTAAACTTCGATTGTTGCCATAGATGACCGAAATGAAGAAGAGTTTCTTCATTTGGCTCTGATACCAATTGTTAGATCCCAATACAAACAACAAAAGAAGATACTCCATAGAAAAGTAGAGATAAGATGAAAGTTAAGAACATAATAATCAAGAACTCATCTCATATGCTTTAATTTCATAAATGGATGGGAAATTGGGAAGAACACCACACTAAACATTAAACACTCTCATGAGAATTAGTCTGTGTGTGTAAAAAGGTGTATTCCTCTCCAAAACCTAAATGAGCAAATGAGCCATGGGCACCTATTAATAGGGCTCATTTACAATAAAAAGGCTCAAGCCCATATGTTATATCAGTTTAATCTAGTTGGTAAATAATCAAGCAACACAATAATAATCAAGAGATATATAAATCAAAGTAACATACCAATCCCTTGAATAAACAATGAAACCCTTGAGTGTTCTTGATACCCTTTGAATACAGAGAAAATGTATGGTTACTATTTAGAAAATTATCAGAGTTAAAACTAAAACTAAACTAAACATAACTTTAAATACCCAGACCATATGGGCTTTAACCTTAATGGGCTTTCTAACAGGCTTTAGGCCCATTTACAAATAACTATTAACATATTACAGTTTAAACCCTGAACTGTAACTATCAAACAAATACAGTTTAAACCCTCTAATTTAACTTTAATCTTGAATACAATTATGATCCAACAATCTCCCCCTATGGATTCAAGATTAAAAAAATTTTGTCAATAATCTTCAGATCTTCACTTGTCTTCTCTTTTCTTAAAAAAACTTCAGATATGACGTTGATAGCTTCGAAACTTGATATCTTTAAATAATCTTCAAATCTTTGATATCTTTGAAAATTTTCAGCAGTCTTCAGATTATATTCTCCCTTTTTGTATCTTCTCCCCCTTTTTGATGAGTGGTGAGAATCATCATCATCAAAACTTGGCAAAACAATCTCCCCCTTTTCAAGACAATCTCCCCCTTTGTGTATGATCACGTAAGCACAATCTTCATGTAATGAGCCCTGTATGGAAATAAGAGCTGTCTTCCCAGATGGAAAGAGTGATTATTTCAATCTTTTCATATTAGAATAGAAAGTAGTAACCATTCGAATCTTTTCAAATTCAAACAATTCATAGGTGTAACCCTGAATCAACAAATGACTTATTTAGAATGCCTGTCAGTAACACAAAGTCACTGAGTAACACAAAGTTACTATATAAGGAGCTGGTTTTGATGTTGGCTCCCCAGGTCTTCCATTCAATCATCGAATAACACATGATTATCTATGAATGTTCTAACAGAAAACAGATTTCTATGTGCTCGTGCATGTGTATAAATGAATTAAGCATTGATGATTGCTTTTCAATATAGGCTCAAATTATGTAAACTTGTTGAGACAACAACAAATTATACAACGACTCAATGTGCATGAGAAAGGGTACGAAGGTGGGGCAACTTTCCTTCTTTTTCATTATTAGTATCTTCCAAATGAAGAACCAATAGCATATGTGTTGCGTCCCAAGAAAATGTGAAAATTCTCTTTTTGAGAAAAGAATGAGTAGCTGGTGGGGTTGTATGCAAGAGATGGCATGGGCTAGTTGCCTTTTTCAATGATGGTCACCAAAGAATGTGAACCAATTAGATTATGTGGTTGCCCGGCTCAGAAAGAAGTTTGGTGCAGAGTTTAATATTCTTTTACTCTGTTCTCTCACCCTTTTTCTTATAATGCTCACTTCTAACCAATCTCTCTTTTTCATTTTACCTCTTCACACACCCAGGCCCGATCCTGACATCTTTTAGGCCGTGGGCGAGATGTAAAAATGGGCCCTCGATAATTACGAAATTATTTTCAATATATTGTTTATATCATCAAAAATAACATTGATATCAAATAATACTAATAATTCATATAAAACCGATTTTCCGTGTATTTATAGTGCAAGATTAATCAATAATCATTTCTAAATTAATATTATCTACCATATCATTTTTACATAACATCGTAAATTAGTTCCACCATCAAAGACATCTTATGATATACCTTTAACATATAGATTGAAATCATTTGACGTCATTTCGTTTGGGCCCTGGGCGTACGCCCGGCCCGCCCTCCCCCAGGGACAGACCTGCACACACCATCACTCAATTCTTTTGACCCTTCTCTCCTCAATCACTCAGGGAATATTTCCTGGGTAGGAAACACTGGTTATCGTGAATCCATGGAAGTTCTGTTAAGTTCTCACACTGAATCCCATGTATTATCCTAAAAGTACATGTTGTTCAACAGGCTATTGTACATGTAAGCACAAATACCACTTGTTACATGAAGAATAAAATATTCGGAGATGTCAAAATAGAAGATGTTTGACGATGCAATTCTCCCCCTCAAACTAAAAGAGTTTGACAATTAAGCTCATATCTTTTTATCATGAAGAATAAGATATTGGAGAATCAAAAACGAATATTGTTTATATGAACAATATATAAACATATTTTCAATGAAAGCACATGAAATGACGTTTGATTCAATCAACAGTGAATACAAAGAACTTTAGTATTACCATAGAAAGATTTATCTTTTGATGCATGGTAATAACAAAGTCAAAATATAATAATGTTCTGAACCGTTATGTGTATGAATATTTGACAAAGTATATTGACAAGATAAAACACAAGTATTTATCTTTAAGAACACACGGTCAGATAATCGTTTAAGTATCCAAAAATCTGTTAGCATCACAGATATCCTCCCTTAACTTAATTAATTTTTTTTTTAAGATTAAGAAAAAAAAAACAGAAAAATAAGGAACTGAAGTGCGGGTTCTAATCCAATGTGATTAGAAGCCATTGTCACTTGACCAAACCTGCATAAATAAAAGAAATAATGGTAATCATTTATGAAAATGATTCCTCTCTCGTTAACAACAGTTGAAAAATAACACACAAGATCAAAACTTGGAATACTCCCCCTAGAATCATGAGAAAGGTTTAAGACATGTTCAACATACCAAGTTTGCTTATTAGAAATTGAAAACTCTTTTCATCCAACGGCTTGGTGAAAATATCAGCTAACTGGAAGTCAGTTTGAACAAAGTGCATTTCAATATTACCTTTTTCTACATGATCCTTGATGAAATGATAGCGTACGTCGATATGCTTGGTCTTCGAATGCTGTACCGGATTAGCAGTAATAGATATTGCGCTCTTGGAATCAAAATAAATAGGAACACGCTTGTAGTTGTATCCAAAGTCCCTTAATTATGTCGTCATCCAGAGGACTTGAGAACAGCAGCTAGCAGCAGCTACATACTCAGCCTCGGCAGTGGATGTTGAAACACAATTTTGTTTCTTTGAAGTCCAACTCACAAGTTTGTCACCTATGAATTGACATGATCCAGAGGTGCTCTTCCGGTCTAGCTTACATCCTGCATGATCAGCATCTATAAAGGCAGTTAGTTCAAAACAAGAATCCTTTGGATACCAAAGGCCTAGATTAGGAGAACCTTTGAGATATCTAAGGATTCGCTTAACAACAGTTAAGTGCAACTCTTTAGGATTAGACTGATATCTCGCACAAAAGCATGTGGCAAACATTATATCCGGGCGACTAGCAGTCAGATAAAGTAAAGAACCAATTATGCTACGATACACCTTTTGATCAACAGGTTTCCCAGAGGGATCCGCGTCTAAGAGTGTACCAGTAGCCATTGGTGTTTTCATGACTGAACTATCTGACATATTGAACTTTTTCAAAATATCGTTTATATATTTAGCTTGATTAATAAATATGCCTTCGGGTAATTGCTTTACTTGTAGACCAAGAAAGAAATTCAATTCACCCATCATCGACATTTCAAACTTTGTTTTCATTATCTTTGAAAAGTTCTTGCAAAATTTCGGATTTGTCGACCCAAATATTATGTCGTCAACATAAATCTGAATAAGAATCAAGTCGTCACCTTGCCTTTTTAGAAATAAGGTAGTATCAACTGTACCTTTCTTGAAACCAGAAGCTAGGAGAAATTTAGTGAGAGTTTCATACCAAGCTCACGGTGCTTCTTTAAGACCATACAGCGCTTTGTCTAGGACGTAGACATGATCAGGGTGATGAGGATCAACGAAACCTTCAGGTTGAGCCACGTAGACCTCCTCATGTAGAACGTCGTTCAGGAAAGCTGACTTTACATCCATTTGATAGACAGTAAAGTTTTTGTGGGTTGCATAGGCTAGAAAGATTCTGATGGCTTCGATCCTTGCAACCGGGGCGAATGTTTCATCATAGTCAATGCCCTCTTGTTGACAGTACCTTTTGGCAACCAGTCGAGCCTTGTTTCTCACGACTACTCCAGCTTCGTCTTTCTTATTTCTGAACACCAACTTTGTTCCAATAACGGATTTACCTTTAGGTAGTGGGATCAAGCGACATACCTTGTTTCTTTCGAATTGTAGAAGCTCTTCTTGCATAGCAGAAATCTAGAATGGATCACGTAGAGCTTCAGCCGCTTTCTTTGGGTCTAAGGAACTGAGGAAGCTTGAAAACATGCAGAAGTTGGTTGTTGCTGACCTTGTTGTGACACCAGATTGTACGTCACCTGTCACGTTTTCTAGGGGATGATCCTTAGTCCAACGATGTGTGCTTGGTAGAGCTTCAACTGTTTGTTGCGTATTTGACGCATCATTTTCGTCTTGCACGACAGGTTGCTCCATAGATGTACTTGGGACATCTTGTACTGGTGTTTCTGATACTGAGGCTTCTGGCCTAGCAGTTGAAGTGCTCGAGATTTCGTTTCCAGAAGAACTATCTGTAGAGACAGATTCAGCATTAGTAGAGTCAGAAACTAACTTTGTAGTCGTACCTGATGGAGATGAAGTTTCAGTAACTTCTTTGGAAGGTCCAGACATGTCTTCAGATATAGTAGGGACCTCCGAGCCTGTACCACTTGTTATTGATTTTGATATGCCTTTTTCAAAATTTGCACATATATCATCAAAGGCATCAATAAACAGTAAATCTAACTCAGATGAAGTAGAGTTAGAGTGTGTAGAAGTGGATCCTTGAGAAGCTGGTTCTATTCGAGATTGAATAGAAGCTTTGTCCTTAATTACGAGTTCTGAACTGTTGTGTCCAGAAGTCCTTGTAGAATTCTCATCAAAGGAGACATTCATGCTCTCAACAATCGTCTTGGTTCGAATAATGTAAATTCGATAAGCTTTAGATGTCAGAGAGTATCCAACGAGATATCCTTCATCCGCTTTCTTATCAAACTTTGATAATCCTTGACGCTCTTTTAGAATGTAACACCTGCAACCAAATACACGAAGGAACTTGATGTTAGGTGTACGATTGTTGATCAACTCATATGTTGTCTTATTAAAGTGCTTGACCACAATGGTACGGTTCTGTGTAAAACATGTTGTAGCAACTGCCTCAGCCCAAAGGTACATGAGTAAGCAAGCATAGTCCGAGCTACTTCAACCAGAGTGCGGTTCTTTCGTTCAACAATGTTGTTTTGCTGCGGAGTGTAGGCTGAGGAGAAATTGTGTGAAATACCCACGGAAGTAAGATAACTCTTCAGGGTGTCATTCTTGAACTCTGTACCATTATCACTGTGAATGGTTCTTACTGGCAGTTGAAGACGTACTTGAATGCGCTTGATGAAAGCGATAATCAACTCTGGCGCATCTGACTTGTTGCGAAGAAACTCGAGCCATGTATACCTTGAGTAGTCATCTATCATTACCAACACATATTTCTTTCCGTTGATGGATGTTACGCGCATTGGGCCACAAAGATCCATAAGAAGAAGTTCCAGTGCAGATGAGGTCGATGATTCGGATTTGGACTTGAATGAGCTACGCTTCATTTGGCCCAACTCACATGCAGAACAGAGTGAGTCTTTTTCGAACCTCATTTCTGGTAGACCTTTAACCAGACCTTGTCTTTGTAGCTTCGCTATAGATCGGAAATTCTGATGAGACAAGCGTCGATGCCACGTCCATGATTGTGCTTTAGAAGCTTTTGCTAGTAGACATACTGGACGTGTGGCAGACAGTGTAGGAAAATCTACATAGTATAGATTTCCAAAGCGCTCAGCTTTGAAGACTTCGTAACCATCGTGATCTTCTAGATAGCAATGAGTTGTTGTGAAGCGGACTTGATATTTCATGTCACATAAGTGACTGGTACTGAACAGGTTGTGATCAAGTCCTTCAACATATAGCACTTTTTGAATCTTCACAACACCGTTATCGAGCATTCTATATCCTCTGACGTGGCCTTCGACTTCAGAATTGGCAAATCTAACTGCTTCGGCAGGCTCCTCCACATAGTTATGCAAGAGGAGCTTAAATCCTGTCATGTGGCGTGAACATCCGGAATCTATTACCCACAATCGACAGGCCTGCAAAAGAAACAATTACTTTTGCTTAGGTACCCATATCAGGATGAGTCCTTCGCGGTTAGCATCAAGCAACTCAGGAATATCATCTGGTTTGACTTTCACTCTCCATTCATAACGCGGTTTTGGAACCCATTTCCAAACCATCTTAACATTTAAATCCTGAAAATGCTTTTTATAAGAAGGATTGGCAACCTTAGCTCGATAAACTTTGGGTTGTGTAAAAGAATTAGAATTAGAATTAGACTTAGGGTTCAGTTTAGCTTTTCTTTTGCTCTTTTTGGACTTTGGAGGGGAGTAGTATTTGAAAGAATTATCCCAGCAGTGTTTACAATATAGATTCTTTCGAGCAAAATTCATAAACTTAGATTTATCGGAACAAATCGTACATTCATGTCCATCAAAATAATTACTTTTTAAAATAACACTGTAAGAAGTACAACTATTCGGAATGAAAGGTTCACTAGATAGCCTATCATTCTTATTCACACTATTGTCTTTATTCTTCTTACTTCTCCCAACTCCATTTCCTTTTATATCTGAAACAGAAACAGGAACCTTGTTAGTCTCTAACTTAGAAGGTGGTTCTTTTCTTGTGCTTGTTGAAGTCTCGCCCTTTTCAAAAATACTCGGCGGATATTCAAGACAATCAGAGTAAACAACTGTAGGTTTTGCAGGAGCATCAAATTCTGGATTGGTTCTTACCTTCCAGCTTGGATCATTGAACATCTGTTTATCACTTGAAGCATTTTTAAACATAGTAACTTTCAAATCATTGATATCTATGCAAAGCTCTTAATTTACTTTTAAAGACTTTTCAAGTTTATGTTTGAGATCAAAGTTTTCATCTTCAACCTCATCAAGAGACCGTTGCAACAAGTCAATTTGCTTCATCAATTCAGATGTATTATTATTATTCACAGAATTTGACTCCTTTGGAATAGAAACAGGATCAGAGTCTGAAGCATTCATAATTTCAGAAAATAATTCTTTTGTCATGGACTCAATAAACTCCGTTTTATCATTTTTCAAACAAGATTCATTCGTGTTTACAGTTTCTTCTTCAACCTCTTCAACAAGTAAAGGTTTAGGAGTAATGGGATTTTAGACTGATGGTATAGTAGATGGATCAACATTCGATTCATACTCATCGTATTTACATTCAGTCTCAGGTGGAACAGTGTCATTGTTGACTGATTCTTTGGTAGAAGTGGTAAAAATGATTCAAACTCAGTAAATTCAATCTTTCGAGTTGCATAACTTTTGTTCAAATCATTGTATTTAAAACCAACTGTTTTAAAAGTATTTTGAGAATCAGTGTCACAAGACTTGTTTTCTCCCATTTCTTCTTGACCTTTGGTCTCAGTAAAAGGTTTAGAAGCACTAGCTTCAACAAAAGTAGCACGAATGTTTGGAATGGGTCTGATTGCGGAGCCAAATTTGTCAAAGTTATATAAATGCTCTGGTGCCTT
The DNA here is from genome assembly GCA_023525745.1 of Arctium lappa. Lineage (NCBI taxonomy): Eukaryota > Viridiplantae > Streptophyta > Magnoliopsida > Asterales > Asteraceae > Arctium > Arctium lappa. The sequence goes on from CM042048.1 coordinate 93,159,091, forward strand.
TTTCAAAACATCATTAGTTGGCACACCCAAACATGGTTTCAGTTTATAAAACCTTTCATCTTGGAGTTTATTGGTCAACAGATTTAGCGTCTGCTCAGTCTGACCTCGTTTCATGTTAATATCCTCCAATTGCTTAATCTTTGTATAAGCTTCATTTCTTTCTTGAAAACAGACTTCAAATTTAATTTTGAACTCACCTTTTTCAGCATTGAGATTCACTAGATCTTTTTCTAAAACAGATATTTTACTTTTCAAAGTTTCCTTTTCAACTTTTAAACTGTCTTTTTCCTTTTCTTTTTCTTCCACAACAACTTTTAAAATAGCATTTTCATCACGAAAGCTTAATGCAGATTGATGTGCAGAGCTAAGTTTGCCTTTCAGTAAAGCAAATTCATCTTTCATGCCATGTATTTGGGCCATTAAAGATTCAATAAGCTCAGAATTGTCACTTACCTCAGAGTTTGCATCTTCGGAATGTGTCTTAGAGTCTTCATCGTCACCTTCCATCTTTGCCATATAAGAGACTTTGGTGAAGTGAGCTTGCTCCTCGTCATCAGAAATTTGATACAGCCAGTTCTCTTCTTCAGCCATTAGCACTTTTCCTTCTTCAACTTTCTTGGCAATAAGTGACTTTCTTGCGTAGTACTCTGAGTTCTTTACCTTCTTGAACTTGCAGTCCCTCGAGAAATGCCCAAATTTGCCACAGTTGTAGCATCTTCCTGGTTCATCCTTTCGTTCCTCTCGCTTCTCCTCTCTCTTTCCTTCTCTTCTATCTTCCTTCCTGTCTTCTCGTCCTTCCTCTCTCTTTCCATGCCTCGGCTTGTATCGCATCTCAGACTTCTCTTTCTTGTATCCATCATACTTTGGCTTTGAGTAGAATCTTTTCTTGCCAAAGCTCTACTTGAATCGTCGCGTAATGAGAGCCAAGTCTTCAGAGAACTTTTGAATATCAGGATCTGAATCAACTTCCAGTTCTTCATCGCTCGAATCAGAGTCAGAGTCAGTAACTTCGGTAACTAGAGCTTTAGACACCTTTTTCTTCGACCTTGCAGAAGATACAGAACTTTGCCGGCTATGAGAGCCACATAATCCTTCAGAAGATTAGACTCATTATTAATTGATCTCACCTCATCCTCATGTTGAGCAAGAGTAGAGAAGATAATAGTGACATTTTCTCGAGCCATATTCTTGGACATCTGGAGGTTGATAGCCAAAGTTCTTCCATTCTGGATTCATATTCTTGATGAACTTGTAATTTATCTCAGAAGCAGATTTAGAGATATTCTTCCTCCGCAAGTCATTGAGGATGATGTTATATCTGTTGTAGGTATCTAATAGCGTCTCTCCTTCTTTTCCATGAAACCCTTCGTATGCATTTATGCATATATTCTGCTTAGCTTGGATAGAGGCTTCACTTCCTTCAAACTGTCTGGATAGTTCATCCCATATTTCCTTTGCAGAGTTCCGACTGTCTACACGGTTGTAGATGTCGTTCGGGATTGCCATGGTCAGATAGATAAGAGCCTGTTCATCTGTCTTGTATTGTTCCTTCTGCTTTTCAGTAAAGTACTGATAAGGTTTAGGAACATATCTGTCTGGGATTTCTAGAGAGGTGTCAGTTGCTGCTTGGCCATCAACTTTGATCATCGAATTGACCGGACCATTGATGATTGATTCCATGTAGTCTCTATTTTTATGATTCAGAAACTGGACCATTCTCTTCTTCCATTCCTGATATTCATCAGCCAATAAGGACAGGCGGTTTGGACTGAGAACCCATCGAGAGAAGCTGGTTCGACATCTTAGTTGTACGGTTAGTAATTAAACTTATCTGTACCAAGACAACCAACTAGATGAGATCGTTAGAATCAAGAGTAAAGACTACACTCAAAAATTTTCAGAAAAATAAATTTCCAAAAATAATCAAATGCAGTCCTCGCACACAGTATAAAGCACTAATATCTATGAATAAAATACTGAAAAATTAAGAAGATTTTGATCAAGAGCAAAACTTTGTCCCCCTTCGCAGACTTAGACAAAAAAAATTAGGCTTTTAGAGGTCCTATTACTTATTGCAAATATATTTCTAAGTCTGGAAAATGTGCTTCGACCGATAATGGTTGGACCGGTGTCATGCTTTGACCGGGATGTTGCTTGTACCGGTACTTTGTTCGACCGGTATGCTGCAAGACCGGGAGACTTCTTTGACCGGTAAACTGCCTTCGACCGGTATAGGCAAGGGTCCGGGCGATAGATAATGAATACTTGACCGGTAATCTGCTATGACCGATAATGGTCTTCGACCGGTATGATGCTTGTACCGGTCCTTTGTTCAAACGGGAATATGGTTGACCGGTATTGATTCGACCGGACAAGGTATCGACCGAGGTGGTCTGTGAGTGTACCAGTTGAAGGATAAACTGAGTTCGACCGATAGTGAATGGACCGATACTATGTTCGACCGATAAAGTGCTATGACCGGTATAGTGTTCGACCTGAATGGTGTTAAGACCGGTATGTTCTTAACCAGCCCAGAAGACAATGAACAGATGCAATAATTGACCCAGAAATCAAACAAAACACAGAAATTGAATCCAAAAAACAACCTTTTGTACCCAGAAACATATACCAATCACAGTGCAATGAAAATTATAGATCAATTTCAACTTTTAAGCTTCCGATTTTAAGAACACAGTAACTATATGTATGCGAACCCAGAAACCAAAAATTCAAAAATTCAGTCAATTGATGATGTTAACTGCAATTAATCACTCATATCATGTTCAATAGCATAAAAGGCATCTAATCATATCAATTTTATGCAGAAAAACATAGCAAGTCAAGCATTTAATTTTCACACGATGAACACAGTCGATGAACACAGTCGATAAACAGATAAATCGATAAATCCAAAATCTTGATTTTTAGGCTCTGATACCAATTGTTATCCCAGTTTAATCTAATTGGTAAATAATCAATCAATTAATCAAGCAACACAATAATAATCAAGAGATATATAAATCAGAGTAACATACCAATCCCTTGAATAAACAATGAAACCCTTGAGTGTTCTTGATACCCTTTGAATACAGAGAAAACGCATGGTTACTATTTAGAAAATTATCAGAGTTAAAACTAAAACTAAACTAAACATAACTTTAAATACCCAGACCATATGGGCTTTAACCTTAATGGGCTTTCTAACAGGCTTTAGGCCCATTTACAAATAACTATTAACATATTACAGTTTAAACCCTGAACTGTAACTATCAAACAAATACAGTTTAAACCCTCTAATTTAACTTTAATCTTGAATACAATTATGATCCAACACCATACAACTAATTAAAAAGCCCAAAATACAATTCTTTATAAAACATTCAATTAAATTAGGGGCTAATTTAAGCTAACAAGATCAAATATGAATGATAATCAATTAAAGCTTAGGTCATGAAAGAATTGGAATTTGTCTATAGGAACAAATATAGACATTCATGAAAGAATCACTTTGAATGAAATTAACACTCAACAAACAATGAATATCAACGGGGTTTATTACCATTGAAAAATAGTTTCAATTTGAGACATGGTAATAACAAAATCAAAAAAATACTAAACCGATGTGTATGAATACTTGACAGTATATAGAAAAAAGATAATACACAAGTATTTATCTTTGGAAACACACGGTTTATTAATCATTAAAGCTCATATATAAGAAAACATTTAAAATCACACTTCTAGAATTCATAAAAACTTTTTGATAATCGAGAAGTGGTTTGAATGTTTAAGAAAATATTTTTTTCATGCTTGAAAGTCGTCCATCTTTCAAATACATATGAGATTAAGGTTAGAAAATACAAACCTCATCAAGTCAAGATTATCTGAATATGATCTTGTAAGCTCCCCCTCAAAATCTACATTCAGTCAAAAAGTTTTCAAAGTAACAAAGTCTTATTCAAAATTTATTCAACAAATTTATTGAAAGTAAAAACAATGAAAGTAAAACATTGAAGAACGAGTTATGATCAGAATTAATCAGAAGTCATTTTTCTTACTCCCCCTGAAAATATGCATTATCAAAACTTGTCAGTATGACATCATATGCACATTTCTCTAGCTCCCCCTCGAAATTAGATCATCTAATCTATAGTACTCACTCCTCCTGAAATCATGAGCAAACCTTCAGTGCAAATATCATTCAGACTAAAAATAAGGAAATGAAGAAAAATTAGAATCAAACTATATGAGGTAAAGACAGATTATGTTTTGAGATTAAACATGCCTAATTTAGAAATGAGAAAATTAAATCTCTTTTCGTCCAAAGGCTTGATGAATAAATCAGCAAGTTGATAATCCGTGTTTACAAAGGAAAGTTCAATCGCACCTTTTTCAACATTATCCTTGATAAAATGATATTGCACGTCAATGTGCTTCGTTTCCGTGTGTTGAACAGGATTAGCAGAAATCGTGATTGCGCTCTTCGAATCACAATATATCGGTATTTGATTAAACTTGAAGCCATAGTCTCGAAGTTGTGTCCTTATCCACAACACTTGAGAGCAGCAGCTTGCAGCAGCTACATACTCTGTTTCAGCTGTTGAAGTGGATACACTAAGTTGTTTCTTCGATGCCCAGCTTACGAGCTTGTCTCCCAAAAATTGTATGTGAACCGATGTGCTCTTCTTGTCTAACATACAGCCTGCATGATCTGCATCTGAATATGCTGGTAAGTTCGATTCTTGTATCTTTAGGATATCATAGACCAAGACTTGCAGTCCCCTTCAGATATCTAAAAATTCTTTTCACAGTAGAAACATGTGACTCTCTGGGTTTGGCTTGATATCTCGAACACAAACATGTTGTAAACATAATATCAGGATGACTAGCCGTCAAGTACATTAAGTAACCAATCATGCCTCTATAGGCTCTAAGATCAACAACTTTGCCATTCAGATCAGCTCCGATCTTAGTTCCAGGTGCCATCGGGTTAGCGATTGGAGTACAATTTTCCATTTTAAATTTTCTCAAAATATCATAAATGTACTTCGCTTGGTTAATAAAAATCCCTATTGAAAATTGTCTAACTTATAATCTGAGAAAGAAATTCATCTTTCTCATCATACTCATTTGAAATTTTGACACCATTAGAGCTGAAAAATTCTTCCAATACTTAGGGTTTGTCGAACCAAAAATTATGTCGTCAATATAAATTTGTATGAGAATGATATCATCTTTTTCTTTCTAGATAAAATGAGTAGTATCGATTTTACCTTTTGAGAATCCGGACTTGATTAAGAATTTTGAAAGCACATCATACTAGGCTCGAGGCGCTTGTTTAAGTCCGTAAAGGGCCTTGTCTAGAATGTAGACATGATCTGGCTTTTCAACACTGACGGACCCTTCAGGTTGTGAAACGTACACTTCTTATTTTAGAATTCCGTTCAGAAAGGATGTTTTCAGATCCATCTTATATACGGTGAAGTTCTTGTGTGCATCATAGGCGAGAAACATTCTAATAGCCCTCAATGCGTGCAACTGGTGTCTTTCATCATAATCTATGCTTTCCTCTTGCCAATATCCTTTTGCTATAAGTCTGGCTTTGTAATGAATAACGATACCATCTTCATCTTTCTCGTTTTTAAACACCCATTTTGTGCCTATGATTGTCTTTCCTTCTTGCCTCAGCACGAGTCGCCACACTTTTAGTGCTTCGAACTGATTTAATTCCTCTTGCATGGCTACAATCCAATATGGATCTTCTAGACCTTCTAATACGCTAGTAGTCTCTATTTTACTCATAATGGAATCAAACATGAACTCGTTCACAGTAGTAGACCTAGTTTGCACCGGCTTCAACGGATCTCCAATAATTTGATGTACTAAATGCTCTTTTGTCCACTTGTTAATGTGAGGGAGTGGATTAGAAATAGAATGATCATGTTGATCATCTAAGTATCCATTATCTTCTTGTTGGGGTTCATTTGAAGTAACTGGTGCAGAAGTTTCAGTTGGTGAAACACTTGTTGTCTGTTGGATAGGCAATGTTGTACATCCCACTGAATGTGAAACTTCTGGTTGTACAATGTCTTGTGAAACTTCAACTGATTGAGTAAGTATTTGAACTAGAGTTTATGTTTGAACCGAAGAAATCCGTTCAGTTGATACTTCTGATGTGATTGGTTGATTATCACTTGAATCTTTAGATCTATCAATCACAACAGGTTTAGTCACTTTAGATCCTAGAAACTCATCATAAAAATGTTCAAATAGTAAATCTAATTATGTTAAATAAGATGTAGACGTAGAAACTTTATCAGAATTAGGAACACTAGAACCAGGTTCTGGACTTATTTTTCTAGAAGCTAATACTCCTATAATAACGGGTTCGGAACTGCTTTGTTTAAAAGCCATCTCCATAGCTTCATCAAATTTGACGTTTACTCTTTCCACCACAATCTTCAAATTCTTTAGATAGACTCTATACGATGCTGATGTCTGAGAATAGCCAATGAAAATCCCTTCTTTAACTTTAGGAATAAACTTGTTCAAGTTCTCCTTCTCGTTCAACACGTAACACCTACATCCAAAAATATGAAAATGTTTAATGTTTGGTGTTCTGTTATTTATTAAAGCATATGGCATTTTACCGAAGTGACGATGAATGATTGATATGTTTTGCATATAACATGCAGTCGAAACAGCTTCAGTTCATAAGAATAGAGGTAAGTCTGATTTGGCTTAGCATCGTGCGTGCAGCCTCTACTAACATTCAGTTTCGTCTTTCAACTACCCCATTCTGTTCTGGCGTTCTGGCAGCAGAATATTGATGTGTTATCCCAACTTATTCAAGATAATCTTCAACAGTCTTATTCTTGAATTCTATGTCATTGTCTATTATGATCAGCTTCACTGTCTTCTGCATGTTCACTTACACACTTTTTAGAAAAGAGATGATGATTTCCGGAGTATCGTCCTTTGATCTTAGAAATTTGACCCAAGTGTATCTTGATTAATCATCCACAATCACCAAGACATATTTCTTGCCATTTATGCTTTGAGTTCTCATTGGACCATAAAGATCCATGTGCAACAACTCTAATGGAGCACTTGTACTCTGTTCAGGCTTAGGCTTGTGCAAAGCTCTTTTCAATTTTCATTTCGCCCTTCTCACACGCATCACATAGATGTTCTTTCTTGTATTTCAGCTCAGGTAATCATTTGACCAAATTTCCTTGCACCAACTTGTTTATGTATCTGAAATTCATGTGCAGCATTATCATTCTTTAGATTGGACAGATTGATCGTATAGAGGTTTGACTTGCGAGTGCCGACCAAGGGTTCTTTTCCATCTTCAGTTCTCACACAACATCTCTTCGATTTGAAGTTCACCTTTAAATCCTTGTCACAAAACTGACCTATGTTGAAGAGATTGTGTCCTAGGCCTTCCACATAACTTACCTTCTTGATCGTTACGTTCTCTTGAACTACGTATCCATACCCTAAGTTGGTGAAAAATGGTTATTCTCGAAGCGCACGTTGCTGCAAAAATTTTTGTATAATTAGAAAAAATATCTTTCTTCCCTGTCATATGCTTGGAACAACCCAAATCCAAGTACCACATATGACGGGTCTGCACAGGAGAAATCAAGCAACAATCGGTTTAGGTACCCACTTGTAAATGGGTCCTTTCAGGTTAGTCTCAAATTTTGGCACCCATTTGAATTTGGATCCTATTTTCTTTTGAAAAACTTTTGAACTATAAGAATGATATATATGATATGAACCAAACCATTGATCAGAATATTGTTGAGTAACAAAATCATTTCGACCGTATGTGGAACACTGACTAGTAGAACGAGATAATTGGATCAATTGCTTTATTGAGCAAACCTTGCAAGGAAATACAAGTTATGTTTTATGAGAAGCAAATTGATCAATTACATCATAAAAACTATCAGTAGTCCTATTACAATCTGAAACAGAAGATGATTTTGTCGACTCTTCAACTTTCTTCTTTGGTCTCCACTCAAGTTTTGTTTCAGACCTTTACAATCTCATATTTGAAACAAAAGATTTGGATTTGTTAGAACGTTGAGATTTCAGAGTTTGTCTTTTCTGTGATTTACCAATGTTGATCCGTTTTTGTGAGTGTTTCTTCTTTTGCTTCTTACCTTTAGCATAATAAGTACTCACAGGACCTGTTTCATCAACCTTAGTTGACGATTCACCTTTTTCAAAAACACTTGGTAATTCATCAATTTTGATCACAAAATCAGAATGATTAGGAAGTTTAGCATTGAAATCAAACTTCTCAACACACTCATCAAAACATTCATTAGAATTTAAAAAATCAACTTCATCCTCAAATAAGTCATCATCATCATCATCAGATTGAGAAGCCTTGGAAGATTTAGGAAACATAAAATAGTTAAACTCTTTTGAACACTTCTTTTGATAAGGTGTTTGATCAAAATTTGAAGGTTTTGGGTTTGCAAAAATATTGCCTATAAAAGCTTTACAAGATGAAGCATCTGAATTAGTAGAGGTGTTTTCACATGCTGTTTCTGATTTAGACTTATCAACTATAACTTCAGATTTGAAATCAGTGTTCAGTAAAACCGTAGAAAACACAATTTTCTCTAAATCAACCAAAATTCTTTCATCTACTAAGGTGTTCTCAAGCTCAGAAATTTTACTTTCCAAGATGAGTGGAGGAACATAAATCTTTGCTTCAACTGGTTTTGCCTCCATTTCCTCAGTAGAATAACTTTGAAAATAATTGTTTGAAAGAAATTCAGGTTGTTCAGATAGATAACTATCACTCAGCTTATCATAACAGAATGGTAGTTGCATTTTCGTTATGTTTTTTCTGTTTGAATATTCCTTAGCCTCAACTAATCAGGTGATTTTGTAACAAATTTGGGTTTTAAATGGGGGCATTTGTCAGCCACTTGTAAAAAGTCAAAATTGTACAAAGTTGACTGCTTTTTAATGGCTTTCTTTAGAAAATGTGAGTTGTCATACCCAATACCCAGTTATATTTAAAAAGTTTAAATTCCTTTGGCTTGTTGAGATGAATGGTTTGATCGCATAAAGCTTAGCCTCCAAACCATTTATATTTTTCAACAAAGTTTTATTTTCAAACTTCAATTGATTATATTTTATAACTCTTGCTTCTCAAAGTTCACATACGTTGAACTTGGATTGAGCGTCAGATACTTGTTTTTCAAAATTATTGGCATCGTTGTTCAAAGAATCAATCAGTATTTTATTCCCAACAATTTCTTTGTTGAGGTCAAATATTGTTTGACGTTTTTTCGCAACTTTGGTTTTTTTTCTTTTTAAACTTATTTTGCAGATCTTGAAGCTCAACCATCATGGTTCCCATTTTAGTTAAAAAAATATGATTCAGAGAAATGATTTACCTCTTCTGATGATTCATCATATGTGACCTTCTTCCCCATCAAGCACATATGACCTGTCTCATCTCTTTCACATTCAGAATCAGTGAAATCTAGCCAGTGGTCATCCTCGACCATCAAAGTTTTTCCAGCCTCTTTCTGCTTGTCTAGAAGCATCTTATTCTTGTAATAATCTGAGTTTCGAACTTTCAGCTTCCGACAATCTTTAGCAAAATGGCATATCTTTCCACAGTTATAGCATTTAACTGGCTCTTCCACTTTCTTTTCTTCATACTTGTTCACATACTTCTTTTCTTCCGACTTCCTTTCCTCATATGTCCTACCATCAAACCTTTTTCCCTCAACTCTCTCTTTATGCTCGTAGTTGCAAGACCCAGATGAAAACCATTGATTGTTGGACCCCAACTTCTTATAAAACTTCTTCTGAAAGGCTCGGGTTAGAAGAATCATTGCTTGTTTCAAACTTTCTCCAACGTCAGATTCTGAGTCCGCACTATCACTATCATCTGAATCAGTTACCACAACTTTCTTTTTCTTCTTCTCATTCTTCTTATCCACTACCAAAACAACAGGGTTAGCAAGTTTCTCACTCTTTATTTTCTCTTCCCTCATGTACTCTACCTCTTTCTCATTTTGACGGAGAGTCTCATAAACTTCATGTAATGGAATGTCGTTCAAATCCTTCATCTGTTTCATTCTCCTTGTGTGCTTCTTCTATTCCAGCTGTAGAACACTCAGAAACTTTACATTATTCTCTATCTACTTCTTCTTAACTTTATTCTTAGCCAACTCGTTCAGTAGAGATACAAACCGGTCATACGTAGCTTCCAAACTCCCTCCTTCTTTTGCTTTGAACTCCTCATAGTTGTTTATACAATTAGCTACTTTCATCTGATTGCCAATCTTAGACCCCATCATCATCTTCTCTAACTAATCCCACATTTTTTTAGTTGTTGCCTTGTAGTTGTCAATCTTGATGTAAATCTCATTAGGAATGCTATGTAGTAGAAGAGACCTTGCTTGCTTGTCTACTTTATATCTTTCTTTTTCTTTATCATAATATTTAGAGATATCAAGTGGAACATGTATTGTCTTTTGTTCTCTCGGTCCATTTCCATCTTCACTATTTAATGACTCTTCATCTGGAACTTCCATAGTGATAGGTTCCATTAACCCTTCTTCAATAGATAGCTTTATATTCTCTCCTTTAGCATGTTTGTCTATGAAATCAAGGAATCTGTTCTTCCATTGTTTGTATTCTCCTTTAAACAACACTACTGGCTTGACATCAGTTCCAATGGCTAAAGCATCTCGTGAAGTCATCTGAATAAGCTTGCACAGATCTTCAACAAAAATCAGAAAATTTTCAAAATCTGAAAAGTAGTCAAAAAGTGACTATGGAATTCGCAAAATACTAGAATCACTTTCTGCAAACCACATAACACACTTCTCGCAAACCACTAAGAAACCTACAATCCGCATATTGAAGCTTGCGAAAACCAACTTTCCGCAGGTAGAGTCTTGCGGATTCTAACATGCCACGGGCAGAGGCTTGTGCATTCAAGACTTATCGCAAATAGTAGTTTCCAGATTCTGACTTTTCGCAGACTGTGATGTGCGAATTCTGGACTTCTCGCAAAGCAAGGGATGCGAATTCTTCCCTTTAGAAAACTTTAAACACTAGAAGAAAACTTGTCATAAGCTTCTTGAGGATTCTTAACTTAGACAAAATCCAAGAAAATCTTTATCAACTTTCCGTAATCTTATGTTTGCGAATTCAGATACTTTCTGCAGACCAAAGAGTGTGAACAATAACTTTGCGCAAGAAGAGACTTGTAAGTTTTGAACTTGGCGCACACAACTCTCAACGAATTCTTACTCTTCGTACGCTTTGTCTTGCGAGTTGAGGACTTGTCGTATGCTGCTATCTGCGAGTTCTCAACTTTTCGTAGATCAAACTCGGCGAATTCTTCCCTTGAACAATTTTCACCAACAAAGAACAAAAGCTTGTGAATTCTTCCCTTGAATCTTACGGTATCTCTAGATCTTGCGAGTTCTTGAACTTGTCGATTTCAAACTCACTGAATCAACCAAATTCAAACCAATTCTTCAATCTAGCCTCTGAAACTTTGTCAATTTATCCAATATTACAAAACGAGCATAAAACTGATACATGATTTCGATTAAAAACAACTACAAAATAGAATTCAATCCAAATACAGTGCTTTCAAAAACTTTGAACTCAAATTAACCAAAAACCAAAATTCACACCGATTTGTTGTGAATTAGGCAATACAGCTCAAATCAAACTTGATCTATGTTATTCCCAGATATGTGCAAGATTAACAAGATGAACAACGAATTCCCAATCAAATCTCATATGTATTGATATTGAAGTTAACAGTACAATCACTTTCTCTCTCTACTTTCTCTCACTACAATATACAAAACGATACGCTCTTCTCTAATAAGCTCTCTAAGTTCATATTGCAAATACAATGACAAAAGGTATTTATTCCTCAAACACATTACAAGGAATAAACAAGAAAACTAACTAAACATGCTTTGACTTTAGTTGACTTTGACTTTGCAATATTGAAGGCTTTGACTTGAGCTTTTTCTCCCCCTTTGGATTCAAGATCATCTCCAAAAAGATATGCATTGACACTCCCCCTTTGGATAAACTTGTACTTCTTCTTCAAATGAATTTCATCTTTAAAACATGTTCTCCCCTTTTGGGATAAAAACTAATCTTCTCAAGCAATTAACATTATCCCCCTATTGAGATGAAAATTGATAATCTTTTCTTGAATACCGATCTCCCCTTCTTGTGATCTTTAATATTCTCCCCCAAAGACTTTGATAAACAACATCATCTCTAGCAAGGAAATTATCTTCTGTTGTAGCTCACTTTTATGTTTCCAAAATAATCTTCAAAGAAAATTTCTTGAACTTTCTTGAAATTTCTTCTCATATCTCTGAAAAATGAAGTTTCACAAACTTTCATTTCTTGAAATTAGTTCTCCCATAGATCATTTCTTAACTATGTCTCTTAATTTCTTTTCCATTTCTTGATCTTTTCAAGCAATCAACATTCTCTCCCTATTGAGATGAAATTTGATAATCTTCTCTTGAATATCAATCTCCCCTTCTTGTGATCTTTAATATTCTCCCCCAAAGACTTTGATAAACAACATCATCTCCAGCAAGGAAGTTATGTTTGGTTGTAGCTCACTTTTCTCTTTCCAAAATAATCTTCAAAGAAAATTTCTTGAACTTTATTGAAATTTCTCCTCATATCTCTGAAAAATGAACTTTCACAAACTTTCATTTCTTGAAATTAGTTCTCCATAGATCATTTCTTGACTATCTCTCTTAATTTCTTTTCCATTTCATGATCTTCTCAAGCAATCAACATTCTCCCCTTATTGAGATGAAAATTGATAATCTTTTCTTGAATATTGATCTCCCCTTCTTGTGATCTTTAATATTCTCCCCCGAAGACTTTGATAAACAACATCATCTCTAGCAAGGAAATTATCTTCGGTTGTAGCTCACTTTTCTCTTTCCAAAATAATCTTCAAAGAAACTTTCTTGAAATTTCTCCTCATATCTCTGAAAAATGAACTTTCACAAACTTTCATTTCTTGAAATTAGTTCTCCCATAGATCATTTCTTGACTATCTCTCTTAATTTCTTTTCCATTTCTTGATCTTCTCCCCCTTTTTGATGATGTAGAGCATAGAAATCATCAGAACTTCTTCAAGAAATGTCATCATTTTCTAACCATTGATCTTTACCACTGAGCCTCTGATCATCCGTTAATTAATAAGGTATCCGTCCGAATCTTTTCAAATTCAGACAAATTAGAATGTAACTCCTGAATCAACAAATGAATCAGTTAAGATGTTTGTCAGTAGCACAAAGCCACTGTGTGTAACAAATACACATTGGAAATGAGCTTTTTGATGTTCACTCCCCCAGGTCTTCCATTCAATCAATGAATAACACAAGTTTATTCTATGAACGTTTAGACAGAAAAACGAATTTCTGGTGTGTTCGTGCTTGTGTTTGAAAGAATTAAGCACATGATGATTGCTTTTGTTAAGAAGCTAAAAATTGTGTAAACCATTGAGACAACAACAGTAATACACAGACTCAATTGTGCATGATCGAAGTGCGAAGGTGGGGAAGGCGTCCTTCTTCTTCAATATCCAGATTTTCCAAATGAAAATCAGATAGATTATGTGTTGCATCCCCAGAAAATTTTGAAACATCTCTTTTTTAAGAAAAATATGAGTGGCTGGTGGGGTTTTAAATCAAGAGTTGACATGGGTTAGTTGTCTGTTTCAATGATGTTCACCAAAGAATTGTGAAACAATAAAAAATGTGGTTGCCCAGCTCAGAAAAAGTTCGGTGCAGAGTTTGATATTCTTTTACTCTGTTCTCACACCCTCTTTCTTTTTAATCATTGAGCTCGCTTCTAATCAAACTCTCTTTTTCATTTTACCTCATCACTCATACCCACACTCAGATGTTTTGACTCCTCGCCTCTCGATCACTAAGGATTAACTTCTTGGGTAGGAAACACTAGTTAACGTGAATCCATAGAAGTTCAGTTAAACTCACACAATGAACCCATATAATCCTAAAAGCATAATGTTGTACAAAAATGGTTTAACTTGGCAGTTAAAGCACAATGTAAAATACAAGTCAGATAAATGTATGCTCTTGAATGTAATCATGAAGATTTGAGAATTTTTAAACACTGAAGATATTTCAAACAAGTATATTAAATGAATGAAATGAATACAAGAAACTTGTTTGAAAATCTGACATTGTATGAAAAAGATCGAAATCTGAATGATTTATCAATTAAGGCTTAGGTCAGCAAAAATTGGATATTGTCTATACGAATCAAAATATATACACTCTTAAAATAAACATTTTGAAATGAAATCAACGCTCAAACTTTAAATATCAAGAGGGGTGTATCACCATCGAAAAAGATGTTCAATTTGAGACATGGTGATAACATATTCAATAAAAAAAAATTAAACCGGTGTGTATGAATACTTGAAAGTATATGGAAAAGATAAAACACAATTATTTATCTTTGGAAACACACGGTTTATTAAACATTGAAGCACATATAACATGAAAACTTTTAAAATCACACTTTTATATTCATGAAATCTTTTAAGAATCAGAAGTGGTTTGAACATTTAGGAACATGTTTTCATATCTGAAAGTTGTCCTTCTTTCAGATACATATGAGATTAAGATTAGAAATAAACGTTTTGCTTAGTCTTAAATCTCATCAAGTCAGCTCTAAGTTGTCACACCCCGCTAAAGCGGAAACACGGAATATGACAGTTTGATAAGCATAGCACTAGGATACAGAAAGAAATACCACCATACATTCAACCATTGTTTACAACAAGTTCCAAAAGTTTACATCCCTATTACATCTTCAAAAGTTGAAGTACAAAATCTCTATTATGAAAGTATTGCAAACGGTTTACACAAGAGATAAACTTTAATCATTTCCAAGTACCTTCTTGTTCCCTGAAAAGCATGTTCAAAATATGGTCAACTACGAGAGTTGGTGAGTTCACAGGTTTTTAAATATGCACAAATCAAGTTTATATGCAAGTTGTCATTTGAAAATCATACGCATAAACCAAACTTCAATTCTTTGATTCATGAGTATCACAATTTAGCTAATATGACAAGAGGTATGCATTGATACAACCACGTTGAGCCACTACTAAACCTTTCCGGACCAAATCAACGCCCCATGATCTACCTCAGAGGTGGGCTATAACCACATGTGTAGTCATATTTCTCTAGTACAGTACACCCCTACTCGTCAGTATAAGGTGGGCTTGTCAGACCAAATAGCGCTATCCACTAATACTATAGGCCCATTTCTGGGTTAACTAGTAGTGTACCCGGGGACTTAACATTTTTTTAAAACTCAGCATATCATTGGCATACATGTCATATAACTTCTACACCAACCGCTTTACAACAAAGCCTCATAAATTTCAATACGTAACGCTTTATAACAAATCCTTATGAATCTTTAAATATTCAATTTTAACATGCTTTTCACCCCAAGTTCAATCAAAACAATAAAAGTGGGGCTGTGAATACTCACCTCGAATAATGACGCAAGATACGCAATAGCAATTTCCCCTAGCCCGGAGCTTCTAAGTTCCTATAGAGAAAGATGCACAAAGAGTGTTGAATGTCAAATCCAGACCTTAAACCTAACTAACTAATCCCATGTATTATAAAATGCCAATATATGTATTTTATTGTCAAAAATAAGAATTGATGATCATTATAACATCCTTATACCATAATACATAAGTTTGAGGTTTTTAGAACTATCTTTCTGGATTCAGCACTTGCTGTCCAGAAATTATATCCACATAATGGCTTTCAAAATACAACTTCCCAATTGACAATCCTAACCATTTTTTTATAAGAGCTAAAATACTGAATTTAGAACTCTAAGGTAAAATTTCATGAATTTTGGAAGTGTTTTGATGCCCCAAATAATTTCTGCAAAACAGTAGGTTACTGACTTTTGAATCAGTTGCGCACTTCTGTTGTGGCATGCTTTTGGAGGATCAAAACTCAACATAATTCAGTGATCCCTATATGGATGCAAATCTAACTCAAAAATCTACTATATGAAAAAGGATTTACCTCATTTTGATGATTTATGAGGGAGTTATGGTCGTTAGAAGTAGGGTGTACCAATCTGTCAGCTTGGGACAGATTGCACAGCTTTCTTCTAAAATACATTTGAGTGACCAAAACCTCAAAATTTTGAGTGATTCTTGATTCATTTGAAAGCTAACTCATTAGACTATTGTTTGGAAGCAAAAAGCCCAAATTTCATGGAGTAAATATTGAGATACACAGCTTGGAAGTGGAAGTTCCATTCTTGACAGCAAGCTGTGTAGTACAAAGTTTTTGTATTAAGCATTAAGAGGTCCATTTTCCATGGTTTCTTGTGAAACCACTTGGATTTAAACCCCTTTTCACTAAATAATGATCTAAGAATGAAAACATACACCTTGGAAACATCTACAACTACAAAATTTCGTCCAAAGTGAGTTGCATGAGACAAAGAACACTAAATAAGTGATTTTTCATCACTTATCAATTTTCAAGACTCTTAATCACACAAGATTGAATAATCTTATCATAAGAGTTTGTTTAAACTTGAAATTACTACTAGAATGTTGATTATAAACCAACTAAAACATCAAAATTTCTGTACACAATGATGTACCCATGATAAAATCGACATATTCAACAAGAGGCTCAAATTTTCACTTTTTAACTTGGTTTTTCATGGAAGATCATCTTATGGCATCACTTTATGAATGTTTTATTCATAAATGATGTCCATTTCACTTCTAAAACCATAAATGAAATACTTCTACACATGCATGAGTATTTTTATAAAGTTCAAACATCAAACTTGAATAAAACATGAAGATATGATGAAATAGGGTTTGTACCTTGTGTAGATGATGAAGTAAACTTGAAATCCTCAATAATCTTGATGTTTTGATCTTAAAACAATCCTTAATTTGCTGGAAATTTGTGTACTTGGTGGTGTTTGAAGATGAAGTCGACAATGAGAGAGAGAATGAGGAGATGAAAGGTTAATCTTCCAATTTTTAATGTTTGAAATGATTTTTGAACACAAAATAAGAGTTTTATTGAGATTAAAAGTGATGGGCCGGTTTTAGGGTTGATTTTAACCCAAATTCATAAAAAATTTAATTTAAAAAAAATAAGATAGTAATATATATTGACAAATACATGATGCATTTTGGTTAATTTGTAAATTTTAACTCTCAAATACACTCTCAATTAAATAAAAATTACAAAATAAATATGTTTATATCTAAATAATAAAAACCCTATTATTTTATATATGATAGATATTAGACATGACATTTGGCATTTTATAGGGCGTTTTAGTCAGTTACTGGTCTGAACCGGGCTTTCTAAGCGACTACCGAAATTTTTCGGGAAAAATTCTAATCTAACCAATCTAATTAGATTCAAGAGGAGTAAATTCTATGAACTACTCTCTAATAACTTAAAGGATTCTAACCTTGAAGATTTTGATTTCTGACGGATGTCACAGTTTCCCCCCGTTTAAGGAATTTCGTCCCGAAATTCACAATTTGCTTTCCTCAGATGAATCCTTTACAAGCAGTTGAGGATACTTATTTCTCATATAATCCTCTCGCTCCCAAGTGTATTCCGAACCGTGCCTCGAGTTCCATCGGACTTTCACAATTGGAATTTTGCATCGTCTTAATCGTTTGACATCTCGATCGAGTATTTCGATCGTTTCTTCCCTGAAACACAAACGTTCATCAACTTTGACTTCTTCTGGTGATATGACTAGTGATTCATCGGTCAGACACTTCTTCAAATTCGACACGTGGAAAGTGTCGTGGATAGCACTCAACTTCTGTGGTAACTTGAGTTTGTATGCGACTGGTCCAATTCTTTCCAACACTACAAATGGACCAATATACCTTGGACTCAATTTGCCTTGCTTCCCAAAACGTAGTATTCCCTTCCAGGGTGATACTTTTAAAAGTACCTTGTCACCCACTTGAAATTCTAACGGCTTCCTTCGATTATCAGCATAACTCTTCTAACGATCTCTTGTTGTCTTAAGTCTATCCCTAATGGTTGATATCTTATCCGTGGTCTCCTGAACGATGTCCGGCCCGATCAATTGATTATCTCCGACTTCTATCCATCCAAGTGGTGACCTACACTTACGACCATATAAAGCTTCGTATGGAGCACATCGAATACTGGCGTGATAGCTATTGTTGTACGAAAATTCGACTAATGGTAAGTGTTGATCCCAACTACCGCCAAAGTCTATCGCGCAAGCGCGCAACATATCCTCCAACGTTTGAGTAGTTCTCTCCGTCTACCCATCTGTTTGTGGATGATAAGCTGTGCTTAAATCCAACCTAGTGCCCAAAGCCTTCTGAAATGACTGCCAAAATCTGGAGGTGAAACGGCTATCTCTATCGGAGATGATAGAAACGGGTACTCCGTGTCGGGAAATGATCTCATCAATATACATCTGAGCTAGTCTTTCCATCTTATAATCTTCTCGAATTGGTAGGAAATGTGCAGACTTTGTGAGTCGATCTACAATGACCCAGATTGCATCATGACCTTTTCTAGTCCTGGGTAGCTTGGTTATAAAGTCCATTGATATTTGCTCCCATTTCCATTGGGGTATTTCAGGTTGTTGAAGAAGTCCTGAAGGTTTCTGATGCTCCGCTTTGACTTTTGCACATGTCAAACACTTGCTTACGTACAAGGCAACGTCCCGCTTCATTCCTGGCCACCAATAATGCTCTCTTAAATCTTGATACATCTTGTCTGCTCCTGGGTGAATCGAGTACCTTGATATATGATATGATCATGTAAGTTTTCTCTCAATTGAGCAAAAACTCACAAGTCTGTCAAAGTACAAAGCTTTATTCACAAAGTTCATTGAAAAGTAAAAACATAAAGCAATAAAACGTTTAAAGTACGAGTTCTGATCAGATGTAATCATAAGTCATATACTCCCCCTGAAATAATGCATTAACAATATTTGAAATCAAGAAAAATATGTACTCCCCCTTGAAGGTCGATCTTCTCATTTAGATATCGGAGTACAATCTCATATTTGCACGGAGTATAACATCTTTTGTTCGTTGAAGTACGAGTCCTAAACTGTTGTGTTTAGAAGTCAAACTCTTTATCATTGAAGTACGAGTCCTGAAATGTAGCATTCAGAAGCCTTAGGAATTAGCACAGCCTTAGGAATTCGCACACAACACAGAATTCGCACAACACACAGAATTCGCATACAAAGATATATGAATTCTACACAATTTGCATGAAGCTAAATGCGAAATCTTAGGAATTCGCATGTAGCTATATGTGAATTCTTAACAATTCGCACAAGACTGTTATGCGAACTCTTGACTTTTTGCATACAAGCATATGCGAATTTTCTCCTTCGAATATTTTCAACAAACTTTTCGTATCTGAGAGTTATGCGAAATCCCACTTTTCGTATGAAAGAATATGCGAATTCTGAGGATCTCGCACACAACTCTCATGCGAATTCTACACTTAGACTTTTCATAAAAACTAGTGCCATGCGAATTCCATCATGCGAGTTCTTCATTTTATGCGAGTTCTTCAATTTCTATGCGAGTTCTTCAAATCTCAGACCAAAAACTTCAATTTTGAACTCGAATTCGATCCAAAACTTCGAATTAGCTTCTGAAAACTTACCAATTCATCCACGAACACTCTCTGAACAAATTACAATCAATGAATTTCAAACAACAACACCAAAATTACAACCTTGATCACTACACAGTGTATAAAACGAACTCGAACAAAAATCTAAAAAATTCCAAAATTCACCCTAAACAAATGTGAATTAGGCCAAACATTACAAACAATGTGTTCTAGATGTATAAACAAGTATTATAGCAACAAAGTTAGATCCAAAACATCACTAGATTTCAAAAATCGAATTCGCACAGTCGTTTTTGCAAGTTCTTGAAATGTCGACCAAAATCTTGAATAAGATCACAATTTCTGAACTTTTGTATGCTATGATACCAATTGTTATTTCCAGATATGTGCAAGATTAACAAGATGAACAAAGAATTCCCAATCAAATCTCATATGTATTGATATTGAAGTTAATAGTACAATCACTTTCTCTCTTTACTTTCTCTCACTACAATATACAAAATGATACGCTCTTCTCTAATAAGCTCTCTAAGTTCATAATGCAAATACCAGGACAAAAGGTATTTATACCTCAGACACATTACAAGGAATAAACAACAAAACTAACTAAACATGCTTTGACTTTAGTTGACTTTGACTTTCCAATATTGAAGGCTTTGACTTGAGCTTTTGACTTTCCACTCTTGATGATCTTGAAGACAACAATTTGTGCTCTAACAATTTATACTATAATTCGAGTACAAAGCAACAATTTTCAATCCAAAAACATCACAAAATCAAATCTGGGCAGAGGCTTTGCGAGTTCTTCAAGAAATTGGCAAAATCTTCAAATCTTGATCCATTTTCTGACTTTTGCTTGCTCGGATACCAATTGTGTATCCCAATAATGTGCAATATATCAAGATAAATACAATCAAATCAACTCAATTAGCCAAATGTATTAATCTCAATTCGACAGATTACAGTTTTTCTCTCAAAGAATATTTCTCTCTCTAAATTCTCTATGTAAACGTGTTCCTTGATTCTACTAACAGACTAACTATTTATACTAGACATATTACAAAGACAAAAGAAGCTAACAATTAAAATAATAACTAAAAAGCTAATGAATTTGACCTTGGCTTTGACTTTCTTCTTCTAGAGGCTTTGACTTTGAAGGCTTTAACTTGCACTTTGACTAATGAATTTGAAGACAACAATTATGCTCTAACATGGAGAGATAGAGGTGGAAGAGAATCGGTCCAGGCTAATATTGCCAATGCGATTTAGAAAAATGAACCTCCAAAGGGTAGGCTCGCCGGAAAACACTCTCAATCACCGGAAGTAGATGGAGGAGATCAAGAGTCGTGGCAGAGGGATTTTGAAAAAAAAAACTACTTCTAAGGGAATGTCGGTTAGCAATCATGAGGGTGGGGGAGCAGAGGATGACGTGGAGGAAATGGTGAATCTAGAAAATTTCAGAGGTGGGTTCGTAAAAGGTCCAGGTCAAGGGGGTTCTGGAAAAGAGATATGGGCCAGGTATTATTGAGGTCCCATCAATATTTGACAATGTAAACAATGGGCCGGTGGTTTTAACAGTAGTCCACTCGATTGACAAAGACGATTCCAGAAGGGAGGCCTAAAATGACATAACAGATGGTTATTCCATGCAGGACTATGGGGACGAGAACTCAAATCACATCTCCTCCTTGGCGTCGGACAGAAACGCATAGGTTGAAGAGATTTCTCAAGTTTCTGGTAAGGAGAGAAGGGGCAGAATTGGCGACAAATATAAGCCAAAAAGATGGATAAGCTGATTTTTGGAAAGGGGGGAGTGAGTTACCATATGTTTAAACAAATGGCAATAGCGAAGTCGATAAAGGGAGGACAGAATCATACGATAAGGGTCGAAGAATTTGGTAAGACGGAGAAAGGCGGAAAACGAGGTTGGGATATTCCTCAGAGAGTCTACAATCGATATCATACGAACTGCAAAGTGCAAGTAGATCAGATGAACTGAAGGATTTTGGAGCAAGTATTGGACTTGTTTGGGAAAGGAATGAGACGGCAGTGAAAGATGGAGTCGAAGTGACCGCGAATTGAGCAGGTTAGATCTTTCTGGTTCGGTGCCTTTTGTTTTGGGATGAAGATAATGGTTGTTAACGCTAGGGGTTTGGGGAGTGTCGAAAAGAAAAAAATGAATTAGAGATCTATGTATAAGAAATAATTTGGATATGATAGGGATTCAAGAGACTAAACATAAGGGGTGGGTAGAGTAGCAAGCAATGAAGTTGTGGGGTCTTGGTGAGGTTTATTTTATTTAGTCTCAAGAAGTGGGGAATTCCGGAGGATTGTTTCTTATATGGGATAGGAGTGTGTTCTCGTGTGAATTCTTTATAGCCGAAAAGAACTTTGTGGTGGCAATTCGAAAATGGAAAGGGGTGCAAGGGATGTGTGGGTTTGTAAATGTATATGGTCCAAGGGACTTAAAGAAGAGGACCGAACTTTGGAAGAATATCAAACGGTTATGCGGGAAGGATGATGTGAGTTGCTGTGTGTTCGGGGATTTCAAAGAAGTCCGGCGGAGCATGGAAAGAATAAATTCCTCAACAAACGAAAAAGGTGCGGATGTCTTCAACGCTTTCATTATAAACTCCAATGTGTGTCCCACAATAAAGTGCAATTTTATATCAAGATGACAATCAGATTAATCGAACAAAAATAATTTATATTTCAAAATTCAGAATTCGATTACAGAGTACTCTCACAGTATTTCTCTCACTACACTCAAACTCTCAGTATTTATAAACTATTTATACTAACTAACAATACAAAGACAAAACACTAATTCAAGACACTTTGACTTTGACTTTATTACAAAGACTTTGACTTTTAGCATGAGAAGCATTGACTTGAGCTCTTTGACTTGACTTTTATCTTCATCTTGAACTTCAGCTTTCATGATCTTGTATCCAACATATTTTTATGCACTAACAATCTCCCCCTTTGGATTCAAGATCATCTCCAAAAATATATGCAATAAAATCTCCCCCTTTAGCACAAATTTATACAATCTCCTCCTTTGTAAACTTCTTACAACAACAATCTTCTTCAGAAAAATAAGCATTGAACCACAATCTCCCCTTTAGAGTAAGTAGTCTTCCAAAATTATGCAATCTCCCCAAAGTCTTTGAACAACATCATTTTCAAAAAACTTTAACAATCTTCCCAATAAGTTGTAGAAACCTCTTTCAGCCTTAAGAAAGAAATTATCTTCAGATTTAGCTCAGTTTGCTTTAGCAAATCATCTTCAAAGAAAATTTCAGTAAATTCCAGCAACCTTTCCAAAATCTCTGAACTTTCTCTTTTAATTATGTGCAACTTCTACATAACTTGCATTACTTTGACAAAATCTTGAAACAAACTTTCTCCAAATCAAACTTCTTGAAATTGATTTCTCCCATAACTGTGTTTCATTTCTTGATCAACTCCAAAAAATGTTCTTCAACTTTAAACTTTTCTTAAAACAACATTTCTTGAAAATAGCTTCTCCCCCTTTTTGATGATGTAGAGCAAAACAAATTCATCAAAACTTCAACAAGAAATGTCATTAAACTGTTCGGTACTAGGTAACAACAGATTAAGTCTTGAGATTTAGCATTCCAAGTTTTGAAATGAGAAAATTAAATCTCTTTTCGTCAAGAGGCTTGGTAAACAAATCCGCATGTTGATAATCTGTGTTTACAAAGTAAAGTTTGATTGTACCTTTTTCAACATTGTCTTTGATAAAATGATATATCACGTCGATGTGCTTGGTTTTCGTATGTTGAAAATGGTTTGCAGATATTGCAATAGCGCTCTCTGAATCATAGTAGATCGAGATGTTGTTGTACTTGAAACCATAATCTCGGAGTTGTGTTCGCATCCACAGCACTTGAGAATAGCAGCTAGCTGCAGCTACGTACTCCGCCTCAGCTGTTGAAGTAGATACACACAATTGTTTCTTCGAAGCCCAACTCACGAGTTTATCGCCTAAGAATTGTAAGTGTCCCGAAGTACTCTTCCAGCCAAGCATATAACCTGCATGATCTGCGTTTGAAAACACTGTGAGCTCAAAATCGGTATCTTTAGGATACCACAGACTAAGATCTGCAATGTCTTTCAGATATCTAAATATACGCTTTACAGTTGAAAGATGAGATTCTTTAGGTGAAACCTGATATCTAGAATATAAGCACATAGAAAACATAATATCTGGCCTACTAGCCGGAAAATACATTAAAGAATCAATCATCCCTCTATAGGTTCTAACATCGATAGCTTTTCCCGAAAGATCAGCTCCGATCTTAGTTCCTGGTGCCATCGGGGTAGAAATCGTAATACAATTTTCCATTTTAAATTTTCTTAGAATATCATAAATGTACTTCGCTTGATTAATAAAAATCCCCATAGAAAATTGTTTGACTTGTAATCCGAGAAAGATATTCATCTCTCCCATCATACTCATCTGAAATCTAGACACCATAAGGTTTGAATAAATCTTACAATACTTAGGATTAGTCGATCCAAATATGATGTCATCCACATATATTTGAATTAAAATGGTATCAGCTTTCTCATTTTTAATGAAAAGAGTAGTATCGTTTTTACCTTTAAAAAAGCCCGACTTGACTAAGAATTTGGATAGAACATCATACCTGGCGCGAGGAGCTTCTTTTAAACCATAAGAGCCTTGTCAAGGATGTATACATGATTTGGTTTATCCGAATGGACAAAACCTCCAGGCTAAGAGATGTAGACTTCCTACTTTAGAATGCCATTTAGAAAGGCAGTCTTTACATCCATTTGATATACTATGAAGTTCTTGTGTGCAGTGTAGGCTAAAAACTTTATGATTGCATCTATACGCACAACTAGAGCATAAGTCTCATCGTAATCTATGTCTTCCTCTTGCCTATATCCTTTAGCAACAAGTCTTGCTTTGTTCCTTATCACGATACCATCTTCATCTTTCTTATTTTTTAAAACCCATTTCGTACCAATGATAGTTTTACCTTCAGGTCGTGGCACGAGTCTCCAGACTTTAAGCGTTTTGAATTGATTGAGCTTTTCTTACATTGCAGTTATCCAATCTGAATCAGGTAGAGCTTCTGATACTCGTATAGGTTGTATCTTGCTCAGAAAGGAATCATGCATGCATTGGTTTAATGTCGCAGACCTGGTTTGCACCGGCTTAGACGGATCTCCAATGATTTGATGTATTGGGTGCTCTTTGGTCCACTTATTCTCATGAGGGAGTGGATTAGATGTAGACTGATCATGATAATCATCTAATTATCCACTTTCACCTTCTTGATGTTCTGTAAGGGGTTCAGTTGAAGTATTTGGTGCAGAAGCTTCAGTTGGTTGGACATTGGATGTCTGTTGAGTAGGCGTTGTAGTACATCTAACTAATTGTGTAACTTCTGGCTCTTCATTAACATGTACAGCTTCAACTGATTGAGTAGGCGTTTGAATTTGAATTTCTTTCTTAATCGGGGAAGTTGATTCAGTTAAGATATCTGAAGTGATTGTATGATGATTGCTAAAATCTTCTGATCTGTCAAGCACAACAGAAATCTAAATCTGTTAAATGAGATGTCGACGTTGACGCTTTATCAGATTTAGTGATGTTAACCGCAGGTTCTAGACTTATTTGCCTAGATGCTAAAACTCCGGTTATCACGGGTTCTGAACTGCTTTGATCAGAAGCCATTTCTTCATCAAATGTGACGTTTACGCTCTCCACAACGATCTTCGACTTCTTCAAGTAAACTCTGTATGCTGCAGATGTCTGAGAATATCCAATGAAAATGCCTTCATCAGCTTTCGGACTGAACTTATTCAAGTTCTCCTTATCGTTTAGCACAAAACACCTGCATCCAAAAATATGGAAATTTTTAATGCTAGGTATTCGATTATTAATCAAAGTGTATGGTGTTTTACCAAACCGGTGATGAATAATGGAGTGATTCTGAGTATAGCATGCAGTTGACACAGCTTCAGCCCACAGAAATAGAGGTAGATCAGATTGACACAGCATCGTGCGAGCAACCTCCACTAGGGTTCTGTTTCGCCTCTCTACAACTCCATTCTGTTCCGGTGTTCTGGCAGCAGAAAATTGATGTGTTATCCCGACCGATTAGAGATAATCGTTAACAATTTTGTTCTTGAATTCTGTGCCATTGTCTGTTCTGAGAAGCTTGACTGTCTTCTGCAAATTCACTTGAGTAGTCTTTAAAAATGAGATGATGACATCTGGCGTCTCATCTTTCGATCTCAGAAATTTGACCAAAGTGTATCTTGAATAATCGTCCACTATCACTAAAACATATTTCTTGTTGTTAATGCTTTGAGTTCGCATTGGACCACAAAGATCCCTATGCAGCAATTCCAATGTAGAACTTGTACTCGGTTCAGGCTTAGGCTTATGAGAATCCCTTTTCATCTTTCCTTTCTCACACGCAGCACACAAATGTTCTTTAACATATTTAAGCTCTAGAAGTCCTTTCACCAAGTTACTAGTGACTAGCTTATTGATGTACCGAAAATTGAGATGAGATAGTCATCTATGCCATAACCAGCTTTGCTGCATAGAGGCTTTTGAAAGTAGACACGCCTCATTATTAGTCTTGACTTTTGACAAGTTAATCGTGTAGAGGTTTGACTTCCGCGTCCCGACCAAAAGTTCTTTACCATCTTCAGTTTTAACGCCGCAACTCTTGGCCTTAAAATTCACCTCTAAGTCTTTGTCACAGAACTGACCAATGCTGAAGAGGTTATGTCCTAGTCCTTCAATGTAGCTCACCTTCTTGATCATTACGTTTTCTTGTACAACATCACCGTATCCCAAAATCGGTGAAAACTGGTCATTTCCAAAACGAACATTCCCGCATAATTTCTCTGTATAATTAGATAAAATGTATTTTTGTCCAGTCATATGCTTGGAGCAACCAGAATCCAAGTACCACATATGACGGGTCTGCACAAGAGAAATCAGGAAATAACTGGTTTAGGTACCCATTTATAGATGGGTCCTACAGTGTTAGCACATGATTTTGGCATCCATATGAATTTGGACCATTTGATCTTTTGAAACCCTTTTGAAGCATATGAATTATACGAATAAACATGATATGATCCAAACCAATCATCAGAACATTCGAGTCACAAAATCATTCCGATGATAAGTAGAAGACTTTTTAGTAGACGGAGATAATTGGAGTAATTGCTTTATTGAATACTTCTTGTAAGAATTTACAAGTTTTTGTTTATTAAAAGCAACTTTACCAACTACATCAGTTTTACTATCAGTCATTCTATTACAAGAAGAATCATAACATGATTTTGCAGTCTCGTCAATTTTCTTCTTTGGTCCCCACTCTGATTTCACTTCAGTCTTTTTCCTTTTGACATCTGAAACATTTGAACTTTGAAAGTTAGAACTGTGAGATTTAAAAGATTGCTTATTCTTTGATTTACCAGTGGTAGTTCGTTTATGTGAATACTTAGACTTCTTCTTCTTATCTTTGGCATCCTTGGTACTCAAAGAAACTTGTTTATCAACTTTCGTTGATGATTCACCTTTCTCGTACACACTGGGTAAACCATTAGAATTAATGATGAATTGAAAATGATCTGGAAGTTTTGCATCAAAGTCAAATTGATTAACACAATCAGCAAAACAACCATCGGAGTTTAGGAAATCAAACTCTTCATCAAAAAAACCATTAAAATCATTTGATTTTGAAGCTTTGGAAGACTTTAAAAAATTAGTGTTCATGAAAACAGTTGAAAACACCATTTGTTCTAACTCAGTCAAAACTATTTCTTCTACTAGAGTATTCTCGAGTTCAGAAATTTTACTTTCTAAAACGAGAGGAGGAACATAAATCTTTCCTTCAACTGGCTTTGCCTCCAATTCCTCTGTAGAATAGCTTTGAAAATAGTCATTAGAAAGAAATTTTGATTGTGTAGAACTATAACTAGAATTCAACCTCTCATATAGAAATGGAAGTTGCATTTTAGTTTTGTTCTTTCTTTTCTCAATTTCCTTTGCTTCATCCTCATCTGATAGTTTAGTCCATTTAACTTTGAGTTCAGAGTATTGAGGTTCCAATTTTAGAAAACCGAAACCATACAAAGCAGGCACTTTAGAAATACCCTTTTTCAGATAGTGTGGGTTCTCATAACCAAGACCCCAACACTCACTACTCTCTTTTGGTTTGTTAAGGTGAATGGTTTGTTCAGTTTGACCCAAAATATAAAGTTTTTCTTCCAAAACATTCACTTTCTCAACCAAAGATTTGTTTTATTTCTTAAAAGTTAAACACTTTTTTGCAACCTCTTTGATCTCAAGTTCACACAGTTTAAACTTAGAAGTAGTTTCAGATAGTTCATTATGAATTACAGTCTTTTCTCTCGCACAGGTATCAATGTTTTTGTGTAAAGCGTCAATAAATACATTCTTCTCAGTAATATCATTGTTGAGCTTTAGTATTGATTGGTTTTTCTCTTTAATGATACTTTTTTCGCGTTTAAGCTTAGACTGCAAATCCTGAAGTTCAATCATCATAGATTGCATTTGTTTTAGAAAATCAGATTCGGACATATCGCATACCTCTTCATTCTCCTCAGCATCAGAATCTGCTTCAGTAATATTCTGACCCATGAAGCACAAATGAGCATTTTCATCTTTGTCCTCATCTTCTGAATGATCTAGCCAGTACTCGTCTTCGGCCATCAATGCTTTGCCAGCTCCTTGCTGCTTAGCCAAAAGCATTTTATTATTGTAGTACTCAGAATTGCGGACCTTCGGTTTCCGACAATACTTAGCATAGTGGCCTACTTTCCCGCAGTTGTAGCACTTAATTGGCTCAGATTCTTTCTTCTCTTCATTCCTATACCTCTTCTCCTCCGGATTTTTCTCTTCAAAACTCTTACTTTCATTTCTTTATTTATGCTCATAGTTTCTTAACCCTGATGAGTATCTCTGACTGTTTGACCCTGGTTTCTTGTAGAATTTATTCTAGAAAGCTTTGGTCAACAACAACATGGCTTGTTTCAGATTCTCACAGTCATCGGAATCAGAATCCTCTTTACTTTCAACTTCATTAGACTCGGATACAACAAATTTCTTCTTCTTCTTCAAGCTCACAGACACTTTTCTTTCTTCTACACAACCAAAGCCACTGGATCTGCTATTAACTTCTCAGCTTTCTTCTTCTCATCTTTGATCTCCTCTACTTCTTCTTCGTTCTATCTCAAAGTCTCTACCTCATGGAGTGGTATCTCATTCTGATCTTTCATCTGCTTCATTTGCCTTGTAAGTAAACCTCTTCCATTCGGACTGTAGAATACTCAAAAACTTGACATTTAATTCTATCTGAGACTTCTTGACTTTATTCTTACTGAGCTCATTCAGAAGTGTCACAAATCTGTCATAGGAAGCTTCAAGATTTTCACTCTCCTTTGCCTTAAACTCTTCGTAGTTGTTCAGACAGTTTGATACCTTCAGCTGGTTACTAATCTTGGATCTGAGCATCATTTTCTCAAGTTGATCCCACTTTCTTTCCCTGAAGCATTATAACTGTCTATCTTGACGTATATCTCATTCGGAATCCCTTGCAGAATAAATGATCTTGCCAATATGTCAGCTTTCAGTCTTTTCTTTTGTTCATCGGTATACTCTTCAACTGGCAATGGATACTCCTTATTTATTACTTCCTCTCCATCAGTTTCAACGGTATGAATCTTGGTAGGAGGTTTCATCACTCCTTCTTTAATGGATAATCTGATATAGTCTCCCAAGTCATTCCGATCAATGAAGTCTAAAAATCTATCCTTCCACTGTTCGTATTCTCCTTTAAACAATACTAGTGGCTTCACATTTGTACCGATTGCAAGAGCCTCTCTGCAGTCATCCTGACAAAAAATATTGTACAATAAGGACTTGTAATGATCGTTAGTTCAAAAGAAATAAGAAATCAGAAAAATTTTAGAGAAATTTTCAGAAATAAATTTCCAAAAATTTCCTAAGGAAGGAATTCGCACATCACTATTCACTAAACAATTCGCACACAACCACAAATCACAGAACTCCACCAAATCGCACACTCTAGAATTCGCACGTGTCTAGATGCGAGTTCTTAGAATTCGCACACTACTATGTGCGAAATCTAGACTTTGAAAATTTTCAAAGAACTTTAACTTTTCGCACGAGCTTTTCACACAACAGGGACATAAGAATTCTACACATAAATTATTTCCACCTCGAGCAATTTGTATCGATACGAAATCTAGACTTAGAAAAATTTTCAATTTTCCATGCAAAATCTGAGCAATTCGCATATACCCTTATGCGAAAACCTTACTTTTCGTATGACACTCTGATGCGAAATCTGTCCTTGAAACAACTTTTCGTATATGTGAGTTATGCGAAATTAGGTCAATTCGCACAACACCTTATGTGAATTATGTACTTGTGATTTTTCCAGATACTTTTATGCGAAATCTTCTATGCGAACTCTGTAGATATTGTGAGCTCTTCGAGGATCTATGCGAGTTCTTCAGGTATTTATGCGAGTTCTTCATATCACACTTCGAAAAACACAAATTCAGCCTAAAAACTAATCAAATCCTTGAATTAAACCACGAAACTTTGTAGATATGATCTCGATCAATGTATGAACTGATTACAAACAATGTGTTGGGAAATTCAGAAATGCTTAAGTTTGATTAATGCTGCTACAACAGAATTACTACTGCCAGTACATTGTGATTACTACTGCTAGTAGGTTTTAATACTGCTTGACAAGTTAGTACTGCTACTTCAATAGTTAGTACTGCTTGAAGAGTTAGTACTGCTAGTAGTTAGTACTGCTGGAGTTAGTACTGCTAAAGAGTTAATGCTGCTCATGAAGACTTAATGCTGCTTATGAGATATTGAAGACAGCTGGATTATTTGAGGATAATTATGGAAGACTTGAAGATAACTATAGAAGGATATACATAAGATCTTTTATTTATTGTAATTATCTTTTATCTTAAAGTATATATGTATAGAATAGTTTTCATCGAAAATAGATTTTTATCATTCTGAGTTTTTAGCTTTCATAGAGAGAATCAACCTCAAGGTTAGAACCCTAATTCTAGAGAAGTAGAATTCGTATTGGTGAGTCTGTTCATCAATATTGAGGTTGTGTGTAAAAACTTGTGACTTTCAATCATTCAATAAGAGTTTGCAAGTTTTGATTCTGATTCACTGTTTTATTGTTTTTCTGAATATTAAAGTGTTATTCCGCAGCTTCTTTAATATTGTTTTCTGAGTGTGTGTTCTTGTTAAGAATTAAGATCCTGACAAGTGGTATCAGAGCTAGTATTCTCAGAAATCGTATTCATCATGGAAACACATTTGAAGCAAACAGTGCTCTGGTCTCAAAGGTTCCAATGCTCAGAACCAATGAATTTGACATATGGAAGATCAGAATCAAGCAATATATTCTCCTCACAGACTACTCTATGTGGGAAATCATTGAGAATGGCCCATCCGAAGCAGGAAAGATTGGTGAAGATGGAAAAAGAACTCCACCAAAGACAGATGCAAAAAGAAAGACAAGGCAGACAGAGATGAAAGCCTTGAGCACACTGCTCTTGGCCATTCCCAATGAATATCAGCACCAATTCTGTAATTGTACTGATGCACAGATGCTCTGGAATTCTCTAGAGAAGAGATTCTCTGGTACCAAAAGTACCAAGAGAAATCAAAAGGCAATCTTGAAGCAACAATATGAAAACTTCATGTCAACTAAGAATGAGTCCATGACTCAAACTTTTGGCAGGTTTAATAAACTTATTGGTGAACTAGCTACTATGGGAGTACAGATTGATCAAGATGATGTAAACAGAAAGTTCTTAAGGTCCCTTAGAGATGAATGGACCATGTACACTGTTTCATTCAGACAAAATGATCAGTTGGAAGAGAAAGAACTTGATGATCTGTACAATGATCTTAGAGTATTTGAAGCAGAGGTGGAGGCAAAGAAGAAGCCTTTTGGGTATGTTCACAATGTTGCACTCCTATCAGCATCAATTGATTCTACTTCCAACCCTGAATCAGTTAGTGCTACTAATGGAGCAAATCAAGAGAAAGGCACTGAATCTGTGTTTGAAGCCTTTCTGTCCAGTCATGGAAACTCTTCTCTAATTAATGATGACTTGGAACAACTCCATCCACATGATCTTGAAGAGATGGACATTAAATGGCAGATGGCCATGCTCTTTATGAGAGTAAAGAAGTTCATCAAGAGAACTGGGAGGAACAACTTCTCCCAAAGAAGAGAAGATGGAGCAGGGTTTGATAAATCAAAGGTGGAGTGCTACAAATGCCATCTGAAGGGACACTTTGCCAGAGAATGCAGAAGTGGAGTGTCTCATAACAACAACCACCAACAAGCTCAATCTGGAAGCTTCAATAATAACAGAAACTCTGCTCAAGCCCTTGTTTCTCAACAAGGAATGGGGTTTGATTGGAGTGATCAGGCAGAAGAGGCTATCTAGAATCAAGCTCTTATGGCTGAAGTATCTGATCTCCCATCTAAGGTAAGTTCTAATCTCTGTTCTAAATCTTGCATAGACACTGTCAAAAGGTACAGGGATCACAACCAGAAGATGAGTGATATCCTTAAGAGATTAGAAAAGGAAATAAAAGACTATGTGAGGATTGTAGAGAGGTTTGAAGATCAGATCAAAGGTTTTCAAGCCAATGAACTCCAACACTCATACGACACCAATTACTGGCAATGGGAGAAAAAGGATCTAGAACTTAAACTGACCAAATCTAAAGAGGAGAGTGAAAAACTAAGAGAGGAGCTAACCAAGGTTAAGCTTGATGTAGAAAAGTTTTCCAATGCTTCTAAAGCAATGGACTCTTTACTACAAAATCAGATTCATGATAAGCTGAGAAGAGGAATTGGGTATAATGCCACACCACCACCATATAACAACAATTACATTCCTCCTACCTCAGACTTGCTAGAAACCAAAGATAGGAAGGACTTGCCTAAGGGATCCACTGAGATAGATCCCTTAGATGAGGTAGTTATTGAGGATAAGACTGAGAAAGAAGTCAGTAAGAGTAAGGAGAACAAAGTGTGTGGTGAGATTCTTTTAGAGAATAACATTATCACTAATGAGGACTGTGGAAGGGCTTGGATCAAATCCAAGGACATAGAGAAGACAGAAGGAAAGTCTGGTAAGGTCCATTACAAACAGACCACAGTTGTGAATCCAGGTCCTTGCAAACAGTGTGCATGTAAGAAGAATGAGCCCCAAAAACATGATAAAAAGAGGGGAA
Source organism: Arctium lappa (assembly GCA_023525745.1). NCBI lineage: Eukaryota > Viridiplantae > Streptophyta > Magnoliopsida > Asterales > Asteraceae > Arctium > Arctium lappa. The sequence continues at coordinate 93,192,223 of CM042048.1, forward strand.
ACCAAAGAAACTGGAATAATTAGTGGGCACAAAAACAAGGGGTTGATCTGAGTAAAATCAATAGACCAAAACCTTGTTTTATTTGTGGCAAATTGAATCATCTTGCCAAAAACTGTTATTTCAACCCTATGAATCAAAGGATGAATTTTCAAAGACCTGTACAAAAACCCTTTGGTTATAGGAAGAATAAAAAGAACCATGTGGCCAAGAAAACTGTTAAATCTAAAACCCACATGAAGAAACAGAATGTGGAAGACAGTGTCAAGATGTGGATTCCTAAAAGTACTAAAACTGTTAGTGTTGCTACTGCAAATAGTGTTGCTGACAGTGATAGTACTGCTAGAAGCAATACTACTGCTACCAATGTTAGTGCTGCTAACATTGTTAGTACTTCTGCAAATGTTAATACTGCTAACTCTGTTAGTGCTGCCAACAAGGTTAATTCTGCCAAACCTATTAGTGCTGCTAACTCTGTTAGTACTTCTAAAGATAGTACTGCTTCTAGTATTAGTACTGCTAAACCAATAATCTTGACCAAGTACTCCAATAATAAGTGTTCTGATTTTAAAAACCTCATCAAAAAGGAATGTAAGTATTTTGATGAGAAAGGGAGACCCAAGACCACTTTAGCTTGGGTTCCCAATCAATACTAATTGTCTAATCTTATGTGCAGGGCAACCAGCAGCTCAAGGGGAAGAGCATCTGGCATGTTGATAGTGGTTGCTCTAGGCACATGACAGGGAACATGTCTTGCCTCAAGAACTTCAAGAAAATTGATGGTGGGCATGTTGCCTTTGGTAATACTCCAGATGGAGGTAAAATCAGTGGTAAAGGTGATGTGACCAAAGGTAAAATGACCTTTCAAGATGTATTCTATGTTGAGCAGTTAAGGTACAACCTGTTAAGTGTATCACAGGTTTGTGACAAACAACATAGTATATTATTTACAGATTTTGAATGCATTATCCTTGCTCCTGGATTCAAGGTACTTGATGAAAAGATGATATTAATAAGAACCCCCATAAAGGATAATGTATATTGTTTAGATATGGATAGTGTTTCATCTGATTCATCCCTAAATTGTCTTGTTTCAAAAGCTTCCTTGGATGAATCATCACTTTGGCACAGAAGGATGGGTCACATGAACTTTAAAACAATAAATAAACTTGTCAAAAACAACCTTGTAAGAGGTTTGCCATCAAAATTATATTCATGTGATGATCATTGTGTTGCTTGTCTCAAAGGCAAACAACACAAAACTTCTCATAAGTCCAAAGAGGTGAACACTATCTCTAATTCTCTTCATTTATTGCATATGGATCTGTTTGGCCCTACAAATGTTATGAGCATAGGGAAGAAATCATACTGCCTAGTTATTGTTGATGATTACTCTAGATTTACTTGGGTATATTTTCTAAGAACTAAGGATGAGACAAGTGGACTGATCAAATCCTTTATTCTAAGAATTGAAAACCAAACTAATCAAAAAGTAAAAGTCATTAGGTCAGACAATGGGACTGAATTTAAAAATATTGACCTAAACACCTTTTGTGAGGAAAAAGGAATTGAGAGACAATACAGTGCTCCTAGGACTCCACAACAAAATGGTGTTGCTGAGAGAAGGAATAGGACACTGATTGAGGCTGCTAGATCTCTGTTAGCTGATTCAAAACTTCCAATAACTTTCTGGGCAGAAGCAATTAATACTGCTTGCTATGTCCAAAACAGAGTTCTAGTAGTCAAGCCAAAGAACAAGACACCATATGAGCTTTTAAATAAGAGAAAACCCTTTATTGGATTTTTCAAACCTTTTGGGTGTCCTTGTACAATTCTCAATACCAAATCTCACTTAGGAAAGTTTGATAGCAAGGCAGATGATGGTTTTCTTATTGGTTACTCATCTCAGAGTAAGGCTTACAGAGTTTTTAATACTTCTTCTAGAATAATTGAGGAAAGTGACAATGTCAAATGCAATGAGAACACACGAAATCCTATTGGGTCTGGTCCTCAGTGGTTATTTGACATTGATTCACTAACTAACTCCTTGGGTTTCAGTAGTAATGATAATGCAGGTTCAGGAAATGGAGGATCAGGGGAGGCTCAAGTACAAGATACTACGCCTCAGTCTGTAATATTTCCCATTCCTACAATAGAGCCTGTTGAGTTCTGTGAAAAAGAGACTGCTGCTGAACCAAGTCAGAGTGAAGAAGAAAGAAGAGATGAGGAGAATCAAGTGAATGAAGTACAAGAAGTAGCTGATGAAATCCCCTCAGCTGACTTAAATGATTCCAATCAAGAGGTGGGAATCAATGAAGAACCTAGTCATCAGACTAGAACTCAAAAGAATCATCCTCCAGAGCTAGTCATAGGAGACATCTCTTCTCCTATGATAACAAGGAATCAAAGCAGACTTCAAGAGCTGCAGGATCATCAACACACAGTACTCTCCTGCTTTCTATCACAGATTGAGCCTAAGAAGGCTTATGATGCAATGAAAGATTCAAGTTAGATAGAATCCATGCAAGAAGAGTTACTTCAATTCAAACTACAGGATGTTTGGGACTTGATGGACCTTCCAAAAGGTCATAGAGCTATAGGAACCAAGTGGATCTTCATGAACAAAAAGGATGAGAGAGGTATTGTGATCAGAAACAAAGCGATCCTTGTGGCACAAGGGTACACTCAAGAAGAGGGCATAGATTATGATGAAGTGTTTGCTCCAGTGGCAAGTGTAGAGGCAATTAGGCTGTTCCTAGCCTATGCCTCATACACGAAGTTCAAGGTCTATCAAATGGATGTAAAGAGTGCCTTTCTATATGGTACAATTGATGAAGAAGTATATGTCTGTCAGCCACCTGGTTTTGAAAATCCTTCATATCCTGACAGAGTATACAAGCTGAAGAAAGCACTCTATGGTCGACATCAAGCCCCAAGAGCATGGTATGACACTGTCTACCTATCTCTTGGAGAATGGGTTTCAAAGGGGCATAATTGACAAGACCTTTTTTATCAAAAGAAGTAAGAAGGACATCCTACTAGTTCAGATCTATGTGGATGATATCATTTTTGGATCCACAAAAGATCAGATGTGTAGAGACTTTGAAGAGCTGATGCACAAGAGCTTTAAAATGAGTTCAATGGGTGAACTTACCTTCTTCCTTGGACTTCAGGTGAAACAGCAGTCAGATGGGATCTTCATTAGTCAATCAAAGTATGTGCAAGACATCCTGGAGAAATACGGTTTAAAAGACTCAAAGCCAGCAAGCACACCAATGGAAACTCACAAACAGATCACTGCTGATCTTGAGGGGGAGGATGTTGATGTCCATCTATACAGATCAATGATTGGATCTCTCATGTATCTCACAGCCTCAAGACCAGACATCATGTTTCCAGTATGTGTATGTGCCAGATTCCAAGTCAAGCCAAAACAATCACATCTTCAAGCTGTGAAGAGGATTTTCAGATACTTAAGAGGGCAACCTAGATTAGGTCTTTGGTATCCATATGAATCTTCATTCAACTTGATTGCATATTCAGATAGTGACTTGGGTGGTGCTAACATGGACAGAAAGTCTACTTCAGGGGGATGTCAACTTTTAGGTGCAAGACTAGTATCTTGGCAGTGTAAGAAACAAACCACAGTGTCCTTATCAACAACAGAAGTTGAGTATATTGTTGCTGCAAGTTGCTGCTCTCAAGTCTTATGGATTCAAAATCAGATGCTGGACTATGGGGTAACCTTTCTTCACACTCCAATCTTTATTGACAATAGCAGTGCTATAAGCATTGTTAACAATCCAGTCAAGCACTCCAAAACAAAGCACATTGAGATCAGGTATCACTTTATCAGAGATTGCAATGAAAAGAAGCTCATTCAAGTTGCTAAAGTTCATACTGACAACCAGTTTGCTGATCTATTCACTAAAGCCTTTGATGTGGGTAGATTCACATTTCTGGTCTCAAGTGTGGGCATGATCAATTCTAAATGAGCTCATGTTTTAAAAAGTGTTTATGTACATGTTATTTTGGTTATTTGTGGTCCTTCTAATCATCTGTCTCAGGAACTTCATTGCCTTGATCAGACCTTCATAAGCTTCAAAAGGAGTAAGTTTAGTTAATACTGCTAGTGGTTAATACTGCTCTCAGTTAATACTGCTAGTTAGTTAATACTGCTAGTAGTTAATACTGCTAGTAGTTAATACTGCTAGTGGTTAATACTGCTTATGTCCCGTATACTATAAATACCCTTTGCCCGCCTAAAAGATCATAACGACTCTTTGTATACTGTTCATCTGCTCTCTAATCCTTTTCTCTCAAAGAACAAGTGTTTCAGTCTAGCATACTCAGGTTCAATGGCATCCATGACTTTCATTGATGAGCACAACGAGATTGCGATGCTACAGAAGCCGAAACAAGCCGCTGGATTCCACCAAATTATGGATTTTCTCAAGTCGAGCCACATAGCCCATGCTCTCACTGTGTCACCAACAATCTACATAGAGCATCAGAGATAATTCTGGGCAAATGCCACCATAATCACAGAGAATGGTGTGCAGATTCTGAAAACAAGGGTGTGTGACAAACCCTTGTCTGTCTCTGAAGAGGTGATACGCATCTGTCTACGTCTAGACGATGCTGCAGGTATTACCTTTATTCCAAATGAGGACTTGTTCTCAAATTTGTTAAGAATGGGGTATGGAGGCCAATTGGGTGGTTTTAAATTCTCAAAAGCTAAATTTTATACCCAATGGCGTTTTCTAGTTCATACCCTGATGCATTGTATTTCTAAAAAGACTACTGGATGGAGTGAGTTCAGCAGCACCATTGCATATGCTTTGGTCTGCTTGGCCACTGCCAGAAAGTACAATTTTTCAAAGATGATTTTTAGTGATCTTGTATAAAACTTGGGAAGCAAAAAGAGTTTTTACATGTACCCCAGGTTTGTACAGAAAGTTATAACTCATGAATTGACGGATATGCCTCACTTTGATGAGGTATATGTACCCAAAATCCCCAAAGGTAAGGTCTTTTCAAATATGAAGAGATCCCCTTTGGACTCGAAAGGAGTTGACACCCCATTGTTCTCTACAATGATGGTGGTGTCCCACACTGAAGAAGGTATGGCAGCAGGGTCAAGGCCCTTATTAGACCATCCCACTTCTAGCCAATCCCAACCTTCCCACTCTATATCAATCCCACAGTCTCTACTTCAAAAGCCAACTTCTCCTATCACCCAAACTTATATCAGGAAAAAGGTAAACAAGGCTCCTTCCCTTCTTGTACAATCACCCACAGAGCCTATAAGCCCTCTAATGGAGAATTCTCCATTAGAGAATATCCACAGGGAAACCACAGGGGTGTCTCCCAACCCCAAGGAGGTGCTCACTGAGGAGATGTTTGAGCATATGGGTGCTAAGGCTTCCACTACTCCTGCTAGCACAGAGGAGGTCAGTGGTAACATAAATAAGACCTTCCCCATGGCAACTCTGGGTGAGAAATCATCCAAAGGTCCCAGGTCCCAAGAACCCAAGGGGTGGATAGTGCTTCTGCTAGGCAGACGACTTCCACTACTAAAAGATCCTATGATCCTTCAAAAGGGGGTAACACTCCTGGAGAAGGTGACGACAGATATGACTACCAAGAATTGATGGATACAATGGGTAACATAAACCTGGATGTAATCAAACAGGGCAAAGATATAGAAGAATTGAAGCTGATAGCTCTGTCTCAACAAGAACAGATTGTCAAACTAAAGCAAATGGTGAAGAAATTGATTTTGCAAAAGAAGAAGAAACAGTTTGTACTAAGAAGAAGGAACCCAGTGCCTGATGCTCCCAAAAAGGGGAAGTCAGAAGCTGAGTTAAACATGGAAGAAGCTACAGATAAGGGGGAGAAACACAGTGTTGAGGGGGAGATTAATGAAGAAGCAGAAAAAGAGAAAGAAGCAGTAACAGTTAATACTGCTGAGTCAAGGCAAGCAACAGAAACTGTTACAACTGCTGAACTAAAAGAAGCAGCAGAAACTGTGCAGGAAGTACTAACAGAACTTGAAATTGCTGAGACCTTAATCAAAGCCAAACATGATACTCCCAAGGCCACCTCAAAGGCCAAAGGAGTTGTCATCAAAGAAAAAGGTGAAGTGATCAAGAAAGCTAGTGTTGAGAAGATTGCAAGCAAAGATAAAGGCAAATCTAAAATGGTGGAATCTGATCAACCAATCAAAAAGCAAAAGTTGGTTGAATCAGATGAATCTTTGGCCAGGAAAATGCAGGCTGAAATTGAAAAAGAAGAAATGGTTCAGGTTGAAAAGGACAGAGAAATGGCAAAGGCTCTAGCTGCTGAACTGAATGAAGTCTATCAACAAAGCCTGGCAACTGAACTTGCACAGAAGAAAGCAGCATCTCTAAAGAAATCTGTGGTGGTCAAAACAGCTACAAAGAAGAGACAGTCCTCAAAGACATACCTTGGTGCTCAAGAGAGAAAGAAGATGATCACTTTCCTCAAGGGTGCTGTAGGTGTCAGAAAGGAGATGTTCTCAAAGATGTCTTTTGAGAAAATCAAAGGATTGTATGATGCAGAAATGACCAAGCTTCAAGGGAATAAAACTTCCAGGCTGGAGATGGAGAAGAGAATGAAAGAAAGCAATGATTTCATGATAGAAAAACCTTTTCCAGATGAGCAAGAAACACCACCAAAGAAAGAAGCAACTCTTGGTGAAAGTCTAAGGACTCTAAAAAGAACCAAGATGGTGGCAAGAAGAAAGTTAACCAAGAAGCCTAGAATATCTGAAGGAGAAGCTGAGAAGGTTGCTGAAGAGGAAGGGGCACCTGAGTTATCTAAACAGAAAGAGCCATCAATCACTGATGATATAAATATGTACATGGTAGTGATGGACAAAGTGCCTGAACCAATTTTAGCAGAACCTGTTGGTGTGAAGCCCCCTAAGGTTATTCTATGGGATACTATGAAGGTTGATGGAAAGGAATACATAAGGCTGAAAAGGAAGGATGAAAAGTTTGAGGTGTTCAATACTTGGGCAAAGATTGTTAGAACATGCTCTAGATCAGATCTTGAAGAAATGTTTGATATAGGAATGAAGTTATATGCAGATCAACTGAAAGCTCCAGAGATTTCAATTACAAAGTTAGTGATGGAGTATCTGTGTATGATGTTCAAACCTGATGAAGTGGAGGAAGTGATCCGGAATGTTTTTCAAACTGTCAACAATTGGACTCTATATGAAACCAGTGGAGTATATGCAGTGACTTTGGATATAAATCACATAGAATACTTCCTAGTGGATAAAGTGTACAATCACAGCAGACTGAAGCTTCATGCAATGTTGAAGAAGAAGCTAGGATGTGTTCCAGATTCAGAGATGGCTAAGTATCTGATCCAAAGAACAATCAATCAGAGTTTGGGGTTCGATGCAAATACAAGAATATAAGCCATGATGAAGTTTTGGGAGCATCTAAGAAGACATTCAGAAGAACTTGACTTCTCTTCCTAAAAGTCAAGTTAGGGGGAGATTGTTGGGAAATTCAGAAATGCTTAAGTTTGATTAATGCTGCTACAACAGAATCACTACTGCCAGTACATTGAGATTACTACTGCTAGTAGGTTTTAATACTGCTTGACAAGTTAGTACTGCTACTTCAATAGTTAGTATTGCTTGAAGAGTTAGTACTGCTAGTAGTTAGTACTGCTGGAGTTAGTACTGCTAAAGAGTTAATGTTGCTGGATCAACTTAATACTGCTCATGAAGACTTAATGCTGCTTATGAGATATTGAAGACAGCTGGATTATTTGAGGATAATTATGGAAGACTTGAAGATAACTATAGAAGGATATACAGAAGATCTTTTATTTGTTGTAATTATCTTTTATCTTCAAGTATATATGTATAGAATAGTTTGCATAGAAAATAGATTTTTATCATTCTGAGTTTTTAGCTTTCATAGAGAGAATCAACCTCAAGGTTAGAACCCTAATTCTAGAGAAGTAGAATTCGTATTGGTGAGTTTGTTCATCAATATTGAGGTTGTGTGTAAAATCTTGTGACTTTCAATCATTCAATAAAATTTTGCAAGTTTTGATTCTGATTCACTGTTTTATTGTTTTTCTGAATATTAAAGTGCTATTCCGCAGCTTCTTTAATATTATTTTCTGAGTGTGTGTTCTTGTTAATAATTAAGATCCTAACACAATGAATTTCAAAGAAATTCACACAAGGATACAATTCGATTAGGATAGAGTGCATACAACTCGAACGACTCAAAAATCACAAAAACTCAAAATTGATCGAAAAATACAGTGCAATTGTGTTTCAAATCAATACAAGATTAATCTATATCCAAAATCGACTACTATGGAAGCAATCAAACTCAAAATTACAAATGAAATCAAGAAACTCGATCAAGACTCAGTGAATAGTGATACGAAGCATTTTTCTTGAATTCGATTGAACTTTCTCTACTCTAATACCAATTGTGTGTCCCACAATAAAGTGCAATTTTAGATCAAGATGACAATCAGATTAATCGAACAAAAACAGTTTCTATTTCAAACTTCAGAATTCGATTACAGAGTACTCTCATAGTATTTCTCTCAATACACTCAAACTCTCAGATAGTCATATGAGTCTACGAACAAAAAATAAACTATTTATACTAAATAACAATACAAAGACAAAACACTAATACAAGACACTTTGACTTTTAGCATGAGAAGTTTTGACTTGAGCTATTTGACTTTTATTTTCATCTTGAACTTCAGCCTTCATGATCTTGTATCCAACATATTTTTGTGCACTAACATCCAATTTGGTGGAAATACCGTTAGGGGGCAGAAATTCATGAGAATAAGCGACGACATGTGGAAATTCGGCAAGCTGGATAGGTTTCTTGTCTCGCCGAGCTTTACTTTGGCATGGCGAAACTTGGGGGTGAAGGCGCTAGAAATAAGGTGGTCGGACCACTTTCCAATCATGTTTGGAGACTATAACATCGACTTTGGGCCTAAGACATTCAATTTATTGGACACATGGTTGGATGGGGAGGATGGGGAGGACGTAATCAAGAGGGAGTGGAATAAGGAGGTGAAGACGAAGAGACCGGATTGCATCTTTAGAGATATGTTTAAAAAGGTGAAGAATGCGTTGAGGAGGTGTTGTTCCGAAAAATTCAAGAAAATAGATGGGGATTTGGAGAAAAATAAATAAGAGGTCTTGAAGTTGGAAAGAGAATTCGGGACAAGACAAATCAGTGAAGAGGAGAGTAAACAGTGGGTAGAAGTGCGTAAGATATGGCTAGAGGTGGAAAAAAAAAAGTAGAGATTGCTTCTCAAAAAGGGAAGGTTAAATGGCTTGAAGAGGGTGACGAGAACTCCAAGTTTTTCCATGCGGCGATTAGGAGCAGAGAGAGGAAGAACGGAATCCGAGGTTTGAATATAAATGCGGTTTGTACGGAAGAACCGGAAAAGATAAAAAAATCACGTGTGGGAGTTTTTTAGGGACAAATGTAAGTCTAAAAAGGAGGCTGGTCCGAAATTGGTTAGTGGAAAAATGAAGAAAATATCATCGGTCGACGCGGAACACTTAGAATTGCCTTTTTTTGAGGAAGAGGTTTGGGAAGCGATTAAAAAGTGCGGAGGAAAAAAATCTCCGGGTCCGGATGGCATCACGTTCACTTTTGTGAAGAAATTTTGGATTGTTATTAAGGGTGACCTTATGAAGGCTATCGATAGATTTTGGGTAGATGGGGAGATTAGTGATGGGTGTAATGTGTCATTTAAAACAATCATTCCTAAGAACCTTAATCCCACGGGTCTCAATGATTATCGGCCAATTAGTTTGATTGGTGTATTGTATAAAATCTTGGCCAAGGCCTTGGCGGAACGTTTAAAGAAGGTGATGGAAAAAATCATTGGTGAAACTCAAGCGGTGTTTTTATCAAAGGTAGATTCATCTTAGACATGGTGTTGATTGAAAATGAAACGGTGGAGTTCATCCGGAGATCGAAGAAGAAAGGTATGGTTTTTAAAGTGGATTTTGAAAAAGCGTACGATAGTGTGGAGTGGCCATTCCTCCTAGACACCTTATCCTTGATGGGTTTCGGTAAGAGATGGTGTAAATGGGTTAAATCTTGTTTGGTTTCTTCATCGGTTTCGGTTTTAGTTAATGGGTCGCCAACGCGAGAATTTCAAATGGAGAAGGGACTTAGGCAAGGCGATCTCATGGCTCCGTTCCTATTCTTAGTGGTGGCGGGGTGTCTAAATATTCTCATGTTAGAAGCAAGAGAAAAAGGTTTGTTCGAAGGCGTGAAGGTGGGTAAAGACAACATTACATTGTCACATCACCAATATGTCGACGACGTCATCTTCTTTGGCAAGTGGAGTGTTGACAATGCTAAAAATCTCATGAAAATCTTGCATTGCTTCCAAGTGGCGTCGGGGTTAAAGGTTAACTTTAGCAAAGCAAGTTGTACGGGGTGGGGTGGAGGTGGAGGAATTACAAACGTGGGCGTCTAGCCTTGGGTGTGGTGTTGGGGAGATGCCTTTTAAATATCTTGGGCTCCCAGTAGGGAGGGAAATGCACAAAATAGAGAGTTGGAAGCAGCAATAAATAAAATGGAAAAGAAGTTGGCGGCTTGGAAGGTGAAAATGATTTCATTTGGTGGGCGTCTTACTTTGGTAAAATCGGTACTCGATAGTCTTTCTTTATACTTTTTTCTCGCTCTTTCATGCGCCGAGATGAGTTATTCGTAAGCTTGAGAGTGTGAGTCAGTTCTTTTGGGGTGGGAGGAATGGGCCGAATTCAAAATGGGGTGGCTTGGGTTAAGTGGGAGAGGGTGGTGAGGAGCTTATTGTAGGAAGTCTACAATCGTCAAATTGGGGGTTGTTGGGCAAATGGTGGTGGAGGTTTGCAACGGAGAGGGACGATCTTTGGGCAAAGTTAATTAAAAGTCTATATGGGAAAGAAGGGGGGATTGGTAGCAACGGAGGGTCGATAAGATGGGGCGGTCGGTGTGGGGGAACATCATTTATGTTGGAAGGATTTGGAGAAAGTGGGCATAGATTTCAAGGTTTTTTTGGGAGAGGTGGGGAGAGGGGATGAGACGAGTTTTTGGTTGGATAGGTGGATGGGAGATGCTCCTTTGAGTGAGAGATATAGACGTCTTTACCAACTTGATTCCAATAAAGAGGGAGTAATAGCTGATAAGGGGGAGTGGGGGCAAGGGGATTGGGAGTGGAAATGGAGTTGGAGGAGGGAGCCAAGGGGAAGGGAAGCGGAAGAGTTGGGGGATCTAAGGGAAGATCTTATGGAATGGAAGTCGTAAATAGAAGTAAGGGATGGTGTGAGGTGGTTGGGGAGAGGGGAAGAGGGGAAGTTCTCGGTACATGATCTTAAGGAGATGATTGATGATCGGTTGGTGCTTCTTGGGGGAAATTATGAAGAAACCAAGCGGTCGACGCGGGTTCCGAAGAAAGTGTGCATATTCTTTTAGAAGGTTAAACAATGAAGGATTACGTGTAGAGTGGTCTTAGATATAATGAGCATCGATATCGGTTCTGTACTCTGCCCGAGGTGTGAGAATGAAACAGAGACGATGAACCATGCTTTAGTTCAATGTCAAGAGGCCTCCAAGATATGGAATTTGGTGTTTCGTTGGTGGAAACTCGGGGAAACGAATGTCTCTTCGTTGCAAGATCTCCTAGAAATAGGCAGTGTGGCAGGGAATGAATCGCGAAGCAAGATCTAGATAGAGACCGTTTGGTGTTTGGCCTACCTGGTTTGGGTTCACCGCAACCAAACCGTGTTCAAAGGTGATAACAGGAAGCTTGATGGCAGATTCTTAAAGCTGCAGCGAACATGCATGCTTTGAGTGGATTGGTCGGCGAAGTGGAGGACGCAAGTTTGATTGGACGAAGTGGCTGAATGATCCAGCCAGATGTCTGTGAGTTGTTGCAGTTGGGAGGCAGATTCGGGATGGAGCGGTACGGGCAGGGGTTGTTTGCCTCGACTGTTTTGGTTAGTGGTCTGCATTCCAACAAGTGGATTGGAGAGGCTATTGGTGCGGTGTGGGGTCGGTTTTGCTGGTATTTGTTTTTTGTGTCCGACCTCTTGTATTTGGTTCTGTGTTTAGTGTTTGCTTTATGTTTTTTGGTGTTTGTGGTTATGTTCAGGTGCTGAGTTTGGGTTGGTTTTGCTGGTGCTTTGGTTTGCTTCTTGCAAACCTCCCCCTTGATTCTCCTTGTTTTTGTGTGGTGGTTTCGTGTTAATAATATTTGTTTTTTAAAAAAAAAATAACAAGTACTAAATGTCCTTTAACCAACCACAACATAACAAAATATTGTTTATACCCTTGAAACTTGTGCACATTTTACGTTACTTTTTGCCGATTTTGTGCATTCTAAAGGACAAGAAAAACTTGATGAATGACGAAGGCAAAGAAAGGTTAAGGATGAAAACTTGTTATAACCGAAAGGTGTTTTTCTAAATAAAGAAAAAATAAATCTTCTAGGGATGTCAAAAGGCATGTTTGATGCTTCATATCCTAATCGTATTTTTATTTATCATTTTTATTGTTATTTTATTTTTGTAGGGATCTTAATTATCTGTTATATATATATATATATATATATATAGAGCATCTTCAATGGAAATTCTTATAATAACTTACTTTTTATACTTTTTGACTTTTTGTTGTCACATGACTTCCAACTCAACATATTAAAAACTCACAAAAAGTCCATAATGAAACCTTTTTTTGTGGGTTCCATGTATTTTTTTCGACATCAATCTATACTATATTATAAAGATGGCATACAAAACTCTTAATTACAACTCACTAAGCTTTATGTACTATCATTTAAAGCTATCTACTTAAAATCTCTTAAAAATAACTACTAAAGCCTAATATACTACCTATAAAGCTTTTAACCCTAATTAATATATTTCATCCTTATCCCCCAAAATCCTTATCTCTAATCCCCAAACCCTAAAATTATGAAATTTAAATTCTGATAAACATAATCAAAACAGGATAAACATCTCAATTTAAATATAAAAAGTTTAAAATATATAAGATAATTAATGAATTTTAACAAACTACTTAGTTTTTTTTATATATAAAACATTATATTGTTAAGCCTAAATTATACAAATTTATATATAAAAAACCATTATCACTCAATTAAAAAACAATTAATGAAGCAATATGTACTACTTTTAAATGCTTTTAACCCTAATTAATAAATTTCATCCTTATCCCCCAAAATCCTTATCTCTAATCCCCAAATCCTAAAATTATGAAATTTGAATACATAATCAAAATAGGATAAACATCTCAATTTAAATATAAAAAATTTAAAATATATAAGATAATTAATGAATTTTAACAAACTACTTAATTTTTTATATATAAAAAACATTATATTGTTAAGCCTAAATTAAACAAATTTATAAATAAAAAATCATTATCACTCAATAAAAACCATCCAAAATCGTACTGTAAATCAATAAAAAACAAAAAATAAAAATAAACATTAAAATCGTGATGTATCTCGCTGCATTGCGCGAGTACGCTTCTAGTTATTATATAATATATATATATATATATATATATATATATATATATATATATATATATATATATATATATATATTATTAATAATAATAATAAAGTCAAAAAAAATATGTAAAAAACTAGCAAATCGTTGTTTCCAACCAGGTTATTGTACAAGAACCCACGTGGGGTTCTTATAGGAAATGTCTTCGATGGTAGTTCTTATAAGAAATTACATTTTTTTATAAGAATCTCCCGATTAGAGATACTCTTATAACTTATACATGTTTTGAAGTTGAACCGGAATTAATAAAGAACCATCTTATATTTTCTTTTGACTTTTAAAAAAAAGATCATATATAATTTCTTTAAAATAAAGAATTAAAAGTTAAAATCTCAAAAAAAAAATACACTCATTAACAATAGATTCTATTTTATATATTTCGATATCTTATATTATTAAGTATTTTATAATTTTATCTTAGGGAGACACTTTAAAAATAAACTTTTATATAAAAGAATAATAATTTTATTTTATTTAAAAAAAATCATTTGTCTCTTTTAACATCACATTTCAGAAAATAAACTAAACTTAGAAGTTAACTCCTGTTTCTTTATTTTAGAGAATAATGTAAAGAATTTATTAAGGAAAATTATTGGGTGATGTTTTTTCTACCCCTACTAACCCCCATACCCCCTCCTAGAAGCTACGTCCCCTCACATTGTCAACAACAAATGGACAAAATTGTAAAATTTTAATTTATAGTTACAGTTTATATCCTTATAATTATTTAATTAGTTTACTTTATACCTTTTATTTTTCTAATTTTCATTTTACACCATCACCATATTAATACATATAATCGTATATTAACTAAAATACGTTAAAAAATACGTTTTAATTTTAACAAGTTACACCATTACAATCGTCTCTTCGATACCTTCGAAATGAGCCCAATATTAAATATTTTTTGTCATCAAGAACCAGCGAGGCATAGCTCCTACTTCCAACGACAACCCACCCCTACAAATTCATATCTTGATCAAATCCCGAGTTTATTTCATCCATACATTACACAAAAAGGTGGTATTAAACGGAGATTACCCAATGCCCACACTCATACACCATTGGACACGTCATGCATTTCCAGATGCAATGTCGTGGAATATCCCATACCAACGTAGATTAGATACGTATGAAGAACATATAGAGCGTACAAGTACTTGTGTCTATGTTGATTTAAATGAATAATCAAAGTTGGAATTTGTTGGAATAAAAAAAATATGCAATATAGTTATGATGTTTATTATCTTTATGTTAAAAACTTACGTTCGAGGTGATGCGTTTTCTCTTTTTTCAAAAAAAAATCGATTAATCAAGGTACAAAATATTACATATAATAATATAATTAAATCAAAAAATATTCAATATTGGGCTAATTTCGAAGGTATTGATAAGACGATTATAATGGTGTAAATTGTTAAAATTAAAAATTACTTTTTTAACATATTTTAGTTAATATACGTTTATATGTGTTAATATAATAAAAATGTAAAATGTAAAATCAAAAGGTATAAAGTAAAACCATGAAAATAGTTAAGGAACCAAAATTGTAACTATTAACGGGTCGCCAACACGAGAATTTCAAATGGAGAAGGGACTTAGGCAAGGCGATCCCATGGCTCCGTTCCTATTCTTAGTGGTGGCGGGGTGTCTAAATATTCTCATGTTAGAAGCAAGAGAAAAAGGTTTGTTCGAAGTCGTAAAGGTGGGTAAAGACAACATTACATTGTCTCATCACCAATATGTCGACGACGTCATCTTCTTTGGCAAGTGGAGTGTTGACAATGCTAAAAATATCATGAAAATCTTGCATTGCTTCCAAGTGGCGTCGGGGTTAAAGGTTAACTTTAGCAAAGCAAGTTGTACGGGGTGGGGGTAGAGGTGGAGGAATTACAAACGTGGGCGTCTAGCCTTGGGTGCGGTGTTGGGGAGATTCCTTTTAAATATCTCGGGCTCCCAGTAGGGAGGGAAATGCACAAAATAGAGAGTTGGAAGGAGAAATAAAGAAAATGGAAAAGAAGTTGGCGGCTTGGAAGGTGAAAATGATTTCATTTGGTGGGCGTCTTACTTTGGTAAAAACGGTACTCGATAGTCTTTCTTTATACTTTTCCTCGCTCTTTCATGCGCCGAGATGAGTGATTCGTAAGCTTGAGAGTGTGAGTCAGTTCTTTTGGGGTGGGAGGAATGGGCTAAATTCAAAATGGGGTGGCTTGGGTTAAGTGGGAGAGGGTGGTGAGGAGCTTATTGTAGGAAGTCTACAATCGTCAAATTGGGGGTTGTTGGGCAAATGGTGGTGGAGGTTTGCAACGGAGAGGGACGCTCTTTGGGCAAAGGTAATTAAAAGTCTATATGGGAAAGAAGGGGGGATTGGTAGCAACGGAGGGTCGATAAGATGGGGCGGTCGGTGTGGGGGAACATCATTTGTGTAGGAATGGATTTGGAGAAAGTGGGCATAGATTTCAAGGATTTTTTTGGGAGAGGTGGGGAGAGGGGATGAGACGAGTTTTTGGTTGGATAGGTGGATGGGAGATGCTCCTTTGAGTGAGAGATATAGACGTCTTTACCAACTTGATGCCAATAAAGAGGGAGTAATAGCTGATAGGGGGGAGTGGGGGCAAGGGGATTGGGAGTGGAAATGGAGATGGAGGAGGGAGCCGAGGGGAAGGGAAGCGAAAGAGTTGGGGGATCTAACGGAAGCTCTTATGGAATGGAAGTCGTAAATAGAAGTAAGGGATGGTGTGAGGTGGTTGGGGAGAGGGGAAGAGGGGAAGTTCTCGGTACATGATCTTAAGGAGATGATCGATGATCGATGATCGGTTGGTGCTTCTTGAGGGAAATTATGAAGAAACCGAGTGGTCGACGCGGGTTCCGAAGAAAGTGTGCATATTCTTTTGGAAGGTTAAACAATGAAGGATTACGTGTAGAGTGGTCTTAGATATAATGGGCATTTATATCGGTTCGGTACTCTGCCCGAGGTGTAAGAATGAAATAGAGACGATGAACCATGCTTTAGTTTAATGTCAAGAGGCCTCCAAGATATGGAATTTGGTGTTTCGTTGGTGGAAACTCGGGGAAACAAATGTCTCTTCGTTGCAAGATCTCCTAGAAATAGGCAGTGTGGCAGGGAATGAATCGCGAAGCAAGATCTAGACAGAGACCGTTTGGTGTTTGGCCTACCTGGTTTGGGTTCACCGCAACCAAACCGTGTTCAAAGGTGATAACAGGAAGCTTGATGGCAGATTCTTAGAGCTGCAGTGAACATGCATGCTTTGAGTGGATTGGCAGGAGAAGTGGAGGATGAAAGTTTCATTGGACGAAGTAGCTGAATGATCCAACCAGATGTCTGTGAGTTGTTGCAGTTGGGAGGCAGATTCGGGATGGAGCGGTATGGGCAGGGGCTGTTTGCCTCGGTTGTTTTGGTTAGTGGTCTACATTCCAACAAGTGAATTGGAGAGGCTATTGGTGCGGTGTTGGGTCGGTTTTGCTGTTGTTTGTTTTTTGTGTCCGACCTCTTGTATCTATTTCTGTTTTTAATCTTTGCTTTCTGTTTTTTGGTGTTTGTGGTTATGTTCAGGTGCTGAGTTTGGGTTGGTTTTGCTGGTGCTTTGGTTTGCTTCTTGCAAACCTCCCCCTTGATTCTCCTTGTTTTTGTGTGGTGGTTTTGTGTTAATAATATTTGTTTTTCAAAAAAAAAAATTAACAAGTACTAAGTGTCCTTTAACCAACCACAACATAACAAAATATTAACCACAAGGCTTGTGGTGTAGCGGTAATCACCTGGGGAGTTCATAGTGCTCAACCTGGGTTCGATTCCCTGCATTTGCAACTTTGTGGCCACTGGGTATAACCTCAGGGCTGCATGCTTTAGCAGTTGGTTTCATTGCCAAGGGATTAGTCTGGACCAAAGGCACAGAACACCCTTTCCTAAAAAATATAACAAAATATTGTTTATACCCTTGAAACTTGTGCACATTTTACGTTACTTTTTGCCGATTTTGTGCATTCTAAAGGACAAGAAAAACTTGATGAATGACGAAGACAAAGAAAGGTTAAGGATGAAAACTTGTTATAACCGAAAGGTGTTTTTCTAAATAAAGAAAAAATAAATCTTCTAGGGATGTCAAAAGGCATGTTTGATGCTTCATATCCTAATCGTATTTTTATTTATCATTTTTATTGTTATTTTATTTTTGTAGGGATCTTAATTATCTGTTATATATATATATCTGTCTAGAGCATCTTCAATGGAAATTCTTATAATAACTTACTTTTTATACTTTTTGACTTTTTGTTCTCACATGACTTCCAACTCAACATATTAAAAACTCACAAAAAGTCCATAATGAAACCTTTTTTTGTGTGTTCCATGTATTTTTTTCGACATCAATTATTATATAATATATATATATATATATTAATAATAATAATAATAATAATAATAATAATAAAGTCAAAAAAATATGTAAAAAACTAGCAAATCGTTGTTTCCAACCAGGTTATTGTACAAGAACCCACGTGGGGTTCTTATACGAAATGTCTTCGATGGTAGTTCTTATAAGAAATTACATTTTTTTATAAGAATCTCCCGATTAGAGATACTCTTTAACCTATACATGCTTTGAAGTTGAACCGGAATTAATAAAGAACCGTCTTATATTTTCTTTTGACTTTTAAAAAAAAAGATCATATATAATTTCTTTAAAATAAAGAATTAAAAGTTAAAATCTCAAAAAAAAAATTACACTCATTAACAATAGATTCTATTTTATATATTTCGATATTTTATATTATTAAGTATTTTATAATTTTATCTTATGGAAACACTTTAAAAATAAACTTTTATAACAATAGATTCTATTTTATATAATTTTATTTTATTTAAAAAAAAATCATTTGTCTTTTTTAACATCACATTTCAGAAAATAAACTAAACTTAGAAGTTAACTCTTGTTTCTTTATTTTAGAGAATAATGTAAAGAATTTATTAAGGGAAATTCTTTCCCTACCCCCTACAAAAAACTACACCCCCTCCCCCTCACATCGATTTTTTTTTTAATTAATAGTTACAATTTTGGTCCCTTAACTATTTTCATTGATTTACTTTATATCTTTTGATTTTACATTTTACATTTTACAATTTTATTATATTAACCCATATAAGCGTATATTAACTAAAATATGTTAAAAAAGTAATTTTTAATTTTAACAATTTACACCATTATAATCGTCTCATCAATACCTTCGAAATAAGCCAATATTGAATATTTTTTTATTTAATTATATTATTATATGTAATATTTTGTACCTTGGTTAATCGATTTTTTTAAAAAAAAAGAGAAAACGCATCACATCGAACGTAAGTTTTTAACATAAAGACAATAAACATAATAACTAGATTGCATATTTTTTTTATTCCATGCAAATTCCAACTTTGATTATTCATTTAAATCAACATAGACACGAGTACGAGTACGCTCTATATGTTCTTCATACATATCTAATCTACGTTGGTATGGTATAATCCACGACATTGCATCTGGAAATGCATGACGTGTCCAATGGTGTATGAGTGTGGGCATTGGGTAATCTTCGTTTAATATCACCTTTATGTAATGATTACCATTAACATGCACTATTGCAATTGACTTCTCTTGGGATGATGACGACGGTTGTGTCCTGAATGGTAAGTATGTCGTACTGCCTTCCATATTGAGAACATATAGTATGACATTGAACCTTGAAGCAGTTAGAATTCTTATTTCAGGCATAACGATCCAATGCATATGTGGTGCAAAGGCACCCTTCTCGAACCAATTCAATGCAGCGTAAATTCTTTGGCACTCGTTGCTGCCAATCACATCAAAGTAATAAGCATAATTCTCAGTTAGTTCATCCATTAACTCTGTGCGTATAGTGTCCCATGCATCTTCATGACGACCCAAACAAGTAGATATGGCTCGAAATCCATAATTTCCATCTCCCAATACATCTTGTATTTGTGTGATGTATGGATGAAATAAACTCGAGATTTGATCAAGATATGGATTTGTAGGGGTGGGTTGTTGTTGGAAGTAGGAGTTATGCCTCGCTGATTCTTGATGACCAAAAATATTCAATATTGGGCTCATTTCGAAGGTATCGAAGAGACGATTGTAATGGTGTAACTTGTTAAAATTAAAACGTTTTTTTTAACGTATTTTAGTTAATATACGATTATATGTATTAATATGGTGATGGTGTAAAATGAAAATTAAAAAAGTAAAAGGTATAAAGTAAACTAATTAAATAATTATAAGGGTATAAACTGTAACTATAAATTAAAATTTTACAATTTTGTCTATTTGTTGTCGACCATGTGAGGGGACGTAGCTTCTAGGAGGGGGTATGGGGGTTAGTAGGGGTAGGAAAAGGATCACCCTTTATTAAAGTAAAAAAAGTGAATAAAATCTTTAGGGATTTTAATTTATAGTTACATTTTTTGTCCCTAAACTCTTTTAATTAATTTACTTTATACCCTTTAGTTTTATATTTTACATTTCACATTTTCATTATATTAACACATATAAGCATATATTAACTAAAATACGTTAAATAAATAATTTTTAATTTTAACAAGTTACACCATTATAATCGTCTCGTCGATACCTTCGAAATGAGCCCAATATTGACTATTTTTTGATTTAATCATATTATTACATGTCATATGTTGTACCTTGGTTAATCGATTTAAAAAAAAAAAGAACATGCAACACATCGAACGTAAGTTCGTTTATGTTCATTTATTTGATAAATGAACGAACATGAACACATTTTTTTTTCATTTAGTTAAATGAACGAACATGAACAATTTACGGATTTAAATTTATTAAAAAAATATGGAAAGGGTAGTTTGGAAATAAGTTTTAAATTATTAAATTTTAAAATTTTGAATTAATAGCTTTTCATCCAATCCGGTGTCCTTCTCCCAAATTCGAAATTGTTTTAAGTTTATTAAAGTTAAAAACTTGAAAATTTCGAAAAAAAGATATGTTATATTCAAAATTTCGAAAAATTTCGAAAAACTTGAATTTTATTTTAGATATAAAGTTTATGTTTTTTTAGTTTAAAGCCATATGAGGCCCAAATCGCCTAAACTGGTCAGGTCAGACTTCTAACACCCATCAATTTGTATCTCCCTGCATTGCACGAGCACGCTTCTAGTATTATTAAATATATAATTGGTTATTTTTTCTAGATGTCATTAAAATATATAAGATAATCATTGAATTCTAATAAAATATTTACTTTTTTATATAAAAAACATTATATTATTAAGCATAAATTAAACAAATTTATTAAAAAAAATATCACTTTCTCAAAACAATCCAAAATCGTAACAAAAAAACAAAAAATAAAATGAAACATTAAAATCGTGATGTATCTCGATGCATTTGCGAGTACGCTTCTAATGTGTGTGTGTGTATATATATATATATATATATATATATATATATATATATATATATATATATATATATATATATATATAGGGTCCGGTTCAGGGGAAAACCTCAAAAAAACGAAAAACTGAGGAACACTCTGGTAGCCCTTCATCTGGACGGTATGCACTTGTGCATACAGGTAATTTGTAACATGCATTTGTGCATAAAAACCAAAAAACAACATAATTTACCTGTATGTACAAGTGCATACCATCCAGATGAAAGGCTACCAGAGTGTTTATCAGTTTTTCGGTTTTTTGAGGTTTTCCCCTGAACCTCCGTCTATATATATATATATTGATTTCCTTAACGTATTTTAAAACGTATTTTTTAACATATAATAAAATAATTAAATCCAAAAATATTCAATATTGGACTCATTTCGAAGATATCGAAGAGATGATTGTAATGGTATAACTTTTTAAAATTAAAACTTATTTTTTTAACGTATTTTAGTTAATATACGATTATATGTATTAATATGGTGATAGTTCAAAATGAAAATTGAAAAAGTAAAAGGTGTAAAGTAAATTAACCAAATAAGTATAGGGGTATAAAATGTAACTATAAATTTGAAAATGGATTAAAAATAGTTTTTGGAAGTTTGTTGTGGTGGTTGTGAGGGGAATAGGGGGTTAGGAGGGGGTATGGGTTTTATAGGGGGTAGGGTTAGCAACACCCTTTATTCTCTATTTTAATACATGTGTGGGACATGTATGCTCAAAATTTAAATTATCTTCGTTTTTTGTTACCGAAGATTGATACCATGTAAGAAATGTGACTATAAACAGAAAAATGCCGTCCATATCAACTTCACATGAGTTCTACACCACAATACAATCATAGCCAACCCAGAACCTCAAAAAGAAGTCAAAAAAGCTAAGACCTAAAAGCCTTCAAATCCTGTCTTTTTTTTCCGTTAATTTCAAAAAGATAATCATTGTCGTCTTTATCCTATGATTAGAAAACTGAATGTATATATATAGCCATGCATATATATTATCTTTACGTTAAAAAACTTGTCTTTGATTAAACGATATATATATATATATATATGTATATGGTAGAAATGGGCAGAGAAAGGTGGTGGTTGACGGCGATTGTGGTGGTGGCGTGGTGGTGGAACGGTGTGATCGGAGCAGGGCAGGCTCCGGCGATATGGGTGATGGGAGATTCATTGGTGGATAGCGGGAATAACAACTTTCTAAGGTCCATCGCTAGAGCTGATTATTTTCCTTACGGATGTGACTATTATCGTGGTGCTTCTGGTAGATTTTGTAATGCAAGAACTTTCTCCGACATTCTTGGTACCCCCTACCATATAACCTGAAATTCACTTCTTTTATTTCTCTTACTTCATAAATTTTATTGTTTAGTTGAACCGCACCAAAATCAAATTAGTTATTAGCAGTCCTATCCGGTCTGAAAAATTGTCAAACCGTTCGTTTCGGTCCGGTATACGGTTTGAGCATTTCTTTGAGCGATATGGACCAAACTGATCGCCAAAACACACATGTATTAATTATATTTCGTTATGTCTTAGGCTCAACTTTTATGGCAACATTAAAAAAATATGTCCAAAACATTAAGTTTTTAATTTTCATTTCTCAATTGTCCGCGTTCCCTAAATCGGCAAAACTCCCAGATTCGTCAAAAATCAAAATCCAAAAATCCAAATCGTCGTTCAAGTTGCTCGGTTTTTGTCCAATATTCCAACTATTGTTGGTAAACTTTTTCAACTTGTTCAATGGTTTTTTTTTTCACTTTAGAGATAGATGCTATATTTTTTTAATTTAAAGACCATAATAGGCCCAAACTGCCTAAATCGGTTAGACCAGACCGCATTTTTGTAGTCCGATTTAACCGGTTTGGTCACTTGCTGCGAAACCGTTCAGTTTGGAAAATTTCCTAAACCACTATTGCGGTTTGGTTTGTGGTTTTGGGGGTTAAACCACCCAAACCAAAACATAAGCACCCTTAGCGTCTATATATGTAAAAGTGTTATGATAGGTTTGTTTTTAAACTTCTTTTAACACTTTTGAAAAATATCGTATGAAACCATATATCTTTTTATAAGATATTTATTTTCATAATCACCTTTTCAAATAATGTCGTATGTTAACGTGACGTTTTATTTTCAAGTTGTTTTCAGACGTCCAAAATCCCCATGTTAACTTGTTCAAGACTTTTTAAACATCAAATCACATAATTCTTATATAAGTCTTATAATGCAATATATTAAGACACTTACACATTTTTTACATCCTATATATCCGATTTTGTTACGGTTTCGTCTGTATCCAAACAAAATTAAGTTGAATTAGAATGCAACGATCGAACTTTGGGTGCAGGAGATTGGCTAGGAATACCTGCTCCGCCACCGTTTTCAGATCCCGGAACCGCCGGAAACAGGCTCCTGGGGGGTGTCAATTATGCTTCGGCTGCCGGAGGTATCCTTGATGAAAGTGGCCAACACTATGTAAGTGAAAAGATTTTGACTTTTTAAAGTCAAACCAAACTGCTGAGTTGACTTTTAAATTTCATGCAATATCCTAATTGAATAAATTGAAGTTTAAACTAAGAATTACAGCAAATTCGATAGAAAATTGAGCAATATTGGTGGTATGTTTTTTTTGGAAAGGGTATCCAGACTATTCCCTGGCAATTAGGGTGTTTGGCCAGCTGCTAAAGCGTGCAGCCCTGAGTTTATCCTCAGTGGCCACAAGTGCTGCGAGTGGGGCTCGAACCCGGGTTGAACGCTATGAACTCCCCAATCCTTTACCACCACACCACAACCCTTGTGGTTATATTAGTGCTATGTTCATGGTGAATTCGATATAACTTCTTTATTATGAAAGCAAGCACTTTGACTTCAAAAGTCAAGATTATACAGTTTTTCATAAATTGGTTCTTTTTTCTTTGTTTAATTTATAATAAACTACATATTTGGTCCCATTGGTATGTTACAAATTTCGGTTTTCGTCCTTGTGGTTTCTTTTACTACGCTAATGGTCATTATGCTTTGCAATTTCTTACGGTTTTGATCTCTCTCACTAATCCCACTAAAACAAGTTTGTTAAGTCGGGGGCATTTTAGTCATTTTACCCTTCTCTGTTAAAGCCTGTTTATATTAATTGCAGGGAGATAGATACACCCTAAACCAGCAAGTTGTGAACTTCGAGACGACGTTAGGCCAGTTACGGGCCATGATGAACCCAGCGGACCTCACTCAGCTCCTCTCGGATTCGGTAGTAGTCATGGTTTTTGGCAGCAATGACTACCTCAACAACTACCTTATGCCAACTGTATACACTTCAAGCCGTACTTACACCCCGGAGGCGTTCGCCAACCTCCTTCTTAACCATTATGCCCGCCAACTTCACGTATTATTTTGTCTTCTTTCGTTTCTATTTTTCAGCAGTGCAAATGATCAGTGGTCTATTCTTTAACCTTTAGATATGTTTTTGCATGATGTATATAGGCGCTATACAGCTTAGGACTCCGAAGATTCATTCTAGCAGGAGTCGGACCACTTGGGTGCATTCCTAACCAGTTAGCCACAGGCCAAGCCGCTCCTGGGAGATGTGTGGACTCGGTGAACCAGCTGATAGGACCCTTCAATGAGGGCCTGAAGAAACTTGTTGATCAGTTCAATGGTGGCTCGCACCCTGGAGCCATGTTTGTCTATGGAAACACATATGGTGTTTTTGGTGACATCTTGAACAATCCTGCAAGATATGGTATGCACATATGAAACTAAATTATTAGAGTCCGAGGGCAGCTAGGTTTCTCCTCGATGTAAGTTGGAACCTTCTTTTAGGCTCTTTTGGAGAGTACTATGACACTTTTGAGGCGTGTTAGAGTCCCTTCGCTAGACGTGAACCCTTTCTTTACAATACATAGTGGAACCTCCTTTCTAAGTTATTATTAGGTCAATGTTATTGAAAACTTTTTGTTCCACCACAGGGTTTACAGTGAGAGACAGAGCTTGTTGTGGGATAGGGAGGAACCAGGGACAAATAACATGCCTCCCGATGGCAACACCATGCTTCAACCGCGACCAATACGTGTTTTGGGATGCTTTTCATCCAACTCAAGCTGCAAATGCCGTTCTTGCGCAGAGGGCGTATTCGGGATCCATGAACGACGTCTATCCAATCAACGTTCAACAATTGGCACAAATTAGATTATAATCATGGTTTTGGGTTGTTTAATTTAATTTCCCGGTCTTTCAATAAAGATGCTATTTACTACATTGGCCTATGTTAGTTATTGAAACATGAATAGCTTTATCTGGTAGCTTTCATTAGTCCATCAAACCCAGTTATCAATCGCTCTTGTTTGTGTGATTAAAGCAAAGCATGATGAGATGGAAATGATGAGTTAACTTATCTGTTCTTTCAGTCCTCACTAGTAACGTTAGAGTCAACGTGGATTAGACTATTAGGGTCATTTACTCAACTCTTACCCGGTAATTAACTTTCACTTAACTTACCGGGTAGTATTTTAGTCCATTAAAATGGCAACATTTTTATCCGGTAAGTGTTTATCAAGTAAGAGTCGTCACTCTCACCTACCGGGTAAGACTCCCGGTCCTTGTCATCACTCTTACCAGGTAAAATTCTCAATCTTTGTCATGTTCATCCGATAAAGTAAAGTGAGTCGGTAAGCATTTACTGGGTAAACGTTTAGTTAACGGCCTGTAGACCTTTCGACTAAAATACATCATGTCTCTTTATAATGACTATTTTAGAGAATAATTTAATAGGGTTTTGCATATATAAATAAAATTAATTAAAAATAAAAATTAATTGTTTTTAAAATGACAAACACAATAATATATTTAAATTAATAAAAAATTAATAATGATCTATTCATGTATTTAGATTAAAAATATCGTAAAAATTCCAATTTCTTAAAAATACTCATTTAAAAAGTAATCTGATGAAATTTTATATATTCTTATAAATGATATGTGATGGATGTCGAGTCCATCAAATAATAAGTACCAAGTATTGGCCAACTATAATAGTGGTAAGTCGGGTCGAATCCACAGAGACTCGGTTTTAACTTATTATTGTCAAAAACGGATATATAAAAGTAAATACGAAGAAAGGCGTTTGGATTTGATTAAGTGGACTAAACATGCAACTAAAAAACTGATTTAAAATGATGAATTAAAAAAAAAAAAAATTAGACCGCTCCTTATTAAGATACTAGTACCTATCATTGATTCCAAAAGCGTAAACATAAAGAACAAACACAAATTATGTTTGTTGATAACAAGTTCTAGTAACCTTATTTTTCCTTAGATTTACACCAGTTAAAATAAGGTTTTCAACCGGATCTTAATCACAAATGGGAATTTGAATAAGCTCTTAGTTTCCAAGGGATGATTAGCTTTATTGAACTAGAAAAATACCAACTCAAATCCATAAGCTCACAAGCTCGGGTTATCGAGGCTTTGATTGCAATATATCAAGAACCTAATTCGGAAACCTTATTGAGACCAAATGAGTTCAGTTATTACTTTATCAATAATAGCAGATAAGTTTGGAAACCCGATAGAGTTTGGTAAATTAGCGATAATTAGATTAAGTGTATATCTCTAATAGTTTTTGTATATGTCTAAAGATTGTATATTGTTTCTATGTTTATCTCCTCCTTGTAACTATTTATATGGTTGGAATGAATGAGAAGGATTCACGGTGAAAGTCTAATATGGTATCAGAGCCATATTCTCAAAATCTCTAAAATTCTTCTCATTCTCCTCTAAACTACCACCGACGTCGTCGTAATCACCATGACCGGTGGAGAAGCCTCCTCCAACCTTAAAACCTCTACCGATGATCAACCGAAAACAATATTCCACCCTGCTTTGACCGTGTCCAACATACGCACATTCATCCCCATCACTCTAGAAATCGAAAAAGTACAGTATGCAACTTGGGCCGAAATCTTCAAGATCCATGCCCGATCATATCAGGTACTTGATCACTTCATCCCCCCTCGAGACACCACCATCGAAGACACACTATGGAACCATTTGGATGTCGTCGTCCTTCAATGGATTTACGACGCCATCTCTACAGATCTCCTACACACCATTCTTGAGCCAGATTCAACTGCCCAGATTGCTTGGAATCATCTCAAGAACATCTTCCAGGATAACAAGAACTCTCGTGTCGTCCATCTCGAGCACCAATTTTCCAGAACTCAACAGTCTGATTTCCCGAATGTATCAGCCTGTTGTCATCATCTAAAGATGTTATCTGACCAACTTGAAAATGTTGGGTCTCCAGTCTCGAACCAGCGACTCGTTCTTCAATTGGTGGTCGGCCTTTCGGATGGCTATGACGGTGTGGCCAACATCATCCAACAGTCAGACCCCTTATCATCGTTATACAAAGCCAAGAGCATGCTTATGCTATAGGAATCTCGAAAATCCAAACAAGCATCGATATCCTCCGGTACACATAACGCCTTTGTTGCAAACACCGGACAATCGAATACCCAAGTCGACGGTTCCCCTTCTCCTCGATACGACTATCGGTCTCCAACACGACAATCTGACCTATCCCAATCTCAAGATCCTTGTCGTGGTAGAGGTTGTTGTCGAGACCACTTTTCTTCTCGGGGCGGCGGTCACAGCAGCCGCTCCTCAGCCGACCAGTCGTGGCAGCGCCCCCCGTGGGCCTTCTCTCAACCGTCATGGTTATGGCCAACTCCACAGTGGACCATGTCACCCTGTCTGTATCCAACCACGAGATACTCTCCTTGGTCACCTCGTCCTCAATCTCTGTTGTCGCCGACTCCATCACTCGGTCCAGGTATTCTTGGCCCCCGTCCTCCTCAGGATAATCATACTATGACTCCAGTACCTACGGATATCGAGACAACTCTTCATACATTGTCGCTCAATCCACCAGACAGGAACTGGTATATGGACATTGGGGCGACAAACCACATGGCTTCAAACTCAGGTACACTTTCTCACGTTTCGAGTTCATCTAATCATATCATCGTTGGTAATGGTAACACTCTTCCCATTACGGCTACGGGTATGTCACATATTCCTTCCTCTAAATCCCCTCTCACCTAATCAAATGTTTTAGTCGTTCCTCACCTTTTTTTATAATTTGTCTTAGTTCATTAGTTTACTCATGATAATAATGTTTCCTTTGAGTTTGACCAACTTAGTTTTTCTGTGAAGGCCTCCAGACAGGGAACACTATTCTATGATGCAATAGTCAAGGAGCCCTCTACCCGTTTTCTATTCTTCTATCACAGTCTCCATCAGCTTTTACGGCCGTCTCTTCCTCATTATGGCACAATCACCTTAGTCATCCAGGCGACCCCATCTTTAGGAAAACTTTGTCTAGTCATTTAGTGTCTAGTATTTCTGATACAAATAAATGTTTTTGCAATTCTTGTCAATTGGGAAAATATAATAAATTACCGTTTATTCTTCTACTTCTTTTTTAATCGCACCTTTTGATATAATCCATAGTGATATATGGACTTCACCAATTGTAAGTACAAGAGGCATAAAAACCTCAAATCTTTGAAGTATTCAAACAATTATGCGCGTATGTTTGAACACAAATTGAGAAAACTATTAGGTCTTTCCAATGTGATAACGATCGTGAATTATGATAACGCTCATTTTCTCTCATTGTATGCCCAACACGGAATCCAACTTCGTTTCTCGTGTCCCTATACTTTCGCTCAAAACGGCAAAGCAGAAAGAAAAATTCAAACCCTAAATAAAATTGCTCGAATGCTTCTTCTTCATGCTCACGTCCCACCATCTTTTGGCCACATGCGTTAACCATGGCATCATATCTCCAAAATATTTTTACCTCAGAAAACTATCTCCTACTTCTGTCTCATCACTCTTATCTATCACCGGTTACCCTCATACTCCCACTTACTAGTCTTCGGATGCCTGTGTTTTCTCCATAATCTCACTATCCATAAATTACAACCACGATCCACTCCTTGTGTGTTCCTCGGATTCCCATCGAACCATCGAGGGTACAAATGTTTTGACCTATCATCTTGTAACACCCGGAAAATTTAAGGTAAGTATTCACTCTTCGCACTTTTGATATCGTATTAGAATTGGGATTTGTGAATCCTTAGTGTGTAGAATGTATAATTGTAATTTGTTTATGTTACGCCTCTTTAGAATGTTTGGACTCGCAGCCAAGTCGAGATTAGATCTAGATTTTCGGACCTCGGGGGTGGGGGAGGGGGTGCGACTTTGCCACCACGACAATGTCCTTGGGCAAAGTCGCAGGGCATTGTCTCCTTGAGTGTCCAGAGCACAGGGGTGGGGTGCGACTATGCCCCATGCGACAATGTCAGTGGCATTGTCGCCGGGCACTGTCGCCGACCGTCCTGGTTTATATAAAAACTCACCTCTATCACTTGTATTTTGAGATTGCAACTTAGAACTGATTTGGGAGAACTCAAGGGGCGATTTTTCTCCTCTCAAACCCTAGCTACATTTATTACAAACACTTGGGTTGGTGAATCTTGGTAGAGCATTCAATACTTCATTTAAAGCTTGATTGGTGGAGATTTTTCCTCAACTCCTCACATACTCATCTTCTTCAGCTACTGTAGTTTTTAGGGTTTTCTATAAAACCTAGATAGTGAGTTTTATCTACTTTTTAAATGAGATATACATATAAACATGCTACTTGCTTTCTTTCCATGATTATGTGACAATCTTGAAGTTTGACCTAATTTCTACTTTTGGCATTTATAGAGGTTTTGGTTAATAATCTTTATGTGGGATTTGTTGAAGTTAAGCTTGGGCTTTATTTGATCATAAATGTGTGTTATCATGAGATTGATGGAAAATAATGGTGAACTTGCATTTTTTGGGATGTTAGACCTAAAATGGGATTTGAACTATATGAGGTCTTATACATGTATCTTGTTGATATGGAATATGTATAGAGACGGATATTGTATATATATTGGATGAACCATGAGTAAACACTAGGAGGATGTAGTCTTAGGGTGCCACCATGACGGTATGCACCTAGACCTCCGCCATTTGAAATGTAATGCCTGGGAGGTAGGCTTTAGATGTGTCGGGCCTTTGGGATGTTGCTCATGAGAGTGATCGTCAAGGTACATTGACTTGCGGTGAAACTCCTTGGTGTGATGGGTTTCCCTCATTGATTCCTTTATGGCCATTATTGTCTATAATTGATTAACTGATCATGCTATTATTATTGAACTCACTAGGCTCGTTTGGCCTAACACTTGTTTGGTTTGATGTATATCTCAGGTTCTAGCGGCGCGTCCACCAAGAAGGTTTAGCGGGCCTTTAGATGTGAGCTCGGGAGCTTTTTGGGATGCCATTATAGAAGATAATTATTTTTGAAGTAAATGACAACCAAATGAAATCTTATTTCGTGTCTAGAATTTAGATTAAGAGGTTGTTATCTCTTATTGTTTATTATTACAAACTTGTAATTAAACAAGCAATTATTGCTTCCTTTTTGGGTGAGCTCATGCTTTGGCATTTATTTGAATACCATATTTCCCTTTTCGGAAATTTTTGTTTATCCCAATTTTTGGGGTGTTACAAGTTGGTATCAGAGCTCTAGTTTAAGTGAACTAGGTGTCGACTCTAGTATACCTAGACTTAAGCTGGTTGTGCATATTGTGTCATTGTCCATACGGGTAGAGCATTCCTAGGTGGGGAGAGTATAAGGATTACGTAATTGCATTGATTAAAATTTTTGATAATGACAACAAGAGTACGTTCACAATCTCACTTGGCTGGTGTTGTTCTGAATTTATGATTACGTGAGCATGCTTGAAATTGTTATTGTAATGATTAATCTTGTAGTAGTACGTATTGAACTGTTTATCTTTTAATGAACTAATCGGTATGATCTTTATCATGTGTGACAGTTCACAATGGTAAACACGAGGAGTCGGGAGGTGGCGCCCAATGATGGTAATGAGGCAAGTGTCACGGCTCCGGAGACTCCGAGAAGGGCAAATCCGACGGGTGCTCCGATTGTTCCCCAACGGACCACCCTATTAGAGGGAGTGGTGGACCACGTCCCACAAATAAACATAGAGACCGAGAACCCGTCATTCTGGAAGCGATCCCCCAGTCGGTGTTGTTGGCAAGCATCATGCAAATGATGAACTCCGCTATGGACAAGCGAGACGAGCGGTTTATGAAGATATTGGAAGATCGTGACACTAGTAACCAGAGACATGAAACGGTGGAGGACAATGCGCTGATTGGGTCGGGTGGTGCCGACAATGCTATTGGGGACGGAGGAGCATGTGATTAGAGCCAAAAAGAGGAAAGAAGGAGGGTGCTCTTTTAAATCCTTTTTATGCAGTCGACCTCCATAATTATCCGGAACAACTAATCCAGTGGCGTGCATGAATTGGATACAAGATGTGGAAATTGCCTTCGAGTCAAGTGAATGTGGCGACTCTCAGAGGGTCAAGTTTGCATCTCAACTGTTAAGAGGAGATGCGTTGAGTTGGTGGAACGTTACCCGAAAAGCGCTCACACCGGAGGTTTTGGCCAAGCTCACTTGGCTAACCTTCAAGAAGAAGATCATGAAGAAATATTGCAACGAGAGAGTGCTTGACAAGATAGAGGAAGAGTTATGCAATCTGAAAAAGGGTAATCTATCTATTGTCGACTACTTGAAGCAATTCATGGACAAGCTCAGCCTGATGGAGCACTTAGCTACTGATGAGAAGTGGAAGATCAAGGCTTATTTGAAGGGTTTGTCGGCGGAGATGAAGACGGACGTGAGGAATGTCTGGGTGAACACACTACAGGAAGTCATAGAGGAATCCCAACTAGTGGAGGACGATATCCTCCAAGAGAGAGAAGAGAAGAGGCAAGAAGAGAAGCGAAAATAGGAAGGGCCAACCAGGCCCGCCCGACCATCCAAACCCTTCAACAGGGGGAGGAACATAGAGCCATGACGGGAGGCAAGATGGTGCCTCAAGTGTAAGAGTAAACATTTTGGTCCTTGTAATCCAAAACTGTTGGTCCCGAAGGTGCTTAACAAGTTTGTAGAAGGGGGGGGGGGTGAATACAAACACAAAAATTAAAGTTTAATAAATTATTTATTGATAAATCAAATACAATTTACAAGTCTGTTGAGGAATAAGATTAAGTAAGACTCAATCTAAACAAACTTAAGAAAACACTAAGATGGTTGCACAAGAATTTCAGAGAATGGGGGATTTAGAATATAGAAAACAAAGGTTTCTATTTGGGGTTCAAGGATTGAGCACACCCTCAGATGGAGGGGTGAACTTCCTATTTATACCCTATGCATTAAATGCATGGCAGGACACTTTACACGTAGCGTTCACTAATTGGCTTTGAAAGTCTAACTTTGGGAGACATGCTTTCGGCCGGATCATGAACAGTGTAGTTGACAGAGTTGTTGTACGAATTGTGGCAGAGGCATGTCCTATCTGACACATCGTACTGAGTTGTGCAAAGTAAGACAAAAGGAAACTTGAGGTATAAGCTAAGTGATCATTCGATCGCTGAATATCTCTTTCTTTAGAGACAACAAGAGTTCAGCGATCGCTGAAGCTTTACTCAATGTTCCTTCGCGTATAAGTGGAGTTGTCTTTGCTTCACTGATATCCGCATCAGGTCACTAGTAGACTTCTCTTTGTTCAGCAGCTTCGTCTTCGATTCAGCTATGAACATCTGTTGACGCGAGACTTGTCTTCAGGGATTACGTTACAGTTTACATCAGAAACTATCAGTGATACTGAACAGAATCAGTTTGATCACTGATAGTGAAACACTAATACATACTAGATGTTTATAAGAAGACTATCAGCGATAACTGAACAGACTCAGTCTGATCGCTGATGGTGAAACACTAATACATATTAAACGTAATTTTCACGAAGTATAGAAAAAGGGTCGTTATCAAATCACTGAGAGAGCTTGGATCAACAATCTCCCCCTATTTGATAATGACAAAGTAACTGAAGAAAATTACTTTATAATTCAAAATGATGGAATAATCAGGACTCATAACATACATGTCACAATTACTATTTTGAGGGATCTTTTACAGCACTGATAGAGTTAAGTACTTCACTGAAATTCTCATTAATCCAAGAAAAGAATTACAAGGTAAGAAAATTACAAGTACAAGTGATGTATTAACTGCTGTAAGTTAAACTAATAGATTACAAGAAAGAAAAACTAATCTATCAGCTATCTAAAGAGGGTTTAGGAGGATTGATCAAATACTCAGGTATTTCTTCTCCTTTTTGCCTTCGCTCTAAAGATTCTTTGCAGATGATCGCTATGATTGGCTCAACAGCAGGAGAGAGAGTACACCATAGGCACATGAGATCCTTGAGAAGAGCGAGGCGACAGATAGGGATTTCAGAGACCCTTTGAAATCTAAGTTGTTCCTCGTAATCTCTGAAGAAGATTCCAAAAGGTTCTTCAAGAACTTGTCCCGCAACATATGGTCCGCCAGGAGGCAGAGAGAGATCCAGAACTGAAAGATCAGGAGGAGGACCGAACATATCTTCTCTTGAGAATTTGATGGAGGTTTCATTTCTGATCACTGCGACATTAGATGAGGAGGAGACAGGCTTTCTCTTGATTTTCTTGGACTTTGGAGGAAGAGTAGATGGCACCTTTAGTATAGCAGCGACTCTGTTGATGAGGGCATCATTTACCCTTTCAATATAGCCTCTGTAGGTTGACTTTGATTTCTTCAGCGCATCTTTGAACTCAAGACACTCCATTTAGCCGAAGTCTTCCAGCTTTGAAATGAACATAGCCTTGCAGCTTCCATCCTCTCTGGTAATCTCCATTGTGACATAAAGTTTATACTTCTTCTTTCTCCCAGAGATAGCAACAACTACGATCTTCATTGGGTCAGAGCGATAGTCAATTTTGTGCTTGCACCAATCGACAGAACTATCGTTGACCACTTTTTCTTTGGAGCGTTCCTCTTCAATCTCTTTCAAAAGAGCTGCCTGGACTTCCACTGGTTTGCTTTTCAGCTTCTTGTCTTTGAATTGAGAGGACTGAATTTTGAGAGCCAGAGAGGCATCTCTTTGACAGTCAGCAATCAGTTTCTCAGCCCTGACGGATTCTTCGATTTCAGCTTCAGTCAGGAACTCCAGATCTGATGATTGAAAGGGGATCTTTCGTCGTTGACTCTCCAGATAAGAGATCATCTCTGTTCTTTTCTTTCTCTCTTCCTCTGACCAATGAGATGGTCTAGAGGGCCTTCCATGATGTTTTAGGGACTCTTCTTCTTCATCCTCTTCATCAATCTCTCTTACAGAGATTGGGATTATTTGATCATCAGCTTCAGCAGCTGGGATTATTTGGAGTTCTTTACCCTTAAGCAGGGAAGAGAACTATCTGGTCAGAAAAAGAAAAAGGTTACATTTATTTTTAGGGAAGAAGAGAGATAAAGGCTAGAAAGAAACAGGGGTTGGATTTTTATAGAAGGATAAGGGAACAAGAGTAAGGCATACCTGAGAAGGATTCTCCTCAGGTAGTGAAATCATCTTCAGGGTTCCCTCAGCAGTTGCACCTTTGCTTTGGGAAGGGGTTCCTGAAGGTGTCTCTTGACTCCCCCTGCTTTGATAACTTCTTTCGAAGATATCGCTGATGAAGTGACGGCTGAAGAACACCATAGAGATTGATCTTCATCGTCATCGTCATCATCATCATCTTGATAAGAATCTTCCTCTTGATCTTCAAGATCAAGGTCTTCATCATCATCGTCCTCTTCTTCTTCTTCATCATCGATTAAATCTTCGATAGAAGGAGGGGCTTTTTCAGCAGCTATCTCCCCCTCAACCTGAGAGGGAGTTTCCTTCTGTTGGACCTCAACATCGACTTCAAACTCCGTATTTTCTTCAGCTGCTTTCTCCCCCTTTTTGTCATTATCATCGAGGGAGAGATCTTTGGAAGGAGATGAAGCTTTTGCAGCGGCCAACACCTGAACTTCAGCCTCTAAACAGTCCAGACGGCCTTCAAACGCAGGAAGATCTGATGTAGCCTGATGAATAAACTCCACGGCAATGTTCAGCGATGTACAATCGTTTTCTGTGAATGAGGGAGTAGGAGTGAGAGCTGGTGCCTTCAGGTGAGTCAGGATTTGCTGAAGAAGGACTTCACAAGAATCAACCTTTGTAGCCAGGGCTGCAAACTGTTGTTGTGAGTCTTCTCTGACTTTGACAATCGCTTCTTGGAGAGAAACGATGTGAGAAATGTCAGCTTTGGAGGCGCAGGTGGCTGTCAGCGTCTTCAGTGCTTCACCAGCTGATTGAACGACGTTGGTGTTGTTGTTGAGAGAGGCAGTCAGAGATTCCACCTTTGCACTCAAACTGTTGACATTGGTGTCAACAGTCGCCAGACTAGGACCTGAAGTATAAGTTAGTTTTTGAGAAACAGGATTATATGGTGAGTTGCGAGAAGTGTTTAAGGTTATAGGGATACCTGAATTATCAAACATTTTGTAGAATTGTAAAGATTCTTCAAAAGATTGATGTTCAGGTCCTATGGGTCCAAACTGTGGAGTAGAAATAGATGGAGGGTTAGAGATAAAAGAAATAGAAGGACTATAGATGGGGATAGAATATGTAGGGATAGGGGTAGTTACCTCAGGTTGTTGTTGAACTAAGATTGTAGGTTCCGTCACTGTTGTTGTGACAGCGACCGAGATCGCTGGCACGGTTGAAGTGGTTGTCGCTGAGGATGTGGAGGAGAGACCCACGAAAGCATCCAAGGAAGTTTGTTGATAAACATCCTTAGGTATAGAGCTAGAGGTATCTTTCTCCTTGGTCACCTTGGCCTTCTTCGAAGGACCAAAGGAGCCAGTTGATGGTCGTTTGGAAGGGGTAGCGGCAGGGATAGCAGAAGAAGGAACCTCCTGCGTGGCCGCTGAAGTAGAAGAGGTGAGGAGAGAGAGTCGGGAGCGAAGTTCAGAGATACTTACCTCGTTGGGGAGCGTCTTGACCTCCAGGGAGCGCTGACTTACTTTTGGAAAAGATGCATCCGAGTTAGTGGGGTAAGTAGCAGGTTAGAGGAACTTCAGGTACGCGCAGATGAAGCGTACGTAGGGGACCTTGGGATCCCTCTCGTTCTTCTCTATCTTTGACTTTAGATCATCAAAGATAGCGGTTGCGTAGTCAAAGTTTCTTCCAGCGATCACTGAGTAAGCCATCTGGACCTGAATCTTGCTGGCTTGGTCCAGTGACCCACTCTTCCCACTCATACACTGAATGAAGTGTGAGAAGATGTAGTTAAGCTGAGAAGGCATCAGTGCCTTCTTTACAAGAGTCAGCTTCTTGTTTGGAATCGTCGTCCTTGGCTTGGGTTCCCAAGCGTATTCCATGGCATCCAGGAATTGGATGAGTTCAGCATCAGTTGGCAAGGCGTCGAATCCATTCCTGGGTTTGTCAGGAAAATGCAGAGCTTTCCTCAGGCCTAAAGCAGTCATCATCCCTGAGCCAAGTGGAGTGCTGAAGGAGATAGCAGGAACCTGTTCACCCTTTTTGTTGGTGATAGAGGTTTCGTCAGCGGTAAACCAGAATTGTTGGAGAAGAGCTTTGGAGGGTGTGGGATCCAAAGTGATAGCATAAGCAATGCAGGATTGCTTTAGAAACATTGCAGCTTCCTTCAGATGTGGGTACTTAACACCGTCAAAATCAAGGCGAGCGAGATGATTGTTCTTTGGAAGCTCCGAGTCAGTGATGGCGAACTTGACGTTCTTAGAGGCGACAAGTGCAGATTGAGCCATTCTGAGTATGAGTAGATAAAAGAGTAGATGAAAGGTTTTAGTCTTAAAATACAGAAGATTTTCCCAGTTTCTATTTTGGGAAAGAAACATAGAAAAATCAACAAATTTGAAGATTAAAAAGGTGTTCTTAATATAAGATACAAGAACAAGAAGAAAAACCAAGGATTTTGAATGAAGAACAATCAAAATAGAATGGTTTTTAAAGAATAAAATCAAAAATGAAAATGATTTTATGTGACAAGAATCTTATAAACCCATAATGGCAGTCCATAAATAGGGTTTTAAAAAATATTTTAAGATAAGAATAAGAAAAAGATCAAGAATAACCTGTTGATCTTTGAAGAGGATGATGCAAATGCTTGAGAATGCTAGAATGCTTGAGAGAGTATTCTTGCTTTGAAAGTATTTCCAGAAAGCGTAAAATGATAAGAATGGAAAAACATTCTTTTTATACGTTAGAGAGAGGAGAGAGAGTATGAGAAGTGGGAAAATAAATGTTCATCATGACATGTACACGTCCCACGAAGTTGATTGGATGGAAGGGCAACGGACGAACGTGTCAGAAAAAGGCATGTCGTGGATTGTCGGTTCAAATGACGTCATAGAAGAGAGACTGTTCATTTATCCGTTTTGAAATTATCGCTGAAGAAAAGTCAGCGATAGATTTTCTTTTTAAGGACCACTGATAAGAAATATCAGTGATGAATGTATTTTTCAAAAAGCTTTCAATCATTTGAAAAAGGTGTTAATTCTAAATATTGTATCCAAGATTTAATAAGAAAGTCAAATGTGTAAAAGTCAACATTGACCTTGTAATAGTTAGTCAAAGCAAGTTTAGTTTCCTTAGCCGTTAAGGCTTTGTATTAGTTGTGTGGTATAAATAGGTTTGTCTTAGTAAACTTGGAATAACGAACTAGTGGCTAATGCATATTGTAATTCTAGAGTGTGTGTAATACAAGATCTACTTTCTCTCTCTAGATTCTCTCTCTAGTTCTTGAGCTTATTAGACATATTTTGAGTAATTAGCTTGTTGTGATTGGGATTTATGATTAACAATTGGTATCAGAGCCATACCAAACTTTTCAGAACTGATTTGATCATGATTTGAATTGAATTTTGTGTGATTTGGACTGAAAATCGTTATTTTCGAAAAAATTTCAAGAAAACGTGTTTTTTTTTACTGTTTCATCCGATTTTTTTGTGAAAAAACATTTTTAATGCAAGAAATTGGTTTCATTGTGTTCGATTTATGTTCGTGATTGATTGTTGTTTTGATTCCATCTCGAAATTCGAACAAAATCGGTTTCAATTTTTGATTTTTGAGATTTTCGTGAAAACGTGTTCAGTTACTGTTCTTGATTGAAAATATTCGATTTGATGTTTTTAATCGAAAATTGATTGCATGTGTGTGTTTAGAACTGTTTTTCGATGATGCTGACAAATTCTTGAAGTTCAATTGTGCAGGAATCAATCGATTTGAGAAAGATTATGTCAAGAAATCGACTTTGCGTGTCATTCATACGGTTTGCGGGTCATTCATACAGACCTGAGAACCATACTTTGCGTTTCAAGTGAGACCCGCATACCATACTCTACGCTTCAAGAAGGACCCGCAAAGCTCATATTGCATTTCAAGAAGGACCCGCATTCTATACTATGTGTTTCCTTTAGCACCCGCAAACCTCTACTTTACGGGTGTAGTGAGACCCGCAAAGTTTGTTTGCTTGTGTAGTGAAACCCGAATAGTCAGTTAAAAAAAAAATTTGGAAATTTTTTTTGGTCATCTATGGAAATATTTTTTTTCTACATTGCGAAATAACAAGTATTGTTCAAATTTCAATTTTCACGAAATATTTTTTTTAAGATTTCAATTTGATCTGATTTTTGATTTTCTGATATACAGTTTGGGAACGATCATTCTCATCAAGCTATTTCTAAGAGAGAGATGAGTTCACCAAATTTGCTTAGAGGAAGATACGAGAAGTGGAAAGCTGGTTTTTTCAAATTTGTAGATACAAATGAGCTGAGTTGTTATATCAGATTGTCATTGACTGAAGGAGAGATGACACCTCATACTCCAACAGAAGATTGTACTGAGGATCGAGAGAAAAGAAAGAATGCTGATAATATGGCTCGAACTTTTCTGTTGAATAGTATTCGTCATGAGATTAAAGGTCACATAGATACATATCAGTTGACAGGAAAAGATTTGTACAAATCAACAGGAAATGAGATATGGGACTATCTTGAATGGACGATGATAGGGCCAACAGTTGTGTCAGATCTAAAAGGAAAGATTTCTGAGTTGGAAAATAAAATTAAGCAGACAATCTCTGTTGAGAGCAATGGGTTGAAAGTTAAGAAATTGGAATCTGAGAATGCTGAGCTTAGAAAGACTATATCTGATTTGAAGCAAAAGCTTACTGAAGATAAAGATAATTTTGAGAGCGAAAAGAAAGGTTTTTCAAAGAAGTTCTCAGATTTCTCTAAAAAGTGTTTTGAAGAGAAGAAGTCAGTTGATCTTAAATGCATAAAACTTTCTGATTTTAGAAAGAGAAAAGTTCGCTAAAGAGAAAAAGGCCATAGAACAAAAGAATGTAGGATTTTTTAAAGAATTATCTGGCCAGCGAACTGATTCAGAAAAAGAGTTTGAAGAAGAACGTTTAATCTTTGAGAATGAAATTAAGAAACTGACTTCAAAATTGTCTGAATTGTCTGCTACAGGACTGAAAGAGCAAAAGACGAAGTCTGAATTCAAGACAAAGATTGATCTGCTTGAGAAAGAAAGAGACATCTTTGCGTTAAAGATCAAAGAGCTTGAAAAATCTGTTTCAAGTTCAAATCATAAATATGTCTCTTCAAAAAGGTCAATCGAATCATTCAATCAGATTCGTTGCACTAACCTGTTCTTTGATGAATATTTAGATGGTTCAGATTCTTATCCAAGGAGAAAAAGTTTCAAGAACGAGAAACTGGTCTGGATGAAGAAATCAGTCAAAGATGACAAGACTGATGAGCTGAAAGAGAAGAATTCATGTGTACACGTAGACAAAGCAAAGAAGAACAAAGCACCCAACGGTAAGAAATATTATTGTTCTATTTGTTGTACACATGATCATATCCATAAGACTAGTGATCATTACTGGTATGGATCTTACTCTGTTACCCCCACACGCACTGCAACTAACATTTCTGGACCCAAATACCAGTGGGTACCAAAACCGAAACCTGAATCTGTGTTGCAGGCACCTCAATCCAAGGGGGAGTAAGAAAGACAATGGCTCTTGAATACTACAGTTCAAGACCCGCACCTCAATGTCAAGACATTGACTTCTAAACACAACAGTTTAGGACTCATACCTCAACGTTCAAATAGACCTTACTCCTGTATGCTTGCATCAGAAGGATATTGATGGTCTTCATCCCAAGAGAATTGATCTGATCTCTATCCTATACTTTTTCTTTGCTAGATTTTTCTGATATTGATGGTCTAACAATTCAAAAGGGAGTGTTTGATCTCTATCCTATTTTAACTGACATATTTCAGATGCTTAATTTAAGGGGGAGTAAAGGTGATGACTTCTGATTATTTCAGATCAGAACTCATTCTAGAAAACTGTTTTACTGCTTTCTGTCTTTTATTTTTCAATAAATAATGTGAATAAGGTGGCTTCTGATCACATGACAGATCATGACCCGTTTTTCAACGTTTAAAGACGGATATTGTGCTAATATCCAGGGGGAGCTCAAAAGATATAAATCATTTAGTCATGATTTGAGGGGGAGCTGAAAAAAAGGTAAAAATCTTCTGATCTAGATCTCTGATTGTTTGAAAGAAGGACAACTTTCGAATATGAAAAACAATTTTTGAAATGTTCAAACCACTTCTTTATTCTCAAAAGTTTTCATGATTTTAGAAGTGAGATTTTAAATGTTTTTCAATTCTGAGCGTTAATTTTTAACTGACCGTGTGTTTCCAAAGATTAATACTTGTGTATTATCTTGTCCATATACTGTCAAGTATTCATACACACCGGTTCAGTATTTTATTTGAAATTGTTATTACCATGTCTCAAATTCAAACAATTTTTCGATGGTAATACCCCCGTTTGAAGTTCAAAGTTGATGAGCATCATTCATCTTTTTTATATTTGTGCTTGTTATTCCCAAATTTATCAAGTTCTAAATGCTAACAAGTAATCAAGATGAGAAATCCACAATTCATATGTATTGATCTTAATCACATATTACAATTTCACTCTTTCTCTCTCTACTCTCTCACTAGAACGATGAAACTATAAGCTCTTCTCTAATCAGCTCACTTTCTTACAATGACTTACTTCCTACTGAATTACAAAGATAACAAAGGTATTTATACCTCATAGCAATTACAAGGAAAACAAAATACAATTACATTGACTTTGACTTTATTACAAATAGACTTTGACTTT
This sequence comes from Arctium lappa, assembly GCA_023525745.1. Taxonomy (NCBI): domain Eukaryota; kingdom Viridiplantae; phylum Streptophyta; class Magnoliopsida; order Asterales; family Asteraceae; genus Arctium; species Arctium lappa. The sequence goes on from CM042048.1 coordinate 93,233,606, forward strand.
TATGAGAGTTGACTTTCCAGCTTTGACTTCTTGATCTTTTGGTCTTCAAACTTTATGATCTTGAATCCAACATATTTGTGCTCTAACAGTGCTTTCATTGATAAATTGTTTATATTTGTTCATATAAACAAATTTCCAATTCTTTGATACCCTAACCTTTTGATTTGATCTGATTGATTCATTGTCAGATTTTCAAAACAATTCTCTTGAATTCATATTCATTCATTCAATATCCTTGTTTTGAGAAATCTTCAAAGATCAAATGCTCAAATTTCATTCATATTTTTCAATGAGCATACATACACTGACATATGATTTCTTGTGCTTTACATGTCAAGAAAAATCATTGACCAGCATGTAATTTTTAGGAACATGGGATTCAGTATGAGTGCTTAATAGATCTTCCATGGATTCACGATAACCAGTGTTTCCTACCCCGGAAGAAATCCTTTGAGTGAGTGAGGGGAGAGGGGTCTAAAAGAATTGAGTGTGGGAGTGCGCAGAGGTAAAATGGAAATGAGAGATTGGTTAGATGTGAGCTTATATGTTTAAAAGAAAGAGGGTGTGAGAACAGAGTTAAAAGAATATCAGAACTCTACACCAAACATCTTTCTGAGCCGGGCAGCCACATTACTGATTGGTTCACATTTATTTGGTAACCATCATTGAAATAGGCAAATAGCCCATGCCATCTCTTGTATACAACCTCACCAGCTACTCGTTCTTTTCTTAAAAAGAGAATGTTTCATATTTTCTGGGGAAGCAGCACATAATCTATCGGATCTTCACTTGGAAGATACTGATATTGAAAAAGAAGGAAAGTTGCCCCACCTTCGACCCTTTCTCATGCACATTGAGTCCATGTATAATCATTGTTGTCTCAGTGATTTACATACTTTGAGCCTTATGAAACACAATCATTGTGCTAATTCTTTCAAAACACAAGCACGAGCACACAGAGAATATGTTTTTCTTTCAGAACATTCATAGAATTACCTTGTGTCTTTCAATGATTGAATGGAAGTCCTGGGGAGTCAACATCAAACCAGCTCCTTACATTGTACATCCGTTGTACACAGTAACTTCGTGTTACTGACAGGCATTTCTAACTGTTTCATTTGTTGAATCAGGGTTACACGCTCATTATGTCTGAATTTGCAAAGATTCGGATATATACAGTTCATGATTCGGCTCTTCAGATCAAAGTGCGAAAATTGTCAAAAGGGGAGATTGTTAGTTGATCTCAAAGGGGAAAATCAAAGTCTGAGCTGAAATTGATGAAGTTTTGATGATAATGATGCTCACATCATCAAAAAGGGGGAGAATGTTACAAAGATCAATTTCAAAGATGAAGAGTTGTCAAAGTTTAAAGTCAGAATTTCAAATTACTTCCGCTGATTTAAAGTTCAAGTCTGATAAAGAAATTCAAAGCCAAAAGATTCTGAAGGAAGAATGTTCAAAGAAAATTTGATGATTCAAGAAAGTTTGTTTCTTCCAAAGATGATTCAAAGATCAAAGTGATGAAGATACATTTTTGTTCAAAGTCGAAAGATTTTTCAGAGTTAAAGTTTCAAGTTTCGAAGAAGTTTCAAGTTTTTCGTTTCTGTTCAAGACATGTTGACTTTCCAAAGCTTCAAAGATTAAAAAGACTTTCCAAGATTCTTCAAAAGCTGCAAAAGAGCAAAGTTTTTGAAAGCTTCAAGAGACAAAAGATGAAGAATCAAGAGTTGAAGATTTGCATCAAATTTTTATTAAATCTTGAATACAAAGGGGGAGATTGTTAAGTCTAAATATTGTATCCAAGATTTAATAAGAAAGTCAAATGTGTAAAAGTCAACATTGACCTTGTAATAGTTAGTCAAAGCAAGTTTAGTTTCCTTAGCCGTTAAGGCTTTGTATTAGTTGTGTGGTATAAATAGGTTTGTCTTAGTAAACTTGGAATAACGAACTAGTGGCTAATGCATATTATAATTCTAGAGTATGTGTAATACAAGATCTACTTTCTCTCTCTAGATTCTCTCTCTAGTTCTTGAGCTTATTAGACATATTTTGAGTAATTAGCTTGTTGTGATTGGGATTTTATGATTAACAGAAGGTTAAGTGATTAAAGTTTATATTTTGAAAAACATTTTAACTAACTGAAGATTCAGTTGAAGGGATTGAGAGAACATACCTGAGAGTCAGAATGTTTATCAGAGAAAATGATAAAAGGGGAACTTATGATTACTGACACAATGCATGAACGCTGAAGAATTATTCTTCGAGATTCAGCATTCCAAGCTCACTGATGAGAAAGTTGAACCTTGTCTCATCAAGAGGTTTGGTGAATAAATCAGCAAGCTGAAAGTCAGTAGGGATGAAATGAAGTTCAATATCACCGTTCATCACATGATCTCTGATAAAGTGATATTTGATCTCTATGTCTTTCGTCTTTGAATGTAGCACTGGATTATTTGCTATAGCGATAGCACTAGTGCTGTCGCAATAGATAGGAATCTTTGACAGCTGAAGGTCATAGTCTAATAGTTGATTTCTCATCCACAAGATTTGAGAACAACAGCTTCCAGCGGCTACGTATTCAGCTTCAGCTGTGGAAGTGGACACTGAATTTTGCTTCTTGCTTGTCCAGCTTACCAACTTTCCTCCGAGGAGTTGACATCCACCAGTGGTACTCTTTCTGTCAAGTTTACAACCTGCAAAATCAATTTCAGAATAACCAGTTAGATCAAACCCTGAGTCTTTGGGATACCAAAGACCGAGGTTAGGAGTTCCTTTCAGATATCTGAATATTCACTTAACAACGATCAGATGGGATTCCTTGGGTTCAGATTGATAGCGAGAACATAAACAAGTAGAATACATGATGTCAGGTCGGCTCGCCGTAAGATACAGCAGGGAGCCTATCATTCCTCTATAGGCAGTGACATTAACAGGTTTTCCAGAAGGATCTTTGTTAAGTGTCAGAGGAGGTGCCTTAGGAGTTTTCATTGCTGAAGTTTGTGTTAGATCAAACTTCTTCAGCATATCTTTAACATACTTACCTTGGCTGATGAAAGTACCTTTATCAGATTGTTTAATCTGAAGACCAAGAAAATATGTCAGCTCACCCATCATACTCATTTTATATTCTTTCTTCATTCTTTCAGCGAAGCGAGTACAAAGAGATGGGTTAGTAGAACCAAATATTATGTCATCGACATATATTTGTACAAGAATTATATGACCTTTTATCTTTCTAAAAAATAACGTATTATCAATCTTGCCACGTTCAAAATTTTCAGAGATAATAAATGATGAGAGAGTGTCATACCAAGCACGAGGGGCTTGTTTTAGACCATAGAGAGCCTTATCCAATTTATAAACATAATTTGGATACTTAGGGTCATAGAACCCTGGAGGTTGTTCTACATAGACTTTTTCATTTAGCTTTCCATTTAGGAACGCTGATTTTACATCCATTTGATAGACGATGAAGTCTTTATAGACTGCATAAGCTAAGAATAGTCGAATTGCTTCGAGCCTAGCCACAGGGACAAAGGTTTCATCATAGTCTATACCTTCCTCTTGTCTGTATCCCTAAGCAACAAGCCGAGCCTTGTTGCGGGTTACAGTTCCATGTTCATCTAACTTGTTTCTAAACACCCATTTGGTGCCTATAACAGTTTTATCAAATGGTCTAGGAACGAGATTCCAAACTTTGTTTCGAGAGAATTCAGTCAGCTCTTCTTGCATAGCGCTGACCCAGTTTGGATCTCTGAGGGCATCATCAGTCTTCTTTGGTTCTATGAAAGAGAAAAAGTTGACAAAGAGACAGATATTACCTGAGCTTCGTCGTGTCTGAATACCTGCATCTGGATCACCAAGAATTTGATCTATTGGGTGATCTTTAGTCCATCGCTGAGCAGGAGCATGATCGCTCAACTCAGGGGTTGAATCAACAATTGGGATGATTACTGATGAGGACATTTGAGGTTCATCAGCAATTAACTGTTGAGTACTGGACATGTTGTTGTTATCAGAGAGGTTTTCAGACGAAGGTAGATCTGATGGTAGTAGTGTGTTAAAAGGTTCAGCTGAAATCCATGAGGTGGATTCATCGTTAGGATGTATAATGTTTGGATCATCATCAGCGGCTGGAGGATCTGAATGCTGATGGTTTGAGAAGAAAGGTTCTGTTTCTCTGTAGTGAGAAAACATCCAAGCATTTAACTCTTCATTGTCAGCGATTGGTTTGGATTTCGCTGAGCGAGTTTAATCAAAAGTGACATGAATTGTTTCTTCCACAGATTGTCTTCGTTTGTTGAAAACTCTGTAGGCTTTTGAGATGGAGGAATATCCTAGAAATATTCCATCATCAGCTTTTGGGTCGAACTTTCCAAGATGGTCTTTGTTGTTTAAGATAAATCACTGACAACCAAAGATATGAAGAAAGTTGATTGAAGGATTCCTTCCATGAAAAAGTTCATAAGTTGTCTTTCCAAATCGCTTTACTATCAGCGATCTGTTTTGAGTAAAACATGCAGTGTTTACAGCTTCTGCCCAAAATTGAGTAGGGAGGTGAGAATCGTTGAGCATTGATCTAGCAGCTTCAATGATCGTTCTGTTTCTTCTTTCAGCGACTCCGTTTTGCTGAGGTGTTCTTACTGATGAGAAGTTATGAGAAATTCCCTTGTTTTCAATGAAATTGTTCAGGGAACTGTTTTTGAATTCAGTTCCATGGTCACTTCTTATTGAACGAACAGTAAGATTATTCAGCACTTACATCTTTTTAATAAAAGATATTAGTTCTTCTGGAGTATCACTCTTACAGCGAAGAAAGATAACCCAGGTATAGCGAGAGAATTCATCTACAATGACAAGCGTATATTTCTTTCCAGCTATTGACTAAATATTGACAGGTCCAAACAGATCCATATGTAAGAGCTTAAGAGGACTTGTCACTGAGGAAACTTGTTTAGACTTGAAACTAGCTTTTGTTTGTTTTCCTTTTTCACATGCTGAGCAGAGAGATTCTTTAGCATATGAGTTCTGAGGAAGACTAGAAACCAGTTCCTTAGAAGAGAGAGAGAATTCAGGGTTTTGAAGTTTAGATGAGAGAGTCTTTTGTGCCACAGCCAGTTGACATCAGAAGAGGCCTTAGAGAGAAAACATAAGTTTTCAGTGGTAGTAGAGTCCATATCTATTACGTAGACATTTTCTCTACGATAACCATTGAGAGAAAGTTTTCCTTTCTCGTCCACCACTGAGCATGCTTTCTTAGAAAAGCGAACTTCGTAGTCTTTGTCACATAGCTGACTGATGCTTAGAAGGTTGTGCTTCAGTCCATCTACATAAGCGACTCTTCGAAAGGTAGTTGTCTCATTGTTGAGGACACCAAACCCTTGGGTATATCCTTTTCCATTTCCACTGAAGGTCACAGAGGGACCTCTCTCTTCCTTGTATTCAGTGAGCAGGTCTTTTTGTCCAGTCATATGACGAGAACATCCACTATCGAGATACCAGATGCCCTTTGATCCCTGCACACATAAGGAAGATTAAGCGTTGTTTGGTACCCACTTTTCAATGGGTCCTTTAGAGTTAGTGGATTTGGAAGATTCAGCAGTCTTCACAGCAGATGAAGATTCAGCTTCAGTGGTGATCCTCACTTTGGTTAATTTCTTAACCTTAGTGGTATTCTTCACCTTGGTCGATTTTTCAAATTTGGTGACCTTCTCAGCCATAGAGGTATTTATCTTCACTTTAGCTGTTTTATCAACTTTAGTGGCAGTTGGACATTTGCTTGCAATATGGTCAGTAAAACCACAGTGATAACATTTTCTGTATTTGAAAATGGTTTTAGGACCAGAAGTAGAAGGTTTTGCAAGTTTAAGATGAGCAGGGCCAGGTCCAAGAATGCTTTTCTCATGAGATCTGGGAGGAATTTTCATTTCTTCAGATTTCATGGGTTTAAGATCAATCTTTAGCTTTGGAGGACAGAGATCGAAGATTTCTATCATAGAGCTAGAGGATTGATTCACTGAAGGTTTAGAAGGAACTTTCAGTTTTGCTTTCTTGGTAGCCTTCTGAGGACGAAGAATGGATTTTCCTTTATCCGCAGACTTAGTGTCTTTGGATTTTTCCTCAGGGATAGAATTAGAAGAAGAACAGGGATAGAATTGATTATAAGAAGTGTCAAAGAAAGAAGTGACAAACGTTCCAAACTTAAGCGTAGAACTTTCTTCTTTAGTTACATCCTGTGGTTTCCAAAAACCAAGACCAGTTCTATCACTTTCAGGAATTTGAGCATTTATTATCTCAGAGATTTTTGTTGATGATTTGCACCATTTTTCAACATGAGCCTTTTCTGCTTTTAGAGCAGCGATGGCTTGTTCGCGTTCAATGGTGATGATTTCATTTATAATGACTTGATCTTTCAACTTTTCTTCTAAAAGATTTAGTTCTCTGATCTTTTCATGACAGTTTCTAGCTCTTGAGTTAAATGAACATTTTTATTCTCAGCTTGAGTTTTGTCGTTTAGAGCATTATAAAGGTCAATCGTCAGCACATCAACATCGCGACTTCTCTCAGCTTCAGGTAGAGAGGGATTTGTAGAGATAGATACCTGAGATGATATGTAGCTCTTAGAAGGTTCAGATGGTTCTTCCACTTCTTCTTTAATCTCATCCATGAGGCAGAGATTAGCGACTTCTTCTTCATCAGAACTTGATTCTTCTGATTCAGCCCAGTCGTGTTCTTCAACGATGAGACCTTTACCTTTTTGCTTGTAGCTTTTCAGCTTTTGATATTTGTTCTTCAGCTTTAGGTATTTGTCATCACTGGATCTTCTTGAGGTAGAAGGTTTGAAGACCTTTTTCGACCTGCACTCACTAGCAAAGTGTCCAATCTTTTCACAGTTATAGCAAGTGGCAGTAGCCTTATCAACAGGAGTTGATTTTGGCTTTTCAGTAAGAGAGAGAGGCTTATTTCTTCGAAAATTTCTCTTTCTTGCAAATCTCTTAAAAGAGTTTGTCAAGAGTGCTAAGGACTCATCGAACTCTGAAAGATCAGGGTCTGATAGATCCTCAGATTTAGAATCTAACTCAGTGATGGTGAGAGTAGATCGCTGAGATAGAATTATCTCTGAAGAGACTAAAGCAACAGGAGTGCTTTTAGAGTCTTTAGAATCTTTTACAAGATTCTTTTTCAGGAGATTCGATTGCTCATAGTTGAGCAATATTCCATACAAAGTGCTTAGAGAGAGAGAATTTAAGTCTTTTTTCAGCTTAAGACATATTGAATAACTGTCCCAGCTTTCAGGAAGACATTCTAAGAATTTTGTTAAGACCTCAGAATTAGAATAGGTCCTACCAACAGTTCTTAGATCAATGATTAAGCAGTTAAATCGCTGATGAACGTCAGAAAGAGATTCATTCTTACCAGCGATGAAACTTTCATACTGTCTTACCAAGTTAATCTTTCGAGTCTCTTGGATTTCAGTGGTGCCCTCATATTGAACACATATGGTTTCCCACATTTCTTTAGAAGTTTTCAGATGCATGATGGAATGGAAAACTTCATCTGGCAGAGCCATTGAGATAATGGTCTTTGCTCTTGCATCTATACCTACCTTCTTTTTGTCTTCATCACTCCACTGTCTTATTTCCTTAACGACATAGCGTTCAGGGACAGCTTCAGTGGTGGCAGTAGCGGGAACTGCAACTATAATTCTAACAGGTTCATAGGGTCCATTTTCTATATATTCAGGTATAGTAGGATCAGCACCTTCAAGAAATAGCATCATTCGATTTTTCCATAGAGAAAAGTTATCTCTGCTAAATCGAGGAGGTTTAGAAAGTGAACCATTATCATAGTAGTTTGTGTTTGTGTTAAGTGCCATTTAGAATAGCAAAGAAGAGAATAAAGCAAGATCTGGTTTATTAGATTAAACAAACTGCTCTGATACCACTTGTTGGTCCCGAAGGTGCTTAACAAGTTTGTAGGAAGGGGGTGAATACAAACACAGAAATTAAAGTTTAATAAATTGTTTATTGATAAATAAAATACAATTTACAAGTCTGTTGCGAAATAAGATTAAGTAAGACTCAATCTAAACAAACTTAAGAAAACACTAAGATGGTTGCACAAGAATTTCAGAGAATGGGGGATTTAGAATATAGAAAACAAAGGTTTCTATTTGGGGTTCAAGGATTGAGTACACCCTCAGATGGAGGGGTGAACTTACTATTTATACCCTATGCATTAAATGCATGGCAGGGCACTTTACACGTGGTGTTCACTGATTGGCTTTGAAAGTCTGACTTTGGGAGACATGCTTTCGGCCGGATCATGAACAGTGTAGTTGACAGAGTTGTTGTACGAATTGTGGCAGAGGCATGTCCTATCTGACACATCGTACTGAGTTGTGCAAAGTAAGACAAAAGGAAACTTGAGGTATAAGCTAAGTGATCATTCGATCGCTGAATATCTCTTTCTCCAGAGACAACAAGAGTTCAGCGATCGCTGAAGCTTTACTCAATGTTCCTTCGCGTATAAGTGGAGTTGTCTTTGCTTCACTGATATCCGTATCAGGTCACTAGTAGACTTCTCTTTGTTCAGCAGCTTCGTCTTCGATTCAGCTATGAACATCTGTTGACGCGAGACTTGTCTTCAGGGATTACGTTACAGTTTACATCAGAAACTATCAGCGATACTGAATAGAATCAGTTTGATCACTGATAGTGAAATACTAATACATACTAGATGTTTATAAGAAGACTATCAGCGATAACTGAACAGACTCAGTCTGATCGCTGATGGTGAAACACTAATACATATTAAACGTAATTTTCACTAAGTATAGAAAAAGGGTCGTTATCAAATCATTGAGAGAGCTTGGATCAACAGAAACCCTTCTCTAAAGCTATGTAGTGCTTCAAATGTGGATGGAAGGACCACATGAGCCGAGATTGCCCATCTCGGGGAGTTTGTTATGAGTGTCGGGAATCGGAGCATATCAATAGATATTGTCCAAAGATAGCAAGGGGACAACATAGTAATATAAGCGGGGTTGCACCGAATAAGGAGATCCCGCCGGAGGCGCCAAGTCGGGCCTTCCAAATGACGGCGGATGAAGCAAGAGAGACGGCGGATGTCGTGTCGAGTACGTTTCTAGTGAACTATCCACCTACCCGTGTTTTGTTTGATTCTGGTGCTAACCGATCATTTTTGTCTACCTCGTTTTGCAAGAACTTCACCACTCCTTTTAGTTTGTTGAATGATGCTCTAGTGGTAGAGATAGCTAATGGGGAGCATATGTTAGTTTGGGAATGCTATGTTGGGTGTACCTTAGAAATAGATGGGGAGTCCTTCGTTATAGATTTGTTACCGATGGATATCGGGGGGTTTGATGTGATCGTTGGAATAGATTGGTTAGCTAAACACGATGCCGTTATATTTTGCTCTAAGAAATTAATTCAAGTACCCTTGCCTAAAGGTTGAGAAATGATAATCTATGGAGAGAAGAACCGAAAAGCCAACATGATTATCTCGTCACTCAAAGCACGAAAGAGCCTAGCCAAGGGGTGTGCTTCGTACTTAGCCTACGTAATAGACGCGAAATTAGAAAAGAAGAAGGTGGAAGATGTGGATGTGGTGCGCGACTACCCAGATGTCTTTCCGGAAGATCTACCCGGACTACCGCTGGAATGCCAAGTGGAGTTCCATATCGACCTCACTCTAGGTGCTGCACCGATCGCTCGTGCTCCTTATCGTCTAGCCCCGACGGAAATGCAAGAGATGATGACGCAACTACAAGAACTTCTTGAGAAGGGATTTATTCGACCGAGCTCGTCGCCGTGGGGAGCTCCAGTTTTATTCGTGAAAAAGAAGGATGGGTCAATGTGGATGTGTATAGACTACTGTGAACTCAACAAGGTCACCATGAAGAACAAGTATCCACTTTCTAGGATCGACGACCTCTTCGATCAATTACAAGGAACGGGATGTTTCTCCAAGATAGATTTACGATCTGGTTACCATCAAGTGCGGGTGAAGGAGAGCGATATTCCGAAGACGCCATTTCGGACGAGATACGGTTATTATGAGTCCCTAGTCATGCCATTCGGATTGACTAATGCCCCGGCCGTATTTATGGATTTGATGAACCGAGTATGTCGACCCTTCTTGGACAAATCGGTTATAGTCTTTATCGATGACATTCTGATCTACTCGTGGGATGAAGTGGAGCATCGACAACAATTGCGGGAGGTATTAGAGATTCTACGAAGGGAGAGGTTATTCGCAAAATTTTCAAAATGCGAATTTTGGATACAAGAAGTCCAATTCTTGGGCCATGTGGTGTCGAAGGATGGGGTGAAAGTGGATCCGACAAAGATTGAGGCAATGATGAATTGGGAACCACCGACAAGCCCAACAGAGATAAGAAGTTTCTTGGGTCTGGTCGGCTACTACCGATGATTTATTCAAATCTTCTCGAAGATCGCCTCTCCGCTCATATCATTGACAAGGAAGAATGTCAAGTTTTTGTGGACCGAAGCTCAAGAGAAAGCCTTTCGGACTCTACAAAGGAAGTTATGCGAGGCACCAATTTTATCCTTATCCGAGGGATCCGAAGACTTTGTGGTTTATAGCGACGCCTCTAAATTGGGTCTCGGGTGCGTTTTGATGCAAAGGGGGAAAGTGATCGCGTATGCATCGCAACAACTCAAGGACCACGAGAAGAATTACCCTACGCACAACTTGGAGCTAGCGGCGGTGGTATGTTCCTTGAAGCTTTGGCGACATTATCTCTACGGGATGAAGTATACCTTATTCACCGATCATAAGAGCTTGAAATATATATTCGATCAAAAAGACCCCCAACATGCGACAAAGAAGGTGGTTGGAGCTTTTGAAGGATTATGATTGTGAGTTGCTTTACCACCCCGGTAAATCCAACGTGGTGGCGGATGCTTTGAGCCGAAGGAGTTATGGGAGTGAGATCAAAATAACTTTATATAGAATTGACGTAATATCAAGCTTAGTGGAGAACATCAAGAGAAGTCAAGCGGAAGTACTCCGAGAAGAGAACCTCAAAGACGAGATAATGGTGAAGAAACGGGAAATATTGACGGAAGATGGTCGCGATCTTAAACTATTCCAAGGAAGGATTTGGGTACCGAAGATTAGAGGAAAACGTGAGATGCTCTTGGCGAAGGCTCACAAGTCGAAATACTCCATACATCCCGGAAGTACCAAGATGTATAGAGACTTGAAGTTGCATTATTGGTGGCCGGTGATGAAGCTCGATGTGGCTAACTATGTGGAAAGGTGCGTCACATGTCTTCAAGTCAAAAAAACCTTACAGAAGTTTGCAACCACTAGCCATTCCGGAATGGAAGTTGGAGCATATCATAATGGACTTCGTCACTAAGCTACCGAAGATCTTGAGTGGACACGACACAATTTGGGTGGTGGTGAATCGACTCACAAAGAGCGCACACTTTCTGGAGATGCGAGAGACGTTAACGATGGACAAATTAGCTAAGCTCTACATTGATGAAGTAGTGTCACGTCACGATGTTCCTCTATCCATTGTTTTGGACCGGGATAGTCGGTTCACTTCCAAGTTTTGGGATGGTTTACAAAAAAGAGTTGGGCACGAGAGTCAAGTTGAGCACCGCCTATCATCCTCAAACGGATGGCCAAAGTGAAAGGACCATCCAAAATCTCGAGGATATGCTTCATCATGCGTCATAGACTTTGGAAGAAATTGGGATTCACACTTGCCGTTGGTGGAATTCGCGTACAATAATAGCTACCACTCAAGCGTCGGGATGGCACCGTTCGAAGCGCTTTACAGACGGAAATGTAGGACGCCCGTGTGTTGGTTTGAAGCGGGATAAAAGCAAATTACGGGACCGGAAATAGTACAAGAAACGACGGATAAAGTGAAAAGTATCCAAGAGCGGTTGAAGGCAGCCCAAGATCGACAAAAGAGTTATGCAGACAAAATAGAAGATCGGTCGAGTTTTAAGTGGGAGAACGGGTTATGTTGAAGGTGTCACCATGGAAGGGATCATCCGTTTCGGGAAGCGCGGAAAACTTAGTCCTCATTTTCGTGGACCCTTCACCATTTTGGAGAAGATTGGACCCTAAGCTTATAGACTGGACTTGCCACCGGAAATGGACAGAATCCACCCTACGTTTCATGTGTGTTACCTTCGCAAGTGCTTAGCCGAAGAATAAAGTGTTATTCCTTTGACGGAAATTCAGGTGGATAGCGGCAACCGATGTGTGGAAGAACCAGAAGCCATATTAGAGTCGAAGACGAAACAATTGCGACATAAGGAAGTGACGATGTTGAAGGTTCAATGGAAACACCACCGGGGTGCCAATGTGATGTGGGAATCGAAAGAAGACATGAAGAAGAAATACCCCCATTTGTTTAGAGAGTGATATTTCGGGGACGAAATCCTTATTAGGTAGGGAGGATTGTAATACCCGAAAAATTTAAGGTAAGTATTCACCCTTCGCACTTTTGATATCGTATTAGAATTGGGATTTGTGAATTCTTAATGTGTAGAATGTATAACTGTTATTTGTTTATGTTACGCCTCTTTAGAATGTTTGGACTCGCAGCCTAGTCGAGATTAGATCTAGATTTTCGGACCTCGGGGGGTGCGACTTTGCCACCGCGACAATGCCCTTAGCAAAGTCGCAAGGCATTGTCGCCCTGAGTGTCCAGAGGGAGAGGGTGTGGGTGCGACTTTGCCACCGCGACAATGTCCTTGGGAAAAGTCACAGGGCATTGTCGCCCTGAGTGTCCAGAGCACAGGGGTGGCGGTGCGACTATGCCCCATGCGACAATGCCAGTGGCATTGTCGCCGGGCACTTTCGCCGACGGGCCTGGTTTATATAAAAACTCACCTCTATCACTTGTATTTTGAGATTGCAACTTAGAACTGATTTGGGAGAGCTCAAGGGGAGATTTTTCTCCTCTCAAACCCTAGCTACGTTTATTACAAACACTTGGGTTGGTGAATCTTGGGTGGAGCATTCAATACTTCATTTAAAGCTTGATTGGTGGAGATTTTTCCTCAACTCCTCACTTACTCATCTTCTTGAGCTACTATAGTTTCTAGGGTTTTCTATAAAACCTAGATAGTGAGTTTCTATCAACTTTTTAAATGAGATATACATCTAAACATGCTACTTGCTTTCTTTCCATGATTATGTGACAATCTTGATCACCTGATAAGTTTGACTTAATTTCTACTTTTGGCATTTATAGAGGTTTTGGTTAATAATCTTTATGTGGGATTTTTTGAAGTTAAGCTTGGGCTATATTTGATCATAAATGTGTGTTATCATGAGATTGATGGAAAATAATGGTGAACTTGCATATTTTAGGATGTTAGACCTAAAATGGGATTTGAACTATATGAGGTCTTATACATGTATCTTGTTGATATGGAATATGTATAGCGACGGATATTGTATATATATATTAGATGAACCATGAGTAAGCACTAGGAGGATGTAGTCTTAGGGTGCCACCATGACGGTATGCACCTAGACCTCCACCATTTGAAGTACAAAATTATTTTTGTACTTAGAAAAATTTGCAAGCATACTCATTTCTTCCGTCATTTGTCTATCGAAGTTTCCTCACCTTCATCATTGGCCTTACTAATATAGGCCTCCGAATGGTGAGCAGAATCTTCATGGCTTTCACGATCAGATTCATATGCACATATAGTTTTTGGAAGAATCACTGATAAGATCCATAGATGGGCTCTTTATCTCTTTGATGATTGTCTTCCTTTGGATCCTAGTTTGCTCGTAGTTGAAAAGGGATCCATAGAGAACAGTAAGAGGAAGATTATCAAGGTCCTTGGTCGTCTTAATACACGTACAAGTGTTTTCCCAAAAATCAGGAAGACCATCCATAAATTTGCACAAGACTTCCTCGTTATTATATATTCTTCCTAGAAGTTTGAGATCATTGAGAAGGTTGTTGAAACGATTATAATAGTCAGAAAGGGATTATCCTTTTTCATGGGAGAAGAGTTCATATTTTCTTACAAGGGAAATCTTTTTACTCTTTTTAACTTCATCAGTTCCCTCATACAGAACACATAGAAAGATTCACTAAGGAGTGGTAGACCTCACCAGGGAGGGAAAGAGCAATGAGTGCTCCGACTCTAGTATCAAGAGAGATAAGGCGTTTGTCATCATCATTGTACTTTTTAGGGTCTTTGATGATATACCTGCCTATTGCAGCAGTTCTTTCCTCGTGCGAAAAGTCATCAGAATCACCCAGAATAGTACTTTTATCTTTGGAATCAGGTCGAGTCTTTTAAAAATGAGACCAGACTCTAGGGACCATGGGTCCCTCACGAAGAACAAAAATAAAACGACTATCAACACCTTCCAAGAACAACATCATGCGATTTTTCCATAGAGAAAAGTTGTTCGGGTTGAACTTAGGAGGCTTGGTTATAGAGCCATTGTCGTAAGAGGTAGTAGAGGAATTTTGAGAGGAAGACTCAAATTTTGCAGAAGAAGGTGATACCATGACAGAGATCTAGTTTATCAGATTAAACTAACCGCTCTGATACCACTTATTGGTCCCAATAAGTAGAGAAGAAAGTAAAATAAGTATTGTAGAAGAGGGGGGGGGGGTTAATACAATACACAAAATTTCACTTAATTTTAATTCTTTTATTGATATTACTATCAAGAATTACACATAAAAAACTAAAAGATTGTTGCGGAAAGAACATATAAACTATCCTAACAATCTTTACACAAAGTAAATTAGAACACAACTTTGAAATCACAGAGTTTAAAAGCTATGAGGTTAAGAGAATGAAGTTGCCAACTTTCTTGAGTGCACCGAGTTCTCTTCTAAAAAACGTGGCTTGCATGGAGGAGATCTTCACCTTTATATACAACTTTATGCATTGAATGCAAAGGATACTTCTCAAACTGAGATTGGATCCTTGAGATTTTCTTCAATAAACAATAAGATATTTGAAATGACTTATCAAGATACAAAGAAGACCTTTGTACCTTGAGAGGACAATATCTTAATAAAATATATCTAATGCAAATCTTTTTTAGATCTTTTGGAGAAGGTCTCCATCAATTTAGAACTTTGGGCGAATATCCTTTGTGCAATAGAAGGTTCCATTCCTTTTGACAGGAGGATGTTGGAAAGAAGGGGTCTAGTCAAATCATTATGATTTGACCATTGAAGATATTAGCCAAACTATGATGTTGTTCGGCAAGGGAGTACCTACCGACAAGGTGGAGAGGAGTCGACAGTGAGAAGCCTGCCGACCAAGCATACACCAATTGGCAGGTGTAGTGTCTGCCGATAGATGAGCACATCTTCGATAGTGATAGCTCAGTGATTATGAAGCTTGTCTTGATCTGCATCAGAGGGCACACTTCCTTTTGAGTTTGGTTGGTTTTCGATTTTACCGATCTTTTGAAGCACAACTAAGCTATTACAGAGAACCTAAAAATAAACTAAGTATGGAAATGTTTAGCATATTACAGATATGAAAAAGCAAGCCGAAAGGGAGGTCATCTTCAAATGCTTGATGACCCAACACTTGTTATGTTTGATCCTTAGTTTCTCGATTTCGAAATATACTGAAAAGACAGATATCAGTATCATATATCGATTATCAATATCCCTTTACTGATCATCTAAGCATGCATGCACTTCCACAGTATCATTCAATCGAGGGGCCTTTAGATATCGCTCTTGACATACATAAGGAATAAATCCTATCTTGATCAATACCAATGCTACTAAGTAATATGCGATATACTCAACAACAATTCTGTCAGCCAATTATGGATTGATTCAAATCAGTTATCAAAGTACACGACTCATACAAAGCAAACTCCATGATCTCAAGTCAAAGGACTAACTGTACAATGACCACATGAGAATCGTCTATGACACTTATATGACATCCAATAAAACGTTCTCATAGCGGGTCACGTCCAATACAAGATCCCATCTCGTATCTATATGTGGATTTTGTATCTCCATACGAATCCCTGAATATACTAGTAGCGTATTAATTCAACCTAAGCCCAAAATTAATATTTGACTAGGGACATTTTAGAATACATTATTCTGAGGTTATTATTATGTTTAGATATAACACATAATATTCCATAAACATAGCATTGGGCAATGCCTTTTATTTATTGATTAATAATAATCATGACATAATGTCCAAACATACCATCTAATGATTGGCTTTTGGGCATACACACTAACATAGGAAACATAAAAGTAAATGCATCATGTATCTCATTGTTTGTAAAGTTCATGAAAACTCACATTTTTTTTGTCTCGTCGTTTAGGACTTTGCACGTCTCGAGATTATCCTACAAAGTCCAGTAATCCCTATTAAGCAACTAATGGTTAATGTATTTGTACTTATTTACTAACAAAACATTGCATGCATTATATAGAAAGTGTTCATGTCTTGTAGAAATTATAAGCATAACATATATCAAAAAATGTATCTAGAAAACATAAAGGCAAATGCATGAACATAAAGACATAATACATTGCATGTATCTAGTTTTTTTTAAGTTCATAAAAACTCACGTTTTCTTCTCTTATCATTTAGGACCTTACTAACATCTCGAGATTATCCTTATAAAGTTCAGTAATATATAATAAGCAACTGATCCTCAACGTATTTGTACTTAGTTACTAACATCCTTGATTATCATTCCATAAGTTCATATTACAAAAACTTCCAACTCCATGATTGTCTAAAGAGTCCTATTGTAGAAACAAATCTTATATCGCTTGAACGTTCTTTTATTCATATGGGAATTTGTCAGATCATTCAAACATTTGGTTTTCATATTCAGAACACCACATTGTAAAAAATTCCAACCAATGTCTATCTTGTGAAACTATTCCCAATATTCGTAGCTGCCAAGACTGTAGGGGGAGGGGTGATTGATAAGATAGATTTTTTAGTTTTAACTATTGTGAGTATTGTTTTCATGAGGATTCCTCTCATTATTGAGGTGCAACATTGACATTGATCAAGGGTTTCAGACAATCGAGATTTACGAGGTAGTGGACTTCAGGACTTGTATTCTCGATAATTATTTTATCTGTATTTCTATATTAGGGTTAAATATACTAACGAAGGAGTGTCCACACCATCAACCATGAACATTCAAGTATTGGTGCTATCAAGTTTTTTCAAGGGTCATATATATCAATTGATCAAAGACTTCAAATATTGAAAATGACCTGTTGAGTATATATTAGAAACTCAGGGTTACATATGAAGATACTTCAAAGTTTAGGGTTTGTTTTGGACATTCAACTGAAATTTTGAGTTTGATCCCGCATAATAAGTTCTTGGGAAAGCCCTGAAAGGGATTTTTGGTTCCTGAAACAATGGCATTCTGTCTGATGAAATCCCTCCTGAGTCGCCACTCTACGAAACCACTAGCGTTGCGATTGGCATCCTCGGAGGTGGTCGGAGCAAACATTGATTTATGTGCTCACAGTCTATTGTATTCTACTAAGAGAGCGAAAAAAGAGGAGATAATCGCCGCCGATCCTCCTCCTTCTGATGACGACGTTCCGACGTCAGGTATAAGCCGTCCGATATCGGAAATTCTCAAAGAACTGAACAAGAAAGTTCCGGATTCACTCATCAGAGCCCGAACAGAAGCCAATGGTTTCTCTATCAAATATATCCCATGGTTCGTTTCCTTTTTCTTTCTTGATGCAGAATATGTTAAATGTAAGATTTCTAACTACTAGAAGACGTTCATTTTCTATGAACTACTTCTATTCATGGATAGAAGCATTGTATGTCTTTTCTATGTATAGAAAATATCTCGACAAAGAATGTGTTGTTCTTGTTAAAATTGTTTTTATTTTCTTAACATCCCCTCCCATTTCGGTGGTCAGTTTGTGTTAGAGGCCGTTTACTTTTTAACACCAAGTGAACTTAACAATGATTCACCTAACAATGACCGAGAATCTGCCCATAGTTAAGTATTTACCTATGGGTGATAACTCTTACCCGATAAGCAATTACTGGATTATAAACACTTACCATCAATCCATTTTGAGGACTGAGAATGTTACTCCATGTGGTAAGTGAGAGTGGTGACTCTGGCCGACAAGAGCTTAGTTTGGTGAATGGCCCCTTAGAGTCGCAATTGACTTGGACCATTTCTCGTCCTTTGAACCTCTTCTAATTCTAATCTAACAAGGATCCACATATTCTAGTATTCTTATATGGTATTCTGGGGCAAAATGTAGTTGTCTAGGCCTCACTAGGCCCTTTGGGACCATATGTGTCCATGGTGGATTCCCCGAACTTTGACCTTTTTTCTTCAATATATGATGTCTTTTCACCTCAAGGTTCTTTTGAAGAGTAATCTAATGGGGTTCTACATATTCTCATATGGTATATAACCTAGGTCTAATACTCCGGAGACTCGACACTCTGGGACAAGTTGTACTCGTCTAGCCCCTCTCAGAACAATCTGTGTCTGTCTAACCTCTATTGGAGAGACGGGTTATAGTCCATTAGTCCCAAATCGGTTAGACTTGTATCAATTTTCTTCCATATATGTGTTGGAACCTCTCTTCCCTCCTCGAGGTCGCTTTTGGAGAGTAATTTAATGGGGTTCTACATATTCTCACAAATTGGAATAATGAATGCTTTGGTGGTGGGATAGTTTTAACTTCTCGCCATAGTTTGGTTGATTTGAATGATGTTCGATCAAATTTTCTGCCATAGGCTAGGCCCCTGAAATCCGTAAAGTGTTGGGACTCATACATCTCTGGGAAATAATGGTTTTGAGGTCTCGCTTGGGATTATCTTCGGGTAATACGAGGACCATAAGAATGTTAGTTGGAGATTGTCACATCCAGTTGTGAATGTGATTTGGGAGCTCCGGTGGTATCATAGTTTTAGTTCTAGCGATGTATTTTGGGCTAAATTGTTTCTTAAACCATATTTTACATTAGATGAAAATGTTGTTTCAAACTTTTGAGCATGGATATACAGTGATAACGGTTTATGATACATAAACGGACACATAATACGGTTAATACCTTGTTTTGGTAGGGAGCCGAAATGGATTAGGCACTGTCTATGCTAGGTGGCTGCCTAATCCACTTTTTAGAATTTTGGTAGTAATTTTTTTATGGATAGCTTATTATGATTAGTGATTAAGGAAGAATGCTTTCTACTTAAAACTGCCGGGCTTGTGTGTTCAGATGTAACGGGTTGGCTTGGGTTGGGTTTTGGATTTTTTCGGCCCTCCGTAATGGGATTGGGTTGTTTAAATGTCTCAAACCACCCAACCAAAACCCGTGTGCACCCCTAGTGGCTATATGAATACATGAAGTACCTGAAAAAATGTAAGTCTACCTAGTGGGCGTTAGCTGCTTTTGCCAAAGAGCTGCTTTCCTAGAATGGGTTCATCATGGGATGCCTGATAATTACTACCAAACCAAACCAAACAAAACAAATCCAATATGTCCCACCTGGAGGTGGAGTGGGGATGGGATGTATACAGACGTGACCTCTACCCTGAAGAGTAGAACGGCTATTTTCGTGAAGACCACCGGCTGCCCCTATATACATATGTCCAAGTAATTTAACTAAAAAGACCAAATATTACCTAATGATTTGTACCAATTAGTGCTTTTGTAGTTATTATTGATGCTGGGAGAATAACCTCATATCGAATGCTCTTCTGGTTTCAAAAAAGATGGTGTTGATGTATTCAAAATCATCTTAGTATCGGCCATTAGCATCAATAGTCATCTTAAAAAGAAAATTGGAACAAAAGTCTGCATAAGAAAAGGCCTACAAAAGTCAACATACTTTCAAAATACTTCATGACTACCGCAAAATCTTGTTGTTTTATATGTGTTCAGGCGCATGTCAAATTTATTTATGTTTTTTCGTCCTTGCAGCCCCTAACCAGGAGTAACTCTAATCTCTCTTTACCTTCAGCCCCAAATGAATGTCACAGATCCAATTGGAGGGCTGACGAAGAATCAAACCCGAAGGCAAAGAGAGATTGGAGTGACTATGGGCTAAACCAAACGAGCCCACTATGTTCCATCCGGGGGCGAGGTATGGTGGTAAGATATACACAAACCTGTCCTCTATCCTTAAGATTATAGTGGTTGTTTCCATGAAGACCCCCTCCCCCCTCCAACTGACGCAGCGGGATGAGTGTGGAACGGATCGACAAGCGTCAAATCCAAAGGATAAATGAGTCTACAAGCGTAGAACCCGGAAAATAAGAGAAAACTCTTATAACTAGAGATAAAACTCTAAAAGATAACTTTATTGATCAATAATTTCTGCTTAACAAAGAAAACAATAAAACCTATTTATAGCTAAACTAATCAACCGATAACTATGGAAATTAAATCTATCCTAATTCTAAACCAACTATAAAACTTAATTAAATAATTAATAAAAGGAAACTAAATAATAATCCTAATAATAATTAAAGCTAACAATAATTATCCTAATTTTAAATAATTAAAATAAGAAAATATGTTTTCGAGAGTTGTCCCGAGAGTTAAATCTCGGTGAAACTCTCGGTAGCGTCTGCCTTAATTACCGAGACTTGTCCCGAGAGTTAAGTCTCGCTGAAACTCTCGGTAGACTCTGGAACCCAGTGGGCATCGAGACTTGTACCGGGACTTAGGTCTCGGTGTAACTACCGGTAGGGCTGTTTGCTCCTTTTTCGATGCCAAATTCCGAGCCTTCTTCGAGCTCGTTTTCTTCTTTTCCAAAGATAGAAGAAACACCTTGATAGTTTTTGAATTCTCCCTGTATCAGTCACCCTCACTTGAAAGAACTCGACCTCGAGTTCACTTGAAACACATCTACATCATCTGATTGTTGAAGCAACACCAAATAATAGAACATTCTTGTCTTGAACATACTTAGCATCGCAAGTCGACCTTTAACATCCAAAAACATTGACCAATCTTCTAGTTCCAAAGGATGTTTCCTTGGTTGCCTCCATACAAGTGATATTCCTTCAAACTCGAAAGGATAGACACAAGAACTTTATCAAGACTATCTTGATTTGATCCGGATCCTTGGGTGCTGGAATGATGGAAGCATCATCTTCGGGACCATCGTTCAGTGGCTTGGGAATGTCTTCTATTGGCTCACTCTCAATTTCTTTGATGGTTGGTCCGAGATCTAGTTCAGACACTTGGGTCTCGGTAAAGATTTCTTCTTGTGGTTTTGTCATAATGAGGAATGCCTTACCTTCAACCTTGTTGGGCAAGTCTTCGTCTTTTTCTAGCGGTTTATCAGGAATGGGCGGTTGTTTGAGTTGAAAAGAAACTTAATTAATAATACGGTGGTCATGGTTACCATTGCGTGGAAACCTAACTTGATTATTTCTTCTGTCTCTTCGACGATGGTTGTTGTTGAGGGCGATTGTGACATCTGCTATCAAATTAGCGAGTGTTGTGGTAACAGCCGCAGTCATCTCTTCCAAATCTGCTTTGGTGGCGGGTCGGGTCAGCCATTGTTAATAAAAGAGACAGGAGAAGCTATACCAACTGACGCAGCGGGATAAGTGTGGAACGGATCGACAAGCGTCAAATCCAAAGGATAAACGAGTCTACAAGTGTAGAACTCGGAAAATAAGAGGAAACTCTTATAACTAGAGCTAAAACTCTAAAAGATAACTTTATTAATCAATAATTTCTGCTTAACAAAGAAAACAATAAAACCTATTTATAGCTAAACTAATCAACCGATAACTAAGGAAATTAAATCTATCCTAATTCTAAACCAACTATAAAACTTAATTAAATAATTAATAAAAGGAAACTAAATAATAATCCTAATAATAATTAAATCTAACAATAATTATCATAAGTTTAAATAAGGAAATATGTTTTCGAGAGTTGTCCCGAGAGTTAAGTCTCGGTGAAACTCTCGGTAGCTCCTGCCTTAATTACCGAGACTTGTCAAGTCTCGGTGAAACTCTCGGTAGACTCTGGAACTCAGTGGACACCGAGACTTGTACCTGGACGGTGTAACTACCGGTAGGGGTTGTTTGCTCCTTTTTCGATGCCAAATTCCGAACCTTTCTTCGAGCTCGTTTTCTTCTTTTTCAAAGATAGAAGAAACACCTTGATAGCTCTTGAATTCTCCCTGTATCACCAACCCGCCCCGCCCCGCCCGGGGGGGGGGGAGGGGGGAAGGGGGAGGCTAGTGAAAAGTGTGTGAAAGGAAGAAATATAAACATGCTAAAGTTTGAAAAGCTAGATATGAGTAAGCAATAGCAATAGCAATACAAATTGAAAGATAAAGATATGCTCAGTTTTGAGAAACTAGATATGAGTAAGCATCAAGAATATAGATAGAACCAAGGTGGTCTAACCTAGGGTTCCTCTAACCTAACTACCGAGTCACTAACTCTATTCCCTACCCTCTGCCTATCAAGCTCCCTTCCTCCCCTCTAGATCCCCACCCTTAGTCTACCCTAGACTTGCTTCTCCAAGAACTCCTATTAGAGGTGTGAGGACAAAAGTACCCCTAATATGTGCCTAAATGTGTCGAAAATTGTTTTTGTGTTGGTGTGGCCAGTGTTTAAGAAGTATGATTATTTGATGTGTGAATCACATTAAATACTATATATATATATATATATATATATAGGGTTTGTTTTATTTGCAACCCTTAAAAAGGTTGCAAACCTTGCAACCCACATCTTAACCGTCGGATTCATGATCGGCGGTTACAATAGATATGTGGCCCAATATTTTTAATTAAAAAAACAGAAAAATAAAATAAAATAACCGTCGATCATGAATCCAACGGTTAAGATGTGGGTTGCAAGGGTTGCAACATTTTTCAGGGTTGCAAAATATCCTTCCACTATATATATATATATATATATATATATATATATATATATATATATAGGGTTTGTTTAATTTGCAACCCTTAAAAAGGTTGCAACCTTTGCAACCCACATCTTAACCGTCGGATTCATGATCGGCGG
Organism: Arctium lappa; assembly: GCA_023525745.1. Classification (NCBI taxonomy): domain Eukaryota; kingdom Viridiplantae; phylum Streptophyta; class Magnoliopsida; order Asterales; family Asteraceae; genus Arctium; species Arctium lappa. Next base: position 93,256,670 of record CM042048.1, read on the forward strand.
TTATAAAATATATGGGGCCCAATATTTTTAATTAAAAAAAGAGAAAAATAAAAATAAAATAACCGTCGATCATGAATCCAACGGTTAAGATGTAGGTTGCAAAGATTGCAACCTTTTTAAGGGTTGCAAAATATCCTTTCACTATATATATATATATATATATATAGGGGTAGTTTAATTTATATATATATATAGGGGTAGTTTAATTTAAAACTCATGTAAATTTTAAAACCTATGCAACCTACATCTTGACCGCTGAATTCATGATCGACGGTTACAATAGATGTGGGTCCAATATTTTCAATTAAAAAAAACAAAAAACTAAAAATAAAATAACTGCTTATCATTGATCCAACGGCTAAGATGTGGGTTGCAAAATATCCAACCCCTATATATATATATAGGTGTAGGATCGTGTGAGAAGTTGAGTTAATGGTGAGAAACGTGAGAAGTGGATCTGAACCGTTGATCTCTTTTAATCTCAAGCCCTCCCATGAATTGCGGCTTAGAAGGGAATTGATCTGGTGCATCTCGGTGCATCTCATTCTAACGTGCGTCCATTTCTCATCCAACGGTTGATAACCACTTCTCATGCTTCTCACCGTTAACTTAACTTCTCACCGGAAACCAACCCTATATATATACATATATATATAGCCGAAGGATCGTATGAGAAGTTGAGGTTAATGCGAGAAGTGTGAGAAGTGGATCTGAACCGTTGATCACTTTTAATCTCATGCTCTCCCGTGAATTGCGCCCTAGAAGGGAATTGATCCGGTGCATCTCATTCTAATGTGCATCCATTTCTCATCCAACGGTTGATAACCACTTCTCACATTAACCTCAACTTCTCACCGAAACTCAACCACATATATATATATATATATACTATATTATAAAGATGGCATAAAAAACTCTTAATTACAACTCACTAAGCTTTATGTACTATCATTTAAAGTTATCTACTTAAAATCTCTTAAAAATAACTATTAAAGCCTAATGTACTACCTGTAAAGCTTTTAACCCTAATTAATATATTTCATTCTTATCCCCCAAAATTCTTATCTCTAATCCCCAAACCCTAAAATTATGAAATTTGAATTCTGATAAACATAATCAAAACAGAATAAACATCTCAATTTAAATATAAAAAAATTAAAATATATAAGATAATTAATAAATTTTAACAAACTACTTAATTTTTTTTTATATAAAAAACATTATATTGTTAACCTAAATTAAACAAAATTACATATAAAAAACCATTATCACTCAATAAAAACCATCCAAAATCGTACTGTAAATCAATAAAAAATAAAAAATAAAAATAAACATTAAAATCGTGATGTATTAAGCATTATGTACTATTATTTAATGTTAATCTACTTAAAATCTCTTAAAAAACAATTAATGAAACAATATATACTACTTTTAAATGCTTTTAACCATAATTAATAAATTTCATCCATATCCCCCAAAATCCTTATCTCTAATCCCCAAATCCTAAAATTATGAAATTTGAATTCTGATAAACATAATCAAAATAGGATAAACATCTCAATTTAAATATAAAAAATTTAAAATATATAAGATAATTAATGAATTTTAACAAACTACTTAATTTTTTTATATAAAAAACATTATATTGTTAAGCCTAAATTAAACAAATTTATATATAAAAAAACCATTATCAGTCAATAAAAACCATCCAAAATCGTGATGTATCTCGCTGCATTGCGCGAGTACGCTTCTAGTATATATATATAATGGCATGGGATCATGTGAGAAGTAGTTTTAAACCGTTGATCGCTTTTAATCAAATACCCTCCCATGAATTGCGGCTTAAAAGGAATTGATCTGGTGCATCTCGGTGCATCTTATCTCGATGTATCTCATCCTAATGTTCGTCCATTTCTCATCCAACGGTTGATAACCACTTCTTACGCTTCTCACCATATTTGGCACTTCTCACCGGAACCCAACCCTATATATAATTATGTATTTCATTAAGGGACTAATATGATATTTCGTTTTTGATTGCCAGGCATATCGTGAATAGGATTATGAATTTGCATGCTCCAGGTATGTCAAAGATCGTAAATTTCGTGGATTATGTATGATTTCTATTTGGTTATCTAGTTTATTTATTCTCAACCTATTGTAGAATGGTCTGGGGAAGTCCGAAGTATCGACTATTCAGCAGATGGGAAATCTGTTTCTGTTACTTATCGGGTAACGCTCTATGGGACTGATGCAGAGGTATATACAACTTTTACTTATTCATTGTTTGGCATAAATAAGTAGATTGCAGAAAATGTTGCTTTAAAGGTAATTCTGTCGTGCCTCTAGATGTTACAAATTCTAAAAGTTTAATTGATACGCCCTACTCCCTCCCGCTAAAAAAACTGCAACATTTGACTTGACACATAATCTATTAAGAATGTTTGACTATTGGTTAAATATCTAAAATGCCCCTTTAATATGAACAACACAAAGAATAATTGTGGTCCAAAATGTGGGAGTTACAACTTCTTTTGGGATTTGGCTGTTTGTGGGCACTGTGCTGTTAAGCCAACCACCTCGCAGGCCGTTGTATACCTGATTCGCTTCTCACATGATGCTCTTGGGGCAGGGTGGTGTAGGCCGGTTACAATCTCTTTCGCACAAACAAACTTACTTTGTGTCTTGATTCTTTTACCAGATATTTAGGGAGTCGACTGGAACTTCATCGGTTGACGACGTAGGGTATGGTGATCCAGTGCAGAAGGCCGAAGCCATGGCATTCCGTCGAGCTTGTGCCCGTTTTGGTCTTGGGCTTCATCTTTATCATGAGGAGTTGTAACCCTATAAAGACTTGGTAGTAACTAGTAGGTAACTTCCTGTTGGCAGGTTATGCTTATTACCACATTTTTGGGTAGCTGGTGTACAAGTTTCGCAAGCCGAGGGTCTTTTCAGAAACGGTCTCTGTAAGTAAGGTTTGCGTAATTTTACCCTACCTCCGGGTTGGGTTTGTTTGGTTTACACTAGTTGATTTGGTCTTTTGACGGCCTCTTGGTTACCTCCATTATTGCAAGGCCTGCTATTGATCACATTTTCTAGCCCATTTAACCAACACCCTTTATTTTCTTCACTAACTACACCTACTCGTATGCAACTAATTCTGTCCGGTTTAGTTTCGGTTGGAACAAGAATATGATCCTTCCCTACTTGGTTCCGAACCGGTTCGACATATTCATATGTCCTTTTGTTTTACTCTAGTTTCGTAATAATTCTTGTTTGCTACATCTTTAACAACAGACACTAGGCTTCACACGAGTCTTTTGGGGCCTGCTTGCTTGTAGGCCTTTCTCTCTTTCGCACACTTTTTACAAGCCACTGTTATTCACTAAACAACCACGTTATTCTTTTGGGGCAAAGATCATAACTTCCCTAGACCCTACTTCCGGTTAGGCATCGAAATGGGGCGGGGACCCCAATCCCAATCCCAATCCCAATCCCCATCCCCATCCTTGCTAGGGATAATAGGCCTGCTGGTTTTTAAAAAAATACTTAAAAGTTAACAATGAAAATAAGACAAAGTAACTATTACTATCATCATGTAGATCGGGAGGTCTTCTATTTGACCCTCGCCGGCCTTCAACAAAGTTTTCATTGATATTTTTCTAACCAATTTTAAGTAATATTTTTGTATTTGTCGGAAATGTTTATCGTATTTGAACAGTAATGACATGACGTTTGAGCTAGAATGTTTTTTTTAATGTTCAAGCTCGATGTTCATTTAACAAATTTGAGTTATATATTTATATCTAAAATTTAAGCTTTGTAAGTTTGTTTATGTGTTCGAATTCGAGATTGATTTACTCGATCATTGGTTCTAGTTCAATAATTTTTACATTTCGATTGTATGATTTACGAACAAATGGACATATTTGGCTCGAAAAGAGTGTGTATGTTCGAACGAGCTGGATGGAACATTGATATTATATAAGTTAAATGGGTTTTATTTATATTTGAAAATTATTAAGTTCGAGCTTGAATCATTAACACCCCTAGGTAGAAATGGACAAAAACTGGTTATGATCACCACATTACCGGTCTTGGTTCATAGTTCAAATTGTTTTTGGTATGGATTTAACCAGTCCTCAAGACCGATTCATTTCAATTGGTTTGTTGACTAATGGATGAGAGCCACATGACAATTTTTAAAAAAACGATCCTAACGGATTAACCTTAATCGATCCTAAAATAACTAGTTATTTATAAAAACCGTACCTTAAAAGGACTGATCAGTTATAACCAATATTTTTTAACAAGGTCAAAATAAATGTAAAGTTTTAATCGGTTTTTGGGATTTCATGCCCACTGGGATTGGTGGGTTTGTTGTTTCCACAATGCGAAAAAGAAAGAGGGAAAGGTCTAAAAAAATCCAATATATTGTCTTATTTTGAATGGTTAAGTCCTTAAACTTCTTTATGAATAATAAGGTGGCGTATGTTTTTGAATGAAATAAAATCTGTCAAAGTAATTTGACTTTAAAGGAATTGGAATGGAATGTTGTCAGGTTTGACCACTTGTTTGGTTGACAGAATTGGAATGAAGTCTATTAAAGAAATTGGAATCTATCTGTTTGGTTCACAAAATACAACTTTGGAATTGGAATGAAATGTTGATAAATAATCAAAATAACCTTTTTGATAATTCTAATTTTTTTAGACAAAAAATGCTTTAATAAAATAGTCATTAAAAATACTTTATTTGTAATGGTGGTTCAGCTTGGTGGTGGTCGGTGGTGGTTCAAAACAGTGGTTTAGATTGGATGTGGTTAGCGGTGGTTCAGATCAGATGCGATCGTTGGATGGTTCAGATCGGGGGTGGTTGGCGGTGGTCGACAGTGGTTCATATCGGTGGTGATTCAGATCGACGGTGGTTCAGATCAACGGTAGTCGGCGGTGGTTAGTGGTGGTTCAGATTGGCGGTGTTGCAGATCAGCGGTGGTCGGTGGTGGTTCAGATCGGCTGTGGTTTAGATCGACGGTGGACGGTGGTGGTTTGGAGAAGAACCGACGGAGGTGTGGTTTAATCATATAGGTTTATATGATTATGTTATATTGGATTAAGGGCATATGTGGTATTATGAAGGGAAAAAAAAGAATTACATTTCATTAAAATACCTTGTAGTTACAACATCTTCACAATCTTCTCCGATCGAAAGATACTAGATCCTACCTTCCTCCCCATCTCTATCCCTTTACAAAAGCAATAAAATCAAGATTTCATATTTGAATCTTGTTTCCATCCCCTTATGAAACCTAGAAAATCAAGATTTCAGACCCTTACGAAAGCTTCTTCGATTTTTGGTTTGAATCTTGTTTTGATTTTGTTTTTAGGCTTTAATATGAGTTTAGATTTTGGGTTAGAATCTTGTTTCCAACCCCTTACGAAACCCAAAACGCCACTTCAATTTTGGGCTTGAATCTTGTTTTGATTTCGTTTCTAGGTATGAGCTTAGATTTTGGCTTTCAATTTTCTATTGATTTCGGTTCTAGTTTTGAATTTGGGTTTCGGTTTAATTTTTCGATTTTAACATGGGTTTCAATTTCGTTTATGGGTTTTGAACTTGGGTTTCAATTTTGTTTCTCGGTTTGAACCTGACTTTCGATGGTTTAATAATTTGAATATGATTTAGTGTTTGTTCTTTGAATTCGGTTTACATTTTTGGTTTATACGGCTTTGTATAACAAAGTTCTTGGATGAATTTGAGCAAAATTGTTTTTGTGTTATTACTTATTAATGCTCATTGATGTTTTGGGGTATTTTAGGATTCTTGGTATTCATATCAATGATGTTCCATATATTTTTCTTGCACTCTTCATATGTAAAGGGAAAAAGAAATATATATTTTTACTTTTTAATATGATAAAGACAAAAAAAAGGAAAAACGAGTAAAATATCTCCGGATTTAACTAGGTTAACGAAATATTTTTGATTCTGTTAGTGGCAGGGACTCAGGGGGTGCAAAAAATGTAAACTACGAGTCCCATCTTGGTACTTATTTTAATTTTGGGACTAAAGTTGGTAAAATATGTAAACCAAAGGGACCAAATTTGTAATTTACTCTATTTTTAGAGTAAATACTTGTGTATTATCTTTAACTAGAAGCGTACCCGCGCAATGCAGCGAGATACATCACGATTTTAATGTTTATTTATATTTTTTGTTTTTTATTGATTTACAGTACGATTTTGGATTATTTTTATTGAGTGATAATGATTTTTTATATATAAATTTGTTTAATTTAGGCTTAACAATATAATGTTTTTTATATAAAAAAAATTAAGTAGTTTGTTAAAATTCATTAATTATCTTATATATTTTAAATTTTTTATATTTAAATTGAGATTTTTATCCTGTTTTGATTATGTTTATCAGAATTCAAATTTCATAATTTTAGGATTTGGGGATTATAGATAAGGATTTTGGGGGATAAGGATGAAATTTATTAATTAGGGTTAAAAGCATTTAAAAGTAGTACATATTGCTTCATTAATTGTTTTTTAAGAGATTTTAAGTAGATTAGCATTAAATAATAGTACATAATGTTTAATACATCACGCTTTTAATGTTTATTTTTATTTTTTGTTTTTTATTGATTTACAGTACGATTTTGGATGGTTTTTATTGAGTGATAATGGTTTTTTATATATAAATTTGTTTAATTTAGGCTTAACAATATAATGTTTTTTATATAAAAAAATTAAGTAGTTTGTTAAAATTCATTAATTATCTTATATATTTTAAATTTTTTATATTTAAATTGAGATGTTTATCCTGTTTTGATTATGTTTATCAGAATTCAAATTTCATAATTTTAGGGTTTGGGGATTAGAGATAAGGATTTTGGGGGATAAGGATGAAATATATTAATTAGGGTTAAAAGCTTTACAGGTAGTACATTAGGTTTTAGTAGTTATTTTTAAGAGATTTTAAGTAGATAACTTTAAATGATAGTAAATAAAGCTTAGTGAGTTGTAATTAAGAGTTTTTTATGTCATCTTTATAATATAGTATAGATAAACCGTGTGTTTCCAAAGATAAATACTTGTGTATTATCTTTTCCAAATACTCTCAAGTATTCACACACACTGGCTTACTATTTTGTTGGACAAGTTCTTACCATGTCTCATATAGAAATCAATTTTCGATGGTAAGACACCCCGCTTGATATTCAAATTTTGAGCGTTAATTTCATTTCAAAACATTTCTTTCAAGAGTGTCTATATTTTGATTCGTATAAACAATATTCAATTTTTGCTGACATAAGCTTTACTTGATAAATCATTCTATTTGATCTTTGTCATATAATGTCAGATTTTCAAACAAGTTTCTTGTATTCATTTCATTCATTTCAATATACTTGTTTTGAATAATCTTCCATGTTTAAAATGCTCTTATCTTCATGATTACTTTACTGAGCATGCAAACATCTGACTTGTATATTTTGTGCTTTAACTACAAAGTTAAACCATTTTGAGCAACAGGTGCTTATAGGATTACATAGGTTCATTGTGTGAGCTTAACATAACTTCTATGGATTCACGTTAACCAGTGTTTCCTACCCAAGAAGTTAATCCTTTAGTGATCTAGAGGCGAGGAGTCAAATGAACTGAGTGTGGGTTTGAGTGATGAGGTAAAATGAAAAAGAGATTTTGGTTAGTAGCGAGCTCAATGTTTAAAAAGAAAGAGGGTGTAAGAACAAAGTAAAAGAATATCAAACTCTACACCAACTTTTTCTGAGTCGGGCAACCACATTGCTGGTGTTTCACAATTCTTCATGAACATCATTGAAACAGGCAACTAGCCTATGCCAACTCTTGATAAAACCTCACCAGCTACTCATCTTTTTCTCAAAAAGAAGGTGTTTCAATTTTTAAAGGGGATGCAACATATAATCTATCTGGTTTTCATTTGAAAAATCTGGATATTGAAAAAGAAGGAAGTTTGCCCCACCTTCGCACTTCGATTATACACAATTGAGTCTGTGTTATACTGTTGTTGTCTCAATGGTTTACACAATTTAGAGCCTATAAAAAGCAATCATCTGTGCTTAATTCTTTCAAACACAAGCACGTATACACAGAAAATTCGTTTTTCTATCAAAACGTTCATAGTTTAACCTTGTGTTATTCGATGATTGAATGGAAGACCTGGGGGAGTGAACATCAAAAAGCTCCTTTCCAATGTGTATTCGTTACACACAGTGACTTTATGTTACTGACAGGCATTCGAACTGATTCATTTGTTGATTCAGGTGTTACACTCATATTTTGTCTGAATTTGCAATGATTCAGATGAATATCTTTTGGATCGATGGATAATCAGAGGCTCTTGGAAAAGATTAGTGGTCAGATCAGATTGGTACATGTCATTTCTTGTGCAAGTTTTGATGATCTCATGATTCAATCATCAAAAAGGGGGAGAGGATCCATAAATGTTTGAGAAGTGGTCAAGAATTGTTGGTTTGATAAAGAAAAATTGGAGCTTAAAGAAGAAACTTGTGTCAAGACAGTGATTGTGAAGAAAGTTCGTTGAAAGCGGAAGGAGAAAATTCAAAGAATTCCGGAAGCAAGTTGAACTTTACTGAAATTTTCTTTGAAGACAATTTGCTGAAGCAAACTGAGCTAAATCTGAAGATAATTTATTTCCAATGTCTAAAAGAGGTTCTTACTACCTTTGGGGAGAAAGTTAAAGCTGATTGTAAAAGATGTTATACAAAGGTTTTGAATAATACATAATTATTTTTGGAGATAAAGGGGAGATTGTATTTCATTGCTTATGTTTCTTTCTGAAGATGATCTGAGTTGACAAGAAGTCTAAAAAGAGGGAGATAAATTCTTTAAGTTCAACAATGCAATAATGGGGAGAATGAATTGCAAAATATTTTTAGAGATGATCTTGATCCAAAGGGGGGGAATGTTAGAGCATATATTTGTTGGACACAAGATCATGAAGACTGAAGATCAAAGTCAAAGCTCAAAGTCAACTCTCAAAGCAAAGTCAAAGTCAAAGTCAATTTGTAATAATTGTCAAAGTCAAAGTCTTTGTAAAGTGTTTTGTAAGCGTGTGTTGTTAATATACATATGACTAGTGTAATAGTAGTTGCTAGCAGTTGACATTCATTGTACGCAGAAACTGAGTTCTAGAGAGAGAAAGTATCCAGAGAGCTTGTATACGAATTCATTGATTGGAAATTGAAACAGGTTAATAGATTGTTTGTTTGTCATCTTGTTACTATGAATGATTAATTGCAATTAGAACTTGAATCTTGGGACATAATACACGAACACTCAAGTATTAATGGACCAATATCACCAATAAGCGAATAGCAATGTTACGAACACTCAAGATTTTGATTGCACTATATGTTCTTCAGGGCTTAAAAGATTTTTCGTAATAAGTCTACACTCAGCCTCTTTGTACTGCTACTCAAGTCAAAGGGTAAACTAATAATGTGTTCTTCAATCAAATTCAAAAAAGCTTCTTTTTATAAGCTCAATGTTTAGGGTCCTTCACACTAGTAGTGTTCTCTGTCTAGTTTTTGGTTTAAGAATTAGGTGCTTAATTAAGGCATAAAGTTCATCATCTAAAAGAGACCACAAACCCCTTGAAATCAAGATCTACAAAATCAATCAAACCTTGATTCAAGAGTCTTGTGCAAACGGGAAAAACTTGCATAAAAGGCTGGAGCTTTGAAAAATTAATGGCTATTTTCTTGATTTATAATTCAAAAGGTCTATTTTCTTTTGCATAAATGGCTAGAGTTACTATTGTTGATTGAATATGTGTTCATAGATCAAGGATATGGCACTTAAAGCGTCTGGATCAGCGTACCGGAGTTGCAATCCTTGTACAGGAGCGGCAATGATGATGACTCCACAACAACAGTTGCAAAAGAGCAACGATGTAGAGTCGGACTTGTCGACGTCTGTGTCAGAGCGATTCCGGTGGTCGTACCGTCGGAACGGGAGCAAAAACTCGAGTTCCGATAGGGTTTGGGGGAAGGAAATGGAGGCGAGGTTGAAAGGGATATCGATGGGGAATGGTGGCGGAGGAGGAGACGTGTCAGTAGGGATATTGTCTGTGGAGAGACAACTCTTGCTGGAGAAAAGTTGGAATTATAGAAACTTGACATAGAAAATCCAAAAGAAAAGGGTAGCAACAAGAAAGACCCAAAATTTCTTTTGTTGATTTAGTCCTTCTTGTGATTTGGTCAGAGTTTGGTCATGTTGTGATTTGGCCGGAGTTTGTGGTGGTGTGTTCGTATATATATATATATATATATATATATATATATATAGTTAATTACAAGTTGGTCCTGTGAGTTGATGTTTTTTACCAAAAAAACAAGAGAAACAAAAAAAGTGCTAAAAGAGGACAAAAACATAGTTGGACGATTTTGCCCCTGGCTCTAACGGAGCTTTTTAACGAAGTTGGTGACCAGGTCCTTCTTTCAGAGCAAAATTCAAACTATAAGGATCAAAACTTGAATTATGAAACCACAAGTCCCGCTTTCAAAGAAATCAATAAACCTCAGGACCAAATTTGGAGTTTACTCTTTATATTATTATATAGAGTAAAGTTCTATTTTGGTCCCTAGTTTGTACTTTTCAATAGATATTGTCCCTAAATTTAATAAACTGATAGTCCCTCATGTTTATCAATTTCAACCGTTTTATCTCTCCTCCTAACGTTCGTTAACTTTTTCCATTAAGTCTTAAATGAAGGATATTTTAGTCATTTTGCTCATATTTTTTAATTTTCTATTAAAACTAAAAAACATATTATATAGTATGATATTATAATTTTATAAATTTAAAAACAAAAATAGAATAAGAATAACCCCCACCGCCTAACCCTCTCTTTCCCTCATCTTGTTCTTCATCTCTCATCCTTAGACATAACCATCTATGTTGCCGATTGCAAAAATGGCTCTGTGTTTCTATGACATCACTTATCACCTCTCTCTTCCTGATCTCTAGATGTTTCATTATGGTTTCAATTCTTTTCCTATGCTCGTTCGTTGTCATGAGATTCACAGTTAATCGTCAAGCATCGATTATGGTTGATAGAGTTGATATCCCTTTTCCTTGCTTGCTCTACGAACACATATCGTCTTTCATGGTTTGGAGGGAATTATTGATTTTAGATATATGACAATATGGGAGACTCGACTTCGAATTTGAAAGGTTATATAAGGTCAAATTCAGCAAGTGATCTGGACCGACGACATTTTTGTTTGATATAGGATTTAGGTTTAATTTAGGTTTTGGTTCTCATGGTATGATTTTAGTGTTTGTATCACATTTTTTTTAGTGATTATATCATATTTTTTGAGGATTTAGGTTGGGATTTTGAATCTCGTATTGTTTGTATGAATACATTGACGAGATTTTTGAGTTTGGATTTACGTTTGATTTAGATTTTTTAATACCACTTTAATATTATTTTGATTTAGAATTTTGAATACCATTCGTTTGTGTTTAGGGTTTGTGATGGTGGTCAATGGTGGAGATTTTGGGTTTGATTTAGGGGCCATTAACCAAATGCTTACCCGGGTAAGCACTTACCAAGTCACATTACCTTACTGGATGTATATGGCAAAGACCAAAAATCTACCCAATAAGAGCTAAGGCATGATCGAGAGTCTTACGCGGTAAGTGATGACGAAGACTCTTACTACAGTTATCCCTTACCATGAAATTTGTTGCATGCGATACCTTTCTAGTGGACTAAAATCTTACTCGGTAAGTAAATTTAAGGGTCGTTTACCAAATGTCTAACCGGGTAAGCACTTACCCCCAATAGTATTACCCTCATTTACCTTATCGTATAACATTTCCGGCCATCAAAATTGATTGCTGGTAAACGTCTTAAACCCAGTAAGCGCTTACCGGGTAAGAGTCATTTCTCTCATTTGTCGGGTAAGATTCTCGGTAGTTTCCATGCTCAATAGGTAAGGACCGTAAGGTAAGTGATACCGGTAAACGCTTACTCGGGGTAAGTATTTAGTAAACGACCCCTTAGTGTTGAATTTTACTGGTAAGCACTTACCCGAGTAAACATTTGGTAAATGGCCCATTAGTTTAAGGTTTATTTTTTGTATTATACATAATATTATTTTTTATTTCTTTAAAAGAGAAGGGAAAAAATGACCATAATATAAATGGATTTAACAGAAAATTTAACGGGAGTTAGGAGGAGGGACCAAAACGGTCAGAAATTGATAAACGTGAAGGACCGAAACCGAATTTATGAAATTTAGGAACGAAATCTGTTAAAAAGTAGAAACATTAGGAACCAAAATAAAACTTTACTCCATTATAATATATACCATATACACAACGAGACAGGGATCACATCCGTGGAGGGGAGGCCCCAAATAACTCCCCCGCCGATATCGCCCCAAATCTCCTCCACCACCACCGCCGGACATCACCCCTACTTTTTCACGACAGCGCACCCCCACCACACCGCCGATCTCCACCACCAAACACACCACTGATACCAGCCCCCCTCTTCCTCCATCGTGCCCTGATAACACCAATCGATACTAAGATAGGGTTTTCACACACAGTGTCGTCATGACCTGCAATCATCACGTTTGGGTTTGTGTATAATTGGGTTTTGCTTGAATCACCGATCTGGGTGGCAGGTGTTTCAGGAGTAGAGAAACTTGGTGGTGGTCTCCGGAGAAACGTGGTTATGGGTTGAGCATTCCATAATCCATTTGAGATTCTAGGTTCCAGGTGTTCCGAATGCTTACTGTAATTGCTTCTAGGTTCCAAATGTTTACTATAGATTTGGTTTCCAAAATTTCAAAGCAGCAATCCATTTCTTACTCTTGAAATTGCAAAGCAATAATCCATTTCTTTTCTGCCAATTGTTTGCAAACCTCAATATTCGTACAAATCATATAAAACAATGTTCATCTTCTATCTAGTTAATCTAACGAATCCTTCCTAATCTCAATTTTTGATCGATAATAAATTAACCCTTATCATTTCTATGAATATCTCAATTAATTGGTTTGTATTAATTAGAGGGTTTACAAAAGAGGCGAATGATCGTGTGATAAGTTAAGGTTAATGTGAAAAGTGGATCTATGCCGTTGATCACTATTAATCTCATGCCTTTCCATGAATTGCACCTTAGAAGGGAATTGATCCGGTGAATCTTATCTTAGTGCATCTCATTTTAATGTGCGTTTATTTCTCATCCAATGGTTAATAACCACTTATCACATTAACTTCAACTTGTCACCGGAACCTAACCCTTACAAAAGATATATATATATATATATATATATATATATATATATACATGTAGAGAAAGAGGAGAACGGTTCAAACAAGAACTTATGTGATTTATGTAAATGTGAGGACACTTGTAAGCCAGTAAACAATTAAATAAATATTTACTTCTTTTATGAATATAGAATGCATGCAGGTAAAATAAGAAAAACTGTAAATCACATAATGATCAGACATAACCCACGATCGTGGACGTGATCATTATTGGTTTTTCAATTTATCACAACCCTATCACATCAGTATCACAGCAAAATCACATCAATATCACAGTAGAATCATATTATTATCACACTATTATCGACAACAAAGGCATCGGTAAAATAAGTCTTCGATTATATTAGAAACATTTAAGAGATAGAAGACAAATCATTAATATAACATAAATTTGTTGATAAATACATAATTACATTAGTACCTTTAATGATTTATTTTTATTTATTCTAAGTTTTATTATTGGTTAAATAGTTTAGAGGGTCATAAGTGTTTTCGCAATTTCGTACAACAAGGATGTTCTCGTTTGAACCCCGCCTATATATATATATAGGGAGAGGTTCATTTTGAGAAATGGTAAATATATGAGAAATAGAGAAGTAATCTTAGCCATTCATCTGATCAACATTTGCTGCTTTGACCGCGAAGCACCGGATAATTCCTTGCGTGGTCTATAGAAGGTAGAGGGGTAATTTCGTAAAATACATGAGATGAGTTCATATATGAATCTGTATTTTGTGATTCACAAAGGTTCATATATGAATCTGTCAGTTGCTTCAACTGATTCATATATGAATCACAAAGGTTCATATATGAATCAGTTAAAAGAGTTCAGTTGTGAATTGCACTGGTTCATATATGAACATATAGTTCATATGTGAATTATACATGTTCATATATGAACACAACCCGTGTGTTTTGTAAAATTTGTCCTTCTATTTTTGGGATAGCCGCAACTTTTGACCGGTCAAAGTCGTAACTTTTGACCGGTCAAAGCCGTAACTTTTGACCGGTCAAAACCGCAATATTTGACTAGTCAAATCCGATTTTGACCATATGAATGGCTAAGATTACTTCTTATAGGGGGCCTTTCATGGGAGACCCTAGTATTTTGTGGTAACCATGAGATCCAAACTCATCCATCAATCTTAGTAATCAATGGTTTAAAATAAATAATAGATATATTAATTAAAAACACAATTTTAGGTCATTAAAATAGGTAAAAAGGGTAAAATTGGCAAAAAACTTTACAATTCATTGTGATCTAATTTAGGCAGGTCCAATAATTTTGGAATGAAATCAGATAAGATTATCTCAAAATATTGAAACTTATCATTCAATCAAACTTTATCCCAATGAATACCAAAAATACAGTGTGTTACACTGTGATTACCAATGTAATACACTCAAAGTATATATGTGTTACACTGTGATTAGTATTGTGTTACACTATGATTACTATTGTGATGCACTCAAAGAACATTGTGTTACACTGTGATTACTATTGTGATGCACTCAAAGAACATTGTGTTACACTGTGATTAACATCTTGTTACAATGTGAACGATGGAAATGATGCATAATTTAAAATTTCATACGACCAAATCAAAAAGTAAACAGAATATCTCATAAATAATTGGTTGAGAAATTTTAAGAAACAATATATTTAATTTATAAATGATTGATTTTTTCAGTTACAATTTTGTTTTTAATATTATTTAATTTATCAAATGACCAAAATATCCTTCATTATTAATAAATAAAAAATAAAATAATATTAGATGGATGGATGGATGAGATTGGATCTCATAGTTACCACAATCTAATAGGGTCTCATATGATTAGGCCCCTATATATATATATATATATATATATATATAGGGTTGGGTTCACGTGAGACTAACCTGTTTTCGTGAGACCCGTGAGACCAGAAAATAACACTAAAACTTCACAGTGATTCATTGTGAAGGAACGAAAAACAGCAAACCTTCACAACAAAAACACTGTGAAGGTTTACCTTTACAATACCTTCACAGTCTTTTGTTGTGAAGGTTTAGTGTTATTGTTGGATTTTAATAAAATTGTAACCGATAAAATGCAGCGGAAAAAATAAATAAATTTGATTACAACAATTATATAGAAAACTTTTCTAAATAAACTTAAAACCCAATCGGATCCAATGATGCATTTAATCAAAATAAAACCACACCATAGGGTGTTTAGAATATGTACCTTTTGTAGATCAGTCGGGATTGGAATGAAGCACCAAAAAACCAATGTAGGTTTCCTCTATTGGTAGTCCACACACGAACACGTTTCCCGTCTCCACCGGGTGCTAGCCCAAGAACCTTAGATCTATATGTGTTTTACAGAAAAAGAAAAGGTTTCTTTTCTGTATATCTCTGATAGGCTAATTCTAATTATTTCAATCGTCTAAAGGACAGTTTAGCCTAACGCCCTATTTATACCAGAAGAATTAAAGTTAGACTATAATTAAACTAAGGATTAAATAAGGTTTAGTAATTATCTGTAATATTCAAATTCAAATTCATATATATATATATATATATATATATATATATATATATATATATAACTATCCTTTAAACTTTAAATATAATTATATATAATTACAGATAATACCCCGTAATTAACATAATTACGTTTTCACCCTGTAATTATCATAATTACAGTCTAACACATGTTTTCATAATTATCCTTTAAGAATAATTATTTTCTTAATCAACTTGATTTAATCCGGGTTTCTAAAGATGGAAACAAACGCATTCTTTGTGTGCGGTTTACATATTCCTCAACAGTATCTCTGTGTGACACGTGTCGTAGGCATATAATAACTTACATTCTTCCACTTACACACGATATACAGTAACACAGACGATGGTAAGCGTCTAGCAACACGTCACCGCCCCCAAAGCTATGTAAATGTGCTTTTACCTTCGAGCAATCTGATTAATCCAATCAATCATATAGTATAATCATTCATTATCCTTTTGATTCACGATATTTTGTGTTGAACTTAAGGCATAGATCTATATCATCATTTATTATTCAAAGAATATGTTTCTCGATCCCAACATATTTGATTATACAAGTACCATTAGTCCAACTAATCTACTTGTTCATGCATGTAAATCAAACTATGTAATCGAGGGCCCCAGAAATATCTCTTTCATCTTGAAAGGAGCAAATCCCATATTGCATGTACACGACTAACTACACAATTAATGTTATACCTAACATAGCCCTTATGATTACCCGGTTAAGGATAACGTTAGACTATATCAAAGCATAACACTCCTTGTGCATTAGACCCCAATGCACATCTCAGGTATGAGGATAAATAGTGTTTACTATTTCAGGACTCACCTTATGACGCCGATCTATGAGGTGATCCTGACCGTGGGTCTTGTCCAACGCCTTGTGCACCGACAAACGCATGTGACTCTGGTTGCACCTAGTGCACTTCCAACTTGGACTATGACCAGACTTCACAATGATCTTGATTTATTACTAGTCCCCTAGTAATAATCGATCAAGGACAATTCTAAATAATATGATCATCATATTTATTTAAGGATACTTAAACATGCTAATAAAGAACACAAAAATGTTTAATGTATATACTCATACCCAGTATGTCATATTAGATAAAAACATAACTGTTTTAATGTTCCAGAAAGTTTAAAGTTTACTAATATTGTTATTCAATATAAAAATCCTCAAGCCTATAACATGAACATCATGTTTGTTTTGAGATATAGGCTTGACAAGTAGATTTGTATGTAAGCTCTTACAACTCATAATGCATCCGTTCAATACATATATCCCTATTACAATTCAAATTACAGTCGGTTTGGAAAATAGCATCTGTGTATCCTTAAACACACAGATCTCTTTCATAACCGTTGTACAGTAAGAACATATCTTTAGTTATTCTTAGATACTTCATAATGTTCTTCACTGTTATACAGTGAGCATCATTTGGGCCTGACTAATATTTGCTCGTCATGCTCAGGGCATATGAGACGTCCAGTCTTAGTACATTAACATGGTGTACATGATTTGAACAGTTTGCTGAAAACACAGGGAACACCCTTCATACGGTTCATGTCCTCTTTAGTGCTAGGACTCTGAGTTTCGCTCAGATGTACACTATGTACTGTTGGCAAGTTTCCTTTCTTGGAACCCTTCATCTTGAAGTGTTTCAAGATCTTGTCAATGTATGTACTTTTGCTTAATCTAATTAAGCACTTTGATCTACCATGATAGATCTTTATACCAAGGACTTTGTCTCTTCTAGATCCTTCATCGTGAAGTATTGTTCTAATCCATGATTTTACACCTTCAAACATTGGGATGTAATATAGGATCTAGAATACTGTTATGCTCCCACTGGCCTTCTTGTATACAAAATTTCAATTACGAGATGATTATTTTAGTCCATAAATGGACTTTTGCAACTTGTACTTTTAGGTTTGATGTGTTAAAACCTTGTATACGTCCTCGCTCAAAATTCCTTTTAAGGAATGTGGCTTTTGACATCAGTCTTCATGGCATCTTGCCATTTATCAGTAATTCGATCTTTGGATTATTTTGTATCTCGTTTATTATCTTTAACAGTTTGTGGAAGCTCAATATCTTGTTGAATGTCAGTGTCAACCATCGTCCCATTTTTGTGGTTCTTGAATTTCTTCAAGATCTACTGTGTCCCCATTTGTGATTCTATATAGAAAATCTTTTCTTAAGAACTCACCAGGGTGCGTTAACAAAACTTTTGTTCTCGCTAGACCTGTAGAAATAATATCCAATTGGATATCACATAAAGATGTACTTTTCAGACCTTTGAATCATGCTTTCCAAAAGCTTTATGCTTAGCTTAAGCATTATAACCCCATATTCTCAAATATGACAACTTTAGGATCTTCCCAGTTCATTTAAGAGAGTGAGTTTTATTGGTCCTTGTTGGTTGCTACATAAACTAGTATTTAGGCAATTGTTTCTAGGGCATAACCCCATAAACATTTAGGCAGAGTGGTGAGACTCGTCATAGAGTGAACCATGTTTTACAGGGTTCTATTTCTCTTCTTGGATACACCGTTATGATGCAGTGTTCTGTGAGGAGTCAACTGGAATACAATCCCAAAAATCTCAAGGATGATCTATTGGATTAGATATTCATGACCTCGATCTAACCGAAACATCTTTATCTTTTGCCAAGTATACTCAATACTTCTTTCTAAAACTCTTTGAAAATTTCAAAGCTTTTATATTTGTTCTATTAGGTAAACATACCTATGTCTACTGAAGTCATCAGTAGGATGTAATGAAGTAGTGATGACCATATCTTGTGACATAACTATAAGTCTCACATACATCAGTATGGTTAACTCCTAATAGTTCTTGTATCCCCTAAAGGTTTACCCTTTGAAGGCTCTTTTGTCATCTTGACTAACAAGATACACATATATCATATGAATCATCATATGATTCCAACTCTCCGTCCGCCTGGAGTTTGGCTATGTGTTTCTTGTTTAAATGTCACAAATAGATCAGATTTAAGCCCCGCTTAATTCGTTATGTTGATTTATAATTACAACTATTAATTTCATAAAACATTTATTAAGATAAAACGAAAATTTATTTCTGAAAACATAAATTCGGTTCGTTGTAATTGAGAAAATGAAACTAAATTCCTAGTAGCACTAGGTACATGAAGACACTTGCTAAGTGTTAATGTAAGACCATCTAGAAGGTTCATAACATATGCCCCTTTGAGAAACAACAACTAACTTAGCTCCATTTGGTCTGATTTCATTTTCTCTTCACTTCTTATTTTCTGAAGGTCCGACTCTGGTAGCCTTCTGCTTCTTGATTTCTACCAATCGGGTTGGACCAGTTCTCATTTGGTGCCCATGGTGAAAACAATTATACCATACTGCAACCTCAGGAATTTCTCCTTTTCCCTTATCTATGCTGGATCTTCCAACATGTGTTTTACCCTTGGTTATCCCCCCCTTTTTCTTGATTATCCCACTGTCAGGTTTCATCATCAAAGCCTGTTTTGGTTTGGTTGAATCCAACTTGGATTTCATATCCCTCTCAGTAGTTTTAAGTATGCTGTGAAGCCCTGTGAGAGTCTTATTCAAACTTTTCATATTATAGTCCTTAACGAACTGCTTATTTGTTTTGGGTAGAGAGTTGAAAACCATATCGATTTCCAACTCTTGACCCAGTGGGAAACCAAGACGGGTCAGTTGGTCAAAGTACCCTTTCATTTTCAAAATGTGGGTACTAACTGACAAACGCCCAGTCATTTTACAAGCACACGATGCTTTAACAGTATCAAATCTCTCTCGTTTTATTTGTAACCGAAACATAGACTTCAGTGAAAATATCATATCCCAAGCAGTCATGTTTTCATGATCCCGTAATAATTCAGGAGTCATGGTGGCTAACATTAGGCAACCAACAATCAGAGAGTCATCTTGGTACTTATCATAAGCAGTTCTGACTTCAGTTGAAGCATTTTTGGTAGGAGCATTTGGAGGGGGGTTTCGAGAACGTAGAACTTCTTTTCATACCTAAAGACTGCCCTTAGGAAGAGAAACCATTCGATGAAGTTCGTTCCGTCCAATTTTTCATTATCTATGATTGACCGTAGTGTGAATTTGGATAAGTTGTTTGAGTTTGAATATGAGGTAGACATCTACAAAAACATGATTTAATTTTAGTAACTCTAATATCTCAAATAAATGGATTAACCTTTCAAAATCATTTGATTTGAGCTAAGATCCATATTTCACATACTTCCATAAATGGCCAAACAACTGTCTATGGAATTAGGCTATTTAAGTATGCATCATCCAATTATGTTCAACATAACTCTTAGATGTCATGAGATCCTATTCAATATATCATATATCGAAATTGGCACGTTTAATCCCACTTCAACGCCTTGAAAATACTCATAAATGGCGAAGCAATTGTCTATGATATTCTCAAGTAAACAAACCATACTAAGGTATCGTGATCCCACTTAAATACTAGACTTAGGGTTTACTGGATCATCCGTCCAAAATACGACTATTTAAGTGAATGGCCAAGCAACTGTCCACTTAAATCTCGTTAATTTGGCTCCTTATCTTACACTACATTCAACTGGCATGATTGGCTAAGCACTGACCATACCGGGATCATGTATGCTTGACAAGTACCTTAAACGGGTGGCGTTAATTTTACGTTTTGTAAAAGGTTTTAGAAAACATTCTAATTCTTTTAAAACGTTTGAATTTATTTCTAAAAATCTTGTTTTAAAAGTTTATCTTATTAAATCGGTTTGGTTTTGATAAACATATCAATTTTGAAAATATCATATTTTATTTACCGATTTAAAATTTGTTTTGCGTTTGATTTTATGTTTAGAATGTTTGCACTTATCATAACAATAATAAAGCAATAAATAAAAGCAAACACAAAATGAGCAATCATAATAATAATAATATATGGATTTGCCCCTAATGTGGTGTTGTGAGCCAACACAACAACCATGGTCAATTCTAAGGACGTCTTCAAGCTCCCACTGGCCTCGCCATCTTGGTGAACTCCAGGGACTCCGTCTCGATATCTTGGAAACTCCGTCATCATATGATTACAAAATAAAAAGATAGCATATCCTAATCTATTTTACATTTGAACCTATCTAAAAAATTAAAATTACATCCCATGCAATTAATACATTTTAATTTTCCAAAAGATAAATATAAATCAATCACGAGTCTTTGGGGCAAACCATATATTATACATATTTTAAACATAAAATAAAGATTGTCCATAATTTAATTAAGATAATTAAAAAATAGCAAATCAATGAAACAAATTTTATATGGCAAATAGAAAACTAATTGATTGACCTGTTTTAATTGTAAGTTAACAAACCATGACCGAAAACCGAATGGTCCTAATATAATGCCCGAAATTTTGTAAGTATAGTTTATACCTAATAATCGCATTTATTGTATTCCGGTATGCGGTCATTTTATAGATAAACGTGTCTCCAATCGAGATTAGTGATATTGTTAAAAAGAAAATCAAAATCAAGACTTTAGCCTTTAGGGCGAGTTCCAAGTGAGTTGCGCAAACCTCAAACTCACATTAAACTAGCTTTGGGGGTTGTTTTGATTCTAAGCTAAAATACCTTCCAAGCGACTTTCGAGTGAGTTGCATGATTCCAAACTAACTTCAAACCCACTTCGACCACTGTTTTGATTTTAAACCCAAATACCTTTCAGGCGAGTTTGAAGTGAGTTTCTTGACCTCAAACTAACTTCAAACTCACGTAGACCACTATTTTGATTTTAAACCCAAATACCTTTCAGGCGAGTTTGAAGTGAGTTTCTTGACCTCAAACTAACTTCAAACTCACATCGACCTCTGTTTTGATTTTAAACCCAAATACCTTTCAAACGAGTTTGAAGTGAGTTTCTTGACCTCCAACTAACTTCAAACTCATGTTGGCCATTGTTTTGGCATTAAACCCAAATACATTCCAGGCGACTTTCAAGTGAGTTTCCTGACCCCAAACTAACTTCAAACTCACCCGAACCAAAAATTGGGTTTAAAACCCTTTTGATGACTCTTTTTCTCATTTCCTTTCATCCAAACCTCCTCCACTCTCTCCCAATTCGTTTCCTTCTCCCCCCTTCAAACCCCAAATCATTTTTGGCTCAAATCCTTGGATTTTATGGAGGTAAAACATCATCAAGTGGTAAGATTATAAGCTTTGGTCAAGGATTCACCACCTCCATCTTCATCTTCTTCTTCAAGTCTTCTAGGGTTTCATCCACCATTGTTCTCCCTTTTGGTAGATTGGAGGTTTGTGACCATTTTAGTGAACTAGAGGTGTTTGGTTGATGGATTCAAGCTTGGGCTAAGATAATCTATTTATTCTTTATGTATGGAAAGCTAGGGTTTTGGTTTAAGATGAGATCTTCGTGTATAATGTTTGGGGAACTATTAAATGTGGTTGAATATGTATATTTATGGTTGGACCCTTGTGGATCTAGGTTTTGGAAGATTTGGCTTGAAGATTCAAATTTCTTCAAGGAAACTTTAAGTGGGTAAAATCTAGATTTAGTCTAAATCTAGCAAGGTGAGTGTTAGGATCTAATTCTTAACAATAATAATGAACTCAGAAACAATATTAAAGAAGTTGCGGAATAACACTTTAATATTCAACAATCAATGTAACAGTGAATCAGAAATCACAACTTGTAAACTTTATTGACTGATTAAAGTTACAAGATTTCAAACAAAACCTCAATATTGATGAACAGACTCACCAATACGAATTCTACTTCTCTAGAACTAGGGTTCTAAACCTTGAGGTTAATTCTCTCTATGAAAACAAAACTTCAGAATTATTTTCTTCTGTCAAACTATTCTATATTATATACACAAAGATTGAATACAAGATAATTATAAAACATAAAAGATCTTTAGAATTCTTCCATAATTATCTTCAAAACCTTCCATGATTATCTTCAAACTTGATCTGCACGTATCTTGATTATCTCATAAGCAGTATTGAGTTATAGCAGCATTAATCACACTGAGCAGTACTAATCTTCATCAGCAGCACTAACTTTGCTTAGCAGTAGTAACTTCTTCAAGCATTACTAATCTGGCTCAGCAGTAGTAACTTGTCTCAGAAGTAGTAACCATGTTGTGCTAGCAGCATTAACCATACTTGAATAATTCTTCAGTTCCCAACAATCTCCCCCTAACTTGACTTTTAGGAAGAGAAGTCAAGTTCTTCAGATGTGGTTTTCAAGATGCTTTCAAAACTTTAAACCTAGTTGCCCAAATTTGGATTCAGGCCCAGACTTTGATTGATTGTCCTTCTTATCACAATTCTGGCCATTTCTGATTCCTTTGCACACACTAGCTTAGCTTTCAGCATCCCTTCTAGCTTCTCCTTGCTATGACCATACACTCTGTCCACTAGAAAATACTCATGATAGCAATTATCTATGATGATCATGTAGACACCACAGTTTTCAAATAGTATCCACTTATCAATCTTCTTAAATACATACTCATGATGCAAATCTTTTATCCTGTGCATCACTTTTTCTGGTTCAAACATCATACACAAGTATTCCAGTGCAATCTTGAGTAGACTTTCTTCAGTTCCTTTCAAAACAGGCTCATATAACTTCATTCCCACTTTATGCATTTCTTCAAGATCAGCCCTGGAACAACTTCTGATCACTTTCCCCCAAGTAGAGTATACTTCAAACACATCACCAACTCTTTTGAGTCTGAAGTACTCCTTTCTGTTGTCCCTCAGAATATCCCAAAATATGACTTCTGGTGCTTTCACAGAAATGGGAATAGCCTGTACTGGTTCTATTACAGTCATGAACAAATCAACCTGCTCATTTGATTTCAGATTAGATGGTTCTAGATTCTGCTCTGGTTCTGCTGAAGGTGGAACAGAAGATTCTGCCTCTTTTTCTGCTTCTTCAATCCTTGGCTTCTTGGATTGTTTCTTGGAGGCTATGGTTTTTACTCTTTTTGCAGATTTGGCTTCCACAGTAACATTCTCTTCTTTAGTGTCTTCAACCTTTTCTTTTGTAGGAGTGGCTTCCTCAAGGAAGGGTTGTTGGATGTTTAGATCATGTCTCTCTTTCATCCTTCTTTCAGCTTCTTCCCTTTGAGAGGAGTCCCCTTGAAGCTTAGCCATTTTCTTCTTATATAGCTCCTCAACCTTGCTGTATGCCATGTTAGTGAACATCTCTCCTTTGACACCAATTGAGCCTTTCAGAAAGTTGATCATTTTTCTCCTTTCTTGATTGGCCAAAAAGGTATTGGAAGGTTGTCTTTTCTGCTTCTTGACTGGCATTCTTTGCTTGGATACTGTCACTGATCTCTTCTTGGCCTCAGCTGTAGTTTGCATGCTCTTTTGATACTCTTCATTTAGCTTTTTAGCCATCTCCAGTGCAAGCTCTCTGTCTTTTTCAGATTGGAGTTGTTCTTCCTTTTCCATCTCAGCTTGAAGCTGTTTTGCCACTTCTGCATCTAACTCTATTTGAGTCTTCTTCTTTAAGATTTTCTCAGGTTCAACCATCTTAGCCTTTCCTTTCTTCTTCAAATCTGCCTCACTGATCTCTTTGCTTGTTTTCTGCTTAAGACCTCCTTCTTTAATGACCACTCCCTTGGCCTTTTGAGAAGCCTTAGGAGTGTCATTCTTGGCTTTGATCAATGTTTCTGCAATCTCTAGCTCTTCAACAGATAGCCATGTTACTGCTGCTTCATTTATCTCAGCAGCATTAACTGTTTCTGCTGCTTGAGCAAATTCTGTTTCTGTTTCTACTGCTTTTGATTCTGTTTCTACTGCTGCTTGAACCTTATCTGTTTCTGCTGCTTTCTCCCCCTCAAAATCAAATCCCTTCTCAGATGTACTTTCCTTCTCTACTTCAGCCTCTTGATTCTCCCCCTTTTTGAAAGCATCTTTCCTTTTCTTCAGAACATATTGCTTTCTCTTCTTTTTCTGCACCAATCTCGTCACCATCTTCTTCAATTTGGTAATCTGTACTTGTTGAGACAGAATCACCATTTCATCTCTTCTATGTCTGCTCCCTGTTTGATAACATCCAGATTAATGTTTCCCATTGTATCCATCAATTCTTGGTAGTTATATCTATACTCACCTTCTCCAGGAGTGTAACCCCCTTTTGAAGGATCATTGGAACATTTTGTAGTGGAAGTCTTCTGCCTAGCAGAAGCACCCTCCACCCCCTTGGTTTCTTGGCACCTGATACCTTTGGATGATTGCTCATCCAAAGTTGCCATGGGGGAGGTCTTATTGATGTTACCACTGTCCTCCTCTGTGCTAGCAGGAGTAGTGGCAGCCTTCTCACCCATATGCTCATGCATCTCCTCAGTGAGCACCTCCTTGGGGTTGGGAGACACCCCTGTGGTTTCCCTATAGATATTCTCTAATGGAGAATTCTCCAGTAAAGGGCTTAAAGGCTTTGTGGGTGAAGGTACAAGAAGGGAAGGAGTCTTCTTTACCTTTTTCCTCATGTAAGTATTGGTGATTGGTGAAGTTGGTTTTTGAAGAAGGGACTGAGGGATTGATATACTGATTGAAGGTTGGGATTGGCTTTCAGTGGGATGGTCTAGTGAGGGCCTTGACCCTGAAGCCATACCTTCTTGATTGTGGGACACCACCATCATTGTAGAGAATAATGGGGTGTCAACTCCTTCCGAGTCCATGGCAGATCTCTTCATATTTGAAAAGAACTTGCCCTTGGGGATTTTAGGTACATATACCTCATCAAATTGAGGCATATCCGTCAATTCGGTGGTTATAACTGCCTGGACAAATCTTGGGTACATATAAAAACTCTTTTTGTTACCCAAGTTTGACACAAGGTCATTGAAAATCATTTTTGAAAAATTATACTTTCTGGCAGTGGCCAAGCAGACCAAAGCATAAGCAATGGTACTACTGAACTCACTCCATCCAGTAGTCTTTCTAGAAATACAATGCATAAGGGTATGGACAAAGAAACGCCATTGGGGTGAGAATTTAGCTTTTGAGAAATTGAAAACACCCAATGGGCCTCCATACCCCATTCTAGTGAGAGTGGAAAACAAATCATCATTAGAGTTAGATGAGATACCTGAGGCATCGTCTAGACGTAGACAGATGCGAATTACCACTTCAGAAACTGTCAAGGATTTGTCACACACCCTTGTCTTGATAACCTTTACACCATTTTCAGTAATAGCAGTGGCATTGGCCCAAAATTGCTTCTGGTGCTCAATGTAGATTGATGGTGACACTGTAAGAGCATGAGCGATATGGATGGACTTGAAAAATCCACTATTTGATGGAATCCAGCAGCTTGCTTTGGTTTTTGAAGCATCGCGATTTCATTATGTTCATCAATAAACGCCATTGAAGCCATCGAGCTTGAGTAAACTGAACTGAAACTCACTAGGTGCTTGAGAGAAAAAGATTAAAGAGAAGATGAAAAATATTCAAAGAGTCGTTATGAGCTTTTAGGCGGGCAAAAGGGTATTTATATGATTCTGGAAAGAAGCAGTATTAACTCAGAGTAGTATTAACGAACTAGCAGTAATAACTGAGAGCAGTATTAACCACTAGCAGTATTAACTAA
This sequence comes from Arctium lappa, assembly GCA_023525745.1. NCBI lineage: Eukaryota > Viridiplantae > Streptophyta > Magnoliopsida > Asterales > Asteraceae > Arctium > Arctium lappa. Next base: position 93,283,238 of record CM042048.1, read on the forward strand.
CTAGCAATATTAACTAAGAGCAGTATTAACCACTAGCAGTATTAACTGAGAGCAGTATTAACCACTAGCAGTATTAACTAACTAGCAGTATTAACTAAGAGCAATATTAACCACTAGCAGTATTAACTAATTAGCCTGAAGTAGTAACTTTGCCCTGGCAGCATTAAAACTACATTGGCAGTAGTAACTATACTTACACTTTTTGAAGCTTGTGTTATTCTGAGCAAGGCAATACACTTCCTGAGAAAGATGTTTAGTAGCACCAAAAATAACCAAATAGCAGGTATACAATCACTTTTTAAACATGAGCTCATTCAGAGTTGATCATGCCCACACTTGTGACCAAGAAGGTGAATCTACCCACATCAAAATCTTTGGTGAATAGATCAGCAAACTGGTTGTCAGTATGAACTTTAGCAACTTGAATTAGCTTCTTTTCATTACAGTCTCTAATAAAGTGATACCTGATCTCAATGTGCTTTGTTTTGGAGTGCTTGACTGGATTGTTAACAATGTTGATAGCACTGTTGTTGTCAATGAAGATTGGAGTGTGAAGAAAGGTTACCCCATAGTCCAGCATTTGATTCTGAATCCATAGAACCTGAGAGCAGCAACTTGCAGCAGCAATATACTCAGCTTCTGTTGTTGATAAGGACACTGTGGTTTGCTTCTTACACTGCCAAGATACTAGTCTTGCACCCAAAAGCTGACATCCCCCTGAAGTAGACTTTCTATCCATATTAGCACCTCCCAAGTCACTGTCTGAATATGCAATCAAGTCAAAGTTGGATTCATAAGGATACCAAAGACCTAATCTAGGTTGCCCTCTTAAGTATCTAAAAATCCTTTTAACAGCTTGTAGATGTGACTGCTTTGGCTTGACATGGAATCTGGCACAAACACACACTGGAAACATGATGTCTGGTCTTGAGGCTGTGAGATACATGAGAGATCCAATCATTGATCTATATAGATGGACATCAACATCCTCCCCCTCAAGATCAGCAGTGATCTGTTTGTGTGTTTCCATTGGTGTGCTTGCTGGCTTTGAGTCTGATAAACCATATTTGTCCAGGATGTCTTTCACATACTTTGATTGACTGATGAAAATCCCATCTTTCTGCTGTTTCACTTGAAGCCCAAGGAAGAAAGTAAGTTCACCCATTGAACTCATTTTGAAGCTCTTGTGCATCAATTCTTCAAAGTCTCTACACATCTGATCTTTTGTGGATCTAAAGATGATATCATCCACATAAATCTGCACAAGTAGGATGTCCTTCTTACTTCTTCTAATGAAAAGGGTTTTGTCAATAATTCCTCTTTCAAACCCATTTTCCAAGAGATAGGTAGACAAAGTATCATACCATGCTCTTGGGGCTTGATGTAGACCATAAAGTGCTTTCTTAAGTTTGTATACTCTGTCAGGATATGATGGATTCTCAAATCCAGGGGGCTGACAGACATATACTTCTTCATCAATTGTTCCATAAAGAAAGGCACTTTTTACATCCATCTGATATACCTTGAACTACATAAATGAAGCATAGGCTAGAAACAGCCTAATTGCCTCTACCCTTGCAACTGGAGCAAATACTTCATCATAGTCTATGCCTTCTTCCTGAATGTACCCTTGTGCCACTAGCCTTGCTTTGTTTCTGATTACTATTCCTCTCTCATCCTTTTTATTCCTGAAAACCCAATTGGTGCCAATTGCTCTATGACCTTTTGGAAGGTCCACCAAGTACCAAACATCTTACATGGATTCTATCCAACTTGAATCTTTCAATGCATCATAAGACTTCTTAGGCTCAATCTGAGATAGAAAGCAAGAGAGTATTGTATTCTGCTGATCCTGCATGTCTTGAAGTCTGCTTTGTTTCCTAGTCATCATAGGAGAAGAGATGTCTCCTATTACCAGCTCAGGAGGATGATTCTTTTGTGTTCTAGTCTGATGACTAGTTTCTTCATTGATTTCCACTTCTAGATTGGAATCATTTAAGTCAGCTGAGGGGATCTCATCAGTTACTTCTGGTTCTTCATGCTCTGAATTCTCCTTATCTCTTCTTTCTTCTTCACTCTGAATTGGTTCAGTAACAGTCTCCTTTTCACAGATTTCAACAGGTTCCATTGTAGGTATGGGAAAGATCACAGACTGAGGAATAATGTCTTGTACTTGAACATCCCCTGATCCTCCACTTCCTGAACCTGCATGATCATCACTACTGAAACCCAAAGAGTTAGTTAGTGAATCAATGTCAAACAACCACTGAGGACCAGAACCAATAGGGTTTGGTGTGTTCTCATTGCATTTGACATTGTCACTTTCCTCAATTATTCTATAAGAAGAATTAAATACTCTGTAGGCCTTACTCTGAGATGAGTAACCAACAAGAAAACCATCATCTGCCTTGCTATCAAACTTTCCTAAGTGAGATTTGGTATTGAGAATGGTACAAGGACACCCAAAAGGTTTGAAGAATCCAATAAATGGTTTTCTTTTATTTAAAAGCTCATATGGTGTCTTGTTTTTAGGCTTGACTACAAGAACTCTGTTTTGGACATAACAAGCAGTATTAACTGCTTCAGCCCAGAAAGTAATTGGAAGTTTTGAATCAGCTAATAGAGATCTAGCATCCTCAATCAGTGTCCTATTCCTTCTCTCAGCAACACCATTTTGTTGTGGAGTCCTGGGAGCACTGTATTGCCTCTCAATTCCTTTTTCCTCACAAAAGGTGTTTAGGTCATGATTTTTAAATTCAGTACCATTATCTGACCTAATGACTTTTACCTTTTGATTTGTTTGGTTTTCAATTCTTAGAATAAAAGATTTGATCAGTCCACTTGTCTCATCCTTAGTCCTAAGAAAATATACCCAAATAAATCTAGAGTAATCATCAACAATAACTAAGCAGTATGATTTCTTACCTATACTCATAACATTTGTAGGACCAAACAGATCCATATGCAACAACTGAAGAGAATTAGAGATTGTGTTTAACTCTTTGGACTTATGAGAAGTTTTGTGTTGTTTGCCTTTGAGACAGGCAACACAATGATCATCATATGAAAAGACTTTTGAAGGCAAACCTCTTACAAGGTTGTTTTTAACAAGTTTATTAATTGTTTTGAAGTTCATGTGACACATCCTTCTGTGCCAAAGTGATGATTCATCCAAAGATGCTTTTGAAATAAGACAGTTTAGGGATGAATCAGTTGACACATTTTCCATATCCAAACAATAGACATTATCCTTTCTGGGAGTTCTTAGTAGTATCATCTTTTCATCAACTACCTTGAATCCAGGGGCAAGGATAATGCATTATGAATTAGTGAATAATATACTATGCTGTTTGTCACAAACCTGTGATACACTTAACAGGTTGTACCTTAACTACTCAACATAGAAAACATCTTCAAAGGTCATTTTACCTTTTGTTACATCACCCTTACCACTAATCTTACCTCCATCTGGAGTATTACCAAAGGCAACATGTCCTCCATCAATTTTCTTGAAATTCTTGAGGCAAGCCATGTTTCCTGTCATGTGCCTAGAGCAACCACTATCAACATGCCAGATGCTCTTCCCCTTGAGCTGTTGGTTGCCCTGCACATAAGATAAAACAATTAGTATTGATTGCGAACCCAAGCCAAAGTGGTCTTGGGTCTCCCTTTCTCATCAAAGTATTACATTCCTTTCTGATGAGATTTTTAAAATCAGAGCACTCTTTACTGGAGTACTTTGTCAAGATAATAGGTCTAGCAGCACAAACACTAGAAGCAGTACTAATTTTAGAAGTACTAACAGAGTTAGCAGCACTAACAGGTTTAGCAGTACTAACCTTGTTAGAAGTACTAACATAGTTAGCAGTATTAACATTTGAAGAGGTACTAACAATGTTAGTTTTAGAAATACTAAAACTCTCAGCAGCACTAACATTGGTAGCAGCAGTATTGCTTCTAGCAGCATTATCATTGTCAGCAACACTATTTGTAGTAGTAGTACTAACAGTTTTAGTGCTTTTGGGAATCCACATCTTGACACTTTCTTTCACAGTCCTTTTCTTCATATGGCTTTTAGATTTAACATGTTTCTTATCCACATGTTTCCTTTCATCCTTCCTATAACCAAATGGTTTTTGCATAGCTCTTTGAAAATTCATCCTTTGGTTAATAGGATTAAAGTAACAGTACTTGGCAAGATGATTCAATTTGCCACATATGAAACAAGGTTTTGGTCTGATGATTCTACTCAGATCAACTCCTTGTTTCTGAGCCTACTGATTATTCCAATTCCTTTGATTGCCCCTCTTTTTATCATATTTTAGGGGCTTATCCTTATTACATGCACACTGTTTGCAAGGAACAAGATTCACAACTGTAGTCTGCTTGTAATGGACCTTTTTGTACTTTCCCTCAGTCTTCTCTATGTCCTTAGATTTGACCCAGTTCCTTCCACAATCCTCATTGGTGATAATATTATTCTCTAAAGGAATCTCACCACTCACAGTATTATCCTTACCCTTACTAGCTTCTTTCTCTGTCTTGTCCTCAACAACTACTTCATCTAAAGGATCTATCTTAGTGGATCCCTCAGGTAAGTCCTTCCTATCCTTGGTCTCTAGCAGATCTGATTTAGGAGGGATGTAGTTGTTGTTGTTGTATGGTGGTGGTGTGGTATTGTACCCAATTCCTGGTTTAAGCTTATCATGTATTTGAACCTTTAGGATTGAATCCATTGTTTTAGAAGCATATGAAAACTTTTCCACATCTAGCTTAACCTTGTCTAGTTCTCCTCTCAACTTTTCATTCTCCTCCTTGGACTTTGTCAGTTGGATTTCTAGATCATTCTTCTCCCACTTCCAGTAATTGGTATCATATGTGTGTTGCAGTTCATTGGCTTGGAAAGTTTAATTTGTTCCTCAATCCTCTCAACAATTTTCACATAGTCTTTTATATCTTTTTCTAATCTCTTAAGGTCATCACTCATCTTCTGTTTGTGATCCCTGTACTTTTTAACAGTATCTATGCAAGTTTGAGAACATAGATTAGAAAGTACCTCAGTTGGAAGATCAGATACCTCTGCCATGAGGGCTTGATTTTGAATAGCCTCTTCTGCTTGATCACTCCAGTCAAACCCCATTCCTTGTTGAGAAACAAGAGCTTGAGCAGAGTTTCTGTTTTGGTTGAAGCTTCCAGTCTGAGTTTGTTGGTGATTGTGAGACACTCCACTTCTGCATTCTCTGGCAAAGTGTCCCTTTAGATGACATTTATAGCACTCCACCTTTGACTTATCAAAGCCTGCACCATCTTCTCTTCTTTGGGAGAAGTTGTTCCTCCCAGTCCTTTTGATGAACTTCTTCACCCTCATAGAAAGCATGGCCATCTGCCATTTAATATCCATCTCTTCAAGATCATCAGGATGAAGCTGTTCCAAGTCATCATTGATTAAAGAGGAGTTTCCATGGCTGGACAGAAAGGCTTCAAAAACAGATTCAATGTCTTTTTCTTGATTTACTCCATTAGCAGCATTAACTGATTCAGGGTTAGCAATAGAATCAATTGATGCTGATAGGAGTGCAGCATTATGAACATATTCAGTAGGCTTCTTCTTTGCTTCCACCTCAGATTCAAACACTCTCAGATCATTGTACAGATCATCCAGTTTCTTTTCTTCCAATTGTTCATTCTGTCTGAATGAAACAGTATACATGGTCCATTCATCTCCAAGAGACCTTAAGAACTTTCTGTTTACATCATCTTGATCAATCTGTACTCCCATAGTAGCTAGTTCACCAATCAGCTTGTTAAACCTGCCAAAAGTTTGAGTCATGGACTCATTCTTAGTTGACATAAAGTTTTCATACAGTTTCTTCAATATTGCCTTCTGATTTCTCTTGGTACTTTTGGTACCAGAGAATCTCTTCTCTAGAGCATTCCAAAGCATCTGTGCATCAGTGCAATTGCATAATTGGTGTTGATACTCATTGGGGATAGCCAAGAGCAGTGTACTCAAGGCTTTCATCTCTGTCTGCCTTGTCTTCCTTTATGCATCCGTCTTTGGTGGGATTCTTTTTCCATCTGCACCAATCTTTCCTTCATCAGATGGGTCATTCTCAATGATGTCCCACATGGAGTAATCTGTGAGAAGAATGTATTGTTTGATCCTAATCTTCCACATGTCAAACTCATTAGATCTGAGCATTGGAACCTTTGAGACAAGAGTACTGTTTGATTCAACTGTGTTTTCCATGATGAATGAAGGTTTCTGAGAATACTTGCTCTGATACCACTTGTCAGGATCTAATTCTTAACAAGAATAATGAACTCAGAAACAATATTAAAGAAGTTGCGGAATAACACTTTAATATTCAACAATCAATGTAACAGTGAATCAGAAATCACAACTTGTAAACTTTATTGACTGATTAAAGTTACAAGATTTCAAACAAAACCTCAATATTGATGAACAGACTCACCAATACGAATTCTACTTCTCTAGAACTAGGGTTCTAAACCTTGAGGTTAATTCTCTCTATGAAAACAAAACTTCAGAATTATTTTCTTCTGTCAAACTATTCTATATTATATACATAAAGATTGAATACAAGATAATTATAAAACATAAAAGATCTTTAGAATTCTTCCATAATTATCTTCAAAACCTTCCATGATTATCTTCAAACTTGATCTTCACGTATCTTGATTATCTCATAAGCAGTATTGAGTTGTAGCAGCATTAATCACACTGAGCAGTACTAATCTTCATCAGCAGCACTAACTTTGCTTAGCAGTAGTAACTTCTTTAAGCAGTACTAATCTGGCTCAGCAGTAGTAACTTGTCTCAGAAGTAGTAACCATGTTGTGCTAGCAGCATTAACCATACTTGAACAATTCTTCAGTTCCCAACAGTGAGTCATACTTCATTTTATAAAACCTTATACACATCAAAATGCATAATTTTGAATTCTAATCGTCTTCTTGTTTACATTTTCATCATTTATGAGATTTTGACCTAACTTGAGGTTTTGGAGATTTTTAGAGTTTCTTACCATTTTTGTAAAATGAAGATGTAATCCATGTTTGGATCTACAAAAATGTTGTTGTCATATTTTGATGGATAAATGTTCAACTTGTGGCTTTTAGCCAAGTTCACATTTTAGCATACCATGGAATTTTGGTTGAAAAGGGTTACCTTGTGAAAGGGAAATAAATGGTTTAAATCTTGAAGAAATCCTTATTTCAATTGGATGGTTTTTACACTTGAAAGGTGTATTTGGAAAGAAACATTTTGGAAGATGAGATGTTAGCCTTATGTTTATATATGGCTTGTGATTCTTATCAGCAGTTAACCATTGAAAAGTGATTTGGGAACTAAATGGTTTTATGAACTATATGTTTGATTATAGTTGGTCACAAATGTAATTGTGACAAGTCTAGACTATTACTAATGGATCCATAAGTATTGAGTTGACTTATTATTTGGGGGTAATTCTCGTATGTAGCTAGTTGAAACATTGGACCGTAGGGTGGCATATTGGTACGGTTATGTGGGACCGGTTACTAGTCGTGGGTCGTAAATGTAAATCCTAGCGAATGAGCATGACTTGGATCATAGGGTGCCATCCCCCCACATCTGTATTTGAGCAGGCATGTTCACGGCCTTGATCCTAGTATGGTGAGCTCAAAACTCGGAAAGTGGCTTACTTTGTGTTTCGCCACAATCCTTGGATTCGGGCTTACACCCGTCGTCGCAAGATGAGGTCTGGACCGGAAGGTCACTATGTGTTTACCAAACCATTTACAAGAATGTTGACGAAAATAGTTATTTATATTTCAACTGATTTTACTATCATTCATATAAACTGTATGTTCTCACTAGGCTTTAAGCCTAACACTTTTTCGAAAATGATGTGTATAACAGGTTCCCTTAGCGACGGGTCGTCAAGGGGTGAGTGAAGAGTTTGGTCTTGTAACACCCGCAAACTGTTAAGGTAAGTATTTTGTCTCCTTTAATGCCTTAGCTTCGTTATGTGTGTGCATATGTGTCTTTAAGTGCATTTTAAGATCTTCGACTATGTTAGAATGTCACATATTGATTTACTAACTCTAATCATCCAAACCTTGTGCTCGTTATCTTTTTCGGTTAAGTTTTCGGGCCGAGTTGAGAGGACGGCGATTGTGCCCGCGATTGTGCCTTGGCACTATCGCGGAGGGCACTATCGCCCGGTTGGTACCGCGGGCTGGTTTGTCCAGCGATTGTGCCTCGCGATAGTGCCCTGGCACTATCGCCAGGGGCACTATCGCCCAAAGTGTACCGAGAGCGGGGGGGGGGGGCTCGCGATTGTGACCGCGATAGTGCCCGGGGCACTATCGCCGGGCACTATCGCCCGCGTGGCCAGTATCCTGTTTTTATAGGAGTTAATGCCTCACTTCTCACTGGCCACTTTACAAAAAACGGGAGCTCTCTCTCTTGGGCGATTTTTAAGGGTTTCAAGCACATACTCACTTAAATCTAGGGTTTGGGTTGTTGAGAGCATTAAGTGCTCATTCAAGCTTCTTTCAAGTGTCTCCATTGAAGCTTCATTCAAGATCCTCATCTCCTTGCCTTCAAGCCTCTTCATCTTCAAAAGCTAGGGTTTCATCTTTTCTAGGTTTTTGGTCAAAAAACCTAGATAGTGAGTTTACTAACCTTTGTTAAAACTAGATACACATCATATGCTTCTATTGTCGATTATTGTCTCCATATGTTCAAGTAGTTGGGGTTTTGATATGAAGGAATGTGAGGAAGATGATTATGTGGAAAATACCATGATTTACTTTATTGGTTTGAAATGTTTGGGATATATGCGGTATAGTAGATGATAAACTCTACTTGGAATGCATTTTAATGATTGAATATTCAAACATTGATTTTATTGGAATTTGAGTCTCATATTGGATTTATGCATTAGGATGGTAATATCGTACCCATGGTTGGTATCGAAATGTTTTGGTTGGAATATATACCGCAAGACCTCCTATATGATATGTTGGATGAACCAAGTCAGTAGACACTAGGAGGATGTAGTCTTGGACGCCACTGTGATGGTATGTGCCTAGACCTCCGCCATTCGGGGTAATGCCATGGTTGTAGTCCTCGAGTGTGCCGGGCCTTTCGGGTGTCCCTTGTTATAGGGCATCAAGGTATATCGACTCTTTGGGTGGAACTTGATTGGTGCTATAGGTCTCCCCTATTGACTCCACAATTGTTGAACTATGGTTAACTGCTGATAAGAACTGTAACTGTACATGCATGATTATAATTGTTCAACTCACTAGGCTTTTTGGCCTAACACTTGTTTTGGTGTCGATGTGTATCTCAGGTTCTAGCGGCGCCGGTTCTAAGCAAGTGTAGGTTGCCTTGGGGTGAGAGCTTGGGGATTTTTGCACACCGACGCGTTATGCTTTTGGCTTTAGATCTTTTGGGTTTATAGATGACAACCCTTTTTGTAATCTCTTTTCTAGTTGTAGAAATTAGATTAGTTGGTTGTTGTTTATTGTCCGTTAAATTACTAATTGTGATTAAACAGGTTATTCATTTATATTCCCCACTTTTGGGAGGCTCTTGCTATGGCAATTTTTAGTATACCTTATGTCCGATTTTCGGATTTTTGTTATCCCTATTTTTGGGGTGTTACAAGTTGGTATCAGAGCTTTAGTTTAAGTGAACTAGGTATTGTTTAGCATATCTAGACTTAAGCTTTAGACTTTTGACTTCACTGTCCACTTGGGGTAGAAATCCTAGGTGGGGAGAGCGTTAGGATTTCGGAATTACTTTAATTGAAAGTTGTGGTGATGGTGACAAGAATCCTTGTGTATGGTTCGTTCATAATTTCACTTAGCTACTGCTATTATGAATGCATTGTTACGTGAGCATACTTGGTTTACTATTATTATGATAATTGATGAAGGTATTAGTACGTACAAAGAGTTCAACTCGTTTAGTCTTTTCTCAATCTATTTCTCGTACGTATGTGGCAGATTGAAATGGTAAACACCCGGAGTAGGGCGCCAGGTACTCCGGAGGGCCACGTGGAAGAGGAATCTGCTGTAGACCGACCTCCGGTGGGTGTCACCACCGATGACATTCCTCTACCCAGGATTTTGGGAGGTGGACCTGAGCATATTCCACGACGGGACCTCGGAACAGGTAACGCCATCATGGAAGAAGTCACTTTGGAGACTAGACTTCGGGACAACATGATGTCGGCTATGAATGCGGCTTTGGCTCAACAACAGTTGGCCATGACTTCGGCCATGACCCAACAACAAGAGTTTTTCATGAAACTCCTAGAGGATCGAGATGCCAGTAACCGCCAGCCCGAAACCATGGCTGAAAATGTTGTGGTGGGATCGGGCGGACCGAATGTGGTGTTAATCGAAGAACCATCTGCTGAAGGAATCAGACCGAAGACTAAGGGGTGCACCTACAAGACGTTTCTAGGATGTCATCCTAAGGAGTTTGCGGGTTCTGATAGCCCGATTGCTTGCATGTATTGGCTCAAAGAGATGGAGATGGCCTTCGAAGCAAGTGAATGTGACTCTTCTCAACGGGTCAAATTTGCTTCCCAACTACTTCGGGGAGAGGCATTGATTTGGTGGAACCTCACTCGATCCGCCCTCGTCCCGGAAGTCCTGGCTAAGTTAACTTGGCCGGTGTTCAAAGAAAAGTTGATGGACAAGTACTGTAGTGAGCGCTCGATGGACAAGTTGGAACGGGAGTTCCGAAATCTGAAGAAGGGTAATATGTCTATTGTCGGCTACTCCAAGCTCTTTTTGGAGAAGCTAAACTTGGTGGGACATCTGGTCCCCGATGAGAGGTCAAAGATCAAAGCTTATCACCAAGGGTTACCAGCCGATATGCGAACGGCGGTAAGGAATGCAAGGTGTTCGACTTTACAAGAAGTTATTGAGGAGTCTTTACTCGTGGAGGACGACATCAATTCAGAAAGGGATGAGAAGAGGTTTGTGGGTGAGAAGCGAAGGTGGGAAGGGCCACCTGGGCCCGTCCGTCCGGCAAGACCTTTTGTGAGTGGGAGATCGGGCGATCAGCGCCGTGAGGAACGGTGGTGCCACAAGTGCAAGTCAAAGCACTCGAGACCATGTACTCCAAGAACTTTTTCGGGTCCTGCTGAATGTGCTAAGTGTGGCAAAAAGGGTCATCCGATTCGGGATTGCCCTGTCCGAGGACCGGTGTGTTTTGAGTGTCGTGAACCCGGGCATGTGAAGATGTATTGCCCGAAGTTGGTGAGTGGCTACCGCGGAAATTCTGTGGGATTGACGGCTAGAGTCGAACAACCGCCAAGGGTGCCCAGTCGAGCTTTCCGGATGTCTACCGAGGAGGCAAAGGAGACCGCCGATGTTGTTTCGGGTACGTTCCTAGTAAACTCCTTGCCTGCTCGCGTTTTGTTTGATTCGGGTGCTACACGTTCTTTTGTGTCGAATGTTTTCTGTAAACAATTCACCACTCCTGTTAGTGTCCTTCCCGATGCTTTAGTAGTGGAAATAGCTAATGGAGATCAGGTGATCATCCGTGACCATTTTCGTGATTGCACTCTAGAGTTTGATGGAAATTCTTTTGGGTTAGACTTGCTACCCATGGCTATAGGAGGGTTTGACGTAGTCATAGGCATGGACTGGTTAGTACGGCATAAAGCGGACATCTTTTGCTCCAAAAAGATGATTCAAGTACCATTAGCGGGAAAAGGTGTGGTTACCATCTATGGAGAGAAAGGAAAAGGGAATAATCCTATTATCTCATGCCTTAAGGCACGAAAGTTCTTGGCAAAGGGCTACCCTTCGTACTTGGCCTACGTTGTGGACGCAAAGAAAGAAAAGAAGTCGGTGGAAGATGTAGAGGTAGTACAAGATTTTCCGGACGTCTTTCCGGAAGACTTACCTGGTTTACCGCCAGAGCGGCAAGTGGAGTTTCAGATAGATCTCACTCCGGGAGCGGCTCCGATAGCTCGTGCTCCATATCGTTTGGCGCCGGCAGAAATGAAGGAGGTGATGACACAGCTTCAAGAGTTGTTGGAGAAGGGCTTCATTCGACCGAGTTCGTCACCTTGGGGAGCACCGGTACTGTTCGTGAAGAAGAAGGATGGATCCATGCGGATGTGCATAGACTATCGGGAGCTGAACAAGGTCACGGTGAAGAATAAGTATCCTCTACCTCGTATCGACGATCTTTTTGATCAACTCCAAGGAGCGGGATGCTTCTCGAAGATTGATCTTAGGTCCGGTTATCATCAAGTGAGAGTGAAGAACGAAGATATTCCGAAGACGGCGTTTCGGACGAGATACGGTCATTACGAGTTCTTGGTGATGCCTTTCGGCTTAACCAACGCTCCGGCTGTATTCATGGATCTGATGAACCGTGTGTGTCGCCCGTTCTTGGACAAATCCGTGATCGTCTTCATCGACGATATTTTAATATATTCAAAGGACGAGTCCGAGCATGGAAGACACTTACGGGAGGTATTAGGGGTTCTAAGGAGGGAGAAACTGTTCGCGAAATTCTCGAAGTGCGAATTCTGGCTCCAAGAGGTGCAATTCTTGGGGCATGTGGTCTCAAAGGACGGGATAAAAGTGGATCCGGCGAAGATCGAGGCAATGATGAGTTGGGAACCTCCAACAAGCCCGACGGAGATCCGAAGCTTTTTGGGTTTAGCGGGGTACTATCGGCGTTTTATTCAAGATTTCTCAAAGACGGCTACACCGCTCACTTCTCTTACAAGGAAGAACGTTAAATTTCTTTGGGCTGAAGCACAAGAGCAAGCGTTTCAGACACTCAAGAGGAAGTTGTGTGAAGCTCCGATTTTGTCCTTACCTGAAGGATCGGAAGACTTTGTGGTGTATAGTGACGCTTCCAAGATGGGCCTTGGGTGTGTACTAATGCAAAGGGGGAAAGTAATAGCCTACGCGTCGCGGCAATTAAAGGATCATGAGAAGAATTATCCGACTCATGATTTAGAGTTGGCGGCGGTAGTTTTCGCGCTAAAGTTGTGGCGACACTACTTGTATGGGACTAAGTGTACTCTTTTCACAGATCACAAGAGTCTCAAGTACATCTTCAACCAAAAGGAACTCAACATGCGCCAAAGGAGATGGCTAGAGCTTTTGAAGGATTACGATTGTGATCTACTCTATCATCCCGGTAAGGCCAATGTGGTGGCAGACGCATTGAGCCGAAGGAGTCATAGCGATGGGGTCAAAATGTCCCTTGCAAGGATCGATGTGATGTCAAGTTTGTTGGAAAGTGTTAAAGCAAGTCAAGAGGAAGCACTTAAGGAAGAGAACCTTAAAGACGAGGTCATGGTGAAACAAAGGGAACTCTTAACGGAAGACGGTCGTGGACTCAAACTCTTTCAAGGACGGATTTGGGTGCCGAAGTTGGGAGGAAACCGGGAATTGCTACTCGAAGAAGCGCATAAGTCAAAATACTCTATACATCCCGGTAGCACCAAGATGTATAGAGATTTGAAGTTAATGTATTGGTGGCCGGTGATGAAATTAGATGTGGCTAGCTATGTGGAAAGATGTGTCACGTGCCTTCAAGTCAAGGCGGAGCATCAAAGACCGTATGGAAGCTTACAACCGTTGTCCATTCCCGAGTGGAAATGGGACAACATCACGATGGACTTCGTGACTAAGTTACCAAAGACCTTGCGTGGCCACGACACCATTTGGGTAATCGTTGACCGGTTGACCAAGAGCGCACACTTCCTTGCAATGCGGGAGACCTTGTCGATGGAGAAATTGGCTAAGCTTTATATTGATGAGGTGATATCGAGGCACGGAGTTCCGCAATCTATTGTGTCGGATCGGGACAGTCGATTTACTTCGAACTTTTGGACTAGTCTGCAGAAGGAGTTGGGTACCCGACTAAAATTGAGCACGGCTTACCATCCTCAAACGGATGGCCAAAGCGAGAGGACAATCCAGACGTTAGAAGACATGCTAAGGTCGTGTGTGATAGACTTCGGGGGAAGTTGGGATTCACACCTACCATTGGTGGAGTTCGCGTACAACAACAGTTACCATTCTAGTATCGGAATGGCACCGTTCGAGGCTTTGTATGGACGGAAGTGTCGGACCCCGGTTTGTTGGTTGGAAGCGGGCGAAAAGCAATTTGCTGGGCCGGAAGTAGTGCAAGAGACGGCCGACAAGGTGAAGGAGATTCAGGAAAGGCTAAAGGCGGCCCAAGATCGACAAAAGAGCTATGCGGACAAGAAGAGAAGGCCGATTGAGTTTCAAGTGGGTGACCGAGTCATGTTGAAGGTGTCTCCGTGGAAGGGAATCATCCGTTTCGGGAAGCGCGGGAAGCTTAGTCCTCGTTTCCTTGGACCGTTCGTTATTTTGGAAAGGATTGGGATGCAAGCCTATCGGTTAGACTTACCACCGGAAATGGATGGGATACATCCTACGTTCCACGTGTGTTACCTTCGAAAGTGTCTAGCCGAAGAGGAAAGCGTAATTCCGTTGTCGGAAATTCGGGTGGACAATGGGAATCGTTGTGTGGAAGAACCGGAGTCGATTTTAGAATCGAAAGTGAAGAAGTTGAGGCATAAAGACGTGGATATGGTAAAAGTGCAATGGAAGCACCATCGGGGTGCTAACATTACTTGGGAATCGGAAGATGACATGAAGAAGCGTTACCCTCACTTGTTTGTCTAAGGTAAGATTTCGGGGACGAAATCCCATTTAGGTGGGGAGGATTGTAACACCCGCAAACTGTTAAGGTAAGTATTTTGTCTCCTTTAATGCCTTAGCTTCGTTATGTGTGTGCATATGTGTCTTTAAGTGCATTTTAAGATCTTCGACTATGTTAGAATGTCACATATTGATTTACTAACTCTAATCATCCAAACCTTGTGCTCGTTATCTTTTTCGGTTAAGTTTTCGGGCCGAGTTGAGAGGACGGCGATTGTGCCTTGGCACTATCGCGGAGGGCACTATCGCCCGGTTGGTACCGCGGGATGGTTTGTCCAGCGATTGTGCCTCGCGATAGTGCCCTGGCACTATCGCCAGGGGCACTATCGCCCAAAGTGTACCGAGAGCGGGGGGGGGGGGGCTCGCGATTGTGACCGCGATAGTGCCCGGGGCACTATCGCCGGGCACTATCGCCCGCGTGGCCAGTATCCTGTTTTTATAGGAGTTAATGCCTCACTTCTCACTGGCCACTTTACAAAAAACGGGAGCTCTCTCTCTTGGGCGATTTTTAAGGGTTTCAAGCACATACTCACTTAAATCTAGGGTTTGGGTTGTTGAGAGCATTAAGTGCTCATTCAAGCTTCTTTCAAGTGTCTCCATTGAAGCTTCATTCAAGATCCTCATCTCCTTGCCTTCAAGCCTCTTCATCTTCAAAAGCTAGGGTTTCATCTTTTCTAGGTTTTTGGTCAAAAAACCTAGATAGTGAGTTTACTAACCTTTGTTAAAACTAGATACACATCATATGCTTCTATTGTCGATTATTGTCTCCATATGTTCAAGTAGTTGGGGTTTTGATATGAAGGAATGTGAGGAAGATGATTATGTGGAAAATACCATGATTTACTTTATTGGTTTGAAATGTTTGGGATATATGCGGTATAGTAGATGATAAACTCTACTTGGAATGCATTTTAATGATTGAATATTCAAACATTGATTTTATTGGAATTTGAGTCTCATATTGGATTTATGCATTAGGATGGTAATATCGTACCCATGGTTGGTATCGAAATGTTTTGGTTGGAATATATACCGCAAGACCTCCTATATGATATGTTGGATGAACCAAGTCAGTAGACACTAGGAGGATGTAGTCTTGGGCGCCACTGTGATGGTATGTGCCTAGACCTCCGCCATTCGGGGTAATGCCATGGTTGTAGTCCTCGAGTGTGTCGGGCCTTTCGGGTGTCCCTTGTTATAGGGCATCAAGGTATATCGACTCTTTGGGTGGAACTTGATTGGTGCTATAGGTCTCCCCTATTGACTCCACAATTGTTGAACTATGGTTAACTGCTGATAAGAACTGTAACTGTACATGCATGATTATAATTGTTCAACTCACTAGGCTTTTTGGCCTAACACTTGTTTTGGTGTCGATGTGTATCTCAGGTTCTAGCGGCGCCGGTTCTAAGCAAGTGTAGGTTGCCTTGGGGTGAGAGCTTGGGGATTTTTGCACACCGACGCGTTATGCTTTTGGCTTTAGATCTTTTGGGTTTATAGATGACAACCCTTTTTGTAATCTCTTTTCTAGTTGTAGAAATTAGATTAGTTGGTTGTTGTTTATTGTCCGTTAAATTACTAATTGTGATTAAACAGGTTATTCATTTATATTCCCCACTTTTGGGAGGCTCTTGCTATGGCAATTTTTAGTATACCTTATGTCCGATTTTCGGATTTTTGTTATCCCTATTTTTGGGGTGTTACAGGTCTCTTGAGGAAATTTCTGGATGATAGTTAATTTGGAGTCTTTGTGTTTAAACCAATTTATTCATTTGGTATTGGGTTGACAACCTATGTAATCTAGATAGATTTGGTTTGGTTTGTTGTCACTTCTCCATATACATTTACAGGTTTTGTGAATGCTCACGCTTTACCCATTATTAGGTGGTTTGCCCTATTTATAAACGTCATATTGCCGAATTTTCAATTTTCAAAATTACCCGAATTTTAGGGTGTTACACCTAAGCCCAAAACAAAAACTAGGATAACAACCCGAAAACAATATGGGCTAAGAAATGGTTTGAAACTTAGTTTAAAAAAAATGAAATCCCAATAGCTTGAATCCCATTTGGAAAAACTAACCTAGCACTTACCAGCCCAAAACCTAAAATAAAAGGAACTTGTGGGCCTATTTAGCATGATCTGTGGCCCAACCAGTTAGGACAACAACCCATTCGGTTGATCTAGCCAACAAGAAGGCAACCGTACCACTGCAACTAGGTGGCCGACGCCCAAGAAATTTTTACTACCGAACCTGGAAAAACAACTAACAATAGTCGAAAATAGATTGGCAGCGGCTAAAACTGTGGCACACAACAGGAAACCACGACTGAAATTGAGTGAGAAAATAATCGGCAACAACCAAATGAACCAAAATGGTCGAACATGCTCAACATTCTAGTTGGTAGCGGCGATGGGTCGTAGCCCTTGCCACACTCTCGATCTTAGCCGACACCTGTGATGTGGCTAAAAAAAACCCACCAGCCGGTGTCCAGTCGCGCAAACAACTCCGTTCAACAACCTTTTGTGGTGGTTCGACGGAAGAAAGGAGAAAATAAATGAATAAACCATGCCTGTAGCTCAAAGCCACGGTACCAACGACAAAAGTTCGGTATAGGAGAAAACTGTGACCTGAGGCTGTAACCATCAATAGCCCCCACCGACCAAAAATTATAGAGAAAACAACCATCGCCGAGTGGGTCAAAACCCTAGGCGCATAGCAGAAACCGGGAAAACAGCAACCAGAGGTCGCCGGCGACTGCTATGAACATGAGCAGCGGTCAAACTGCGTTTTTCCGGTGAACCAAGACAGAAAACCACCACCACAAGCTATTGAAGTGATGGTGTGGTTAGAAGGGATCGACAAGAGCTCGTCGATGACAACAAAAACTTGGTTAAAATGAAAAGGGATCGACAACAATAGACGGAGACGACCAGCGGCAACCTTGGCTTCGACTTGACTATAGGGAACATCGACCATGACTGCCAAACAAAAACTCTTTTCTTGGCCAGCGGCGATGATGGACATCGACAGCCGGCGGCCGCAAAACCGCAGGTCGTTTTTGCTGTTGTGAAGGCGACGGAGTAGGGTTTACAAACCCTTTTAAATGGTTTAAATCCCCTTCATTTCCTTTTTTTTTAGGTTTTATCATAAAAGCTTTAAAAAGGAACTTTTGTAGACTCGATTTTAAAACTAGGTCTATTTAGGATTCAAGTCAAAATAAAATTAGGGTACAATTCAATTTTAATTTACCATGTAAAATTTGTATTCATTTTATTAAATACCATCAAAGTGGCTCTGATACCACTGTTGGGTTTTAATAAAATTGTAACCGATAAAACGCAGCGGAAAAAATAAATAAATTTGGTTACAACAATTATATAGAAAACTTTTCTAAATAAACTTAAAACCCAATTGGATCCAATGATGCATTTAATCAAAATAAAACCACACCATAGGGTGTTTAGAATATGTACCTTCTGTAGATCAGTCGGGATTGGAATGAAGCACCAAGAAACCAATGTAGGTTTCCTCTATTGGTAGTCCACACACGAACACGTTTCCCGTCTCCACCGGGTGTTAGCCCAAGAACCCTAGATCTATATGTATTTTACAGAAAAAGAAAAGGTTTATTTTCTGTATTTATCTGATAGGCTAATTCTAATTATTTCAATCGTCTAAAGGACAGTTTAGCCTAACGCCCTATCTATACCAGAAGAATTATAGTTAGACTATAATTCAACTAAGGATTAAATAAGGTTTAGTAATTATCTGTAATATTCAAATTCAAATTCAAATATATATATATATATATATATATATATATATATATATATATATATAATTATCTTTTAAACTTTAAATATAATTATATATAATTACAGATAATACCCCGTAATTAACATAATTACGTTTTCACCCTGTAATTATCATAATTACAGTTTAACACATATTTTCATAATTATCCTTTAAGAATAATTATTTTTTTAATCAACTTGATTTAATCTGGGTTTCTAAAGATGGAAACAAACGCATTCTTTGTGTGCGACCCTATAGGTTTACATACTCCTCAGCAGTATCTCTGTGTGACACGTGTCGTGGACATATAATAATTTACAGTTATTTTTGTGGTCTCACGGGTCTCACGGAAATAGTCTGGTCTCACATGATCTCAAGTATATATATATATATATATATATATATATATAGAGAGAGAGAGAGAGAGAGGGAGGATCATGCGAGAAACAGACTAATTTGCGAGAAGACGAGAAGTAATGTGGGTCACATAATTTATTAATTAAAAAAACCATAAATAAAAAATAAAAAATAGTTTTAGAAAATAGGATAATTATCATTTTAAATTGGATAAATCCTTAAAATTCTCATTATATCTTTTAGATTTATTTATTTTGTAATTTCAATTATTTATTAATTTTTTTCTCCTAAATATACTTTTAATTAAAAAAATTCACAATTTCAACCAAATATCACACGTGATATCATTATATAAATATTTATGAATATCACATATCATATTATTACATGTGATAATTGTATATATTTTAGTTAATCATATGTGATTATGTATAATTCTATTTATAGATTTTTTTGTGATGTAAATATTATCACATGTGATAATCGTATATATTTTAGTTAATCATATGTGATTATGTATACTTCTATTTATAGATCTTTTTGTGATATAAATATTATCAAATGTGATAATTGTATATATTTTAGTTAATCATATGTGATTATGTATATTTATATTTATAGATATTTTTGTGATGTCAATATTATCACATGTGATTATGCGTCATTTATATATATATATATATATATATATATATATATATATATAGGGGCAGGTTCAAACGAGAAGCTAAACATTTTGCGAGAAGGCGAGAAATGTTTAATCATATATGATACACAAGCTTAATCATATGTGATTAAACACATGTTATATTGACAATACATAGACGTTTAATCATACATGATTAAACACACTTACAAGCCGTATAATCATATATGATTATACACTTCTCGCCTTCTCGCAAAATGTTTAACTTCTCGCATGATCCTCCCTCTCTCTCTCTCTCTCTCTCTCTATATATATATATATATATATATATATATATAATATAGTTATTCAAAAGAAAATTAAGGACTAGGTAAACTGGCCAAAATACCCTTATGTTAAATAAGTTAACAAAATCCTTTCTGTTAGTGTACAAATATGTTGGATCCAAGATCATGGAAATTGAAAGTCAAATGCCTAAGTTAAAGCCTCATTGCAAAGTCAAAGTCAAAGTCAAAGAGTTTAAAGAAGAAAGTCAAAGTCAAGCAAGTCAACTTGTTTAGTTTTATTAGTTTTGTCTTTGTAACTAGTAGGTATATATAGTCTTTTCTGTTCGTAGAATCATGAGACACTTAGAAGATACTACTACAGAGCGAACCTAGAGAGAAATATTTTGTGAGAGCATATTGTAAACTGATTGATTTCAAGATCAATACATATGGAAATTGTTATTGACTTCATTGTTCATCTTGATTGAATTGCACATTCTGGGAATAATAATTGGTATCAGAGCAGACATTGAATCAGAAAATGGCTCAAGAGTTTGAAATTTGGCGATCGACTTCAAGAACTCGCACGACTTACTGTTCCATAATCAAAATCTTGTTTTTGTGTTGTTTTGGCTGTAATTTTTGTTGATTTGCATTCTGTTTATGTAGTAGAACACATTTGATTTGTATTGCTTCGTCCAATTCACAACAGATTGTTTGAATTTTGGAATTTTGGTTGTTTTTGGTTCGAATTGTAAATGTACTGAGTTTGTGATCGAGTTGTTCCCGGATATGGGTTATCCGGATGTTGACTTCCGGGTTTGGTGTTCCCGGATATGTGTTGTCTGGGTGATGCCTTGTCCGGATTTGGGAGTGATCCAGGTAAATAAGTAACTTGGATAACTCTTAACCAGATTTGTATAGGAATTAAAATAAACACTTATCGGGACTGAAGAACACTCGAGAATCAAGACTGTCCGGGTATCTTGAACTATTCAACTTTTACAGATCAACACTCAACCAGAGTCGATGCTAATGACTCTTGGGTACCAAAATCAGTATAGAAATACCAAATAACACAAACCCAATAAGATTTAAACCATAAAAGTGATTAATTTCAAGAAGCACAAGATAAACTTGAAGAATAGTCAACAATGGTGAAACCCAGATTTTCAAAATTGAGGTTCAAAAACTTTGATTTAGATGACAAAACTCTACCAAACACTATCAAAAACTTGAAGGAAGGGATTACAATGAGTAGAGACTAAGAATTTAAGCAAAATCAAAACTTAAACAACACAGTGCGCCTTGCTTATAGGAATGAAGAACAAGACTCAAAAACCGATTACGTTTGGATCAATGCTCTATTTGCTCTGATACCAATTGTGATTCCAAAATAAGTGCAATACTAATGATTAATCAATCAATACACAATGGATGCTCAATAAACTTGGTCATATGATTGATATTAGAGAAAGGTTTACTCGTGAAAAGCTTAAACAATGATTAGCGCACTAACAACTAGGTTAACCCTAGAAAACTTAAAGTATTTATACCATTATAAGTATTTACAGTTTTGGCACAAACTTCAATACAATTTAATGATTAACCCTAATAATTTTGTTTTAACCCTTGGCAAATGTGGTGTATACAGTTCCAACACCTTTTTGCTCACTGTGGTTTAAAACCTTACCGATCTGTCCAAACCTGTGGTGCCCAAATCTGTCCAAAAACCAAGTTGTTTAACGTATTTAGTTTTAACAAAATCTGTCCAAACTGGTGGAAACCAAACCTATGGAACATTGATTTAAACCAAATATGTGATGATTTATAGAATATAAACCAAAATTGTGGATGAGTAAAAATTGTTCAAACCATGTGGAAAAAGTAGAAACCAACTAAAAAGATAGCAGGTGCTTGAAATAAATAATGGTTCTCTTGAAATAATGCTTCAATGATTAACACAACTATCATGGTTTCTTAGCTCAGTCCTCTGAGTCCCAAAAAGGGATTAAAGAAAAGAGAGAAAGGCTGCCAAAAGGCATGCCTTTATTTACTTGTGAATATACTTACAAAGATAAACCCTATCGCATAAAATAGCAAAGTAACGTACTCTCAAGCACCTAACAATAATATTATAGTAAATTATCTATATACTCTTTAGTTAAGTAAAAATGCCATCACTACCATGATTCACTCCAAACACAACACTAGCTTTAGATGAATGACACCTTCAAATAAAAAGCTAAAATGGCATCACCATGGCTCAGTCAAAACTCCAAACAGAACAGTAGCTTAGATTAGATGGCACCCAAAAATGAAAAGCTTAAAAGTCCAAAATGCCATTACCACGAGCACAGGCATGATATAGAGAAACTCAAAACAGAACAGTAGCAAAATTTTGCATCCGCATAAACTGAAATGGAATGAAATAAACAGAACAATAGCAAAATTTGATAATTCTTAGAACTCAAATCATAATGAATTAACATGATTGCAATAAAAATGAAGTCACAATGATAATATCTGTAATTAAACCGGATCCAAAATTTGATATAACCACAAAGCCCATCATTATTTTGTTATATATAATAAACTAGTGTTGGTCACCGCGCGTTGCGCGGTGGCGAGGATTATCTTTAATAGAATGGAATGTAAAATAATATTGTATTTTCAAAAGTGATTAATTTACATATATTGATAATAGTTTTTTTGTTACAACGGGTTTAAGATGTACCGGTAACAATTATGTTTTATGTTATTATAACCAAAACGACATGTCCCACAACCATATCACTATTATTGAAAATAATATATATATATATATATATGTCCAAATCAATTAATTAGTATGCAAGATGGACTATATACCAAGGTTCTAAAATATGCGCCTTGGCGCCACTATGGCGCCAAAGCGTGGCCTTGCCGCCACGTTTAATCCCTTGCCGTCGAGATAAGGCGTTGAGCTCGTTATGGCGCGCCATGTCCCGCCATGACGCGTTATCGCGTGACAAATATGTGTATTTTCGATTTTTCGAATTTGTGTACTTCGAAATTCTATTGGAATTTGCCCATTAATATCGATTATTATTTAAAAATTCTTTTGCTTATCGTTTTATATGAATTTAAAATGTTAATAACTTGATCATTATTGTTCAAGACACTGATTTAAACAAACACAAACACATATATACATATAAATTATATACAAATTTGCCGCTTTAAACCACGTCATGGCCTCACCATAACTCATAATGCTTGAGGCTTGACCTCACCGCTACGCCACGCCTCACGCCATTTAGAACCTTGCTATATACCATCCAATGTTGTGTTTCATTTTTTTCGGGTAAAATCTTATGTTGGTTATTTAAGCATATATCAGCTCTATCTAATAACCTACAAAACATAAACTAAAATAAGAAGGGTTGGAAAGTTAGTATCACATGACAATTATTATATTAACCTAAGTAATAGGAGAAGACCATATCAACATATTAAGATGATAAAGTAAGCAAAACCTGGATTGTATATAAATTTAGCTTAATCTTATTCATTTTCTTTATAAAGATGTGATGGTTTTATATACAAGCTTCAATCATGTGTTTAGGCAATTATTTGATTAACTAAGACATGAAACTGATACATCTTATAACAAACTAAACATATATTGACGAAAATCATTAGAAACTAATGATATTACTTTATTACAATGAAAATTATTAAAAACTACTTATCTTATTCGTATGGACGAATTTAAAGTCGTGAAATGATATCATCATAATGAGGAACGTTATAAACTAAAATTTGATGCTCTCTTAATATAAACAAATTTAAGGCAAATGCGTGTGGCAACTACTCATCAACACTATAAAAAAAATAAGAGATCTTGGCAACAATCTTAAAAGCGTATGCTAATTTAGGATTCCTAACTATGCTCGACAACGGTCATGCAAGTTGCTCTACAAATGTTGCTAATTTGTTTTTTTAGAAGTTACGATTTTAATTGAAATCTCATTTAAGGTAACAAAGTGACGATTTTAATTTTGTAAGAAGTTTAATTAAAATATCATTTATTGTTTTGATAAAAAAACATTTTATCATTATTCAAGTGAAATTTAAAAGTGTGCAAAGCCGTGCTAATAATGTAAGCTCATGAGACATATGAAGAACTACATTACCAAAGCTGATAATGGATACTCCCCCATAAAAAAATTAATATCAAGTGGGGTAGATGACCCACATATCAATTATGAAACTGATATAAACAAATACTATACTTGAACCAAGATTTAAGAAAATGTATGCTTATCTCATTGTTGGCCTTTTATGCTTATATTCACCTCCTACTTGCCACTTTCATTTCATCCGATGTGGGATGCAAACAATACATTGAGAAAACGTGGGTTGCATATTGCAAATAACAATATGAGAGAATAGAAAAATATGTACTTTCAAATTTTAAAGTTCATATTTTTCAATAATATATATTGATGTTTAAACATGTAGACTAAAAATAACTATTTTTATTAAAAATTAGGGGTTAAAATGGACATGCATGGCCAAATGACCATTTAGTTTTCAAAGGCTCATTCTCATCCTTTATATACATAACTATTCTATTAATATATCATTTTTCTTATCAACATGGGATACTCCAAATTTAACTACAATACACAATTTATGAATACTAAATTCTCATGGTGCCACCTCAACTCTCTCTCTCTCTCTCTCTCTCTATATATATATATATATATATATATATATATATATATATTAATTGATGATATATTGATGTTTCAACATGTAGACTAAAAATAACTATTTTTTATTAAAAATTGGGGGTCAAAATGAAATGAGTAGCCAAATGATCCTTTAGTTTTCAAAGGCTCATCCTCATCATTTATATACATAACTCTTCTATTGATATATCACTTTTCTTATCAATGTGGGCAGTGGCGGATCCAGGATTTTTTCCTGGTGGGGGCACCTTTAAGATACACTGAAGGCTCACAAAGTAGTCCGATATATTTTTAGCTTAATTCCAGCGTTTAGAGATATTTTTGAAGTTTATTGATTGATTTCAAGGGATTTCTAAGTGTTTTTGGTGATTTTGAGTGACTTATTCAGTTTTTTGGTTGATTTCGAGAGTTTTATTTTGGTGTTTTGATTGATTTCGAGATACGTTTTTTGGTTGATGGGGTCCCATACGAAAAATCAGTGGGGGGATCTATGGTAGAAATTAAAAAAATTGTTTTTAACCTTGAAAATTTGGTATTTTGACTTTTTGAGTGGGGTTCCTTCCCCCTTCCTTTTTAACACTACATCGCCCCTGAATGTGGGACACTTCAAATTTAACTACAATTCACAATTTATAAATACTTTTTTCTCATGGTGCCACCTCAATTTTCTTTGGTTGTTGATTTAATATATATAAAGATTCATTGAAAAACATTTTGGTAAATATAAGATATAAAAGCATAATAATAATAATAATAGTATAGATGATTAGCATAATAATAATAATAATAGTATAGAATTATAGATGATTAGCGATTGAAAACATAGTTTTGTCGTGGTAATTTGAAAGCTTCAAAGAAGGAGAGGAGAGGAGAGGAGAGGAGAGGAGAGAGGAGAGGAGAGATGGTGGACGACAAATAGGTATAATGTTGGAAAGGGGGTGAATGGGTCCAAGTCTTGATCCGGTCAAAACTTAGCTCTCAACAGCTGTAGTAGTAGTAGTACCCTCTTTCATCTTCATTCTTTCACCTTCCTCCCACGTAGTACATACCTAAATACAATTTCACTTTCCAATCAACAGCTGCACTCTCTTCATAGATCTGCTTACATCCACGGACCTACCTGGTGATTCTCTATCTCTATCTCTACAACTGCTTCGATTTCGATTCATTTTCTTCAAAACTATCTTCATGGCTAGTCTAGATTGATGTGAATTCCATTTGTTATACATCAACTTGTGATCCTTTCTATGCGTTTACCAATTTATTTTAGGGTTTTGGCGTATTATGGTGTTAACAATAGTTAGGGATCTGCCGTTCAGAAAAGAAAAGGGTATAGTTGGAGATCTGTTTGCATCAAATTTGGTGGCACTACTGATCTAGGTTTTTGATTTGGTCAGTTTTTAGTGATTATCTTGTATTTGTGTGCAAATATGGGTTCGATTCGTAATACAGTGTACTATTGTTGTGTATGGAATGGGGGAAGGGTTTTGTATGCATATAATGATGGAGGAGATTGTGAGATTGAGAACTTGGCTGCTTTATGCTTGGAAAAAACCCCTTCTCATCACAAATGGTACTTTCAGACCATGTTCAAGAAAACTTTTGGGTTTCTAATGGAAGATGATGGGTATGTCTACTTTGCTATTATAGATGAGAATCTTGGTAATCCTGGGAACCTTCAGTTTCTAGAACATGTTAGAGATGAGTTCAAGAAAGTTGCTAAAAAGGGGTCGAATCGAAGCATGTCGAATCTCAATTCACTTGTTTTGCAAGAGCAATTAGTGCCTGTAATTCGGCGTTTGATCACCTCTTTGGAACAGGTCAATGGTACCACTTGCAATGAGACCGTATCCTCACCTTATAATGATAATAATAGTCAACTTGATATGGCTGCTTCGACAAAAGCCCCTTTATTAGGGAAATCTAGCAAACAAGAAAAGAGAAAGATGAGAGATCATGTGATTTCGGTACGGGAAAATGGGGTAGTGGAAGAACATAGGAAGTCTGCAGATAAAGGAGGAGTGAAGGTGGATTCTTCGAGTGTGGATTTGAGTAATCAAGGTGGGTCTGTGGCGGGTATCTCGTTGACAAAAGAAGTAAGTTCAATGAATAGATCAAGTACTCAAACCGTAAGAAACAAGTGGTGTCGCCAAGTTCGTATTGTTCTTGCAATCGATGTTGCTGTTTGTTTGATACTATTTATTGTTTGGATAGTGGTGTGTCACGGTACTGAGTGTATCAATTAAAGATTCATTCATTAGTGAATGGATTGGAAACACTTGCCTTTGTTCTTTGAATTTCGTTGCGATAGTATATGGAAGCCGCACGTGATTCCAGATTCGAGATTCTAATATTTCAAGGTATTGGCTCCTGATTATTGTTCATACAGCTTTATGGTTTAAACATTTTTGTACATTTCTCAAAAATCTATTTAATGTACATTATTGTGTTGCTCTGAAATCTACTAGCTACTGGACGGATGTTTTGTGATCGATCCTTAAACTCGGATGCTTGATTATTCTATGAAACGAGGCACTATAAATGGCATTCTTTGATCTTGTCTGGTTTAACATTTCTTGAAACCGTCTTAAGTTCATCCTTTTGAATTTATGTTGCAAGTATATGATGAAATATTTTCAGCTTTAGGATGCAATGTGTAGGTGGTGGAGTCTTTTAGTTTTGCCATCTTTGATCCAAGATTTTGGATCTAAGGAACCAATTTCAGGATTTGCTTGTGTGGCTTCAACAAAAATTCCCATGTTTAG
This sequence comes from Arctium lappa, assembly GCA_023525745.1. NCBI lineage: Eukaryota > Viridiplantae > Streptophyta > Magnoliopsida > Asterales > Asteraceae > Arctium > Arctium lappa. Next base: position 93,310,561 of record CM042048.1, read on the forward strand.
TAGGTTTTCTAGCACAATAGTAGTGGCTGGAGCTCTTCTTAGAGGCCTGCAAATCATCATGGGCATATTTATGCATTATGCTAGTTTTTAGCAGGTAAGGAGTTGGACATCCTGCTGGTGACCACCCACCTACCTTGGGCACACAATTTACCTCTCCTATGACGGACTTGGGACCAGTAAGGTGAGAGAGCTCCAGAGGGTGGCGTGAATGAATGTGATTCTAAATTTCTAGTTGCAATAAGTCTTTTTTGTCATCATCGTTATTCTAGCTATGTCTATAGTACAGAGGAACATATGGCCCACATGAAAGATTGTATAGCTGGGTTAAAGGAGGCATTGAAAAAGGCGTTCTACTCTTTGGGATGGAGGTAAGTCTGCATACATACATAGTATCCTCGTGCCCTACTTCTAGGTGAGATATTAAGCTCGTTTGGGTTGTTTTATCGAAGCAATGAAACCGAAAGCAACATGTGCTTGGTTTCTAGTCAACCTATATTGAGTTTATGGCCCACTCGTTAGTAGCTTAATGAGCTTAACGGGACTCACAACTTATTCGGTAAGATATACATGACTGTTTGGTAGTGAATGATATATAAAATGGCTTATTTACTAAGCTTTTAAGAGAGCTTTACAAAACACGTCCCCACCATCTATGAACCCCCCCCCCCCCCCCCCCCCCACCCCCACCCCACACAAAAAAGGAAAAAAAAAAACTTTCGAATCTATACAAGAGCTTTATCCACACATTTAGTTTTATCCATACAGGGACTTAATGGAAAACCAACCAAACAGCCCCTTTCGTCTCAAAATAAGTGTCCATATTTCTATTTTTGTTTGTCTCAAAATAATCGTACATTTTCAAAATTAATCCATTACTTTCCAATTCTAGCCTTAATTATAAGATGAAGAAATTTTCTTACAATTAAGTGTAAAATTGTCATTTAGTTTATTAAAAAGTGTAATAATTACATTTTTTTTTTCTTAAATTGTGTCCTTTTCACTTTGGACGTTTATTTTGAGAGGTGGGGAGTATTAATCATAGAAATTGTAAAATGTCTTTTGTTATGATATTTAGAACGTTGTCAATGCAAAATGACTGGGCTGGTCTTGTTGTCCAAACCGTCTTAGGGGTCGTTTTCCCCACGCTTATCCCGTAAACACTTACCATTAATAGTCAACACTTTCACTTAATTACCGGGTAAGATTTTAGTCTATTAAAATGACATTATATGAACATTTTTATCCGGTAAGAGTTTACCGAGTAAGAGTCGTCACTCTCACTTACTGATTAAGACTCTTGGTTCTTGTCATCGCTCTTACCACGTAAGATTTTCAACCCTTGTCTTGTCCTTCCGATAAAGTAAAATAAGTCAATAAACATTTACCGCGTAAGCGTTTAGTAATAGTCCCTTAGGAAGGGTATCGATTAAGACTGGTCTTGACCTCTTCAAACTAGGTCCGATGGTTCCAATGGGGCGCAATTCTTTTTGTGGTATTTAATGTTCTTTTAAACATTTTGGGTATAATGTTTATTAATTATTTTTATAAATCTTATTTGGATAATGTTTTATTCGTTTGATGTGTTTTGACAAGATATATATATATATATATATATATATATATATATATATATATAATACATTTCTTATAAAAAGAACTTAAATAAAAGCCTATTTATAATGAAATATACATGTATCCTAGACAAGAGGAACAATAGTTTAACAAATAAAAGGCGGTTAAATCGTATTAAAAGTTATATGAAAATACAACTAGACTTTCAACCAAGTGTCAAGCTTGAATTTGATTCCAAGTCTATTTGTCTATTTCTAGTCAATGCGTTTTCGATAAAGTCTTAATATCTTATTATAGCATGAATATTAAAATGTGAAACACTAAACTGTTGACATAACCAATTTCCTTTTAGGTATTTTAACATATCATCCAATGGGAGATTTTATGGACAGAGTGGTGGTTGTGGTTCAAATTTCATGTCCAATTACAAAACAAGCTGATCATTTAATTGAATACCAGAAAGTGAATCAAGATACCTCTAAACAATTTTAACAAAGTGTATATTGATCATAATGAAATGCAATATCCTCCATTGTTTATGGATCAAATGGGCATATAAAGAAGCTCATTTTTTTCATTATATTCAATTCAAAACTCAGCCATCTAATTGTAGATCAAATCACAGTTTGTTCTAAATTCTTGCCTTAATCAACCACATCCCAATACAAATTATAGTGTACATTTATATGAATATAATGTGTAAAGTTACTTGACAATGTTTATTCATATATAAATATACACAAGGATAAGAATACACTTTTGGGATTCTTAAATGATCATTTTCTTTTGTATTTGGACATTGAATTTGAATCATAATAATAGTCACTCTCTCCATACAAACTCCCCTCGAATAATAAAGAGGTGTTCATGAACAATAAATCTAAAATGCGAAGTAATTCAACCCCATACCAAACGGAGGAAGTTGAAGTAGTTGAAAATATTCATCTTGACCCCATACAACTATCATCATCACATGATCCTCACGAATTGAATGAAGCTGCAGACCCTTCTCTAAAGACACTGCTTTCTAATGAAAGTCAGTTTAGGTACTATTACCATTTGGAGATGACATTTACACTTGTACCCTTTCGAAATACGAGACGTATGAGAAGTTTTCAAGAGATCAGAGCGTGCAAGAGAAGACATTGGAGATTGCGAGGGGTAATTTCGAGCATATCTTTAAAATGATCCTCCATAATTATATAGATTTTGTTAAGTGTTCCAACAACAAAAGGGCACATTCGAATCTTTTAGTGAATTTTTGGAGGATTTGGAGAGACTAAGGTCTATCAAACTTATGTCTATGTTACACACTATTCGCAAGTGCTTACCAGATTTTGTGATGGAAGAAAACTTGAGGAAAATGGTGGAAGATTGATGTAGCTTCTATATGTTCTTTTAAAGTAAAGTCGAAGGCTTTTAAGGACGAATTTGGAGCGCTACAGGGATTAGTGTTTCTTTTTATCATATAATAATTATAAGAGTAAACTCCAATTTTGGTCCCTGACGTTTATTGATTTCTTTGAAAGAGGTCCCTATGGTTTCATAATTCAAGTTTACATCCCCAGGGTTTGGATTTTGCTTTAGAAATGGTCCCCGACACTAACGACGTTAAAAATCTTTGTTAGAGTCAGGGGCATTTTCGTCCAACCATGTTTTTGTCATTTTTCTGCACTTTTTTTGTTTCATTTTATTGTTGTGTAATATCATAAAAACTTAGGGACCAAATATCTTACCAACTCTAATATATTATACTTTTATATATATATACATCTCCATTGTTACAGGTTGCAAGAACCAAAGAGGCCAAATTTTTTCTCCGGCCATTTTCTCGTTGACGATCTCCACCCCCACCATCCGACAACCACCTCAACCATCTCACCATACACACACACACACACACACATATATATATATATATATATATCTACACACACATACAACACACGACGGTGGTGATGGGTTAACGGAATCATCGAAACCACAGAGGACAAAACAAGAGGGAAGATGGTGGGTTAAGGTGGAGTTTCATGTACAGTGGAGATTGATTATGGTGAAGATGGTGGGTCAAAGTGGAGTTTTCACGGTGAAGATGGTCGTTCACGACAGGGACGATCATTGATGGAGATAGTTGTTGGCCAAACCACCAGTTCACATTAACCATTTCAGATGTTTTTTCGGGTTCTACCGGTGACTTTTACTCTGTTTCTTTGCTTTTTTGGGTTATTTGGGTTTTTAGTTTGTGAGCTTTTGTTTGAATATGAAGGGAAAACCATATGGTCAAATTGATATAACAATAAAAATAAGAAACACTTGTGTTTGAGTTTGATTTTGGCCGGTGATGTTGCCGGAGATGTCGCCGGAAAAAATGGAGTTATCGCCAGAAAAATGGAGAAGGGGGTGATTCTATTAAATTTACAGAGTTGGTCCCTAAAATTTTTATGGTTTTTAAAAAATAAGAAAAAACATAGAAAAGTTGCAAAAGAGGGACAAAAATATGATTAGACGAAAATGCCCCTGCCTTTAACGAACCAAATAGACGTCGTTAGGTGTCAGGGACCATTTCTAGAGCAAAATCCAAACCCTGGGGATGTAAACTTGAATTATGAAACCATAGGGACCTCTTTCAAAGAAATCAATAAACGTCAGGGACCAAAATTGGAGTTTACTCTAATTATAAACAAGATATTAAATATTAAAATAATTAATTAAAAAACATTTATGCTTAATTTTCTTTTATATATATATATATATATATATATATATTTATGGTTGATTTTGGTGAGAATAAAAGTTAACGTTGAGAAGGGTAAGAAGGGATCTCCAACCTGGGATGCATATTGGAATGAGATGCACCAGATCCATTCTCATATCAAGCACAATTCATGGGGTGGGTTTGAGAGTAAAAGTGATTAAGGATCCAGATCAATTCTTACCTTCTCACCTCAACTTTTCTTTTTACACGATCCTTCGTCTGTCTCTCTCTATATATATATATATGCATGTACGCACAATTTTTTTTTTTTTTTCATAATAGAATTGTCTTTTGATTTTTATCATATGTTATTCCATGCTTTTTTCATTGGACCAAAATATCACAGAAACAAGAGAAAAAAAATACAACATATATCGAATTATAAAGAAAACAATTATATCAAAAATTAAAAAAACATTGAGCAAATTGAAAAAATTATACAAGTTTACCAATGATAGTTGAATTTTGGACAAACATTAAGCAAGTTGATGGACGGTTTGAAACTTTGACTATTGATTTTTGATGGATTTTTGTCGATTTAAATAACTGACAATTGCGAAACGAAAACCAAAAACTTAATGTATTGGACAATATTTTTTTAATTGGACCATAAAAGTTGAGTTTACAACATGGAAATTAAATATATCTAATATATGTGTATTTTGACCGTCCTTTCGGTCCAAACCACTCAAAAAATGTTCAAAAACCGCAGACCGGACCAAACCAAGCGGTTTGGCTATTTTTAGAATCAGAGGACCATCAAATCACTCAGACCGCCAAAAAACGGTCCGGTTTGACTTGGTTTGAGCGGTCCAACAATTATTTTGAAAACCCCTAATTCGGAGGCATTGTGGTGAGTACTCGTGGGTCGTACACCGATCATTGGCTCAAGGGCATATCTCATCTAGTAATGTTTTGTTGTCTTAGCATGGGAGAGTAGGCACTAAGTCATCAGGAGCATTGTAATGGGTACTCGTCTAGAGTAAGACATCGAGGCAATTGACTATTATAGTGTAACTACTCTAGATAATGAGTAGGCACTAAAATCATCGGGGGCCTTAGAGTAGTACTTAGAAGAGCCGTCTACAGATACCATTAATCTTGAAGTGAAACTCGATAATATTGATACATGATTTACTTTTGTGTTCCTGCCATATTTAGTGGACATTGGTCTCCCCCGTCATCCAAAGGCGTGTTTTGAATATAGAGTTTTATTCATGTTTTCGGGTTTGGATATTGGGTTATAATGTGGTTCACATTTTGACTGAGTATTGGATACATCCCAAAATGGGTGTTTCAGTTACTTAGTTTTCAGCGTGATATGGTGGGTTTTGTGAAGATGTTTTTAATGTGAGGGGTATTTTTGTATATTTTTTCTCTTCTTTTTGTGATATTTTGGTCCAATGAAAAAAGCGTGGAATAACATATGATAAAAATCAAAAGACAATTCTATTGTCAAATGATTTTTTTTTCTACGTACATGCAAATATATATATAACCATGCATTTCTTGTTAACTTTATGAACCTTGTTCAACTAATAGGATTACAAGATTAAGTGATGTTTAATTTATTTTGATATTTAATGTAAAAGGGTACAAAAGTCATTTTCTAAATAACCAATTTTCATTAATTATATTAGGGAGTTACAAGATTCAAGTTTCCATAGTTTTATTGTAGGTTACAATTGTAGAATTTTGTCAATTTTCATCAAAAATTTGAAATCAAATCATTATTATTATAGTTTTTCCAGTTCATTTGTTTGATAAAATCGTATAGTTGTTGTTTTCTAGAAAATTTTCCGCTATTTTCCTTAGATCGTAAAAGAATGAACTCTAATCGTATTGTCGTTCATTCGTGTGCACCATAGTTTTTTCAAAAGAATGAACTCTAATGAACCACAATGTACACCATAGTTTTTTCAGAAGAATGTGTTTATTAGTATGCACCATATTTTTTTTTCAAATAATGAACATGAACACTAATGAACCCTTGAAATCAACTTGTACGTTATGATGTATTCTAGCGTATGTTGACATAACAAACCTCAGATAAACATATGTGAACACTAAAATACAAACACAAGAGCACCTCATTATTTGTTCAAAATTACAATTTTTAAAATAAATTCAATTGGGGGTTACAATTCAATTGGAAGAAACATTAATTGAAAGATAATAAAGTCATAATATTTCATTGATTTTTTCCCAAAATACCCTTATCACTATGGTTCATTCCCCATTTTTCTTCAATTCTACATTTAATAAGGCTTTTAAAAAAAAATTCAATCTCAAACATTGATTTCCAAGATCAATGGCTTGGATTGGTTCATAAAGTTAACACAAAAAATATGGTTAACAAATGAACTTGACCCTATATATATATATATATATATATGTATATATATATACACACACACGCGAAGGATCATGTGAAAAGAAAAGTTAAGGTGAAAATGTAAGGATGGATCTGGACCTTGATCACTTTTACTCTCAAACCCACCCCAAGAATCGCACTTGATACGAGAATGGATCTAGTGCATCCCATCATAATGTGCATCCAAGGGTGAAGATCCCTTCTTACCCTTCTCATGATAACATTCATTCCCATCGGAACTCAACCATATATATATATATATATATATATATATATAAAGAAAATTAAGCATAAATATTTTTAATAAATTACTTTAATATTTAATGTCTCGTTTATAATTATTATATGTTAAAAAGCAACACTAATCCCTTTAGCTCTCCAAATTCTTCCTTAAGCCTCCAACTTTACTTTAAAAAAAACATATGGAAGCTACATCAATCTTCCACCATTTTCCTCAAGTTTTCTTCCTTCACAAAATCTGGTAAGCACTTGCTAATAGTGTGTAACATAGACAAAAGTTTGATAGACCTTAGTCTTTCCAAATCCTCCAAAAATTCACTAAAAGATTCGAATGTGTCCTTTTGTTGTTGGAACACTTAAACAAAATCTGTGTAATTATGGAGGATCATTTTATAGATATGCTCGAAATTACCCCTCGCAATCTCCAATGCCTTCTCTTGCACGCTCTGCTCTCTTGAATACTTCTCATATGTCTCGTATTTCGAATGGGTACAATTGTAAATGCCATCTCCAAATGGTAATAGTACCTAAACTGAATTTCATTAGAAGGAAATCTCTTTAGAGAAGGGTCTGCAACTTCATTCAATTGGTGAGGATCATATGATGATGATGATGATGGTTGTATGGGGTCGAGCTGAATATTTTCAGCTACTTCAACTTCCTCCGTTTGGGGTGGTGTCGAATTACTTTGTATTTTCGATTTATTGTTCATGAACACCTCCTATTATTCGAGGGGAGTTCGTATGGAAAGAGAGTGGCTATTGTGATTCGAATTTAATGTCCAAATACAAAAGAAGTTGATCATTTTAGTGAATCCCATAAGTGTATTCTTGTCCTTGTGTATATTTATGTAGGAATAAAGATTGTCAAGTAAATTTACACATTATATTCATATGAATGTACACTATAAGTTGTATCGGATATGGTTGATTAAGGTAAGAAATTGGAACAAATTGTGGTTTGATCTACAATTAGATGGGTGAGTTCTGATTTGAATATACTGAAAAAATGAGCTTCTTAATGTACACATTTGATATGTAAACAATGAAGGATATTGCACTTCATTATGATCAATATACACTTGTTGATATTGTGTAAAGGTATCTTGATTAACTTTCTGGCATTCACTTAAATGATCAGCTTGTTTTGTATTTGGACATGAAATTAGAACCACAACCACTACTATGTCCATAAAAACTCCCATTGGATGATAAGAAGGTATTTTTGTACATTAGAGCGAAAATAGAAATTAAAGACCTTGCCTCAATATGTAGAAGTTGAAGTAACTGAAAGTATTCATCCTACCGCACACAACCATCTTCATCTCATGATCCACTCATCAGATGAAGCAACAAACTTATTGGGTGTTTGGTTCGCGGAATTGGATGAAATTCAATGGAATTGGAATGTCCAAATCCATTGACCAAATTCCAAAGTCTTGTTTGGTTCACATAATTAAAACTAAGGAATCCTGCGGATTCCATCAAATTCCTTCAAACACGGATTTCACAATTCCATGGGGTATCCTATGGAATTCATTTTCTTTCCAACAGATTCCAATTCCTAATTCCAATTCCAATTCATTCAAAGTCAAATTCCTTGATGAATTCCAATTCCATCGAATTCCATTCGACGAACCAAACGCCACCTAATTGTTTTGTCCACGTCAGATTTGCACTAATTTTTTTTTAACAAAAAATTATCCTTAAATACCTTCTCCAATGCAAAAACCTTTTCAAACATTTTCATTAATTACATTATAATTTGTCCTCATTAATTTATTTAAGATGTTCTATAGAAGCCCTTCATTTAATTTGTCGTTTTAAAGTCTATGTCATATTATGGATTGGATTAACCAATATATACTGTATTATGGATGAAGATCATTAATAATGGTGGTAGGAAAGTAGAAAGAAAGAATGAGTAGAAGTAAATTACGTAGCTTAGAGTTTGGTCATTTCTCTACCCACTTCATTTCTTCCTCCACGGTGGTGATTTTGGGAAGCAAGTATATATAGAGCATTTCAACTTGGTTTGGAGACTTGGAAGAGCTCCATTACAGGAAGTTTCCATGTTCTTGAAGAGGTAAGTTTCTTGGGTGTTTTGATATATATATATATATATACTAGGCATATACCCGTGTGATTCAGCGGAATATAAGTAAAAAACGAACAATTAATGCTATTTCCTTATATACATTTCATCAATAATCAACCATGACCTAAGAATCACAACTTATAAAACCTAAACCCATAAAGATATTCAATAATTCGTTTATATTACAATTATTAACGAAAAAAATTATAATGATATTATTTATAATAAGAATGAAACGCATTTTACGATTATGTATTTTTAACGTGCTAACGGTGGAAAAAAAATAAAACGTATGGATAGAAAAACAAATTATTTCATAGATATTCATGATATTTAATAGTACCGTTAAATTAAAAAATATTCAATATTGGGCTCGTTTTGAAGATATTGAGTAGACGCTTATAATGATATAATTTGTAGAAAAATGAACGTATTTTTTCATTGCATTTTTGTTAATATATGATTATTTGTGTTAAACTGTTAATATGATAATGATGTAAAATGAAAAATAAAAAATTAGGGATATAAAGTAAATTAAATAAGTAATTGTAAAGGTGATAAATGTAACATTGTAAGGGTGGTAAATGTAATTGTACAAAAGTTTGTACAATAACGGTTTTAGTTTTTTCATTATATAGTATAAATTCTGATATTTAATAGTACGGTTAAATTAAAAAATATTCAATATTGGGCTCATTTTGAAGGTATTAACGAGACGATTATAATGGTATAATTTGTAAAAAAAGGAACGTATTTTTTCATTGTATTTTTGTTCATATACGATTATTTGTGTTAATATGATAACGATGTAAAATGAAAAATGAAAAAGTAAGGGATATAAAATAAATTAAATAAGTAATTGTAAGGGTTGTAAATGTAACATTATAAGGGTAGTAAATGTTATTGTACAAAAGATTAAGGGTGGTAAATGTTATTGTACAAAAGATTGTACAATAACCGTATAACCGTTTTAGAATTTTCATTATGTAACTAGACATATACACGTGCGATGCAGCGGAATGTAATTAAAGAACGAACAATTAATGTTACTTTCTTATATACATGTCATCAACAATCAACCATGACCTAAAAATCACAACTTATGAAATCTAAACCCATAAAGATATTCAATAATTAGTTTATATTACAATTATTGACGAAAAAAATTATAATGATATAATTTGTAATAAGAATGAAATGTATTTTACGATTATGTATTTTTAACGTGCTAACAGTGGAAAAAAAATAAAACGTATGGATAGAAAACAAATTATTTCGTAGATATTCATGATATTTAATAGTACGGTTAAATTAAAAAATATTCAATATTGGGCTCGTTTTGTAAGTATTGACGAGACAATTAAAATGGTATAATTTGTAGAAAAATGAACGTATTTTTTCATTGCTTGTTAATATATAATTATTTGTGTTAATATGATAATAGGTGTAAAATGAAAAATGAAAAAGTAAAGGATATAAAGTAAATTAAATAAGTAATTGTAAGGGTGATAAATGTAACATTGTAAGGATGATAAATATAATTGTACAAAAGTTTGTACAATAACCGTTTTAGTTTTTTCATTATATATATATATATATATATATATATATATATATTTTCCGTTCTTTTGTAGATTTGAATCTTGTCATCATATTAGTTGAATTTATAAATCTTATTTGGATAATGTTTTATTTTATGTGTTTTGAAAAGTTATATATATTACATTTCTTAATAAAAAAACTTAATTAAAATTTATTTATAATGAAAATGTACATATATCCTAGACAAGGGGAAAACCAGTTTAAAATAAAAGTTGATTAAAACGTATTAAAAATTAGGGGTGTAAATAGGTCAGGTTGGGTTGGGTTCGGGGTCAACCCATTTATTAATTGGGTTAAAAATTTCAACCCAACCCAACCTATTTAATTAAATGGGGTGAGATTTTCAACCCAACCCAACCTGTTGGGTTGATGGGTTGGTAGCGGGTTGACCTGTTTATGATTATCTTAACCCAACCTGTTAAATGAATGGGTTGAACTTGGGTTGACCCATTTAAATTTAAATTTGTAAATGAAATAAAAATGCTTAAACTACTTCATTCCACGACAAATACACAACGACAAAGTGAATAACTGTAACTGTAACTGTAACTGTAACTGTAACTGTAACTGTAACTGTAACTGTAACTGTAACTGTAACTGTATCTGTATCTGTATCTGTATCTCTATCTATCTATCTATCTATCTATCTATCTATCTATCTATCTATCTATCTATCTATCTATCTATCTATCTATCTATCTATCTAGGGTCAGGTTCACGTGAGACCAAACTTTTCTGTGAGACCGCGTGAGACCAAGCCTTAAAACATGAAACTTCACACCGAAACACTGTGAACGTAAAAAAACATTCGAACCTTCATAATGTAATCACACTATGAAGGTAAAAAAACCTAAACCAAGTTAAAAAAAATCAAACCTTCACAGATAAAAGAATGTGAAGGTATATCCGAACCTTCACAGTGAAGACGCTGTGAAGATAAAAAAACGAACATTCACAGCGAAAAACACCATGAACGTAACATTTACGGTGTTTTCCTTATGAAAAGTTCGATTTTTTTTACATTCACAGTTTTTTGGTGTGAAGTTTAATACTTTAAAGCTTGGTCTCACCGGTCTCACGGAAACTGTTTGGTCTCACGCGAACTTAAGTCTATATATATATAGTCTTAGGTTCATTTGAGAAATGGTAAATATATAAGAAATAGAGAAGTAATCCTAGCCATTCACACGGTCAAGATCGGATTTGACTGGTCAAAAGTTGCGGCTTTGACTGGTCAAAATTTGCGGCTTTGACTGGTCAAAAGTTGCGGCTCTTCCAAAAATAGAAGAACACTTTCGTAATTTTAACAAAATACACGGGCTGTGTTCATATATGAACCTGTATAATTCACATATGAACTATTTGTTCATATATGAACTAGTGCAATTCACATCTGAACTCTTTTAACTGATTCATATATTAACCTTTGTGATTCATATATGAATCAGTTGAACTAACTAACAGATTCATATATGAACCTTTGTGATTCATATATGAACCAATTAACTGATTCATATATGAATCTGTATGAATCACAATGATTCATATATGAATCAGTTGAACTAAATAACAGGTTCATATATGAATCTTTGTGATTCATACAGATTCATATATGAACTCATCCCGTGTATTTTACGAAATTACCCCTCTACCTTCTATAGACCACGCAAGGAATTATCCGGTGCTTCGCGGTCAAAGCCGCAAATGTTGACCAGATGAATGGCTAAGATTACTTCTCTATTTCTCATATATTTACCATTTCTTCGTGAACAGGTACAACAGTTAGCATTCTTGGACGGGATTAGTCTAACATGTTATACATGCATTTACATTATGTAAATGTCTATATGCTTACAATTATGGGTATAAAAATGTATATGTGTATAAGATTGTTTTAGTGATCGCATTATAACCATGTTAAGTCCATGCATGTACGTGAGTGTATTGTAACTTCAAGTTCTCGTTTCGAGCTCGTTGCACCAGTCAAACAGCAGCCTTGGGGTCAAGGGCGACTATGCCCGACGACTTTGCCAGGGCACAGTCGCCTGCGTCATTCTCGCGAAAAGGCTAGTAGAGGGGGGTAGTCATGAGCGACTATGCCTGGAGCATAGTCGCTAGGTCATAGTCGCCGACGGCCAAGTTAGGGATGTGAATAAATATGATTTTAAAGCCAAACACACACACCCTAAACAAAACCTGCAATCGAGTTCCTCACTTTCTCTAGGCGATTTTCTTCCACTCTTCACTCCTCCCTCCTCATTCAATGCACCTAACCAAATCTAGCATTTAAGTGATCATCAAAACGTGGTTGGGTTCTATAGGGATCCTTGGGGATTTAAAGCTTCAAGTTATTCAAGTCCTTCCCAAGTTCAACCATTTTAGGGTTTTCTCCTTACGAACCCTAAGTTGTGACTCTTCACCCTTAAATCTTGATTTATGTACTCATATTCTTAATGTACATACATATATATACATAAATCTTCATTAATGAGCTTAAATCTAGAAACTACGGTTTCTTGGGTTTTGTTAATATGAATAGGTTGCCATGGGTTTATTTCACCTAATGAGTTTATAACATGATTCTATCTGATAAATATGGTTGGGCGATACATACATGGAATGGACTATTTCTAGAAATGGGATTTTGATATGGTAAATAACATGAACAAGAATTGGAAGGTGTTTTATGCATTCTGGTAATTATTTAACTTGCCATACTTTATATGTGGGTCATTGATTTCTATTTCCTCGTGCACGAGGATTTGGATTTATCTACATGTGGGTAAAGGTTGTTGGTCATATTTGACCGCTAGCGAGTAGGCAATAGAGGACTTTATAGTCTTTGAGGTGTAACTCGTCTAGATTGGATAGACAATAGTGTCAGTAAGTCCTAGAGGTGTAACTCAACAGAGTACGCACTAAAGGCATAAATGGTTTGAGGATTGTGATGTCTTCATGGCATGGGAACTAGAACCGGGGCATGTGTTGTATTCTAGTAACATCGCGGGTGACTCCACTCACGTGTTCTTGACATCCAAGTTGGAAACGGGCCTCCCCTGTATTTCAAGAGGTATTTCTTGTGTGGAATTTATCAGGTGGATTATCTTTTCAAGTGAGTGGTGACGATGGTTCCACTCTTGGGGCGTATCGGTAACAATTAATATGGTGTAAATGTTTATTTTATAAACCGTTAATCTTGCAATGTTATTAGGTTATGGCCTAATACTTGTTTGGTACTTTATATGACTCAAAGGTCTTCTAGTGGTGTGCATAAGCCCACTTTGATATACCGGTCGTGCATTGGGAGCCTCGAAGGACCGGGATTTTTTGGGATATTGAGAAGAGCGATTTGGAAATATAGCGACACCCACTTTTAATCTAGCTTGATTATTGCTTAGATTCATTAGGTTGTAATTTTATGTTTCATTTTCTGCTACTATTATAGTATTCAAACTACCCCAACGTTATTGGGTTTTAGTTGTTATATTTACAGGTTTTATAATTCCTCGTACTTTAGACATCATATTGCCGAAATTTAAGTTTTAAATTCACCCAATTTTTAGGGTGTTATGTAACACCCCTAAATGGGGCTAACAAAATTTTCCGGAAAATGGAAACGTGGTATATAAAAATTGCCAAAGCATGAGCTAATACAAAAGGAACAATAAATGCCTGTTAATTACAAGTTTGTAATAAGAAGCAATAATAGATGATAACCCTCTAATCTAAATCTCGCTAGACATAAGATTACAAAAAGGTTTTCAACTATGTCCAAAAGAATTGTCTTCAATATTGGCATCCCAAAAATGCTCTCAAGCTCACCACTAAAGTCGTCTAAGCTTCCTTGGCACTCGCGCCACTAGAACCTGAGATACATAACAACAATCAAGTGTTAGACCAAACGGGTCTAGTGAGTTGAATAAAAACATGGCATACAATTATGTTAGAGCACATATTTATTGGATTCAAGATCATAAAGGTTGAAGACCAAAGTTCAAGAAGTCAAAGCTGGAAAGTCAACTCTCAGTCAAAGTCAAAGTCATTGTGTTAATAAAGTCAAAGTCAATATATTGTATTTGTTCGTTTCTTTGTATTTGTATGGAAGTATAAATACCTTTGAAGTCTTTGTAAGATTTCAGTTGTAGCATGTCATTTGTGACATATCGAGTCGATATCCCATACCCCGTTAACGCACCTTGTTAACCCCAAACCCAAACCATATGCATGCAATTTATGTTAAATGAACATAACAAAAATTATCATGCTTGCACCATAGATAAAATTTAAATGCACGTAAATCACCATTTATAAATAACGTGTAATTAACACCTTAACAAACATGCGTATAAATTATCACACCTTATACATGAAAATAAATAAACTTATACATATGTGTACATCCCAGTGAAATCTCGTGAAAGACTCACCTGATAAATGTCAGTTCGTTAGAACTTCTCTCCCAATAGCAACCTACAATTATAGAAGCCAAATACTCGTTAACGTCTATATTTTATCCAAAGTCAACCTAAAAGTCAACTTGCGATTAACCTTGGTCAACCCTTAATTATGATCTTAATTATCCACTGAAACTTTATAATTATCCAACCCAAATTTGTTTGCGTCAAAATATTAACGTCACGACGTCTCGACGTCCCAAATAACTAATTTAAAATCCCTAAATAAATTAGAGTTACTTCCTTTATAATTAAATAATACAAACAAATTATATATAATTAAATATATCAATTTTAATAATTTATTTAATTAATAAATTCTTACCAAAGTTAAATTAATTAATTTTAAACAATTAATTAATTCACACCAAATCTCGTTGGACTTTTTCTTTAAAAAAAAAACAAACTTTAAACCTATTTGGACCCCTTCAAAGCCCATCAGATCAGGCCCAAAACTCCCTTATTAGCCCAACAGCCACCTCCCCCCGGAAAAGTCGTCGGAGCACGTCTCTGGCAATTGCGGACGTCGTTTTTCCGGCAAGTTCGCCGGTTTTCCGGCGAGCTCCTTGTTTTGGACCGTGTGGCTTCGTTTTTCATCCGTTTTCGACGATTCTTTTTCCTAAATTATAGTTCTTTGATTCCTCACCTTTTAGAAACAAGAATCTCATGAAAACTTTGAGTTTTGAGGGAGATATCTATGTTTTAAGTTTTGGTTTTTACCGAGAACGATAATTTCTACGTTTTGATTGGTTTAACAACCTTTCGGTTATCCAATTTGTTTCAAAACGTATATGGGTTTACCTTTACCCATTACTAACCTCTCCCTTAAGTTATTTTCTAGATCTAAAGAGAATCCATACCTTACTCCGACGGATCGTTACCGAAAACGAAGCTTCAAGACTACTCCTCGTGACACCGTTCACCAAAATTCCGACACCTACTCTCTCTGAAACGTCGACAATGAATGACACAAAACTCCAATCGGCCCCCTTATATTTATAGTCGGATTTTCCACCAAAATATGGAAGAAGAAATCGCCATTAATACCATTAATCTCTTCCATATTTCGAATTTCGAGATTTGCAAAACCGGTCCCTCACCATTGCTAATTCACGAATTGACCCCCCCTATATTAAATAATTTCCTTAATAAATCTCAATCAAATTTTAAATTGATTGATGCTCCCGTAATTAGAGACTTCCCTTTTTTTTAAGTTTAAATTTATACTCTAATTACACTTTAATTTCTATTTTAAAAAAATATTCAACTTTCCAATGATAATAAATACTTTAAGTTATAATTTATTAATATTCATCCTTCCAAAAATTTTGGATGTTACATTGGGAGACTATAGAAGAAGCCAAAATCATGGAACGAGTTTATGAGAAAGACAAGGAGGAAAAGTCAAAGGCCGTAGAGAAGAGAAAGTAGGAGAGCCCACCGTGTTCGTTCAATAAACAAAATTTCCAGCCAAGTGGTAGACGTTTTGAAAATTGCCGTGAGGCGAAGTAGTGTTCCAAGTGCAAGAGCAAACACTTCGGAGTTTGCAACCCAACCCCAACCCCGTCTCATGTTTCAAGTGTGGAAGGTTGGGCCACACTAGCCCAAATTGTCCTATCCAAGGGACAACTTGTTTCAAGTGTAAGGAAGTGGGGCACGTGAAAAGATATTGCCCCAAGCTAAAGGGGATTGCAAGAGGAAGTAACTTTGGGAGTCAACCAAAGAAGGAGGCCATTCTTAGGGCGCAAGGGAGGGCCTTTCAAATGACAAAAGAAGAGGCCAAGGAAATCACTGATGTGGTGTCGAGTACGTTCTTACTCAACTCCTTACCCACAAGAGTATTGTTTGATTCCGGTGCGAACTTCTCTTTTGTGTAAAGTTTATTCTGCAAGTCTTTGGTTGTGCCTACTAGTACACTTCATGATGCTTTAGTCATAGAGGTAGCAAATGGGGAACGTGTAGTCTTAAGGGACATTCTAAGGGACTGTTGTCTAGAAATAGATGGCAAAACTTTCAAAGTGGATTTCCTTCCCATGACCATCGGTATTTTCGATGTGGTGGTTGGGATGGATTGGTTAGCGAAACACCAAGCGGATATCCTATGTTCCAAGAAGCTAATACGAATACCCGTCCGGGATGGTGGCTTCATTTTCGTTTATGGCGAAAGGGCGAGGTGGCCATCGTATCATCTATTAAAGCAAGAAAGTGCATGGTGAAGAAATACCCTTCGTATTTAGCATTCGTTATAGATGCCAAGGTAGAGAAGAAGAAAGTGGAAGAAGTGATGATTGTCAGCGAATTTCCAGACGTTTTCCCTGATGATTTACCAGGCCTACCTCCGGACCGACTAGTGGAGTTTCGAATCAATCTACTTCCGGGGGCGACTCTTATAGCTCGTGCACCGTACCGCCTCGTGTCGACTGAAATGTAAGAGATGATGACCCAACTACAAGACTTGTTAAATAAAGGGTTCGTGAGACTGAGCTCTTCGCCGTGGGGATCTGGTACTCTTCGTGAAGAAAAAGAACGGATTGATGAGTATGTGTATTGATTACCGGGAGCTAAACAAGGTGACCATGAAGAATAAATACCCGTTACCCCGAATAGATGATCTCTTTGATCAACTACAAGGGGCTAGATGATTTTCCAAGATCGATCTTCGATCTGGCTACCATCAGGTGAAGGTTAGAGTGGATGACATCACGAAGACGACTTTTAGGACTCACTATGGGCACTACGAGTTCATAGTTATGCCATTTGGGTTGACGAATGCGCCAACAATATTCATGGACTTGATGAACCATGTATCGGCCATTCTTGGACCAATCGGTCATCGTGTTCATTGATGACATCTTAGTGTACTCCAAGGACGAGGAGGAGCATGGGCGACACTTGCGGGAGGTCTTAGAGGTGCTAGGAAGGGAGAAATTGTACGCCAAATTCTCCAAGTGCGAGTTCTGGTTGCGGGAAGTTCAATTCCTCGGGCATGTGGTGACTCAGGAAGGAGTAAAAGTGGACCCCGCAAAGATTGAGGCAATGATGAACTAGGAGCCTCTAAAGAGTCCAACTGAAATTCGAAGCTTTTTGGGGCTTGCCGGGTATTACCGAAGATTGTAACATCCGTCAGAAATCAAAATCTTCAAGGTTAGAATCCATCAAGCTATTAGAGAGTAGTTCATAGAATTTACTCCTCTGGAATCTTATTAGATTGGTTAGATTAGAATTTTCCCGAAAATTTTTGGTAGTCGTTTAGAAAGCCCGGTTCGGACCAGTAACTGACTAAAACGTCCCATAAAATGCCAACTATTATGTCACATGTCTAAAATACATAAAATAATGAGGTTTACATTATTTAGGTGAATATATTTATTTGTAAAAATTTACTCAATTTAGAGAAGGTTTGAGAACTAGAGTTGTCGGTTCTCAATTTAACTGATTTAACTTCTGGGCTTGGGTTACACTACAATTTAAAAAAAAAATATATATATATATATATATATATATATATATATATATATATATATATATATATATATATGAGTTGGGCTTTGAGAGGCCACTTGGCTGTCCCACACCCTTTCCCTCTCTTATTATTAAAAACAAAAATTCACTTTTGAATACTCATTATCCCACATCAAATGTTTTGACTCCTCATCTCCTCTCTCTCTCCCTACATACGGTTCACACACACACACACACATACACACACACACACACACACACATCTTCATCTAAAAAATTTCCCGAAAATTCAAGCATCAAACACGGTTGTAATCATCTCCATAGCAAGAATATCAAGTTTTCATCATCATCTAATCAAGGTACAAACTCTATTTCTCCATTTCTTCACATTTTTGACAAGTTTGATGCTAAATTCCATAAAATAACTCATGCATGTATGGAGATACTCCATCTATGGTTTTAGAAGTGAATGGACATCAATGATGGTTAAAACATCAAAAATGTGATGCCATATGATGATCTTCCATGATAAACCACTATTAAGGGATAAATTTTGAGGTTTCTTGTTGAACCAAATGTTTATATCATGGTACACTTTGTTGTAAGAAAATTTTTATGTTTTAGTTGGTTTAGAAAACTAACTTCATGTTGTAAATTCATGCTTAAACAAACTCTTATGACAAGATTGTGCAAACTTGTGGGATTAAGAACTTTGTAGTTTGCTAGTGATGAAAAATCACTTATTTAGTTTTCATTGTCACATGCAACCCATTTTGGACGAAAATTTTGTAGTTATAAATGTGTCAAAAATGTATAATTTCCTTCTTAGTTCATTATTTAGTTAAAAGAGGTTTTAATCCAAGTGGTTTCACAAGAAACCATGGAACTTTGACCTCTTAATGCTTAATATAAAAAAATTGTAGCACACAGCTTGCTGTCAAGAATGAAACCCCCACTTCGAAGCTGTGTATCTCATTATTTACACCATAAAATTTGGGCTTTTTGCTTCTAAACTTTAGTTTACTGAGTTATATTTCCAACGCATTATGAATCACTCAAAATTATGGGGTTTAGGTCACTCATTTGAATTTTAGAAGAAAGTGGTGCATTCTGTCCCAAGCTGACAGATTGGTATACCCTACTTCTAACGACCTTAACTCCCTCAAAAATCATCTTAAAGTGGTGAATCTTTTTCCTAATAGAATATTTATGTCTTAGCTTTACATCCATATATGGATCACTGAATAATGTTGAGTTTTGACCCTTCAAAAGCATGCTACAACAGAAGTGCGCAACTGATTAAAAAATCAGTGACCTACTGTTTTGTAGAAATTATTTGGGGCATCAAAACACTTCCAAAATTCATGAAATTTTACCATAGATCTCTTAACTCAGTATATTAGTTCATATAAAAAAATGGCTCAGATTGTTAATTGGGAGGGTATATTTGAAAGCCAATTTAGGGACACATTTGCTGAACAGCAAGTGCTGAATCCAGAAAGATGGTCTTTAAAACCTCAAAACTTATGTATTAAAGTGTAAGGATGTTATAATGTACATCAATTCTTATTTTTAAACAACAAACTATATATTGGCATTTTATAAGACGTGGGATTAGTTAGTTAGACCTAAGGTTGGGAATTGACGTTTAGTACTTCTCTATGCATCTTCCTCTATAGGGACCTAGGAGCTCCGGTTCGCGTCATCATTTGAGGTGAGTATTAACAGCCCTACTTTTATTGTTTTGATCGAACTTGGGTGAAAAGCATGTTAAAATTTGAATATTTAAAGATTCATGAGGCTTTGTTATAAAGCGTTACGTATTGAAGTTTATGAGGCTTTGTTGTAAAGCGGTTGGTGCAGAAGTTATATGACATGTATGCTAATGATATGTTGAGTTTTTCATTAGTTAAGTCCCCGGGTACACTACTAGTTATCCCAGAAATGGGTGTATAGTATTAGTGGATAGCGCTATTTGGTCTGACAAGCCCACCTTATACTGACGAGTAGGGGTGCACTGTACTAGAGAAATATGACTACCTATATGGTTAAAGCCTACCTCTGAGGTAGATCATGGGGCGTTGATTTGGTCCGGGAAGGTTTAGTAGTGGCTCAACGTGGTTGTATCAATGCATACCTCTTGTCATATAAGCTAAATTGTGATACTCATGAATCAAAGAATTGAAGTTTGTTTTATACGTATGTTTTATAAATGACAACTTGCATATAAACTTGATTTGTGCATATTTAAATACCTGTGAACTCACCAACTCTCGTAGTTGACCTTTATTTTAAACATGATTTTCAGGGAACAAGAAGGTACTTGGAAATGACTAAAGTTTATCTCTTGTGTAAACCGTGTGCAACACTTTTCATAATAGTGATTTTGTACTTCAATTTTTGAGATGTAAAAGGGATGTACACTTTTTGAACTTCTTGTAATCAATGGTTGAATGTATGGTGGTATTTCTTATGTATCCTAGTGCTATGCTTATCGAACTGTCATATTCCGTGTTTTCGCTTTAGCGGGGTGTGACAGACTTGGTATCAGAGCCATAGGTTATAGAGAATACTGGTTTTTACTATAAAACCATACACTATAACCACTATTTTCTAAAACTACTTTTGCAAACAAATCTCGAACTTGAGCATACTATTAGTATAGCTAGGATAGGTGTCGACTTAGCATATTACAATTCGGCAAAGCTTGATCACCTATGTCTAATTTGATATGCATAAGGAGAGACTTGGAATGGTTATATTAGAAGTTGCTAAAAATAGAAACTTTTTGTTCAAGAATGAAAAGCATGATTTAGTATGTGAGTTCGCATAAGCATTTCATGATTTCGACATTCATTTTAGCTTTCTAATAATTAAAACTTTGGTAGTTATGATAAAATTTTAGTTGCAATTACTAATATTTCGTATAATTGAAATGTATGTTATCATTGTATGATATGTCGAATGCATGATTAATTATTAGATGAGTATTGTATTATGCGCGAAGCATAGATAGATTGTTGGTTCAGGCAAATAATTAGATACCGATTTGGAATTTTGTAGTAGAGTTATGCCTCCAAGAAGGGAAGACCCAGAATTGCACGATTGGTGTCCGAGTAAATTCTTGCTACCCTTCCCAATATAGTTAGTCAAGTAGCAGCAGGCCTGAATGTTAATCAAACTAACAATCCTAAATTTGGTGCGAATGAGAATAGAGAATGTACGTATAAGACTTTTAGATCTTGCAACCCGAAGGAGTTCCATGGCACTGAGGGAGCCGTTGGGTTATTGACTTGGATAGAAGGAATGGAGTCCGTCCTACATATTAGTAAGTGTACAAAAGAAAACAAGGTGGAGTTTGCAGCTTGTTTACTGCAAGGGCGAGCGTTGACTTGGTGGAATACTCAGGTACAAACACGGGGATAGGAAGCAGTTAATAGACTCACGTGGGATGAGTTCAAAGAGATGCTTAAGGAGGAGTATTGTCCGAGGAGTGAGATTCAGAAACTCCAAGCAGAACTGTAGAACCATGAGATGAAGGGAAATGATATAGACACTTACACTTCTCGATTTCATGAGTTGGCAAAGTTAGTACCCCATTTAGTGACACCGGAAGAAAACATAATTGACAAGTACATTTGGGGCTTAACTCCCGAAATAAGGGGAGATGTGACTTCGGGAAAACCAAAAACGATGCAGGAAGCAGTGAGTTTAGCAACCAAACTTACTGACAATGCAAATCGTTCAGGGTTGTTTTCAAATGTCAAAGCCAAGGGCAAGAGAAGGATGAAGGAATCCATGAGAAGGCAATTTGATGGGAGAAAGGGTAAGGAGCAAAGGGTGGCGGGTAATTATGGAATCCAGGCATAGGGCGCGGGTAAGGGGAAGGAGGTACGTCCTAAATGTGACAAGTGCAACTACTATCATCAGGGGCGATGCGTCGTATGTTATAGATGCAACAAGGGAGGTCATTTTGCAAGGGGTTGTGAGGATGCAACAAGACAAGTGTGTTACGGATGTGGAAGCCTGGATCACGTAAGGAGCACTTGTCCCAGACTTGACAGGAGGGCAAATGCTAATCAAGGCCGACCAGTTAACCAAGGGACTTCAGGGAGACCAGCACGAGGGCGAGTGTTTGAGATCGGGGCAGAAGAAGCAAGGCAGAACCCGAATGTGATTACAGGTACGTTTCTCTTGAACAAGCACTATGCATCTGTATTGTTTGATTCTGGAGCAGATAGGAGTTTTATATCATTAGACTTCATGTCTAAAATATGCCTAAAGTCTCAAAAACTAAAAGAAGACTATGTTGTCGAATTTGCTAACAGGCAAGAGGTTAGGGCCAAGGACGTAATTTCAAACTATACATTAGAATTGGCTGAAAAAAAGTTTAGTATAGATCTAATTCCAATCAAATTAGGAGGCTTTGACATAGTAGTGGGTATTGATTGGTTATCTATAAACCGAGCAGAAATTTGTTGCTCCGAGAAAATTCTTCGAATTCCATTACCGGAAGGAGGGATACTTCTAGTACAAGGAGAGAAGTCAAGGAGAAATTTAAAAATGGTGTCGTGGTTGAAAATGCGAAAATATTTGAGGAAGGAGTGTGTTGCGTTTCTGGCACATGTAGTAGATAAGGAGATCAAAGAGAAGCGCATCCAGGACATTCCAATAGTCCGAGATTTTCCAGAAGTATTCCTAGATGATTTACCAGGATTACCCCCACCGAGGCAGGTTGAATTCCGCATTGATTTAATTCCTGGAGCTGCACCAGTAGCTAAAGCACCATACCGTTTAGCACCGTCGGAAATGCAGGAATTGTCCGAACAACTTCAAGAACTTCTCGACAAGGGATTTATCAGACCTATTTCTTCGCCGTGGGGAGCTCCAGTTCTCTTTGTCAAGAAGAAGGATTGAACCTTTCGAATGTGTATTGATTATAGAGAGTTTAATAAACTAAATCTCAAGAATCGATATCCACTTCCCCGAATTGATGATTTGTTTGAACAATTGCAAGGAGCAACGTATTTTTCAAAGATCGATCTCCGATCTGGATACCATCAGATGAGAGTCCGCGAAGAAGATGTTCACAATGCGGCATTTAGAACACGATATGGACACTACGAGTTTCTAGTTATGCCCTTCGGATTGACAAATGCACCAGCGGTTTTTATAGACCTGGTGAATAGAGTTTGCAAGCCGTACTTAGACAAGTTTGTAATCGTATTCATTGATGACATATTGATATACTCTCGAAACAAAGATGATCATGAGCAACACCTGAACTTGATACTAGAACTACTCAAGGACCAGAAATTGTACGCCAAGTTTTCTAAATGCGAATTCTGGATCCGCGAAGTACACTTTCTTGGTTATGTGGTCAACGAGAAGGGAATTCATGTCGACCTGGCAAAAGTCGAAGCCATTAAAAAGTGGGAAACTCCGAAGTCACCAACGGAAATTCGTCAATTTCTCGGCTTAGCAGGATATTATCTGAGATTTATCGTCAATTTCTCCAAGATTGCGCAACCCCTAACAACATTGACCCGAAAAGACGATAAGTTCACTTGGGGAGAAAAACAAGAGTAGGTATTTCAGACACTCAAGCATAAGCTTTGCAATGGACCAGTCTTAGCTTTGCCAGAGGGTACTGATAACTTCGTGGTCTACTTTGATGCATCACATCAAGGATTGGGATGCGTGCTAATGCAGAAGGATAAAGTCATCGCATATGCGTCTAGACAGCTTAAGGTCCACGAGAGAAATTATACCACTCATGATTTGGAGTTGGGAGCTGTAATATTTGCACTAAAAATCTTGAGACATTATCTTTACGGCACAAAATGCATAATCTTCGCCGATCACAAAAGTCTTCAGCACATTCTTGATCAGAAGATGCTCAATATGAGGCAACAAAGATGGGTCGAGTTGCTTAACGACTATGACTGTGAAATAAAGTACCATCCAGGAAAAGTTAATGTAGTAGCGGACGCGTTAAGCAGAAAAGAGAGTAAAGCCCTTAAGGACACGAGTTATGGGAGTAATAGTTCAGACAAGCCTTAAGGCGTAAATTCTCAAAGATCAAGAAGAAGCATTGAAGGCGGATAATATGAGTGGCGAAACTTTACATCATCTGGAGAAGGAATTTGAAATAAGATCTGATGGAGTGTGTTATTTTAAGAATAAGGTTTGGATACCAAAGGTTAACAACCTGCGGTCCACAATTATGGAAGAAGCACACCAATCAAGGTACTCGATTCACCCAGGAGCAGACAAGATGTATCAAGATTTAAGAGAGCATTATTGGTGGCCAGGAATGAAGTGGGACATTGCCTTGTACGTAAGCATGTGTTTGACATGTGCAAAAGTCAAAGCGGAGCATCAGAAACCTTCATGACTTCTTCAACAACCAGAAATACCCCAATGGAAATAGGAGAAATTATCAATGGACTTTATAACCAAGCTACCCAGGACTAGAAAAGGTCATGATGCAATCTGGGTCATTGTAGATCGACTCACAAAGTCCGCGCATTTCCTACCAATTCGAGAAGATTATAAGATTGAAAGATTAGCACAGTTGTATATTGATGAGATCGTTTCCCGACACGGAGTACCCGTCTCTATCATCTCCGATAGAGATAGCCGATTTACCTCCAGATTTTGGCAGTCATTTCAGAAGGCTTTGGGCACTAGGCTGGATTTAAGTACAACTTACCATCCTCAAACAGACGGACAGACGGAGAGAACCATTCAAACGTTGGAGGATATGTTATGCGCTTGCACGATAGACTTTGGCGGTAGTTGGGATCAACACTTACCGTTAGTCGAATTTTCTTACAACAATAGCTATCACGCCAGCATTCAATATGCTCCATACGAAGCTTTATGTGGACGTAAGTGCAGGTCACCACTTGGATGGATAGAAGTCGGAGATAAACAATTGATCAGGCCGGACATCGTTCAGGAGACCACGGATAAGATATCAACCATTCGGGATAGACTTAAGACGGCAAGAGACCGTCAGAAGAGTTATGCTGATAACCGAAGGAACCGTTAGAATTTCAAGTGGGTGACAAGGTACTTTTAAAAGTATCACCCTGGAAGGGAATAATACGTTTTGGCAAGCGAGGCAAACTGACTCCAAGGTATATTGGTTTATTTGAAATGACAGAAAGAATTGGACCAGTCGCATACAAACTCAAGTTACCACAGGAGTTGAGTGCTATCCACGACACCTTCCACGTGTCGAATTTGAAGAAGTGTCTGACCGATGAATCACTGGTCATATCACCGGAAGAAGTCAAATTTGATGAACGTTTGTGTTTCAGGGAAGAACCGATCGAAATACTCGATCGAGATGTCAAACGACTAAGACTATGCAAAATTCCAATTGTGAAAGTCCGATGGAACTCGAGGCACGGTCCGGAATACACTTGGGAGCTAGAAGATTATATGAGAAATAAGTATCCTCAGCTATTTGTAAAGAAATCATCTTAGGAAAGCAAAATGTGAATTTCGGGACGAAATTTCTTTAACGGGGGGAAACTGTGACATTCGTCAGAAATCAAAATCTTCAAGGTCAGAATCCATCGAGCTATTAGAGAGTAGTTCATAGAATTTACTCCTCTGGAATCTAATTAGTTTGGTTAGGTTAGAATTTTCCCGAAAAATTTTGGTAGTCGTTTAGTGTTAGACCACAGTCTTATTGGATTCAAGATCATCCAATTCAAAGGTCGCAATCCGAAGCTAAAAGCTGACAAGTCACTCTCAACAATAGTTTAGGGTCAGTTTGTAATAAATAGTCAAAGTTGTTGTTAGTATTTTATGTTTATTCTAAATATCTAATTAATAGATATTTAGATATTAGTTAGTTTATTATTAGTTTTAGATATTTAGCTTTATTGTTTTATTATTGCAACTTGGTTTGCAAGTGGTTGTATTAGGTGTTTGTGTGTTAGAGAAGCTAACATAAGAAAATATCAGATCATATTAGAACACACACAAAAAGGTATAAAAAGAGAGAAAACAGAGAAAACACATCCAAAGCTTGAATCGATCAACCTTGTAACCATTGTTATTAATCAATAGAGGCTGGTAATCATTTTGTGTTGTTAATCTATAAAACTTGATAAACATTGTGGACCGACAATTGGTATCAGAGCCTGATAATAGATGAAAATCAAGTTTTTAAAAACTCACGACTCTGTGTTCTTATTTGAAATTCGATTTCGAGATTTTGAGTGTTTTAGGTGTTAAAATCGATCAGGTTGTGATCGATATACATGCTAGATCGAGTTGTAGTGGTTTGATTTTAGTTTAAAGCTTAAATCGAGTTCCATTTTGGTGATTTTGTGTCTGAGTTCGAGTTTGAAAAAGTTACCGTGCCATCAATTTTATCTTCGAAAAAGTGATTTTTATCGAGATCAAGTGGTCACAATCTGTTCTAGAAGTGTTTTTAGTCATATTGGTAGAGTTTGGTACTGCTAATCGGCGTAGATACAGGTTTTAGTTGATTTTCGAAGTACAGGACGAACTCGCGCAAACACAGGGAAGAACTCACGCAAACTTCACTTTGCGTGAAACACTTTGCGCAACCAACTGAACACGCAAAGTCTACTTTACGCAAACCTCGTAAAACGCAAAGCCCACTTTGCGCAACCAACGTATCACGCAAAGTCTACTTTGCGCAACACTCTACTCACGCAAAGCCCACTTTGCGCAACTCAAAGCTCACGCAAAGCTCACTTTGCGCGATAAACTTGAAACACAAACCCCATTTTACGCCACCCACTGCTCAAGTAAACCTCTCCTTTGCGCCACTCAAGTGAAACGCAAACCCTAGTTTGCGCGACCCACGTAATACGCAAACCTCTACTTTGCGCGACCTTCTTCAAACGCAAACCCGTGCTAAGCCTGCCTAGGGGGACAAAATTTCTTGTGTGATCAAATTTTATCTGGACTAACGGTCAAGTACAAGTTCTTATTGCTCATCAATCAAACAGAATGAATTCTAGTGAAGCTAATTCAATCAATATGGATGAGAATACACCTGTACTTCATAAAGGAAGGATTTCTGCCTTGGAAGCAGAAGAAGAGAAGAAAGAGGCAGCACACTTGTGCTTGATGAGTCAGATGAAGATAAAAACCGAAGTTGATTCTAATAATGAGGTATATGATCAAATACATGCCATAAAGATAAAACTCCAAGATTTAGAGTTGAATCTTAAGCGTGAAAAATGTGTTATTACTGACAAAAACCAATCGATACAGAAACTTAGCGATGAAATTGCTGAGAAGAAAGTATTGGTTGAGGTTTTACATAGAAATAATGACACCAGCGCAAAGGAACAGACAATAATTCTTAAAGAGAATTCTGAACTCAAGTCTAAACCAAGAAAAAGTGAGCTTGATTTATATGAGCTTACGAAAATGCATTCTTTATGTACTGAAGAAAACAAAACTTTAATTGCAAAATTAGATGCTTTGGAAAAGAAGTTATACTCATTAGGTCAAAGTGAGAAAACCATTCATCTTAACAAACCAATAGAGAATAAAGACAATTGGGGAGTTGGTTATAAGAATCCTCACTGTCTTCAAAAAGGAATATCTGAAGTGCCTGCAATTAGCTCGAAGAATCCCTGAGCTTAAAGTTTTCTGGACTAAACTGTCTGAAAAGGATGAAGCCAACGAAACTGAAAAACGTTTGAAATCATCTAAAGTTCACCTTCCATTTTATTATGCGAAAGTGAATAATAGTTATAATGATAATCCAATATATCAAAAGAAGAAATCTCTTTCAAATGACTTCTTTCAAAGTTATTCTGAAAAACAAATGGAGGCGAAGCCTATTCAAGGTAAACTATATGTCCCTCCTCTCGTTTTAGAAAGTAAAATTTCTGAACTCGAGAATTCTTTAACAAATGAAAGACTTTTGATGAATATTGAACAAAAAGTTTTTTCAACTGTGTTCACAAGTTCTGTTCTTTCTAAGGCTTCAAACTCTGAGGATATGTTTGGTTCATCAAATAAATGGTTTGATTTTCTGAACTCTGACGGTGGTTTAGATGATTGTTCTAATCAATTTGACATTAATGCAAAAATTCCAAACCATTCATCTTTTGTTGTCAAATCTTTGGGAAAAACCAGTATGCCTGTTAACAGTGCAAAATCAACGAAAGTTGATAACTCGGTCTCTGTGAAAGCTAAAAGTGCTAAAGGTAAGATTATATCTAAGCATTCACAGAAACCGAACACTACTGATAAGACGAAGAAGAAGCATTCGTTTGTTGCTCAAAAGTCTAACTCACAAGTTTCAAATATTTCAGCAATGAGCAAGAAAAGACTTGAAGTTACATCTGAATGGCAACCAAAACAGGAGTTTGAGGAGACTGCTATATCATGTTCTAGTGCTGACTGTAATAAGATTACTACTAGTAAAGATGATATAATTGTGGATGTTGCTTTTATAAAACCAAATTTTGTCGTTTCACGCAAGAAATATTCTATGAAGCAATTATTCCGGTTATCTTTGTCTGCTAGAAAGTTTTCAAATTATGATAATCATGATCTTGCTTCTCGTATAGATTCTGATGTTTGGTTTGGAACATATCATGTTCCCTCTTATAATTCAAATTCTTTATTTGATTCTAAAAAGCAAAGCGGACCCAAATTTCACTGGGTGCCAAAATCGTTTGCTAACACAGTTGGATCCAATTGGAAATGGATACCAAAGAAAAGGGATGATTTTGTGTTGCAGGTACTACTATCTAGGGGGAGTAGGAGAGAAATGGTTCTTGAGTAAATCAGCTCAAGACCCGGAGATCAAAGTCAAAAAGGCTTCTAAGTACATCATCTTAGAACCCGTACTTCAACGAAGTATGACTTCTAAACACAACAGTTTAGAACTCGCACTTCAATGGTCAAAAGACCTTACTCATGTGCTGATAAGAGATTGTACTTCAATACTCCAAGAGGAAATCAACCATCAAGGGGGAGTACATATTTGTCTGAAATTTTAAATGGATATCTGTTTCAATGATAATGTTAAAATGCATAATTTCAGGGGGAGTAAAGGTGATGACTTCTGATTATTTCTGATCAGAACTCGTATTTTAAAAGTTTTACTGCTTTTTGTCTTTTCAATTTAAGTGAATAAGTTTTACTTTGACTTGACATAAGACTTTTGTAGAAGTTTTGAGAGATACTTATAAGATCATATGTTTATGACTTTAAGCTAAGCTTCATGAGATGGAAGATCGTACGTAAAGGTATAATTCTATATCTTCATCTCATATGTGATTAAAAGAAGGACAACTTTCAATCATAGAAAACATTGTTTTAATGTTCAAATCACTTCCCGATTCTCAAAACGAATTCATGAATAGGAAGTGTGACTTTAAATGTTTTCAAGATCAACATTGTGCTTTAACTGAAATAGTTAAACCAATCTGAGCATCATAGGAAAACAAGAAAATCTTTGTGCTAGGAATTAACACAACTTCTATGAAATCACCTTAACCAGTGATTTCTACCCAAGAAGTTAATCCATAGATTGAGTGTGAGAAGTCGAAAAGAAATGAGTGTGATTAGAGTAAGCTTAATGTTTAAAAGAAAGAGCGTGTGAGAACAGAGTTAAAAGAATATCACAACTCTGCACCAACTACTTTCTGAGCCGGGCAGCCACATTTCTAATGTTTCACAATTCTTTGGTGATCATTATTGAAACAGGCAACTAGCCCATGCCAACTCTTGATCAAACCTCACCAACTACTCATTTTCTTCTTCACAAGAAAGTGTTTCACATTTTCAAAGGGGATGCAACACATTTGCTATCTGATTTTCATTTGGAAAATCTGGATATTGAAAAGAAGGAAGTTTGCCCCACCTTCGCACTTCAATCATGCACATTGAGCCTGTGTTTAACTTACTGTTGTCTCAGTGGTTTACACAATTTTGAGCCTATAAACAATCATCCGTGCTTAATTCTTTCTATCACAAGCACGAACACACAAGGAATTAGTTTCTTTGTCATAACGTTTATAGAAATTATCTTTGTGGTGTTTCGATGATTAAATGGAAGCCCTGGGGGAGTCAACATCAAACAGCTCCTTACCAATGTGTATTCGTTACACACAGTGACTTAGTGTTTCTGACAGGCATGTTAACTGATTCATTAGTTGATTCAGGTGTTACACGACTATTTTGTCTGGATTTGAAAAGATCTGGATGAATATTTTTTTTAATTGACGGATCAGAGGCTCCAAGTGGTTGACATTTCTTACTCAAAGTTTTGATGAATTCGTTGCACTTTCCATCAAAAAGGGGAGAATCTAAAGCTTGAAGAAATGTCCATTACATTACAAGACATTGGATAAGAGAAGAGCTAACCAAGAAATGTGAGATCAAAGTATTCTGAAGACATGCTGATTTCAGATAAAACTTCTTTGAAGATACTTTGCTAAAGCATTCTGAGCTAGAGAAAGAGAAAGAGATTGCATCTTCTGAGCTGAAGAAGAAGACTGAATTGCTAAAATCTTTTTAGTAATGATCTTGATCCAAAGGGGGAGATTGTTAGACCACAGTCTTATTGGATTCAAGATCATCCAATCCGAAGGTCGCAATCCGAAGCTAAAAGCTGACAAGTCACTCTCAACAATAATCTAGGGTCAGTTTGTAATAAATAGTCAAAGTTGTTGTTAGTATTTTATGTTTATTCTAAATATCTAATTAATAGATATTTAGATATTAGTTAGTTTATTATTAGTTTTAGATATTTAGCTTTATTGTTTTAATATTGCAACTTGGTTTGCAAGTGGTTGTATTAGGTGTTTGTGTGTTAGAGAAGCTAACATAAGAAAATATCAGATCATATTAGAACACACACAAAAAGGTGTAAAAAGAGAGAAAACAGAGAAAACACATCCAAAGCTTGAATCGATCAACCTTGTAACCATTGTTATTAATCAATACAGGTTGGTAATCATTTTGTGTTGTTAATCTATAAAACTTGATAAACATTGTGGACTGACATTTAGAAAGCCCGGTTCAGACCAGTAACTGACTAAAACGTCCCATAAAATGCCAAATATTATGTCACATGTCTAAAATACATAAAATAATGAGGATTACATTATTTAGGTGAATATATTTATTTGTAAAAATTTACTCAATTTAGAGAAGGTTTGAGAACTAGAGTTGTCGGTTCTCAATTTAACTGATTTAACTTCTGGGCTTGGGTTACACTACAATTTAAATATATATATATATATATATATATATATATATATATATATATATATATATGAGTTGGGCTTGGAGAGGCCACTTGGCCGGCCCACACCCTTTCCCTCTCTTATTATTAAAAACAAAAATTCACTTTTGAATACTCATTATCCCACTTCAAAAGTTTTGACTCCTCATCTCCTCTCTCTCTCTCTCTCTCTCCATACGGTTCACACACACACACACACATCTTCATCTCAAAAATTTCCAGAAAATTCAAGCATCAAACAAGGTTGTAATCATCTCCATAGCAAGAATAGCAAGTTTTCATTATCATCTAATCAAGGTACAAACCCTATTTCTCCATTTCTTCACATTTTTGACAAGTTTGATGCTAAATTCCATAAAATAACTCATGCATGTATGGAGATACTCCATCTATGGTTTTAGAAGTGAATGGACATCAATGATGGTTAAAACATCCAAAAAGTGATGCCATATGATGATCTTCCATGATAAACCACTATTAAGAGATAAATTTTGAGGTTTCTTGTTGAACCAAATGTTTATATCATTGTACACTTTGTTGTAAGAAAATTTTGATGTTTTAGTTGGTTTAGAAAACTAATTTCATGTTGTAAATTCATGCTTAAACAAACTCTTATGACAAGATTGTGCAAACTTGTGGGATTAAGAGCTTTGTAGTTTGCTAGTGATGAAAAATCACTTATTTAGTTTTCATTGTCACATGCAACCCATTTTGGACGAAACATTTGTAGTTATAAATGTGTCCAAAATGTATAATTTCCTTCTTAGTTCATTATTTAGTGAAAATAGGTTTTAATCCAAGTGGTTTCACAAGAAACCATGGAACTTTGACCTCTTAATGCTTAATACAAAAAAATTGTAGCACACAACTTGCTGTCAAGAATGAAACCCCCACTTCGAAGCTGTGTATCTCATTATTTACACCATAAAATTTGGGCTTTTTGCTTCTAAACTTTAGTTTGCTGAGTTATATTTCCAACGCATTATGAATCACTCAAAATTATGGGGTTTAGGTCACTCATTTGAATTTTAGAAGAAAGTGGTGCATTCTGTCCCAAGCTGACAGATTGGTATACCCTACTTCGAACGACCATAACTCCCTCAAAAATCATCTTAAAGTGGTGAATCTATTACCTCGTAGAATATTTATGTCTTAGCTTTACATCCATATATGTATCACTGAATAATGTTGAGTTTTGACCCTCCAAAAGCATGCTACAACAGAAGTGCGCAACTGATTAAAAAATCAGTGACCTACTGTTTTGTAGAAATTATTTGGGGCATCAAAACACTTCCAAAATTCATGAAGTTTTACCATAGATCTCTTAACTCAGTATATTAGTTCATATAAAAAAATGGCTCAGATTGTTAATTGGGAGGGTATATTTGAAAGCCATTTTATGGACACATTTGCTGGACAGCAAGTGCTGAATCCAGAAAGATGGTCTTTAAAACCTCAAAACTTATGTATTAAAGTGTAAGGATGTTATAATGTACATCAATTCTTATTTTTAAACAACAAACTATAAATTGGCATTTTATAAGACGTGGGATTAGTTAGTTAGACCTAAGGTTGGGAATTGACGTTTAGCACTTCTCTATGCATCTTCCTCTATAGGGACCTAGGAGCTCCGGGCTTGAGATATCACTGTTGCGTTATCTTCGCGTCATCATTTGAGGTGAGTATTCACAGCCCCACTTTTATTGTTTTGATTGAACTTGGGGAGAAAAGCATGTTAAAATTTGAATATTTAAAGATTCATGAGGCTTTGTTTTAAAGCGTTACGTATTGAAATTTATGAGGCTTTGTTGTAAAGCGGTTGGTGTAGAAGTTATATGACATGTATGCTAATGATATGTTTAGTTTTTCATTAGTTAAGTCCCCGGGTACACTACTAGTTAACCCAGAAATGGGTCTATAATATTATAGCGCTATTTGGTCTGACAAGCCCACCTTATACTGACGAGTAGGGGTGCACTGTACTAGAGAAATATGACTACCTATGTGGTTAAAGCCCACCTCTAAGGTAGATCATGGGGCGTTGATTTGGTCCAGGAAGGTTTAGTAGTGGCTCAACGTAGTTGTATCAATGCATACCTCTTGTCATATAAGCTAAATTGTGATACTCATGAATCAAAGAATTGAAGTTTGGTTTATACGTGTGTTTTACAAATGACAACTTGCATATAAACTTGATTTGTGCATATTTAAATACCTGTGAACTCACCAACTCTCGTAGTTGACCTTTATTTTAAACATGCGTTTTAGGGAACAAGAAGGTACTTGGAAATGACTAAAGTTTATTTCTTGTGTAAACCGTGTGCAACACTTTTCATAATAGTGATTTTGTACTTCAATTATTGAGATGTAAAAGGGATGTAAACTTTTGGAACTTATTGTAATCAATGGTTGAATGTATGGTGGTATTTCTTTTGTATCCTAGTGCTATGCTTATCGAATAATCATATTCCATGTTTCCGCTTTAGCAAGGTGTGACAAAGATTCATCCAAGACTTCTCTAAAATTGCATCATCCTTGACCGCATTGACCCGAAAAAATGTGAAATTTGCATGAACCGAAACTCAAGAGAAAACATTTCAGACTTTGCAACGAAAATTGTGTGAAGCACCAATCTTATCCCTACCTGAGGGAACGGAAGACTTCCTCGTCTACAGTGATGCCTCCAAGATGGGACTCGGGTCCATTCTAATTCAGAGAGGTAAGGTAATCACGTATGCGTCAAGACAATTGAAAGATCACGAAAAGAATTACCCAACTCATGACCTTGAACTGGCGGCGGTAGTGTTTGCTCTGAAGCTATGGAGACACTATTTATATGGTACCAAATGCACACTCTATATCGATCACAAGAGCTTGAAGTATGTGTTTGACCCGAAAGAGTTGAATATGCGGCAGGGAAGATGGCTCGAGTTGCTTAAGGACTACGACTGTGAACTTCTGTATCACCCGGGCAAAGCAAATGTGATGGCGGACGCATTGAGCCGGAAAGAATATAGTAGAGCAGTGCGAACCTCATTGGCAAGGATCGAGATTATCTCAAACCTGATGGACATGATAAAGGCCTCACAAGCCGAAGCCTTACTCGAAGTGAACCTCAAGGATGAAGCTATGTTAAAGCAACACTCTAGCTGGACGAAAGATGGTAGAGGGTTGAAACTCTTCCAAGGCCGTATTTAGGTGCCCAAGTTGGGAGGGTGCCAGAACCTACTCCTGGAGGGAAGCGCATAAATCAAGATACTCCATTCACCCCAGGAGCACGAAGATGTATAGAGACCTGAAGTTAAATTATTGGTGGTCGGTTATGAAGCTGGATGTAGCGAACTTCGTGGATAGATGCCTCACTTGCCCTCTAGTGAAGGTCGAACACCAACGATCGTGTGGGAGCTTTCAATCCTTAGAAATACTAGAGTGGAAATGGGATCACATCACAATGGATTTCGTGACGAAGCTTTCGAAGACGTTGAAAGGCCACGACACCATTTGGGTGGAAGTGGATCGTTTGACTAAGAGCGTGCACTTTTTGGCCATGAGAGAAACAATATCGTTGGACAAGTTAACAAGGTTATACATTAATGAAGTGGTCTCAAGGCACGGGGTGTCGTTGTCCATCGTTTCTAATCGAGATAGTCGTTTCACTTCCCATTTCTGGATTGCCTTTCAAAGAGAATTGGGAACAATAGTGAAGTTAAGCATGACGTATCATCCTCAAACTGATGGGCAATGCGAGCGGACCATTCAAATGCTAGAAGACATGTTGCGATCTTGCGTCATTGATTTCGGGGGCAATTGGGACTCGCATCTCCCATTGGTGGAATTCGCCTACAACAACAGTTATCATTCAAGTTTGGGCATGGCACCATTTGAAGCCTTGTATGGTCGGAAATCTAGGACACCGACTTGTTGGCCTGAAGCAGGCGAAAAGCAATTTGCCGGACTAGAAGTGGTGCAAGAAACGGCGAAAAAAGTAAAGAGCATTCGAGAGCGGTTGAAGGCGGCCCAAGATCGTCAAAAGAGTTATGCGGACAAGAAAAGACGCCCGATGGAATTTCAAGTGGGTGATCGAGTAATGTTGAAGGTGTCACCTTGGAAAGGAATTATAAGGTTTAGAAAGCGAGGAAAGCTTAGCCCTCGTTTTCTCGGGCCTTTTCCTATTATCGAGCATATGGGAATTCAGGCATACAAGCTAGATCTACCACCCGAAATGAGTAGGATTCACCCCACGTTTCATATATGTTACCTACGAAAATGTTTAGCGGAGGAAGAAAACACTATCCCATTATCTGAATTTCAAGTGGAAATGGTCGGTGTGTGGAAGAACCGGAGACCATCTTAGAGAGAGAAACGAAGAAACTTTGCCATAAGGAGGTAGTCATGGTGAAATTACATTGGAAGCACCACCGAGGCGTAAACGTGACATGGGAAGCGGAAGAAGACATAAGGAGACGATATCCCCATTTAGTCGAGTGAGTGAGAGATTTTGAGGACGAAATCTTTTTCAAGGGAGGGAGGATTGTAACACCCGAAATTTCATTAGTAAGTTTCGCTCCCCACCCCTTTTATTATTAAGAAATCAAAAATCCGTTGCCATGACCTCGTCTTCCTTATTTGAATATAGGAACAATGTTATACATGCATTTACATTATGTATGTGTCTATATGCTTACAATTATGGGTATAAAAATGTATATGTGTATATGTATATAAGCTTGTTTTAGTGATCGCATTATAGCCGTGTTAAGTCCATGCATGTATGTGAGTGTATCATAGCTTCAAGTTCTCATTTCGAGCTCATTGCACCAGTCAAACAGCAGCCTTGGGGTCAAGGGCGACTATTCCCGATGACTTTGCCCGACGACTTTGCCAGGGCACAGTCGCCGGCGGCATTCTCGCGAAAAGGCTAGTAGAGAGGGGGTAGTCACGAGCGAGTATGACCTAGCGACTATGCCTCCCGGCGACTTTGCTAGTGCACAGTCGCCGACGGCATTCTCGCGAAAAGGCAAGAAGAGAGGGGGTAGTCACGGGCGACTATGCCTCGTGACAATACCCGGGGCATAGTCGCTAGGTCATAGTCACCGACGGGTAAGTTAGGGCTATGAATAAATGTGATTTTAAATCCAAACACACACACCCCCTAAACAAAACCTGCAGATCGAGTTCCTTACTCTCTCTAGGCAATTTTTCTTCCACTCTTCACTCATCCCTCCTCATTTAATGCACCTAACCAAATCTAGCATTTAAGTGATCATCAAGAGGTGGTTGGGTTCTATAGGGATCACTGGGGATTTAAAGCTTCAAGTTATTCAAGTCCTTCCCAAGTTCAACCATTTTAGGGTTTTCTCCTTACGAACCCTAAGTTGTGAGTCTTCACCCTTAAATCTTGATTTATGTACTGCTAATGTCCCAATTCTATCAAGTTCTCATTACTAAACAATCACAATAACAAGATGAGAATTTCGTAATCATATGTCATTGATTCAATCATCACAAATTACAAACACTCTTTCTCTTTCTCTCACCAGAACATGCAACAATAAAACTCTTCTCTAATATACTCCGTGTAGTTCATACCACCAAGATTACAAGAACAAGGACTATTTAAACCAAGATACACAACGCTACACAACAAAACACAAGAGACTTTGACTGAGACATTTATTACAAAGACTTTGACTTTCGTGCTTGAGAGTTGACTTTGAGCTTTGACTTGCTTTACTTTTATCTTCAGTCTTCATGATCTTGTATCCAACCAATAGGTGCACTAACAATCTCCCCCTTTGGATTCAAGATCATCTTAAAAAGATTTTTCAATAAAATCTCCAACTTTGTTAGTCTTTAACAAATTTATCTCTCCCTTTGTTGAATTTTAGCAAAATAGACATTGAAGCTCAGTCTCCTCTTTATTATCAAAACAGTCTTCAAACTTTATGTAATCTTCTGAAGTTTGTCTTCAAACATAGTAACAATCTCCCTCAAAGATGGTATAAACCTCTTTCAGACACCCGAAAGAAATTATCTTTAGATTTAGCTCAGTTTGGTTCAGTAGATTATCTTAAAAAAATCGGTAAAATCTGATTTCTTTCGAAATCCTTTGAACTTTCGCTATCAACTTTCAACAATCTTTCTTTAAATTGACATAAATTTCTCCTTTTAGCTCCAAACTTTCTTTATCAAACCACATTTCTTGAATATCTCTCCCCCTTTTTGATGATTAAGCCCTGAAATCATCAAAACTTTCACTAGAAATGTCTTTAATCCCTTCTAACCACTGATCTTTCACCTGATTATCTATCGATCCAAAAGATATTCATCCGAATCTTTACAAATTCAAACAAATTATGAGTGTAACACCTGAATCAACAAATGAATCAGTTAGAAGGCCTGTTAGTAACACTAAGTCACTGTGTGTAATGAATACACATTGGAAAGGAGCTTTTGTGGTGTTCACTCCCTCAGGTCTTCCATTCAATCATCGAAACACCACAAAAGAATTTCTATGAACTTTATGACAAGAAAACATATTCCTTGTGTGTTCGTGCAAGTGTTTGAAAGAATTAAGCACATATGATTGCTTTTTATATGGCTCAAAATTGTGCAAACCATTGAGACAACAACAGTTAAACACATACTCGATTGTGCATGATCTAAGTGCGAAGGTGGGGCATACTTACTTCTTTTTCAATATCCAGATTTTTCAAATGAAAAACAGATAGATTATGTGTTGCGTCCCCTTCAAATAATGAAACATTTTCTTGTTGAGAAGAAAATGAGTAGCTGGTAGGGTTTTTATCAAGAGTTGGCATGGGCTAGTTGCCTGCTTCAATAATGTTCACGAAGAATTGTGAAACATTAGTAATGTGGCTGCCCGACTCAGAAAAAGTTGGTGCAGAGTTTAATTTTCTTTTACTCTGTTCTCTCACCCTCTTTATTTTTAATCATTTGAGCTCGCTTCTAACCAAACTCTCATTTACATGTTACCTCATCACACAACCCACACTCAATTATGTTTAACTCCTCATACTCGATCACTAAGGATTAAGTTCTTGGGTAGGAAACACTGGTTAACGTGAATTCATAGAAGTTTCATTTAAGTCCTCACACAATGAACCCATGTATTATCCTAAAAGAACATGTTGCTCAACTGGTTTAATTTTTCAGTTAAAGCACAAAATATACAAGTCAGATGTCTGTATGCTCAACGAGATAATCATGAAAATTTGAGCATTTTAAACAATGAAGATATTTCAAACAAGTATATTGAGATAATGAAATGAATACAAGAAATTTGTTTGAAAATCTGACATTGTATGAAAAAGATCATAATCTGAATGATTTATTAGATAAAGCTTAGGTCAAGAAAAATTGGATATTGTCTATACGAAGCAAAATATAGACAAGTTGTGAAAGAAACGTTTCGAAATGAAATCAACGCTCAATATTCTTTGAAATTCAATCGGGGTGTCTTACCATCGAAAATTTGTTTCAATGTAGAGACATGGTAAGAACATATCCAACAAAATATTAAACCGGTGTGTGTGAATACTTGACAGTATATGGAAAAGACAATACACAAATATTTATCTTTGGAAACACACGGTTTATTGACATTTAAGCACAAGTAAAAATGAAAACATTTAAAATCACACTTCTATATTCATGAAATTTGTTTAAGAATCAGAAGTGGTTTGAACATTTAAGAACATTTAAGAACATGTTTTCAGACACGTATGAGATTAAGATTAGAAATAAACCTTTTCGCTCAGTCTTAAATCTCATCAACTCACCTCTAAATCATATATGATATGATCGTGTAAGCTCTCTCTCAATACTGCAAACAATCAAAAAGTCGTTAAAGTACAAAACTTTATTCACAACTTTATTGAAAAGTAAATGACATAAAGCAGTAAAACTTTGAATATACGAGTTCTGATAAGATGTAATCAGAAATCATATACCCCCCTGAAATTATGCATCATCAAATTTGTCAGTGAAAAACACATGATAGAGATCTACAACTCCCCCTGAAATGTAGATCATCATATCTTTCGAATGCATATTTTCAGTAAAATATGTACTCCCCCTTGAAGGTTGATCTTCTCATTTAAGCATCGGAGTACAATTTCATATCAGCCCGGGAGTATCAACTCTTTTATTCATTGAAGAGCGAGTCCTAAAATGTTGTGTTTAGAAGTTAAACTTCGTTAAAGCATGGGTTCTAAACTGATTTATTCAGAAGCCTTGGTTCTCTTACTGCCCCTTGACCTGAGGTTCCTACAAAACAGAATCATCTTTTGGCTTTGGTACCCACTGGTATTTGGGTCCATGTTTGCGAGTTGCAGTTCTATTTGGAGTAATAGAATAAGAACCATACCAATAATGATCACTCGTTTTATGAACAAAATCATAAGTATGACAGTAAGAACAATACTTCTTTTTAGACAACCTGAATAATTGATCTCTCGAGTAAACAAGATCAGGTTTACCTTACAGCACATTGTTCTTCTTGGCTTTTGATGTATGTACATATGATTTATTACTTTTCTTCTCATTCTTTTTCTTATCATTAACTAGTTTTACCTTCCAAACCAACTTTTATTCTTTATATCTCCTTCTTCTGAATGCATCTGAACCATCAACATACTTATCAAAGAAAATGTTAGTAATACGAATCTGATCAAATGAATTAACTGACCTTTCTAAAGAAACAGTTTTTTGATGTGAGCTTGAGGCTGTCTTGTTAGATTCAGCTGGACTATTTCTAGGTGTGTGGATTTTTGACTCTGAAGTCGTTTGCTCAGTCATCACCACCGTGGAAACAATATCTTCAAGCTCTTTTATCTTCGAAGAATAATCGTCTCTTTCTTTGACGAGTAGGTCAATCCTTTCTTGAAACTCAGACTTCGTTTTCTACTCTTTCAGTGCACGTGTGGATAGTTCAGATAACTTCTCTGTCAGCTTCTTTATTTCTGTCTCAAACAGTTGTATTTCTTCTTCAAAACCATTGTCAACATTATTTCTTTGACCAGATATCTCCTTGAAGATTCCAATATTCTTCTGTTCAATGGTCTTTTTCTCCTTGGCAAATTTTTCCCTTTTCTAAAATAATCACTTTCTCAAAGTCAGAAACTTGTTGAGAAAGCTTGGAACATTTAAGCTCAACCGTTTTCTTCTCTTAAAAACTTTTTCTTGAAAACTCTAAGAACTTCTTTGCAAACTCTTTCTTTTCTTTCTCAAAATCATCTCTGTCTTTGACCATCTGTAGCTCCATATCAGTAATCTTCTTATTAAACTCGTCATTAGCATACTCCAGATTCTTAATTTTCTCAGTATAACTATCAACAGAGTCTGCTTGCTGGATTTGGACAATTTGATTTTCCAAGTCAGAGGTCTTTCTTTTCAGCTCAATATTCTCAGTCTTCAATTCTTTTAATAACATCTTTGATCCTCCCATTATCTTCTCAAGTTGTTCCCATAACTGTTTTCCTATAGCATTTTTACTATTTAATTTGATAGAAATCCCATTTGAAAGTCCTTGCAATATAAAAGCTTTGGCCAATTTACCAGCTTCATATAACCTTCTCTGCTCATCTGTGTACTTATCAAGTGATAGTGGAATCTCTCTTCATTCTATTAACTCATTTTCTCCTCGAAAAGTATAAATCTTTGTTGGAGTTTTCATTTTCCTTCCCTCAGAGATATTCTGATATAGTCTCCCAGGTCGGTGCGTTTAACGAAATCCAGAAAACAATCCTTCCATTGCTCGTATTCACCTTTAAACAACACTGGAGGTTTCACATCAGTTTCGATTGCTAGAGCTTCTTTGGAAGTAGAAGTTTTATGTTCCCGACTTTTCTCTTTACGCCTTTCAGTAGTATATTCTTCAACAAAGAAATTAATCATCCATTATTCCTATTTCAATAAGAACTTGACAAATGACCGATAGTCCAAATGAAACCAAGAAATTCAGAAAAACTTAGAAAGAAAATCAAAAATGAAATTTCCAAAATTCTTTAAGTAAGGAATTCGCACAACACTGAAATGCTAAGAGTTCGTATAAGCAATTCGCACCCAAGCACAAATGAAATAATTCTCATAAACACACAAACCAGAATTTGTATACAAGACAAACCAACAAGAACTCACACACAACAACTTCAGAATTCGTATGCAAGAGAAATCCAACAAGAATTTGCACACTTCACAATTCTAACAAGAATTCGCACACAAGAATATTTCAGAATTCGCATACAACTATTCGCATGACAGATTAACAGAAATTCAACACTTAGAAAAAATTTAAAACTTTTATGAGAAACAAATGAATTCGTATGATACCCTTATGCGAATTCTGAGGAATTCGTATCTCACTCGTATGCGAATTCTAGAAATTCGTATAGAGTGAGATGCGAGTTCTTTCACTTTTCGAACAAATAACTAATGCGAATTCTTGCCTTGGAATGATTTTTACTTAAAAACTTTTCGCACAAACACCTATGCGAATTCTGTCAATTCGCACGACTCACACGAGCGAATTCTGTACAATTCTCATATCTCACTGATAGGGTCATTTTATTGACCCTATTTTTGGCCCTATTTTTATAATTTTGAGCTAATTTTCTTTTTCCCATTGTGTCTTTTAATTTATTTTTACGACTTTATTGTTTAGATTAATGTTTATAGCTTTCGGTTTTAAATAACTCTATTTTACATGAAAAAGCGACAAAAATCTCATTTCTTTATATTTACACGTTTTAGGCTCGGAGCATGGGCCGTGAGGAGTCGACTTTACGATGGCGCGGAAACGAAATTACGACTTCTCTTTTTGGGCCGTTGATGCAAGCCGAGATAATGGACGGGACTTTTGAAGATAATGGGCCGCCTATTTGTATGGGCTTTTGTTATAACTACTTGGGCCGAAAATCAAAACACTAAGCTAATTTTTGTGGGCTAAGGCTTGGAAGCCCATTTCTCTATTAAAAGCCGAAGGCCTATTTTCCCCCCTATATATAGAAGACAATGGATGAATACAAAAAACCAACACATTTTATTTTTTTTACCTTCATCTTCTCCCTTCCTCTCTCTCTCTCTTTCTCTCCTACTCTTTTTTCTTTTTTTAAGTCTAGATTCATTGAATCTAGACAATGGTGAATATCATCCCATTTTCTCCATAACTCATTTTTTGGGTATTGGAAAGTAGTGTAGCTAAGTACTTCTCTGTATTGGGAGGTTTGAATTTAGTGAGCTAAGAGCTTATGGTTAGGTCGTAATCGCTTTAGCTCACCGTTCAAACTTCTTCTTTTGGTTCGAAAGTAATATAAAGTCTCCATCGTATTTTAAGTATTCGTTAGGAGGTGCCTTGTTTCATACTTGAAAGTTCGATTAAATTCTTACGGATAGCTTAAACGCTTGATTTTTATTTTGGTCTCATTGCGGCTTTAGTTCTATTACAAACCGGAAGTCCGGAAAATAATTTCGGATTCCCAACTTTTGTTGGTTCACGGTTTGTTGTAGTTTATTAAATCCGTTTTCTGTTTCCAATTTTATAAAAATCAAGTTTGTACTAGTTAGTTTTCCTTTACCGTTATTTACTTTAACGCATTTTAATTTCCGCAATTTAATTTCTGCAATTTTAATTTATGTACTTTAAGCTTCCGTCTTTTACTTTTTGTCATTTAATTTCTGCAATTTAAT
Source organism: Arctium lappa (assembly GCA_023525745.1). NCBI lineage: Eukaryota > Viridiplantae > Streptophyta > Magnoliopsida > Asterales > Asteraceae > Arctium > Arctium lappa. The sequence continues at coordinate 93,354,096 of CM042048.1, forward strand.
TTACGTTATCTGCTTTCAGTCTTTTATTTTACGCAATTTTATTTCATTGTCCAAAGAGAAGTTCCGGGCACAACAATCCTATGATTTTTATCATTGATTGTTTGAAAACGCCAACCATCTCTTTTAGAAAGGTTAAGGGCACAACATTCCTATGATTGATGTTTGGGTAAAAATTTCAATAGTACATTGTCGTACGATTAACACTGGACAACAGGTAAGGAATTCCAACAGTCAGAACTTACTATGTCGCACGACCAAATAGATAATAGACGACCAAACATCCATTCGACGAATACCATCGTACGACTTGATTTCAGTTATTAATTGGCAACATACATTATACCATGTTTTAATGCAGGAGTCAAGGATATTTATGACTAAAGATTGTAACGGTAGACATCATCAATAATAAAAAGCATAACGGACGCCATCATCAATATTAGAAACGGTCATATGCATTCAAAGACTTGGAAAACGGAAAGATGAAGTATAAATATGGGGTTGAAACTGCACATGGGGACATCTGATTCTCATACCTTAGAAGCTCACAAATTATACTCTCAAGCTTGCTGAATCTCTCTTGAAGTTCATAGTCTTCTGCTGTTTATCGTACAACGCACGACTGAAGTCTGAATACATCTGACGCGCGACCGACTTTATCTTATTGTATTATTTTACATTACATTTTATTTGTAACACTTGTTAACAAGGACGACGTCCCTGATTGACGTCCATAGTGCACGACGACTTACACTCGTCCGCGGTTTTTACCCATTTTAGGGGTTTTCCGCGTCACCAATTCCCTCGTCTTATTTACTTTATTTTTATTATAGTCGTACGATTATTGTTGTTACTTTCCTTGGTTGGATCAAGCTCCACATTTACCTTAAATTTTCCTTGTGAGATTTTTGGCATAAACAGTTTGGCGCCCACCGTGGGGCCCCATCCAAAGGAAATCTTCAATAATCTCACGACAGACTAACGTTTTCTCTTAGTGTTTTCTTGTTCAGTTGTTCAGGATAATGGCATTCCAAGGAACTCAAGATCATGTCGTAGCTCAAATGAACATGGAGCTAACAGCTTCTCGTGCTCGTATTGACGCCTTAACAACTCAAGCTCGACAAGCAGCTGAAACCATCGAGAAATTGAGAAACCAAAATGGGAACAATATGATGGGGACTACAAATGCTTATGTTGGTACTTGGAATGTGCCTCCTCCATTACCAAACTATCCTCGTCCACCATCAATTAACCCTACAACTTTTATGATTCCAACTATGTCTATGGCCTCTATTCCATTCAATAGATATGCTTCTGATGCCTCGCAGCAGAATAGCCTCAATGGGACTGGTTATGTTCCATTGGGCACTTCAAATGGTGTTCCCTTAGATCCCGTTGCACAAAGATTAAAACTTCTGGAAGAGCAAAATGAACGTGTCCTATCAATGTTGGCCAAATTACCGGGGGCAGCAGTTCCAGTCGATGTCGAGCCTCGTACAGGGTTTCAGGCGTCGTCGTTCGTTGACGAGATCGCATTGGTGGACGTCCCAAAGAAGTATAGCATCCCAATTTTCAGTCCAAAGTACTCAGGCGTAACTGATCCAACGGAACATGTCGCTCAATACAAGCAACTTATGTGGACTGTCTCAATACCGCACCAATTCCAAGAAGTTTGCATGTGCAAAAGTTTTGGGGCGACCTTGACCGGGGCAACTTTACAATGGTTAATAAATCTCAAACCTAAAACTATTGGGTCTTTTGCAGAACTGGTGAATGAATTCACTCAACAATTCGCCAGCAGCCGAAAAATGGAGAAACAAACAAGTGATCTCTACTACGTCGTGCAAAAGAGTGGAGAGTCTATCCGGAGCTACTTTAATCGGTTCAACGCGGAGATGATTAGTATCCGTAACTGTGATGTAAAAACAGCAATCGAAGCATACAAATGAGGTTTGGACGATAGTTCCGGGTTATATCTCGATCTTACAAAATATCCTCCGGAAACCTTTGAAGACGTACGAGCACGAACACTTGCCCATATGAGGGTCGAGGATGACCTTGCATTCAGAAATAAACACTCGGGCGACCGAAAAAGCCTAAGTGTTAAAAAGCCAGACTTCAAACCAAAGTCAACCAATCGATTAGAGCCTACTCGGCAGATTTCAAACGTCAGATTTGAAAAGAATGGACTGACGACTTCTAAATCTGTCCAGTATCCTAAGGTATCATCTTATGGTTTCCCTGGATCAGCTAAAGACGTCGTCATATCCTTGAAGCAACTCAGCAAAACGTACGATGGCCAAAGAAAAGTGATAAAGACAGTGACAAGAAGGATAAAACTAAATGGTGCGACTTCCATGATGACTTCGGTCATATAACGGAAGATTGCATCATCTTAAAGAAAGAGTTGTCCTGGCTCAATTCGAAAGGTTATTTGCAGGAATTGAAGGAAAAGAAAGACGCACGTCCCACATCCCCAGAGCATGCCAAGGTGATTAATTGTATCATTGGAGGTTCTGATATCTGTGGGACCACCTATTCAGCTGCTAAAAGACATGCCAGTCGCGGTCCCGATGACCGACCAATTCCAAAGGATGCACGACTCAAAGAGGACGCAAAATTGGAGGCTATGCCCTTAACGTTTGACCAGGCGGATCTCGATGACGTACATCAGAAGCATCATGACGGACTAATTATTCAATTGAGCATTGGGAATTGTCTGACCAAAAGGATACTCGTCGATGGAGGTAGTTCAGCTAACATTATCTTTTTTGATGCAGTGAAAGCAATGGGCATCGACAAATCCGAGATTACACGACGTTCGACCACACTCGTTGGGTTTAATGGTGGAGCGACAAACACCATGGGGGAAATCATACTCCCAGTATATGCTAAAGGAATCAACAGACAAACGAAATTCAATGTCGTCGATTGTTCATCAGCTTATAATGTTATTCTTGGGCGACCTTGGATTCATGACATGAAGGCTGTGCCTTCGACATATCATCAAACCCTGAAATTTCTCACGCAATGGGGAGTACAGGAAATCAAAGGCGAAAGAAAGGTTGCTAGGGAATGTTACAAAGTTTTCTTGAAGCCCCCGAAGCAGACAGTATAGCAATTACAGAACCAGGACGTTCCTGGGACTAACGATGATTATCGCTTGGAAGCTGTCGTCTTAAACCAGGATAAACCTGACCAGATGGTTTACATAGGTTCTACGCTCGACCCTTCTTTTAAAAAGCAACTAATTTCTTTTTTGCAGGACCACTATGATTGTTTTGCTTGGACGCACGAAGACATGGTGGGTATTGATCCGAGTATTATTTCTCATAAACTCAACATTGATCCATCATTTAAACCTGTTCAACAGAAAAGGCGAAAATTTGCTCCTGAGAGGAATAAGGTTATCAACGACGAAGTTGATAATTTACTTAAAACAGGAAAAATACGGGAAGTCAAGTATCCAGATTGGCTCGCTAATGTTGTAGTCGTCCAAAAGAAAAATGGCTAATGGCGAGTCTGCATCGATTTCACAGACCTTAACAAAGCATGTCCGAAAGATCCATTTCCATTACCACATATCGATTCCATGGTCGACGCTACAACATGACATGAGCTACTCACATTCATGGATGCATATTCTGGGTATAACCAGATATTGATGCATTCAGACGACCAGGAAAAAACAGCCTTCATGACGGATAAAGGTATTTATTGTTACAAAGTAATGCCTTTTGGTCTTAAAAATGCAGGTTCGACATATCAACGATTGGTGAATAGGATGTTCAAAGAACATTTGGGTGATACTATGGAAGTATACATCGATGACATGCTTGTCAAATCAAAACATGCGGACGATCATATTTGAAGCAGTCGTTCGACATCTTGCGTGAATACAAGATGAAGTTGAATCCGACGAAATGTTCCTTTGGGGTTCGAGCTGGAAAATTTATCGGTTATATGGTCACACGACGAGGAATCGAAGCTAATCCAGAACAGATAAAAGAAATTGTTGAGCTAAAATCACCCAGAAATTTTAAAGAAGTCCAACGTCTTACAGGACGTGTAGCAGCGCTGAACCGGTTCATTTCTCGGTCGTCCGACAGGTGTAATTTATTCTACAATGTCCTACGAAAGAATAAAGGGTTCGAATGGACGGACAAACATGAAGAAGCATTGCAGCAACTCAAAAAATACATGATGTCACCTCCTTTTCTCTCTAAACCTGAGCAAGATGAAGTCCTTCAACTTTACCTAGCCGTCAGCAATAATTCAGTAAGTGCAGTTCTTATACGAGAAACCGACGGACGACAACTGCTGATTTACTATGTAAGTAAAACTCTATTAGATGCTGAAACCAGGTATTCGTCTATAGAAAAACTTTTACTTTCATTAGTCATGGCTGCTAAAAAGTTACGACATTATTTTGAGTCACATCCTATAATTGTGGTAACTAATTTTCCTTTAAAATCTGTGTTAAGAAAGCCCGAATTAACAGGACGATTAGCTAAGTTGAGTATTTACCTTAGCAATTTTGATCTGGATTTCAAGCCCAAAACATCGATCAAGTCGCAGGTCTTAGCCGATTTCATCTCAGATTTTAGTCCAGAACTAGAAAGCACGATGACGTCCGATAAATTAATTGTGGCGACTTTGCACAACAATACATGGACGCTCGACGTTGACGGTTCGGCAAATATACGTGGCACAGGCTTGGGTGTCGTCCTACAGTCCCCACAAGGGGGCAAAATGGTATATTCCATACGGTGCGATTTCAAAGCAACAAATAATGAAGCAGAGTATGAAGCATTGATTGCAGGAATCAAAATTGCTCATGAATTGGGGACAACACGTTTGCACGTCCGAAGTGATTCATCCCTAGTTGTTAACCAAATCAATGGAGAGTTCGCAGCAAAAGATTCAAGGATGATTGCCTATTATAAAAAAGTCAAAGAAGAAGCAAAGAAGTTCAGTCACTTTGTAATCGAGCAAATACCAAGAGATCAGAACACTCAAGCTGATGCACTGGCCAATTTGGGGTCAGCACTTAGTCGAACGACATTCGACAATATCCCAATAGTTCATCTTGCAACCCCTTCCATCAAGGAGGATGATAATATTTCATTCGCACCAATTGAAGAAGAAAATTCTTGGTCGGACGACATTCGAAATTACTTAGAGCACGATCAATTGCCCGATGATAAAATGGAAGCGAGAAAAATTAGATTCAAAGCATCGAGGTACGTTATGATCAGAGGACAATTGTATCGACGATCTTCAACTGGTTTGAATTTGCGGTGTATCACCAGCAAGGCACAAGTACACAAAATTTTACAGGATATGCACGATGGTGAATGTTGAAATCACTTCGGAAGCCGCAGTTTAGCTAACCGGATATCGAGACAAGGTTACTATTGGCCGACGATAAGACAAGATGCGACTAGGTATGTACAGTTATGCGACGCATGTCAAAAACACGCAAGTATGTCTCATAAACCTTCTGAACCTTTGCACTCGACTTTGATCCCATGGCCCTTTATGAAATGGGGAATGGATATTGTTGGGAAACTACCACCTGCTCCCGGGCAAAAGGTATTCCTTTTAGTTTTAACTGATTATTTCTCTAAATGGGTCGAAGCAGCGGCTTTTTCCCAAGTCCGGGATAAACAAGTCGTTTCTTTTATCCAAACTAACATCATTTGCAGGTTTGGAGTTCCATCTGAAATAACGTGTGACAACGGGACACAATTCATCAGTGACCGAACGCGAAGGTTTTGTGAAGAAAGAAATATCAAGTTAGTAACATCGACGCCTCGATATCCACAGTCGAATGGTTTAGCTGAGTCGAGCAATAAAACTATCATTAATTCACTTAAAAAACGACTTAAAGCTGCCAAAGGAAAATGGGTGGAAGAATTGCCTTCCGTTCTATGGGCTAATCGTACGACACCTCGTACGTCCACAGGACAAACTCCCTTTTCCTTAGTCTATGGATGTGAAGCTGTGTTACCTATCGAAGTACGACTACCGACTTCAAGACATACGTCTGTTGAACATAACTTAGTCGATTTAAGTTATGATCTCGACGCCCTAGAAGAACTTCGGGAAGCTGCTTACATTCGCATGGCGTCGCAGAAGCAAGCTGTCGAGCGACATTTCAATAAAAATGTCCAGGTCAAAGTTTTCCAAGAAGGCGACTACGTCTTGCGACGTGTGTTTCAAAACACTCAAGAACCTAATGCAGGTAAACTTTCTACTAAATGGGAAGGTCCTTATCAAATCTCTAGTATCGTGGGTAAAGGAGCTTATAGAATCCAAACCCTCGATGGTCAAAATATCCCACGAAGTTGGAATGCAATCCATTTAAAAAGGTATTACTTTTAATTTTGTGAAAATTAATTTCTTTGATCATTTTCATTTTTTGAGAAAGATTACTGACTTAAGCATCGGAGGGTCGTTGGTCAAACCAACGACCACCCCACTAATGTTGATTTTCGCAGGGATGCGCGACTTATTTGAATCTCATATGATCACGCATATACATTCAGTATCAATGAATGCATTATTATGAGTTGCCTAAGGTTGATCAAAGGTTTCAGTTGATAATGATTGTATGACTAATGTAACTGTTTATTTACTTATTCAACGAACGACAATTTATAAAGGTAAGTTATAAGCATTGACAAGCAAAAAGAGTTTCGTTTCATAAGATGTCAAAAATACAAATATAAAGGACGACCACATACGGTCGACCTTTAGGTGAGAAGTTCAAAAAGAAACTAAGTAGGAGGATCGTCAGACTGTTCCAGCATGACGTCCGTCTTTGCTACTACCTCCTCTTCTCCTCCTTCGCTCCCATCCAGATCGTCATCCTCGTCGAGATCCCTTTCAGTCCCCACCTTCTCAAGATAAGTCTTGAGTTCTTCGGCGGCCGACGCCATGGGATTTTTCCCACTTAAATGATGTCTCATCAAAGCAGCCCTGGCTGTGAAACGGGAAAAGGCTTCAAGCTGTTGATTTTCCTCTTCCAAATCTTTGACGTCGCCTTCCAAACCCTCGACTTTCTTTTGAAGAGACGCAACTTCATCAGCAGAGGCAGCAGCAGCAGTAGTGGCCTTTATCTTCTCCACCTCCAGCTTGGACGTTAAGGCCTCAAGTTCAAGGACATGGTCCCTGAACTTGATCGTCTCACTTTGAGCTTCGACAAGTTTGGTCTTGAGACTTTCAACCTTTTTCTTCTCGGCTTCGACCGCCTCTAAGGCGACCTTCTCTCTCTCAAGAGCCTCGTCAGCCCTTTTCTTGACGTCGGGGAAGGACGCCCTAAGACCTTCTGTCTGAGCGTAAAAGCTCAGACAGGCTTGAAAAGCCTGCATGACAACCAAAAAAGGGTTAACAGGTTGGAATAGTAAGTAACAAGGAAAATAATTAAGACCTGAATACCATGAAGGAGAGACCAGCGGCATGGGCTTCCGTATCTTCCACCCTGGAATCCTTGTAACGATCGTAAAAGGTTGGAAGGAGGAACTTCGCCAAGTGTGGAAAAATAACGTCTCTTTCGAGAACGTCATTTACCATGAAATCAGCTGGGAGAGTGGATTTGAAAGTCATCTCTCCCACCTTTTCCTTATTCTTTCCCTCACTTTTAGATGAGGAAGGAGGCTTTTCAACGCCCGACACCCCCGACATGGGAACATCCTTCGTCGCCTTGGTCGAGCCTTCAAGCTTGACCCCAGCAACGGTGTCCTTCGCTAATGTCGCCCCTGAAAGGGACGACAGAGTGGCATCGCCTGTCTTCATTGGTGAAGTCCGGGGTTTGCCTCGAAGACGCTTTGGATCCAACCCCGCAGAAGGAGCAGATCGCTTCTTCGATTTTTCCCTGCCTTGACGGGCAAGCTCCAGTTGTTCGGCCCGTCTCTGAGCAGACGACTTTGTAGATGAATCTTCTTGACAAAACGAAAGAGTTAGAAAAAACATAAAATGCGAATTACGAAAAAGACATTAAACGACGTACCAGTCATCTCTTCTTCTCTTCTTTCTCCTCTCTCCTCTCCTTGATGAGAACCTTCGATAGATGGAACCTCCATAACAAAGACGACTTCGTCTTCTTCGTCGTTCGATCGAACAGAAAAAGAACGGTCAACGATACTCTTCTCCAAGATCCTTTGAACCTTGTTTAAAGAATCTCTGTTTGGCTTCACTTTAGTGAAGTCAATCACTGCCAAACAAAAAGAAAGACACCATTAGTATACATTATAAAATACACGACAAAAACACCCGACAAAATAAGAAAACCTACCCGACTCATTCCATCCGGATGAAAACCATTGGCTATCCTCATCGTTTAAGGATGCCACTTGGAGGAAAACATAGTGGCGTTTCCAACCACGGTCGTTCACCGCAGTGTTTTGCACCAGTACAGTATCTCCCTTCGTTCGAGGGAATAAACTATATCTATGATAGTTATCTGCTTTAACGCTGTAAGCTGCTAGAAGGTCATTCAAATTGAACGGAGCCCCCCAGTCGGCCGTAAGACGATCGACCACCTGGACAATTCGCCAGAATTGAGGCATTAACTGTCCAGGCGATAAGTCGAATGCATCTAAAAACTCCCTGACTAAGGGAACAAATGGCCAAGAAAAACCTATTTTGAAGGGATATTCGTATAAAACACCATATCCCTTCGGAACTTCATCTGGTCGTAAATCCTCCGGCGTCACTAGATTAACACCCTCGGGAATCTTAGCTAAATTCTTAAAATACTCTAGATTTTCTTCTTCTTTGAAGACACTAACAGGTTCACTCGACATTTTGAAATCAGAGACACTCACAGTAGCTCTCCAGTAACTAAGACAATCCCAAGCTTTTCTAGGTTTCTTAGCTAAGGATTTCTTATACATAAATCGACACAGAAAAGACTCAGAAATCGTACCTTAAATAGTGTTCTAAACCTCAAAGTTAGAATGGAAAAGATTCTGATCGCTCGGAAATCTCGCCGGAAATATATGTTTTCTAGAGAATTGTAAGCGTAAAGAAGGAAAGGATTAGCAACAATCCTTATTTATATTGTAAATTTGGAAACTGAATCGACCGAGAAAATAGATCGCCAGTCGTCGTTTGACACGTGTCATCTGTGTCAGAGGAAATACTCGAGTATGTCCTTCCAAAATGCGACACCTGTCTAAAAAGTAGCTGTCTAACCGTTTACTTATGCAGGTGATGACATCATTATCAAGTTAGAAAGGAACCGATTTGATTCTAATCGAAAGAATCGCGTTTTCTTCTGCAACACGTGTTTTAATCTTAAATTTAAATTTCAAAAAATTGCCGCTTGAACTTTAAATTTGGGGGCAAACTGTTTGGGTAAAAATATCAATAGTACATTGTCGTACGATTAACACTGGACAACAGGTAAGGAATTCCAACAGTCAGAACTTACTATGTCGTACGACCAAATAGATAATAGACGACCAAACATCCATTCGACGAATACCATCGTATGACTTGATTTCAGTTATTAATTGACAACATACATTATACCATGTTTTAATGCAGGAGTCAAGGATATTTATGACTAAAGATTATAACGGTAGACATCATCAATAACAAAAAGCATAACGGACGCCATCATCAATATCAGAAACGGTCATATGCATTCAAAGACTTGGAAAACGGAAAGATGGAGTATAAATATGGGGTTGAAACTGCACATGGGGACATCTGATTCTCATACCTTAGAAGCTCACAAATTATACTCTCAAGCTTGCTGAATCTCTCTTGAAGTTCATAGTCTTCTGCTGTTTATCGTACAACGCACGACTGAAGTCTGAATACATCTGACGCGCGACCGACTTTATCTTATTGTATTATTTTACATTACATTTTATTTGTAACACTTGTTAACAAGGACGACGTCCCTGATTGACGTCCATAGTGCACGACGACTTACACTCGTCCGCGGTTTTTACCCATTTTAGGGGTTTTCCGCGTCACCAATTCCCTCGTCTTATTTACTTTATTTTTATTATAGTCGTACGATTATTGTTGTTACTTTCCTTGGTTGGATCAAGCTCCACATTTACCTTAAATTTTCCTTGTGAGATTTTTGGCATAAACAATTGATATCGTTGATTGTTTGAAAACGCCAATTACCTCTTTTAGTTAAATTTACATTTCCGTTTCTGTTATATTTATAATCTGTACGGAGTTAAGTTGGGACCGAGACTAATCAAAAGATAAAACGGTGTATCGTATCGCATGATTGTCCGAAGTTATTTAAATTAATGTTATATTTTATGGTGGACTACAGTTAATCAATTGACAACTGGTTTATTGTACGACGGCTCATTTGAGTTTCATGAAATATCGACTTTAAGATAACAAAGGAATGCGATCTCGTCTTTTTATCCAATTAGTAATCTCATTCCAACAAAGCATTGTACTGATGTTTCTTTTTAATTAATTGTTCAGTAGTGTTAATCAAAACCCCCAATCAAAAATATTGTTTTCGAATTCGCCATCTGAAACTCGCTTTTACAGATCCGACTTTCAAGAGAAACTTTTCCACGCTTCCCTGTGGGATCGATATTCGGTACTTTGTACCATTATTACTTGTTAACAGACGGCAGTAGATTAAGATGTATACTTGCGTCGAGATCTATTTTCTTGCATTTTAAAAAAGGTGTAAACACGAAAAGCCGCGAACACTCACATAAGAGAATTCTACACTTATGATTTTTTTCAAAATCAAACTTATGCGAAATCAAGACATCTGCGAATTCTTAGATGCGAAAACTTGAAATCCTATGCGAGTTCTTCAGAATCTGCGAGTTCTTCATGTATTCCTGCGAGTTCTTGAGATCTCGATGAAAATTCGATCTGAATGGCTCAAATACTCATAAATTCTTCAAATTTCAATCTGAAATTTTGACAATTCGACCACTAATATATCTATAACCTATTACAACCAATGAATTTTTTACAAAATTCACTTAAACATACACATAGACCCTTGACTCAGTGTTCGAACTCGTATCTTTAAAAATGCACAAAAAATTCAAAATTGAAGAAAATTACAGTGCAATTCTACTACAAACCAATACAAGATTGTTCTATACACTCATACGAACACAGTGAACTCAATTCCAAGCAAAAATACACTCAAAAATGAACAAATCGATCAAGACTCGATGAAACAGTGTCGAACTCCATTTCTTGATTGATTTCACTTTGGATCTGCTCTGATACCAATTGTTAATGACCCAATTCTATCAAGTTCTCATTACTAAACAATCACAATAACAAGATGAGAATTTTGTTATCATATGTCATTGATTCAATCATCACATATTACAAACACTCTTTCTCTTTCTCTCACTAGAATATGCAACAATAAAACTCTTCTCTAATAAACTCCGTGTAGTTCATACCACCAAGATTACAAGAACAAGGACTATTTAAACCAAGCTACACAACACTACACAACAAAACACAAGAGACTTTGACTTTGACATTTATTACAAAGACTTTGACTTTCTTGCTTGAGAGTTGACTTTGAGCTTTAACTTGCTTTACTTTTATCTTCAGTCTTCAAGATCTTGTATCCAACTAATATGTGTACTAACATATACTGCTATTCTTAATGTACATACATATATATACATAAATCTTCATACATGAGCTGAAATCTAGAAATTAAGGTTTCTTGGGTTTTGCTAATATGAATAGGTTGCCATGGGTTTATTTCACCTAATGAGTTTATAACATGATTCTATCTGATAAATATGGTTGTGCGATACATACATGGAATGGACTATTTCTAAAATGGGATTTTGATATGGTAAATAACATGAACAAGAATTGGAAGGTCTTTTATGCTTTCTTGTAATTATTTAACTTGCCATGCATTATATGTGGGTCATTGATTTCTATTTCCTCGTGCAGGAGGATTTAGATTTATCTATATGTGGGTAAAGGTTGTTGGTTGTATTTGACCGCTAGCGAGTAGGCAATAGAGGACTTTATAGTCTTTGAGGTGTAACTCGTCTAGATTAGATAGACAATAGTGTCTGTTAGTCCTAGAGGTGTAACTCGATGGAGTAAGCACTAAAGGCATAAACGGTTTGAGGATTGTGATGTCTTCATGGCATGGGAAGTAGAACCGGGGCATGTGTTGTATTCCAGTAACATCGCGGGTGACTCTACTCACGTGTTCTTGACACCCAAGATGGAAACGGATCTCCCTCGTATTTTAAGAGGTATCTTTTGTGTGGAATTTATCAGGTGGATAATCTTTTCAAGTGAGTGGTGACGATGATTCCACTCCTGGGCGTATCGCTAACAATTAATATGGTGAAAATGTTTATTTTATAAACTATTAAGCTTGCAATGTTATTAGGTTATGGCCTAATACTTGTGTGGTACTGTATATGACTCGCAGGTCTTTCTAGTGGTGTGCATAAGCCACTTTGATGTACCGGTCGTGCACTTGGGAGCCTCGAAGGACTGGGATTTTTTTTGGGATATTGAGAAGAGCGTTTTGGAAATATAGAGACACCCACTTTTAATCTAGTTCGATTATTGCTTAGATTAATTAGGTTGTTGTAATTTTATGTTTCATTTTCCGCTACTATTATAGTATTCAAACTACCCCAACGTTATTGGGTTTTAGTTGTTATATTTACAGGTTTTATAATTCCTCATATTTTATACGTCATATTGCCGAAATTTTAAGTTTTAAATTCACCCATTTAGGGTGTTACATGGTGATTAGTAATGGTAGTCATCATGTTGGATCAAACAAGACCGCCATTACAAAATCTATTTTAAAACCCAATTTTCACTTAGGGCAGAAAGAAGAAAAGGGCCATGATCCTATGTTCGTTTAATATCTCCACCCATTTCATTTCTTCCTCTATTGGTGATTTTGGAAGTTCTTGGAAGCAAGTATGTAGCATTTAAACTTGGTTTGGAGACTTAGAAAATCTGCATTGTAGAGTTTACAGTTGGGAGGTTCCAATTTCTTGAAGAGATAAGTTTCTTGGGTGTTTAGACATTTAGTTTCAGGTCCTTTGTATATTTGAAGCATTTGATAATATTAGTTGAAATTTTAGGCTTCAATTGTGGTTCTGAAAATATTTCTAAGGAGCTTTGCTTCTGGATCTCAACCCTTCACGATTGGAAGGTGGGGTTTGGGTTTGGAAACTAGCTTTAACCTAATGTGAGTTTCAAGTTGCTTTGTAAAAACTATGTACATGCCAAAAAATGTCTTGATTGGAGTCTACAAATCATCTCTTATGATATATTACCTATATTAGTGTTTATTTGTGTTATCACAACTTATGTATATTTGGCTTCATAAAGAATAGAGGAAATACTTATATTTGGGTTGTTGGACATTTTTAAATCACAAGTCTTATTATTTTGTTTCTTGATGGTCTTTTGACCCATGATGGTCATTTTACCCATTTCATGTTTTGAGATATAAGCACAATATTTTGAGAAATAACATACTTATTAAGTATTTAGAATTCTTAAATAATAAATCATGTGTTGGTGGATATTTGATGGTTTGGACACATAAATGAAGGTTTTGGTGAGTTTTTGACATTAATGCCCATTGGGGTATTTGATGTTTAGAAATCGTTAGGAAAATGCATATTATTAGGTTATGAGACCTTTGGTCCTTGGAAGTATAAATTGTATGATTCTCATTTTGTGATGATTTATCCCAACCAATGATGGATTTTTGAACTAATCATATTTTTGTGGCATCAATTTACACAAACATTGGTAAACTCATTTTATTGACTCCGTTGATTTTTATGGGATAGTCAAGTAAGTCATGGAGGTTGTCGTTGTGATACTGATTCAAATGACTTTTTGGGATTTTTTCCAACCTAAATTATTCAATGGTAAAAATTGAATGTGCATTACATACGTTACATATTTATTGGGAATTATATTTTTTTGAGTGTGTTGGTCATTGAAATTGGAGTCATGTAATTTAAACAGTTATCCAGAGGACAACCAGGCATATGAGTCAGCTTTGTTTCTTAAGTGAGGAGTTTGGATGTCCTCGTTTTGTAATAGCTAAGCAGTCATAGAGTCATTCCCAGTAGCGGTTTTCACGGTCCGAGTTGGGCGTTTAATCCTACAAACAACAAACCAAACTGCAATAGCGGTTGATGAAATTTCTCAAACCGAGCGGTTTGGGACCAAGTAACCAAACCGGTTAAACCAGACCGCCTAGTCTGACCGATTTAGGTGGTTTGGGCCTATTATGGCGGTAAACTAAAAAAACACAACATATATCTCCAAAAATGAAATTTCTATCAATATAGCATTATTAAAAAAAATTTATACCGAATTATAAAGAAAACTATAACAAAAATTAAAACATTGAGCAAGTTGAAAAAAATTATACAAGTTTACCAACGTTAGTTGAATTTTGGACGAACACTGAACAAATGATTATATCTACAATTAGATGATTGAGTTTTGAGTTAAGTATAATGAAAAAATGAACCGTGTATACCCATTTAATCTATAAAAATGGAGGATATTTAATTTGATTATGATCAATATACACTTATTGAAATTGTTCAACGGTATCAATAGACACTTGTTGAAAGTGTTCAAAGTTATATTGATTCACCTTTTGATATTCACTTAAATGATTAATTTGTTTTGTATTTGCACATGAAATTAGAACCACAACCACCACTCTATCAATAACACTCACCTTGGATGATATGGATGTGTTCTTGTACCTTAAAGTGAGAATAGAAATTAATGACCCTACCCTAATCGGAGGAAGTTGAAGTAACTGAAAACATTCATCTTACCCCATACAACCATCTTCCTCTCATGACCCTCGCTTATTAGATAAAGCTTTAGACCGTGCTCTAAAAGTATTACCTTTATATGAGAGGAAATTTAGGTACCATTGGCATCTTGGAGATGCCATTTATAGGTGCACCCTATGGAAATACGATACATGTGAGTTTTTCAAGAGAGTAGATGGTGCATGAGAAGGCATTAGATATTGCAAGGGGCAATTTAAACTATATCTATAAAATGATCCTCCATAATTACACATATTTTGTTAGTTGTTACTCATAACAATAAAAGATTCGAATCTTGTAGTTTGTTTTTAGCGGGATTTTGAGAGACTAAGGTCTCTCAAACTTATGCCTACATCACAGACTTCTAACCGCAAGTGCTAATAAGTTTTTGTGAAAGAATAAAACTTGTGAAAAATGGTGGAAGATTGCAGCAGTTCCTAGGTAGTTCGAAAGTAAATTTGGAGACTACTTAGGATTTATAAGAAGTAAAAGGTGTGTACATAGACTTTCTTTCAAGGCACCTTTGATCATTCATTGATATTTACATGCTTTGCTATGTTCTCTAAGCTAATATTGAACCTTGTTAACCATTTCTTGCTAACCCATTTTTATTATATTCTTGCATCTCATATTAAACTCCTGGGTCTACAATAAATTTAGGATTGAATTAAAGGTGGTTCCATAATAAAATGGTGGGTTTCTAGTTTGTGGTCATATTCTTTTACCCTTCACTCTTCTTTCATGTTCCTTCAACACTTTTTATTACCTATTGAAACGATTGGATTGATGAAAGGATTTAAACCCTTATGCATGTTGTTCTTGAAAGACTTGTTTGGTTCATTGTATATGCTAGTCTCAAATTCTTGACAAAATCTTCAGAGTATCCTTTGGCCCTAAGATTTCGTTTGTTGTTTTTCTTTTTCGTTTCTTGTTATTGCCTTGTGATAACCATAAATAAGAAACCCATGGATTGTTAGTGTATAAGCCTAAAATCCAATCATCATATGATTTTGTTTGGGCATTATTATGTCGTGATACATATGAACGACATCGCCCAATTATTACATTCACGTATTATTATATTGTTATGTCTAAACGTAGTAATAACCTTAGAATATTGTGTTCTAAAATGTCTCTAGTCAAGTATTAATTTGGGTATATGTTGAATTAATATGGTACGACTAATATATGCAGGGACTCGTATGGAGATATAAAAAATCCACATATGTGTACAAAACGAGATCTTATGTACCCTACGTGCCCCGCTATGAGAATGTATCATTGAAATTCATATGAGTGTCATAGGCGTTTCTCATGTGATCATTGTACATGTAGTCATTTGATTGAGATACTGGGGTTTGATCAATGTGAGTGGTATAATTTGATAACTGATTCTAATAAATCTGTAACTTTGGGTTGACATGTATCACTTAGGGGGTGTTTACTTGTGACTTAATGAGTTTATTGACAAAATGGCTTATTCACGTAGACGCTTGATGGTGTTTACTTGTGGCTTAATGGCTTATTCGCGCAGACGAAAATGGCTTATTCACGCAGTAAGGAAGAGATATGTTGTCCCCGTTAAGACACAATTTTGACATTTCTACCCTTAAAAAAAAAGTATTAGACATCAACCTAATCTTCTACCGTCTTCTTCTTCATCAGGTAACCCTAATCTTCTACCTTCTTTTCCTCTCGTTTCTGAAGTTTGGTCTCCATCGATTTGATTCCAGAAATGCTCGTCTTCTTTCCAAATCGATTTGTTTTCATTTCTAAAGAAATGCTCGTCTTCTTTCCAAACCCATTTGGTTTCGTTTCTGAAGAAATGCATGTCTTCTTTCCAAATCGATTTCCGATTTTCGATTTGATTTTTCCAAATCGATGGATTTTTCCAGATCGATTTTCTGAGAGGGATTTGCTTGATCGATTTTTTGAGATGGATTTCCCAGATTGATGATTTTCTCAAATGTTCAAACATGTTCTATAGATTTTAACAGAGCCATGTGAGTCTGAAGAGAATTCTACCAGTGTTGTGTTTGACAATCTGTAGATCTATATATCTATCTCTGTTTCTTTCTTTGTGGGATCAAATCGATTTAAGGTTGATGTTGATGATATCAATGGAGGTCTTGATTTTTATTCTTTTGGGTGTGGTATGTATCTGAGATAAGAATCTAGGGTTTCAAATGGGTATTTCTTTTCATTTTTCATTTTGGGTATATGAGATTCTTCCCAAAGTTCCCTTTTCCTATTCATATAATTTCCTTTTTCATTTTGATTTCACTTCCATGGATTTTTGAACTTGTTTACCGAATGTTCAAACATGTTTAAAGAAGATAAACAACAGTAATGAACACCACATTTTTGTTTGAGGGGTAAATCGGTCATTTTTGTCATTCAGACCATTGATTCAGTTAAAAAAGTAAACAACAACATATTTTTACCCAGACAGACAAATTTATCCATACAGGACTTAATAGAAAATTTGGTAAACACCCCTTTAGTAGTACTAGCATGTATTAAGATAAGATTTGTTCCTTTTTTATGACACGAGTGATATCACTGGGCATCTCGATCAAGTAGTGTCGAGGAAGTGCATGCTTGCTTAGATGTTTAGTAACGATACTAATATATGTTTTGTCAGCATATTCCGAAATCGAGAAACTAGAGATTACACATAATAAGGATAACACTTCCATGCCTAGTGTTCAATCTGGATATCGAGAACAACATGACATAAATGTGTATCACACAGTTTTCTGATTAGCTGAATCACCAAACTTTATCATTTGGGTAAGTGATGATGTATTGCTAGATGCGCTTTTCATTTGTAATTATAAATAGAATTTATAATTATGGCCAATGTGACAAAGTTTCATCAGGTCAAACACATAAAATGTATATCTAAATAAGGATTGTTAAGACACAGTCTCATTGGATTCAAGATCATCCAATACGAAGATCGCAATCTGAAGTTAATGCTGAAAGTCGCTCTCAACAATAGTCTAGGGTCTATTCTGTAATAATAGTCAAAGTTATAATATCTAGATATTTATTATTTAGATATTATGTTTTAGATTTTATTTAGTTAATTATTATATTAATTTTTAATATAATATCTAGATATTATATATCTAGATATTATTATGTTTTGTTTTAGTTTAAGATAAGTTTGTTTTCAATCACTCTCACAATTATCATCAGACCACACAAATACACACACAACACACATAGTGAAGGTGTAAAGAGAGAGAGTTTAGAGCAAAACTGTAACGATCATCAACCCGTGTAATCCGCGTTTATAATCTAAACAGGTTGGTAATCGTATCTTTGTTTGTTGTTTGATTATCTTGTAACGATCACGGACTAACAATTGGTATCAGAGCCTGATCCAGATTGAAAATCAAATTTTCAACTCTCTGTGTTCTTCATTTTTGAAGAACACTGTGCTATGTATCTAAATTTTAATTTTGTGGTTGCTTTCGAAATTAAATTGTTGTATCTTGTTCTAATTGATAAGGTGATCATTGTGTCAAAGCTTGGTGTGGTAAATCGATTTCTAGACAGGTTAATTTGAGAGTTACAGGTCGATTAATCAAAGAAGACGACGTACCGGTCTTTTGCAATATACCGGTCGAACTGCATAAACAAGGTACCGGTCGAATCATTTGCATTTTCCCGGTCCTTGGTAAACTTCTATATCGGTCAATACCCAAAACACTTCCCGGTCGAATCACACACAACTATTACCGGTCAAACATCTCCATATCGGTCAAACATTTCAACCCAATTCCGGTCTAAACCTTTCCCGGTCATACATTTCGGTCTAGTCCTAGTTTCTTTATCGGTCAAAGAACTCTCCTCTCACGGACTCACAATTTTCAATTTCCACACTTTCCACTCACGAACTCTCCACGTGTCTAAACTATTCCACTCACTTGGACTCACATTTCCACCATGCAAAACTCACAATTCCAATTACATGCAAACCACACATTTTGTTATTCGAATACGTGGACATTTGTTACGTGGACATTTGTTAGAAAAGCCACACATCTCCACTCACTATTCCATTAACTCACAATTTGTCATTCGAATACCGGTCGAAGCATAATTTCTTACCGGTCAATTAATTTTTACCGGTCGCAACAGTTTACCGGTCGAATATTTTTCTCAATACCTGTCGATCATAAACACCTCCGGTCATTACTCTCACTTGGTATCTCTCCCGGTCGAATTTCATTATATATCGGTCGAGATCTTTTACAAAGTATCGGTCGAATTAACTGTCCTGGTCAAGTAAATTCCTTGTTTCCGGTATTTACATCTTACCGGTTCTTACGTCTTACCGGTCGAACCTCACTTTGCGCAATCAATTTCTCGCGCAAACCTTCTCAAAACGCAAAGTTTTTCCAGACTTAGAATTTTCTTCAAAATGACATCCAGAGAAGCCCTTGCAATCGGAACTGACACCAAGCAACCAGTACTCTTCAAGGGAGATTATGATCTGTGGAAAGATCGGTTCATGGACATCATTGAAAGACATGATTTGGGTGTATTCATCAGAAAATCTCTGCAACAAGGAATTATGATAGTTCCAAGAAGAGTGTTTACTCTTGTAAAGAAGAATGGTGAGAGAGAAGAAAACGAGCTCCCATTAAATCTTAATGAATACACAAATGGGCAAAGAGAAAGATATGAAGCTGACAGTTTGGCCAAAACGTTTATTCTGCAAGGAATAACAGAGGAGATTTGAAACGAGATCTTCTTTACACTAGAATGTGAAGAGGCTACAGGAAAGCTGTTATGGGAACATATTTCGAAGATTATGATAGAATCATATATGTCATCAAGGGTTAAGGTAATGGAAGCTGAGAACTTTGAACTTAACAGAAAATTTTTTGAATTAGAAACTCAAATACAGAAGCAAGAGTCTGTAGAGATGAACAGGGAGAAGTTCATGAGCTTGGAGAGTGCAAACACTAATCTTCAACAGAAACTATCAGACTTAAATCAAGAGTTTGTCAAGGACAAATCTGAGTTTGAACAGGAAAGTTCAAAGTTTGCCCTGAAGTTCTCAGTATTTTCCAAAAAGTGTGGTGAAGAGAATAAGACTCTTGAGCTTAAATGTTTAATGCTTTCTCAAAAAGTTGAAGACTTTGAGAAAGTAATCATACTGGAAAGAGATCAGTTTGCCAAAGAGATGAAGCCAATTGATCTGAAGGGTGCTAAGAAGGGTTTCGAAGAAGAAAGAAGCATCCTTGAAGCTGCAATTAGGAAGCTTAATGCAAAGCTATCTGAATTATCTAAGCTTGCACAGAAATAGAAGAAGAAGAGGTCTGAGCTTGAGACGAAGATTGACCTTCTTGTCAAAGAACGAAACAACTATTCTTCAAAGGTTAAAGAGCTTGAAAAGGTTATTTCAACGGTGGTGGTGACTGAGCGCAAGACTCCAGAGTCAATTGTCCACTCACCTAGAGATGATTCTGCTGATTCAGAATGTTCATTCAAGTCAGCTGCAAGCTCATATCAGAAACTTGTTTCTTCAAAGAGGTCAGTGAAATCTTCTAATCATATTCGTAGTACTAATCTTTTCTATGACAGAAATATAGATAGTTCAGGTACACATCAA
Source organism: Arctium lappa (assembly GCA_023525745.1). Lineage (NCBI taxonomy): Eukaryota > Viridiplantae > Streptophyta > Magnoliopsida > Asterales > Asteraceae > Arctium > Arctium lappa. The sequence goes on from CM042048.1 coordinate 93,374,574, forward strand.
AGAAGAAGGTGCTACCAAGAAGAAGAACTGGTCTGGAACAGGAAACCAGTTAGAGAAGAGCTGAAATGTAAAGACTCATGTGTACATACACCTAATGCCAAGAAGAACAATGCGCATAAAGGTAAACTTGATTTCGTCTACACGAGAGATCAATTAATCAGGTTATCAGGTAAGACATTCTATTGTTCTTATTGTCGTACACATGATCCTGTTCACAGAACCAACGATCATTACTGGTATGGTTCTTATTGCATAACCCCCATACGAACTGCAACTAACACTCATGGACCCAAATACCAGTGGGTACAAAAGAAAACTAAACCTTTGTTGCAGGCACCTACTGTCAAGGGGGAGTAGGAGAACGATGGCTTCTAAGTACAACAACTTAGAACTCAGATTTCAACGAAGATATGGCTCTTGAATACAACAGTTCAAGACCCGCACTTCAATGATCAAAAGACCTTACTCCGAGCTAATCAGAGATTGTACTCCAATGCTTAAAAGAGGAAATCAACCTTCAAGGGGGAGTACATATATATTTCTGAAATGTTTTGCATCCGATAGATATGATGACCTACACTTGAAGAAGGAAGTCGTAGATCTCTATCATGTGCCCTTTAACTGACATATTTTAGATGCATAATTTCAGGGGGAGTAAAAGGTGATGACTTCTGATTATTTCTGATCAGAACTCGTACTTTATAAAGGTTTACTGCTTTTTGTCTTTTCAATTTAAGTGAATAAAATTTACTTTGACTTGACTTAAGACTTTTGCAGAAGTTTGAGAGAAGCTTAAAATATCATATCTTTATGACTTTAAGCTTAGCTTCATGAGATGTAAGATCATACGTTAAGGTATTATTCTAAATCTTAATCTCATATATGGTTGAAAGAAGGACAACTTTCAATCATTGAAAACATCATTCTAAAAACGTTCAAATCACTTCCCGATTCTTCAACCAGATTTTATAATTCGGAAGTGTGCCTTTAAATGTTTTCTTATTCAATTGAGCTTTAACTGCTAAGTTGAACCATTTTGAGCATTATATGCTTCATAGGAAAATATGGGATCAGTTTGCTAGGATTAACACAACTTCTATGGAATCACCTTAACCAGTGATTTCTACCCAAGAAGTTAATCCATAGTGATTGAGTGTGAGAAGCAAAAAGAAATGAGTATGTCAAACAAAGAAAGAAAGTTTGATTAAAGTGAGCAAAATGTTTAAAAGAAAGAGCGTGTGAGAACAGAGTTAAAAGAATATCACAACTCTGCACCAACTTTTTCTGAGCCGGGTAGCCACCATTCTAGTGATTCACAATTCTTTGGTGAACATTATTGAAACAGGCAACTAACCCATGCCAACTCTTGATCAAACCTCACCATCTACTCATTTTCTTCTCAACAAGAACGTGTTTCACATTTTTAAAGGGGATGCAACACATTTGCTATCTGATTTTTATTCGGAAAATCTGGATATTGAAAAGAAGGAAGTATGCCCCACCTTCGCACTTCACTCATGCACATTGAGTCTGTGTTTAACTTACTGTTGTCTCAGTGGTTTACACAATTTGAGCCTAATAAGCAATCATCAACTGCTTAATTCTTTCTATCACAAGCACGAACATACAAGGAATTTATTTCTTTGTCATAACGTTTATAGAAATTACCTTTGTGGTGTTTCGATGATTAAATGGAAGATCTGGGGGAGTCAACATCAAACAGCTCCTTTCCAATGTGTATTCGTTACACACAGTGACTTAGTGTTACTAACAGACATGTTAACTGATTCATTAGTTGATTCTGGTGTTACTTGATTATTTTGTCTAGATTTGCAAAGATTAGAATGAATAACTATTGAATTGACGGATCAGAGACTCCAAGTGGTTGACATTTCTTACTCAAAGTTTTGATGAAGTCGTTGCACTTTCCATGAAAAAGGTAGAGAATATAAAGCTTGAAGAAATGTTCATTACAAGAAAAGCTAAACAAAGAACTGCGAGATCAATGTATTCTGAAGACATGCTAATTTCAGATAAATTTTCTTTGAAGTTACTTTGCTAAAGCATTCTGAGCTAGAGAAAGAGATTGCATCTTCTGTGCTGAAAGAGAAGATCGTATTGACAAATCATTTTCGTAATGATCTTGATCCAAAGGGGAGATTATTAAGACACAGTCTCATTGGATTCAAGATCATCCAATACGAAGATCGCAATCTGAAGTTAATGCTGAAATTCGCTCTCAACCATAGTCTAGGGTCTATTCTGTAATAATAGTCAAAGTTATAATATCTAGATATTTATTATTTAGATATTATGTTTTAGATTTTATTTAGTTAATTATTATATTAGTTTTTAATATAATATCTAGATATTATTATGTTTTGTTTTAGTTTAAGATAAGTTTGTTTTCAATCTCTCTCACAATTATCGTCAGACCACACAAATACACACACATAGTGAAGGTGTAAAGAGAGAGAGTTTAGAGCAAAACTGTAACGATCATCAACCCGTGTAATCTGCGTTTATAATCTAAACAGGTTGGTAATCGTATCTTTGTTTGTTGTTTGATTATCTGGTAACGATCACGGACTAACAAGGATATTAAATAATTAAATTGTTTAGTTATTATATATGATATTTTTGATATTTAATATGATTAAATGCAATCAGATAATAAGAAAGCTTGTTTGACAAGTGTGGAATAGAAATGATAAGTAGCTACTCGTCAAACTAAATAAGTGTTAAAAGGACAAAACATGCATTTGGAAGACATGAGATCTTCTAAAAGCAAGAACCACTCTTCCAGGAGTGGTAGATGATATTTGTTTATTAGACCACCATCATTATACTTGTATAAACAGAGACACATTATGAGACAATGTTGTTGCTGATTGCAAGACTTAATCAGTGACTCAATTCTTTCTCTTTATATTCCACAAGCTCTTCATTCTCTCTTCCATGGAGTTGGAGACCGTATGTAACATTCAAATTAGAAAAAGGATATACTCTTTTGGCTTTGGACGTATAATTGGATTCTAAACATTTGCATGGATATCGTGGAGGCAACAAGCTATGTTCATTGGCTTAAATTCAAATACGACATTAAAGGGTTGCTACTGATTCTGGTAATGTTTTGAAACATCCGTCTTACTATGTTTCTTATGGATTATTGGAAGAATATGGTTAAGAGCGTATAGCTCCCATATTCTAACATCGATGGCCTTTAGAGTTCTTTGTGTGTTTATTGGTTGTAATGAAAAGGTTGCATGATCCATTATTTGTGGATTGTTGAGATGCACACATAAAATCTACATTTTTCATCACTATGGTTTGCTAAAAATTATTGTTTTCATCCCATGTATTATGAATTTACGATTATATTTACTGTGGTTTGCAATTCATTGCTATTTTTGTGTAAAGGACTAACCTTGTTAAGTTTCAGCAGTTAACATACGAACACTTTGGTCTTTTACCCTTCATGTAACTTTCTACTATCAACTTAATGATAATATATTAAACTATATTTTATATTATATATGCATATATACTTTATTAGGGTGCGTTTGGTTTGCAGACTGAATGGGACGGGACAGGACAAAAACTCATTGTCCCATGTTTGGCGTGACATGGGACAGGACAAAAATTCACTGTCCCACGTTTGGCACGACATGGGACAGGGACAAAGACTGGACAAGGTGGGACAAAAAAATGGTATTTTCTTGTTCCATCAAAATAGGTGGAACAACATGGGACAAAAGTGAGACAGAGACTAAAAATTATTGATCTACCGCCATTTGATGTATAATCCTAATATGATATTAGTCATAAGGGTCACCACTACCAATCGCCGCCACTACCACCATCGCCGGCCACCAGTAACCACCATCGTCGGCCACCAGTAGCCACCGTCGGCTACCTCTACTTATGTCTCCACCACAACAACCACCTCCACAACCATCAGCCACCGCTACCACCACTACCATCGTCGACCACCTCCACTAACACCGATCACGACCACCTTTGGCCGCCACCACCATCAACGACCACCGATAGCCACCACCAACCATCGTCGACCACTTCCACCTATTACTCCACTACTACAACAACTTACTCCACCACATCCACAACTACCGCCTATTGCCACCTCCACCAATCACCACCACCCATTGCCGCCGCCATCGATGCTCACCGCCAACCACCGTCGGTGACCTCCGCCTCTTCCTCCACTACAATAAACTCTATTACCCCTGTCCACCACCACCACCACCATCGTCGACCACCTATACCTCCACCACATCAACCATAACAACCTCCTGCCTGCACCATCTCGATTCATTTTTTTCTTTATATGAATTGTATTTTTTTGAACTACCATCAATTATTTCAGATTCTTCATTTAAATTTCCTACAATTATTTTTTTATGTATTTATATGTATGAAAATCGTTTAAAAAATAAATGTTTTTAATTAAATTATTTAAATATATACTTTATTTGTGTTATTTATAACTATTATATGACATATAAAATCATCAAACAACTTTTAGGGAAATTTATCGAGTCCTAGCCGTACCAAACACAAGACAGACATTTCTCTTGTCCTGTCCAGTCCAGTCCCGTCCAGTCCTGTCCTAGCCTCTTGTTCTGTCCAGTCCAGTCCTGTCCAGTTCAGTCCTGTCCAGTTTTGTCCTGTCTAGTCCCGTCCAATCATGTCTGCGTACCAAACGCTACCTTAATACACAACCACGGCTCCTTACTACCGCCTCTTCCTAGTTCTCGTTTTGGTGACCTCCGTCACTGGCACACTATATCACAAAGCATCAACAATGCCAATGGACGCTGATGTTGTTCACGGAGACAAATTTCTCTGGTCACCGACTACCATCCCTTTCGTCATCAATCACCACCCCTAATTTCTTTCTTCTATCCCCTCTGCTAGTCTCTCACTCCTTCTTCTTTCCTCGCCACTATTTTCATCCCTATGTATTTGGTATTTCCCCTTGGTTTCTTCCTATGTACACTTCTTCCTTCGATGAGTCTGGGGATCTTGCAGATGACCTCACCGATTAACTCAATCATATATACTTTATCTTCTTACTCTCTTAACCTACTGCAACTTATTCTACTTGTAGTCACCTAAACCCTTCTTGGCGAATCTAGTGCTTTATGTAGGATTCTTATCTAGTAACACCATTATGTACATGTCCAAGGTTTGATAATATTGATTTGTCCACTGTCAGTTTGTTTTGAACATTACTTTGGTGTTTTTCATCATAGTATGTTTTATTGGAATTACCAAGATTAATCGAGGGGAAACACAGACTGATTTGGGAATTATTAACACCGGTTTCCGAAAAACCCTTTCATAATTTTTTGCATCATTTGATGCGACTAATGAAGTTATTTGAGTCAAAAGTTCATTGATAAGTTTTGTGTGGCTCCTAACAGTAACAGTCCTATAGAACTCTATGGCACTATTATAGCTCATGCTAGGAACACCAATATCACCAACACGCCAAATAAGTCCTTAGAAGATACCATAGCATTTGAGAGGTTATCCAAATATGTGATGTTTCATATGTGGAATTCCAACAACCAACATTGTTGTTGATCCACAAATAAAGCCTTTACACATCAAAAGCAAAAATGTCATACTAGTTCCATTAGCATTCTCGATATATGGACGCTTATCATTGATACAAGCATAATAATCATAAATCCATGAGCAAAGGATTTCTCTTATACCGTTATAAACAATTCTTAAATCAGTCCTGTATGTTTACACTCAATTAATAAATCCTAGTTTCCAATAAAACAAATAAAGATGAACAATACTAACAACTATTCAAAAGAAACGGATAGCAAATGAATCCAATATGATCAAACCGTGGGCATGTACATAACGTTGTTGCAAGAAAAGAGCCCAAGATGAATCACTAGAGCCTCGAATAAAGGGTTCGGAGAATGCAAGTGGAATAGGTTATAGTAGGTTAATAGAATAAGAAAACGAAGCATATAGGGTTGCATTCAATTAGTGAGGGCATATACAAGATCTACATAATCATCGAAGGAAGAAGTGTCTATGGTAAGAAACAAAGGGGAATATTGAGTACCCAAGAATGAAAATAGTAATGTTGGGAAAGTAGAAAGAATGAGGAGTAGAGGGGAAAGATGAAGGAAGTCGATGGTGGTGACTCTTGATGGTGTGTAATTCCTAGATTGAACAAGTAACAATGAATTGAATAATAAATCTGTATTGAATGATTGAAGAGAGTGTTTTTACATAGGATTGAAAAACTAAAACACTCTCCCTCTAAACAATAAGTGTACTAAACATTCTTACCCTAATCATCTAGAAAACATCTTTAAATACTTGGACCCATTACAACCAAGGCCTAAGCCCATCAAGCTAATTAAGCCCAATTTACATAATAAGGATTTTATTAAATAAAACCTTTATAATTCTTTATATAAGTGATTGTCCCAATAGAATCATTTTCTTATCACATAAACATATATAATCACAACAAGAGAATAATCAAGTCTGTTTTAGATTTCTCAATCAAAGGATTACAAGGTTTTCTCTCTTGAAGGATATTTCTCTCTCTAAGCTCTCTCTCTAACTTGGCGGTTGATGTATTCTAAATTGGCATACACCACATTCTCAACCCTAGAGCCTATAAGGCCCACATACCTATTTTAGGAAAAAGACTAAAACAATAAAAATACAATAAAAATAACTTTCACTATTTATTACAAAGGATCTAGACTTTTATTGAGAGTGACTTTTCAGCATTGACTTCTTGAATCTTTCTTCTTCAATCTTGATGATCATGAATCCATAAATCTGTGATCTAACAATCTCCCCCTTTGGATCAAGATCATTATTAAAAAGATTTAGCAATCCAATTTTCTCTTTGAGCTCAGAAAGATGTAATCCCTCTTTGTCTTCAAAATACAACAATCTCCCCAAAAGATGTAGATAAAATCTCTTTCATATGATGGAAAGATATTATCTCCAGTTTCAGCTCAGAATGCTTTAGCAAAGTATCTTCAAAGAAAATTTCTCTCAAATCAACAAATCTTCAGAATACTTGCTCTAAACTTCTGTTCTCTCCCATTTCTTGGTTAATCTTCTCTTCTTCAATGTCTCTTGAAACACAACTTGTAATAGACATTTCTTCAAACATTATGTTCTCCCCCTTTTGGATGAATAGAGCATCGACATATCAAAACTTCTCTTAAGAAATGTCATTGACCATGTTGATCTTTTGAACTGAGCCTCTGATTCACCGTCAATCTGCCAAGATATTCATCTAGATCTTTTCAAATCCAGACAAATTAGAAATGTAACCCCTGAATCAACAAATGAATCAGTTAAAAAGGCTTGTCAGTAACACAAAGTCACTGTGTGTAACGAATACACATTGTAAAGGAGCTTTTATGATGTTCACTCCCCCAGGGCTTCCATTCAATCATCGAAACACCACAAAGGCAATTTCTATGAACGTTATGACAAGAAAAAAAATTCCTCGTGTGTTCGTGAAAGTGATAGAAAGAATTAAGCACGGATGATTGCTTATAAAGGCTCAACGTTGTGTAAACCACTGAGACAACAGTAGATAAACACAAACTCAATGTTCATGATTGAAGTGCGAAGGTAGGGCAGACTTCCTTCTTTTCAATATCCAGATTTTCCAAGTGAAAATCAGATAGTAAATGTGCTGCTTCCCCTTTGAAAAATGAAACACTTTCTTGTTAAGAAGAAAACGAGTGGCTAGTGGGGTTTTGTCAAGAGTTGGCATGGGCTAGATGTCTGTTTCAATAATGTTCACCAAAGAGTTGTGAAACATTAGAAATGTGGCTACCCGGCTCAGAAAGTAGTTGGTGCAGAGTTTGATATTCTTTTACTCTGATCTCACACCCTCTTTCTTTTTATAATTAAGCTCACATCTAACCAAACTCTCTTTTTCATTTTACCTCATCACTCATCCCACACTCATTTCGTTTTGACTCCTCACACTCAAGCACTAAAGGATTAACTTCATGGGTAGGAAACACTGGTTAACATGAATCCATAGAAGTTAAATTAAGTCCTAGCACAAAGATCCCGTATTGTCCTATGAAGCATATGTTGCTCAAAATGGTTTAACTTTATCAGTTAAAGCTCAAAATTGATCTTGAAAACATTTAAAAATCACACTTCCAATTCATGAAATCTATTTGAGAATCGGGAAGTGGTTTGAATATTTAAAAACATGTTTTCTTATGATTGAAAGTTGTCCTTCTTTCAACCATATATGAGATGAAGATAAAGAGTTATACCTTTTGCGTGCAGTCTTACATCTCATGAAGTTAAGCTTAAAGTCATAAAGATATGATCTCGTAAGCATCTCTCAAACTACAAAAGTCTTAAGGTCATAGTCAAAGCAACTTTATTCACAGAAAATAAAAATGACATAAAGCAGTAAAACAATTAAAGTGCGAGTTCTGATCTGAAATAATCAGAAGTCATATCCATACTCCTTTGACTTGAAGAGCTCCCCCTAAAATCATGCATTACACAAAATTTGACAGAGAGGTAAATGCAGAAATTAGATATGCTCCCCCTCAAAATAACATAGATCATCTATGAAGTACTTCTCACACTCCCCCTGAGATCATGAACATACTATTAAAGTGCAGATATATTTTAGAAATAATGATAAAGAGATGATGAAAATTCACAATGAGAAAACTTTAATAGGTAACCACTGATTATGTCTTAAGATTTAGCATACTAAGCCTAGAGACAAGAAAATTGAATCTCTTTTCGTCTAAGGGTTTGGTGAACAAATATGCAAGCTGATAATCAGTTTTTACAAAGTAAAGTTCAATTGTTCCTTTCTCGACATTATCTTTTATAAAGTGATACCTGACATCAATGTGTTTGGTCTTCGTATGCTGAACAGGATTAGCTGATATCGTGATAGAGATTTTGGAGTCACAATAGATCGGAATCTTATTGTAGTGATAACCATAGTCTCGCAGTTATTTGATGTATCAAAAATTGAGGTGAGAGAGCCGTCGATGCCATAGCCACACCTGATTGTCAGTCTAGACCTTTGACAAGTTGATGGTGTAGAGGTTTGACTTGCGAGTGCCGACCAAAAGTTCTTTACCGTCCTCAGTGCGTACCGAACATCTCTTGGCCTTGAAATTCCCCTCTAAGTCTTTGTCACAGAACTGCCCAATGCTAAATAGATTGTGTCCTAGGCCTTCAACATAGCTCACCTTCTTAATCCTGACATTTTTGTGTACCACATCACCATACCCCAGAATTGGTGAAAACTGATCGTTACCAAATCGAACTGTGCCGCAATATTTCTCTGTAAAGTTAGTCAACAGACTTTTCTGCCCGGTCATATGCTTGGAACATCCACTATCCAAGTACCACATATGACGGGTCTGCATAAGAGAAATTAAGAAACACAAGGTTTAGATACCCATATAAAAAACCGGGAGTAAATACTTTTGAGCATTAAAGTGCGGGTTTTGAACTGTAGTATTCAAGAGCCATCATTTCTTTCACTCAACCTTGACTTGACATTCCTGTAACACAGATTCATCCTTTTTATTTGGTACCCATTTGTATTTGGGTCCAACTATGTTAGCACATGATTTTGGTACCCACTGAAATTTGGGTCCGCTTTTCTTTTGAAAACCACATGAGACAATAGAACGATAAGAGTAAACATGATAATTGCCAAACCAAACATCAGAAAATTTTCGAGAAGCATAATCATATCTATCATAATTTGAAAACTTTCTATTAGACGTAGATAACTGGAATAATTGTTGTATGGAATATTTCATGCGAGAATCAACAAGTTTTGGTTTAGAAATAGCAACATTCACAATCAAATCATCTTTACTATTAGTCTTCTTATACAATCAAAACTCGACAATGATTTAGCATTCTCGTCCATCTTCTGTTTCGGTATCCATTCCGACTTAACGCCAACCTTTTTCTTTCTCAAACCTGAAACATTTGAAACTTTAGAGTTAGAATGGTGAGAATCAACCAAATGCTTTTTCTTTGACTTACCAGTGGTGATCTGTTTCTATGAATTCCCAGATTTCTTCTTCTTACCTTTGGCAACTTTGGATTTCACAGGAACTGATTTATCAACTTTCATTGATGTTTCACCTTTTTCATACACACTTGGTAATCCAAAAGAATTAACAACAAAAGAAGAATGATTAGGAAGTTTTGCATTAAAGTCAAAATCACCAACACAGTCATCTATAACCACCATCAGAGTTTAGAAAATCAAACTCATTATCAAATAAACCAGACCTGTCATCAGATTATGAAGCTTTGGATAATTTAGAAAACTCAGTATATTTGAACACAATAGAAAATACAGTTTGCTCTAAGTCTATCAAAATCCTTTCTTCTGCGAGAGTATTCTCAAGTTCAGAATTTTTAGTTTCCAAAATGAGAGGAGGAACATAAAGCTTACCTTGCATGGTCTTAGCCTCCATTTATTTTACAGAATAACTCTCAAAATAGTCATTTGAAAGAGATTTTGGTTTATCAGAACTATAACTGTTATTCAACCTCTCATAATGAAACAGATGTTGAACTTTAGTTGTGTTCTTTCTTTTAGCATATTCCTTGGCTTTGTCCTCTTCAGACAGACTAGTCCAGAAAACTTTGAGTTCAGGATATTGAGGTGTCAGTTTCATAAATCCGAAATCATAAAGAGCAGGCGCTTCAGATATACCCTTTTTGAGGTGGTGTGGGTTCTTGTAACCAAGTCCCCAACACTCAGGTTTCTCTTTAGGTTTGTTCAGATGAATGGTTTGTTCTGTTTGACCCAAAGTATATAATTTTCCTTCCAAAGCATTCACCTTTTCAATTAAAGATTTCTTTTCTTTTGAAAGCGAAAAATACATTTTAGAAAGCTCTTTTGTTTCAAACTCACACATTCAATATTTAGAAGTGGTTTCAGCTAACTCTTTATGAATTGTAGTCTTCTCTTTTGTGTTGGTGTCAATGTTTTTATGCAACGCTTCAATCAACACATTTTTCTCAGCAATATCATTGCTAAGTTTCTGTATAGATTGATTTTTATCAATAATGACACCTTTTTCACGCTTAAGTTTAGACTCTAACTCTTGGAGTTTAGTCATCATGGCATGCATTTGATTCAAGAAATCTGATTTGGTTAAATCACATACCTCATCGTTATGTTCTTCATCAGAATCAGCTTCAGCTTCTATCTTCATGTGACCCATCAAGCACAAGTGTGTTGTCTCGTCCTTCTCTCTTTCTTCGTATTCAGAATGATCAATCTAAAATTCATCCTCGGCTATTAATGCCTTTCCAGCCTCCTGTTGCTTGGCTAGAAGCAGCTTGTTATTATAGTACTCAGAGTTTCTGACTTTGAGTTTGCGGAAATCCTTGGCAAAATGTCCGAATTTGCCACAGTTGTTGCACTTTGTAGGTTCTGCCTTCTTGATCTCTTCAGCTCTATACTTCTTCTCTTCTGGTCTCCTTTCCTTTATCCTCTTTCCTTCAACTTTCTCTTTGTGATTGTATTTGCTTGAACCAGATGAGTACCTCTGACTGTTCGAACTAGGCTTCTTGTAGAACTTCTTTTGAAAAGCCTTGGTTAACATAAGCATAGCTTGCTTCAGGTTATCACAGTCATCAGAGTCAGAGTTAATCTCTCTTTCATCCTCTTCTGATTCAGAACTTATCATCTTCTTCTTCTTCTTCACAACAAGAGCAAGTGGATCAACAACTGTCTTCTTAGCCTTTCTCTTCTCATCCTTGATCTCATCCACTTCCTCCTCATTCTGCCTTAAGGTTTCATAGACCTCATGAAGTGGAATTTTATTCAGATCTTTCATTTGCTTCATCTGTCTAGTGAATCTTTTCCACTCAGGCTGGAGGACACTGAGGAACTTTATATTCAGCTCAACTTGAGATTTATTGACCTTATCCTTACTCAGCTCGTTCAGCAAGGTCACAAATCTGTCATATGTAGCCTCTAGAGATTCTCCAACTTTAGCTTTGAACTCTTCATAGTTATACAAGCAGTTGGATACTTTGAGTTGGTTGCCGACCTTTGATCCGAGCATCATCTTTTCCAATTAATCCCACATCTGCTTTCTAGTAGCGTTGTAGCTATCAATTTTGACATAAATCTCAATCGGTATGCCTTGGAGAATGAATGATTTTGTCAGTTTGTCACCCTTATGTCTCCATTTCTGCTCATCCGAGTATTCATCAAGCGGTAATGGATACTCTCTCTGTTCTTCTTCACCATTTTCTCCAGCTACAGTGAGAACCTTGGTTGGAGGTGTCATGATTCTTTCCTTTAAGGATATTCTGATATAATCTCCCAAATCATTTCGATCGATGAAATCCAAGAATTGGTCCTTCCATTGCTCGTACACCCCTTTGAAGAGTACTGGAGGCTTCACATCGGTTCCTATAGCGAGAGCTTCTCTTGATGTCATCCTGTTTTAGAAAGATATGTAATAAGAAACTTAAAATGATCGTTAGTCCAGATAAAATCAAATAAAAACAGATTAATAATGAAAATGAGAATCTGGCGCAAAACAGAGTATGCGCTAAGGACAAAATTTCGCCAAGGGCTGTGACGCAAAGGCAGAGTTTTACGCTAAGAGAGGTTGGCGCAAAAGCTAATTCGCACTAGGAGAGGCTGGCGCAAAACTCTAGTTTGCGCTAGAAGAATCTGGCGCAAAACTCTAATTCGCGCTAAGAGAAGATAGCGCGAAACTCAAATATGCTTGATAAGATGGCGCAAAGATAGTTTTGCGCGAAGAGCAGCTGGCGCAAACGTTGTTTTGCGCGAGGAACTGATGGCGCAAAAAGAAACTTTACACTATAGGAAGTTTGCGCAAATGTCAACTCCCGCTAAGTACTTGGAAACTCTTCAAACTGGGGCAAAAGACTTATGAACTGGCGCAAAACGATGTTCTTCATCTATCCTTCGAAAATCGGCTCTGAATCGCCCAAACGCCTATCTAGACTTCGATTTACAACTCCAAACTTTGACAATAGGACCATAAACACATCTAGAACCGATTACAATCAAATAATTTCAAAAATAAATACTATAAGAATTATTTCGATTGATCGAACAGTGCACAGGACTCGTGAAGAACTGTTTGTTCCAGATTCTAGTTTCTAAAACAAGATGATCAAACAAACAAGATTTAACAAATCAATTATCTGTTTGATTTCTTTCAAATTCAATGTTTACACTTTCTCCCTCTAGAACTCTCTCTTTCTCTCTCTACAAATCTCTCTCAAATGTATTCTCTCTTTCTCTCTCTGATTCGTGTACTTTTTTTCACAAACTTACTTACACCTTGAATTACAAAGACAAGAAGGTACAATTACAAGGAAAGTAAAATACAAATTCATTTACTTTGACATTTATTAACAAAAAACATTTACACTTTAATGAGATTTGACTTTTTCAGCTTTTGACTTTCTTGAACTTTGACCTTCAGTCTTCTTGATCTTGTATCCAACATATTTATGCTCTAACAAGAACAAAAACAATAAAATCATCAAATAGATGATCGATTACAGTGCAATACTCGATAAAATCAATACAAACTCAAACTAATAATGATTTCGATCACAACCCAAGTGATTTCAACTCAAAAATCACACAAAGGATTACAAGGTTTTCTCTCTTGAAGGATATTTCTCTCTCTAAGCTCTCTCTCTAACTTGGAGGCTGATGTATTCTAAATTAGCACACACCACATTCTCAACCCTAGAGCCAATAAGGCACACATACCTATTTTAGGAAAAAGACTAAAACAATAAAAATACAATAAAAATAACTTTCACTATTTATTACAAAGGACCTAGACTTTTATTGAGAGTGACTTTTCAGCATTGACTTCTTGAATCTTTCTTCTTCAATCTTGATGATCTTGAATCCAATAAATCTGTGATTTAACAGTTTCAACGCTCTAGGACATTTATGGTCCTAACATTCTCCCCCTAAGGTTTTATAAAGAAATTATCTTCTTGATATCTTCAAGTCTTGATTTTCTCTCCTTAATTCTTTGAAAAACTTTAGTGTTGCTTGTCTTCATGTTTTTCCAAGCTCCCCTTTGAATAAAGCTCTGATTCTTCATAACTTCAACTTTAATTAACACCAGATTCTATTCTAAGGGTACTCAAATAGAAAAACCGTTGAGGTCGAACCAGACCGATTCTGGCAAATTAGTCTGGTGGTCCGGTCTAAAAATTTGTCGAACTCGGTAATCTCTGGTCTAAAAAATTGTCAAACCGGGCGGTCCGGTCTCGTCTGCAGTCTGGAGGTTTTTTTGGGCGGTTTGGACCAAACCAACCGTCAAATACATATTTATATTTTAATTTTTATATATACACACATTTATATCCATTATCCATCCTAATGTTATCTTAAATATATTTTGTTAGGCCTAATATTATCTTAAATCCAACCCAAACATAAAATCTATTTTGGTTTTTGACATATGAAACTTGAGAGTAGGAGTGTAAGCGTGTCGAGCTGTTAACGAGCTACTCGTGATCGAGCTCGTTTATCTTGGGCATGAGTCGATGTCAAACTCAAAGTCGAACTCGTTTAACTTATCGCGCCGAATTTTATAACACCAATGTTCGACTCGGCTTGTTCGAAAACTCAATTTAATTTTTCGAGTCGATTCGAGATGAGCCATTCGAGCATATACCATTTTTCGAGCCAAACATGTTCATATATTTATTAATCATACAATAAAAATATAAAAATTATCGAGCTCAAGACCCATAAACGAGTATCGAGCTCGAGCTGGATAACTTAAAAAATATTTGAGCTTGAGCTCGAGCTCTAAATTGAAAGGTAATCGAGACCGAGTCGAGCTCGAGCCCAATATTAATTTTTTGAGCCCGACTCGATTAACCTACTACTCGACCCGACTCGGCTCATTTACACCCCTACTTGAGAGACCTAAATGACAAATATTCACTAACATCAGACTGTGTTCATGTTGACTTCAGGCATCACAGTTCAGTAGTTCACGTTCGTTCAGGCTTCTTTTGTTCTTCATAGTTTACTCTTTTTAGTTTGCATATTACATTTTTGTAAAATTTGTTAATTTTTTTTGTGGACTTTCTTAACTTCAAATGAACTCAAGCCAATGAAGCTTTAAAATTCAAAATTATGTGTGTTTTTAAGATTCAATCTTAAACCCCATAAAAGGCTCAAACTGCCTAAATCGGTCGGAAGAAACCGCCTAAACCGCGACCTGCTTTGACCAATCTAGGAACTTTGTGTCAAACCGCTCGGTTTGAAATTTTAATAATCTGCCACTTGTGGTTTGGTTTGTGGTTTGAGGGGTTAAACCGTCCAAATCGGACAATGAACACCGCTACCAGATTTAATGAACAATATCCCCAACTTAATGCACTTAAAACAACTTTCAATTGTAGAAACTTAACACATCAGATAAGCTCACAAGAAAGATAATGTGTGTGTTATATGATATTCAATGCAACTTTAGTTTAAAACAAAGAATCTGTCTTTGAATAACGAGTTGAATATGCTTTCAGCTTAAGAACTTGTAGAACCAATATGCTCAAAAGAGGAAACAACTTGTAGCAAACACCGCTTGATGAGGAGTAGAAGAATCAATCAAGTAAATCTATAATCTTTCAAACCAATGGCTTTTCAACCTGAGATTTAAAAGATTAATCTTTGCAATCTCTTACACAGTTACTCCCCCTTAGCTTTTGCTAACTCCCCCTCAACATTGAATGATTATCATTAAATCCATGTCTTTTGAATCTTCATTTTTCCCCCTCAACATGATAATCTATGTCTGTATTTGAATCTTGCGTCTTTGTCATGTCTCCCCTCATGATGATTAAGAGGATCTTGAGCATCATGTATCTTCAAAGACGAAATGGATGACTAGCAAAATATCAGATAAAACGTTTTTGTAACCAAGGTGGGTAATCGTCTAATACAGAAAGACATTAGTAACTGTTATCACAATTGTGTGGCCTATTTTCAGAGTTGGCATCAGTATATCTCTGATGGAACTCCCAATTATCATTAAAGTAAAATTTTACAAAATTACTTCTCAAACTGTTCCAACAATATCACATAGATACGCAAGTGGAATCACAAAGATTAGTAAATGTGTGAAATAAATATTTCGTATAGATTTGGATCAAAGATTGATTCAACCTGAGACCTAAGTTAGAAATCAATAGATACAATAATATGAATATGATGTTCAGAGACCAGAGCTGATATCTTCCTTTTTCAATATCTAAGACCTCCGAGTGAGGAATAAATAGATTATATACTAATTCTCAGTGCATTTATGAAACAAGCATCTTTTGTGAGATATATGAGTAGCTAGGCGGGGTGACACGAGTTATCGACATTGGGTCCATGTATGTTTCAATATTCATCTCCAAAGAACGAGAATGAATAGATTGTATGGTAACCCGGATAACTAACTTGGTTTGGTAGGGACCAATAATTCTTTTAAGTCCTGTGACATCCTTACTATATTCTTTTCACTCTGAACATATCTATTTATCTAGACCCCTCACTGAAATCTATGAATATGATGTGTTTCTTGGGTAGGTCCTTCTTGTTCTGGATTGACCATAGAAACTTTGTGAACCCTAACACTCCTTTCACACTCTTTTCATTCACTAAATAACACAATGAATTAAACTTTGGTATGAGGTCTAAACTGAAATTTTTAGAAGTGAACGAGTTCTGAACTGAATTATCCAGAAGTCCAAAACATTGAAGAATGAGTCCTGATATGAGATGATCAGAAGTCAATTTGAAAAGTTAAAACTCATGGTACTCCCCCTCAAAAGTGGCATAACTTTGATTTTAGTCATGTGATGTGAATAATTAGAATTAAATCATACATAACATGCCTGTAAAATAGATTAGAGAGATTTTGGTATCCATGCTCTGATGGATCCTTGACGGTTAGTTGCCTTAGCTTTGAAGCTATTATACTGAGGATTGGGGATACTATAGGTACCATACCAATTATTAACATACCTTGGATGCACAAAATCTCTCTTTCCACAATGAGTGCAACAGATCTTTGTTCGGCTCAGACAGATCAACTTCGTTGTAGAATAGATATAAGTAGGTGAATCAGTCTAGAAAAAATATGACTTTGTATCAGACATGTTTCCATCTCTGTTTTATGTAGTTGATTTCTTTCTCCAAATCATTTTGACTTTTCGAAACACTTGATCATTTGTATTATCAACAAGAGAATTATATAAAAGATTGAAAGGTCGAATCTGATCTTTTGAAAGTTCATTTGATTTCACAAAAGTTTTCGAAGAAATAGTTGTAGAAGTTGAACTTGAAGAATAAGGAGACTGGACAACAACTTTGAAATTGATTTCTTGAAGTTTCTTGACTTTTGCGGATAAAACATTCTTTCTTCGAGAATTAAATCAAATCGCTTTTGTAAATCAAAATTTACCATATGCTCTTTCAAAATCTATGTTGCTAATCTAGATACCTTATGAATTTCAGTTTCGAAAATCGATGTCATTGGGATCTGACACACGCCCTCCAGTACTGATTAATGAGAATTAGTTTGAACACTGGCAGGACCGGTTTATTAACTTCATTGAAAGACAACCAAATGGGGATAATATGATGAAAGCTCTAACTCAGGGTTCTATGGAGACGCCAAGGAAAGTTGTTCCAGCTACTGCAACCACTACTACTACAACTGTTGAGAAAGCTTTGAGGGAATATGATGCTGATGAGTTGTTACGATATCAAGCTGATAGCCAGGCCAAATCAAATCTGATTCTTGCTCTTCCCAATTCAATATACAACATAATTGATTGCTTCAAACAGAATCCTATGCTGATATGGACTCAACTGGAAAAGATTATGCTTGGTACAGCTATGTCAACTCAGTTGCGCCAAACAAGGTTTATTAATAATTTCGAAGAGTTCAAGGCTAAGGATGGGGAAAGCTTGAAGAGTGTATTTGATCGATTTTGGGCTGTCATAAATGATTTGTACAAGATCAAAGTTAAAAAGACTGAATTGGAGGCTAACTTGAAGTTTCTGAATGCACTACAACTAGAATGGAACAAGTCATGCCATAGAATGAGAAATGATGTTCGAATATCTACTATGCCAATTTAGGAATTGTACGAAATTTTGATGTCAGATGAGTCAATGGTGATTGAAAAGAAGGCAAAGCTAGATAAGAAGAATAAGCCTAACCCAGTGGATCCAATTGCATTCCTTGCAAGTCAACTGGTCGAGCAAGCGTTGACAGATGAAGCTTATGATGGTTCTACTGAAGATGATGGTGAAGCCTTAGAGAAAGCCATGATCCTTCTCTCTCAACACTACCAGAAAAGGTTTCATTGAAGAACAGGATCCAACAATCTCCGTTTTACTTCCGGATCTAAGAAGTTGGAACCTGGTGCTCCATCAAAGCCTTATGTTCCAAAATATGAGCCTGCAAAAGTAGTAGAACCGAAGAAGGATGATAAGAAGGTCATAAACTGCTACAACTGTGGTAAACCGGGTCACATCTCCAAAGATTGTCGGGTAAAGGTTGTCAAAGATTCTGCTTTCTATCGAAAGAAGTTGGAACTGGCTAAGAAGAGAGAAAACGGAATAATTCTGATGGCTGAGGAGGAGTATTGGTTGGATCACTCAGACAACGAAGCTGAGAATGAAGAGACTGCAGCAATGTGCTTCATCGGTGATGATAAAAGCGATGATGAAGATGAGGATACCTCAACAGATGAATCTGAGGTAATTTCTGAGTTTCATGTCAATTTCATTTCTTCTCAATTGAATGTCATTGTCAATGTTGTACATGATTTTCGTTCTAAGTTCATTTTTGAAAAGCTTGTTAATCAAGAAAAGTCTGTTTTGATTGAAAAGTTTAAAATTTCTCTGAAAGATGAAAAGATCATTTTAAATGACACAAAGGAGAAATTTCAAAAGAATTTGAAAGACTTAGAATTATCAAATCAGACTTATCGTGATTCGTTGACCGAACTGACTTCTTCAAATCAAAATCTTTCTGATAAAATAATTGTTCTAGAAAAGAAATTATATAAGAGAGAACAATCTGAGCAAACCATTTACATGAATAAACCAAGGAGTGAAGAAGCTATAAAGGAAAAGTGGGGACTTGGTTTTGAAAATCCGCATTTTTTAAATCATGCTAAAATAGAAGTTCCTACTTTATATGAGTATGATCATCTTAGTCTTGCACGATATGCTCCTCACTTTAAATTCTTTTGGACAACTGAAAAGCAAATTTTAGAAGATGAAAACGAGAAAAGAATGAAAAACAAGAGGATGGAAATTCCATTTGTTTACACTTCTGAAAATGCCAAGTATTTTCCTGACCAGTCAAAGAAAATCTCAAAATGTTTTAAATGTCAAATCTTCCAATAAATCTTCATTACCAACTGAATTTATTGATATATTTGCTAATTAGTGTTAGAAGGTAAGATAGTTGATCTTGAAGATAAATTGGAAGAACAAAATATTCAAACGGATTTAGAAAACGATTTATTTCTTTTTATAATAAAAACAAGTTTTGAAGACAAAATTTTATCTGGATTTTCTATCAATTCGAAGGAAAATACTCAAGTTAGTAAAAACAGTGTGCATTTGCGTCACCCGTTGGTAACGCAAACTGACACTTTGCGCCAATCGTTGGTCACACAAAGCTTAGTTTGCGCCACCAAAGGGTCACGCAAATCTCCTCCTGACTTGGGTTTTTCTGAAAGTTCTCACTCTGAGGCTAGTTCTTCAATGTCGAATGCTCAGGCTGATTTCTTAGATAAAGTTTCTTCTTCTGATTCAATTAATGATGATTCTTTAACGCTAAATGTTCAATATTATAAAAAGAAGCGTAAAAGAAGAAGATCAAATAAGTCAAGGAAACATGATAGTGTCTTGTCTGAAAATTCTAATTCTTCTGATTTTTCTATTTCAGATCGGACTGTGATGAAGTCACCAAAGCAGATATGGAGGGTTAAACAGCAAACAGCAGAATCTGAATTATTAGGAGTTAAATGTGTAGAAAGTCTTTGTGAATCTGATACATTTGCCTTTTGTAATAAAAATACAAAATATTCAGTTCAGCAAATGATTCATATTGCAAAGAGTGTCTCATATTCTTCTTCTAATTCTGATTCTGATGATTGTGTTTTTTCCTCTATTGATGATTGCTTTCATGAGAATTATAAAAATAAATTTTCAAAAGGTAAAAGACACAAATATAACAAGAAGGGACCCATAAGCATATAGGTACCTAAATATGTGTAGTTTCTCTATGTGCAGCCTAGTCATTTATGGTATCTAGATTCGGGGTGCTCCAAACACATGACTGGCAACAAATCATTAGACAAATTTTAAAGAAAAATGTTGCGGTCGTGTTAAGTTTGGAAACTGTGAGACTGCTCTGATTCTTGCTTATGGTGATATTGTTCAAGGTAATATAATTGTCAAGAGAGTCAACTACCTCGAAGGCCTAAGTCACAACTTATTTAGCATCGGGCAATTTTGTGACAAAGAGCTTGAAGTCAGCCTCAAATCCAAAAGAGTTGCAGTGAAGAATGATAGTGGCAAGGATCTTCTGGTGGGAAAAAGACGTTCAAATTTGTATACCATTGATCTTTCTAAGATCAAAATCCCTTCAGACATATGCTTGCTTTCTAAAGCTTCTATTCAAGAAAGTTGGATTTGGCACAGACATTTAGCTCACCTCAACTTTTAAGTATATGGGTCGCCTTGTCAAACATGATTCAGTAAGAGGTCTTCCAGTTCTTCGTTTCTAGAAAGACCATCTATGATAGGATTGTGAGAAAGGAAAGATGAAGAAAGCATCTCATAAGCCAAAGCCTGAACCATGCACTTCGGCTATTCTTGACATATTGCATGTTGATTTATGTGGTCCGATGAAGACAAATAGTATAGGTAAGAAGAGATATGTTTTGGTGATTGTTGATGACTACTCAAGGTATACATGGGTAAAATTTCTCAAGACAAAAGACGAAACTCCTGAAGTTCTCATCACTCTCATCAAGACAATCCAGACAAATAAGGAAAAGAAAGTCAAAGTGATAAGATCAGATAATGGCACTGAATTCAAGAACAGTACTATCCAGGCTTTCTATGATTCTCAAGGTATACAACAACAATTTTTTGTTGCTCGTACTCCGCAATAGAATGGGGTTGTTGAAAGAAGAAACAGAACGCTTGTTGAGGCCGCCAGATCAATGCTTGCTTATTCAGGTCTTCCTTTGTCTCATGAGGCTGAAGCCATGTCAACTGCCTGTCATACTCAGAACCGCTCAATTCTGCATCGTCATTTCAACAAAACACCATATGAGCTGATGAACAGTATTAAACCGAACATCAAATATTTCAAGTCTTTTGGGTGTAAATGCTATGTTCTGAATGACAGAGATAATCTCAACAAGTTTAGTCCAAATGCAGATGAAGGTGTTTTTCTGGGCTATTCTTCTAATTTTGCAGCTTACAGGGTCTTTCTGATCTCGGCAAGAAAGGTGATAGAGAGTGTAAATGTAAAATTTGACGAAGCTGCTGATTTGGTTTCTAGTCACTCAGGCTCAGAACCCGCTTTTACTGGAAATTCAGTTTCTGAAGAAATCAGTTTAGAACATATTCTTTCACCGATTAATCAGGATTCTTCTACTCCCTCACTTATTTTTTCTGATCTTGATTATCTGTTTGAAATTTTTTATGATGATGTGCCTATATCTAACTCTAAAATTGTCTCAAATGTTTTGAATCAGGAAACTGAGAGCACATCTACTCCCAATTCCGCTGCATCTATCTCTGAACCTGATGTTGTTCCAGTTCCTCCTGTTGATCAGTCACAATCAAAAACTGAGCCTATTCATGAAGAACCCATTCAAGAAGAATCTGTACATGAACAATCTGTTCAAGAGGAATCAGTTCAGGAAGAAGTACAGAATGATGTTATTCAACAAACCCTTCCAGAATCTGATACAGAAGTTGTTGAGCTACCTCCTCCTCCATTTGAAACTGTGTCTATCTCTTCAACTGACTTCGAAGCTTCTGAACCTCCCTCTCAACAATTACAAGTGGTTCAAGACATCATTGATCCTCTCCCTCATACCACAAAATGGACAAGATCTCATCCAATTCATCAGATTATTGGAGATCCTCAAGCTAGTGTGTCTACACGTTCCAGGAGGGCTACATCCAACGAATGTCTCTTCACTTGCTTCTTAAGCAAGATTGAACCAACAAAAGTTTATGAAGCGTTGGAAGACCCGGATTGGATTATAGAAATGCAAGAGAAGCTCAATCAATTTGACGCACTCAAAGTTTGGAGACTTGTACCATGGCCGAAAGGAAAAAGCATTATTGGAACAAAGTGGATATTCAAGAATAAGAAAGACAAAGATGGTATCGTTATTCGGAACAAAGCAATATTGGTAGTCAAGGGATACCACAAGAAGAAGGAATTGACTACGATGAAACATTCACGCCAGTTGCTCGACTTGAAGCTATCCGCATGTTTCTTGCCTTCGCTGCTTGTCGCAACTTCACCGTTTATCAAATGGATGTCAAGACAACATTTCTCAATAGCAAATTGAAAGAATAAGTATATGTATCTCAGCCAGAGGGATTTGTTGACAAAGATCGTCCTGATTATGTATATTTTCTCGATAAAGCATTGTATGGTTTAAACAAGCTCCAAGGGCATGGTATGATGAGTTCTCAGCATTCTTAATCAAATCCGGCTTCACCAAAGGATCCATAGATACCATTCTTTTCATTTATAGATCAAACTTGGATATCTGCTTAGTTCAAATATATGTAGATGATATTACCTTTGGTGCGACTAACAAATCTTTATGTACTTGGTTTTCTGATCTAATGACTTCTAGGTTTCAAATGAGCATGATGGGAGAAATCAATTTCTTCCTCAGCTTACAAGTGAAGCAACTTTCAGATAAAATCTTCATCAACCAGTCAAAGTATGTATTTGACATCTTGAAGAAATTCAAGATGGACAAATCTACTTCAATCGGTACGCCGATGGCTCATGGTGCCAAAATCGGACTTGATCCGGATGGAAAAGTTGTGGATCAAAAGACATATCGAGGAATGATCGGATCACTGATGTATCTCACAGTAAGTCGCCCGGATATAATGTTCTCTACGTGCCTATGTGCCAGATTCCAAGCCAAGCCTAAAGAGTCTCATCTACTAGCAGTTAAGCGCATATTTAGATACATCAAGGGAACTCCTTACTTAGGTTTATGGTATCCTAAAAGTTCTTACTATAAATTAATTGCTTATTCTGATGCAGATTTTGATGGTAATCAGTTGGACCGGAAGAGTACTTCAGGTCATCTTCAATTTTTGGGTGACAGACTGATAAGCTAGGCGTCAAAGAAGCAGAACTGTATTTCTATCTCGACTGTAGAAGCAGAATATGTCGCCGCAGCTAGTTGTTGCGCTCAAGTCCTATGGATGAAAACAAAACTTCGGGATTACGGGATGTTGTACAAAACAGTGCCAATATATTGTGATAGCAAGTTTGCAATTGCCATATCAGTCAATCCGGTCCAGCACACCAAGACCAAGCACATAGATATGCGGTACCATTTCATAAAGCATCATGTGGAAGAAGGTACTATTGAATTATATTTTGTACCAACTGAATATCAACTTGCTGATATCTTTACAAAAGCCTTAAATGAAAAACGTTTCAATTTTTTGCTTTCAAAATTAGGCATGTTGAATTTAAAAGTTTAAATCTTTACAAATTTTATTCTATAAAGTAAAATTTTACAGATTTTCTTTCGTTTGAATAAAATGTATGTCTAGGATCTTTTACAAGTTCTTTGTTTATATTATAGTTTTATATGTTCAAATTTCAAGTCTTACAAAAGTCGAAAAGTCAGCAACATGTTTGTAGCTTTTGATTCTGCTTTAAAGATATGCGAGTCAGAATTTTTATAGTTTACTTTGCTTAGACTACCTAAATGATCAGAATTATAGATCGGAATGAAAATATGGGCTAAGCATTTAGACGTTGATCTGAGTGATTGAGATGAATTATAAATTCTTAAAATACAGAAATCTCTGAGTTTAAAAAGTGTGTACCTGTGACCTTTCTGGTTTGGGAAAGTAAGTTCCGTGGGATGCTCGTTATCTGATCCCCTAAGGTCAATTGATCTAGAAGTGATCGAACCCAAATCCTTCTATAGAATCAGATCGAAAGTCATGTTCTACTGGTATGAATGGGTTTAGGATATGTCGATGTAGCCTTTCTGATCCGGGAAAGTAAGTTCCAAGGGGTGCTTGACACCTAGTACTCTAAGGTCGACTGGTCTGGGAGTGGCTGACCCAAATCCTGCAATAGGGTCAGATAGAAAGTTACGTTTACGACATGTTATTTACTTAATGAACTCTTTGATTAAAAGATTCCAAAGTGCACAATGCTTAAAAGATGCCAAAGAGCACATTCATGTGAAGATGCCAATGTGCACACTGCTAAAAAGATGCCAATGAGTACACATCTCATGATACTTGGTGATATGTTTGAGTTACGATAAACTGTAAATTTGTGAAAGTCTTAATTTTTGGTGGCTTAATGTTAGTACATGCAAAGTTTTCTATAATATTTTTTAGATCTGCATTTTCTTGAAACTAATCGAAGTTCACATGCGAGCACACTGAATAGACAGATGGAAGATTTTGAAACTAAACATGTCTCAAGTTGATATGCAATTATACTTGTTCTTGCATCCAACAACATATGGTTGATTTCAACTGATTGATAAATCTGTGAAATTTTAATGAGTAGGCTTTAATTTGTTTAGTATTTAAAAATTTTACATGTTCAGTTGTTTCAAAATTTATATTCAGTATTATTTTTTTTACACTGATGTTTATATGGTTGTGTATCCATATTTTTGTTAAATGGTCTGTGCATTTTTCGAGGGGATAGCTAATTTGAGGGGGAGTGAATAAAGCTGATAAAATACTTCTCGTGCTGATCAGAAATTAATCAGGTAAGTATTTATGATATTTTTATGCAAATGTTGATCTGATTTGTTAAATTTTGTGCATTTGTGTAGGGGAAGTAAAGGAGCTGGACAGGTAAGTTTTCTAATTTTTTTTTATATTAAGAATGTTATTTTTTTAGAAGTATTATTTTTTTTAAGTGTTCTTTAATTTTTTTTGTTTAGTATAAATAGGGTTGGATATTCTCTTTTTTACCTTTTCTCGCTCCATTTTCATTTTGAAAAAGAAATTTCACTGTTCATCTTCCTCAACTCTCTCTCTCTCTGTGCGCCGATTCTTCATTTCATTGTGTTTGATTTCAGTTTGTTGTTCTTCGAATCAGGTTTGTTTTCTATTTTCTTGTATTGTTGATATGTAGTAATTGTAGTATTGTTTAGTATTCAATTTTGTTGTTCGTTTTCTTAAATGTGCGATTTGCCTGTTATGTTCCTCATCTTCTACCTCAGAATCGAGTGTTATTTGAAGAAATTTTTTATTGGGTTTGTCTTAGATCTTCTTTTCGACTATCAGGTATGTGTTTTTGTTCTTTATTTCGTTTATTTGGTGCTTTGATTTTGTGTGTTTCTGTATTTGCTATTGTTCATCTGGGTTGTTCAAATTTGTTCAATTTTTTGAGTTTTCTACTGATTTTAATCAGTATCTCTATAATCGCTTGGTTTTATAATTACTCATAAACTCTTTTCGATTCATTATTTTTGTGTTCAAGTAATTTTTGAGGATTTTCGAACATATTTCAGATGAACTCACGCAAAGTGTTGTTTGTGTTAGGATTTGTGTAAGTTTGCGTCTCCAACGGGTCACGCAAAGGTAAGTTTGCGTTTCACGTTGGTCGCGCAAAGCTTACTTTGTGTTACCAACGGGTTACGCAAAGTTCACTTCGCGCAACAAGTAGGTCACGCAAACCTTGTTCGTGTTGTGTGTGTGTATTTTTTTTGTTTGTTTGAAGTATAGTTTGCGTAACCAGTAGGTCACGCAAAGCTTACATTGCGTTTCTAACGAGACACGCAAAGTTTACTTTGCGTGATCAACTTGAAACGCAAACCCTATTTTCGTGTGTTGTTCTGTCAAGTGTAGTTTGTGTATCACATTGGTTGCGCAAAGTTTACTTTGCGTCACCTATGTGTCACGCAAACCTTGTTTGTTGATGAAAATTTTTCCAAGTATAGTTTTCATCACAAGGTACTCACGCAAAGTCTACTTTGCGTTATGCACTAGTTACGCAAACCTTAGTTTGTGTTTCAAGCTTGTCACGAAAACTTCTCTTTGCGTTTCTAGTTCATCACGCAAACCTTCTTTGCGTTTCCTTCTTGTCACTCAAACCATACTTAGAAATTTTTTCATCTTTGTGTTTTTCTTCTTTTGTCTTATTTTTTTTCGTTTCTGTTTTCCATGTTATTCAAAGGCTTCTCAAACCAACACTGATCCAGTAATTCAGGATGAGAATGTTATTCTCGATGATCCTTCTGATCGGGCTTCTCATGAGACGCCTATGCCGTCTGTTCCCTCTGTTGGAGTGAATCTGTCCGCTTCTAGACGTTCACCAAATGATGTTTTTCCAACGATCATGTACATGTCGTACAAGCTGAACAACTACCACGTAGATTTTGATCGAATCAAGATTCATCCTGTGATACACTCAATTCTCAAAGGTCATCCACTTACTCCTGCTCTCTCTTACTGCGCAGATGTTCCTGAAGTTTATCTACAGCAGGCATGGCATACCATTACAAAGAATGAGCTAGCTCGACCTCACCGATTCGATTTACAGATTAATCAATTTGATTCGTTCTTATTATACAAGCGTATGCGACTTATATTAGAACTTCCAGAACCGAACTCTCGACCAGGGCGCACTTCTTACCATCAGTTTCCTTCTGAAGAGGATGTTCTTGATGGAATCAGAAATCTGGGTTATCTGGGCAATCTGACTCGGGTCAGTGACTTTGATAAGTCAAATCTTCCTCCAGTCTGGTACGCATTGTTCTCAGTTCTCAACAGGTGCTTGACTTCTAAGCATTCTGGCACTGATAATGCCAGTCTACACTATCTGAGGTTATTCCATGCAGTTGTCTATGACTTGCATGTCGACTATACCTACATCTTCTGGACTGAGTTATCAGAGAGAGTTCAAGACAAGAAGACAAACAAGAAGAGAAAATTCATTCCTTTTGCCAGGTACATGTAGTTAATTGTTCGCAGCATGCTAAGAAGTAATTCAGCCATTCCTCGTCGCTTAAATTGGCCTCAGATCCCTGATTCTGAAATGACATATATTCAGAAACAGAAGCAATCATTCAACTTCTGGATGACTATTTCGTATGTGCTCATCGCACAGTATGCTGACATGACAGATGACGATGTTATTCAGTACTGTATGGAGAACGAATTTTTGGAAGCAGATCAGGAAGAGTCGATTCGTGATGACCAAGCAGAACCGTCACATGCTGAACATGAAGTTGAAGTATCTATTTCCAATCAAGAGGTTCAAGCAGCTGCTACTCATCAAATTGGTGATGTTCTTGCTTCTATTGCTACTGAACCTGATGTTCATGATACTTCTTCTGCTGCTGCTGATGCATTTACTGATGATAGAGATAGAGATGTTAATGATGGTGTTGTTCTTGCTAGTGATAAAGATGAGGATGACAGTGATTCTGATGGTGATGATAGTGATCATGCTGATCAACCAAGTCTTCAAGTTTATGAAAGGAAGACCAGAACACCGGAAGTGATTGTTCAAGATGATATTATTTCTGAAGTCGAATTCGTTCCCATCATTCTGAGAGTTGCTGATATACATGTAGATGAACTTGATTTAGCATTTTCTAATGTTTCAACTAATCATCGGGTTCTAGATACTGCTGTTTCTCCGTCTTCTCTCAAGCCTTCTTCAAGTGTCGAGACTTCTTCAGTCGAGGTACGGGATTCAACAGCAAAATTTTCTACTTCGACAGTTGAATGAGCAGTTTGAAGAACACAACAATTCGGAAATTCAGAAGTTACGTGCTTTCTTAAAGGGTAAGATGCCAGAGATTGATACATCCTCAATCCCTAAAGTAATTCCTTTCAGACGCCCTTCTGGGTGGTTATTAGATACTCGTCTACTGTTGTCCAATCATCTGCTCCTGCAATCATGTCTATTCCTCAACCTCCACCATTTTTGCAGTCTGCTGGTGTATCTACTTCTACACGTCCTCCTGTCTCGACTTCAAGAACTCCAGTCTCCGATCTTACAATTTCAGAGTTGACAGATTTTCTCTATGTTCGACTTCTCTCTATGTCGCCACCTGAACATCAAGATCAAGTTCTTATCTCTCTTTTACGGAACTTTCAACCTAATCCGCCTGCAGTTTCCACTTCTGATTCCGACAGGATTTCTGTGCTATCTGACGAGTTTTAGATCTGAAGTTCGAACAAGTTTTTCTGATCTCAAAACTTTTATGTCTCAAGCCTTCTCTGATTTATCTAACAGGCTTGATGTTCATGAACAAAGTTGCAGATCTGAAGCTGGTCCGTCTCTGAAACGAAGACATGACCAGGATGATCTAGATCATCAAGGTCACGAGGGGGAGATGAGTAAGAGACAAAGAGTGGAAGGGTTGTCAGCAAGATAAGATCAGACACAAGAAGAGGCTTCTGACAAAGGAAAGAGCACTGATAATGTCCAGGATTGCAGTGTTCAAGATCTAGTGGATGTTATGCTTGAAAATTTTGATTTATCATCCATGTCAAATGTTATGAACTTTTCTGAACAAAATATTGAAAATAACCTGCAAATTGTTGTGT
This sequence comes from Arctium lappa, assembly GCA_023525745.1. Taxonomy (NCBI): domain Eukaryota; kingdom Viridiplantae; phylum Streptophyta; class Magnoliopsida; order Asterales; family Asteraceae; genus Arctium; species Arctium lappa. The sequence continues at coordinate 93,403,507 of CM042048.1, forward strand.
ATGTTGATCTTGACTTTTCTCAACAGACAATTGATATAGAGGATTCAGAAGCTGCGAATGACATGAGGTCATATTTTGCAAACTTTATAGAGATAAATTCTGATGATGATGATGATGTCAAATTTGAGAACATCTTCCAAATTAAAGAAGAGGATTGTGATGACATAGTCATTATTTCTGATACTGAAGATGACTCTATGTTTATGGATGCTAAGGATGAAAAAGAAGTAGACATGTTGTATAGAGATCTTCCTTCTCAGGATGAGGTTCCTGAAACTATTCCTGAAGCTTCTCAATTTCCTAAATCTGCTCCAGTTATTTCTACTCCTGTTGTTACTTCTGCTCCGACTACCTCTGCTCCTTCAGTTACATTTGAAGTAGGTCAGTCGTCTAGACCACAAGTTGATGATCTTTCTTCTGAACCTGTGGTTCCTCCGAATATTCAAGAAGAAGGACCAGATTTGTCCAGACAGCAGAGGCAAAGAAATCTTCAACAACAGTATATGGCATCAAGACTGAGAACTGCTTTTCTAGAAGATAATCAGAGAAATATCTTCGTTTCTAGAAGAAGGCCAATCAACATTTATGCTATTCTTGGTGTTGAAAAGGAGGAAGAAGCATATCAGTATGAATATTTGATGTTAATTAAGTGCCAACGCCGTAGAAACGATAGTGTTTCTTCTCCACATCTGATTGTCCGAGTTATCAGCGTCACAATAAACAAGTTAGTTAATATCTGGTATCCGGAATTCGTAGTGGAAAGAAGAGATTGCAATCGATATACCTTCTCTGAGGCAGATTTTTCTGATCTTTCTATGGATGATATTGAGTTTCTATATGACCATTTCAGGAATCTTTATCACAGAACTCAAGATATTTCTCAAGATCTGTTTGCTATCAAAAGGTTTATTCGACGGCAAATCCGATTCTTCAGAGTTTTTGATTTCCAGATGGCCGTTGAAAGCTTTCAACCAGTTGTAAATCTTCTAAGGCCCAATCGAAGCTTTCCAGACTTAGATTCTTATCTTTTATTCATCGTAGTTCAAGATCCATACGGAGTGGTCTACAAAAATGGATCAAATCATAAATGTTTTCTTAGATTTGAAGAAATTTCTCATTACTCAGATGGAACTTTGAAGATGATCAAGCTTCAGTTGGAACAACGTCTGAAAGATGCTCAAAAAAGATTTTTGGAATCAAGAAGCAAAGCTTTTCTGGTTGATAATGACGAGATTCGTCTTCTTAAAAGGACTCTGAATACAAATCATGAGAGATTGAATCTCCGCTCAACTCTAAGACGACTGGAAGTTTTAGTTGGTTTGAATAGACTTCGTCAAAGAGAAGAGCGTCAATGATTTTTCCAAAGTCGTCTGGTTGGTCAATGTTGTTTTAGAAGACCACGACGCCAATGATTACTAAGGGGAAGTTTGTTAGATCTGTTTTTAAAGTAATCATTGTATTTATTTCCTAGTCTAATATGTTCTCTATGATGTAATCTGTTTTGTTAAGGCTAGGGGTATTTAAGTCCCTTAGAGCCTTTGTTTTGTAACTTTGGCACTCATTTGATTATCATATTACATTTTGGAGCTTATTGACTTTCTCTCTCTACTTTCTCTCTCTAAAGATTTAGAGATTCTTGGACTTTCAGGTGGCATTTATTAATATGGTGAAAGAATGGAAGTGCTTATCGAAAAGATGCTCGTCCTTTTTGGCATATGACATAGACGCCGAGCTTGAGAAGAAAAGGCAAGAAGATGTGAAAGTGGTAAACGAGTTTCCCGATGTTTTCCCGGATGACCTGCCTGCCTGGGTTACCACCCGATCGCCAAGTGGAGTTCAAGATTGATCTAGCACCAGGAGAGGCTCCCATAGCTAGAGCCCCCTATCGCTTAACTCCTTCAGAAATGAAGGAGATGATGGGGAGACTACAAGACCTTCTAGAGAAGGGATTCGTGAGTCCGAGTTCATCGCCTTGGGGAGCACTGGTTCTATTCATGAAGAACAAAGATGGTACCATGCGGATATGCATAGAAAGTAGAGAGTTGAACAAGGTAACCATGAAGAATAAGTACCCACTCCCTAGGATCGACGACTTGTTTGACCAACTCCAAGGAGCGGGATGCTTCTCAAAGATCGATCTACGTTCAGGCTGCCACCAAGTAAAAGTCAAGGAAGGCGACATCCCAAAGACAACTTTTATAATGCGCTACAAACATTATGAATTCTTGGTAACGCCTTTCGGTTTAACGAACGCCCCGATGATGTTCATGGATTTGATGAACCGCGTGTGCCGATCGTTCTTTAATAAGTCAGTAATCGTGTTCATTGATGATATCCTAATCTACTCCAAAAATGAATCCGATCACGTACAACACCTTTGAGAAGTGTTGGAAGTTCTGAGGAAGGAGAAACTATATGCCAAATTCTCTAAGTGTGAATTTTGGTTAAGAAAAGTACAATTCTTAGGGCATGTGGTAACGAACGACGGTGTGAAGGTGGACCCCGCCAAGCTAGAAGCCATGATGAATTAGGAACCACCAAAGAGCCTATCCGAAATTCGAAGATTCTTGGGCTTAGCAGGTTATTATCGAAGATTCATCCAAGACTTCTCCAAGATAGTTTCTTCGTTGACGACTCTAACTAAGAAGAACGTGAAATTTGTGTGGACCGACACCCAAGTGAAGGCTTTTCGGACTCTGCAAAAGAAGTTGTGTGAAGCCCCGATCCTATCCTTGCCGGAGGGATCGGAGGACTTTGTTGTATACAGTGACGCATCCAAGATGGGTTTAGGTTGTGTGCTCATGCAAAGAGGAAAGGTGATCGCTTACGCGTCAAGGAAAGTAAAGGTGCAGGAGAAGAATTACCCCACCCATGATTTGGAGCGAGCGGTGGTAGTATTCACGTTAAAGTAGTGGCAACACTACCTCTATGGCACTAAGTGTACCTTGTATACGGATCATAAGAGTTTGAAGTACGTCTTCGATCAAAAGGAGTTGAACATGAGGCAAAGGCGATGGTTGGAATTGCTTAAAGATTACGATTGTGAATTGCTTTACCATCCGGTTAAAGCAAACGCCGTGGCCGATGCGTTAAGCCGAAAAGAGTATAGTGGGAAACTTCGAGCCAAACTCACGGGGATTGAATTGGTGTCAAGTCTTTTGGACCGGATTAAAGAGGCCCAGGCCAAGGCCTTATTGGAAGAAAACCTCAAGGAAGAAGTGATGAACAAGCAACGACTACTTTTGACGGACGATAGCCGTGGGATCAAATGCTTTAATGGGCGCGTGTGGGTGCCAAAGATTGGAGGAAATCGAGAGCTACTTTTGGAGGACACTCATAAATCCAAATACTCCATTCACTTCGAAAGCACCAAGATGTATAGGGATTTAAAGTTGCACTATTGGTGCCGGTTATGAAGTTGGACGTGGTGCATTACGTGGAGAGGTGTGTGACTTGTTCGCAAGTAAAGGCCGAACATCAAAGATCGTATGGGAGTTTGCAATCTTTGGAAATACCCGAGTGGAAATGGGACAAAATCACCATGGACTTCGTGAACAAAATACCAAAAACAATGATAGGTAATGACACCATTTAGGTGATTGTTGGTCGTTTGGCGAAGAGCGCTCATTTCCTAGCAATGTGGGAAATCTTGCCGACGAACAAGCTGGCGAAACTCTACATTGACGAAGTGGTCTCTAGGCATGGTATACCCTTGTCTATAGTTTCCGATCGTGATAGTCGCTTCACATCAAGATTTTGGGCAGCCTTGCAACCAAGAGTTGGGGACACGAGTGGATTTGAGTACGACATACCACCCACAGACAGACGGATAAAGCGAAAGGACAATTCAGACTTTGGAAGACATGCTTAGATCGTGTGTGATTGACTTTGGTGGTAATTGGGATACTCACTTATAGTGGGTAGAATTTGCATACAATAATAGCTACCACTCTAGCCTTGGAGCGGCACCATTTGAGGCTTTGTACGGAAGTAAATGTAGGACCCTTGTGTGTTGTCTAGAGGCGGGCAAAAAGCAGTTTGCTGGGCCATAAATTGTGCAAGAGATGGCCGACAAAGTCTGGACTATAAGGGAACGTCTAAAGGCATCACAAGATTGACAAAAGAGTTATGCCAACAAGAAGAGGCGACCGGTAGAATTTCAAGTGGGGGACCAGGTGATGCTAAAGGTGTCCCTGTGGAAAGGCTTGATACGGTTTGGAAAGCGCGGAAAGTTGAGTCTCCATTTTCTTGGACCGTTCACAGTGATTGAACGCATTGGGCTGCAAGCCTACAAGTTAGATTTACCAACGGAGATGGACGAAATCCACCCTATGTTCCATGTGTTTTATCTACGGAAGTGTTTGGCAGAAGAAGAAAGCGAGATACTATTATCAGAGATTCAGGTGGACGACAACCGTTGTGTCGAAGAACCCAAAGACATATTGGAGAGAGAGACCAAAAGACTTAGGCATAAATAGGTCACAATGGTGAAGGTTAAATAGAAGCACCATCACGGTGCCAATGTGACTTGGGAAGCCGAAGAGGATATGAAGCAAAGATACCCTCATTTATTTGCATAACTACGATTTCGAGGGCAAAATCCCCTTCAAGTTGGGGACGATTGTAACACCCGTAAAAAGTTAAGGTATGCTAGGGGTCTTTCTTATGAGTCTATTTGTTAACTTTAGGGATTTTGTTAATGTAGATTCATTTGGAAATTTGAAGATTAGAATCGTGCCTTAGTATTGGAATCGAGTTTTGGGTCTTGGCTGAAAGACAACAAGTTATGCGAGATAGGGCGCGGGTTTGAAGCTGCGGCCAAAGCCGCGGGACTCGCTGGGTGTTTGGGTCTCAAAAGCACGCACATGTTAGGATGCGGCCCCCAAGCCGCGGGAAGCCCCTGCAGATCTTATAAACGGGAATTCACTCTTTTCCCTCATTTACTCCTCACCAACACTCTCCTTTTTCATAAATGCGATTTTAAGGAAACCATAGGTGATTTCCTTCAAGTTTGGAAGAACAATGTTATCATCTAGAGCATCAAGATTTAAGGAGATAGCATGGATAGTCAGAATCTTCATCCTCCTCTCACCACACTTGGTTTTCTAGGTTTTCAGCAAAAACCTAACTTGTGAGTTCATTCTCTGTTAATAAACTTTATACATGTTAAAATGTGGATTTTAACTTTCTCAACATCTCCATTTTTTATTTATTTGAGTTGGATGAGTTTTCACTAAAATGTAATTTTGGAGATTTTAGGGGTTATGTGGAAGGGTATGATTTTAGGGTCAAGAGAATACATTTTGGTTTAGTTGTAGATTTTATACACGATAAACATGTTTTCTATAACCTTATGATTTATTTACTTGGAAATCAAGATTTAGGCTTTGAATGTAGGTATGTATCATTGAATGAATATTTGAGTAAATTGGTTTAGTGTGTGTGGAAATATTATTTAACAATTTGAAATGGAACCTCTTGGAAACTTGGGAGTAACTATGTGGATTTATAATTTTGTACACATAGTGGCATTTTATTTTGATGGAATTTATTTTTTGGTTTTGTGAACATTGGATGGATTATTTGGTTGCATATGGGTGTCATGAACCCAATAATATATATAAACTTTTATCCGATGATGGAATGTTCATTTTTCACATCGAGGCACTCTTAGGCATCGGATGAGGTATAAGCCCTACGTGCTAGTCCGCGATATTGGATAAGGATCTTAATGTAAAGGCGCTATGTGGTTGAAGTTGACTTTCCGTGGGTGTACGTTTAAAGCTACTGAGTCTAACATCCATTGCAGATACTTTTATGTGTTTGGTTTTACGAATTCGTCAAGTGGCTTACTTTTGTGTTCCATCACTTGTGTTAGTAAGCGGGCCTCCCCCGTCAACTCAAGAGGTATTTGCATTAAAGTTGAGATTTACCTATACGAATTCCTCTGGCACTTCTTAAATTATTTCATTTGAAAGTACTGATATTCCCATTGCAAATGTTTGATCTCACTTGGATTTAGCCTAACACTTTTTGTTAAAATGACATGTTTAACAGGTCACTCTTGCGATGGGATTCCTCGGGCTTAAGTGGAGAGTCATTGGAGGATAGTAGCATTTTTGAAGATTATAGAGGCGTGCATTGATATGGAATTGGTATACTTTTGAAAGTGGGATGTCGACACCCGTTCGTAATCTAGAACTAGTTGGACTAGATTACTAGGTTGTTGTATTCATTTCCACTTGATTACTTTATTGTAAACACCATGCAACTATTCCCCTTTTTGGGTGATCCTTTTATGATAGACTCGTTTATTCCACATTTATGTTGGGTTTAAATTAACCCCTATTAGCTTGGGAAAAGTTCAATCGTGTTTCCTTAAGGGTCAGGAAGCAACTTGGAGGTGGAATCGGAGGTACAAGCCAAGTACCCTCACTTGTTTAAAGAAGAGATTCCGGGGACGAAATCCTTTTAAGGGGGAGAGAATTGTAATAACCGGGTTTGTATAAGTAGAAGTTGGGTAAAAATAAAGAAATAAGAACTTTGAGGACTTGAGAGCAATTTTGGAAAAGTTATATATGGGATAAAATCCCTAATTTCTTCGGAGTGTGTTTTTCTTTGGAGGTGATTGATTTGGGGAAGGAAGAAAAGAAAAGAAAGGGAGAAGAAGCAAGCAATTCTTGATGGAGGAGTATTATGCAACTGATTCAGATTTTCTCAAGTAAGGTAGTCTTTCCATGCTCCTTGTTGTTTGTTCTATTGATTTTAGTACTATTTTGTTGAGCTAGTGTGGGTTTAATCAGTATGAAGGAACCTTAGGTTTTTGGAAGAAAAATTACTTTTTCGGATCCTAGAAACTATACGTTGATTAGATGTGGGTTTTTTTATCGGTGAGGTTATGCTCAATCGAGATTGTTTTGTAAGTTGGGTGGAAAAGCCCTAAGAAAGGTGTTAGTAAGGTCGATCGGGAAATCCCTAACTCAGGAGTTATCGCAACCGGGGGTCTCCTCCCACCCAGGTTATATCAATTCTCGTCATGTCTGAAAGACTACTAAGGAGTAAGTCGGTACCCGCTAAGGGACTTATCCCGACCAATAAGGTCATTGAGAATGGACCAATGAAACCTCAAAGACAAGTGAACACTCGAGAGAGGGGAAGGGGTCGTGAAGGAGGACGAGGAAAGACGTCCCGAAAGGCTGCCACCCAAGTAAATGGAGCCAATGGGGGACCCAAGTGCAAAATACAACTTGTGCGACCCGTCGGGCAAGAAGTGTGGAGATCCCAGTTGAGCGGGAAGTGTCTCAACAAGAAATCTCGGCTACCGTGAGGGGTAGGAATCAATCAAGAGGGCGTGGATGGGGTCGTACTTAAGCTTTTGTGGCGCAAGAGAACTTTGCTATCGAGATAGGAAAAATTCAGGAAACCTACAAGCCCTTTAACTCTGTCAGTGCACATATTTGTTGGATACAAGATCATGAAGACTGAAGGTCAAAGTTCAAGATAGTCAAAGCTCAAAGTCATCTCTCAAAGTGAAAGTCAAAGTCGTTGTAATAAGTAAAAAATCAAAGTTTAGTTGTGTAGAGTTTTGTAGCATGTGTGTTTCTAGTAGTTTGTGTGTTTGTCCCTTGTGTGTAAATAAGGATATGACACCTTATTGTGTGTGATGTACCATTCAGAGTATTTTGTACGCTTAAGTGCTAGAGAGAGAGTTATATGCATACTGTGATTGTGAAATACAAGTTGATCTTAATTGAAATTGATTGTCATATTGATTTACACATTGTTATTTGGAATAACAATTGGTATCAGAGCAAACTAAATTCAGAATTTTTGGATCTAATTCGAAGTTTCTTAGACGAACTCGCATTTTTATTTGTAAGACGAAGCTCAATTTTCACTAGATCAGTGTAAATTTTGAATTTTCTTGATTTGTTTGTTCGAGTTTGATACGTAATGTATTCCATATCGATTTTGTACTTTTAGTGTTTTTGATTGTAATCATTTGATAGTATTATGTTCAAAATCAGTCTTTGCGCATCCCTACAAAGTTTCAAGTCAACTGGAGAAGTGGTGAATCGATTTCGGTGTAAAAGTTCGAGTTTTTTAAATACAAGTCAAGAACTCGCAAGATCTAAAAAACACGCAGAGGAAGAACTTGCATCTCAAGAACTCGCATGGAGTAAAATTCCCAAGGTTGAAGAAAATCGCACAAGGATAATTTCCTAAAAAAAATATGAAGGACTCGCACGCAGTGTTGTGTGAGAAGTAGGAACTCGCAAGAGGCATTGTGTGAGTTCTTACTGTTCACTCGAAGAGCCATGCGTGAAGTAGCTCCTGCAAGAAATTTTTCATCTTGCGTGTTTTCATTCTACGCGAAGTAGTTTTGTCAAATTTTTCTAAGTCCAAAACTCGCAAGAGTTCTACGAGAAGTATTCTTGCGCATTTGCATTTAGCGCGTTTTAATTTTTGAAAAATTTTTCTATGTCCTGAACTCGCAAGCCTTTGCGAGAAGCACTAGAACTCGCACATAGTAGTGTGTGAGAACCAAGAACTCGCATAAAGCTCTTTGCGCGAACTTGACTTATTGCATCCTGTGTCTTGCGCAAACCACAAACTCGCACAACTCTGTGTGCAAGAAGTGGACTTTTCTTGAACTTCTTTGTGCGCGAAGCTCAAACGTGCATAAAGACTCTTGCGTGAAGTGTTTGTTTTTATGTGTTATGCACGTTCTGTACTAGGTATATTTTCTGATTTTTCTGAAATTTAACTAAGTTTGATTTTGTAGATATAGCCTTTATTTCTGAATTTTGACGATCATAACAAGCAGTGTAGATCAAAGATGACTTCAAAGGATGCTCTTTCGATCGGTACAAATGTCAAGCCCTTGTTTTGTTCAAAGCGGAGTATGAACAGTGGAAGGACAAGTTCTTAGACTTTGTTGACCGACACTCAAATGGAGAAAATATTCTGTTGTCCATTATTGAAGGTCCACTGATTCCTCCTACTATGGAGATACCTGATGAAGAATCTTCAAATAGTGACGATGGAGATGAGGACAGAATCAGAAAAACAAAGACTGTTACAAAAGACTTTGCCCAGTACACTGATGAACAGAAGAGTCGGTTTAAAGCTGATAAACAAGCCAGATCTCTATTACACAGAGCATTCCGAATGAGATCTACATAAAGATCGATAGCTACAAAGCCAATGCCAAAAAGATGTGGGACCAGCTACAGAAATTGATGATATGTTCAAAAGTTGGCAACCAGATGAAAGTAGCGAACTGCATCAACAACTATGAAGAGTTTAAGGTGATAGATAATGAAAGCCTTGAGGACACCTATGAGAGATTTGTACTTCTTCTAAACGAGTTGTCAAAGAACAAGGTTAAGAAGAAGCAAATCGAAAATAACGTAAAGTTCCTCAGAATACTGCACCCCAAGTAGAAGAAGCACACTCGCAGGATGAAGCAAATGAAAGACTTAAGTAATATATACCCCTCCACGGAGTTTATAAGACATTAAGGCAAAACGAGGAGGAGGTAGAAGAGTAAAGGAGTGACAAGAAGAAAGCTGAGAAGATAGTTGACCCAATAGCTTTGGTAGTTGGTCAGAAGGAGAAAGAGAAGAAAGAAAAGAAGAAGAAGAAAATAGTGATTCCAAGCTCAGATGATTATGATTCTGATTCTGATAGTGATGATGGCGAAAACCTAATGCAAGCTATGTTGTTATTGACCCGTGCCTTTCAGAAAAAGTTCTACAAGAAGTCGGGTTCAAACTCTCAAAGGTATTCGTCTAGGTCAAAGAATCATGAACACCGAGAAAGAGTTGAAGGAAATAGGTTTAAAGAAAAGATATATGTGGAAAGAAAACTGGAAGAGAAAAAGAAGTATGTGTATGACTATGGCACTGAGAAGAAGACCGAGGAGATGGTTAAGTGCTATAATTGCGGAAAGGTTGGCCACTTTGCAAAGGACTGTCGGAAGCCAACTGTCAGAAATTCTGAATATTACAAGTAGAAGATATTACTTGCTACATAGAAGGAAGCGGGGAAAGTACTAATGGCGGAAGACGAGTTCTGGCTAGACCATTCTGAGGACGAACAAGAAGAGACAGCACACATATGCTTGATGGGAAAGGAGATAAAGTTTGATGAATATGATGAAGAAATAGCTGATGAGGTATTGAACTTTTCTGAAAATGATTTTCTAACCAAAATGGAAGCCATGGTGATCGAGCTTCAAGACCTACAAACTAAACTGAAAAAGGAAAAGAACAGAGTGGCGAAGAAATTCAAAAGATTTTTTAACTTAAGAAGGAACTTGTTGGGAACAAAGATTTGATTGACTCTCTAAACAAATCTGCTTCTAATTTTAAACTGTAAAAAGGTTGTTTTGAAAGTAAGATTTCTGATTTTATGTCTAAACTGTCTAAGTCTAATCTTGAAAAGCAAGAATGTGTTCTAAAAGCTCATATTTTGCAGGTAGAAAACAAGAACTTAGAGAAAAAGGTAAATAGTTTGGAAGATAAATTATATGCTAGAGGCCAAACAGATCAAACCATTTTCTTAAATACACCCAATGAGGAGGCTGATTTTAAAGAGAAGTGGGGACTCGGTTACTGTAACACCCCGAATTTTAGACCTCTTTGTAAAATAATTACATTAAGTTTTTGATTAAGATTTCTCATTCATGGTTTTTGAATCTGGGTGAAAACGGGTCGAATCGTCGAATTTCAGAGTTGGAAGGGGTCTCGGCAACTGTGCCCGCGATAGTGACAATGTCCCTATCGCATGGGCAATATCGCGAGGGAGTGTGAGGCCACGGTACACATGACGCGATTATGACCAGAGATAGTGCCATGGTCACAATCGCAATGTCAAGGTCGCGAGAGTGGGGGAGGTCTCGGTACAGTTGTCGCGACTGTGCCCGCGATTGTGCCAAGGGCACTATCGTGTAAGCACTATCGCGCGCGGTGTCTAGACGACCAAACTCTCATTTAATGCCATTTTTAAGGTTTAGTTCATTATTTGAAGTTGCAGCTCCTTGAAGATGTTTTCACACACTAAAGGTGCGATTTTCACACACACTCTTCCCTTTCTCTCTTGATTAATTGTTAGGTGGGTAAATCATTAATGGTTAATGATTCTTAGGATTTTGAGTTCATAGGAGTTACTCTTTCAAGATCAAAGGGTGGAAGTCTCAATCCCATTCATTCCTCACTTCTAGGGTTTATTCATTTAACCTCTAAGTAAGTTTTCTTACTCATAAACATTCCCTCATGCTCCATTACTTGCTTATTTGTGCTTTATGTGGTATTGGATGTTAACCCAAAAATCTAGGGTTTTGGTATGTCTTGAAGTAAATAATTGTGAAGTGAGTGTGAGGGTCCAAATATCTTGTGAGGATTCATTTAAGTAAATTAATGGATGAAATATGGATTAGAATAAATGGCTACACTTCTAAAGGTTACTATCAAGGGCATAGATTCTTATCAACAGTTGGAGTCAAACTATTATTGGGAACTTGTATGTGGCTAAAGGAGTTTTAGTTTATTATGAGAAATATGTATCGAGCATGATTATGTTATTTTTCAAGTATATGCTTGCATGAAAGTTGTTATCCTACTTGCTCATGGTTTATATGGGAAGTCTTATGTCTATTTCCTTGTGCACGAGGATTTAGATGGTATGCATGATTATTGCATGGTTATTGTCGTTGGGCATTTTGAGTAGACAATAGGGGGCGCAAGTCCCTTAGTTGTACACTCGGCTAGATTGGATAGCCACCCTTGCCTGTAAGACCTTGAGGTGTAACCCGACGGGGTAAGCACTAGAGGCAGAGAAGGTTTGAGGATTGTGATGTCCGGCGTGGCATGGGAACTAGAACCGGGCTGGACAGTGAAATCCAATCTAGATCGCGGATTACCCCGCTTGATATGGAAGATATTTGTGTATTATTTGTACAGGAAATTACAATGTCCCTATTGGGAGGTTTGGCATTGACCTCAAAGCATTGGGAGCCGGTAACATTTAATTATTGTTCTTTTTACATCATAATTGGTATCGACATAACAACCAATAGACTTCGTTCTAACACTTGTGTTCATGTTTAAATGGATTACAGGTTCCGTTAGCGGTGCGAGTAGGATGTCTTGATCTGTCAGGATCGCGCCTAGGATTCCTCCTTGGACCGGGCATTTTTGGGAATTGAGAAAGAGTGTTTTTGAAGTCATAGTGACACCCACCCTAATCTAGTTGTTAATTGTTCTAGATTAAATAGGTTTTCGTGTATATGTCTTAATTATTCTGCTACTTCCTTTTTGAACTACCCCAACTCTTTTGGGTTATAGCTATCTTGTTTACAGGTTTTGGATTCGCCTTATTTCTCGGCGTTATATTGCAGAAATTTTTAGTTTTATTTTACCTTGAAATTTTAGGGTGTTACAAGTTGGTATCAGAGTCAGGTTTAAGTGAACTAGGTATGTGGACTCGGTGCCTAGACTTAAGCTGAGACTATTAAGTTATGGATTGCGAGTTTTGGGTAGAAGTCTAAGATGGGACAACCTTAGAGTCAACCGAAACTACGTCATTGGGAATTGTAAAAGTGGTAGCGAGAATTTTTATGTAGTGTATGTTCATAAATTCAATTAGCTACTGTTGTTATGAATGTATGATTACGTGAACGTACTTGAATTACTACGATTATAAAAATCAATGGACCGTATGAGTATGTTTTTTGAGTATATCTAGTGTTGCTTATTTCAATTTCCTTCCTTTTTGTGTGGCAGATCCGAAATGGTAAATACTCGGAGTCGACCACTGAATGAGGGAGAAATGCTTGAGGACATTTCGTCTAACCCATATCCTGTAGCCCGGGTGACAACTGTGGTTCCTCCCGGAATGCCGCCAATATTTACCAGGCCAGTGGAAACCATACCTAGGGTGGAGTTGGCATCCACACACCCGGTCATTCAGGATGCAAACCCGCAAGCCGATATGGTGGCCAGTGTTATGCAGATGGTAACAGCGGCCATGGAAAAGCAACAAGAAGCATTCTTGAAGATGCTAGAAGATAGAGATGCTAGTCTTCGGAGGCCAGAGGTGGTGGCAGAGAACGCAGTAGCTGGCTCGGGTGGTACTGGGGGTGAGAACCGTACTGATGGAGTGGTGGTGTTAGAGACGAGGCAGATGGGAAAGGGTTTCTCATATAAATTCTTCATGGGGTGTAAGCCACCATAGTTCGTCGGGGCCGACGATCCCGTAGCTTGCATGAAATGGTTGAGGGAGACGGAGCATGCCTTCCGGGCTTACGGATGTGATGAGAACCAAAAGGTAAATTTTGGTTCCCAAATGCTTCGGGGTGCGGCTTTAATATGGTGGGACACCCACACCGCAACCATAGGGGAAGTCGTGTTAGCAAAGATGTCATGGGCCACCATCAAGAAGAAGGTTATGGAAGAATACTGTAATGAAAATGAGATGGATATGATCGAGGAAGAGTTCCGAGCGCTAAATAAAGGGGATCTGACGGTGAGGGAATATACTCGTCTTTTCATGGAGAAGCTGAATCTTGTGGGGCATGTGGCCCCGACCGAGAAGGAACAGATTAAGGCCTATCTGAAGGGCCCACCCGCGGACATGGGAAACCGAGTCCAAAACTCGAAAGCTACAAATCTACGAGAGATCATTGAGGAAGCCAAAGTAATGGAAAGAGTCTACGCTAGAGACAAGGAAGAGAAGTTGAAGGCCGTAGAAAAGAGGAAAAGTGAAGTGCCGCCGAGTTCATTCAAGCGACCGAAGTTGCAACCGAACGTTAGAAACTTTGATGATCACCGAGAGGCGAATTTGTATCCCAAGTGCAAAAGCAAGCATTTTGGTCCTTGCAACTCCAACCCTCGACAAGTCACGTGCTTCAAGTGTAATAATTTGGGTCACACAAGTCCGCGTTGTCCAATGCCAGGGACACTTTGTTTCGAGTGCAAGGAGCCAGGGCATATTAGGAGGGATTTCCCCAAGCTAAGGGGTGGAGCTAGAGGAGGAAATCCACCGGTTCAACCAAAGAGGGAAGCCGTCCCTAAAGCTCAAGGGAGAGCCATCCAAATGACCATAGAGGAAGCGAAGGAAACCACCGACGTGGTGTCGGGTACGTTCTTACTCAACTCACTTGCGGCTAAGGTGCTATTTGATTCTGGTGCGAATTTCTCTTTCATGTCTCTTGACTTTTGTAAAGAATTGAGCGTGCCCACTAGTACTCTTAGCAATGCCTTAGTAGTAGAGATAGCAAATGGGGAACAAGTGATCTTGCGCGAAGTGTTGGAAAAGTGTCATCTAGATATTAGTGGGGAGTTCTTCGTTGTGGACCTACTCCCTATGGCAATCGGGAGTTTCGATGTGGTGATCGGAATGGACTGGTTGTCTTATCACAAGGCAGAGATCTTATGTTCAAAGAAGATGATCAAATTACCGACTCCAAGTGGAGGTTTTGTTTTTGACTATGGGGAGAAGCGCAAGGGAGAAGTGGCTCTTATTTCATCCATCAAAGCACGTAAATGTCTCTTGAAGAGTTGTCCGTCCTTCCTTGCCTATGTACTAGATGCCAAATCGGAGAAGAAGAAGATTGAAGATGTTCGGGTCGTTAGTGAGTATCCGGACGTCTTTCCTGACGATCTTCCGGGTTTGCCACCCGACCGCTAGGTGGAGTTCCGAATCGATTTAATCCCGGGAGCAGCGTCGATTGCCCGTGCACCGTACCGTCTTGCTCCGACTGAAATGCAAGAAATGATGTCACAACTTCAGGAGTTGTTGGAGAAGGGATTCGTGAGGCCGAGTTCCTCGCCTTGGGGAGCTCCGGTACTCTTTTCAAGAAGAAGGATGTATCAATGTGGATGTGCATCGTCTATCGGGAGTTGAACAAGGTAACCATAAAGAACAAGTATCCATTACCCCGAATTGACGATCTCTACGATCAACTGCAAGGAGTCGGATGTTTCTCAAAAATCGACCTTCGATCGGGTTATCATCAAGTTAGAGTTCGAGAAGAAGACGTTTCCAAGACCGCCTTTAGAACCCGTTATGGTCACTACGAGTTCTTGGTTATGCCCTTCGGGCTAACCAACGTGCCGGAGGTATTCATGGATTTGATGAACCGTGTTTGCCGGCCTTTCCTAGACAAGTCGGTCATAGTGTTCATCGATGATATCTTGGTATACTCGAAGAATGATGAAGAGCATGAGCGACATCTCCGAGAAGTGTTAGAGGTGTTAAGGGACGAGAAGCTCTATGCCAAATTCTCCAAGTGTGAATTTTGGCTAAGAGATGTTCAGTTTTTGGGTCATGTGGTGTCAAGTGAAGGAGTAAAGGTGGACCCATCAAAGATTGAGGCTATGATGAATTGGGAACCGCCAAAAAGTCCTATGGAAATCTGGAGTTTCTTGGGTCTAGCCGGTTACTATAGAAGATTTTTCCAAGATTTTTCCAAGATCGCCTCACCATTGACATCTCTGACAAGGAAGAACGTGAAGTTCCTTTGGACCGAGAAGCAAGAACAAGCCTTTCGGGCCCTCCAAATGAAATTGTGTGAAGCGCCAATCTTATCTCTACCCGAGGGGACAGAAGACTTTGTAGTCTACAGCGATGCGTCTAAGATGGGTTTGGGGTGTGTCTTGATGCAAAGGGGCAAGGTAATAGCTTATGCATCCAGGCAATTGAAGGAGCATGAAAAGAACTACTCAACTCACGATCTCGAGCTAGTGGTAGTGGTGTTCGCCTTGAAGTTATGGCGACACTACCTTTATGGGACGAGGTGTACCCTTTTTACCGACCACAAAAGCCTGAAGTACGTCTTCGATCAGAAAGAGTTGAATATGCGACAAGGTAGATGGCTCGAACTACTCAAGGATTATGACTGTGAACTTCAATACCATCTCGGAAAAGCAAATGTGGTCGCGGATGCCTTGAGCCGGAAGGAGTACAGTCGTGGAGTTCAAGCCACCTTTGCAAGGGTAGATGCAGTCTCAAGCCTAATCGATAAAATCAAGGCATCACAGTCGGAAGCCCTTCTTGAAGTCAACCTCAAAAGTGAAGTTATGGTGAAGCAACATCTCCAATTGACCGAGGATGGAAGAGGCTTGAAATTGTATCAAGGTCGAATTTGGGTGCCAAAGATTGGAAGATGTCGGGATCTACTATTGGAGGACGCACACAAGTCCAAGTACTCGATACATCCGGGGAGTACTAAGATGTATCGGGATTTAAAGCTCAATTATTGGTGGCCAGTGATGAAACTAGACGTGGCTAATTATGTGGAGCAATGCATAACTTGCCGACAAGTGAAGGCGGAGCACCAACGACCATACGGCAGTCTTCAATCCTTGGAAATACTGGAGTGGAAGTGGGAGCACATCACCATGGACTTTGTAACCAAGCTACCGAGGACTTTAAATAACCACGATACCATTTAGGTAATAGTGGATCGTTTGACCAAGAGCGCGCATTTCTTGTCCATGCGAGAGACCCTACCGATGGACAAGTTGGCCAAATTATACATAGATGAAGAAGTCTCGAGGCATGGAGTGCCACTTTCTATTGTGTCCGACCAAGATAGCCGCTTTACATCGCACTTTTGGGATAGTTTACTGAAGGAGTTGGGTACAAGAGTTAAGTTGATTACCGCTTATCACCCGCAGACAGACGGACAGAGCGAGAGGACCGTACAGACCCTCGAAGACATGTTGAGGTCATGTGTTATCGATTTCGGGGGGAACTGGGATGCACACCTTCCACTAGTGTAATTTGCCTACAACAACAATTATCACTCGAGTATTGGTATGGCGCCATTCGAGGCATTGTAGGACACTCGTGTGTTGGTTGGAAGCGGGTGAGAAACAGTTTGTCGGACCGGAGATCGTTCAAGAGACGGCCGACAAAGTGAAGGTCATCAGAGAGCGTTTGAAAGCGGCACAAGATAGGCAAAAGAGATATGCAGATAAAAAGAGGACGCCGGTCGAATTCCAAGTGGGGGAACGAGTGATGCTGAAAGTATCACCATGGAAAGGATTGATAAGGTTCGGAAAGCGGGGGAAGCTCAGTCCCCGTTTCCTTGGGCCTTTCACTATCCTTGAACGTATTGGTCTACAAGCTTACAAGTTGGATCTTCAGCCGGATATGGACGGAATCCACCCCACCTTTCATGTGTGCTACTTGCGGAAATGCCTAGCCGAGGAAGAGTGTGTCATTCCACTATCGGAAATCAGAGTGGACAACAATCGTTGCATTGAGGAACCCGAATCTATTCTCGAAAGAAAGACGAAGAAGCTACGTCACAAAGAAATAGTTATGGTGAAAGTCCAATGGAAGCATCATCGCGGAACCAATGTAACGTGGCAAGCAGAAGAAGATATGAAGAGGTGATACCCTAATTTGTTTGGTTACATTGGATTTCGAGGACGAAATCCATTCTAAGGGGTGGAGGATTGTAACACCCCGAATTTTAGACCTCTTTGTAAAATAATTACTTTAAGTTTTTGTTTAAGAGTTCTCATTCATGGTTTTTGAATCTGGGTGAAAACGGGTTGAATCGTCGGATTTCAGAGTTGGAAGGGATCTCGGTGACTGTGCCCGCGATAGTGACAATGTTACTATCGCATGGGCAATATTGTGAGGGAGTGTGAGGCCACGGTACACATGACGCGATTGTGACCGGCGATAGTTCCATGGTCACAATAGCAATGTCAAGGTCGCGAGAGTGGGGGAGGTCTCAGTACAATTGTCGCGACTGTGCCCGCGATTGTGCCAAGGACACTATCGCATGGGCACTATCGCGTGCGGTGTCCAGACGACCAAACTCTCATTTAATGCCATTCTTAAGGTTTAGTTCATTATTTGAAGTTGCAGCTCCTTGAAGACGTTTTCACACACTAAAGGTGCGATTTTCACACACACTCTTCCCTTTCTCTCTTGATTAATTGTTAGGTGGGTAAATCATTAATGGTTAATGATCCTTAGGGTTTTGAGTTCATAGGAGTAACTCTTTCAAGATCAAAGGGTGGAAGTCTCAATCCCATTCATTCCTCACTTCTAGGGTTTGTTCATTTAACCTCTAAGTAAGTTTTCTTACTCATAAACATTCACTCATGCTCCATTACTTGCTTATTTGTGCTTTATGTGGTATTGGATGTTAACCCAAAAATCTAGGGTTTTGGTATGTCTTGAAGTAAATAATTGTGAAGTGAGTGTGAGGGTCCAAATATCTTGTGAGGATTCATTTAAGTAAATTAATGGATGAAATATGGATTAGAATAAATGGCTACACTTCTAAAGGTTACTATCAAGGGCACAGATTCTTATCAGCAGTTGGAGTCAAACTATTATTGGGAACTTGTATGTGGCTAAAGGAGTTTTAGTTTATTATGAGAAATATGTATCGAGAATGATTATGTTATTTTTCAAGTATATGCTTGCATGAAAGTTGTTATCCTACTTGCTCATGGTTTATATGGGAAGTCTTATGTCTATTTCCTTGTGCACGAGGATTTAGATGGTATGCATGATTATTTCATAGTTATGGCCGTTGGGCATTTTGAGTAGACAATAGGGGGCGCAAGTCCCTTAGTTGTACACTAGGCTAGATTGGATAGCCACCCTTGCCTGTAAGACCTTGAGGTGTAACCCGACAGGGTAAGCACTAGAGGCAGAGAGGGTTTGAGGATTGTGATGTCCGGCGTGGCATGGGAACTAGAACCGGGCTGGACGGTGAAATCCAATCTAGATCGCGGGTTACCCCGCTTTATATGGAAGATATTTGTGTATTATTTGTACAGGAAATTACAATGTCCCTATTGGGAGGTTTGGCATTGACCTCAATGCATTCGGAGTCGGTAGCATTTAATTATTGTTCTTGTTTACATCATAATTGTTATCGACATAACAACCAATAGACTTCGTTCTAACACTTGTGTTCATGTTTAAATGGATTACAGGTTCCGTTAGCGGTGCGAGTAGGATGTCTTGATCTGTCGGGATCGCGCCTAGGATTCCTCCTTGGACCGGGCATTTTTGGGAATTGAGAAAGAGCGCTTTTGAAGTCATAGTGACACCCACCCTAATCTAGTTGTTAATTGTTCTAGATTAAATAGATTGTCATGTATATGTCTTAATTATTCCGCTACTTCCTTTTTGAACTACCCCGACTCTTTCGGGTTATAGCTATCTTGTTTTCAGGTTTTGGATTCGTCTTATTTCTTGGCGTTATATTGCAGAAATTTTTAGTTTTATTTTACCTTGAAATTTTAGGGTGTTACAGTTACGATAATCCCCATTACTTAAAGAAAGCCATCAGAAAACAACCAGCGTTGTATAATTTTGATATTCTTTTTGCTACTGGTAAATATACTCATTTGAAACCCAAATTTGTTACCAAGTCACCTGAAGAGGTTGAGGCAAAAGAAGATGAAAACAGAAAGAATTTAAAGAAAATGCAACTACCATTCTGCTATCAAAAGTTGAATGATAGTTATCTTTCAGACAAACCAAAGTTTCTTTCAAATGATTATTTTGCTAGCTATTCTACTACTGAGATGGAGACAAAACCGGTTAAATCTAAAATTTATGTCCCTCCACTCATTCTAGAAAGCAAAATAATTGAACTTGAAAACGCTTTATCTGATGAAAGAATATTGGTTAATATAGAACAAAATGTGTTTTCTACTGTATTATAGAACCTTGTTTTCAAAACTGAATCCAATGAGTGTTCAACATCTTCTAAGGCACCTCAAACTTCAGAAGTTGATTTTGATAACTTATTTGCGTCTGCAAATGATTTTTTAAATTATGATGAAGGGTGTGTTGATGAGATTGATATGTTTGACTTTACTGGTAAACTTCCAGATTATTCTATTTTTATTATTAATGGTGAAGATTTACCAAGTGTATATGAAGTTGGTGAATCATCGACTAAGGTTGGTGAATTAGTTTTTGTGAGCACTATTTACTATGCAAAAGGTAAGAAGCAAAAGAAACAGCGGTCATAGAAATGGAACAACACTAGTAAGCTTAAGAAAAGATAATCTCAGAAGTCTGATTTTCCTAACAAATCGAAATCTTTTGTTTCAGATTTAAGAAAGAAAAGGTCGGAAGGTCGAACTGAATGGAGACCAAAACAGAAGATTGATGAGAGTTTTGAATCATGTCCTGATACTTGTAATAGATCTACTGGTAGTAATTCTGATGTAATTGGTACTGTTGCTTCGAATAAACCAAACCTTGTAATTTCTTACAAGATATATACAATAAAGCAATTACTCCAATTATCTCGGTCTGCTACTAAGTCATCTAATTATAGACTTCATGATTTTGTTTCTCACCAATATTCTGATGATTGGTTTGGTAATTATCATGTTTATTCTTATAAGCCATATGTTTCAAAGATTTTTCAAACGTTCAGAGGATCCATATACAAATGGATACCAAAATCTTGTGCTAATCCGATAGGACCCACTTTTAAATGGGCACCTAAAGTTGTTATTCCCTGATTTCTCTTATGCAGACCCGTCATATGTGGTACTTGGATTATGGTTGCTCCAAACATATGACCGGGCAAAAGGATTTATTGTCTAATTATACAGAGAATTTCTGTGGGAATGTACGATTTGGCAACGACCAGTTTTCACCGATTTTAAGCTACGGTGACGTGATTCAAGATAATGTGACGATTACGAAGGTGAGTTACGTGGAAGGATTAGGACATAATCTGTTCAGCATTTTTCAGTTCTGCGACAAAGATCTAAAGGTGAATTTCAAGGCTAAGCGATGTTCTGTGCGTTCTGAAGACGGTAAGGAACTCTTGGTTGGCACGAGAAAGTCTAACCTCTACACTATCAACTTGTCGAAAGTCCAGACTGACAATGAGGTTTTTCTATTGTCAAAAGCCTCGCAACAACAAAGCTGGTTATGGCACCAAAGGTTTTCTCACCTGAACTTTCGTTACATCAATAAACTGGTCACCGGAAAACTAGTCAAAGAACTTCCTGACCTAAAATACGAGAAGGAACACCTATGCGCAGCATGTGAGAAAGGAAAGATGAAGAGAGCAGCTCACAAGCCAAATCCTGAACAAAGTACAAGTTCTCCACTTGAGTTGTTACATATGGATCTCTGCGGTCCTATGCGTACGTAAAGCATTAACGACAAGAAATGTGTCTTAGTTATTGTAGACGATTACTCGCGATACACATGGGTTAAATTTCTGAGATCAAAAGATGAGCCGCCTGAAGTCATCATCACTTTTCTAAAGACAACCCAAGTGAATCTGCAAAATCTAGTCAAGCTTCTATGAACGGACAACGACACAGAGTTTAAAAACAAAACTGTTGAAGATTATCTCGAATCGGTCTGGATAACACATCAATTCTCTGCTGCCAGAACGCCATAATAGAATGGAGTAGTAGAAAGATGTCACACCCCGCTAAAGCGGAAACACGGAATATGACAGTTCGATAAACATAGCATTAGGAAATAATAAAATACCTCCATACATTTCAACCAAAGATTACATCATGTTCCAAAATCAACTTACTTTACATAACCCGAATCTTAATTACAAGATACTATTAGACGTTAAAATGCGAAATCTAGATCTCAATCATTTCCGAATACCTTCTTGTTCCCTGAAAAACATGTATAAAACAAGGTCAACTACAAAGAGTTGGTGAGTTCACAAGTTTTAAAGATGCACAAAAACAGTTTTTATGCAGAATTGATCAATTGAAAACATAATATCAAACCAACCCTTTGAACCATAATTCACGATTATTAATTTTAAATTATATGACATAAAATATGCCTCAATAACCTTTTGTATGTTGAACCTCTACTAGACCGTCCAATGACCAAACAAATATGCCCCAAAAAGAACTACCGTTGTGGTCATGAATCACATAGATCGCCCATATTTCTCTAGAATTAGTGCACCCTTACTCGTCAGTATAAGGTGGGTTTGTCACACCAAATAGCGCTATCCACTAAGACTATAGGCTCCCGCAGGAGTTAACTAGTAGAGTCGGGGACTTAAAGAAACAATCCAACATACTAATTTCCGCATATATGTCATATAATATCCAAAACAAACGCTTTATCACCAAGGCGACCAAAATCATCCATGATAATCATAAACAAACTTCGTGAATTATTGAAATAAATAACATGCCTTTCACCCCAAAACATATAAAACAGTAAAAGAGGGGTTGTGAATACTCACTTTGACTGATGATGAAGTTATGAATTAAGACAATGTAATTTCTCTAGCCCGGAATCTTTACCCCTATAGAGATTTGCGTAAAGAAGCCAAAATATCAATAACCATCTATAGTCTTAACTTAACCATTTCTACATCTCAATATATGCCTTTATGTTTATTTAGTGGTCTAAAATAGAAATTTAGGATTATAATACCAAATTGAACACCAAAACATAAATCTTCAAGGCTTTAAGATCAACTTTCTGGATTCAGCACTTGCTGTCCAGAATTTGTGATCACAAAATGAACTTCAAAATAACTCTTCCCAAATATCAAAGATAACCAAATTTTTATGGGACTTAATATACTGAGTTAAAAACATAAATACAAATTTTCATGCATTTTGGAGATGTTTTGATGTCCCAAAGAATTTCTACAAACCAGTAGGTCACTGAGTTTTGTATCAGTTGCACACTTCTATTGTAGCATGCATTTGGGATATCAAAACTCGAAACTACTCAGTGAGCCATATATGGTTGCAAATCTAACTCAAAAATATTTCATATGGAAAAAGATTAACTCAATTTGGATGATTTATGAAAGAGTTATGGCCTTTAGAAGTTGAGTGTACCAATCTGTCAATTCTGGACAGATTGCACTACTTTCTTCTAAAATACAAATGGATGACCAAAACTTCATAATTTTGAGTGATTCTTAATTCTATGAATTGCTAATACCTTAAATTAAATTTTAGTAGCAAAAAACCCAAGTTTTATGGCGTAAATAATGAGATACACAGCTTGGAAGTGGGGGTTTCATTCATGACAGCAAGTTGTGTGCTACAAATTTTTGTATTAAGCATTAAGAGGTCAAAATTCCATGGTTTCTTGTGAAACCACTTGGATTAAAACCTATTTTTACTAAATAAAGAACTAAGAAGGAAATTATACATTTTGGACACATTTATAACTACAAAAGTTTCGTCCAAAATGGGTTGCATGTGACAATGAAAACTAAATAAGTGATTTTTCATCACTAACAAACTACAAAGCTCTTAATCCCACAAGTTTGCACAATCTTGTCATAAGAGTTTGTTTAAGCATGAATTTACAACATGAAATTAGTTTTCTAAACCAACTAAAACATCAAAATTTTCTAAAAACAAAGTGTACCATGATATAAACATTTGGTTCTACAAGAAACCTCAAAATTTATCTCTTAATATTGGTTTATCATGGAAGATCATCATATGGCATCACATTTTTGATGTTTTAACCATCATTGATGTCCATTCACTTCTAAAACCATAGATGGAGTATCTCCATACATGCATGAGTTATTTTATGGAATTTAGCATCAATCTTTGTCAAAAATGTGAAGAAATGGAGAAATAGGGTTTGTACCTTGATTAGATGATGATGAAAACTTGATATTCTTGCTATGGAGATGATTACAACCTTGTTTGATGCTTGAATTTTCTGGAAATTTTTGAAATGAAGATGTGTATGTGTGTGTGAACCGTATGTAGGGAGAGAGAGAGAAGAGGAAGATGAGAGGTTGTCTTGGAAAATTGAAAATGAACCAAGTAATCTCCTAATTTGGTTTTTAATTAAAAACAAAAGAGAGAGATGGTCTAAATTTTGGCCAAGTGGCCAATGACTCATCAAAATGTTTAAAAATTAAATTAAAATTATAAGTATAATTTAAACTTAGATAAATAATCAGATAAATTTGAGAACCGTAACCCTCAATTCTCAGTTTATGCTAAAAATGAATATTATAAATTAATAAATATATTTTATTTTGAAAATAATAAAATCCTATTTTTTTATGTATTTTAGACTTCCAACATAATTTCTGGCATTTCTGAGATGTAATGGTCAGTTATCAGTCCGAACCGGGTATTTTACGCAACTTCCGAAATTTTTCGGGTAAAATTCTTATCTAATCAATCGGGTTAAATACTAAAGAATTTAACTTTATAATTAGATTCTATTAGGTCAGAGATTGCAAACCTTAAAATTCTGGTTACTGGACGGTTGTCACAGTTTCCCCCCGTTAAAGGAATTTCGTCCCGAAATTCACACTTTACTTCCTTTCGATCAAATCTTTTCAAATAACTGGGGATATTTGGTCCTCATAAAATCTTCTCTTTCCCAAGAATATTCCGGATCGTGCCTTGA
This sequence comes from Arctium lappa, assembly GCA_023525745.1. Lineage (NCBI taxonomy): Eukaryota > Viridiplantae > Streptophyta > Magnoliopsida > Asterales > Asteraceae > Arctium > Arctium lappa. Next base: position 93,427,921 of record CM042048.1, read on the forward strand.
GTTCCAACGAACTTTTATAATCGGGATTCTGTTGTGCCTTAACTACTTAACATCTCGATCAAGAATTTTCAATTGGTTCTTCTACGAAGCGCAAACGCTCGTCAATCTGAACCTCTTCAAGACTTAAAATCAACGATTCATCAGCTAAACATTTCTGTAGATTTGACACATGAAGAGTGTCATGGATAACACTCAATTCTTGAGGTAATTTGAGTTTATAAGCTACTGGTCCAATTCTTTCCAGAATCTCGAATGGGCCAATATACCTTGGACTCAACTTACCTTGCTTCCCAAAGCGTATAATTCCTTTCTAAGGCGATACCTTTAGCAGTACTTTGTCACCCACTTGAATTTCTAACGGCTTTCTTTGATTATTAGCATAACTCTTTTGGCGATCTCTTGATGCTTTAAGCCTATCCCGAATAATTAATATTTTGGCGGTGGTTTCCTGAACAATGTCTTGTTCAATCAATTTACTTTCTCCAGCTTCTATCCATCCCAGTGGTGATCTGCACTTTCGTCCATAAAGAGCTTCATACGGTGCACATTGGATGATGGTGTGATAGCTATTGTAAGAAAATTCAACCAATGGTAAATGCTAATCCCAATTACAGCCGAAATCTATTGCACATGCACGCAGCATGTCCTCCAAAGTCTGAATAGTCCTTTCCGTTTGGCCATCTATTTGAGGATGATAAGTTGTACTTATATCCAATCTGGTACCCAACACCTTTTGAAATATCTGTCAAAATCTGGAGGTGAAGCGACTATCTCTATTGGAAATGATAGGAATGGGTATTCGTGACGAGAAATGATCTCATCAATGTACAGTTGCGCTAGCTTTTCCATTTTGAAATCTTCTCGAATTGGTAGAAAGTGCGCAGACTTTGTAAGTCGATCTACTATTACCCAAATAGCATCATGACCTTTCTTCGTTCTGGGTAATTTGGTTACAAGGTCCATTGAAATTTGATCCCATTTCCATTGGGGTATTTCGGGTTGTTGAAGAAGACCCGAAGGTTTTTGGTGCTCTGCTTTCACTTTTGCACAAGTCAAACACTTACTTACATACAAGGCAACGTCTCATTTTATTCCTGGCCACCAATAGTACTTTCTCAGATCCTGATACATCTTGTCTGCTCCTGGATGAATCGAATATCTTGATTTATGTGTTTCTTCCAAAATTTTGGACCGCAGGTTGTTAGCCTTTGGTATCCAAACTTTATCCTTAAAATAACGTACTCCATCCGATCTCGTTTCAAAATCCTTCTCCAGGTGATGAAGAGATTCATTGCTTAAATTATCTGACTTTAATGCTTCCTCCTGAGCTTCAAGAATTTGCGCCTTAAGATTTGTCTGAACGATTATTCCCATAGCTCGCGTTCTTTAGGGCTTTACTCTTTCTTTTCTACTTAACGCATCCACTACTACACTAGCTTTTCCTGGATGGTATTTTATTTCACAGTCATAGTCACTGAGCAATTCCACCCATCTTCGCTGTCTCATATTAAGCATTTTCTGATCAAGGATGTGTTGAAGACTCTTTTGAACAGTAAAAATGTTACATTTTGTCCCATAAAGATAATGTCTCCAAATCTTTAGTGCAAAAATTACAGCTCCCAGCTCCAAATCATGGGTAGTATAATTTCTCTCATGCACTTTTAACTGTCTAGACGCATACGCAATAACCTTATCCTTTTGCATTAGAACGCACCCCAATCCTTGTCGTGATGCATCGCAATAAACCACGAAATTGTCAGTACTCTCAGGCAATGCTAAGACTGGAGCATTGCAAAGATTTTGCTTGAGTGTCTGAAAGCTTCTTCTTGTTTATCTGCCCAGATAAACTTCTCATCCTTTCGAGTTAATGTTGTTAAAGGTTGCGCAATCTTGGAAAAGTTAGAAATAAATCGCCGATAATATCCTGCTAAACCAAGAAATTGTCGAATTTCCATGGGTGTTTTCGGAATCTCCCACTTTTTGATGGCTTCCACCTTTGCTGGGTCGACTTGGATTCCCTTCTGGTTGACTATATGACCAAGAAAATGTACTTCACAAATCCAAAAATCGCATTTGGAAAATTTGGCATACAGTTTCTGGTCCTTGAGCAATTCGAGCATCAGCTTCAGATGCTGCTCATGATCCTCTTTGCTTCGAGAGTAGATGATATGTCGTCAATGAACATGATTACAAGCTTGTCCAAGAACGGTCTGCAAACTTTGTTCATCATGTCCATAAAAATTGCTGGTGCGTTGGTCAGTCCAAAGGGCATGACTAAAAACTCGTGAACATTATTGACACAGGCAACTAGCCCATGCCAACTCTTGATAAAAACCCCACCAGCTACTCATTTTCTTCTCAACAAGAAAATGTTTCAATATTCAAGGGGACGCAACACATAATCTATCTGGTTTTCATTTGGAAAATCTGGATATTGAAACAGAAGGAAGTATGCCCCACCTTCGCATTTCGATCATGGACAATCGAGTCTGTGTTTAACTGTTGTTGTCTCAATGGTTTACACATTCTCAATGGTTTACAAATTTTGAGCCTTATATTAAAAGCAATCATCATGTGCTTTAATTCTTTCTAACACATGCACGAGCACACAAGGAATATGTTTTCTTATCATAACGTTCATAGAAATTCCTTTGTGGTGTTTCGATGATTGAATGGAAAACCTGGGGGAGTGAACATCACAAAAGCTCCTTTCCAATGTGTATTCGTTACACACAGTGACTTCATGTTACTTACAGGCATTTCTAACTGATTCATTTGTTGATTCAGGTGTTACACTCTTATTTTTTCTGAATTTCAAAATATTCGGATGAATATCTTTTGGATTGACGGAGAATCAGAGGCTCTTGTGTTCATAGATCAATGGTCAGCTCAAATTATCAAAGACATTTCTTGTATAGTTTTGATGATTTCATGCCTCATTCATCAAAAATGGGGAGAAGAGTTCAAGAAATGTATGAATCAGAAATAAATAGGGAAGGTAGGATCAAGAAATATTTGTGAAGTTATTAAGAAGTTTGTATCGAGACTGATTTTTTTTAGAGAGATTGTTGAAGATTGTTGAAAGCTGAAAGCGAAAGTTCAAAGGATTCTGAAAGAAAGTTGATTTTCCAGAAATTTTCTTTTAAGATAATTTTGCCAAAGCAAACCGAGCTAAATCTGAAGATAATTTATTTCCAATGTCTGAAAGAGGTTTATACCATCTTTGGGGGAGATTGTTAATATTTTTGAACACAGACTTTGGGAAGATTACTAAGAGTTTGTGAAGATTATTTTGAGCATAAAGGAGAAGATGCAACTTGAAAAGAAATCCATAAAGAGGGAGATTGTAATTTTTGAGCTTAATGGAGGAGATTGATTTGCAAAATCTTTTTCAGATGATCTTGAATCCAAAGGGGGAGATTGTTAGTGCACATATTTGTTGGATACAAGATCATGAAGACTGAAGGTCAAAGTTCAAGATAGTCAAAGCTCAAAGTCAACTCTCAAAGTGTAAGAGTTTTGTAGTGTGCGTGTTTCTAGTAGTTTACGTGTTTGTCCCTTATGTATAAATAGGGATATGACACCTTGTTGTGCGTGAAGTACCATTCAGAGTATTTTGTACACTTAAGTGCTAGAGAGAGAAAGTTGTATACATACTGTGATTGTGAAATACAAGTTGATCTTAATTGAAATTGATTGTCATATCGATTTACACATTGTTATCTGGGATAACAAACTCAGTAAGGGAGGGCAATGTCCGGGAGTAAGAAAAAGAGTAAGAGCAAAGATAGCTCGGAGTTGTCTAGCCCACCTGCGTGACAGGGGTAGGTAGCAATTCTCAGTCGACTACTTTGGTGGTGAATGAGTTGACAGCTAAGGGATGCAACTACAAGGCGTTTGCCTTGTTCAAGCCTCCTACGTTTAAATGGGAATGTGACCCGGTCTTAGCGATGAAATGGATCAGGGAGATGGAACTTGTTTTTGACACTTGTAAGTCTGCTTATGGAGACAAAGTGATGTTTGCTTTGTCTATGTTGAAGTTAGATGTTGTCTTTTGGTGGATGCCAAGACTGGAGGAAAAGGATTATTTGCGGCTAGGAAAATGACTTGGGGGACGTTTGTTGGGAAGTTTAAGGTACAGTTCTTCCTGCTGGCGGCAATCAAGAAATTGGAAGATGAGTTATTGAGATTGGAGCAGGGGTGGGTTAAAGAGTACTATTCGGGAGTTGGTTTCGATAAGGAACCCTACCACTTTTCAAGCAGCCATTAATGTGGTTGAACTGATTGAAAAAGAAAAGAATCGTCAAGTAACCGAGAGGGTCGGGGACAAGAGAAATTGGGATGGACTGGGAATCGATGCAAGGAAAGGAAAGACTTTTAGGCCACATCCATGTGAGATTCGTGGAGTTGGGGATAAATCATGTAGGAAATGTCGGCGTATGCATCTAGGAGAGTGTATGGTAGAGACGAGGTAATGTTTCCAATGTGGGTTGTTGGGTCATGTGTAGAGGGATTGCCCAAGTAAGAACTAAGAAGAGAGGATCGACTCAGTATAGAGACCGTCAAGAGAGCAAGAGGGAGGAGAGGAGGTTGGAACCAGCACACACGAAAGGACGTGCATTTCATGTGACTGCGGTTGAGGCGAAGGAGACTCCAGATGTCGTGACAAGTACATTTCTGGTGAACTCTTTATGTGCCAATGTGTTATTTGATTCGGGGGAAAATCGTTCCTTCGTGTCTCATGATTTTGTGAAATGCATGAGGGTGAAACTAAGCATTTAGAGTATATATTAGAAGTAGAAACAACCGATGATAATCGGGTGTTTATTAGGGAGGTGGTCGAAGATTGTGTCATAGACATAGAGGGGAGTTTGGTGTCGATGCAGTTGTACCCGATGGTGATGAGGGAGTTTGATGTAGTACTTGGTATGGATTGGCTAGCTAAGAATTATGCCAATATCGTATGCAATAAGAAGTTGATTCATGTTCAATCTCCCAATTAGAGGATGGTAGTGATTTACGAAAATCGGAGGGACAGGAGCACTAGCTTTATTTCTATGACTAAGGCTACTAGGTGCTTATGGAAAGGGTGCCAAGGATACTTAGCCAATGTTGTAGATGATAAGATGGAAAAGTATGGAGTTGAGGAGGTGTTTGTAGTGAGTAAGTTCCTGGAGGTGTTACCGGATGACTTGACGAGCCTACCCCCAGATCGTCAAATTGAATTTCATATCGATTTGGTTCCTAGAGCTGCTCCAATAGCTCGTGCGCCATATAAGATAGCACCATCCAAAATGAAGGAGATGATGACACAACTGCAAGAGTTGTTGGATAAGGGATTTATTAGACCAAGTACCTCGTCGTGGGGAGCACCGGTACTTTTCGTCAAGAAGAAGGACGAAACTATGCAGATATGCATAGATTACTGTGAGCTTAACAAGGTTATGGTTAAGAATAAATATCCAATTCCGAGGATAGATGATTTTTTTGATCAGTTGCAAGGATCTAGTTATTTATCTAAGATAGACTTGAGGTCGGGTTATCACCAACTCAAGGTGAGGGAGGAAGATATACTGAAAACATCTTTCTGAACAAGATATGGACATTACGAATTTTTGGTGATGTCGTTTGGTTTAACGTCCCTGCAACTATAATGGATTTGATGAATAGGGTATGCCAACCCTACTTGGATAAGCGTGTGATCGTGTTTATTGACAACATCTTAGTGCACTCGAAATCCGAGAGAGAACATGAGGACCGTCTTCGGACCGTATTTGAGTTGTTGAAGCGAGAGAAGCTTTATGCAAAGTTCTCGAGTGGGAGTTTTGGCTCCGAGAAGTGCAATTCCTTGGATACGTGGTGTATAGAGACGAGATCAAGGTGGATCCGTCTAAGGTAGAGGCTATTCGAGATTGGGAACCACCTAGAATTTCGTCTAAACTTTGAAGTATCCTCAGATTAGCAGGATATTACCGTAAGTTCATCAAGGGATTTTCACGCATTGCAACCCCGTTGACCTCCTTGACTAAGAAAAGTGTTAAGTTTGTGTGATCGGAAACTCAAAGTGAGGCCTTCTACAAATTGAAGGGCATGCTTGGTAGTGCTTCAATCTTGTCGTTGCCAGATAGTACAGATGACTTTGTGGTGTATAGCGACACGTCTAAATTAGGATTGGGGTGCGTTCTAATGCAACGTGGACAGGTGATTGCGTATCAATCTCGTCAATTGAAGAATCATGAGACATGGTACCTCACTCACGATCTAGAGTTTGTGGTCATCATTTTTGCTCAAAAGATTTGGTGACATTACCTCTACGGGATGAAATGTCAGATTTTCACGGATCATAAAAGCCTTTGTCATCTCTTTGATCAAAAGGAGTTGAATATGCGCCAAAGGAGGTGGATGGAGTTGCTAACAGATTATGATTGTAAGATCGAGTATCATCCCAGGAAGGCCAATGTAGCGGATGACGCCTTGAGTCGTAAAGAGAGAGGTGAGACCTCAAATATTTTGGCAATGAGATTCGAAGTAATGATTAATTTACTAAACGAAATAAAGAAATGGCAAGTAGAAGCATTGACAATGGAGAACATTAAGAAAGTGAAAATGGTAGGGTATGCAACCTCTTTAGTGGAGGATAGTCATGGGTTGAAATGTTTCAATAGGAGAATATGGGTTTCGAAGCTCGAAGTGGTTAGGAAGGCGATATTGGAAGAAGAGCATAAGTTGAAGTATTATATTCTCCCGTGAACCAATAAGATGTTTGGGGATTTACGACAAGGTTATTGGTGGTTAGGTATGAAGAAGATATAGAACACTTTGTTGAGAGGTGCTTAACGTGTCTACGGGTGAAAGCGCAACACCAACAACCTTACGGAAAACTCCAACCACTTGATATTCCGGTTTGGAAATGGGATCAAATCACGATGGATTTCGTGAAGAATTTGCCTAGGACCCCAAAGGGGTACGATGCAATATAGGTGATCATTGATCGACTTTCTAAGTCGGAACACTTTTTAACCATAAAGGAGACGTATTCGTTGGAAAGATTAGCAAAGATATACATAGATGAGATAATGACCCGTCATAGAGTGCCATTGTCAATAGTGTCAGATCATGACAGTCGTTTCACGTCAACGTTTTGGAAGAGATTCCAAAGGGAAATGGGGTCACGAATCAAATTGAGTATCGCCTACCATCCCCAGACCGACGGTCATAGTGAGAGGACTATTCAGACCTTGGAAGATATGTTGAGGGTATTCTCCCTAGATTTTCAGGGCTCATGGGAGAGCCACCAGCCATTAATCGAGTTTGCCTACAATAACGTTATCACGCGAGCATTAAGGCAACTCCATATGAGGTGCTCTATGGTAGAAAGTTTCAAACACCTTTGTGTTGGAACAAGGTTGGGGAAAAACAACTTGCAGGACCCGAGATTGTACAATTGACCGTGGATGAGATTGTCCAAGTGCGGGAAAGATTGAAGGTAGCGCGTGATCGACAAAAAAGCTACGCGAGCAAAAGACGAAAAGATATAGAGTTTCAAGTCGGGGATAAGGTGATGCTTAAGATATCCCCATGGAAAGAAGTGGTACATTTTGGAAAATGGGGGAAATTAAGCCCACGCTACATCGGACCGTTTAAAATTATTGAACGAATTGGTGAGGTGGCGTACAAGTTGGATCTACCCGAAAAGCTATGGGGAATACACAATACATTTCACATCTCCACCTTGAGGAAGTGCTTATTGGAAGTTGATATGGATATGCCATTGCAGGACGTGTAAATAGACGAGAAGTTGAATTTTGTAGAGGAACACAAAGAGATCGTCGATCGTAAGGTTAAGCGACTAAGGACTAAAAAGATTAGTTTGGTGAAGGTTCACTGGAGATTTCATAGAGGGCAGGAAGCAACTTGGGAAGTGGAATCTAAAATGAGGGTCAAGTACCCGCATCTTTTTGACAAAGGAATTCCGGGGAGAAAATTCTTTTAAAGGGGGAGGTGTTGTAATAACCGTTGTCCTCAAATTCTATTTTCCATGTAAAGTTGTGGGCAAACTATGAAAAAGGGAACTTAGGGACCTTATGGGCAATAACTGAAAGATATAAAGGTGGTAAAAACCCTAAACCCTCATTTATGTTCTTTGTTTTCATCGTGTGAGAGAAGGAAGAGAGGGTACGAGAGGTTGTTGTTGGGATTGCGATCTTGAAGAGGTTGAAGAAGAAATCAGAAGCAAAAACTTTGGGGATTCCATCTCAAGAGTTAACCATCTTCTACTCTTTCTTCCTCTTGCTAGGAAATGAAGGTTACTAGTTGAGATTTTAATTCTATAAATATGTGTAATGTTGAGGTTATTAATTTGATGTTAGCTTTGGTGGTCAAAAGAATTAGAATGTCGATTCTACCAAATTTTGGGTTGTAAACGATTGTGGAAAGATTTGATATAAAAAGGGGTGAAAACCCTTGGCGACTTTCCTTCGTGCAGTCGAATAGTAATCGGGATTCGCCCAAAACCCGATAGGGAGTTAATCGAGAATTGCCCAAAACCCAAATAGGATTCTGATCGGGAAATCTGGGAAACCCGAGTAGTGTTGTCCAGGAAACGGTTAAAACCCGGTTGGTGATGATCGGAAACCCGTAAGGGTTGTGTCCGAAAATCGGGAAGAACCTGAGTTCCTTGTGTCCGAGAATCGAGAAAAACCCGGACCGTTTTTTGATCGGGAATTAGGGAGAACCCGGGTTATCCAGTAAATATAGAAATCTAGTAAAGACTTAATCGGGAACTGAGTAAAATCCAGATAGGGTTTAATCGTGATATGTTTGGTCGAATTGTAGGTGTTCGGTTCTGTCGAAAGTGAGATTCGGTGTGTGTCGGATTTCCAACAATCAGGTGAGTTCCTTTAAACCCCTTTTTACGTGGGAATGATTTACAAAACTTTGAGTAACTGAATTTGGTATCGAGATGATGATATGTATGATTTGAAAGGATACATGTTATTATATATATTGTTAAGGCGTTTTCTTGCATACTCATGATTTACATGTTCTTCTTGAATTTATGCCTGTATGTGGAGTCGGGTTGCACAGTGGGGTTTGAGCACCTCGGATAGTTGAAAATCCTTGGGAGATTAATTGAGTCGCGTGCCTTGAAACTGTTAGTTGCTCACACAGATATGGCATCTACTGGGGGTCGTGGGGATCTACTGGTATCCCCGAGTGTGGACATCACGAGGAAGTGATGGGAGTTGAGACCATTGTGCAAACCCCCATATGTGGAGTTGGTTGTAGTATTTAAACTGTTATTTTATTTACTAATATGACAGTTTGCATATTTTAAATTTAGAATTGTTTAAACTGTTTCCGAGAGAGAATTCACTATACCTCATGGTCTAACCCTCATTTTCCAAAACGAAACCTATTTTCATGTAAAGGCGTTAGTTGAGCTTCCTTTAAAGTGAACGAAAAGGTCTGAAGGTAGAGGCGAAGACTGTAGGATTAGAGCACTGTAATCCCTTATTTTAGCATTTACGTTTAGTTAGATTCTCGGTTGTGGAAATTTGTATCCACAGCCAAATTTTGTAAACTTTGGGTTTTTGTTTTGAAATGTAATGAGATCCCTTTTGGGGCTTTAATTTTATATATATATGTCATGTTATGGATTTTTGGGTTGGGTTGTTACAATGTAAGTATAATTCATCATGAATCACATAATATGGACGTGTTATTCATCATGAATCACACATTTATGATGAATAATACATCCATTCCTGATGAATATGTCACATGTCGCACTGTGGGAGGTTCACGGGTACCTAATCAATTTTAGGTTTCTAATAGAACTTGCCACTACACACACACATATATAGGGGCTTAATCAAATGAGAACTAGATAATTTATGGCAACCGTGAGATATAATGTGAGCCACTCATTTAATATAATTAATGTTGTTTTTAAAATAAAGTGAAAGGATAATTTGGTAAATTGACAATTTAGATGTTTTTATAAGAAAACGGTTATTATTTGACTCATTCAAATCAGTTACCTAATATAATGATTTCATTTTACCCTAATTTAATGTTTTGAAACCACCGCCTCCCACCATCAATGGTGAACCAGACCCTCCCCTACGACCATTCAACATCTCCGTTGAACCAGTCAATCCTTTCACCTCCGGCACCACCATCCACCTCCCGCTTCCACCATCACCATCCGCTTTTTTATGTTTTCATCTTGCTACTGCCATCTCAATCCACGTTGGGAATGTTGCTCGTGAGATTTTGCACATGCTAGTTCACTGGTGGCTAAAGGTGACAATGTAAAGCGTCCTTACGACAAAGGTTCTTCTTTTGCTTCAAAAATCAAAGACGATGACAACGGTACCATTTTGGTTTCCCAGCCCAACCTCTCTTTGGTTCAGATCTAACTGGAGATGTAACCTAGATCACGCCAAAGATGTAACCCAGATCTTCCCAGAGATGTAATGACAGAGATGTATCACAAGTGTATTTTTAGGTACCGTTGTTTTACGAAGTGTATCACAGTGTGTCTTCTTTGTTTTACGAAGGGTGTCACAATGTATTTTCGTTGTTTACAAAGTGTATCATGCTTCTTCGTTGTTTTACGAAGGATATCACAATGTATTTTCGTTGTTTACAAAGTGTATCAGAGTGTATCTGTCTTATTTTACGAATGGTATCACAATGTATTTTCGTTGTTTATAAAGTGTATAACAATGTGTCTTCGTTGTTTTAGGAAGGGTTTCATAACATTTCTTATTTATTTTCGTTGTTTACAAAAGGGCATCACAGTGTGCATATCTTTAAAATACCTATAATACCCTTTAATTAAAATTTTAAATAAAAATTACCAAAATTATTAATTTTCTAATTTATCCTCTGATTTGTGTTTAAGATTGGATCTCACGGTTATCAAAGATAACCGAATTCTCCCTTGAATGACCCCCTATATGTGTGCCTATATGTATAGGCGAAGGATCGTGTGAGAAGTTGAGGTTAACGTGAGAAGCATAAGAAGTGGATCTGAACCGTTGATCACTTTTAATCTCATGCCCTCCCATGAATTGTGCTTTAGACAGTGCATGTTGGCGCATCTCATCCTAATGTGCATCAATTTCTCATCCACCGGTTGATAACCACTTCTCAAACTTCTCACGTTAACCTCAACTTTTCACCGGAACTCAACCCTATATATATATATACACACACACATATATCATGAATGGTCTTATAAAACTATGTCCATTATTCATGATGAATAGGGACACGTTTTGTGCTCTCTTTTGTCGTCCGTTCGCAACGAAAATTCAGGTTTGCGATTGAACTCTCTATGTGTGTGTGTGTTTATATAACTGATTTATCGTGGAGATTCAAATAAGAACACCGCAATTCATGAAAACAGAAGAGTAAATCTCAACCGCGAGATGAGATGATCAAACAATGTGATTAGAAAATGGTTAAACCCACTTCCGTTTAATAAAAATAAAAAATAAAAACTTTTGAGACCCAATCATGCATTTTGTGATACTTTTTATGGTGTTATGACGTTCTCTATTGAACCCACTCCATTAATTTATAAATACCCATCAGATAACTTAATATCCTAATACAAAGGTACAAACTCTAATGAACCCAAACACATGTCGAATTCCAGACATGTAATGAACGGAAAGTCGGGTTAAAGAAGCTCGAAACTTTGCGAGGTTGCACCATTTGAACTAAATTCATGACCATAAAAACGAGAAGAATGTTATTCCAATAACCTCTTCAATCAACCAAAGTGATCAAAATCTACAGACTTTTCCATAAGCAAGATTTACCCTTTTTAGACCAAATCATGGGTTGGAATCATAAAGAAAGAAGAAAAAAAAAAAAGAGGATGTATATCTTCTACTCTTCTAGTTTAGTGGTCATGATCCCACAGAAAAACCATCAACAAGGCATTTCTTTCTGATATCTCGCATGGAGCTTTGAAGCAAAGTTGGATCACTGGTGATGATAGCATCCACGTTTTCGCTTAATATTTTATGCATCGTCTCTTCATCATCAACAGTCCATGCATAAACCTTCTTCTTCCTCCTGTCAAATTTCAAGCATTTAATGTTAACAAATATTGATTCAAGCTTGCGGGTATATCGTATCCGTTTATTGTAAATTTGGGAATCACAAGACGTGGAACAATAGACTAAATTAACATATTGTAAGCCATTCCCAAACCAAACAAGCCCAATATATCGCACCTAGAGGTGGGTTCTAGGGGTGAGATATATGCAAACCTGTAATCTACCACGGAGAGTAGAGTGGCTTTTGCCACGGAGAGTAGAGTGACTTGCAAAAAGTATGCAAAAAAGAAAGTTTGACCTCATTCCCTCTATTTCTATTTTTTAATCTAGAATTGGTGACCCATAAATTGTAAATGGAAAATGGAAGAAAACGGCATAAGAAATGGCGCCAAGGCAGCATATTTTTATCAGGTGGAGAAATGAAGATTTTGCATTTGTTCTGAAAGGATGCTCACCTCCTTAAAGCCGAGAGGGCAAGCTTTTGCATTTGTTTATACCAATTTCCATTCACATTCTCCCTTTACATTCCCTCACAACCCACAATCGCATATTTCCATTCTTTTCACACCATACAAATGCAACCCATAACACAAAACTGTTGAGTTACCAAGAAGGATAATGAACTATCAACAAATTATTTACAAACGAATACCTGTGCAGAATTTTGACGACCGTCTCATCAACTAAACCGTGATGAATGCCAACAACTTCAGCGCCTCTCATTCTCAACAAGTTTGTTCTGGTTCCAGTAGAAAAATTCATCATAACAATGTAGCCTACCTACAAAACCACAAGAAACCAGATTAAGAGATCATAGACTGAGCAAATACATCCAACAAGCACAATGGATTTTGATGGGGAGAAAGGGGCCGGAAGAGAGAAAATAGATACAGGAAGACACTAAGAATTCTATCAAAACAGATCTTGTTCTATGATGAGCCAAAAGTTTGGTAAAACTAACAACAAAAGTCGGTCTTCCAATGCGACGTATGATGATTGAAGCAAATCCAACCTTCTCCTTCATCAGTGTTTCAGGTAAAAGGGTCTCTCCATAGCCTTTACTTACTATCCTACTCCTTATCCAGTGAGTAGGATGAAAGGATCTCATAGGTTAAGATCGACCCAAAATCTTCAGTACAAGATATTCACCCCATCGATTTAGTATCCGTATCAATATTAATACAGACACATATTGCTCTGGTTAGCATTTATATTGGTTCCATGAGAAGCATAGACGTAGAGACGGTTAAGATAGTTGTGAGCACAATTTAGAAATGATATGCACATTAAATTTTGGTCATAATATTCTCCCTCTAACACAAGTTTGACTTGCAACTAGTGCCCATTTCAAAATTCAAACCCACCTCTAATTGGCAGAAACACACCACGGCTGGGGTAGTTTTTAGAGAGGTAAAGTAGAAAAAGAAGATAAGTGGAGAAGAACAACCAGCCATGGGCCCTGAAGGAACAACAATTGAGTCAGCATCTTTCATGATGGCAGCAGGGAACACTAGCAGGATTACAAAATTGGAGAACAGCGAGCCGTAGTGTGATTAGTTCAGATCCGGCTAAAGAATTCAAGATCCAACGAAGAATATAAAATTGGTACTGGTGGAGAATGCAGGAGACAATGCATGAGAAAAACAGAGGGAGATGATAGTTTCTGGATACATAACATATTGTTGCTGGTGTAGTTGTCTTCTTGGTTAGTTTTATGTGATCAGCGAGGCTATATCATTTCTTGGTTAAGGTTTTGTTTTGCGAGGTTGTTTAAGGTTCTTTTTCATTGTAAATGCAAAACTTGTTTACTATTAGTAATTTGTTAAAATTGTGTTCCAATATATGTTCAGGTGATGTTGTATCAAAGCAGGTATGGTTTAAGATTTATTAGGTGATCTAATACTTTTCGGATTAATTTCATAAATAAAATACTATTCACCGCTCAAAAGATCATAAAGCTTTAGTCAAATTACACGAGAACTAATGTTACAGCCTATGTACAATTGGAAAGATTTACACGGATATGGACTTGGACAAACTTACAGAAAGGTCAAGGAATAACAGAGCATAAAATAAATAAACAAATGAAAACCCTAATATTCAGTATAATAAGACAAGCACAACATTCTTCGGGTTTTCCCATAGCTGAAGAGAAGAGAAACTTGAGCTTAATGAGGAAGGGCAGCCGGAAGTAGCATATATCCCAGGTGAACAATAAGGATATCAATCCAGCATTTATATATATATATATATATATATATATATATACACACACATATATACACACACACATAGATATAGTGGAAGGTTCAAATGAGAAGCCCAAAACAGTTGAGAAGGTGCGAACCAAAGGTTCATATGTAAATCATTGGTAAACCCGAAAGAAATCCATTTGAAGCCTTATATAAGAGAACCCACATTTGATTACCTAACCTTTTACCAATTATTTACATATGAACCTTCAATTCGCACCTTCTCAACTTTTTTGCGCTTTTTACTGTTAGGTTCTGGTAGGAAATTGAATTTTGGGAGGAATGGTAGGAAGCATTGTAAGCCGTCAATTGACCGTGCTGCAAGTTGTTGGGTTCGATTTTGTTGACGTATGTTAAGATTTTTTGGGTCAAGGTTTAATATTCATGGGTAATGCATGTTATTTATGTTGAGGTACATTAACATTCAATGCTTTGCATGTTAAGGTGTTAAGACATGTTAACATTGCTTGCTAATATATGTTAAGGTCTAAATGTTTACACATGTTAAGGTTGTGAGGTATGTTAACTTATGTTCATAGTCGGTAACACATGTTCATAGTTGTTAACACATGTTAAGGTTGAATGTTAACTTATGTTCATGTATGTTCATAGTTAACATGTGTTATCACATGTTAAGGTTTAATCTTTCCATGTTAACTTTTGTTATCCTCCGTCTCCACCTACAGCCTTGCCATCAAAGTTCTCCTTAATTACCAATATGTCATCGCGTTTTTTATGTGCATCGGATCTCCAGATCGAGTTCATACAAGGGTCATGATGACTTCCTATGATGTTCAGATTTCCTACACGATCCTAAGTATATATATGGGCAGGCTTGGTTGCGAACCGCATTTCCATTACAAACCAGGGAATCACCAAAAGCGTGCCACGTGTTCGGGACATTCATCATGAATTGTAAAAAATTCATGTCCATAATTGATGATGAACATGAACACGTGGTGCACTCTTGGTGGTTCCCTGGTTTGCAAAGGAAATGCATGCGGTTCTCAACCGTACTCCCCCTGTTGGGAACTGAAGAAAAGCTTAAGTGTGGTTAATGCTGCTGGATCAGAGTTACTACTGCTAGAAGACTTAAAGGTTAATACTGCTGAGTATTACTACTGCTAGTAGAATTAATACTGCTAGTCATTGTTAGTACTGCTTGAACAAAGTTAGTACTGCTTAGCTAGTTAGTACTGCTAGTAGTTAGTACTGCTTAGTAATTAATGCTGCTAGAAGAAGTTAATGCTGCTGAGCATAGTTAGTGCTGCTTATATGATCCGTATGGAAAGGAAGACAGCTGGAAAGAATGAAGATATTCTTGTAAGCTTAGAGATATACATAGAAGATATACTGAAGATTTGTTTATTTATTGTAATTATCTTTTTCTTTAGTATATGTATAGAAGTTATAGGATAGTTTAGAAATTAAGTTTTTTTGAGAGAAATCAACCTCAAGGCATAGATCCTAATTCTAGAGAAGTAGAATTCGTATTGGTGAGCCTGTTCATCAATATTGAGGTTGAGTGTGTAATCTTGTAACTTCAAAGCATTCAATACAAGTTCACAGTTTGTTATTCATATTTTTTGTGTTGATTTACTGTTTCATTGAATATCAAAGTGTTATTCCGCAAACTTCTTTGATATTGTTTCTGAGAATTAATTCTTGTTAAGAATTCGATCCTGACAAGTGGTATCAGAGCTAAACTCTCTCAGAAACATCTATTTATCATGGAAAATCTTACAGAATCAAGCAGTACTTTGGTCTCCAAGGTTCCAATGCTCAAACCCAGTGAGTTTGACATGTGGAAGATCAGAATCAGACAATACATTCTTCTTACTGACTACTCAATGTGGGAAATCATTGAGAATGGTCCTTCTGAAGCTGGAAGGATAGGACCAGATGGGAAAAGACCTCCACCAAAGACAGATGGTGAGAGGAAGATCAGACAGACAGAGATGAAGGCCTTGAGCACTCTGCTCCTGGCCATCCCCAATGAGTATCAGCATCAATTTTGCAACTGCACTGATGCTCAAATTCTCTGGAATGCTCTAGAGAAAAGGTTTGCTGGTACAAAGAGCATCAAAAGAAATCAAAGAGATGTTCTAAAGCAGCAGTATGAGAACTTTACTTCCTCAAAGAATGAGTCTATGACTCAAACTTTTGATAGGTTCAACAAGCTCATTGGTGAACTAGCTACTGTAGGAGTGAAGATGGATCAAGATGACATCAACAGAAAGTTCCTCAGATCTCTTGGGGATGAATGGACTATGTACACTGTCTCATATAGACAGAGTGACAATCTGGAAGAGAAAGAACTTGATGATCTATACAATGATCTAAGAGTTTTTGAAACTGAGGTAGAGATCAAGAAGAAGCCCACTGGTTATGTCCACAATGCTGCACTTCTTTCAACATCCACTGATACTACTGCCATCTCTGAAGCAGTTAGTACTGCTAGTAGAGCAAGTTCAGAAAAAGGAACTGAAACAATATTTGAAGCCTTCTTGTCCAGTCATAGTAACAATTCATTGATTAATGATGATCTGGATCAACTTCACCCTAATGACCTGGAGGAGATGGATATTAAATGGCAGATGGCCATGTTATCCATGAGGGTGAAGAAGTTCATTAAAAGAACATGAAGGAATAACTTCTCTCAAAGAAGAGAACATGGAGCTGGTTTTGACAAAACCAAGGTGGAATGTTATAAGTGTCACATGAAAAGACACTTTGCTAGAGAATGCAGAAGTGTTGTTCCAAACAACAACCACCAACAAGCTCAGAATGGAGGCTACACTCAGAACAAGAATCCTGCTCAAGCCCTTGTCTCTCAACAAGGAATGGGATTTGACTGGAGTGATCAAGCTGAGGAAGCCATTCAGAATCAAGCTCTTATGGCAGAAGTGTCTGATCTCCCCTCTGAGGTAATTTCTAATCTTTGCACTAAATCTTGCATTGACACTGTCAAAAGATACAGGGATCACAATCAAAGTATGTGTGATGATCTCAAAAGATTAGAAAAGGATAGAAGAGATTATGTGTTAATTGTAGAGAGATTTGAAGAACAAATCAAAGGCTTTCAAGCTAATGAACTTCAACACTCTTATGATACTAACTATTGGAAGTGGGAAAAGAATGAGTTAGAGACCAAACTGTCTAAATCCTTAGAAGAGAGTGATAAGTTGAAGGAGGAACTGTCTAAAGTTAAACTTGACATAGAAAAGTTTTCATATGCTTCAAAAGCAATGGATTCTCTTCTAAAGGCTCAGATTCATGATAAGATGAAGCCTGGTATTGGATACAACAGTACACCTCCTCCTTACAACAACAATTATATCTCTCCTACTTCAGACTTGTTAGAAACCAAGGAGAAAAAGGACTTATCTGAAAAAGCCTTTAAGATAGACCCTTTGGATGAAGTAGTAATTAAGGATTTAACTGAGAAAGAAGCCAGTAAGAATAGAGATAATGATATGAGTAAAAAGATCCCAGTAGAAAACAATATTATCACAAATGAGGGATGTGGGAAAATCTGGGTCAAGTCCAAGGAAATAGAGAGGACCAAAGGAAAAGATAACAAGGTCCATTATAAACAAACCACAATTGTGAATCCTGGATCTTGTAAACAGTGTGCTTGCAGTAAAGCCAAAAGCCTAAATTCTGGTTTAAAAAGAGGAAATCAAAGAAACTGGAATAATCAATGGGCTCAGAAACAAGGAGTTGATCTGAGTAAGATCAATAGACCAAAACCTTGTTTCATATGTGGCAAGTTAAATCATTTGGCTAAACATTGTTTCTTTAACCCTATTAATCAACAGATGACCTTTCATAGATCTGTGCAAAAACCTGTTGGTTATAGGAAGGATGGAAAGAAATATGTGATAAAGAAACATGGTGAAAGGAAAGGCCTCATGAAGAAAGAGTTTTTAAAAGAAAGCATTAAAATGTGGGTGCCTAAAAGCACTAAACCTGTTAGTACTGCTGACAGGGTTAGTGCTGCTGGAAGTATTACTGCTGCTACCTGTGTTAGTACTGCTAAAAATATTAATGCTGCTAATACTGTTAGTACCTCTTCAAAGGTTAATACTGCCCACACAGTTACTGCTGCTAACACAGTTACTACTGCTAACAAGGTTAGTACTGCTAAGCATGCAAGTGCTGCTAAGGCAGTTAGTACCTCTAAAACCAGTACTACTTCTAGTAAAAATGTTTCCAAACCTATTGTTGTGACAAAGTACTCCAAGAATGAGGAGTTAAAGTTCAAAAATCTTGTCAAGAAAGAATGCAAGTATTTTGATGAGAAAGGGATACCCAAGACCACTGTGGCTTGGGTTCCTATTTCATACTAACTGATCTATCTTATGTGCAGGGCAACCAACAGCTCAAGGGAAAGAGCATATGGCATGTTGATAGTGGTTGCTCTAGGCACATGACAGGTAACATGTCATGCCTACAGGATTTCAAGCATATCAATGGAGGACATGTTGCATTTGGGGATAATCTTACTGGTGGTAAGATAAGTGGAAAAGGTAATGTCACAAAAGGTAAGATGACATTTGAGGATGTCTACTATGTTGATCAATTGAAATACAACCTGTTAAGTGTTAAGTGTATCACAGGTTTGTGACAAACAACATAGTATATTATTTACAAATACTGAAAGTATGATCCTTGCTCCAGGGTTCAAGGTAGTTGATGAAAGCATGATACTACTTAGAACTCCAAGAAAGGAAAATGTTTATTGTCTAGATTTGGACAATGTTGATAGTGATTCATCTCTAAATTGTCTTGTTTCAAAAGCTTCTATAGATGAATCCTCTCTTTGGCACAGAAGGATGTGTCACATGAATTTTAAGACTATGAACAAACTTGTTAAAAACAACCTTGTAAGAGGTTTACCATCTAAAGTCTTTTCATGTGATGATCATTGTGTTGCTTGTCTCAAAGGCAAACAGCACAAAACTTCTCATAAGACCAAAGAGATAAATTCAATTTCTTCTTGTCTCCAGTTATTACATATGGATCTGTTTGGTCCTTCCAATGTTATGAGTATTGGCAAGAAATCTTACTGCTTGGTTATTGTTGATGATTACTCAAGATTTACTTGGGTATATTTTCTAAGGACTAAGGATGAGACAAGTGGACTGATCAAATCCTTTATCCTAAGAATTGAAAACCAAACTAATCAAAAAGTAAAAATCATTAGATCAGATAATGGGACTGAGTTTAAAAATCTTGATCTAAACACCTTTTGTGAAGAAAAAGGCATTGAGAGACAATATAGTGCTCCCAGGACTCCTCAACAGAATGGTGTTGCTGAAAGGAGAAATAGAACACTAATAGAGGCTGCTAGATCTCTGTTGGCTGATTCAAAACTGCCAATTACCTTCTGGGCTGAAGCAGTTAATACTGCTTGTTATGTCCAAAACAGAGTTCTAGTGATCAAGCCTAAGAACAAGACACCATATGAGATTTTAAATAAAAAAAAACCCTTTATTGGCTTTTTCAAACCTTTTGGGTGTCCTTGTACAATTCTCAATACCAAAACTCACTTAGGTAAGTTTGATAGCAAGGCAGATGATGGATTTCTTGTTGGGTATTCATCTCAGAGTAAGGCCTACAGAGTTTTTAACTCATCTTCTAGAATAATTGAAGAAAGTGACAATGTCAAATGCAATGAGAACACACCAAATCCTATTGGGTCTGGTCCTCAGTGGCTATTTGACATTGATTCACTAACTAACTCTTTTGGTTTCAGTAGTGATGATTATGCAGGTTCAGGATGTGAAGGATCAAGGACTACACAGGTTCAAGAAAGTATATCTAAATCTGTGATCTTTCCCATACCCACAGTGAATTCCTTTGAAGACTGTGAAAAGGAACCATCTACTGGACCAAGTCAGAGTGAAGAAGAAGGTAGAGATGAGGAGACTCCAGAAAATAAAGAATCAGAAGTGGCTGCTGACAACACTTCAGTTGAGGTGAATGACTCTAATCTAGAGGTAGAACTCAATGAAGAACCTAGTCATAACACCAGAGTACAAAAGAATAATCCTCTACAACTGGTAATAGGAGATATATCTTCTCCTATGATGACTAGACATCAAAGCAGGCTTCAAGAAATGCAAGATCAACAGCATACAGTGCTTTCTTGTTTTCTATCCCAGCTTGAGCCTAAAAAGGCACATGATGCTATGAAAGAATCCAGCTGGATAGAAGCAATGCAAGAAGAACTGTTACAGCTCAAACTACAAGATGTATGGGATCTAGTAGACCTTCCTAAAGGTCATAGAGCAATTGGCACAAAGTGGATCTTCAGGAACAAGAGAGATGAAAGAGGAATTGTCATAAGGAACAAAGCAAGGCTAGTGGCTCAAGGGTATACTCAAGAAGAGGGTATAGATTATGAAGAAGTTTTTGCACCTGTGGCTAGGATAGAAGCAATCAGATTATTCCTAGCCTATGCTTCTTACATGAACTTCAAAGTCTATCAAATGGATGTAAAGAGTGCTTTTCTCTATGGCTCAATTGAAGAAGAGGTATATGTCTGTCAACCACCAGGGTTTGAAAACCCAAGCTATCCAGACAGGGTATACAAATTGAAGAAAGCTCTTTATGGACTACATCAAGCTCCAAGAGCATGGTATGACACTCTGTCATCCTATCTCTTGGAAAATGGCTTTGAAAGAGGAGTCATTGATAAGACTCTATTTATCAAGAGAAAGAAGAAGGAGATCTTGCTGGTCCAAATCTATGTTGATGACATTATCTTTGGATCCACAAGAGATAGCATGTGCAAGGAGTTTGAGGACCTAATGCATCAAAGGTTTAAAATGAGTTCCATGGGGGAACTTACTTTCTTCCTTGGACTCCAAGTTCAACAAAAGTCAGATGGTATCTTCATCTGTCAATCCAAGTATGTGCAGGACATTCTAACCAAGTTTGGTTTCTCAGAATCAAAACCTGCTAGCACACCTATGGAGACACACAAACAGATAACAGCAGATCTTGAGGGGGAGGATATGGATGTGCATCATTATAGATCCATGATTGGCTCTCTCATGTATCTCACATCATCAAGGCCAGATATAATGTTTCCAGTCTGTGTATGTGCAAGATTCCAAGTTAGGCCAAAGCAATCTCACTTTCAAGCTGTTAAGAGGATATTCAGATATCTCAAAGGGCAACCCAGATTGGGACTTTGGTATCCTCATGACTCACCCTTTGACCTAATAGCATACTCAGACAGTGATCTAGGTGGGGCAAACTTGGACAGAAAATCAACTTCTGGAGGATGTCAGTTTTTGGGTGCTAGACTAGTTTCATGGCAGTGCAAGAAACAAACCACAGTGTCCACATCTACAACAAAGGCAGAGTACATAGCAGCTGCAAGTTGCTGTTCTCAAGTCTTATGGATTCAGAATCAAATGCTGGACTATGGGGTAACCTTTCTACACACTCCCATTTTTATTGATAATAGCAGTGCTATCAGCATTGTGAATAATCCTGTCAAGCACTCTAAGACAAAGCACATTAAGATCAGGTATCACTTCATAAGAGACTGTAATGAAAAGAAACTTGTTCAAGTTGTGAAAGTTCATACTGACAACCAGTTTGCTGATCTATTCACCAAAGCTTTTGATGTGGATAGATTCACTTTCTTGGTAACAAGTGTGGGAATGATCAACTCTGAATAAGCTTTCTCTCAAAAAGTGGTTAAATATCTGAATATTATAGATTCTTGGTGTTACTAATCTATCTTTGCAGGGCATACATAGCAGTACTCAACTCAGCCTAAGCTTCAATGAGTAAGTATAGTTAATCCTGCTCGCAGTTAATACTGCTAGTTAGTTAATACTGCTCGCGGTTAATACTGCTAGTTAGTTAATACTGCTCTCGGTTAATACTGCGCGCAGTTAATACTGCTAGTTAGTTAATACTGCTCGCGGTTAATACTGCTCGCAGTTAATACTGCTAGTTAGTTAACACTGCTCTCGGTTAATACTGCTCGCAGTTAATACTGCTAGTTAGTTAATACTGCTCGCGGTTAATACTGCTCGCAGTTAATACTGCTAGGTAGTTAATACTGCTCTAGGTTAATACTGCTTATGTCCCGAATACTATAAATACCCTTTGCCCGCCTAAACGTTCATAACGACTCTTTGCATACTGTTCACTTGCGCTCTAAACCTTTTTCTCTCAAGTACCAAGTCTTTCAGGCAAGAACATCCCAGTTCAATGGCATCCATGGCATTCATCGATGAGCACAATGATATCGCAATGCTACAAAAGCCAAAGCAAGCTGCAGGATTTCATCAAATTGTGGATTTCCTCAAGTCGAGCCATATTGCTCATGCTCTTACCGTTGCTCCTACAATCTATATCGAGCATCAAAGGCAGTTCTGGGCTAATGCCACCATTGTTGCTGAGAATGGTGTGCAGATGATCAAGACAAGGGTGTGTGACCAACCTTTAACAGTTACTGAAGAATTTATTCGCATCAGTCTACGTCTAGACGATGCCTCTGGTATAACTTCTATCCCAAATGATGAACTGTTCTCATCCCTTACAAGAATGGGGTATGGAGGCCCATTGGGTGTTTTCAAATTCTCTAAAGCCAAATTTTCACCCCAATGGCGTTTCTTTGTCCATACTCTCATGCACTGCATCTCCAAAAAGACTACTGGATGGAGTGAGTTCAGCAGCACCATTGCTTATGCTTTGGTCTGTTTGGCCACTGCCAGAAGGTACAATTTTTCACAAATGATTTTCAGTGATCTTGTATCAAACATGGGAAACAAAAAGAGTTTCTTTATGTATCCCAGGTTTGTTCAAGAAGTTATTACTCATGTATTGACGGATATACCTCAACCTGTTGGGGTATATGTACCTAAACCCCCCAAAGGCAAGGTTTTCTCAAATATGAGAAGATCTGTTGGGGACTCTGAAGGAGTTGACACCCCATTGTTCTCTACAATGATGGTGGTGTCCCAAACCAATGAAGGTATGGCAGCAGGGTCAAGGCCCCCATT
Source organism: Arctium lappa (assembly GCA_023525745.1). Lineage (NCBI taxonomy): Eukaryota > Viridiplantae > Streptophyta > Magnoliopsida > Asterales > Asteraceae > Arctium > Arctium lappa. Next base: position 93,451,288 of record CM042048.1, read on the forward strand.
AGACCATCCTACTGCTAGCCAATCCCAACCTTCCCACTCAAAATTAATTCCCCAATCCCTTCTTGAAAAACTAACCTCTCCTATCACCCAAACTTACAAGAGGAAACAGGTAAAGAAGGCTCATTCCCTTCTTGTACCATCATTCCCCAAGCCTTTAAGCCCTCTAAAGGAGAATTCTCCTGTAGGGAATATTCATAGGGAAACAAAAGGGGTGTCTCCCAACCCCAAGGAGGTGCTCTCTACGGAGGAGGAAGAGCATATGGGTGATGAGGCTGCCACTACTCCTGCTAGCACAGAGGAGGAAAGTGGTAACATCAATAAGACCTCCCCCATGGCAACTTTGAATGAGCAATCATTTGAAGGTCCCTGGTGCCAAGAAACCACGGGGGTGGATAGTGCTTCTGCTAGGCAGAAGACTTCCACTTATAAAAGATCCAATGATCCTTCAATAGGGGGTAACACTCCTGGAGAAGGTGAGGACAGATATAACTATGATGAATTGATGGAAACCATGGGAAACATCAACCAAGATGTCATCAAACAAGGAAAAGAAATAGAAGAAATGAAGTTGGTCATTCTGTCACAACAAGTACAGATTGCTAAGCTAAAGAAGATGGTGATCAGTATGGTACAGAGAAAGAAGAGAAAGCAATTCCAACTAAGGAGAAGGAAACCTAAGAAAGATGCTCCCAAAAAGGGGGAGATCAACATGGAAGAAGCCACAAGAGAGGGGGAGCTTGATGGAGAGAAATTTGATGTTGAGGGGGAGCAGGAAGCAGAAACAGAAAGAAATTCAGTGCAACTAGAAGCAGAAAATGTTAGTGCTGCTGAAACCTCACAAGCAGCAGTAACAGAGTTATCACCAACAGAAATTGAAGTAGCTGAAATGCTAATCAAGGCAAAGAATGACACTCCCAAAGCAAAGGGAGTGGTCATAAATGAAGGGGGAGAGAAGAAATCAGAACAGAAAGACATGGCCGCAGAAGCAAAGAATAAGGGAAAAGCAAAGATGATGGAATCTGATCAACCTGTCAAGAAGCAAAGGTTAGTTGAATCAGATGAAGCCTTAGCCAGGAAGATGCAGGAGGATTTTGAAAAGGAAGAAAGAGTTCAGGTGGAAAAGGACAGGGAGATGGCAAAGGCTCTAGCTGTTGAATTAAATGAAGCATATCAGAAAGGGCTTGAAACTGAGAAAGCTAAACAAAGGGCCATAAGCTTGAGAAAGGCTATGATAGCAAAATCAAGTGCAAAGAAAAGAAGACCTTCACAAACTTACCTTGCCACTCAGGAAAGAAACAAAATGATAACTTTCTTGAGGAGTGCAATTGGGGTAAAGAAAGAAATGTTTGTGAAGATGAATTTTGATCAAATCCAGGATCTTTATGAAAAAGAAATGGGGAAGCTAAAGGGCAATGAAAAGGATAGAGTGGAGTTTGAAAAGAAGGCCAAGGAGAGTAATGATGTGAATATCAATCAACCATTCCCTGAAAGTGAAGAGGGAACTCCTATCAAAGAAAAGCCAGAGAACAAGGAAGAGAAGAAGAAGGAAGCTACTCTAGTGCAGGTTCAAAAGACTTTGAAAAGAACCAAAATGATGGCCAAAAGAAAGAAGAGTGTAAAGAAGCTTAGAGTAGAAGAAGAACAAAAGGTTGTTGAAGAAGAAGAGGCACCTCAGAATGAGGCTACATCTCAGGAAGTACCACAGAGTTCAGATGCAAACATGTACATGGTAATATTGGATAAAATTCCAATGCCTATCTCAGCTGAACCTGTTGGATTCAAACCTCCTGAGGTCATTCACTGGGATACTATGGAGGTGGATGGCAAAGAATACATCAGATTGAAAAGAAATGATGAGAAGTATGAAGTATACAGCACCTGGAACAAAATTGTCAGAGAGTGTTCAAGATCTGATTTGGAAAAAATGTTTGATTTGGGGATGAAAATTTATGCAGATCAGTTGACAGCTCCAGGGTTACCTATTGTGAAGCTAGTCATGGAATACTTGTCCATGTTATTCAATCCAGAAGCAGTGAAGCACTTAATCAGAGATGTGTTCAAGACTGTTAGAGGATGGACTCTCTATGAAAGGAGTGGAGTCTATGAACTAGCACTGGATACTTTTCACATGGAGTACTACTTGGTGGATAAGGTCTACAATCACACAAATCTAAAGCTTCATGCCATGTTGAATAAGAAGTTGGGTTGTGCACCAAATTCAGAAATGGCCAAGTATCTTATTCAGAGGACTATCAATCAGAGTATGGGACTGGATCCTAATATTGGAGTAGATCCATGAAGATTTTGGAAGCATCTGAAGAACTTGACTTCTTTTCCTAAAAGTCAAGTTAGGGGGAGATTGTTGGGAACTGAAGAAAAGCTTAAGTGTGGTTAATGCTGCTGGATCAGAGTTACTACTGCTAGAAGACTTAAAGGTTAATACTGCTGAGTATTACTACTGCTAGTAGAATTAATACTGCTAGTCATTGTTAGTACTGCTTGAACAAAGTTAGTACTGCTAGTAGTTAGTACTGCTTAGTAATTAATGCTGCTAGAAGAAGTTAATGCTGCTGAGCATAGTTAGTGCTGCTTATATGATCCGTATGGAAAGGAAGACAGCTGGAAAGAATGAAGATATTCTTGTAAGCTTAGAGATATACATAGAAGATATACTGAAGATTTGTTTATTTATTGTAATTATCTTTTTCTTTAGTATATGTATAGAAGTTATAGGATAGTTTAGAAATTAAGTCTTTTTGAGAGAAATCAACCTCAAGGCATAGATCCTAATTCTAGAGAAGTAGAATTCGTATTGGTGAGCCTGTTCATCAATATTGAGGTTGAGTGTGTAATCTTGTAACTTCAAAGCATTCAATACAAGTTCACAGTTTGTTATTCATATTTTCTGTGTTGATTTACTGTTTCATTGAATATCAAAGTGTTATCCCCCCCTCCCTCTCTCTCTCTCTCTCTCTCTCTTCTTGTATATATATATATATATATATATATGTATATATTGAATTCCAAGGGTTAGCAACATCTTTATGCATAGACGCCTGATACTGAAAATTAGGTAATAACAATGTTAATGTTTCCAAATTGCCTGTATGAGGATCAAGGACAACAAACAACAAATTTTGTCCAAAACACACAGAAGCCAGTTAGTCATAAGATGCATAGGATCTCACCATCACATCTGATGACTGCTTAATTACATCCCTCGCTAAATTGTCGCTTTTAGCCCAAACGATGCAGTTCTTACATTGTGTCCTCCTGACCTGCAATTATGGTACAGTTGTAAGCTAGACCACAACTCATATGGTGAAGTATATGTATGCAAATTTGTCTTTCATGATTAGAAGTAATGGAGAAGAGAGGATGATGTAAGAAAGGCCAAAGCTATTAAGTGGCTAGGGCCCACCTTGGCCCTCCTGACATATGTTGCTAGAATATTTGTAGTGTTGTCAATCACTTTCTTTCTAGCCCAATATAGACTCGAGGTACATGATCATGGAAAACCATGGGCAAGGAAAAGATGGTGGGGTTGTCCCTCATCATGTTTAGTTTAGTTACTAGTAGATGGCACATTATGTCCTTGGGGGTACAGCGGTCATAGCATATGTACAAACTAAGTTGTTTGAGCTCCCATTCTAATATTTTCCAGAACATGTAGTTATGTAAACAAGTACCGAGGTGTGTTCAGTTGTAACCTTGATGGATGTTCTATCATGTGTATCTAAGTTAGGTGTTGTTCAGTTCATTTTCTATAACGACCTGTATGGATATAGCTGTCTGAGTAGATATGGTTGTCTACGTGTTAACAGATAAGTTGGTGTTGGTTGTTGTGCTGAATAAACAGCCTGAATGTCAGAAATGACTATTTTACCCTGGTCTTTATTTTTGTCTGAATAAAACAACCGTTTGATAAAAACAAAATTTAGCATAAATTCCCCATCAAACTAACAAACCCAATTCTGAATTTCAGCAAAAACCCATCAACAATTCTGCCTAAAACTTAAAGTCGAACGAATCACACAATCAAAATTCAGAAATCGAAGAGGAAATAAGTGCAGTTCCATAACCCCAAAAATCAACAAAAACGAGTTTAATATCTGATCTAGTACAACAGATGAAAGAATCAAAAAATGGTGGAGACTAGTATGGAGAAGTACGGCCGTTGAAATCATGTTTCACCAACAAAAGAGGCGCTGTCAGGAAGAGAGGGGGATGGAGGCGCTGTGAGGAAGAGCCCATTAAGCCATAAACGAACAGGCCCTTACGCACATTGTTATATCACTTGGATTTCAAATGTGGATGTGAACTTTATGATGTCCCTCCTCGATGGTGTGATTGGCAGGGATTGGTCAACAAGTCAGGTTGGGCATACTAGAGCAGATAATGTCGCAGCTTGTTACAATTTTAATCTAATCAACTCTCCCGACACAGTTTCATGTATTAATATGAAGTCCTGAATTGAAGCTTAATCAGGTCTGCCTAGAAGGTGAAAGTGTCCTTGTTTTGGACCAGGGAAATAATAGGATAAATAATAAAATCATTAGGCCTATTTTGCATGTAACTAGTGTTAGCATAGAATCAGAACAAAGGAAAACTGCAAAGATGAAAGGAGACTCACAACAGATAGTATATCTTTTGCAAGCCCTTTCTCATATGATGGAGGCCCAACTTTGGCATCAATAACCACCTTCTGAACGGAACTTGATATCATCTGAAGAACATGCCACATACAACTTCAAAATCTTATGATGGAGAAAGAGCAACTTGCAGGACTTTGTTCAGCATTATATTCATTTAAACAATATCAGATTGGACTCTATACAAGAAAAGTGTGTTGTGTAATTAAGGGGAAACAACATAAAAGGATTATACGCAATATATTATCTATGAGTTTCTTCTTATATTTAGAAGAAAGATTGGAATCATGATGATGGATATGACTGTACCTTCACTGCATCTTCCATTGTAGGAATGGCAACATCATGAGAAGCCAAGGGTAATAGATTATTGGCATCCAGCGCTTTTATCTACAGTAACAAGCTAAAATATACTCTCATTCAACATTAAACTTTCAGTAAGAACACTAGGAAAAAGAAGTGAGGTAGAAAAACTAGACAACCATCATCATCTCATTATTGAGATCAACCTTCACCAAGTAGCCAGAATAAATCACCATTCACCAGTAATGATACTTTAAAGAGGAAGTAAGTTTAAGAACTTGACAATTATCATCATTTCATTATTAAGCTCAAGTCTTCATAAACAGCAAGAATTCAGGACGGAAAGAAAAGACAAGTTCCACATGCTTAACTTAGCTGACATCCAACCCTTTTTCCAACCACCAACCTTGAGGTAGTGAAACTGGAACACTGAAAGCGTGCTTTTCTTGCAAGTAAGACTGGTCTCATGACAAAGGAAGGCCATTTTCAAGAGAAAGTAGGTGGCAGCTACTCCATACTTGACTGATTGACTCGCTAATTATCCTATTCATACCATATAGCAGCTGATGATGGCTCAACATTTGTACTTGTTAAATTACTCGAGAGACACTGAATACTCTACCCTACTGCTGATTAGGCTAGATCAACAAAAATAGACTTAGAAAAACTCAACAAGACCTCAACCATATATTATAACATCTGCACATGAACAATATGTTTCCCATTTACGAATGAGTATAAATGCGTCACTTCCTCAGTTCCCTCATTTCCGTGAAAATTGCAATAATCGACTCCACCTTCAATAGTGAAAAAATAGAGAAAGTTTGTTGTTCGTAAAAATATCATCAATAATATGAAAAGTACGCAACTTAGGCTTGAAACTATGCCAAACAAGGAAATATTGTAATTAATGCAGGATCACCCAGAAAGGAAATTATTGTACTTTGTATTGAAGGATAAGGGTGTATAACATAACCCAAAACCAAGTTGAATAAACTTTTACATTAGTGCAACTTGAGTTCTTTTTAACCTACTCAATTTGACCCGTACTCATCTTCAGCTTTATGACAAAGTAGTAGACAGAATTTAATATTCCCGTAGTTTGTATGGGTTGTTTGTGTCAATTAAGCAAACAAAATTGCAATCATTTCATCAAGAACCCTGCTCCCTTATTCAGGAATGTGAGAAGGAGTTTCATCTATTTTAAGTATCCTATGTATAACCACATAGAACCATTTCCCTGATTTTAAGGAACCGAATAACAGCCCCAGAAGAAAATTTAATTATAAAATGGCATAAAACCTAATTATTATATACATACATATATATATATATATACATATATACAGAGGAAGATTCAGATACAAACCCTCTAATTAGTACAAACCATACAAATCAATCACAACCGTCCATCTAGTATATTGAATATATGGTTCAATGAATATATCGGTTGTTTCCTACTACAAAGCGTTGATCATAATAAATGAACTCTCATAATCATCCATAAATATCCTCATCATTTCCATAGATATCTCAATTAACTGGTTTGTATGGTTTGTATGGTTTGTACTAATGGTTGGGTTTGTAAATATAACCATCTCTCTCTCTCTCTCTCTCTCTCTATATATATATATATATATATATATACTTACACAGGCGAAGGATCATGTGAGAAGTTGAGGTTAACGTGAGAAACGTGAGAAGTGGATCTGAACCATTGATCACTTTTAATCTCATGCCCTCCCATGAAATGCGTCTTACAAGGGAATTGATCTGGTACATCTTGGTGCATCTCATCCTAATATGTGTCCATTTCTCATCCAACGGTTGATAACCACTTCTCACGCTTCTCACGTTAACCTCAACTTCTCACCGGAATCCAACCCTACTTACATATATACATATCCTTAGGTTCATTTGAGAAATAGTAAATATTTGAAAAATAGAGAAGTAATCCTAGCCATTCATACGGTCAAGATCGGATTTGACTGGTCAAATATTGCGGCTTTGACTGGTCAAGAATTGTGGCTTTGACCGGTCAAAAGTTGCGGCTATTCCAAAAATAGGAGAGTTTCGTAATTTTTACAAAATACACGGGACGAGTTCATATATGAACTTGTATGATTCACAAGTTCATATGTGAACCAATGTAATTCACATATGAACTCTTTTAACTAATTCATGTATGAACCTTTGTTATTCATATATGAACTAATTAATTGATTCACATATGAACTAATGTTCATATGTGAATCAGTTGAACTAGTTAACAGATTCATATATGAACCTTTGTGCTTAACATATGAACTAATACTAATTCACATATGAACGTAAGGAATTATACAGGTTCATATATAAACATACAGGTTCATATATGAACTCGTCCTGCGTATTTTACGAAACTACCCTTCTATCTTCTATGGACCACGCAAGGAATTATCCGGTGCTTCACGGTCAAAGCTGCAAATGTTGACCAGATGAATGGTTAGGATTACTTCTCTATTTCTCATACATATATATATATATATATATATATATATATATATATATATATATATTAATGAAGTAAATTGTATTTCAACTTGATACAAAATACATATGCAAGACCTATATTTATACAAGGCTTAAGGAAATCAAATCTGAATAATTTCCTAAGCCAAAGGATTTAGTTTCCTTTTTCTTGCTAATTCCATAACACTCCCCCTCAAGCTGAAGCATAGATATTGATCATGCCCAACTTGTTACAAATGTAGTCAATATGATTCCCATTCACAGCTTTCGTAAAAATGTCTCCTAATTGATCTTTTGATGGAACATGTCATGTTGCAATGAACCCGTAATCAATTTTGTCTTGAATGAAATGACATTCAATTTCGATATGCTTAGTCCGTTTGTGAAAAACGGGATTTGAAGCAATATGAAGGGATGCCTCATTATCACACCAAAGTTTTGCCGGAAGTGCAAGTGCATAACTAATTTCCTTTAGTAGTTTATGTATCCATACTATCTCACAAATCGAGTCGGCCATTGCCTTATATTCTGATTCAACCGTGGACCGAGATACCACATTTTGTTTCTTACTCCTCCATGAAACCAAATTTCCACAAACACACAATACCCTGAGGTAGATCTGTTGTCATCCTTGTATCCACCATAGTCTACATCCGAAGGTGAAGCATTCTTTCTTGGCATGACAATCCTCGTCCTGGAGCTCCTTTAAGATAACAAAGAATTTGTTCTAGGAGGGCCTAATGATTAATCGTTGGAGCAAACATGAATCGACTAACGACACTTACTGCAAATGCAATGTCGGGACGTGTTACCGTAAGGTAATTTAATTTTCCAACAAGTCGTCTATACCTCTCAGGGTCATTAAATGATGGTTCTCCATCATTCTTTCTTGGGTATATATTAGGAGTTATTGGGGTGCTACATGGTCTAGCTCCCAATCTCTGTGATAAGAAGATTCCCCTTCTGTTCCTCATCATTATATTCCAAGAAAATATTTCAGTGGTCCCAAATCCTTTGTCTGGAAATGAGACTGAAGGAACATCTTAAGTTCTAATATGCCTCGACTATCACTTCCCGTAATCACAATATCATCAACATATACTACAAGTAGGATAACTCGACTATCCGATCGCTTGTAGAAAACTGTATGATCGGACTTACACTTTTGCATTCCATATAACCTGGCTGAATTTTCCAAACCATGCTCGAGGACTCTACTTCAACCCATACAAGGATTTCAGAAGTCGACATACTTTCCTAGATTCCCCCTGAGCAACAAATCCGGGTGGTTGCTCCATATATACTTCTTCCTAGAGAGAATCATGAAGAAAAGCATTCTTGATATCCAGCTGATGCAAGGGCCAATCAAAGTTAGCTACCAAAGAAACAATCAGTCGAACAAAAGTGAGTTTAGCAACTGGAGAAAACGTGTCGGAGTAATCAGTCCCATATTGTTGAGCATAACCCTTAACAACGAGGCGAGCTTTAAGTGTAGCCACAGAGCCATCCGGCTGATACTTAATAGTGAACACCCATTTACACCCGATTGCCTTTTTGTCAGCAAGCAAATCTACCAATGTCCATGTACCATTATGATCAAGGGCATTTATTTCTTCAATCATAGTCGTGCGCCATCCAGAATGAGCCAATGCTTCACCAATAGTTTTAGCCTTTTAGGAATCGAAGTGGAGTCTATCTGAGCAATAAAGGAGTGCGAAGGGGCACACAGTTGATTATAAGAAACAAAAGAAGCAATAGGATAAGTACATTTACGTTTTCCTTTCCGAAGAGCAGTAGGTATGTCAGTTGATGGTGTATGAGTAGGGGCATTAGGTGGATCTGCCGACGGAGACGGAGACGGAGATAAAGGATTAGAATCTGTCGTAGGACGATGTCGCCTCTGATCTACTTGAACAATAGGTAGGCGGTCATACTCTGAAGTATGCTCGGGAGGAGGTGTGCTAGGAGACGTTATAGAATGTTCTTGAGTAGATGCAATGTAATAGATTAACAAATCATCATCCTCTCTGATGAGTACTGTTGTTGGTGGTGGACACAGAAAAAAAAGGAATATTTTCATAGAACACGACATCTTGGGAAACAACATAACGGTTAAGTGTAGGAGAGAAACATTCGTACCCCTTTTGACGACGAGAATAGCCAAGTAACACACACTTGAGAGACTTGGGGTCTAACTTGGTGATCTAGTATCTTGCACAAAACAAGTACTACCAAAGGTCTTTGGTTCAACACGAAACACCGTTTTTTTTTTTAAATGACTGAAAATGGAACATCACCACCAAGAACGACCGAGGGCATTCGATATATGAGAAAGCAAGCAGTTGAAACTGCATCTGCCCAAAAAGGCTTTGGAACACCCATTTGAAATAAAAGTGCACGAGCAACCTTAAGAAGGTGACGATTTTACGTTCGGCAACCCCATTTTGTGTTGGGGTGTCAACGCAGGATGACTCATGAAGAATGCCATTCTGAAGCATGTAAGACTGAAAAGACTCACAAAGATATTCTTTGGCATTATCACTCCGCAACATTTTAATTGAAACACCAAATTGGGTACGTATTTCAGCATAGAAACACTGAAAGTGCGTAAATACTTCAGATCGATTTTTCATTAAATAAAGCCAAGTAACACGAGAGTAATAATCAACAAAGTTAACAAAATACTTAAAACTTGTTTTAGAAGTAACAGGACACGGACCCCAAACATCGGAGTGAACTAACTCAAAATGGAACGTGACTCTAGGACTTAGGTGAGTACGATGAAGTTTTGCAAATTGACAAGCATCACACTGTAATGACGACAAATGAGAAAACTGAGGACATAGTTTATTCAAATTCTGAAGTGATGGATGACCTAATCGACAGTGCATTTCGAATGGAGGCAAGGATGTCTTGGAGCATATGAAGGAGCTAGATGCTTGAGGTTCAAATATATAGAGGCCATTAGATTCCCGTCCTTTACCAAGGATCCGCTTCGTCGTAAGATCCTGAGAGACACAATAAGTAGAAAAGAATGAGACGCTACAGTTTAAACTACGGGTAAGCTTACTGACGGACAGTAAATTAAATGAGAAATTAGGTAGGCTTAAGACATATGGTAAGGAAATAGAAGGTGTGAGGTTAATGGTGCCAGATCCCAGAACACGTGGGGTGGTTCCTTCAGCAATGGTGACATGGGATAAGGGAGCATGGGCGTGGAATTCAGAAAAGAGATTACGATTACCTGACATGTGGTCTGAAGCACCGAAATCAATGACCCATTTGGAAGAAGATGATAAAAGACATTGGGCAGATTTACCTGTCTCAACAAAGGCGGCAGTAGCGAGGTTTACGGATGCTGTAAGTCGAGCATATTCATCAGCCGAGATGGTGATAGATTTCTCCGAAGAGGAAGCAACATGTGCAAAGTGACTCTGTTGAGTTTTGGCCAAAAGTTTCTTGCATGTACGTTTCGTGTGCCCCTATTCATGGCAGTAATAACATTCAACAACATTATCGGTATTCTGGACGCGAGAATCAAAACCCGTTCACTATGACTACTTCGATGGCCACCACGATATCCGCCACGGAAGTTACCACGAGATGCCCCACGACTAGCGAGTGCGCTATTGTGAGACTGGGGTTGAGGAGACTGAAGGTCCTCATTACGTATGACTCTAGCAAAGGTTTTTGAAGGGAGGGAATGGTGGATTCATTAAGAAATTGGGATCTGAGAGCCTCAAATTCTAATCTCAGGCCAGTCAAAAAACTCATCACAGCAATCTGCTCCCGTTGAGTTTGCATAACCTTCACATCAGCGCTGAGTGGGAGAAGAGCATTAAGATCTTCATAGATTTTCTTGAACTCCATAACATAGGCAGTTAATGACCGATCTTGTTGCTCTCCCCCCCCCCCCCCCCCCCCCGATGAAAAGATTTACATACATTGTAAATATGGGAGATATTATTTTGTCCATAATATAAGAAAGTCAAATCATCCATTAATTCTTTAACGTACTCACAGTGATTAATCAAAGGAGTGATAGAACTCTCGATAGAGTTCCTAATTTGTAGGAACAGTTTGGCATCATCCTGTAACCATTGCTCCTTAACATGAACATCGTCGGGGGGATCGGATGTAAGGTGAGATGCCTTACCAATACTTCGTAAATACACACGAACCATCTTACTCCATTCAAAAAAGTTGGAGTCGTTGAGTTTGTTATCGGTAATCCGAGTTACAATCGGAATCACGTCAGTCATAACTGGCTTCGCTTTTTCACCAATTAATCACAAGACGAGGAGATATGAACAGAAAATAACTCGTGAAACCCAAATGACAGAACTTAAATCAAACCAAACAGAAGGAAACAAATAAGACCTGTTTGTTGGTGATGCCCAACAAGAATCAAACAGAATCTCCAAAAAAAATTGTTGTTAAACACCCAAAACCATCGAAACTTGCAGAAGCAAAGAACCAATAGTGCAAACAGATCAGGGATGGAAGAACGATGGCGGCGATGGTAAGACCAGCCGGAACGAAGGCGGCACGTGCCTTCACGCGTCGGCGCGTGGTCAGCAAGCGGCGCGTGGGGCTCACACGCTAGTCGGATGACGGTCGTACTCACTATGCCGACGAGCTTCGTCTAAGTCGATGGATGATGGATGTAAGATCGTGTGGTGGCTGGACGGTGGTCGCACGATAATCAGCAGCCGGAGGCTTAAAATTTCTAAACCCTAATTTTTTTTTCTTTTCTTCAAGGCTCTGATACCATGAAGTAAATTGTATTTCATCTTGATACAAAATACATATACAAGACCTATATTTATACAAGGCTTAGGGAAATCAAATCTGAATAATTTCCTAATCCAAAGGATTTAGTTTCCTTTTTCTTGCTAATTCCATAACAATTAAAAAATTCTTTCTAGTGGTAACAAGCATTCCAGAGAAGAAAAAAGATTTATCAAATTGCTTCCCTATAGAACGTGAAAAAAGATTTATCAAATTGCTTCCCTATAGAACGTACCACTCTGTTTTCTCCAATACAATATTTTAGATGTTAATAGCTAGAAACACTAATGTCAATCTTCCACTACTTCCCCCTCCCCAACAAAAAGAAGAAAAAAAGAGTGAGTGAAAGCTGTTAACGCTTTCAGCAATAAATTCAATGAGTTCAGTTTTTATATTTTGTAACACGATGAGTATAATACAGTAGAATTGTAGATTCTCTAAAAGGCACTGATTGAAAAATCATTGACTTTCACATGTAATATATCAATAGCACATGATATAATGAAGAAAGAAACCCCACCTCCTTTGCACTCAGGTATCCAACCTTGGATGAACTGTTCCCAGATATTCGCTGCAAATCCCTGCCTGTTTCATATCAGAATCAACTCTACAAATAGCTTATATGAATTCATAGTATGTCCATTTAAGGTAGCGTTTGGTACGCATACAAGATTGGACTGGACTGGACAGAACTGGACAGGACAAGAGACTAGGACAGGACTGGACAAGACAAATGGATGTCTTGTGTTTGGTACGACTAGGACTGGATAGGATAGGACAGGACTGGACAAGTTTCCCTAAAAGTTGTTTGATAATTTTATATGTCATATAATAGTTATAAATAACACAAATAAAATATATCTTTAAATAATTTAATTAAAAAACCTTATTAATTTTTTTACACAATTTTCATACATATAAATACATACAAAAACAATAGTAGGAAATTTGAATGAAGAATCTGAAATAATTGATGGTAGTTCGAAAAAATCCGATTCATATAAAAAAATATAATAGTTGATTCAATTTGGAAGATCTTAATGAATTGGCGGATGCATAATTGCAGCGACGCGTAAAGATAAAAGACGATGGGTGGCCGGTGAAAGATAGTAATAGAGGTAGTGGTGGTGGCAGTGCACAGTGGTAATAGAGGTTATCATAGTGGAGGAAGAGACGGAGGTTACCAACGATGGTTGGCGGCGAGCGACAGTGGTGGCAGCCAGCGACGGTGGTTGGCGGTAAGCGTCGGTGACGGCGGCGGCAATGGGTGGTGGTGATTGGTGGAGGTGGAGGTGGCGATCAGCGGTGGTTGTGGAGGTGGTGGAGGAAGTTGTTGTAGTAGTGAAGGAAGAGGTGGAAGTGGTCGACGATGGTTGGTGGTAGCTACCGGTGGCCGTCGATGGTGGTGGCGACAATAGGTGGTAGTGATCGTTGTTAGTGGAGGTGGTCGACGATGGTAGTGGTGGTGGCGATGACCGATGGTTGTGGAGGTGGTGGAGGAGTTGTTATGGTGGAGAAAGAGGTAGAGGTGGCCGACGGTGGTTGGCGGTGGCTACTAGTGGCCGCCAATGGTGGTAGTAGCAACGATGGGTATTGGTGACCCTTAAGACTAATATCATATTAGGATTATATATCAAATGACGGTAAATCGGTGATTTTTAGTTTTTGTCTCATTTCTGTCCCATGTTGTTCCACCTATTTTGGTGGAACAAGAAAATACCCCTTTTTGTCCCATCTTGTCCCACCCTGTCCAGTCTTTGTCCCTGTCCCATGTCGCGCCAAACATGGGACAGTGAACTTTTGTCCTGTCCCATGTCACGCCAAACATGTGACAGTGAATTTTTGTCCCGTTCTGTCCCACCCGGTCTGCAAACCAAACGCACCCTAAAAGAACAATACAGCCAATGCATTGAAAAGAAATAGATCTGGCTTATGATTAGGTTCAAGCTATGGAAGCAAAGTACAATAATCAAAGTTCAGGCACTTCCGTAAGACATAAATTCAGAAAACGCTAGCCCAGTGTGTTCACCAGGTAACATTGAAATTTCAACCAGGTCCAAAAGGCTGGCCTATGAATAGGTTGGTGGGTTTTCTGTAAGAAGTCGGGAACCAGATGCTTAAAGATATTCAATGTATGTTAGAGAACATATTTTCATGTGATGCTATCCTGCATACTTATTTTATTTTTGGCAAACCAATTGGACTTGCTCTACAGCTTTCTTTTGGACATCTTGACAGAGGCAGTGCTGCGAGCACCTTGGTTTTATCTTCGAATCAGTTAGCTGGTGGCAACCCACATACCAACCATGGTTATACGTTCTAGCTCTGAACCTGCCACATGCAAGGCTAATGATTTCCCTAACTCTGTGAGAAAGAAAAACCAGTTTGTTAGGGCTGGGGCAGAGAAGCAATCAACAGAATGGGTCATGTTGTTCACAAGTGAAAGCACTAAACGGATCAAGATCTCGTAAATTCATTGTCTTTCTTGATTCAAATCAGAAAGAACTTCTTTCGCTATTGAAGCCATGCCTGAGCTGTCAGCTTATTAGCATCCCTCTTCTGCGTTAGGAATTGTCCGAAAAGGTTCGATTGAATCCCATGCTTTCATGGTCCCTATCTCTGCCCCGGCGCTGGTCGACACGTAGGTCTATTCCGTGCTTTCCTAGGTGCGCATCTCAATCTACTAAAAGTAGGGGTAACCTTAAGCATGTCTTTTCATCTCCTTCTATAGCATTGTGTGTTTTGGGGGGAGGGGGGGGGGGGGGGGAAGGGGGAAGATGGCCAAACTTGGCCTGACCCGGGACCGAGACCAATTGGGACCGGCTGTCCTGGCCCAGTTATAGTATTCACTGAAAAACAAGGCCCGGCCTGACCCGGGAACGGGACCTGGACCAGTCACGATATAAGACCGATTTTTTGATTTTCTTTTACCAAATTTATTACCATTGGGAACAGTTATATAACCCTTTTTTGCATTTTTGACCCTTTTTTGTCCCTTATATATGTCATATGGTGTATGGAAGAAAATACCAAATGCAAAACACGCTCATAATATTCGCTATTATTCGTGATTTCAACTCGTATTTGATTTTGGTCATCTTATTTCTCCTACTTCAGTTCTCTTTCTCTAGTGTCGAGCATATATAAAAACTACGCATTCTTTCATGGTGATTGCTAGTTGCTACACAAACTAATGGCTCAGAAGCAAGAAGTTGATTCATTTTTTGATGCATTCTCCATTTTCAGTGTTTAGTTCTAGAGAAATGCTCAGTGTCTAATCTTGGAGGTCAGTATCTTTGTGCTAGTCTAGGTTATCAAAGAATAAATTTTCAAAACTCATAGGAGATGGTGGGCTTGCATATAAGCCACTGTGATGTATTTTTCCTTTATTCTTGTTCAGATCAATTGCTTCCACCCCCACCTTCTGTTTTTGGGTCCTTATTTTCACATTAATAATATAATCATTTTCCATCTTATAAACGATGCAACAAAGGACTCCCACATTTACCTGTCATGAAGAGCAAACAAAACCCCATCCGCAGAACGAGAAACATCAATCTCAATGCAGTCTACTTGAGAACGGATAGCAATATCATAAGCAGCCATCTGTTAAGTGAAAAAGAAATTTAAAAGCACTAAGACAACTTAAACAGGGGAAGATACTAACAATAGATTTTTATAATTGTGGCATAGAGTAATTGTTCTATGATGTTTATCTAATGGCATAAAGTAATTGTAACTAGGCAAATCCCAGCCAGGTGATAAATGAGATGTCTTCTTCTGACCTTTGAGTTTGAACTCATTTGTGGGACCACCATACATGGTAGGCTGTTTGGCCCAAATACCACTATGAAAAGACGTAATCACTTGCAGAGTTATTTTAATAGAGTTTCCTTGTCTTAATGGAGCAGGTCAAAAATGCCAGTCACTGATTACAAAATCTGGATATTCTTGTCACGGATCAAACAGATTATCTTCCTTCTATTGTAAAAAACAATAATTCTATCGCCTCCTGAATCTCCAGTCAATCCAACCGATGATAAACAAGTTCAAAGGTTTAGATGGATTCAATCAAGTAATTATTATTATTGTCATGACTGTCAATAGGCTAACAGGAACATTTGTTCATAAGTGGAATATAAGCATATTTTAGTACCACAACATTGTGGCCATAAATGGATTACCTCCCTACATGATTGTACACCAAAGAGTTGCCGTATGTACACCATTCTCTTTCTCATATCATGCCTTATAGAATAGGATAGGATGTTACCATAGTTGCAACCCATGTATATTACAGGTATACATAATACATACACATTCAGGAGTGTTTAGTGCTATGGAAATAACCGAATATTTATATGTCGAAATAAGCTTGCATTTAGTGATGCAGAAACACGAGATACATACTGTATTAGGGAAGGCCTTGGAAGCATCACCACCATGAGCACAAACAAGAGGAGGACTATTTAACCAACTGCACTTTTTTAACTTCACCTGAAAAGACACAGGCAAGCAACCATGCGATGAGTGATAAGTGATAAGTGATACTTTACAGCATCTTTGTTATTTGAACTCTGCCAAAAAAATATACTTGCTTTTCTAGAGATAGTAGATGGCATAAACACGACATACTAGCAAATGACTGCTTGGTGTATGAGACCCACCAAAACTTTTCAAATTTATCCATGAAATACTAGTCACCAAAAATGTGATTCTTTGAAGCCAGCCCATATCTGAATAGCCTACATAATGCTCGAGGTAAGTATTTGAGAGTGAAATGGAGATCTATTAAATTTCCTGATGCTAAAACTGGTGGATTGTCCAATAGTTACTTTTCTAGCTTGTAATACAATCCCTAAAAGCAGGCACAAATTAAGCCCTAGTTTTTACAGAATCACAAGATTACTTTCAGCTTATTGTTTTCACTCAGTAGTCTGAGATTCCATTTGCCTATTTTTCTCGAAGAGGGCATATTGTAACGACCCATCAAGTTTAAGTCGTCCCGCGGACTCCAGAGGCTTCTACACTACTCAAGAACTTCAAACGCTAATGAAACAAGCCGACAACTTTAGAAGCCTCTGGACAAGTGAATGCCCCTAAGCGTGTAGAATGTTTCTATGTAAATATCTAGATATTTACTTGATTCTCTAGATATTAGAGCCTAGCCACAGATTTAGATCTATCTCGGCCATCCATCGAGGAGGTGGAGGCATATACAAGGAATATCCAAGAATTGTAAGCAATCTCCTCTTGTAAGCATTTTCCAAGAAATCTAAGTTTTCCCACTTCTTCGTGTTCCAAGTTCCTTTGCTTTCCTTAATACCTTGTTTGAGTGTTCCGATCTATGAAAGGCCAACTTGGTATGAGTATTGAGTACTAAGTGTTGCACGGGAACTTGTGGAGACAAGTCTGAGATATTTGTATAAGAATCGTGTTCATTCAAATCAGGGTTGGCTCAAGGCAAGTTCCCTCAAGGTTGGTTACAAGGTTCAACTCAAGGCAACGGTAAGCAACTCCAACAAGGCTACATGGGAGTGGTTGTGAACGACGATAACCGAGGACGAGTTGAGTCTCGTCAAGGAGGAAACAAGCATCATGACAAGTCCAAGGGCACGAGCAAGTCTTGACAAGAGGTTTGTTGAAGTAGAGAGTTCAATGACAGAGTTGAAGGCACAACTCGACGATGTCCATCAACACTTGGAGGGGAGGAGTCAGAGGGAGTAGAGTGAAGAGTACCCTCAACATGGTGAGGAGAGACTTGCGTAGAAAAGTCTAAACCATTCGTGAGATGCAAGAAAAGTGCTCGTTCGCCCAAGAGGGGTTACCAAATCAAGGATGCAAAAATTATGATGGACGGGACAAAGGTGAAAGCCATCCAAGAGCGGGTAGCATCGACTAAAGTCGCATAGCTAAGATTGTTCACTGAATTGGTGAACCATTACCAAAGGTTCATCAAGAGGCATTGGGCAATAACGGCACCCTTGACGGATATGACAGTACTCCATGTAAACCTCAACATTAGAAGGGGAATAAAGTGATAAAGGACAATATCTCCACCCAATCTCATGATTCAATCAAGGATACCAATCCTTTATTTTGATCCTCTACATTATTATTATAATATCCTTTTTTGTTTAAAATTATTCTTGTCAATATTTTTAATTTAATAGTCTTAAATATGTTGATTTGTTTCCCTCTCAATAAGGTGCAAATGTATGTATAAATAGCCTTCATTGTTGTTAATACAAATTCATCAAGTCTTTCTTCTCTCATATGGTATCAGAGCACCGATCAATTTTATACTGAACCAATTTCTCATCATGACAAGCGATGGCAACACCACCACCCCCGGCCTCCTTCCCACCCCAAACACCACCAACAACCGCACCTCAAACCTTATCTCGGTAAGTGTCAATGGTGTCGTTATGTGGGTCACATCGTTTCTCAATGCCCCATCTTCAAACAACTCTTCCCTCACATCGTTTTTCCCACGTCTCCCGTTGGTCCAAATCCAATCCGAGTCTCTCGCCCCTCACCCCTACTTATCAAGTTACTCGCTCGGCTCCTCAAACTAATGTCGTTACCTTTGCTAATCTCCCTTCCTCTTCATGGCTCTTGGATAGCGGTGCTACCCACCATGTCACAAATGATTTGGCCAACTTAGCTTTACATGCCCCTTATGATGGCTCCGATGATCTCATCGTTGGTGGTGGCTCCTCTTTGACGATTATTCATATTGGTTCTTTCTCTCTCTCTACCTCTCATAAATTATTTAAATTTCTAATGTTGTATTTATACCATCTATATCCCGAAACATCCTCTCTATTTCTCAATTATGCATGGAAAATAATGCTCGTGTTGAATTACCTACTTCTTTCTGTATTAAGGATCGTTCGACGGGCCTCACTCTCCTCCAAGGGCCAACTAACGGGGGTATCTATGAATGGAGCATGTCACCTCCTCTCGTTCACTTAAGCATGGTCGTTCCTTCCACCACTTGGCATCACCGTTTAGGTCACCCCTCTATTGATATTATTAAAACCCTACGGAGACAGGTGCCATTAAATTTTCCCTCACTTCAGTCTAGTTGTAATTCTTGCAACATTAATAAGTCATAAACTACCCTTCTCCCAATCTACTCTTACTTCTACCGCTCCGTTAGAACTAATATTTACGGACGTTTGGACGGCTCCTATCCTTTCATATGATAATTTTAAATACTATGTCATTTTCGTTGATCACTTTACAAAATATATTTGGTTATACCCCCTCAAACAAAAATCGGACACCGCTTCCACTTTTCAACGCTGTCGTGCTCTAGTTGAAAAAAAATTTAATCGTCCTATTATTCAATTATTCTCCGACAATAGCGTAGAATATCTTAAACTTAATCTTAATCTCTTAACTAATGGCATCTCTCACCTCACATCTTCACCCCATACACCCGAACATAATAGGTACGCCGAACGACGACATTGTCACATTGTTGAAACAGGTCTGACACTTTTATCACATGCCAACCTCCCTCTTAACTTTTGGCCCTACACTTTTACAAGGGCTACATATTTAATCAATCGTCTCCCTACTCCTACTCTCCACCATTCCTCTCCCTACCTCAAACTTTTCAATACCAACCCTAATTACACCAAACTTCGAAGCTTTGGTTGTCTTTGTTATCCATGGTTAAAGTCGTACAACACCCACAAAATGCAACCTAAATCCACCCCTTGTATATTTGTTGGTTACTCTCTCACTCAAAGTGCATATTATTGTCTCGATCCAAGAACCAACAAAGTTTACACTTCTCGCCATATCAAATTTATTGAATCACAATTTCCTTATTCTACTCTATGTTCCGCACCATCCACCTCCCCCAATATAAATACTCATGAGTGGTGTACCCTTTCTCTACCTCTTCTTTGTAACACTAATGTCACCCCAACCAACCCCCCAACACCATCTTCCATCACTCCCTCACCCACTTTAGCTGACAGTTCTCCTTCACCCTCACATAATTCCGTTTATCCTCCTACTGTGCAACCCACTCCATCCCATCAAAGTACACCATCTTCCTCCATCACATCCTCACCTACATCCTCGTCTCCACCATCCTCACCTCTACCATCCCGTACCATCATCACTCATCTCACCAATAACATCATCAAACCCAATCCTAGATATATTAACCATGTTTCTTGTTGGTGATTTTAGTGTCATCAGGCATTTAAGTGTAATTGGTTATAACACGAGTACTAATGGGTTTCAAACTATGATCTAATACAAGTTAGGTGGTGCAGAGTACACACTTGTTATAAGACGAGTTTGATCCCGGACACGATGAAATGGCGGGGGGTCAAGGGGTAACGCCCCTAGCGGTGATCTAAGTGGCAAAGCCTCTGAGCCTCGTTGGCACGGCAGAGCCTCTTTGGCACGTCAGAGCCTCTTAAGGCACATCAGAGCCTCTGAGCCTCTTTGGCACGGCAGAGCCTCTGATGGACGTCTCTGGACCAGAAGCTCTTGGTGTCTATTTTTGGACTAAATCTGCATTTACTGAACATTTAATTGTCAGTTATTTTCTGCCCTTAATTTTAGCTAAATTGATTATAATCGACTATAAATGATAGTGATTTACAATCATTGCCATTTTCCGTTATTTCCTATTTTACGAATGGGACTAGTATATATACCGTATATACTTATGTTTTAGACTCACGATTTTAAACAATCATATATACTCTCCAGCAAATTTGCTCTCGTTTTTGTGCCTAAAAACGTGAGTGTTCTTGAGTCTTATCTCATATTGGATTTCGTGCAACCCAAGGCATAGGGTCAAAATACCAATTTCAGAAAGTGACTTACACGATTCTCAAGAAATCCGGTCATCTGATCGACGAATTTTCCCCCAATCCCTAACAATCGAATTGGTATCCTGACATGTCGATCATGGCCGATTATGTGAAAGAAATGACCTCAAAGTTTGGAAAGCTGGAGAAGTTTGAAGGCACTGATTTCAGACGTTGGCAGAAAAAGATGCACTTTCTGCTGACCGCTCTAAAGGTATTGTATGTGTTGAGTACACCCATGCCAAAAGTAATGGAGGATTAGACGAAGTACACAAGGAGAAGGAGCAAGTGGGAGAATGATGATTATATCTGCAGAGGACACATCTTAAACAGTATGTGTCATTCCCTTTTTGATATCTACCAAAATGTGGCAAGTGCGAAGGAATTATGGGATTCCCTCGAGTCCAAGTACATCGCTGAAGATGCTTCTAGTAAGAAGTTCTTGGTTAGCGATTTTAACAATTATAAAATGGTGGACTCGAGGCCCGTAATGGAACAATATAATGAAATCCTTCGTATCTTGGGTCAATTTTACACTACACAACATGCATATGGATGAATCTATTGTTGTGTCGAATGTGATTGACAAACTGCCACCTTCTTGGAAAGATTTTAAGCATAACTTGAAACATCAAAAAGAGGAACTGTCATTGGTTCAACTTGGGAGTCATTTGCGCATCGAAGAATCTCTTCGGGTGCAAAAAAATGATAAATCCAAAGGGAAAGTTGAATCTGGACAGCCCTCTGTTCACATGGTTGAGGAGAAGAAAGCCCACTCCAACAACAACAAAAAAGGCAAGAAACGTAAGTTTGATGGACCCAACAAATCCGTTAAAAAGAAAAAGGATTTGGTGTGTTGGCAATGCAACAAGGTGGGTCATCACAAACGTGATTGTCGAGTAAAGTTGAGCAATAATGGTGCTGGTTCGAATGGAAGTGGATCGGGGTCTAATGATCGCGATCTAGTGAAAGGAGGTCAGTTTTTGACTAACTTTGATAATTTTGTCCAGAATTATGTTTCACTCATACCTGAGTCGTTTTATGTGCATGATGATGACTGTGTGCATGGTGGATTGACTCGGGAGCGACAAGCCATATTTGCAAGGATCGTCGGTGGTTCGAGAAATTGACACCGGTTGAAGACGGTTCGGTGCTGAATATGGGAAACGAGTCAAGTGCACAAGTTTGTGGAGTTGGAGTAGTTAATTTAGAATTTTCTTCTGGAAATAAAGTTAAATTGTTTGATGTTTTGTTTGTGCCTAGAATTCGTAAGAACTTAGTAAGTGGTAGTTGTTTGGATAATCTTGGATTTAAACAAGTATTTGAATCGAATAGGTTTATCCTATCTCGAGGTGGCCATTTTATTGGTTTTGGTTATTTGTGTGATCGCATGTTTCGCTTAAATGTGGTTAATAAAATTTTATGTTCTGAAAATTCTGCATTTATATCGTCATCGTCTTCTTCTAAAATTGTTGATTCAATGTTATGGCATGCTAGATTGGGGCATGTGAATTTTAGAAGGATGCATGAAATGTCAAAAGATGGATTAATTCCAGCATTTAACATTAATGCGGAGAGGTGCCAAACTTGCATGCTCACAAAAGTTACAAAACAACCTTTTCCGAACGTTAAACGGAATACGGATGCTTTGGAGCTTGTACACAGTGATCTACGTGATTTCCACTCCACTCCTTCCTTGGGAAATAAGAAGTATGTTGTCACTTTTATTGACGACAATACTCGGTTTTGTTATGTATATCTTTTGCATTCAAAAGATGAAGCCTTAGAAAAGTTTAAAATTTACAAAACCGAAGTCGAACTACAATTGGGTAATTCGATTAAATGTCTTAGAACTGATCGTGGAGGGGAATATATGGATCCCCAATATTTTCAATCAGTTGGTATCATCCATGAGCCAACGGCACCATACACACCTCAACAAAACGGGGTTTCTGAACGTAAAAATCGAGTTTTAAAGGAAATGGTAAACTCGATGCTTTCTTACTCGGGATTGAGTGAGGGATTTTGGGGAGATGCCATGTTAACGGCCTGTTATGTTTTGAACAGAGTTCCAAATAAAAGGAACAAAAGAACCCCATATGAACTTTGGTTCAAGAAAACTCCGAATTTGAATTATTTTCGAATTTGGGGTTGTCGGGCTGTTGTAAAACTACCCGAACCCAAAAGGAAAGCTTTGGGTGAACGTGGAATTGATTGTATATTCATTGGATATGCAGAAAATTTCAAGGCTTATAGGTTCTACGTTATCGAGCCTAATGATTCGGTGTCGATTAACACCGTAATCGAGTCGCGTGATGCGATTTTTGATGAGATGCGATTTTCATCAATGCAAAGGCCTAAGGACCTGTTTCCTAGCACCAAGAAAGTGCAAAATCCAGAAAGTTTGGATGGTGTTTCAAGTCCAGAAACACAGCAGGTCCGGAGAAGCCAAAGAGGTCGAATTGCCAAAAATTTCGATCCCGAATTCCAACTGTATTTGGTGGAAGGTTCAAGGGATGAGCTTGGGATTCAATACTCTTATTGTTATAGTATTGAGCATGATCCAAAGACTTTCAAAGAAGCGATGGAGTCTCGAGATGTCGCCTTTTGGAAGGAAGCAATTGATGACGAAATATCATCAATTCTTGAGAATAACACTTGGGTGTTATCAGATTTGCCTCCAGGTTCTAAACCACTTGGATGCAAATGGATCTTCAAAAAGAAGATGAAAGTTGATGGGACGATTGATAAATTCAAGGCCCGGTTAGTAATTCAAGGGTTTCGGCAAAAACCAGGTATTGACTATTTCGATACGTATGCTCCGGTGGCACGTATTTCGACTATTAGATTGTTAATCGCCTTGTCGGCAATACACAATCTGATTATCCATCAAATGGATGTTAAAACAGCCTTCTTGAATGGTGATCTTCAAGAGGAAGTTTACATGAAACAACCGGAAGGTTTCGTTATGCCCGGAAACGAACATAAGGTCTGTAAACTTGTGAAATCCTTGTACGGGCTGAAACAAGCACCAAAACAATGGCATCAAAAGTTTGATGAAGTTATTTTGTCATGTGGTTTTGCTTTAAACCAAAGTGACAAATGTGTTTATAGTAGATTTGATGCTACTGGTGCGGGTGTGATCATCTGCTTGTATGTAGATGACATGTTAATTTTTGGGACTGACCAAAATCATGTAGATGAGACTAAGAAATTGTTGTCATCTAAATTTTCCATGAAAGACATCGGAGAGGCTGATGTAATCCTTGGTATAAGGATTAAACGGGTTAACAAAGGGATTGTTATGACGCAATCGCATTATATTGAGAAAATTCTCAATAAGTTTAATTACCGTGAGTGTTCTCCCGTAAGCACTCCCATGGATCCAAGTGTGAAATTAATGCCTAATACAGGCAAGGCTATTTCACAACTTGAATACTCTAAGGCCATTGGTAGCTTGATGTACGCCATGACAAGCACCAGGCCCGATATAGCTTATGTCGTGGGACGATTGAGCTTGTATACTAGTAATCCTAGTACTCAACATTGACAAGCGGTTCAAAGAGTATTCAAATATCTCAAGGGAACCATGGATTATGGTTTGAGTTATTTAGGATATCCTTCGGTTTTAGAAGGTTATTCGGATGCAAGTTGGATATCCAACATGGAGGATCATTCCTCAACTAGTGGTTGGGTATTTTTGCTTGGAGGAGGTGTCATCTCTTGGGCATCTAAAAAGCAAACTTGTATTACAAACTCAACAATGGAATCTGAGTTTGTTGCACTAGCCGCCGCCAGTAATGAGGCGGAGTGGCTAAGAATTTAATTTATGAGATTCCATTGTGGCCAAAGCCAATTGCACCTATTTCAATCCATTGTGACAGTGCGGCCACTTTGGTTAAGGCTTATAGCCAAGTTTACAATGGTAAGTCTAGACACCTGGGTGTTAGACATAGTATGATTAGAGAATTAATCATGAATGGTGTAATCTCCGTTGAGTTTATTAGAACGCAACAAAATTTGGCAGATCATTTAACTAAAGGTCTGACAAGAGACTTAGTGCACAAGTCTGCGATTGGGATGGGATTAAAGTCCTTATAAATTTATAAAGGTGAGACACCCAATTCCCTTCTAATTAGAAGTTGAATTCAATGTGGAAAGCTCACACTTATAAATTGGAACACAAGTTGAATCATCCCAGGTATGTGTTCAGTCCTGCAGTGATTAGGGTGAAGTTTATCTTCTTAATAATTCCTTTGATAAAGTGTATTTGCAAGTACACGAAGTAAAGGAATTACCTATGTGATTGTGAAGTGTAGCCGCATTTCAAAAGGTTGGGACTTGGCCTTTATACAATCATGAGAGGATTAGGACACGGCTTTATAATTGTGTCAAGTTTTAATTTGCTGGACATATAAGAAATTTGTATGTATTTTATCTTCAGGTATTCAAATGAGTTGATGGGTTCAATCCTTGGGACACCTTGATTCTCGAATATTTGGAATGTGTAAAATACTAATGTGGAAATTCAATCGTTTCGATATTTTCATTTAGGTGCAAGTTTGGTTTGTTTAATTTAAATGTGTTATTTCATGGGTTACACTAAAATGGGGGAGAATTGTTGGTGATTTTAGTGTCACCAAACATTTAAGTGTAATTGGTTATAACACGAGTACTAATGGGTTTCAAACTATGATATAACACAAGTTAGGTGGTGCGGAGTGCACACTTGTTATAAGACGAGTTTGATCCCGGACACGATGAAATGGCGGGGGGTCAAGGGGCAACGCCCCTAGCGGTGATCCAAGTGGCAGAGCCTCTGAAGGCACGTCAGAGCCTCTGAGCCTCGTTGGCACGGCTGAGCCTCTTAAGGCTCGACAGCGCCTCTTAAGGCACGGCAGAGCCTCATAAGGCACGGCAGAGCCTCTGAGCCTCTTTGGCACGGCAGAGCCTCTGATGGACGTCTCTGGACCAGAAGCTCTTGGTGTCTATTTTTGGACTAAATCTGCATTTACTGAACATTTAATGGTCAGTTATTTTCTGCCCTTAATTTTAGCTAAATTGATTGTAATCGACTATAATGATAGTGATTTACAATCATTGCCATTTTTTTAGCTAAATTGATTGTAATCGACTATAATTGGTAGTGATTTACAATCATTGCCCTTTTCCGTTATTTCCTATTTTACGAATGGGACTAGTATATATACCGTATATACTTGTGTTTTAGACTCACGATTTTAAACAATCATATATACTCTCCAGCAAATTTGCTCTCGTTTTTGTGCCTAAAACGTGAGTGTTCTTGAGTCTTATCCCATATTGGATTTCGTGCAACCCAGGCATAGGGTCGAAATACCAATTCGGAAAGTGACTTACACGATTCTCAAGAAATCCGGTCATCTGATCGACGAATTTTCCCCCAATCCCTAACATTTCTCTCCCTCCTCACGCACCTACAAGTGCCATAAAAGCTCTCAAAGACCTAACATGGCGTCAAGCCATGCAACTTGAATTTGATGCCCTTACCCGTAACAACACTTGGCACCTCGTTCCTCTTCATGCTTCTCAAAATGCCGTTGGTTGTAAATGGGTATTTCGCAAATATAATCCAGATGACTCCAATGAACAGTGCAAAGCCCAACTTGTTGCAAAGGGTTTTCACCAACGCCTCGATATTGACTACTCCAAAACCTTTAGCCCACTCGTAAAACCTACCACTGTTCGCCTCATTCTATCCCTAGTCGTTTGTCGTGGTTGGTCTCTCCGTCAACCTGACATTAACAACGCGTTCCTTCAAAGTACTCTTACATGTGAGTGTTTACATGTCTCAACCCACATGATTTATCGACAAAGAATATCCTACCCATGTTTGTAAACTTAACAAAGCTATTTACGGCCTTAAACAACCCCCAAGAGCTTGGTACACAAAACTTATAACCTTCCTTCTATCTTCTCGTTTTCGAAGCTCCATCTCTGATCCATCACTGTTTTTATACCAACATGGTAATGCCACCATCTACCTTTTAATCTACGTCGATGATATTATTGTCACTGGCACTTCTCCCTCATACCTAACTAATTTCATCTATACTCTCGCTCATCGCTTCTCCCTCAAAGACCTCGGTCCCCTCTGCTATTTCTAGGTGTTGAAGTCGTCCCTAATAACCAAAGACTTTTTCTTAACCAAACCAAATACATTCATGGCGTGCTAGTAAAGAATGGCATGCATGACTCAAAACCAGTATCCACTCCCCTCCCTCTAAATCCTCCCCTCACTTATGCCACGAACCCACCAATTCCCAGCCATACAGATTATCGAGCCATCCTTGGCAGCTTACAATACCTCTCTCTCACCCGTTCCGATGTTGCCTATGTTGTCAACAAACTCTCACAATATATGCATTGTCCCTCTAATGATCATTGGCTTGCTCTTAAGAGATTACTATGCTACTTAAATGGTACTTCTCATCATGGTCTTCAACTCTACCGTAATTCTCCATTACGACTACATGCCTTTACAGATGCAAATTGGACTCCGGACACATATAACTACATTTCTACCACTGGTTATTTAGTCTATCTTGGTCGCAATCCAATTTCATGGAGCTCCAAGAAAAAAAAAAAAAAAAGTTTATTGGCGGGGACCCAAGGCCCCGTGGTCCACTTTTGTGGACCCTACAAGCCCTACCTCATAGACTTGCACCGGAAAAGACATCCTGTCTCCCCCCGGATTCGAACTCTGGTAAGGGAACCCCAGGTAGGAGCGTTTACGGAAGGAAGGTGGCCACTAGGCCAAAGACCAAGAAGCAACGTGCCTTAGCTCGTTCTTCCACTGAGGCAAAATTTCGGGCATACAACGGCTGAAGTACTTTGGCTACGTTCCTTGCTTATTGAGCTTGGGATTACCCCAACACATCAGCCTACTATCTACTGTGATAATTTTGGTGCCACACTACTCCGCCAATCCTGTTTTTCACTCCCGCATGAAATATCTCGCATTGGCTTTTCACTTTGTTCGTGAAGAAGTACAACCCGGCACAATTCGAGTTCAACCTATTCCCGGTGATGATCAGTTAGCAGATGTCCTCATCAAACCATTACCTAAATCTCGCTCCTATACGCTACTTGCCAATATTGGACTTTCCCAAAGGAAGTCCATCTTGAGGGGGCATGATAAGGACAATATCTCCACCCAATCTCATGATTCAATCAAGGATACCAATCCTTGATTTTGATCCTCTACATTATTATTGTAATATCATTTTTTGTTTAAAATTATTCTTATCAATATTTTTATTTAATAGTCTTAAATAGGTTGATTTATTTCCCTCTCGATGAGGTGCAAATGTATGTATAAATAGCTTTATTTGTTGTTAATAAAAATTCATCAAGTCTTTCTTCTCTCGTATAAAGCACACGGCTAATTCACAAGAGCCATAAAAATATACTACCTTCATTCCGAAAAAGAATCTACAATCTGTTTTTTTTATCCTACTTTGATTACAAATATAGCACTGGCAGTCGCCACATACAAATTCTTAATCAAGTTTGCTGCAAACATAACAGCGGGCAGCTATGAAGTCCCCAAAATAGCAAATTCAACTAAAAGGAGTTCATATCTGGACCACATTTGAGTCGTAATCGTAAAGTACTCTTTTCACACGCAAAATGATATAAAAGATCAGGAAAACATTTGCGAAACAGAGTATCATCAGCATCAAGAGTAGTTTCGTAAAATGCAAGAAGAAACGGATACCTGATGAAAACGTCGGAGTTTGAAGTGGAAATAAACAGGAGGGAGGATAGCGATGAATGCGAGGATTATAAGAACGAATCGAAAGACAAACTTTCTGGACACTAGTCCTCTGAGTCTCCGATCGAGCGATTGTGTGCCACCACCACGTCTTCTTCTCCATTTAAACGTTGATGCCATCTCCTCCTGTCAATGAATGGTACGAGAGCGTGTTCCCGATCGGCCAGTAGTTGAATTTGGTTGTTTGTTGGGCAACAAAAGCACAATGTAAAAGCTTATGTGCAAATTTTACAAAACTTTAGCGACTTATTGAACTTTTCTCCATTGATGGGCTTGAAAGGCATAAATTGCCATATGAGCTAGGGTTTTTGTTTTTGAATTTGTAGTTGCAGGAAAGAATTTGATCGAAGAAGCAGAGAGTTGATTGTAACCTGTTTAGTTTTTTTTTTTTTTTTTTTTGAAACGGTATCCTGCGCCCCCGCAACCTAAATCGTGCAACCTAAGTTTATCAACCAGTGGTTACAGTGTTGTCAGTGGGGCTCGAACTCAGGTCGAGCGTTATGAACTCCCCAAACCTTTACCACCTGTTTCTAGTTGATGGCTACAATTTGCAAGACATAAAAAGAATCTAAGGGGGTGTTTGGGATTGCGTATTTAAAACAACTTATGCTTATTTTAAAAATTATTTATCAACTTATACGATGTCAAATCGGAGTTTTTAAAAAAAGTATTTGGATTAGCTTATTGTGATACCAAAACGTAATAATTAATTATATTATTAAAATAATTAATACATTAATAATATATTTTAGATTATTAAAATAATCTCTAACAACAATCATATTTTAGATATTGTAGCACTAATTATACTATTAAAATAATTAATACATTAATAATATATTACTTTTGTCTCCTAAATATTATTTACTTTAACATCTCTTACGATAGAAATATTCAAATATTAAAATATTTTTTTACATTAATTATTTCTTTTTCTTAAAATGTAGGTTTTAGAGATTTTTATCTTTCTCTCATCTTTTCTCTATTTTATTTTATTTTTATTTTTTTGGTAACTGTTGGTTTTCGGTCCAGTTTATGCGCACCGACATAGTTATCTATTTTATTGTTCTATTTTTTTTTCTTTTCTCTATTTTATCGTACAAGATAACATAGTTATTGAAGCAAAAAATTTGTAAAAATCCTTCTTTTATTCTATTTTACCATAGTTGTTAGAGATGTTCTAAAATTTTCTAAAAGTCATTTCAATGGATTAACGACTTTTGAATGAAAAAAAAAAGACAAAATTGGTTATACTTAGGGGCTATTTAGTAAGTACCGGATGATTTCGAGTGGGCAAAATGGTAAGAGACTCTTTATTATTTAGTGACTAATAGAAAATGATTGTTTGGAAACTTATCTGAATCAATTGTCTGAATGACATAAAATTACCATTTTATCCTCAATGTTGTGTTTAATGAAAATTAACGTTTGACAAAAGCCCTAAAAGAAATTTATAAATAATGGTCCAAATCGATACATGATATCATATCAATCCAAACAAAGATAACGATGATATATGGCAAATCAAGATTGAAATCCTAATAAGTGACCACATATAACATATCTCTTATAATTTCCTATAAAAAGCATTATATCACCAATTATCATTAAACTTTGGTAAAGTAGAAGCTATCAAAAATAAAAGCTCTGAACTATGCTCATGAAAACAGATTACTGATTGCATCTTCAAAATATCAAACAACTTTTTCAAATTGGTTCAAAAGAAAAGAAATAAAGCATTAGCAAAAGAGATAATTTTTATTTGGGTCTATACTTGGTTCAAAAGAATAGAAATAAACCATTCTTTTCCTACATAAGAGAGTCTAGGCTTCTATCAGTTAATTCAACTTCAAATCTATCCCATCATCATCAACCATCATCCATATTTTAACCTAAGAACGGATGCAAAATAACAAAACTACTTCAACTCCAAGATAACAATGATTTGAACGGATGCAATGTTTGTAATGGATGCAAAAAAAAAATTATTTCAACTCCAAGATAACAATGATTTAAATAGATGCAGCGCTTGCAGTGGATGCAAAATAGCAAATTTATTTCAAATCCATAATAACAAAACTATTTAACCCTAAGGGGGTGTTTGGGATTGATTATTTAAAAGGTTTTTTAGCTTATTGTAGTGTGGTACCGGAGATAAGCACTTTTTAGTGTTTGGATGGAGAAAAAATAAAAGTGCTTATAGCGGTGTCAAACTGGAGATAAAAACTTTTTCATAAGTCATTTGGTTCTAACTTATCAACTTATTTGAAAAGTGCTTATAACTTTTTTGCTTAATTTATATGTATAAGCAATCCCAATAAGCTAATACAAACACTTTTTATAAAACTCCTTTTTGTCACCACATAAGTTGATAAGCACTTTTAATAAATAAATAAAACATAAGTTGTTTTAAATAAGCAATCCCAAACACTCCCTAAGAATGGATGTAGTGCTTGTAAAAGAATAACAAAGAATTGATTAAAATAAAAATGCATTGGGATTCCATCAAAGAAATTATTGGAACTTATGAGTAGGTGAAGAACATCCCATATCCCACATAGGTAATATCTATTATGACCAAAATAACTACATAGAAACGAAGGAGAGAGGTTTTTACCGATGCGTTTACAGTAGTGCATCGAGAGGAGAGAGCAGGGGCATGTGCATTTCCAACAGTCGATCTCGAGAGGATATAGGAGGGGAATGTGCGATTATAGCAGTCAATGGAGAGGAGAGAGCAGGGACAGTGTGTTTCCAACAGTTCGATCTAGAGGATAGAATACATAGATGAATGGAGATCTATAGGAAGGAGAGTGTAGGAACGATTGGGAGAATCAAGAGAAATGAGGAGGCGAGGGAAAAGTGTGGGAAATCTGCATATCTAAACCGTATGGGGAGTATTACAGTGAAGAGGCAATTCATATCTAATTGAACCATTCAGACTTTTTTTTAAAATCCACCCAAACAAGAAATGTCTGACTGAATCAGACCTTTACCTCTTAATGGCATCTTGAAGAGGTAAACAAACAACCCCTTAATGTTGAAATTTTAGAAATGTTGGAAGTCCCTTCCATCCCAAAAACGTATAAATGCCAACTCCAATTGAGTTTATAAGATTTTTATTCAAGTAGGCTTTGAATGTAGTATTGGACTTTTGGTGGAGCTTTATGAAAGTGCAACGCATATGCACACGTGTGTGGCCGACCTCATAGAATGGCGCACATCAGGGTTGAGGAGCCTCGCCTCGAGCTCCCGAGCTTTCTTTTTTGTAGAACGTTTAATAGAGATATATGATCATTATTTATTAATTAAAGGAAGTTATTTAATCATTAGTTAAATTGAGCCATTTCAGTAACACTCCATTTGATTCAAGTGCAAAACTCGAAAAAAACTCTGGTAGAGCAGGACATTGCAAGTACAGCGACTCAACTAGAGTATGCAAGTGCAATAGGATGCAAGATATATGAAATGTAATTGCACCAGGATATTGCTCTTGTTGTGAGAAAATTGAGTCAATATACAAGCAAATTGGGTCCAGAACACTCTGTAAGGCAAGATGTAGAGTACTAAGGTACTTGAATGGAACCAGTCATTTGGAATTGACATATATGTCACACCATGGGATCTTGGAGGTATATTCTAATGCTAGTTGGATAGATCACTCAAATTATTCTAAATCCACATGTGGGTGGATCTATACTCTAGCTGGTGAGGCAATTTCTTGGGCAAGCAAGAAACAAATGTGTATAGCTCATTCGACTATGAAAACCAAACTCATTGCCTAGATGTAACGTGTAGCACCCGTAATTTTCGTTAAGTAAAATTCACATCGTGCATTTTGTGGTGTTCTAAGTTATGGTTTTACTATAGGAATTTATTGCTTTTAGTCCCTAAGAGAATCGAGGGTATTTTGTGTGAGAAAAGTCGAGTTTCTAGGCTTGGTGCAGGCCCCTGGACAATGCCAAGCGACTATGACAGTGTCATTGTAGCCTAGCAAAGTCGCAGAAGGGAGGGCACCTTCGGTACACTTCCTGCGACATTGACACTATCATTGTCGCTTGGCATAGTCGCCGACGGGTACTAGATCAGTATTAATTGCATTTTCCAGCTTTGTTCTCATTCCTCACTTCCCATACTCCTTCCTTTCTATCCCAAATTTATTCCCCACCTTTTAATACGAACCCTAACCTATTTTGAGGCTTTTCTCTTGGAAATCAAAGTGTTCCTTCATCTTCAAGCTTGTGATTACAACCACAAGTGTTATATCAAATATTCATCTCCATTTCATAAGATTTCTAGGTTTTGAGGGTTTTGCTCAAATCCTAAGTAGTGAATTCATCATTCTCTTTTCTAAATGTTTATACAAGTTATAAATGCTCCATTTATGACATCCAAATGTTTTATTTCTCAAATTTCGGTTTGGTTGATTTTGGGAAAAGTTAGGTCAAAATGGAGATTTTGATAAAAGGTGTTTGGAGAATGATTCTAAGCACATGGGTTTGTTTGTTTATGTTTGGGGAGCTTGTGGATCTAGGATTTAGAAGGAATGCTTGTAGATTTAAGTTTCTTCAAGAAAGCTCAAGATTGGGGTAAAATCTAGATTTAGCCTAAATCTAGCAAGGTGAGTTCAAGTTGTTTTATGAAAATTTTGTACATGCAAAAAATGTCTATTTTAGAGTCTTAAAGTGTTTTCTTTTAAGATTTATCAAATGTACTTTATTTTATGAAGATATTGCATTTTTACACATTTGACTTTATATACCATTGAGAAATGTTTGGATTTGAGACATTGAGACATTTTATAAACTAAATCATAAAAAGGTTATGGTTTTGATGAGTTAATGGGCTTATGATGTAATACCCTCAAATCTAGAAAGGGTGACTAAATTAAAACTTTTGATAATACATCAAATG
Source organism: Arctium lappa (assembly GCA_023525745.1). Classification (NCBI taxonomy): domain Eukaryota; kingdom Viridiplantae; phylum Streptophyta; class Magnoliopsida; order Asterales; family Asteraceae; genus Arctium; species Arctium lappa. The sequence goes on from CM042048.1 coordinate 93,485,121, forward strand.
AAGGGTAATTCCCTTTCAATAACTCAACACTTAAGTTAACTACGAGCAACAAAAATGGATTTAACATCAACAATAGGTAACCAAGTCTTACGTCAAGACTAAGTCAAGGTCGGGTGTTACTAAACCCCATAATAATTGCTATCTCCAAAAGTGGAAGACCTCTTCAAACATCTAGATCCTTCATGCGCATCTAACTAGCACTCCACTCTTTATTGTGCCACTAGTAACTTTCCCCCAACAAGGACCTGATGCACATGCCAACAAATAAAAGGGGTTAGGTTTAACGCCTAGTGAGTTCAAGAGTTTTATCAATTATATAAGACGGAAAAGCGAAAAGAATATTATTTAAAATCTCAACTCCCAATATACAATGCGATTAGAATAGAAAGTGATATCCGTCCCAAAAACCCGTTTGCGTGATAAAATGCTCGAATAGAATCGCTCCATAAACATATAACAAAACCGAATACTCACGCAAAGTACAATAAGATTAAAATTCAACTTCCAAAACATGAGAATAATTCCTTTATTTCAAAACTTTGACATATGGAGGGATCCAATAAGTCAAAGTCATAAAATGCGGTTACTCGCCAAAAACCAAACAATATTGAAATATGGATATTACAACATTCGAAAACAATGTTTGACAACAATAGGGGAGACCCGTATCCGTTGATTGTGAAGAGAAAACATGAGTATGTCATTCGTACAATGTTAATCGTATAACACTTCGCGACTAGACGTCCAAATGTTCCTACGACTCCTTAACAAGTTTCACCTCAAGAGTCGGTTGACCTTAGTGTCTATTCCCATGAATTCCACCTGAAGGCCTGACACACTTAAGGACTACCTCCAAGGCATTACCTTCAAGTGGTGGAGGTCTTAGTGCCTACCTCCAAGGTAGCACCTCCAGACTCAACCCTTCTAATGCCTACTTGAAAAACTAAGGTCACAAAACACGGGTCCCGGAGTCCAACCCCGCAATATCCATTCAACCATCAAATAAAGATTGACTTACGTGCCTATAGATTTAATGCAACACAATCTAAAATTACATGACTCCAAAAGAATGTCCAACACTCCTAAAACATGTAATTTACAAATAAATATGCCTCAAATGCATATAACACCAAAAGCCCAAGAAAGAGCAAAATAAACCGGACTAATGTGCCCAAGACTCTTTTAAGTCGAAATCGAGCCAAAAGCTCAAAAACTCAACTGACCATTAAATATAGGTCATTAAAACAATGAAACACATTTAATCGTCGTTTATGTAAATACATGCTCCAGAGGCATGATTAACATAAAAACATATAATGGGTTGGGACAATTCATTTTCTAATTAAAACCCTCCCATTATATTTCCAAAACATCCCATGGTATAACAACATACATGTTTCCCAAAACAAAACACTAGAACTGTATTGTCACCAAATAATCTCTACTTATGAAATAAATCATCAAAAGAACCCACGTTTGTGATTTATTTAGAAAAATACTCAAAGATCTCAATATATTCATTTTAAAGATATATTAACCCAAAACACCAAGTATGTAAACTTCAACAAGTATTTAACACATTTGCTAAATAGTAAGGAAAACATTTCAAAGCATCAAACTACACATTTATGGCATGTACATAGTTTTCACAAAGCAACTTGAACTTACCTTGCTAGATTTTGGCTAAATCTAGGGTTTTCTCCACAATTTGAGTTTCCTTTGGGTGAACACTTGAGATATACAAGTAAGTCATCCAAATCTTAGATCCCACAATTCCAAATGATTTCCTCCCTTCTAGAACCCAACACCTAAGACAAGGATAAGGAGAAGAGGGTGGGCTGAATAACAACACAATACCCTAATTTTTAGAGTTGATAGATGAGAATATTACCTTTAGTAAAACTCTTGGATCCATTAAGATTACTCTTCCAAGGCCTCAAAATCGGACTACAATCCCCCAAAATGTTCCAAGATAAGAGAAAAGGATTTGGGAAGAAAGTTGGGTGAAAGAGTGAGGAGACAAAGCAGAAAATCGGGTTTTATGCATATTAGCACTCGAATGCGAGAGTGCCAAACAATTGTACCATATGGCACTTTTGCTGACACTTTCGCCCTAGCTGTACCGCGAGCATACAAGCTTCTGTGAAAGTGACATGCGATTGTACCATATGGCACTCTCACTGTCACTTTCTCCCAGACACCCCAAAACCCAAAATTTGACTTTTCTCCGATACGAAACGTTCTCGATTAGCTTGGCATCTAAACAACTTATTATACTAACATTAATATATAATCATAACTTAAATGGAGAGATTAAAAGTAGCTAAAATTACCAATATTTCTGGGTGTTACATATGAGGGTCATTTGATGTTAATACATTCATGGTGTAATTTGGTAGTATAAATCGGTTGGTCCTCTTTTGGAGACGAGATATCCCTACAATGGGAGATTTTGACTAGATCATATTTTGAGCATGAGTTTGCATAAATTTGAGTAAATGTATTTTTTGACTTTTGTTGGATATTATTGAGTAGTCACATAAGCGTGGGGTCTTTTAACTTAAATTTGGCTCAAATGAGTCTTGGAGACTGTTGGTCCAGTTAACAGAAAGTAAACACAACAACTATTGTAGAAGGGGGGCTGAATACAATGCACAAAAAATTTCACATAATTTAATTATTATTGATATAAAGTCAAGAATTACACATAGACAACTTTGATTGTTGCAGAAGAGAACAGATGAACTCTGTTCAAATAATCTTACACAAAGAGAATGAAAAACAATTGAAAAACACTTAGAAAACAATGAACTCCATATAGAGAAAATAGCCAACACTTAGGAAACTTGAAGGCTTGTGGAACAGGTGATCTTTGCATGATGAAACATCCTCTATATATAGTGCCTCATGCATTTAATGCATGGGACACCTGTTGAGCAAGGGTAGGACATTAGGTCTTTTGCATGGTACAGGATGTATCTTTTGTCTTGGAGTGTTTTGGCTTAAAGTGTTGCCTTGCAAAGGATGGTGTAGACCTTTCCTTAAAAGAGTGTAAGAGACAAATACACTTTTTTTTATCTTCAGATGAGGTCCACATCAATGCAAGATATCGCAAATATACTTTATCATAAAAGTACAATGTGCTTGTGTTCATGACATTTTCCCACCAAAACTTATCAAAGACAAGTTTGGTGAAAAGGGAAGTTTTCACGTATGACAAATCACCACACACATCTCTTTAGGATTCCTGAAGATGTGAGATCATCTTTAGGATTCTAAAGATGTGTGATCCGCATCATCATGGCCAATCGGCACCATCCTGGCCGATCTCATCTCTACCGATGAGATCCAGGCCGATAGTATTGTTCCATAATGGCAGACAACTTAGCTTTACGCTGAGAAGTCCATCTTTAATCCGCTTTGACAGATACACTTCTTCTTTAACTTTTCGGTTGATCTTCGACTTCACTGAACATTTGAATTGTAACTAAGTTGCTCGAAAGAACCTCAAAATATTCTAAGTAGGATGATACAAAATGGAAGATCGGGAGGTCATCTTCAAATCTGTAGATGACCCAACAATCTCCCCCTATTTGAGGATGACATCCATACTTAAGAAAAAAATGAGAGTATATTGAATATTTCATTTTGACCTATATTTACTCTTTTTGGGTTCTTTTCACAGAGTCCATTCTTTTTGTTCTTTTGGATTTTTAAGTATATCCGACATTTACAAATAAATGAAAAAATGAGTATAGTTGTACAAACTAAGTAAACAAAAGATGCACTTGTATTAAATACAATAAGTAGCAAAAGATAAGTTACAAGTACATAAATAAAATTAAAGCAAGAGATTACTTCTTCTTTCTTCTTTGGAGCTCAGCAAGGATGTCTTGACGGAAGAAGGTAGCTTCATGCTTCATTAGGACAAGGGAGAGGATGTCTTCTAGAAAGGTGGTGTCAGCTTTCATGATTTCTTCATGCCTAAAGAAACTGAGACTTCCTTTTGCTTTGAGGAAGTACATTCCTTTGGTCGGCCAAAAAACCACAGTAGATGGAGAGTAAAGTGGAGTGTATGGAACTTTCAGATTCAAATTCTTCACATCAGGTATAATTCCCTTAGCGACTAGGTCCTTGAAGATGGTTTGCTTGACCGAAGAAGCCGGAGGTGGAGAGGTAGGTTTGGTGAGGTACATATTTCTAAGGCTCCAAATTTAAGCTTCTTCTTCAGGAGTGTGAACAATTTTATACTCCGTTAGAATAGCTTTCATTCGGTCAAGAAGCCCATTGAGAGATATATTGGCCTCACCCTTGTGATGACTTAAAAAATTAGATATGAGATTAGAAATTTCATACCATTCAAAGAGCCTGAAGAGATCCAGGTTGAGGAATCTAATATGTTTGAGAGATTTGTCGACCTGAGAGATTATCATCTGAACATCTGTTCTGGAAAGCTTGGATGTGCCGAATTTTACATCGACAATTTGTGACTTGTTGCTTCTTTCCATCAAGGCTTTCTTATACCACAAGATGTCGGAGTTCTTCTTTTGGGTGACCTCTTTAGCAGATTCTTCAAGAGTCTTATCTTCTTCAACCTTTTTGTGTAGCTCTGCTGCTATTTTTATCTCATCTTCAGAAAGGATTGACCTTGGGAGGTGGTTGGAGCTTGAGTGGGTCAGCTTGAGAGACAAAGGCTTTAAGTCTTGCAGCCTTTTTTTCTTTGGAGAGCTTGGCCTCTTATTCGGCAGTGAGTTTCTTTTTGACTTTGTCTCTGGGAGCTTTCTTTCCTTTGGCCGGTCCGGGTAACTCCCCCTTAATTGGACCATCGGTTCCTTCCATTTTCTCCCCCTCAGAACGAAGACTATAAGCATCAACCATTGACGATGTGTTATGATCGGCCATAGCCTATTTCATATCGGCAGAGAGATCGGCACAAGCCTGCCGATTGGCAGGAGCAGAAGAGGGGCCCTAACGGTCGCTGGCTGAGGAATGGTGTATACATTGTTTCACCCCTCAGCGGTTGGTGGGGAAACAACATGTATAGTGTCGATCTTCTAATGGAGAGACTGAAGAAGCAGGGAGTTAATATCTTGCTGAGACTGAGAGGAGGCCTGAAGACGACGGACTTCATTATCACGAGCATCAGAGGCTGCTTTAAGGGAAGCAATTGATAGAGTGAGGTAGCGTTGGAGTCCTTAAGAGACTTTAGCTGTTGAAGATTTGTGAGATAAAGGAGTCTAAGGCGCCTTTGAGGGCCGCAAATTGTGAACCGACCATACGATGCTGACGGTTGGCATCCCGAATATCTTCAAGCAAATATTTAGGAAAGGCGGGGGCCGGAGCAGAGGAAGCGGAGTCTCTAGTATGAGGGGCAGAGACCTGTACATGAGTAGGCGTCGGCGGATAATGCGAAAGGACCCGAGAAGGGGTATCGGATGCCACAGAGCGTCGGTTGAGAATAACATCGGTAGGACTTGGAGGCGGACTTAGAGAGGATACATCAATCTCACCATCCAAGTAGGAGCGACTAAAGGAAGCTCCTGATCGGTTAGCCGATCGGTGGGGGGATCCTTCTGCCAATTTTGGAGGAGATCGGCTTGAAGAGTCTGCCGATCGGCTGGAAGTTGGCCCGACTGATGTTTCCTGTTGTTCAGCACCCTGAAACAGATAATCCAAAAATGAAGGAAAAACCATCCAGACCGGCTTTAGGAATGGTCGATCCTTCATCGGGTTGTGCAACATCAACGACCTGCAAAGGTTCGGGTGATAGGCCGTGCAGTGAAAAGCAACATCTTGGACTGGGGAGATGTCTAAGTCATCCTCATCCATCAAGGAGAAGGTGGATGAGGGAATACGAGGGATTGTCGATTTTACATTTGTACCCTTTTGTGAGAATACAAAGGAGGTGTCTTTAGGTTTAGCAGAGTCCCCAGGCCTAGATGGGAAAATTTCAACACGAGTGGGTGGAGTAGATGGCTTGGCCCTTGAAACGTTCCTCGGCCTCTTGAGAGGAAAGGGAGGGGAAGAGGGTGAGTGCCTCCGCTTAGTGGAAGGGTGTGTGACCGGGGAAACGACCAAAGGTCCTTTCGGTCGTATGGTCATCGAAGCAAGTGCGGAGGTGTTAGAAGCTTTTGATGATTTTTTCTTGCTAGTCGGCTTCACTTGGGACAGGACAGATGGGTCCACTACAGAAGAGGGAGCCCTGGACAGCTGAGTATCTCGAGCATCACCCCATTGTAGATCGGGAGAGTTAATTAAACGAGACCATACCTGGGAGGAAAGGGCGATCGGTCTCCAAAGGTGCATAGTTGTGGAGCGGTTTGCTCACGATCGGTGCAGAGTGGTCATACGTGACCCGAGGTGAGGCAGAATGAGGGTCGACTTTGAAGGCGGCATCGAGCTTGGAGTTGATAATGAACGAGATGAACCAGTGATAGGCAATATTCAAGTGCTTGGGAGGGGTGATCACATTCAACAACTCTTGAAAGAAATACCCGACACAGTCGATAATGTAGGAAGGACACTGATCATGGCCACCGGTCTTGCGACTAAGACATAAAATAACATGAGAGAAGAAGAAGTTCCAAATACCTCCCATGTTCTTGCGGAGAAGAGTGCCCGACATCCGGTCTTTGTCACCATGTATGTAGTTCAAGGCTTCAATGACTTCATCATGCTCGGTGTCTAGCGGGAACTTGTCATAGGATGAGTAAGACGGAAGATGAAGAGCCGAACGGACATCTTCGACACCGGATGTGAGATCCGGTGTGGTCGGGTCCTTGAGAATGGAGGTGGAGACTTACTTGGATTTCTCGTCATACATGCATGTAAGCCAAACATTTCCAATGATCATCTTGCTCATCTTTGGTTTCTTGGTGAAGGCATATTGAAGAGAAGATTTTTGGAGGAAAATAAAATGGGAGAAAACTCGGGGTGGCTTGGATCGACCTCAAAACGGGAACTATGATTGCATTGGTTGAAGATGTGATCATCGTGGGAGGTAGGAGGATCACCCACAATTTTCTTGACGGCCTTGGAAGAAGGGTGGTGGAGGAAGCCACGGATGAACACTTAGGAGAGAATAAATAGAGTTGCAGGTGTCTAGTTGGGGAAGATGAAGATGATAAAAGGAATGGAAACTTGGGGTGATATTTATATTGAGAGGGAAAGTGGAAATTTGAAAAGGTAGGAGTGTTAAAGAGGGGTAATGATGGTGAGAGAAAGTAGGGTAGTGGGGAGTTAAGAGTAGGGGTGAGGTAAGCCTTGAACAATAGGAAAAAAATTAGACTGTTGGTGGTGTGTGGTGAAATCGGCTAGGGGGGATCAACTATGTGGTGATCGATGGTGTGGGAGGGATTGGCGAAGGGAGATTCAGCCGAAGGGCGGTTCGCAGGTGAGGGTGTTCGGCGGGGGAAGGGTGTTGGCTAGGGGTGTATTGGCGCTAATGGCGTTCGGCATGTGGGGAGTCGGCGAGAGAGGGTGATCAGCCAAGAGAGGGTCGACCGAAGAGAGGATTCGGTGAGGAAAGGATCGATGGGGAGAGGGGGGTCGGTGAGGTTAAAGGTTTGGCCGAATGAGGGTGTTTGGCGAGAGAGAGATCGACGGGGAGGGGGTGGTCGGCGGGGAAAGCGGGTGTGGCCGATTGAGGGTTGGCGGATGGGGGGTGTGGCCGATTGAAGATCGGCGGTGGGGGGGGGGGGAGTTCGGCAAGAGGGAGAGAGGAGGGTGTTTGATGGTTTTGAGAGGAGAGTCTTTGAGGGATAGAGGGATAAGTTTGAAGTGTGGTAAAACAAATTGATGAGGGGAGTAAATATAGGAGGGGAAGGAAGTGGAGGGAGCCGATGATGTCGGCGGGATGACATAATCAGAGTGATGTCATCGACATCAAAAAATTTTATTTTTTTATTTTTTAAACATCAAAATTTAACATACCCAGTTCTCCAAGTAGGAACTTGAACCGAGCTCTATCAAGAGGCTTTGTGAAGAGATTAGCCAATTGAAGATCAGTAGGGATGAAATGTAGTTCGACATCACCTTTGGAGATGTGATCTCGAATGAAATAATATCGGATGTCGATGTGCTTGGATCAGGAATGCAGCACCAGATTGTTTGCAATGGAGATTGTACTAGAGTTGTTACACAGAATCAGTATGTTGGAGTATGTCTGATTGTAGTCTCTAAGTTGATTCTTCATCTAGAGAATTTGAGCACAACAACTTCCAACAGCTACATATTCAACTTCAGCAGTAGAGGTAGAAACTGAGTTTTGTTTCTTGCTAGACCAGCTAACAAGTTTACCACCAAGGAGTTGGTAGCTACTTGTAGTGCTTTTTCTGTCAACTTTTGAGCCTGCAAAGTCAGAATCTGAATACCCCATTTGATCAAAACCTAAGTCTTTGGGATACCAAAGACCCATATTTATGGTACCTTTTAGATACCGGAAAATGTGCTTAACCGCAACTAGGTGAGATTCTTTCGAGTTGGCTTGGTAATGCGCACACAGACACGTAGCAAACATAATTTCTTGTCTAATAGCTGTAAGATAGAGAAGATAGCCGATCATTCCTCGGTAACTGGTAATATCCACAAATACACCATCTGGATCAACATGGAGCTTCAAAGGTGGTGCCATAGGAGTTTTCATGGGAGAAGAGTTTTCAAAATTGAACTTTTTCAGAAGGTCACGTATGTATCTGCTTTGATTTATAAAAATACCTTTTGAGGTTTGTTTAACTTGAAGTCCCAAGAAAAAGGTGAGCTCCCCCATCATACTCATCTCATATTGATTTTTCATGAGAGAGGCAAACTCATCACATAGAGATTCATCAATGACACCAAAAATGATATCATCCACATAGATTTGAACAAGAATGAGATTACCTGAGGTTTTCTTGATGAAGAGAGTGTTGTGAATTTTACCTTGGAATATTTATTTTTCAGAAGAAAGTCGACAAAGGTGTCATACCATGCACGAGGAGCCTGTTTTAGACCATAGAGAGCTTTGTCCAACCTGTACACATAGTCCGGGTGGACTGGGTCTTCAAATCCAGGAGGTTGTTTCACATAGACTTCTTCAACTAGTTCCCTATTCAGAAAGGCACTCTTAACATCCATCTAAAAGACTCTGAAGTTTTTGTAGGCAACATGATCAAGGAAAATTCTGATGGCTTCAAGTCTTTCAACTGGAGCAAATGTTTCATCATAGCCAATGCCTTCCTCTTTCCTATAGCCTTGGGCTACTAGTCTGGCTTTGTTCCTGATCACAGTGCCTTCTTCATCCATCTTGTTTCGAAAGACCCACTTGGTTCTAATGATAGTTTTTCTGGAAGGACGAGGAACCAATCTCCATACTTTGTTCCTTTCAAACTGAGAAAGTTCTTGTTGAAAGGTAGTGATCCAGCATGGATCAGCTAGAGCTTCTTCAACTTTCTTTTGTTCAATGATTGAAAGAAAGTTCACATAGAGGCAGATATTTCCAATACCTCTTCTGGTCTGAAGAATAACTTATTGATCACCAATTATTTGATCAATGGGGTGATCTTTTGTCCATTTTGTGGCAGGAGGTAGTGGAGGAGGAAAGGAGGGTTGTATAGGAGAGTTGGATGGGAAATCTTCAGGAGAGAGAGATGGAAGATCGAAAGGAATTGGATGAAGAGGGAATGTCTGGTTGAGAAGCAGGGATGATTTATGGTGTATTTTGAGGTTGTGTAAGCTAAGGATTGTTATCTTGACAAGAAGAGGGGTTAATGGATGTAGAGGGATCATTGTTTTGGTAGATGTGGATTTGAGGAGTGGGAGGAGTATAAGGAATGTCTGATGATGTGGCGAGAGGACCAACACCAACATAAGAGGATATCGATCGGTTCAATTCATCATCATCATCATCACAAGAGAGTGATTATGTTTTAAGGTCATCAAATTTGACATGAATGGATTCATCAATATACTTCCTTCTGAGATTGTTGACTCTAAAAGCTTTGGAAGTGAGAGAGTACCCCATAAAGATTCTTTCATCAGCTTTGGGATCAAATTTTCCCAAGTGTTCTTTGTCATTGAGAATGAAGCAGACACACCCAAAAACATGAAGAAAGCCAATGTTGGGTTTCTACCAAAAAAGGCTTCATAAGGAGTCTTGTTATGCCTTTTTACAATGATTGACCTATTTTGGGTAAAGCATGCAGTGTTGATTGCTTCAGCCCAAAAATAGATAGGAAGATGAGATTCACTCAGCAAAGATCTGGCATCTTCACATAGTGTTATGTTCTTTCTCTCAACTACACCATTTTGTTGTGGAGTTCTAATGGCACAGAAGTTCTGAGGGATGCCTTTATCATTGAAAAAGTCATCCAACATACTATTCTTGAATTCTGTCCCGTTGTCACTTCTCACAGATCTTACTAGTTGCCTATTCAGTACTTCGAACTTCTTGATGAACTTTATAATTTCTTCAGTAGTGTCACTTTTATACCTGAGAAAAAATACCCATGTTTAACGAGTGAATTCATCAATAATGACCAGAATGTACCTTCGACCACCAAGGCTTTGGGTGGTGACTGGTCCATATAGATCCATGTGGAGCATCTGGAGAAGTTGGGAGATGGAGAAGCATTTCTTGTACTTAAAGGAAGATTTTGTGAGTTTTCCTCTCTCCCAGGAAACACACAACTTTTCTTTTACAAAGGATAACTTTGGCATTCCTGTAACAATCTCTTGATTGGATAGAACATTTAATGTCTTGAAGTTGAGGTGGGAGAGACGCTTATGCCAGTGCCAGCTTCTTTTTGCAGAGTTTTCAGAGACAAAGCAGATGTTTGTTCCAAAGGATGAGTTATGCCCCATGTTAGGACATTATATTGTATCCAAGATTTAATGTGTTTTGTCAAAGGTGTAAAGTCAACATTGTCTAAGTCAAAGTTTGTAATGTCAAAGTCAATCTTAGAGTTTGTATAGGTTTAAGTCTTTGTGTTTAGCTTTCTGGTATAAATAGGCTTAGTGCCTTGTTTGTGTTGTAAGAATTGTAAGAACGTAATTGTAATATTCTGTTTAGTGAGATATATGGCTAATACACTTTCTCTCTCTACTCTCTCTCTATAGAATAAACACTGTCAAATCTTGTTTGAGATTGAATAGCTTGATTGTTAGGGATTAACAATTGGTATCAAAGCGAGACCAAACATATTCAGAAAGATTGGATCACATAAAATGGATTGATTTTCTGAATTTTTTGGATCAAAAAGTTAAATTTTCTTGAAAATTTTCAAGAACACACAAACACACAGTCGACTTCTTTGTTCACTGTTAAATCAAATTTGAATTGTGTTGTTGTGATTAGACTGTTCTAGTGTTAATTAGAAAAGTGTTCAAATCTGTTATTGATCATCTCTTGTTCATTTTCTTGAAAACAAATTGCAGGATAAATTGATATGTTGGATCGAATTCTGGAAAGTTACACAGAACACGCAAATCGATTTCATTGTTAAAATTGACATTAGTTTGTTGTTATTTCATTGTTAAAATTGACTTTGCAGTGATCAATTAGAATATTTGATCATATTGTTGTAATATTGAGAATCAATTTTGCAGATTTTTGAATCTACTCGGATCGATTGGTGAACCAGATGTGAAGAACACGCTAAGGAGTTTATGAAGAACACACAAAAAAATTCAGTCTGCGCATTTCTATTCACACAGGCTGTTATTCGATTTGATTTGAGTGATTCCAAGTCATTTTATTTGAGTGATTACAGGATGAACACACCAAAGTTGTTGTACAAAGGAGATTACGAAAAGTGAAAAGTTAATTTTTTAAACTTTGTGGATAAACATGAGTTGGATTACTATATCAGATTATCATTGACTGAAAGAGAGATGAAACCTCAAATTCCGATAAAAGATTGTACTGAGGAACAGGAGAAAAGACAGGGGGCTGATAATATAGCTCGAAATTTTGTGACAAATAGTATTTCTCGTGAACTTTTTCGTGACATTTTTCATGAAATTTCTGGTCAAATAAATACTTACAAAATGACAGGAAAGGAGTTGTGGGATTGTATGGAATGGTTGATGTTAGGGCCAAAGATTTTGTCTGAGCTAAAAGGAAAGATTTCTGAGTTGGAAGCTAAAACTCAGCAAACAGTCTCTGTTGAAATCTATGAGGAAAATATCTCTGATCTGGAAGATGCTAATGCTGATTTTCAAAAGAGAATATCTGATTTGGAGCAAAAGCTTGCTAAAGACAAATATGATTTTGAGAGTAAAAAGAAAGAGTTTGCTAAGAAATTTTCAGAGTTTTCCAAGAAGAGTTTTGAAGAAAAGAAGACTGTTGAGCTTAAGTGTATAAAGCTTTCTCAGCAAGTTTCTGATTTTGAGAAAGTAATAATATTGGAAAGAGAAAAGTTTGTCAAGGAGAAGAAGGCCATTGAACAAAAGAACGTTGAATTCTTCAAAGAAATATCGGACCAGATAAAGAATGCTGAGAAGGGATTTGAAGAAGAAAGACACATGTTTGAGGCTGAGATCAAAAAGCTTACTCGGAAGCTATCTGAACTATCTGAAAGTGTGTTGAAAGAGAAGAAAACGAAGTCTGAATGCAAGACGAATATTGACCTGCTTGTCAAAGAAAGAGACAACTTTGCTTCAAAGATTAAAGAGCTTGAAAAGACAGTATCAAGTTCAAATCAGAAAACTGTTTCTTCACAAAGGTCAGTTAAATCATATGCTCAGATTCGTAGTACTAACCTTTTCTACGATAGAAATATAGATGGTTCAGGTACATATCAAAGAAGAAGATATAAAGAAGAGGAACTGGTCTGGAAGAAGAAATATGAGCTGAAAGGAAAGAAATCATGTGTACATACACACAAAGCCAAGAAGAACAATGCGCATAAAGGTAAACCTGATCATATCTACTCGAGAGATCAATTAATCAGGTTGTCAGGTAAGAAATACTATTGTTCTTATTGCCGTACACATGATCCTATTCACAAGACCAGTGATCATTTCTGGTATGGTTCTTACTCAATTACTCCTATTCGAACTGCAACTAACATTCATGGACCCAAATACCAGTGGGTACCAAAGCCTAAAGTTGATTCTGTGTTGCAGGCACCTACTGTCAAGGGGGAGTAAGAGAACCAAGGCTTTTAAGTAAATCAACTTAGAACCCATACTTCAACGGAGTTTGACTTCTAAACACAACAGTTTAGGACTCGTACTTCAGTGATCAAAAGACCTTACTCCTGTCCTGATAAGAGATTGTACTCAAATACTCGAATGAGGAAATCAACCGTCAAGGGGGAGTACATTATTTTCTGAAATACTTTGCATCCAATAAGATATGACGATCTACAATTCACAAGGGAGTTGTATCTGATCTCAATCATGTGCTTTTTCATTGACAATATATTTAAAAGATATGACGGTCTACAATTCAGAAGGGAGTTGTATTTGATCTCTATCTTGTGCTTTTTCACTGACATATTTTAGATGCATAATTTATAGGGGGAGTAAAGGTGGTGGCTTTTGATTACGACAGATCAGGACCCGTTCTTCAATATTCAGATAAGGATATTTTGCTAATATCCAGGGGGAGTTTAATAGATCTAAATCATTTTATCATGATTTGAGGAGGAGCTTAAAAGGTAAGTATCTTCTAATCCTAGATCTCTGATTGTTTGAAAGAAGAAACAAATTTCAAGCATGAAAAACGTTTTCTTAAATGTTCAAACCACTTCTCTATTCTCAAAAGATTTCATGAATTTGGAAGTGTGACTTTTAAATGTTTTTCAATTTTGAGCTTTAATGTTTAACTGGCCGTGTGTTTCCAAAGATCAATAATTGCGTATTATCTTGTCTTTATACTGTAAAGTATTCATACACACCGGTTCAGTACTTCATTTGATTTTGTTATTACCATGTCTCATAACGAAACAACTTTTCGATGGTAATACTCCCGTTTGCTTTCAAATATTGTTGAGCATCAATCATCTTTTCAATCTTTGTGCTTTCATTGCTAAAATTGTTTATATTTGTTCATATAAACAAAATATACAGTTCTTTGATACCCTAACCATTTTATTTGATCTGATTGATACATTATTAGATTCTCAAAACAATTCTCTTGATTTCATTTAATTCATTCAATATCTTTGTTTTGAGAAATCTTCAAAATTCAATTGCTCAAATCTCATGAGCATACATTTTGACAATGTTATCATACATTCTGTGCTTAACTGTTCAAGTTAACCTGTTGAGCAACTATTCTTTTTAGGACTTACATGGGATTCGTGTGAGAACTTAAACAGAACTTCCATGGATTCACATAAACCTGTGTTTCCTACCCAGGAAGTATTCCTAGAGTGATTGAGGGGTGAGGGGTCATAAATCAAAGAGTGGGGGAGATAACTCACCCGGTTGAGTTTTTCTCATTGTGTGGAGCGGTAAAATGGATTTGAGAGTTTGGTTAGAAGTGAGCCTAAATGTTAAAAGAAAGAGGGTGTGAGAACAGAGTTAAAAGAATATCAAAACTCTACACCAACCACTTTCTAAGTCGGACAGCCACATCTTCTGATTGGTTCACATTCTTTGGTGACCATCATTGAAAAAGGCAATGAGCCCATGCCAACTCTTGCTATAACCCCACCAACCACTCATTTCTTTCTTAACAAAGAAATGTTTCAATTTATTTGGGGACACAACACATCTGCTATCTGATCTTCACTCGGAAGATTCAGATATTGAAAAAGAAGGAAAGTTGCCCCACCTTCGCACCTCTTTCATGCACATTGAGTCCGTGTAATATCTGTTGTTGTCTCAACAGTTTACACAATTTGAGCCTGAAAAAGCTTGAGTTGCTTCAATCATTCGACACTTTCACGTACACACAAGGAATACGTTTTCTTGTCATAACATTCATAGAAAATTCTTTTGTGGTTTTTCGATGATTGAATGGAAGCCCTGGGGGAGTGAACATCACAAAAGCTCCTTTCCAATGTACATCTGCTGTACAAAGTGGCTCCGTGCTACTTACAGGCATTCTAACTGTTTCATCTGTTGAATCAGGGTTACATTGTTCATTATGTCTGAATTTGAAAAGATTCGGATATATACATTTTTCATGAATTGACGGATACTCAGATCAAAGGGCGGAGAATGTCAATTATCATAAATCGGAGATTGTTATTCTTTACAAAGGGGGAAATCAAAGAAAGTGCTGAAATTGAAGAAGTTTTGATGATCATGATGCTCACAATCATCAAAAAGGGGGAGAAATTTACAAAGTTCAATTTCAAAGTCATAAAGAAAGAAAGTTCAAAGTGAAAAGACTTGTGGAGAAATTCAGAAAGTTCAATTTATTCAAGATTGGTGAAAAGAATGATTTGAGAAAATTCTCAAGATGATTCAAAGATAAATCAAGATTCGTGAAAGTTTGTTTTTCCAAAGATGGTCCAGAGATCACAAGAGATGAAGATACTGTGTGTTCCAGATTCTAGTTTCTAAACAAGTTTAATCAAACAAACAAGATTTAACACAATGATTACCTGTTTGATTTCTTTCAATTCTCAAAGTTTACACTTTCTCTCTCTAGAACTCTCTCTCTCTCTCTCTAAAACGTATTCTTCAAATCTGTTAACTCTGTTATGCGTCCTTACAGAAAATACAAGAAGAAAAGTATTTATACCTAAAGCTAATAAAAAGGAAACTAAAATACAACAAAACAAATACAAAATACATTGACTTTTATTACAAAAGACTTTGACTTTGATGAGATTTGACTTTCTCAGCTTTGACTTCTTGAATATTTGACTTTTGTCTTCTTGATCTTGTATCCAACATATTTATGCACTAACAGATACAAAATCAGAGATTCCTCCAAGCTGTTTCAAAGTTCGAAGATAAAGTTTTTCAAAGAAGTTTCAAAGATCAAAGGAGTTTCAAAAGTTTCAAGAATTCTTATTTGTGTTCAAGACATGTTGACTTTTAAAGATGCAAAGTGAAAAAGACTTTTCAAGATTCTTCAAAGGCTGAAAGACTGAAGATTGTTAAAGTCTCAAAGTTCAGAGTTGTCAAGATACAAAAGCTGAAGAATCAAGAGCTGAAGACTAGTGTCAAATTTTTTATTAAATCTTGAATACAAAGGGGGAGATTGTTAGGACATTATATTGTATCGAAGATTTAATGTGTTTTGTCAAAGGTGTAAAGTCAACATTGTCTAAGTCAAAGTTTGTAATGTCAAAGTCAATCTTAGAGTTTGTATAGGTTTAAGTCTCTGTGTTTAGCTTTGTGGTATAAATAGGCTTAGTTCCTTGTTTGTGTTGTAAGAATTGTAAGAACGTAATTGTAATATTCTGTTTAGTGAGATATATGGCTAATACACTTTCTCTCTCTACTCTCTCTCTAGAATAAACACTGTCAAATCTTGTTTGAGATTGAATAGCTTGATTGTTAGGGATTAACACCCCATGTCTATGACATAGACATTTTCTTTCCGGTAGCTAGAAAGTACAATTTTCTTGTCTTTGTTGGTAACAGTGCATGTAGATAGTTCAAAAATTACTTTGTACCCCGGATCACACAACTGACTTATTTTCAAGAGATTGTGCATTAAGCCATCAACATATGCTACTTTATTAAAAGTGATGGAACCATTTGAGAGTGTTCAATAACCCTTAGTACTTCCTCTAGAGTTATTACCGAAGGTGACAGAAGGACCTTTGGTAAGCACAAAGTCAACAAGGAGAGATTTGTTGCCCGTCATGTGTCGTGAACACCCACTATCAAGATACCAGATTTGTTGGTGTCCTAGACCCTACAATCACAAAGAAATCAGTTCTTTGGTACCCATTTGGAAATGAATCCTTTTGAGTTAGAAGAGGATGGAGAGTCCTTTGATGTATTTCTGTCAATTCTTTCCATAGGACAATCCTTAGCAAGATGGAAGGTGTCACCACAGTTATAACATTTTCTATGTATAAAAACCTTTTTGGAGCTTTGATCAACTTCCTTGTGTTGATCAGTCACATTGACTTTTAGAGCTTTTGTAGAGAGAGATGAAACATGAGGTTTGGGACCCAAGATACCTTTGTCAGATTTGGCCAATGGAGTAGAAGAGGGTAGCTTGGAATTTGACTTTTTCAACATCACAGATCTGGGAATAGGAAGAATGGAGCATTTCTTAGGATCTTTCTTGAGAAATTTTCTCTTGGAATGAAGATCGGCAACCGATTTTCCTTTATCATAGGAGGAAAATTTCTTTGAAGAAGGCTGAGGTTCTCTATTTGAAATCTTAGATGGCTTAGGTTCAAAAGAAGGGCCCTCATTAATTGTCATAGGTATCATTGACTCAAGAATAGGTTTGGGAGGGTCATTTGAGCCTTGGGCTTCCTCACTTTCATGAGGTGAACCAATGTCTTTGGCTATAATGAATATCCTAAACTTTAGATTTTCAGAGAGATTAGAAGAGTCCAAGGGTTGATAGTTGTCAGAGTTTTCTTCAAAAGACTCATAAAATGAAGGAAGAGAGAAAGAAGCATGGGTATCAGAAGAAGGATCAAGGTCAGATTTCCCAAAGCCTAGTCCAGACTTGTCATCACAATACATTTGATCTTGAAAAATCTTTTCTACATTTTTGGAGGAACTTGTCCACATTTTTACAATTTCTTGCTCCTTTTTAAACCTTTTGAGAAGTTTATTTTTCTCTTTGGCAAGAGTGAAATTTATGGTTTTCAAATCTTTAAGCTTAGTCTTGATTTTGTCAAAATGTTTCAGTTGAGAAAGAAAAATGTGAAGTTGAGAATAGAGAGAGATTTTATCTTAGCATTTGCCTTTTTCTTTGCATCTTTGGCTTCATAGAAATCAATAGTCAAATAATCAAAGGCCTCAATCTTTTCAGCATCAGAGAGAAAGATTAGAGAGAAAAAGGGATGTACCTGGGTAGATGAGGTAGAGCACTCAACAGACACAAGATTCATAGAGGAAGATTGAGCTTCACTGTCATCAACATCATCTATTTTAGCCATGAAGCAAAGTTTGGACATTTCTTTGTCACTTTCAGATGTGGGTTCATCTGCTCAATCATGAGATTCAGCAAGAAGGCCTTTTGATTTTTGGCTAGAAGAGCATTTCTTTCTTTCTCTATCTTATATTGTGCCTTGTATTTCTTAGCACAGTCAGAATTTGAGGAGATAGGCATATTGGGCTTTTTGAAAGAAGGTTGGTAGGAATCAGATTTGGTTCTGAAAGACCGAGAGGAGATACGACTAGAGGAGGAAAGTCTGGGTTTATCAGATGGTTTGCTTCTGCACTCAGAACCAAAGTGTCATTTCCTTCCACATCTGTAATATTCCTCATTGGACTTGTCAAAGGAAGTTGTCTTTGAAAAAGTAGAAGAGTGTTTTCTTGAAAACTTAGATTTTCTAGAAGAGAAGCTAGGTTTAGCTTTAGAAAAAACTGCCAGTATGGCAACGCCATCTGACAACTGAGCAATGGAGGTTTCCTCCCCTTCATCATCAGTCTCACTAAGATAGGCTTCTGAAGGCCCATTATGGTCCTCTTGGCTATCATGGTCAGAATCGGAGGGATAGGTGATTCTTGGAACACACAGAGTTTTTGGAAGAATCACTAACAAGAGCTAGAGAGGAGCTCTTTATATCTTTAATGATAAACTTCCTTAGCAGTTTGGTCTGCTCATAATTGAAAAGAGTGCCATACAAAGCAGTGAGTGGATTTTAAGATCCTTGGTAGACTTAATACAAGTACAAATGTTTTCCCAAAACTCGGGAAGATAGTCCATGAACTTACATAAGACTTCCTCATTCTCATAAATGTGACCCACAAGTTTTAGATCATTAAGAAGACTGTTAAAACGGTTATAGTAGTCTGAGAGAGATTCTCCCTTTTCACACGAAAAGAGTTCATACTTTCTTACAAGAGCAATCTTTCTGCTCTTTTTCACCTCAGATGTACCTTTGTTAAGAACACACAGAGTAGACCACATTTCTTTAGCAGTAGAGAAATTAACAAGAGACTGATAAACCTCATCAGGTAGAGAGAAGGCAATGATGGCTCTGACTTTAGTATCAAAAGCTATAAGACGTCTGTCTTCATCATTATATTTATTGGGATCCTTTACAATGTATCTCCCAATAGCTGGAGTTCTTTCTTCCTTAGAAGAATCCTCATCAGCATTTGCCTTATCTGCCTTTTTGGCATTATACCGGTTCTAAACTCTAAGAATAAAAGGACCTTTCATGTAAAACAGTAGGATATTTGCTGTCAACTCCTTCTAAGAAGAGTATCATACGAATTTTCCATAGAGAGAAGTTATTAGGATTAAACTTTGGTGGTTTGGCTATAGAGCCATTGTCATGTGATACAGCAGTTGTGTTTAGAGAAGAGACATTGTACTAAGAAGATGAAGAGGATGTCATTACAGATCTAGTTTATTGAGTTAAACTAACCTGCTCTGATACCACTTGTTGGTCCCAGTTAACAGAAAGTAAACACAACATGTATTGTAGAAGGGGGGGGGTTGAATACAATACACAAATTTTTTCACTTAATTTAATTCTTATTGATATATAAAATCAAGAATTACACATAGAAAACTTTGATTGTTGTGGAAGAGAAATGATGAACTCTGTTCAAACAATCTTACACAAAGAGAATGAAAAACAATTGAAAAATACTTAGAAAACAATGAACTTCGTAGAGAAAAAAATAGGCAACACTTAGGAAACTTGAAGCCATGTGGAACTGGAGATCTTCGCATGGAGAAGCATCCTCTATATATAGTGCCTCATGCATTTAATGCATGGGACACCTGTTGAGCAAGGGTAGGACATCAGGTTATTTGCATCGTACATGATGTAGGTTTTGTCTTGGAGTGTTGACCAACAGAGGATGGTGTAGACCTTTCCTTAAAAGAGTGTAAGAGACAAAACACACTTTTTCTGATCTTCAGATGAGGTCCACATAAATGAAAGATATCACAAATATACTTTATCAGAAAAGTACAATGTGTTTGTGCTGATGACATTTTCGCACCAAAACTTATCAAAGACAAGTTTGGTGAAAAGGGAGACAAGTTGGCTCATATGACAAATCACCACACACATCTTCAGGATTCCTGAATATGTGAGATCATCTTTAGGATTCTTGAAAATGTGAGATCAACACCATCATGGCCGATCGGCACCATCCTGGCCGATCTCATCTCTGCCGATGATCTTGGTCGATGGTGTTGTTCCACAATGGCAGACAACTTAGCTTTAGGCTGAGAAGTCCATCTTCAATCGTCTATAACTGATACACTTCTTCTTTAACTTTTCGGCTAATCTTCGACTTCACCAAACATTTGAATTTAACTAAGCTGCTCGAAAGAACCTCAAAATATTCTAAGTATGATGATACAAAATGGAAGATCGGGAGGTCATCTTCAAATCTTTAGATGACCCAACAGGGACATTTATCTGGTTTGAATAGCTTATTGTGGAGCTTTGGGTTTGATTTGCATTTATTGCATTATGTTGTGAATTATATGTTTTGAGAGCGTTAGACATTCATCTGGGGTCATGTAATGTTTTAGACTTTAATGCATTGGATCCATAGGCATGTGAGTCAGTCATAGTTGATAAGTGCAGAGTCTTGTTGTTCTCACTTTGTGATAAATGCTCGAGTAGGCATTGTTGTTGTCCCGATGTTGCAGAGGTGAACCTTTATGGGGTGAACTCCGGGACCATGAGTTATGTGGTTTTGATGCTCTAACTCTTATGCATGAGGGTTAAACATCTTGAGTTATCAAGTAGGAGTTGAGACTCCTATCTTGAATGCTAGGGAGTATACACTAAAGGTCGAGTGAGAACTTAGAGGTTGGAACTCCACTAGAGAGCGACACAGGCACTAAGATTGGGTATCCTTAAGATGGAGCTCAGTAGGCGTGCGCACTAGAGGTACTCAGTCCTTGAGGTGACAACCGATGAGTGGTGTATACTAACGACAATGATGAATTGAGGTGACCCTTATTAGAGCGTGCACTAAAGTTACCGATATGAGGTGTAGTTCAAGAACATAGATATGTGGCATACTTTTGTGTTCCTTCCATGTTCAATGGAACAAGTCTCCCCTGTCACCGAAATGTGTTGTTTTGGGTATTGAGTATTATCCATGTTTTCGATGACGTTTTATGTATGGATTGATTGTGGTTTTGTATATTGAGTTTTATGCATGTTTTTAGGTGATTTGGATAATAGAGTTTTATCTATGTTTTCAGGATTTGGATATTTAACTTCATTATGTTTTGGAGTGAGTCTTGGGTTTTGAATCCATATTAAATGGGTGTTTTGATCTATTGTTTTCATCACGAAAATAGTGGGTTTGGAAAGATGTTGCTTTTACGATAAATGTATTTCATAGTGAGAAATTATGTTTTAAATAAACAGTCTTTCAGTTTTACTATTTTATACTTATGATGAAAACTACTTGAACTCACTAGACATTAGCATAACCTTTTTATTTGTCGGCATGTGCATTAGGTCGTTGTTGGGGAATGGTACTAGCGGCACCGTAAAGAGTTTAGTGCTAGTTAGATGCACGAAAGAGTGTAACTATTGGGTGAAGCCTTCCACACTTTTGGAGATATTAATTGGTAATGGGTTTAGTAGCACCTGACCTTTATTTGTGTAAGACTGGTTAAAAATTGTTGAGGTTAAATCTAGAATTTAATTTGAGGCATCTCAAGAATTGATTTGTAGAAAGGGATTTTATCCTTTATTTGATGTATTATTGAAAATATTAAATTAGTTGCTATTTACAAATTTGAGGGTGTTACATAGCGGGTAAAGAGACCAAATGGATTAGAGATCTATTGACAAATATTCATTTGTGGCCTCGTCCTACTCCCTCAATTCCCATGTACTGTGACATTGAGGCCACACTGTCAAAAGTTTACAATGTAGTGTACAACGGGTAGTCGCAACATATAGGTCTGCAACATAATTATGAGATTGTTAATTGATAATGGTACCATTAGTATTGCATTTGTCAAGTTATGAGGGAACACGATTGGTCTGTTGACCAAGCCTCTGAAAAGACTTGGTAGGATCAACTACCAGATACATGGGTCTGAAACCATGCAGAATCAATTAGTGATGGTAACCCAACTTGGATTTAGTGCTCATATCTGCCAAATTTAAATAGGTAATAACAAGTTAATTAACTCATATAAGGTACTATCAACCGATAGACCTGTGTAAGGTACATGATAGTACATCGTTGCCGAAAACGAGGACGAGTTTAATCTCTTAACAAAGTTTGAAAATATCTTAACAACGAAGATTGTGATAGAACTTTGTCTATACGACAAAGAGGTGGTGTTGCCTTAAAGTAAGAGTTGTGGTTCCTCTTCTAGAAAGTCATGAAACAGGATTTAGCACAAGGCTATATTCGAGCTAGGTGAGAAAGCAAAGATAAAAGATGATGTGTTTTAGTAAGCCGAAGTGATCATATGATTCAAGGTTTAAATACTATTAAATTGATCGCTTCATGCATATTCACATTAAGCAGGAATTAATTCAATGACACCACTGTGACATCATCTTCTATGAATGTCAGAAAACTTTCCAACCTGGTGGGGATTGTTGGAATTTTAGAAAGGATGGAAGTTTCTTCCATCGCACATTGGAAGAAATGCAAACTCCAAATGACTTTATAAGATTTTCCACTCAAGTAGGCTTTGAATGTAGTATTGTTCCAACCTGGTGGGGGTTCTATGAAAATGCAAAAAACATGCGTATAGAGGCCGAGAATGCGGGCGCATGATTCGTGGATTGGAGCAAGGAGGCGTACTTCGCACGACGCATCGAAGCTGAGAAGCCTTAGCTCCAGAGATTTCTTTTTGTAGAACGTTTAATAGATATATTTGATAGTTATTGATTAATTAAAAGAAGTTATTTAATATAAAATTAAATCGCACATATTTTGATTGACTAATGGATAAATAACACGTTTTTTTTAATCTTTAGAATTAGTTGGAGACTCGAGCTCTAACTCTATCTTTGAAGGCCGAAACACGGGGAGGAATGTAACACCCGGAAAATTCGGTAAGTGAAAGTTTAAAAATCGTTGTTACTCTTTATTGATTTCTTTATGTTGGTTTGGTATCTAAAGCTTAGGAGGTTTCAAGCAACTCTTTTAAAATAAGTAGCCCAAATAGATGAAGCATAGGAAAAACCCTCGGTATGGACCTGACCATACTACCCAATCATAGTGCCTAGTGGCACTATAGCTTGGCAAGGTCGCACGGAGAAGCCAAGCCTCAGTACAGGTTAGGCGATAATTCCAAGGGCACAATCGCTTGTCACATTCGCATATAGGAGTGAAGTCGCGGTACAGGTTGGGTGATTATACCCAACGATTGTGCCAAGGGCACAATCGCATGTCACTGTCGCATTCGAGAGTCAGACCATTAAAATCAGATTTCAATTCCCCATTTCATTTACTCCTTATTTATACCACTTTGCTCTCCATAAATCTCGAAGGGTTTTGAAGCTAGAGCATTAAATACACTCTTTTGGTTTTGGTAGTGGTTAAAGGCCTCAAAAGGCATTAAGAGTAAGGATTCAAGTGTGGTTTGCATAGAGCCTCAAGATCCAAGCGTTCTCTCCATTTTCTAGAATTTTAGTGATTTCTAGGTTTTAACCAAAACATAGTATTGTGAGTTCATTCACCTCTTCTATGCTTTTATACATGCCAAAACGAGTTGCTTTAACTACTTAAATGTCTTTTTGTTTATATATATATATATATATATATATATATATATATATATTATGGACATTGACAGGTTTGGACCATTTAGGTCAAAATGTGGTATTTTGGGTACTTGAGTATATTATAACGAAAACAGAAGTTTTATGTACAATCAATGTGTTGAAGTTAAAACTAGTTTGTATGGTGTTGGAAAATATATTATCAAGGTTTTTAAAAGTACGTTGGGTTTGTAAGACATATATGGAGATTTTACCTATGTGGTCAAATTTTTTGATGTAAATATTTGTGGGATTAGATATGAATGAACATATCTAGATCAGTTTGATTAACTAGATTAAATGCAATGGATCCATAGGCATATGAGTCGATTTAAGTGGGAAGAACATTCTTGTATTGTAACGTGAAATAAGCATGGGGTCTTCATGGGTAATAAGATGTGGGCTCTTTGAGTTGGTCATCGACCATTTTTGATAATTTTAATTTCTCGTGAATGAGTGAAATCTAGGATCATCCATTGATTCGTAGTGGGGCTCATTAAACATATAATTGGCTTACTTTCGTGTTCTGTCACTATCAATGGTAAATCGAGTCGCCCCCGTCATCGCGAGATGTATTTATTTGTATTATTTTCTTGAAAGGAGAAAGTTGGGTTATTGTATTTTAAAGATAAATTTATACTTCTGGATTTGTATCTTATATTTATTAAATATAAAATGTCTGATCTCACTAGGTGTTAGCCTAACATTTTTTCTTAAAGGACATGTATATCAGGTTTTCAAGGTAGCAGGGTTGCGGATGTTTGAGTAGAGAGATCATTGCCATTAGAGGAAACTTTTGAGAAGCGTTATTCTTTTGAGAAGACATTTGGAGATACTGTTGATAGAGTCTTTTGGTGATCACAGTGACACCCGATCTTAATCTAGATCTAGAGATGGTTTAGATTAGTAGGTTGTTAGCTAATGATTCTTATTATAATTGTAAACTCCATTACTATTTTCCCCAAGTTGGATGATTATATTTCATGTTAAGTTTTATCATGTCCTAATGTTTTAAATTAGCACCCCTTTTAGGGGTGTTACAAGTTTGTGTCAGAGCTTTAATTTAAGCAGACTAGGTATGAAATCTAGGTGCCTAGACTTAAGCTGGGACTTTAAGTTATGATTTGTGAGAAATGGGTAGAACTCTTAAGATATGAAGCTTATTAAGTCAATGAAAATACACTAGTTGAGAACGCGATAATGGTAACAAGAATTCTTAGGTAAAATGTGTTCATAATTTTAGAAATCTAATTCTATTATGAATATATTGTTACGTGAGTGTGTTTGACTCTATTGTTATTGCAATGATTGATGAATGTGGTAGTACCTTTTTTTGTTAGCACTTTGAGTTTCATCTCATATCCTCGTTCTCGTGTGTGACAGTCTAAGATGGTTAACACTCGAGGTAGACCGCAGATTCGAATAGATGGTCAGGAGGCAAGTGATTGACGCCAATTCATACTGAAAGGGCCGGTAATGCCATGAACCCACCTCGACTGCCATTGTTGGGCAGGGGGCAAAAGCATATGCCAAGAACCAATTTGGCATCCTCTAATCCAGGTATGCAAGAGGTGAACCCTCAGATAGAGATCTTGGTCAATGTTATGCAGATGGTGAACTTGGCCGTGGAGAAGCAACAAGAGGTGTTCATGAAAATGTTGGAGGATTGAGATGTAGCAACCAAAGGCATGAAACAGTTGCTAAGAATGAGGTGTTAGGTTCTGGGGGCACCGATAATGTGGTTGGGATAGAGGAGCTTATTGTTGCTGACGCCAGGCGGGACAGAAAGACTTGTTCCTACAAAACCTTCCTGTGTAGCAAGCCACCCGAGTTCTGGGGAACTAGCAATCCTGTCGCATGAAACTGGATTCGGGAAGTGCAATTAGCTTTTGAATGAAGCAAATGTGACGAATCACAGAAGGTCAAATTCACTACACAAATGTTCTAGGGTGAATCCCTCATGTGGTGGAATGTCACCCAGTCAGCTTTTGAGTTAGGCGTTCTGGCCCAGCTCACCTGGGGAACCTTCAAGAAGAAGGTAATGGACAAATATTGCAACAAAAGGACCCTATACCAGTTTAAAGACGAGTTATGGAATCTAAAAAAAGGGAACCGGTTGCTCACCAAATATTCCAGGTTATTCATGGATAAGCTGAGTTTTATGGGGTACCTTGCCTCTAATGAAAAGGCCAAGATAAAGGCCTACCATAAAGGACTGCCGACGTAAATGAAGATGGTCGTGAGGAACACCAAAGTGGCAACACTGCAAAAGCCGATTGAAGAATCTCATCTGGTAGAGGACGATATTGCTCGCTCAAGGCAAGGAAGAGCGAGCTCAAGTTGGAGATAAGAGGAAATGGGAAGGCCAGTATGGGCCTCCTCAAAGGCCAAGACCTTTTGTCGGTAACAGAAGAGCAGACCCTGGTCGGGAAAGCAAGTGGTTCCCAAAATGTAAAAGCAAACACTTCGACATGTATAATGTCACTTTAAGTGAGTGTTTCAAATGCAGGAAGGCCGACCACACAATCAAGGATTGTCCCACCAGAGGAGTGACTTGCTATGAATACAAGAAACTGGGTCACTACAGAAAGGATTTCCCCAAGCTGAAAGATGGTGGGAGTCAGGGGAAGAAAGAGAACCCTTCGAGAGTTTTGAATAGAGATTTTTATATGATAATGGATGAAGCAAAGGCATAGGCAGATATGGTTTCGGGTATGTTTCTTGTGAACTCCGTATTTGCACGCATCTTATTTGATTCTGGTGCAAACCTTTCTATTGTGTCGAATTCCTTTTCCTTAATATTATATGTGCCTGGAACTACCTTAGTAGAAGTCTTAGTAGTTGAAGTAGATAATGATTCTCAAGTCTTGATCTGTGAGGTAGTCAAAAGTTGTGTAGTTATGATACAAGGGAAAGAATTTCCGATGAATTTATTACTTATTGCGATAAGTGGGTTTGATGTAGTTATTGGAGTGGATTGGCAAGTGGGCAACGGAGCGGAAACATTTTGCACGAAGAAGTTGATACGAATTCCCAGTACCGAAGAGGATGCAGTGCTGATATATGGAGATCGAAAAAAGGGTGACGTTATTGCTATTTCCATGGCAAAGGCACACAAAGTCAAGGGATGCTCATCGTACTTAGCATATGTACTAGATGCCAAGTTACAATAGTAACGGATTGGATATGTGAGAATACTTAGTGACTACCCAGACGTCTTTCCCAATGACCTACCTGACTTACCACTCGATAGACAAGTGGAGTTCCGAATTGATCTCATTATCAGAGCGACACTAATAGCACATGCACCCTACCGTTTTTCCCCAACCGAGATGCAAGAGATGATGTCCTAACTTCAAGTTCTTCTTGAGAAGGGGTTTGTGAGACTGATTTCGTCAACGTAGGGAGCGACGGTACTATTGGTAAAGAAGAAGGATGGCACTATAAGGATGTGCATCGATTATCGGGAGTTGAATAAGGCGACTATAAAGAACAAGTATCCACTCCCTAGGATCGATAACTTTTTCGATCAACTACAAGGGGTAGGATTCTTCTCCAAGATCGATATCTGTATAGGGTATCATCAAGTGAAGATGAAGAATGATGACATCTCAAAAATGGCGTTTAGGACATGTTACGTTCATTATGAATTCCAAGTGATGCCGTTTAGATTGACAAATGCCCCAACCGTGTTCATGGACTTAATGAACCGAGTGTGTCGATCCTTCCTTGACAAGTCAATGATCGTGTTTATTGATGACATACTCGTTTACTCTAAAAACGAAGAAGATCATGAGCAACACTTCCGTGAAATCCTTGAGGTATTGAGGAAGGAGAAGTTATATGCGAAATTCTCGAAGTGTGACTTTTGGTTAGAGGAGGTACAATTCTTGGGTCACGTAGTTACCCGAGATGGCGTAAAGGTGGATCTTGAAGATATAAGCAATAATGGATTGGGAACCACCCAAAAGTCCGTTAGAAATCAGAAGCTTTTTGTGCTTAACGGGTTATTATAGAAGATTCATCCAAGATTTTTTCAAGATCGCTTCTTCCGTGACAACTTTGACTCGAAAAAACGCAAAGTTTGTGTAGACGACTCAACAGAAAGATTTTAGGACTCTTCATGGTCTAAAGGCTCATCCTATCCTTACCCGATGGAACTGAAGACTTCATGGTCTATATTGATGCTTCGAATATGGGTTTGGATTGCATTTTGATGCAACGGGGAAAGTGATCACCTATGCATCAAGATAACTAAAAGAGCACGAGAATAATTACCCTACCCATGACTTGGAATTGGTTGTCATGGTCTTTGCTTTAAAGTTGTGGCGTCACTACCTCTATGGAACCAAGTGCATGCTTTTCACTAACCTTAAAGCTTGAAATATGTCTTCGATCAGAAAGATTTGAATATGAGCTAGCGGTGATGGTTAGAACTACTCATTGACTATGACTATGATTTGCTTTACCACCCGGGTAAAGAAAATGTCGTAGCCGACGCTTTGAGTTGGAAAGAGTATAGCGGTAATGTTCGGACTACTCTTTCTATAATCGACTTGGTGTCAAGTTTGATCGAGAATATTAAGACATCCCAAGCCGAGGTATTTTTGGAAGAAAACCTTAAGAGCAAAGTGATGGTGAAGCAACATTTACTTTTGACGGAGGACGACGGTGGTATGAAACTATTTAAAGGCTATGTGTGGGTACCTAATATTGGGGGTAACCATGAACTACTTCTAGAAGAAGCCTACAAGTCTAAATACTTTATACAACAGAGAAGCACGAAAATGTATAGGGACTTGTAATTGACTATTGGTGGCCAGTCATGAAACTAGATGTGGCCAAGTAAAAGTGGGACATCAATGTCCCCACGAGAGTCTTCAGTCCTTGGAGATCCTAGAATGGAAATGGGAACACATCACCATGGATTTCATGACCAAGTTGCCGAGGACCTAGGGAGGTCATAATACGCTATGAGTGGTGGTGGACCGTCAAACTAAGAGTGCTCACTTTTTGGAGACGTGAGAATCGTTACAGATAGATAAATTGGTGAAATTGTACATTGACGAAGTAATTTCTAAGCATGAAGTGCCATTGTTGATTGTATGGATCGGTACAGTCGGTTCACTTCGAACTTATGGGATGGCCTACAAAAAGAATTGGGCACTAAAGTGAAGTTAAGTACGGATTACTATTAGCCCCATTTCAGTAATGTAAAAGTATTGAAAATATCCCAAGTCTTCCTCTGAAGAAAGTCAGAGACTGCTGCCAAGAAAGCCAAGTCTAGCTCTGAAGTCAGTTCAGAGATAGACTCTTCAGCCAAGAAGAGATCATAGATAGCTTATCAGAGATAGCTTCATCAGAGGTCTTTGTCAGAGCTCTGAAGACACTCTCTCTGAAGAACAAGCTAAAGAGTTTTACAAGTGTTGACAGAAGAACAGATGACACGTCATTAGTGATAAGATTTACTTTTTAGAGTAGGTCATTGTTCAAGCATGTCTTGAGCTTACCTTTTAGGTTAGACACTGTTCAAGCATGCTTCTAATGTCAGGATATTACACTGTTTATTTTATGGTCCTATAAATAGGACCATCACTCCATTGACAAAAGTGTACTTTTCATATATCTTGTATGTGATTCATCTTTCAATATATTGGAAAGTATTCAAAAGAAGATCTAGTACGATTTATACATCTTATTATTAATCTGTGATATTGAATCTGCTTTGATATTTAAACCATATTGCTTCCGCTGTTCTTATTATTATTGTTGTTTATATCATTGTTATAAGATTAAATTTGGGATCCAACAATTGGTATCAGAGCCTCCTTTGTTTTCTAAACAAAGAAAGATCATATCTGCATACTTGGATAGATTTATATCTTACTGATTCAAGCTTTCAAAATATGTACATGTTCATCTAAACCTTGGTTTATTTAAAGGAACTCCATATGCTCCAGGTTTGAAAGTAAATCATAGTTTCACTTGTTGATAAAAGATCTTCTTAGAAAAACATCAGTTCTTCAAATCTTCATCTTTTCTTCAAATTGGCAAATTCCAGTATAAGTGTCATTTATACAGCTGGATCATTAACCAAACCTCCTACACTTCTAAGGGATGAATATCCCTAATGGAAAATAAGGATAGTAATTTTTTTGGAAGGTATGGACAAGGCTCTTTTAAGATCAGTGAATGATGGACCTCACCAACCAATGGTGTTGGTACCAAGAGTTCCAGCAACAACAGATACTGCTGAAATACCTGCATACTATGAAAAGAAAACTTCAAACTTCACTGATGAAGAAACTAAAATGATGGAAAATGACTCCAAAGATATTAGATTACTAAGTATGGACATTCCCAATGATATCTTTGAAGAACTTGATTCTTGTGTAACTGCAAAAGAGATATGGGATCAGTTGTTGAACCAACTTGAACGTGGTCTACAAACTCAGAAAAACAGAAGAAACCTTGCACCAAACATACTTAAGATTCAACATTCTCATCAATAAATGAAAAAAGTTCGGAGTTATGAGGACAAAAGAAGAAAACAATGTTCTTTTCCTTAAAAGCTTAAATGAAGAATGGTTACAACTATCCATGTCAATACAGGCCAATCAAAACCTTGAATCTTGGTCATTGACTGATATTTATAGCACTCTTATTGCTCAGGAAAAAGAAGTTGTTAAACAAAAGTCAAAAGCCTCTTTAGGTGGACCACTTGCCCTCATTTCAAAACAAAAAGGTGAGTCAAAAGAAACTTGTAATGAAGAATCAAAGAACTCTAGAGAAAAGTCAAAACGAAAATCCAAAAAAGCCATGATATCTGAAGAAAATGATCATTCAGACTTAGACTCATATGAAGGCATTAATGTTTTTGCCAAATCTCTTGCTTTGATTACTCATCAATTCAACAAGAAGTTTGGCAAAAAGTTTTTGAAGGGAGGAGAGATGATGAAGATAGAAGAGAAAACCCAGAAATAAGATTTCAGAAAGCTGATTATCAACAAGAACTCAGATCCACTTTGCATAGTGATCAAAAGGGAGTTCATTTCATTAATCATGAAGCTGCTCAACAACCCAAAACTCATAAACCATTTCAACCAAAGTATCCTCAACCTCTGAGGTACTTCCAGGCCCAACCACAAGTTCAGAAGACAGAAATAGTTGTTGTTCTTCCACCAAACCAAAATGATGGAAGATGTTTCAGATGTGGAAAACCAGGACATTTTTCTGCAAACTGCAGAGGTAGACTAGTCAAAGATCAAGACTACTACAAAAACAAGTACAAATACAATGTCAAAGAAAGGGTACTTGTAGCAGAAATGGAGGACTGGTTATGAGACTCCACAAGTGATGGAGAAGAAGAGCCCACTAACCTCTGTGGTATGGCTATTGCAAATGGTGATCAGACTGATGGATCATCAGGGACTGCTCTGAAAAGGTAAATTCTTCATCCACCTCTGAAAGTGAACTTGAAATGGATGTTCTTAAATTAACAAATGAGTTTCAGAGTTTAAATCAAAAACTCATTGAAGAAAAAGAAAAGAGAAAGCAAATGACAAAAGATCTGAACTTTTATGAAAGAGAAAAAGATCTTCTTGAGTCAGAAAAGAAAGAAATTTTTAATGAAAAATCTGAACTTGAAAAATCTCAGAAACAAAAGGAAAATTCTTTTCCTAAGAGATTCAAAGAACTTGAGAAAGTCTTAAAGGTTAAAGAAGAAGTGAGAAATATGAGTATGAAAGGCTCAATTATGTTGCCTTAACCAATTTTTTTCAAAAGGAAAGAAAAATCTTACATCAATCTCTGGAAAGAAAGGAAATTCAGATCAAGAGTTATCTAGATGCACAAGATGTGCACATTAAAATCAATTCTCAGATGGACACTCAAGGATTGGGATTTAATAAATTGGATCCATTCACAAGATTGAGGAAAACTTCACTTTCTTCCACTTTCTGTATTGGAAAGGTCCAGAGACTTGACAATTCTAACATTTTCAAAAGGATAAGAACCTCAGAGGGATAAAAAATCAGAGCTCTAAATTTCAAAAATACCTCATATTCTGAAGTAAAAACTATTTCTGAACCTATCTTAAAGATAGAAAAAGAGACTTCAGAGGTTAATTTTACAAAACCTCAGAGCAATGATCCCAAAGAAATCATTAGATTTGACTCATTCATCAATAAAGATCCAGAGGTCTCTGAAATTAGTACCTCTGAAATAAAACCTCAGAGCCTACTAAATCCAGAAGCATCTATGTACTCTCCTGAGACAGATGAACGCATCAGAACCACCTTTGAAGTTGACATTAGAAGAATTTGCAAAGAAAATGTCATATCTGATTTTATCAAAGAATCATGCAAGAAAAGGATAATAAAAGTCTCTAGACCTAAAAATATTGTGAAGACTTCAGAGATAGTCATCTCTAACAAGGTTAAGAAAGACTTTCTTGATTCTGATTCTGAATCTGACACAGAGGTACATGAACAAATTTTCTATACACCAGAGAAGGTAATTCATAAAACAAAACAGACAATTGGTTCTGGAATTTTGAACATCCCTGTTCCTATTCCAAAAAAAACCAGAATTCCAATATGTCCTGATTTTATAGACATGTGTCTACAAGCAAAAATCTCTCTGGAGTTAGAAAAAGAGTTAAATGAAAAGGCTGAGAATAAAACTAACACTTCTCAATTCTACACCTATAAACCTATCAAATTTACTCCTGAACAAAAAGGCAAATGGCAAGAACTTAACCATTATGATCCTATTTGTGCAGTGATCAAGAAAGAAAAGAAGATGTTCTGGGCCAAGAAAAAGCAAGTTGAATAGAAGGCCATTTCTCAAGCCAAAAAGAAAGAAATAGTTCGGAATACTTGTAATATTCCTAGTGTTAATTCTAATAAAGTTCAAAAGAAACATGTACCCACTATTTTGAATGAAATCAAAAGCTTTGCTTCTACTTCATTGTGCTATGTTAATTGCAATTGCATTTAACTCATGATTAAGCTGAAAAATTATTTCAGAGGTTCTCATTGCTTTCTGAATCAATCTCTGATCAAGACTTTAGAGACAATGCCTCAGAAGCAAAAGAAAAACCATTCTGGCAAAGAATCAAAAGATGGAATGCCAAATGTTGATAAAAATCCTTCAACACCTAACAAAAAAGGACCCATAATGAGATGGGTACCTGTTGATCCCAAATATGATGTTCTAAACTTGATAAACTTTTCACTACACACAAACTAACAAATAAGAGTGCGGAAGCGTTTTTAATATGTAGAGAAAATAAAGCTTGTAAGGTAGTAAACACACTAGCAAATAATGAACAGAAACATAAAATGTAACAAGATGATCACTGAAGAAACCGTTTCATTGATTTGCTCAAGAACACCAAGAACACGCACTACTGTGTGATAAAAAGCTCTATGGAAATACAAGGTGCTATCTGAATTCTGTGTGCTCGCATAATACAAACAAAGGTGGTGCCCCTATAATATACAAGGAGGATGCACCCCGTAGTACAAGACAAAGGCTGACATTCCATAAACGGAATGCCACCTGGAAAGGTAAACAAACGTGCGCCGCGTGAATGATCTGGAAAATCTTCGTACAACAGGCTTCACGTGTTCTGCATGTGATCTTGTCTTGAACTTTAGTCATGTAAACTTCCAACTTTCATCTCCAGAGGTTAGCCATCATAGAGGCTCTGTGAGTGATCACAGAGGCTCTATGATCTGAAAGTGATCTTCAGGTCAGAGTCCTCGGGTAGACAGTCGACAGAGTCTTTTGAGCTTGTGACTTCTGTGGTGAGTTTGGTTGTTCTGAGCAGTCTTCAGTAGTTCCTACACTTAGCCTATTTTTCAATACTTCTATACATGTGATTTGGAGCTAACAATCTCCCCCTAAGTATTGAAAAATAAAGATTTGGAATGTTGAGTATTTGGCTAAGCTAGAAACTAAAAGAGGTGTAAGGAACTCAACCTCTGAATACTAATTTTCATTCAAAATAAAGATGTCAGAAGGAAATTACATTAGAGTTCAAGAATGCAAACAAAAAACATAACATCAGAGCCTATATATTGGCGTCTGGGAAATCGTTGATTCTTTTTCGAAATCCTCCTTCCTTCTTCAGATCTCTATAATAGAAAGCACACATGTCTCTGAAGCTCAGAGTTGCACTTATATTTTCCAGGAGGACGTCTGTAACTTCAGTAGGAACAAGTGGTGTACCTCTATGCTTGATGATTTTTTCTTGAAAGTTCAGCAGAGACCGAATTGAGTATTTTTGACTTTCTATACCCATAAAGATCTTTTGTTCGCCTTTGGGATTGATGTATACAAATCCAAATTTTGGAGAGGTGATGATGGAGTATGGTAGGATGTTGGCAGAGGGAGGTAGGTTGTCCTCTGGTGAAGTAAGGTTTACTCTTTTTATACCAAGATCAAGAGCCACCTGAAAATCCACTACACTATAGTATAGCAGCTTCCCCCTCGTTGTTTTCTTGATGATCGAGTGGACTTCTTGATATTCTCTCTTCCATCCATACCTCTCTTCCGTCCATTTGAAAAGCTTTGAGAGATCGTGAGGATGGAGGTTTGGTAGGTCAGCATCTGTGAATGTCCACATTTCTCCGTCTTCTCTTCTCACGACGTAATCACAGAACCAAAAATTTTTGCACTTAGTGTGCCCCAACTTTATCCCCAGAACCTCTGATATCTTGGACATGGAGAATACTTTGTGCTTGGGCCGAGCCTTTTCTTTGTTGAATCTTCTCCTTTCCTCTGAGATTATATCCTCTGAGAGTTTGATAGTAGGCTGAAGGTCATGAACTCCGCGACTGTAGAGATATTTGTAGACCTTTTCTTTAATGTCTTTCTTTGGAAGGACATGGAAGGGTCTTCTTAAGCTCTCAAAGCCTTGGATAACCTCTGCGACTATCCTTTGAGGGTTTGACGAGCGGGTCTAGGATGGGAAGTTCTAAAAATGGTTGTAAGTCAAATGCCCAGTCCTCCTCTTCAGATTTTACCCCTTTGATTGCCTCAAAAGAGCTCTTCATAAGTTTTTCGGTGTTGGGAGGATGTGACTTTTTAATCTTCGGAGGTTTTGTGGCAATAATTTTGCCCTTGTCTTTTATCAAGGGTTTTGGGGTGGTTTGGACTTTGGAAGGAGAATCAGGTTTAGTGGTGGTTGTTTGGACTTTGGGAGGTGAAGCTGCATAGCCCTTTTGTTGATTTGACTTCTGAGGTCTTGGCTCTGAGCTTATTGGAACTTGAATCAAGGGCCCTGCTTGAATTGGTACATTTTGAATTGCCTTCTGCATAGTCTCCCCCTCATGAGGACCAGGGCCAGAGGCATCAGGATCTTGGTCCTCATGCCTTGCCTTCTTCTGCCCTGCTTGAGTCTGGCAGGTGGCAGGTGCCTTCCTCTTCTTCTTCTTATAGAGGTGATCTTCTGTGTGTTTGGAGATATTTTTCATGACATCCTCTACGGCCAACGAGAGATTGTTTACTTCATAGTCTGATTTAAGTTTCAACTTTGCAGTTGTAGACTTGAGCTCTGTGGCGATGTCACTACAGACGAGATTCAGGTTTCGTAGAAGCACTTTTTGCATGGCCTCAAAATCTTCTTTGGTGGCCAGGGCTTTCACATGTGTCGTAGAGGAGGTGGCTTCAACTATAATAGGGACCATGACACTGCGAGTCATGTCCTTGATTTCATTCTTTAATTGTGTGATCTTGTCCATCCTTGAGGATGTGATCTCTGCAGCAGACTTTCCCATTTCTTCCATGCGTATATACCCAAGAACCTTGATGGCGTCTGTCTGGATATCGATGGATTTGGCACAATGGTCAAAGTCATTCTTTGTGGTAGAGGTCTCCAAGAGCTTTTTGATGTTGGCCGATTGTTGCTCTGAAGTTCTTTAAAGAGCGTTCAGAGCCTCTGTGTTGGCTCTCAGAGCTTCTGCAAGAGCACTTGAATCTTTTGGATGTGCGGGAGTGAATGAGCTTTTCAACTCATCATGTTTTTGGAATACTAAGTCAGCAAATGTTTTAAACTCGCCCTTTGTGACATAGGAGTCCGTGGTAACCTCTGGAACAACACATGTCCCATATTTGGCCAACGAGTCTTTGGCACCTTCAGAGCTTGTGAGAATGTTGAGCTCTTGAGGATTTCCTTCCAATCCTTGATGTTCCACAAAGGAAGCATCTATGAAAGTCCGGTCAACAAGTCTCCTGTGGGAGGGTTCAAAGGCTCCCTCAAGATTCATGTTGAGTGAGTCATGTGGTTGTTCTAGAACCACAGAATTGTCGTGATCTCGCACCACCAACTCTGAAGTGGTTTGGGGGTCACTCATGTGTGCTACAGAAGCAACAAATGCCTCTATGGAGGGTCGTGACGTGTCCTGGGGCAACTGGACACTTATGTCTACACCTTCACCCTTTTGAGAGGATGGGGTGGATTTGGTTTCCCCGACTAAGTTTGGTATAAAGGATGAATGAATATCCTCTATCCGGCTAGATAGGTTCAAGTTCAGACCGTGCTGTCCTTGTTCAATACCTTGCTGCACTAGAACTGTAGAGGTAGGAATGTGTGTTGCACAGGGAGTTTGGTTAGGTTGTGTGCCTAAGGCATCTTTTCCACCGCTCTCCTCCTTCAATTTTTTCTTTTCTTCTACCCTCTCATCTTCTCT
Source organism: Arctium lappa (assembly GCA_023525745.1). Taxonomy (NCBI): domain Eukaryota; kingdom Viridiplantae; phylum Streptophyta; class Magnoliopsida; order Asterales; family Asteraceae; genus Arctium; species Arctium lappa. The sequence continues at coordinate 93,521,623 of CM042048.1, forward strand.
TTGGGACGCCCCTGTCACATCCTTAATCTCCATGTCTACCGTTTCTCCTAGACCTGCGTAGTACCTCTGCGCTACCTCTTTTGCAATTTCAGTGGCTATTTGCAGAGGACTTTGAGGTCTTTCTTCTTGAGTATCCTCAAAGATCAAGGCCCTTCGTCTTGTCTTCTGCAGAGGTTCTTCAGCAACATCTACAGATTCATTCTCGATAATGAAAGCCTCAGCCTTAGCTTCCTCGGTCTTGTCCTTCTCTGCCAATCTTCTCAACTTCTTCTTTTTCTTTTCAGAGGACTTAACCACTTCTGTAGTTTTTGTGACATGGAATATTTTTGTGGTGTCCTCTGCCACTACTTTTTCTTTCCTTGACTTCTTGGCCTTTGGAACCTCTACTTCTACGGTTCTCTTCTTGTGTTGTTTCTTTTTCTCCTTTTTATCACTCACCACCCCCTTCTCAATTTCTACTCTCTTCTCACTATCTGTGCTTCTGCAGCCACATCCTCAGCTCCCTCAAGACCCTCATCCCTAAGATACACAACTATTTCATCTACCTAAAATCCTACACGTGGTGGGGGGTTGTAGGACTCGGTTCAGGAGTCCTGTGCCCACGAATGTAAGCTTGAGCACCCTCTTCACTACCCAAATACTGCAGAAGTCGAGCTGGCAGAGGTCTTGCTGTTGGATACTATTAGAGCACAGATTTGTTGGATGCAAGATCATTTATACTGAAGATGAAAGTCAAGCAAGTCAATGCTGAAAGTCAACTCTCAGTGAAAGTCAAAGTCAAAGTGTAATAAAAGTCAAAGTCAATTTGTATTGTTTTGTTTCTTTGTATTTGTGGCTAGGTATAAATAGTTTTGTTTTTCGTTTAATAGATAGATGGTTAGAAGGATTGTGTACGCATTCAGAGAGAGAATTGTAGAGAGAGAAAGAGACGTTTAGAGAGAGAAAGTGAGAAACTGAGTTTGTAATCATTTGAATTATGAATTGAATTGAATCAGGTAGTTAATCATCTTGTTTGTGTTGATTAATTGTAATTAGGAACTTGAATCAAGGACACACAAATACCCTGTTTTTAGTGTGTTCGGCCTGTGAGACTTCATTTCGTGAAGCTTGATGACCTTGCCTTCTGCAGGTAACTTTCCTTCCCCAATCAAGTCATCCCCAAGAAGTAATGCTAAGAATCTTCCAAAAACAAGATTCTTAGGTTCTGTGCCCCTGTCTTGATCTTGTTGTTTAGTTATCACGATATTCCTGATTTCCTTGAAGATCAATCCTGCATAATCGAGTGGAAGATCATAGAAGATCCCATACATGATGGCCAGAATTGTATGGATCGATTGGTCAAGACTACCTACTTCGGAGGTTAGGCATCTGTTCAGTATGGAAAATAGAACGTTCCATAGAGGGGGAAGGTTATGTCTTCTGAAACCAGTCCTCTTGGAGATTGGGATGGCATAGCCTATGAAGCATAGGAATTCCATGAGTTTTTCTTCTGTGGGTTCTTCAGAGAATTTCTTGAGGTTTAGATCATCTTTGGTGGGCAAATCAAAGATGTCAGATAACCTTCTTCTGTTGATCCCCAAATCCAGTATCTTCTCAGTTGATGGATAAGTTGCATAGCCCATGAAGCAGTACCTATATCCGTCCATTTTTACATGACGAGCACTCAACCAGAATTGTTGAATGTAGGATTCAGGGACATCATTCCTTTTCATGGTTAGGGCTTTGGTGAGGAAATGATTCTTTAAAATGTTGATCAATGGTTCAACTTTAGTAGGAAATCCTTTTGGGTCCAGAGTTACAAAGTGGTTGTTGGTCTTAATGTTCATGTTGTTCAAATGATAGTCGTGCCTGGTGAAGGACAACATTCGGCTAGTCAGCACTTGTTCTTGTCCAACGAAGTGAGAATCGGCCTTTTGTGCTACGGAGTGTTGAGAGTGGTTTGAGGACTTAGATCCTTGGGAGTTCTTGGATGAAACAGAAGGAGAAGCCATTGTAGGAACTAGGAGAAAAAGAAAGATGTTCTTGCTTTTAGGGTTCTTGAGAGAAGATTGCAGGTAAAGAAAATGGGTAAAACAAAAGAGAGTGGTTTATATACTGAGAAGGGGTAAAGGTTTAGGCGGTAAATGATAAAAAATTGAAATCCGTAATTAGTACAAACGGATAAGGAGCCATTTCTGAAAAACGACGGTACAAATACGGACCAATGAAATTTTGCCACGTCAGACTGGGCGGTGCACAATGGAGTACGTGCACCTCCTCTTATTCTCACACACGTGGCATTTACTATACCCACATGACAGTGACTTTCAAAAATAACCCGCATTGAATGACCATATGGTAAAAATTTTCAAGAGATGAAAATGGCAGAAGCTCTGTGGGTTTAGAGCTTCTGAGGTCATGAGCAAGGTTTTGAACACAAAGATGACCCAAACAATTTCGAAAGAACTATGATATGATCGAACACAATCCAAATACACGCTCAATGGACGAAAGATTCCTTTTGTGAGGTGCAGTGGCTTTGTGATAGGTCACAGAGGCTCTGTGGAGGACCTCAGAGGTTCTGAGACCCAAGATTTCTAATTAAGGAAAGATTTGAAAGTATTGATCACTCAAGTTTTGAAGATATTTGAAAGGCAAAGAGAGACATAATTGAAGTATAATGTTGAGCTCCCCCTTGAATTATCAAGGACACCTATTTTAGCTCTCCCTTGATCTGTGCTTGGATCTTTAGAAATAGGCATTAGACAAGACACAGAGCAAGAGAACTTTGAGAAAGAAAAAACATTTACAGGAGAGGAATTGTACAAACTTAAGCAAAAGACAACAAAAGTAAAAACAGAGAATGTTTACAATAGAGGCTCTGTGATTCAACTCATGTTAAGCATACCAATCTTGCCAACAAGAAAAGTGAATCTTTTCTCATCCAAAGCCTTCGTGAAAAGGTCAGCAAGCTGGTAATATGTGAGAACAAAGTACATCTCTATGGTCCCATTCTCCACATGTTGTTTCAGAAAGTGGTACCTGTTAGAGCATAAATATGTTGGATACAAGATCAAGAAGACTGAAGGTCAAAGTTCAAGAAAGTCAAAGCTGAAGAAAGTCAAATCTCGTCAAAGTCAAAGTCTTTTGTAATAAAAGTCAAATTGTATTGTATTTGTATTTTGTTTTTAATTTCCTTGTATTTTAGATGTAGGTATAAATACTTTGTACCTTGTATTTTCTGAAAAGGATTGTAACTATCAGAGTGTGCTTAACAGAGAGAATACGTTTAGAGAGAGAAATCTGTAGAGAGAGAGAAAGAGAGTTGTAGAGAGAGAAAGATTGTAATCGTTGAATTTGAAAGTGAAATCAAACAGGTAATTGATTCTTGTTTGTGTTTGTTTTGATTAACTGCATTTAGGAACTAGAATCTGGGAATAAAAATTGGTATCAGAGCAGATCCAAATCGAAATTAGATCAAGAAATTCAAGAAAGTTTGGTTCGATACTGTGTTCTTGAGCCGAGAATCGAATTTCGAGTTTTTGTGTGTATTTGGAGTTGTAATCGATTAGGTTTTGTTCATATAGAATAATCGATCGAGTCAGTGTAGGTAATTTCAAGAATTACACTGTAATCGATCTTTGATTTTGGTTTTTGTTGAGTTTGAAGTTCACGAGTTCTGTGCACTGTATTCAAATCTTTTTGTACATTCTTGTGTTTTTTATCGAAATTAAATGCTAGAATTGTGTTCTAGATGTTTAGGCGAGAAAATTGTCAGATTTTTGTACTGTAATTCGAGGTCTAGAGTAGTTTTTGGTGAATATTTGTTCGATTTTTGAGGTTTGCGCAAGATCCAAATTTTGCGCAAGTTCGTCGAGGTTTGCGCAAGTTCATCAGAGGTTTGCGCAAGGTTCATCGAGAAATTTCAGTGTTTGTTATTGAGGTTTGCGTATTCATCTAGAAACGCAAAGTAAGCTTTGCGTATTCAACAAGTAAAGAGAAGTGAGTTTTGCGTATTCAACGGGAAACGAAAAGCTAAAGATTGAGTTTGGATCGAAAAGTCCACTTTGCGCAATCAGTGGGTTACGAAAAGTTCAAGTTTGCGTATTTCACATGACACGCAAAGTAAACTTTGCGCATTACATTTGACATGCAAAGTGTCGTTTGCGTAAGCTTCTCGAAACGCAAAGATTCGTTTGCGTAAGCTTCTCGAAACGCAAAGTGTCGTTTGCGTAAGGTTCTCGAAACGCAAAGTGTGATTCGCACAAGAAGTTTAACACGCAAAGTGAGGTTTGCATAATCAGTTCAACACGCAAAGTTGTGGTTTGCGTATCCCGTGTGTTGCGCAAAGCTTGGTGTACTTGGAATATATTTTTTTGTGTGATTTTTTTCTTTTCGATCCTTAGTGTATTTCTGTGTTTTTTCATTTGTCTGTATTTTTCTTTTTGTTTCATTTGGACTAACGATCAGTTCTAGTTTCTTATTACATATATATTTCACAAACAGGTTTAATCTAGATGACTTCCAAAGACGCTCTTTCCATCGGCACTGATGTCAAGCCTCCAGTTATTTTTAAAGGAGAGTACGAACAGTGAAAGGATCGATTCCTTGATTTCCTGGACCGGCACACAAATGGAGAAAATATTCTTCTGTCCATTACAAAAGGACCTATGGTACCAATCACAGTTCAAATACCTGATGATGACTCATCTGATAGTGAAGATGGTACTGAGGAAAGAGATCAGAAGATGAAAACAGTTCAAGTAGAGTATGCACAGTATTCTGAGGAACAGAAAAGCCGATATAAAGCAGATAAACAGGCAAGATCCTTACTTCTTAAAAGCATTCCGAATGAGATCTACATCAAGATTGATAGTTACAAAGCAAATGCTAAGAAGATGTGGGATCAATTGCAAAAGATGATGATGGGATCCAAGATTGGGAATCAGATGAAAGTGGCTAACTGCATCAATAGCTATGAAGAATTTAAAGCCAAAGAGAATGAAAGACTAGAAGATACTTATGAACGGTTTGTCTTGCTTCTGAATGAACTGACAAAGAACAAAGTGAAAAAGAAGCAGCTGGAGAACAATGTCAAATTCCTGAGTATCCTACAACCTGAATGGAAGAAGCATACACGCAGGATGAAGCAGATGAAGGATCTGAATGACATACCATTACATGAGGTATATGAGACTCTGAGGCAAAATGAAGAAGAAGTGGAAGAGAAAAGAGCTGAGAAAAAGAAGGCAGAAAAAGTTCCTGATCCTATTGCATTGGTAGCCGGAGAGAAAAAGAAAGAAAAGAAAGAGAAGAAGAAAAAGAAGAAAGTGCTTACAAGTTCTGAGTCCGAATCCGAATCAGATGGTGATGATGGAGAAAGTCTGAAACAAGCAATGCTTTTACTGACTCGAGCTTTTCAAAAGAAATTCTACAAGAATCCGGGATCCAACTCTCAAAGATATTCTTCATCAAGTTCCAAGAATCATGAGCACCGAGAAAGAGTGGAAGGAAAGCGACATGAAGAGAACCGGTAAATGGAAAGGAAGCCGAAAGAAAGGAAGAGGTTCGTGAATGATTACAACATTGCTGAAAAGCCAGCAAATGATCCAATCAAATGCTACAACTGTGGCAAGATTGGACATTTTGCTAAAGATTGTAGAAAGCCAAAGGTTCGAAACTCCCAGTATTATCAGAACAAACTGCTATTGGCCAAACAGCAAGAAGCAGGCATAACATTAATTGCTGAGGACGAATTTTGGTTATATCATTCTGATCAAGAGGATGACAAAGAGAAGGAAGAAACTGCTCATCTCTGTCTAATGGGAAAAGAAGTGAAGTATGATGAGTCAGATGACGAGACAGCTGATGAGGTATTAAACTTAACTGAAAAAGATTTTATAACCAAAATGGAAGCTATGATGGTTGAGCTTAATGATCTTTAAGAAAAACTGAAGAAAGAAAAAGACAGAGTTGCTAAAAGAATAACAAGATCTTTGAGCTTAATAAGTCTGTTATTGGGAACAAAGATCTAATTGATTCTTTACGCAAGTCTGCTTCTGATTCTAAAATTCAAGTAGATTGTTTTGAAAAGAAGATTTCTGATTTTGAAGTTAAAATTTCTAAGTATGAGTTTGAAAGGAAAGAATCTGCACTAACTGTTCATAAACTGTAGGTTGAGAACAAGCTTTTGAATAAGAAGGTAAATGGTCTGGAAGCCAAACTCTATGCAAGAGGCCAAACAAATTAAACTATCTTTCTTAATGCACGTAACGAAGAGGCTGATGTTAAAGAAAAATGGGGACTTGGTTTTGAAAACCCCCATTACCTTAAGAAAGCCATCAGAAAACAACCAGCACTTTATAATTTTGATTTTCTTGCTTGTGCTGGTAAAAATACTCATTTAAAACCCAAATTTGTTACCAAATTACCAGAAGATGTTGAGGCCAAAGAAACTGAAAATAGAAAGAATGTAAAGAAAATGCAACTACCATTTAACTATGCAAAGTTAAATGATAGTTATCTTTCAGAAACACCAAAAGTTCTTTTGAATGATTATTTTGCTAGTTATTCTGTTTCTGAGATGAAGGCAAAACCAGCAGTTGCAAAGGTTTATGTTCCTCCACTCATTCTTGAAAGCAAAATAGTTGAGTTGGAAAATGTTTTATCTGATGAAAAACTTTTGGTTAATATTCAACAAAGTGTATTTTCTACAGTTTTAAAGAACACGATTTTTCAATCTACATATACAAAGTGTTCTAAAGTTTCTGAGGCACCTCAAACTTCGTCTGATAATTTTGATGACTTATTTGAGTCGGCAAATGATTTTCTTAATTCTGATGATGGGTGCATAGAAGAAATTGATATGTTTGACTTCAATGCTCCTCTTCCTGATCATTCTACTTGTCTTACAAATGAAAAAGTGTTACCAAGTGATATTAATATTGGTGAATCATCAACTAAGGTTGATGAACCAGTTTCTGTAACTGATGATTACTATGCTCAAGGTAAGAAACATAAGAAACAACGATTACTGAAATAGAAATAAATTGGTACACAAAATAAAACTCATTTTCAGAAATCTGATTTTCCTAATAAATCTAAATCTTTTGTTTCAGATATAAGCAAGAAAAGGTCGAAAGCTCGAACTGAATGGCGACAAAAAAGGAAGGATGATGAGATAGCTGAATCACTTTCTGATAACTCTTGTAATAGATCAGTTAGTAGTGATAATGATGTAGTTGATCAACTTGCTTCACATAAACAAAACCTTGTAATTTCTTACAAGCGATATTCAATAAAGCAATTGATTCAATTATCTCCTATTACTACTAAATCTTATCATTATCGGAGAATTGATTTTGCTTATTCTCATAATTCTTCTGATTGGTTTGGATCTTATCATGTGTATGCTTCAAGATAAATTTTTTTTAAAGATTTTCAAAAGAACAGAGGGTCCATTTTCAAATGGATACCAAAATCTTGTGCTAATCTGTTAGGACCCATTTTTAAATGGGTACCTAAATCTATTGTTTCCTGATTTTTCTTGCAGACCCGGCATATGTGGTACTTGGACAGTGGATGTTCCAAGCATATGACTGGGCAAAAAGCTTTATTGTCTAATTATACAGAGAAATTCAGTGGAAATGTCAGATTTGGAAACGATCAGCTTTCACCAATCTTAGGATATGGTGATATCATTCAAGACAACATAATGATCAGTAAGGTGAGTTATGTCGAAGGCTTAGGGCACAACCTGTTTAGTATTGGTCAATTCTGCGATAAAGGGTTAGAGGTCAACTTCAAATATAAGAGTTGCTCGGTTCGTACTGAAGACGGCATAGAACTCTTAGGTGGACATCGCAAGACAAACCTCTATACCATCAACCTGTCCAAAGTTCAAATTGACAATAAAGTTTGTTTAATGACAAAAGATTCAATGCAACAAAGTTGGCTCTGGCACAAACGTTTATCACACCTGAACTTTCGTTATATCAACAAGCTGGCTAGTGGGAAATTTGTAAAAGGACTTCCTGAGCTGAAATACGAGAAAGAACAATTATGTGCTGCATGTGAGAAGGGTAAGATGAAGAGAGCTCCGCATAAACCGAAGCCTGAACCAAGCACTAGTTCTCCGTTAGAATTGTTACACATGGATTTGTGTGGTCCAATGAGAACTCAGAATTTGGGTGGAAAGAAATACGTGTTGGTTATTGTGGACGATTACTCAAGATACACGTGGGTCAAATTTCTTCGATCAAAAGATGAGACGCCCGAAGTTCTCATTACTTTCTTAAAGACGACCTAAGTGAATATGCAAAGACACGTCAAGTTTCTTCGAACAGACAACGACACATAGTTCAAAAACAAGATCGTTGAAGAATATCTCGAATCCGTCGGGATATCACATCAGTACTCTGCTGCTCGTACGCCTGAACAAAATGGAGTAGTTGAAAAGCGAAATCGGACGCTAGTCGAGGCCGCTCGTACTATGCTTAGCCAATCCGATCTACCTCTATTTTTGTGGGCAGAAGCTGTGTCGACTGCATGTCAATCTCAAAATCAGTCCATGATACACCGCCATTTTCAAAAGACTCCATATAAGCTGATCAACAACAGAACACCAACAATCAAGTATTTTCACATATTTAGGTGTAAATGTTTTGTGCTTAATGACAGGGAGAGTCTGAATAAATTCAGTGCTAAGGCGGACGAGGGTATCTTCATTGGTTATTCTTCAACATCGGCAGCATATCGTGTTTATCTGAAAAAGTCAAAAACAGTTGTCGAGAGCGTCAATGTAACATTTGATGAAGACCTGGCTTCTGAACAACTTAATTCAGAACCCTTTATCACTGGAGTTTTAGCTTCTGGGCAGATCAGTCCAGAACCTGCTTCTACAGCGAATAATTCAAATAACGCTTCTACTTCACTTTCACATTTATCTGATTTAGATTTGTTATTTGAATTATTTTATGATGAGTTTCTAGGATCTAATTTGCCTAAATCTGCTGTGACTGACAGGTCTGAAGACACAAGTTGCAATCATCCAGTCACTTCAGAAGTCATAACTGAACAAGAATTCCCCGTTCAGTTAGAAGCTCACATTCCTACAATTACTCCTACAGTTGAAGATATACAAGAAACTGCTGAGCCAGAAGTAACTATTTCAGTTGGGTATCATACATTGTCTATTCAACAACCAGATTCTATTCTGCTGTTCCAACTGATACTTCTGCACCTGAAACTTCAACTGTAAAATCTCCTCCTATTATTCAAACTGAAGACTCTGATAGTGGATTTCAAGATGATGATCATGTTCAATCAGTATCTACTCCACTCCCTCATGAGCATCGCTGGACCAAAGAGCATCCTTTACATCAAGTAATTGGAGATCTCAACAAGCCTGTACAAACGAGGTCAACAACTCTTAATCAATGTATGCATGACTCATTCCTCAGTAAGATTGATCCCACGCGATTATCAGAGGCTTTTGCTGATTCGGACTGGGTAACTGCTATGCAAGAAGAGATCAATCAGTTTGAAGCCCTAAAGGTTTGGAGATTAGTTCCAAAACCAGAAGGTAAAACCGTGATAGGCACTAAATGGGTATTCAAGAATAAAAAGGATGAAGATGGTATCGTCATAAGAAACAAAGCTAGACTTGTTGCCAAAGGTTACCGGCAAGAGGAAGGCATAGAATACGATGAGACGTATGCTCCAGTAGCGCTTATAGAGGCAATCCTCATGTTTCTAGCCTACACAACTCATAAGAATTTCACAGTCTTTCAGATGGATGTGAAAACATCTTTTCTGAATGGCATTCTTAAAGAGGAAGTGTACGTGTCTCAACCAGAAGAGTTCGTCAATCCAGATAAGCCAGATCACGTCTACATCTTGGACAAACCCCTGTACGGTTTAAAACAAGCCCCTCGAGCATGGTATGACGTTCTATCTAAATTCTTGGTCAAGTCCGGTTTTTCTAAAGGTAAGGTTGATACCACTTTATTCATCAAAAAGGAAAAAACCGATATCATCCTTATTCAAATATATGTTGATGATATAATATTTGGCTCTACAAATCCTAAATATTGCAAAAACTTTTCTAACCTCATGGTGTCACGTTTTCAAATGAGTATGATGGGAGAGATGAATTTCTTTCTTGGATTACAAGTAAAACAATTTTCAACGGGGATTTTCATTAACCAATCTAAGTAGATTTTGGATATTCTTCGGAAGTTTAAAATGGAAAATTGTAAACTAATTGGAACCCCGATGGCACCAGGTACTAAGATTAGCACTGATCCTTCGGGTAAAAGTGTTGATGTTAGGACTTATAGAGGTATGATAGGATCGTTAATGTATCTTACTTCAAGTAGGCCAGATATTATGTTTTCAACATGCTTATGTTCTAGATATCAGGCTGTTCCCAAAGAATCCCATTTGGCTGCTGTCAAACGGATTTTTAGATATCTGAAGGGGACTGCAGACCTTGGTCTGTGGTATCCTAAGGATGCTGGGTTTCAACTGACTGCCTATTCAGAAACAGATCATGCAGGTTGCATGTTGGACAGAAAGAGTACTTCTGGTCACGTTCAATTTCTTGGAGACAAGCTCGTTAGTTGGGCGTCAAAGAAACAATTATGCATTTCCACATCGACTGCTGAAGCAGAGTATGTAGCTGCTGCCATTTGCTGCTCTCAAGTCTTGTGGATGCGAACACAGCTACGAGACTATGGATTCAAGTTCGACAAAATTCCAATTTATTCTGACTCGAAGAGTGCAATCGCAATATCTGCTAATCCTGTCCAACATACGAAAAGCAAACACATTGATGTAAGGTATCATTTTATTAAAGATAATGTAGAAAAAGGAATAATTGAACTATATTTTGTAAAAACAGATTATCAAATTGCAGATTTATTTACCAAACCATTAGATGAAAAGAGATTTAATTTTCTTATCTCTAAGCTTGGTATGTTAAATCTGAAAACATAATCAGTTATTACCTAATATAGTTACATATTGTTATTTTTCATCATTTTTATTTATCTTTATGTCTGAAGGATATATGCACTTTAATTGTTTACTCATGATCTCAGGGGGAGTAAGAGAAGATTTTAGATGATCTACATTCATTTGAGGGGGAGCATAACTAATTTTTGCATTTTACTTAAATGACAAAATTTTTGTAATGCATAATTTTAGGGGGAGCTTATAAGTCAAGTCAAAAGGAGTAAGACTATGATTTCTGATTACTTCTGATCAGAACTCGTATTATAATCGTTTTACTGTTTTATATCTTTTATTTTTCGAATAAATTTGTGAATAAATTTGTTTTGACTAGACTTTGAGACTTATGCAGGATGAGAGAGGATGACACGATCATATCATTTTGACTTAAGCATGACTTCATGAGAATTAAGATTGAGCAAAACGGTAAATTTCTTATCTTAATCTCAAATGTATCTGAAAGAAGGACAACTTTCAGATATAGAAAACATGTTCTTAAATGTTCAAACCACTTCCCGAATTTTAACCAGATTTTATAATTTGGAAGTGTGATTTTAAATGTTTTCATTTTATTTTTGTGCTTAATTGATAAACAAACTGTGTGTTTCCAAAGATAAATACTTGAGTATTGTCTTTTCAATATACTTTCAAGTATTCACACACACCGGTTTGACTTTTTGTTCAAATTGTTCTTACCATGTCTCTAAATTGAAACAATTTTTTTTCGATGGTAAGACACCTCGCTTGTACTTCAAAAAAAATTGAGCGTTAATTCATTTCGAAACGGTTTTTCAAGAATGTCTATATTTTGTTTCATATAGACAATATCCATTATTCTTGACCATAAGTCTTGATTGCTATATCATTCATTTATGATCATTTTCATACAATGTCAGATTTTCAAACAAGTTTCTTGCATTCATATTCATTCATTCAATATACTTGTTTGAAAATATTTCAATGTTTCAAATGCTCAAATATTCATGATTATATTTTATGAGCTTACATTCATCTGACATTTGTATATGAGCTTTAACTGATAAAGTTAAACCATATTGAGCAACTTTATCCTTTCATAAGAAATATGGGTTCTTTGTGCTAGGACTTCAATGAACTTCTATGAAATCACGTTAACCAGTGATTTCTACCCAAGAAGTTAATCCTTTAGTGATTGAGTGTGAGGAGTCAAAAAGAAATGAGTGTGGGTGTGATGAGGTAAAATGGAAAAGAGAGTTTGGTTAGATGTGAGCTTAATGATTAAAAGAAAGAGGGTGTGAGATCAGAGTAAAAGAATATCAAACTCTGCACCAACTACTTTCTGAGCCGGGCAGCCACATTACTAATGATTCACAATTCTTTCGTGAACATTATTGAAACAGGCAAATAGCCCATGCCAACTCTTGATAAAACCCCACCATCTACTCATTTTCTTCTCAAAAAGAAAATGTTTCATATTTTCTGGGGACGCAACACATAATCTATCTGATTTTCATTTGGAAAATTTGGATATTGAAAAAGAAGGAAGTATGCCCCACCTTTGCACTTCAATCATGCACATTGAGTCTGTGTTTATCTACTGTTGTCTAAGTGGTTTACACAATGCTGAGCCTTATTAAAAGCAATAATTCGTGCTTAATTCTTTCTACAAATGCACGAACACACAAAGAATTTGTTTCTTTGTCATAACATTCATAGAAATTGCCTTTGTGGTATTTCGATGATTGGATGGAAGCCCTGGGGGAGTGAACATCAAAAAACTCCTTTATATTGTGTATTCGTTACACACAGTGACTTTGTGTTACTGACAGGCATTTTAACTGAGTCATCTGTTGATTCAGGAGTTACATGTTCTTATTTTGTCTGGATTTGCAAAGATCTAGATGAATACTTGGTTATCGTTCACAGAATCAGAGGCTCAGCTTGACAGATCAGATTGGTCAATGAAATTTCTTGGGAGAAAAGTTTTGATGATATAGATGCTCAAATCATCAAAAAGGGGGAGATGATATCAAGAAATGATAAAGTTTTGAGAGATGATTTTTCAGAAATGTCCAAGTCAGAAAAGTTCAAAGTAAAGATTTGAAGATTTGAAGAAGTTCAAAGAATTTCTGAAGATTTGAGGAAATTTTCTTTGAAGATTATCTGCTAAAGCAATTCGAGTTGATTCTGAAAATAATTTCTTTCCAAAGCCTGAAAGTATTATTGTGAAAGCTTTGGGGAGATTGTTAATCGTTTGAAGACAGTTTTGGAAAGAATACCGTCAAAGAAAAAGGGGAGATTATTTTGACAAAGCTTAAAAGTGAAGACTGAATAGCTAGATCTTTCAACAGTGATCTTGAATCCAAAGGGGGAGATTGTTAGAGCATTAATATGTTGGATACAAGATCAATAAGACTGAAGGTCAAAGTCAAAGCTGAAGAAAGTCAAATCTCGTCAAAGTCAAAGCCTTTTGTAATAAAAATCAAATTGTATTGTATTTGTATTTGTATTTTGTTTTTAATTTCCTTGTATTTTAGATGTAGGTATAAATTCTTTGTACCTTGTATTTTCTGAAAAGGATTGTAACTACCAGAGGGTGCTTAACAGAGAGAATACGTTTAGAGAGAGAAATCTGTAGAGAGAGAGAAAGAGAGTTCTAGAGAGAGAAAGATTGTAATCGTTGAATTTGAAAGTGAAATCAAACAGGTAATTGATTCTTGTTTGTGTTTGTTTTGATTAATTGCATTTAGGAACTAGAATCTGGGAATAAAAATCTGATATCGATGTGTTTGGTTTTGGAGTGCTAAACTGGGTTGGCAGAGATCGCGATGGCACTTTTGGAATCACAGAGGATGGGGATTTTCTCAATGTCAAATCCATAGTCTCTGAGTTGGGTTCTCATCCACAGAACTTGTGAACAACAACTTGCAGCAGCAACATATTATGCTTCTGCTGTGGAAGTTGAAACACAGTTTTCTTTCTTAGAAGTCCAACTGACTAGTTTTCCTCCAAGGAATTGACAACTCCCAGAGGTACTCTTTCTATCTAACTTGCATCCTCCGTAATCTGAATCTGTATAAGCCACAAGATCAAATCCAGAATTCTCTGGATACCAGAGACCAAGATTCTTGGTCCCTTTTAAGTATCTAAAGATCCTCTTGACAGCATGAAGATGAGATTCTTTTGGGTTAGCTTGAAATCTTGCACAGAGGCATGTGGCAAACATTATATCGGATCTACTTGCAGTTAAGAACAACAAAGACCCTATCATTTCTTTGTAGAGTTTGCACTTGTTGATCCAAACACTCTCAGTGATTTGATAACGACCCTCTTCTATACTTAGTAAAAATTACGTTTTAATATGTATTAGTGTTTCACCATCAGCGATCAGACTGAATCTGTTCAGTTATCGCTGATAGTCTTTCTTATAAACATTTCTATGTATTAGTGTTTCACTATCAGTGATCAGACTGAGTCTGTTCAGTTATCACTGATAGTTTCAGAAGTAAACAACCAAACGTAATCCCTGAAGACAAGTCTCGCGTCAACATATGTTCATAGCTTAATCGAAGATGAAGCTGATAAACAAAGAGAAGTCTACTAGTGACCTGATGCGGATATCAGTGAAGCAAATACAACTCTACTTATACGCGAAGGAACTTGAGAAAAAGCTTCAGCGATAGCTGAACCTCTTTATCTCTCAACTTAGAGATACTCAGCGATCAATCGATCACAAAGCTTATGCCTCAAGTTTCCTTTTGTCTATCCTTGCACAACCTAGTACAATGTGTCAGAACGGACAAGTCTCTGCAACCATTCGTACAACAACTCTGTCAACTACACTGTTCATGACCCGGCCGAAAGCATGTCTCCCAAAAGTCAGTCTCCCAAAGCCAATCTGTGAACGCCACGTGTAAAGTGCCCTGCCATGCATTTAATGCAAAGGGTATAAATAGGACGTTCACCCTTTCATCTGAAAGTGTGATCAATCCTTGAACTCCATATAGAAACCATTGTTTTCTATATCTCTTAATCTCCCACTCTCTGAATTTCTTGTGCAATTATCTTAGTGTTTCTTAAGTTTGTTTAGATTG
The DNA here is from genome assembly GCA_023525745.1 of Arctium lappa. Classification (NCBI taxonomy): domain Eukaryota; kingdom Viridiplantae; phylum Streptophyta; class Magnoliopsida; order Asterales; family Asteraceae; genus Arctium; species Arctium lappa. The sequence continues at coordinate 93,536,688 of CM042048.1, forward strand.
AGTCTGTCTTAATCTTATTCCGCAACAAACTTGTAAATTGTATTTTGATTTATCAATAAACAATTTATTAAACTTTAATTTATGTGTTTGTATTCAACCCCCCCCCCTTCTACAAACTTGTTAAGCACCTCCGGGACCAACAAGTGGTATCAGAGCAGTTTGTTTAAACTAATAAACAAGATCTTGCTGTATACTCTTCCTTGCTATTCTAAAATGGCACTAAACACAAACACAAACTACTATGATAATGGTTCACTTTCTAAACCTCCTCGATTTAGCAGAGATAACTTTTCTCTATGGAAAAATCGAATGATGCTATTTCTTGAAGGTGCGGATCCTACTATACCTGAATATATAGAAAACGGACCCTATGAACCTGTTAGAATTATAGCTGCGGTTCCTGCTACTGCCACCACTGAAGCTATCCCTGAACGATATGTCGTTAAGGAAATAAGACAGTGGAGTGATGAAGATAAAAAGAAGGTAGGCATAGATGCAAGAGCAAAGACCATTATCTCAATGGCTCTGCCTGATGAATTTTTCCATTCCATCATGCATCTTAAAACTTCTAAAGAAATGTGGGAAACCATATGTGTTCAATACGAGGGCACCACTGAAATCCAAGAGACTCGAAAGATTAACTTGGTAAGATAGTATGAAAGTTTTATTGCTGGTAAGAATGAATCTCTTTCTGACGTTCATCAGCGATTTAACTGCTTAATCATTGACCTAAGAACTGTTGGAAGGACCTATTCTAATTCTGAGGTCCTAACAAAATTCTTAGAAAGTCTTCCTGAAAGCTGGGACAGTTATTCAATATGTCTTAAGCTGACAAAAGACTTACATACTCTCTCTTTAAGCACTCTGTATGGAATATTGCTCAACTATGAGCAATCAAATCTTCTGAAGAAAAATCTTGTAAAAGATTTTAAAGACTCCAAAAGTACTCCTGTTGCTTTAGTCTCTTCAGAGATAATTCCATCTCAGCGATCTACTCTCACCATCACTGAGTTAGATTCTGAATCTGAGGATCTATCAGACCATGATCTTTCAGAGTTTGATGAGTCCTTAGCACTCTTGACAAACTCTTTTAAGAGATTTGCAAGAAAGAGTAACTTCCGAAGAAGTAAACCTCTCTCTCTTACTGAAAAGCCAAAATCAACTCCGGTTGATAAGGCTACTGCCACTTGCTATAACTGCGAAAAAATTGGACATTTTCCTAGTGAGTGCAGGTCGAAAAAGGTCTTCAAACCTTCTACCTCAAGAAGATCCAGTGATGACAAATACCATAAGCTGAAGAACAAATATCAAAAGGTGAAAAGCTATCAGCGAAAAGGTAAAGGTCTCATCGCTGAAGAACATGACTGGGCTGAATCAGAAGAATCATCTTCTGATGATGAAGAAGTCGCTAATCTTTGCCTCATGGCTGAGATTAAAGAAGAAGTGGAAGAACCATCTGAACCTTCTATGAGCTACATATCATCTCAGGTATCTATCTCTACAAATCCCTCTCTACCTGAAGCTGAGAGAAGTCGTGCTGTTGATGTGCTGACAATTGACCTTTATAATGCTCTAAATGACAAAACTCAAGCTGAGAATAAAAACGTACATTTAACTCAAGAGCTAGAGAGATGTCATGAAAAGATCAGTGAACTAAATCTTTTAGAAGAAAAGTTGAAAGATCAAGTCATTATAAATGAAATCATGAGCATTGAACGTGAACAAGCCATTGCTGCTCTAAAAGCAGAAAAGGCTCATGTTGAAAAATGGTGCAAATCATCAACAAAGATCTCTGAGATAATAAAAGCTCAAACCCCTGAAAGTGACAGAACTGGTCTTGGTTTTTGGACACCTCAGGACGATCCTAAGGAAGAGAGTTCCTCGCTTAAGTTTGGAACTTTTGTCACCTCTTTCTTTGACACTTCTTATAATCAATTCTATCCCTGTTCTTATTCAAATCTCATCCCTGAGGAAAAATCCAAAGACACTAAGTCTACGGATAAAGGAAAGTCCATTCTCCTTCCTCAGAAGGCAACCAGGAAAGCAAAGCTGAAAGTTCCTTCTAAACCTTCAGCTAAGCAATCCTCTAGCTCTGTGATAGAAATCTTTGATCTCTGTCCTCCAAAGCTGAAGATTGACCTTAAACCGTCGAGATCTGAAGAAATGAAAATTCCTCCAAGATCTCAAGAGAAAAGTCTTCTTGGACCTGGCCCTGCTCATCTTAAACTTGCAAAACCTTCTACTTCTGATCCTAAAACCATTTTGAGATACAAAAAATGTTATCACTGTGGTTTTACTGATCATATTGCAAGTAAATGTCCAACTGCCACTGAAGCTGATAAAATAGCTAAAGTGAAGAAAAATGCCTCTAAAGCTAAGAAGGTCACCAAGGCTGAAAAATCAACCAAGGTGAAAAATACCACTAAGGTTAAGAAATTAACCAAAGTGAAGATTACCACTGAAGCTGAATCTTCATATGCTAAGAAGACAGCTTACCCTTTCTTATCCACTAACTCTGAAGGACCCATTGAAAAGTGGGTACCAAACAACGTTTAATCTTCCTTATGTGTGTAGGGATCAAAGGGCATCTGGTATCTTGATAGTGGATGTTCTCGTCATATGACTGGACAAAGAAACCTGCTCACTGAATACAAGGAAGAGAAAGGTCCCTCTGTGACTTTTGGTGGAAATGGAAAAGGATATACCCAAGGGTTTGGTGTTCTCAGCAATGGGACAACTACCTTTAGAAGAGTCACTTATGTAGATGGACTGAAGTACAATCTTCTAAGCATCAGTCAGCTATGTGATAAAGACTATGAAGTACGCTTTACTAAGAAAGCATGTTCAGTGGTAAATGAGAAAGGAAAACTTGCTCTCAGTGGTCATCGCAGAGAAAATGTCTATGTAATAGATATGGAATCTACTATCACTGATAACTTATGTTTTCTCTCTAAGGCCTCTTCTGATGTCAACTGGCTATGGCATAAAAGGCTCTCTCATCTAAACTTCAAAACCCTGAATTCTCTCTCATCTAAGGAACTGGTTTCTGGTCTTCCTCAGCACTCATATGCCAAAGAATCTCTCTGCTCAGCATGTGAAAAAGGAAAACAAACAAAAGCAAGTTTCAAGTCGAAACAAGTTTCCTCAGTGACAAGTCCTCTTCAGCTCTTACATATGGATCTGTTTGGCCCTGTCAACATCCAATCAATAGCTGGAAAGAAATATACACTTGTCATTATAGATGAATATTCTCGCTACACCTGGGTTATCTTTTTTCGCTGTAAGAGTGATACTCCAGAAGAACTAATATCTTTTGTGAAAAAGATGGAAGTGCTGAACAATCTTACTGTTCGTTCAATAAGAAGTGATCATGGAACTGAATTCAAGAACAGTTCCCTGAACAATTTCTTTGAGAACAAGGGAATCTCTCACAACTTCTCTTCAGTAAGAACACCTCAGCAAAACGGAGTCGCTGAAAGAAGAAACAAAACGATCATAGAAGCTGCTAGATCAATGCTCAGCGATTCTCATCTCCCTACTCAATTTTGGGCTGAAGCTGTAAACACTGCATGTTTTACTCAAAACAGATCGCTGATAATAAAGCGATTTGGGAAGACAACTTATGAACTTTTTGTTGGAAGGAAGCCTTCTATCAGCTTTCTTCATATCTTTAGTTGTCAGTGCTTTATCTTAAACAACAGAGATCAACTCCAAAGCCTACAGAGTCTTCAAGGATCAACTTTTTCTTCGGAAAGTTCGACCCAAAAGCTGATGATGGAATATTTCTAGGATATTCCTCCATCTCCAAAGCCTACAGAGTCTTCAACAAGAGAAGACAAACCGTAGAAGAAACAATTCACGTCACTTTTGATGAAACTCGCTCAGCGAACTCCAAACCAATCGCTGACAATGAAGAGTTAAATGCTTGGATGCTTTCTCACTATAGAGAAACTGAACCTTCCTTTCCAAATCATCAGCATTCAGATCCTCCAGCCGCTGATGATGATCCAAACATTATACATCCTACCGCTGAATCCACCTCATGGGTTTCAGCTGAACCTCTAAACACACTCCTACCATCAAATCTGCCTTCGGCTGAAAGCCTCTCTAGTGAATCTACTCAACAGTTAATCGCTGATGAACCTCAATCATCCTCATCAGTAAACATTCCAATTGTTGATCCAACCTCTGAGTTAAGCAATAAGGCTCCTGCTCAGCGATGGACCAAAGATCACCCAATAGATCAAATTCTTGGTGATCCAGATGCAGGTATTCAGACACGACGAAGCTCAGGTAATATCTGTCTCTTTGTAAACTTTCTCTCTTTAATAGAACCAAAGAAGACTGATGATGCCCTCAGAGATCCAAACTGGGTCAGCGCTATGCAAGAAGAGCTGACTGAATTTTCTCGAAACAAAGTTTGGAATCTCGTTCCTAGACCATCTAATAAAACTGTAATAGGCACCAAATGGGTGTTTAGAAACAAGTTAGATGAACATGGAACTGTAACCCGCAACAAGGCTCGACTTGTTGCTCAAGGATACAGACAAGAGGAAGGCATAGACTATGATGAAACCTTTGCCCCTGTGGCCAGGCTCGAAGCAATTCGACTATTCTTAGCTTATGCAGTCTATAAAGATTTCATTGTGTATCAAATGGACGTAAAATCAGCGTTCCTAAATGGAAAGCTGAATGAAGAAGTCTATGTAGAACAACCACCAGGGTTCTATGACCCTAAGCATCCAAATTATGTTTATAAATTGGATAAGGCTCTCTATGGTCTAAAACAAGCCCCTCGTGCTTGGTATGACACTCTCTCATCTTTTCTTATCTCTGAAAATTTTGAACGTGGCAAGATTGACAATACGTTATTTTTCAGAAAGATAAAAGGTCATATAATTCTTGTACAAATATTTGTCGACGACATAATATTTGGTTCTACTAACCCATCTCTGTGTACTCGCTTCGCTGAAAGAATGAAGAAAGAATATAAAATGAGTATGATGGGTGAGCTGACATATTTTCTTGGTCTTCAGATTAAACAAGCTGACAAAGGTACTTTTATCAGCCAAGGTAAGTATGTTAAAGATATGCTGAAGAAGTTTGATCTTACTCAAACTTCAGCGATGAAAACTCCTATGGCACCACCCCTGACACTTAACAAAGATCCTTCTGGAAAACCTGTTAATGTCACTGCCTATAGAGGAATGATAGGCTCCCTGCTGTATCTCACAGCAAGCCGACCTGACATCATGTACTCTACTTGTTTATGTGCACGCTATCAATCTGAACCCAAGGAATCCCATCTGATCGCTGTAAAGCGAATTTTCAGATATCTGAAAGGAACTCCTAACCTCGGTCTTTGGTATCCCAAAGACTCAGGGTTCGATCTAACTGGTTATTCTGATAGTGATTTTGCAGGATGTAAACTTGACAGAAAGAGTACCACTGGTGGATGTCAACTCTTGGGAGGAAAGCTGGTAAGTTGGACAAGCAAGAAGCAAAATTCTGTGTCCACTTCCACAGCTGAAGCTGAATACGTAGCCGCTGGAAGCTGTTGTTCTCAAATCTTATGGATGAGAAATCAACTATTATATTATGACCTTCAGTTGTCAAAGATTTCTATCTATTGCGACAGCACTAGTGCTATCGCTATAGGAAATAATCCAGTGCTACATTCGAAGACAAAACACATAGAGATCATATATCACTTTATCAGAGATCATGTGATGAATGGTGATATTGAACTTCACTTTATCCCTACTGACTTTCAGCTTGCTGATATATTCACCAAACCTCTTGATGAGACAAGGTTCAACTTTCTCATCAGTGAGCTTGGAATGCTGAACCTTGAAGAATAATTCTTCAGCGTTCATGTATTGCGTCAGTAATCAAAAGTTCCCCTTTCATCATTCTCTCTTATAAATATTCCGACTCTCAGGTACATTTTCTCAATCCCTACAACTGAATCTTCATTCAGTTGAGATATTTTTTAAAATACAAATCTTAATCACTGAATCTTTCTTCAAATGATTAAAAGCTTTTTGAAATTAAATTTACCACTGATATTTATATTCAGTGATCCATTTAAAAGAAAATCTATCCCTATCTTTTCATCAGGGATACTTTCAAAAAGAAAATTCTATTGCTGATTTTTCTTCAGTGATAAATTCAAAACGGACAAATGAACAGTCTCTTTCTTAAACTATGACGTCATTTGAACCGACAATCCACGACATGCTTTTTTTTTTTCTGACACGTTCGTCCATTGCTCTTCTATACAATCAACTTCGTGGGACGTGTCCATGTCATGATGTGCATTTGTTTTCCCGCTTCTCTCACACTCTCTCTCCTCTCTCTCACATATAAAAGGAATACTTTTCCATTCTATAAATTTACGCTTTCTGGAAATACTTTCTAAGCAAGAATTCTCTCTCAAGCATTCTAGCATTCTCAAGCCTTTGCATCATCCTCTTCAAAGATCCACAGGTTATTCTTGATTTCTTATCTTAAATCTTTTTACATAAAACTCCATTTATGGTCTACCATTATGGGTTTATAAGATTCTTATCACATAAAATCACTCTCATTTTTTATTTTATTCTTTAAAAACCGTTTTATTTTGATTGTTCTTCATTCAAAATCTTTGGTTTTTCTTCTTGTTCCTGTATCCTATCTTAAGAACACCTTTTTAATCTTTAAAATTGTATCCTATCTTGTTCTTGTTCTTCTATTCATCTATCTGTTTACTCTCAGAATGTCTCAATCTGCACTTGTCGCCTCTAAGAACGTCAAGTTCGCCATCACTGATTCTGAGCTTCCAATGAACAACCATCTTGCTCGCCTTGACTTTGATGGTGTCAAGTACCCACATCTGGTGGAAGCTGCACAAATTCTAAGGCAATCCTGCATTGCCTATGCTATCACTGTGGATCCCACACCTTCGAAAGCTTTACTCCAGCAATTCTGGTTTACCGCTGAAGAAACCTCTCTCACCAACAAGAAGGGTGAACAGGTTCCTGCTATCTCCTTCAGCACTCAACTAGGCTCAGGTATGATGACTGCCCTAGGCCTGAGGAAAGCTCTTCGATTCCCTGACAAGCCCAGAAATGGATATGACTCATTACCAACTGACACTGAACTCATCCAATTCTTGGATGCCATGGAATACGCTTGGGAACCCAAACCAAGGACTACTATTCCAAACAAGAAGCTGACTCTCGTGAAGAAGGCACTGATGCCTTCCCAGCTCAACTACTTCTTCTCACACATCATTCAGTGTATGAGTGGAAAGAGTGGGTCACTGGACCAAGCCAGCAAGATTCAGGTCCAGATGGCTTACTCAGTGATCACTGGACGTAACTTCGACTACGCAACAGCTATCTTTGGCGACCTGAAGTCAAAGATAGAGAAGACTGAGAGGGATCCCAAAGTTCCCTACGTACGCTTCATCTGCGCGTACCTGAAGTTTCTCTATCCTACCACTTACCCCACCAACTTGGATGCATCTTTTCCGAAAGTGGGTCAGAGATCACTGGAGGTCAAGACGCTCCCCAACGAGGTACGTATCTCTGAACTTCGCTCTCGTCTCTCTCTCCTACATTCTTCGTCTTCAGCGGCCACGCAGGAGGTTCCTTCTTCTGCTATCCCTGCCGCTACCCCTTCAAAACGACCATCAACTGGCTCCCTTGGTCCTTCGAAGAAGGCCAAGATGACCAAGGAGAAAGCTACTTCTAGCTCTATACCTAAGGATGTTTCTCTACAAACTTCCTTAGATGCTTTCGTGGGTATCTCCTCCACATCCTCAGCTCCAACCACTTCAACCGTGCCAGCGATCTCGGTCGCTGTCACAACAACAGTAACACAACCTGAGGTAACTACCCCTATCCCTACATCTTCTATCCCCATCTCTAGTCCTCCAATTTCTTTGGTCTCTAACCCTCCTTCTATCCCTACTCCTCAGTTTGGACCCACAGGACCTTAAAATCATTCGTTTGAGGAATCCATGCAATTCTACAAAATGTTTGATAATTCAGGTAATCCTATAACCCTATACACTACTCTCACCTCTCCATATAAGCCTGTTTCTCAACAACTAACTTATATTTCAGGTCCTAGTCTGGCGACTGTTGACACCAATGTCAACAGTTTGAGTACAAAGGTGGATTCTCTTTCTGCTTCTCTCAACAACACCACCAGCGCTGTTCAAACAGCTGGCGATGCGCTGAAGACGTTGACTGCCACCTGCGCCTCCAAAGCTGACCTTTCTCAGATCGCTACTCTTCAGGAAGCGATTGTCAAAGTCAGGGAAGAATCCAAGCAGCAGTATGATGACCTGTCTACAAAGATTGACTCCTGCACTGCTACTCTTCAGCAAGTCCTTGACAAGCTGAATGAACCAGCTCCAGTTCCTGCTCCATCATTTACAGAAGATGATCGTTCAGCCCTGACCATAGCTGTGCAATTCATTCATCTAGCTACGTCCGACATCCCTGCACTTGAAGGACGACTCACAGGTCTGGAAGCTGAAGTCCAGAAGTTGGCTACCGCAACAACTTCATCTCCTATCAAAGATCTCTCTCTTGGTGATAATGACAAAGAGGGGGAGAAGAACGCTGAAGAAAACACGGAGGTTGAAGTCATTGCTGAACCACTGAAGGAAACTCCCTCTCAGGTTGAGGGGGAGATAGCTGCTGATAAAGCCCATCTCACCATCGCTGAAATAGTCGATGATGAAGAACAGGATGAAGACGATGATGAAGACCTTGATCTTGAAGATCAAGAGGATGATTCTCATCAAGTTGATGATGATGATGATGACGATGAAGATCCATCTCTCTGGTGTTCTTCAGCCGCCACATCATCAGCAATAGCTTCGAAAGAAGTTATCCAAGCAGGGGGGAGACAAGAAACATCTTCAGGAACCCCTTCCCAAAGCAAAGGTGTATCTGCTAAGGGAACCCTGAAGATGATCTCACTACCTGAGGAGAATCCTTCTCAGGTATGCCTTACTCTTGTTCCCTTATCTTTCTATAAAAATCCAACCCCTGTTTCTTTCTAGCCTTTATCTCTCTTCTTTCCTAAAAATAATCTAATTTTTTCATTTTCTGACCAGATAGTTCTCTCCCCTGCTTAAGGGTTCTGAACAAATAATTCCAGCTACTATCGCTGAAGACATAATCCTAATCTCTATCGCTGAGATTGATGAAGAAGAAGAAGAAGATTCCCTGGTCCATCCAGGAAGGCCTTGTCAACCATCTCAATGGTCAGAGAAAGTGGTGAAGAAAAGAGTTGAAATGATCGCTCAACTAGAAAGTCAACGGCTGAAAATCCCTCTTCAAACATCCTTCTCAGAGCTCGACTTCCTCACTGATGCTGAACGAGAAGAATCTGCCAAAGCTGAGAAATTGTTCGCTGAATGCAGACGAGATGCCCAACTCGCTTTAAAGATTCAATCTTCTCAAGTCAAGGACAAAAAGCTGAAAAGAAAGCTTGTGGAAGTTCAAGCTGCACTGCTGAAAGAAATTGAAGAGGAACGCTCCAAAGAACAAGAGATCAACGATAAGTCTATCGAATGGTGTAAACAGAAGATGGATTATCGCTCTGATCTTCTTCCAATAACAGCCGTGACTATCTCTGGTCGCAAGAAGAAGGATCAACTCTCAGTGACCATGGAGATTACCAGAGAGGATGGAACCCAGAAAGCTATGTATGTTTCCAAACTTGAAGGCTTCGGGTTTACAGAGTGGATAGAATTCTGGGATGCGCTGAAGAAATCAAAATCTACATACAGAGGCTACGTTGAAGGACTTCTTGAAGCTCTCATCAACAGAGTCACTTCTGTACTGAATCTGCCATCTCCTATCCCTCCCAATCCCAAGAAACTCAAGAGAAGAATTGGGTCCTCCTCCTCTGAAGACGTCGCCATCATCAGGAATGAAACTTCTATCAAATTTTCAAGAGATGCACTGTTTGGTCCTTCTCCCGATCTTTCAGTTCTGGATTTATCTCTGCCTCCTGGTGGTCCTTTCCAAGCTGGTCAAGTAATTGACAATCCTTATGGAATATTCTTCAGAGATGATGATGAGGAACTCAGATTTCAAAGAGTCTCTGAGATTCCTATCTGTCCTCTGAATCATCTCAAGGATCTCTTATGCTTATGGTGTGACTTCTTCCCTGCTGCTGAGAAAATTAAAGAAATTATCAGCCAAGAATCTCTGGAACGAAGACAGAAAGGAGAAGAAATACCTGAGTATATGATCAATCCTCCTAAGTCTTCTTTAGATAGCTGATAGATTAGTTTTCTTTTCTGTAATCTATTAGTTGTACTTACAGTAGTTAGTTATTCACTTGTACTTGTAATTTTCATTCCCTGTAATTCTTTTCTTGGTTTAATGAAAATTTCAGTGAAGTACTTAACTCCATCAGTGCTGTAAAAGATCCCTCAAAATAGTAATTGGGACATGTATGTTACGAGTCCTGATTATTCCATCATTTTGAATTATAAAGTAATTTTCTACAGTTACTTTGTCATTATCAAATAGGGGGAGATTGTTGATCCAAACTCTCTCAGTGATTTGATACCGACCCTCTTCTATACTTAGTAAAAATTACGTTTTAATATGTATTAGTGTTTCACCATCAGCGATCAGACTGAATCTGTTCAGTTATCGCTGATAGTCTTTCTTATAAACATTTCTATGTATTAGTGTTTCACTATCAGTGATCAGACTGAGTCTGTTCAGTTATCACTGATAGTTTAAGAAGTAAACAGCCAAACGTAATCCCTGAAGACAAGTCTCGCGTCAACATATGTTCATAGCTGAATCGAAGATGAAGCTGATAAACAAAGAGAAGTCTACTAGTGACCTGATGCGGATATCAGTGAAGCAAAGACAACTCTACTTATACGCGAAGGAACATGAGAAAAAGCTTCAGCGATAGCTGAACCTCTTTATCTCTGAACTTAGAGATACTCAGCGATCAATCGATCACAAAGCTTATGCCTCAAGTTTCCTTTTGTCTATCCTTGCACAACCTAGTACAATGTGTCAGAACGGACAAGTCTCTGCAACCATTCGTACAACAACTCTGTCAACTACACTGTTCATGACCCGGCCGAAAGCATGTCTCCCAAAAGTCAGTCTCCTAAAGCCAATCTGTGAACGCCACGTGTAAAGTGCCCTGCCATGCATTTAATGCAAAGGGTATAAATAGGACGTTCACCCTTTCATCTGAAAGCGTGCTCAATCCTTGAACTCCATATAGAAACCATTGTTTTCTATATCTCTTAATCTCCCACTCTCTGAATTTCTTGTGCAATTATCTTAGTGTTTCTTAAGTTTGTTTAGATTGAGTCTGTCTTAATCTTATTCCGCAACAAACTTGTAAATTGTATTTTGATTTATCAATAAACAATTTATTAAACTTTAATTTCTGTGTTTGTATTCAACCCCCCCCCCTTCTACAAACTTGTTAAGCACCTCCGGGACCAACAGCACTCCACAGACTTGCCTTCAGGGTCTGCATAGACCTTAGATCCAGTGGCCATAGGGGTTTTCATTGGAGAGGAGTCAGAGAGCTTGTATTTTTCAAGTATGTCAGAGACATATTTTGATTGATTTAAGAAGATGCCCTCTTTGGTTTGTTTGACTTGCAATCCTAGGAAGAATGTGAGTTCTCCCATCATGCTCATCTCAAACACACTCTTCATCAATGACTCAAACTTTTTTACAATAAGACTCATTTGTGGACCCAAAAATAATGCCGTCAACATAAATCTGCTCAAGTAGAATCTCACCTTTTCTCTTCTTATAAAATAAGGTAGTATCAGTTGTACCTCTTTCGAAACCATTAGCAAGAAGGAAGTTTGAAAGTTTGTCGTACCAGGCTCTGGGGGCTTGCTTTAGTCCGTACAGAGCCTTGTCCAAGAAATACACATGATTAGGGTACTTAGAGCTTTCAAACCCTGGTGGCTGTTGGACATACACTTCTTCTTGAATCTGCCCATTTAAGAAGGTTGACTTTACATCCATCTGGAACACCTTAAAACCTCTGTGGGCTACGAAGGCAAGAAATATTCTTATTGCCTCGAGCCTTACCACAGGGGCAAAGGTTTCTTCATAGTCGATTCCTTCTTCTTGGAAATATCCCTTGGCCACCAGTCTTGCTTTGTTCCTGATCACCACACCGTCCTCGTCCTTCTTGTTCCTGAAGACACATTTGGTCCCTATTGCAGTTTTGCCTTTCGGTAGAGGCACTAGGGTCCATACTTCGTTTCTTTCAAACTGTAGAATCTCTTCTTGCATTTCTTCTACCCAGTTTGGGTCTTCAAGAGCTTCAAATATCTTTTTGGGCTTGATAATACTTACAAAATTTGTATAGTAACAAAAGTTTGCAGTACTAGATCGAGTCCGCACTTTGTCAGAGGGGTCACCTATGATTTGGCTCTATGGGTGACTTATGGTCCATTTTTTTATGCGAGGTAGGTGATCATTGGAACCTTCTGAGAGTATTTCTGGAGCATTTTCATCTTGATGTTGATTATCATCTTGAGTTGATGTGATGAGCTCTGTGGTGCCTTGTTCAGAGTTCTCTGATTGTTCTTGTGTTGACCCTTCAAAGATGTCTTGAAGATGATCTTTATCTTCATTTAGCTTGGAGCCTTGTTCAGTGTTAACCTCTGTGTGCTCCCCCTTGACGTTTGCACCTGCAAAAGTAGTGGAAGAGGGTGAAGCATTGCTAGGACCAATTAGAGAAGTACCTGTTTGGTCCTCAGAGGCTCTGTGGTCACCTTCAGAGGGTCCATCATCATTGAACATTTCTTCAAGTAGGTGATGAAGATCATTTCCTTTAGATGAATCACCAGATTTTTTATCCTGAAGTTTGAGTCCTGAGCCGATTTGTTCAGAAGTCATCTGAAAAGAGTCATCAAAGGAAACATTAATACTTTCAAGTATATGTTTTGATTTTAGTACATAGACTCTGTATGCCTTGGAGTTTGATGAATAACCAACGAATTTGGCTTCATCAGCTTTAGGGCTGAATTTCCCTATTTGCTCTCTGTCGTTCAACATGAAACATCTGCAGCCGAAGACGTGAAAGTACTTGATATTTGGCTTCCTCTGGTTGAGAAAGTGGTAAGGGGTCTTTGCATGCCTCTTCACTATCAAAGATTGATTTTGAGTGAAACATGTAGTTGAAATGGCTTCTGTCCAAAAGGAAATCGGGAGTCCTGAGGCAGTGAGCATAGTTCTGGTGGCTTCCACTAGTGTTATGTTCTTGCGTTCAACAACACCATTTTGTTGTGGAGTCCTTGTAGCAGAGAAGTTCTATTAGATCCCCTCTGTCGTAAGATTGGCTTCGATAGTTGAGTTCTTGAACTATGTGCCATTGTCACTTCGAACTCTCTGAATCCTGCAATCATGAAGAACTTGTATTCTCTTAAGGAGATTGATTAGTACCTCAGGAACATCTGATTTCTTTCGAACAAACTCTACCCAAGTGTATCTAGAGAATTCATCATCTATGAGTACAATGATGTACTTCTTGCCACCAAGACTCTGCACTGATATAGGACCACAGAGGTCTACGTGAAGCATTAGCAGATGTCTAGTGCAAGACTTGTCTGACTTGGTTTTATGGGCGGTCCTTTTGAGTTTGCCCATTTCACAAGCAGAGCATAGATGATCTCTATCAAACTTAATACTTGGTAACCCTCTTACTAGGTCCAATTTCACAAGTTTGTCTAGAGAGTGAAAGTTTAAGTGATAGAACCTGTTATGCCAGAGCCAAGCTTCCTCATTCTTACTTGTGACCAGACACAACTTTTCATCTTTATTGATCGACTTGAAGTCCATGAGGTACAGATCACCTCGTCTTTTGGCTCGCAGAAGTTCTGTGGATGTATCTTCCTTCAAAAGAGAGCAGTATTGCTTTTTAAACATCACATCTAGTCCATTATCACAGAGTTGGCTAACACTTAGTAGGTTGTCCTTAAGGCCATCCACATAAGCCACTATGTTGACATCTATGTCTCCATTGGCAATGACTCCATAGCCTTTGATTTGACCCTTCTTGTTATCTCCGAAGGTCACAGAACCACCTCCATGTTTTTCTTTATAAGAGGAGAGTAATTCTCTGTCGCCAGTCATGTACCTTGAACACCCGGAGTCTAGGTACCAAATGGGCACATGTTGTTTCTTTTGCGGACAAATCAAGAGGAGTTAGGTACCCATTTCCAAATGGGTCCAAGTTTGTTAGAAGTCTTTAAAGATGCCTTAGCACCTTTGGTGTTGGTCGTATCCTCTTTAACAGAGGTACCAGGTTGTCCCTTCTCACCCTTGAATTTGGCATTCTTTGGCTTCGGGTGAGATATAAGACAGGAAGGCCTTGAGAAATTTTGATTAAGAGCATGCATAAGATCAAAACATTTACAATGAGAGACTCCAGAAGCAAGCTTCTTAAACATTTCATTAAATTTGTTAAATGAGGGTACAGAGCATTGTTTACAACAAACCTTTTTAGATTTAGGTTTATTTTCACAAAAAAACTTTGTCTAAACTAGGTTGAGTTTTGTCAAAAAATCCTCTTGGATGGCCCTTTGATTGTACACTCCCTTGATGACCTCCCTTTCTTGCTTTCACTGCCACAGAAGCATCAGTTTTATTACATTTGGGCCATTTTCCCTTCTGTTGCCAATTGAATTTTTCTTGAAATAGTTTTATGGGTTTTGGAGCTTTGGAAACTTGAGAGATCTTAAACTTTTCGCTGTTTAATTTTTCAAGCTCAAGAGAAGTCTTTGCTTGCATACACATGTCCAAAAAGTCAGGGCAGATGGGTATGCCTGTAGTTCTCCTTTTGGGAGAGATTATTCTCTTAAGAATACCAGAGGGAATCTTATTTTTCTCTGGACCACAGGGGACTATCTCAAGTTCCACAGAACTTGTCTCAATATCGACAGAGGAGGACTCAGACTCTGAATCGAGAAAGTCTCTGTGAATGAGAGCATGACCTTCTGGAAGTGCATTGCTTTGTCCATTGGTAGTGTCCTTGGGAATATTTAGATCTTTTGAAATGCATGGGATCACCATAGGAACACTTAGACAATAAAGAAGATATTGCTCAAAGATTTCTCCTACTTCAGAGGCTACATCAGGATGACTAAGAAAGTGATTTTCATAGGTTTTTCTCAAGTCACTTTCCAAAAATCTTTTAAACAACTTTTCTTCCACAAAGACCGGAACAAACTCTGGTACATCAGAGGACAGTTCCTTTTCAGGAATTATCATGCACATAAAAGCCATTTGAGTTTGTGTTTCTGGATGACCAAATATGAAGATCCCTGTCTGCTTTTGAGACATATATTTCTTTGGAGTGGATTTTCTCTTTGAAGAGATTGCAGATGGTAAATCATTGTTTTCATACCATACATTTGCCATTTGTAGCGGTTTTCTCAGATGTGGTCCTTCAGAGGTTCTGCGCCTCTTAAATGTGGACAATAGGTTTGGAAGACTTGGTTTTAGAAACTGTCCAGGGCAGAAGATGTTTGCTAAAGATTTGTTTCTTTTATTTCTAGTATAGGGGTCTGTGTCATCGAACCTTATACCTCTTCTGCCAATCGGGGTATTAACTTTCTCATGAGCTTTCTGAGCATCCTGGTATCTCTCAATCAGAAGATCTCTGTCGAGCAGATCTTGATGAAGTACTTCTCTTTCTTTTTGGAAAAAAATTTCAAAGAAATAGTGTTTAGGCGATCACTTTCACTGTTCTTTATCTCCTTAACCCTTTCTATTAGAGCTTGATCAAGTTTGGAAACCTTCTCTTTTAGACCCTTCTTTTCGAAAATATGCTCAGAGACAAGTGATTTTCTTTCAAGATAAAGTTTGTCCTTCTCTTGGGTGAGAAATTTTGTTTCTCTCTCAAAGAAGGCTAATTTCTTCTCTAGCTTTGAGCATGTGTTTTTGTAAGCAAGAAATTCGTTCTATAATTCAAAAAGTTTGTTTTCAGAGTCTATATTAGATTAATCAGAAGTAGATACCTCACTATAGCCGTCAGAGGTGTGGACTTCTGCCATTCCACAGAAGAGTGCATTGTTGTCCCCTTCGTCAGAGGATTCATCGGTCACAAGGTTTTCTTGTTCTGCCATCAGGGATCTTTGAGTGTAGTACTCTGCTTTCTTTTTATAAAAAGCAGCATCTCTGACAGGTTTCCCTTTGATGGCATTTGACCTGCACTCTACTGCAAAGTGACCCGTCTTTCCGCATTTAAAGCAACCTTCATTTTGTTGAGGGGCTTTGTCTGCACCTCTGTCGTCCATCTTCTGTCCATTTCTTCTCTCATCTTGCCTCTGATCACCAAACTCTTCTCTCCCAAACTTTCTCATTTCACCATACCCTCTTCCTCTGTCGTCTCTTTCCTCTCTTCCTCTGTATTCTGGTTTTTTTTAAGACCCATGTTGAATTGTCGGGTCATAAGAGCAAGCGTTTTGGCCAGGGCAGCCATATCGATCTCCTCCTCTGAGCTTTCTTCACTGTCACTCTCCGCCACCAATACCTTCTTCTTCTTCTTCTTCTTCTTCTTCTTCTTCTTCTTCTTCTTCTTTTGTGCATCCTCTGTCACCTTCTTCTTTGCTTTGTCTTGACCTTCTGTGGCACTTCCCACCAACGCCAGAGGTCCACTGACAGGGGTCACCAACTTTGAAATTCAGTTCTCTTGGCTAATTAATGTCCCAAAAAGGTCAGAAATAGACCAGACATCAAGATCTAGGGTTGCTTGCATGGACATGGTCAGATGAAGCCATTCGTCATTGAGACTCTGAAGAAATCTGAGATTTTTCTCCTCAGAAGTTATGTGGATGCCATACCTCTTGCACTTGTTGATCAAGGAGTTGTATCTGTTGTAAGTGCTTTGAATGGATTCACCTGGCAGAGCCTTAAATGCAAAGTATTCATTAATGCATAAAGCTCTGTTGTTCTTTAGGGTTTTAGCACCACCCTCGAGCTGTTTTTCAAGCTCCAACCACAGATCTTTTGATGTTTCACAGGAGTCAAGGGACTGAAAGATTTCATTTGGAATGGCCATTATGAGTAGCCTTTTCGCTTTCTTTGCAAGTTCATGCAGGGCACTCTCTTGTTCAGTCCACTCGTTAATAGGTTTGGGATGCTAGTATTCAGGTATTTCTGGAGTGTTTGCAGTAGCAGGAACACGAGGAACAGTGGTCATTGGAATGTAAGGAGGATTATGAAGAAACTCAAGCAGTCCAGGATCCACACCTTCAAGAAAGTGTACCATCCTGATTTTCCACTGAGGATATTCTTCCCTAAGTAGAGTAGCAGGTTTTGATTGAGATCCCGCACTAAAATAGTTGACGGTGTTCGCCATTTTCAGATGGAAAGTTAAGGACACGAAAACAGAGTATGAGATGAACTGTAAATGGGATAAGAATGTGCTCAACGATGATGAGTATTTGGTATGAGAGAACTAATAACCAACAAATAAGCTTTGAATCTATCTTTAGTGGGTCAAGCACACTTGCCTTTGGATCTATATCAAACTGGTTGAAATAGTTCCAGAAAACAGAGTGTGTTTATGAATGAAGTTCAAAGTAAAGAACAGACTCAAACTACTACCTAGAACACAAGAATCAAGTATAGAACAGGATCCTTTGATATTAAGAATCAAAGTCTGCTCTGATACCAATTGTTGATCCCAAATATGATGTTCTAAACTTGATAAACCTTTCACTACACACAAACTAACAAATAAGAGTGCGAAAGCGTTTTTAATATGTAGAGAAAATAAAGCTTGTAAGGTAGTAGACACACTAGCAAATAATGAACAGAAACATAAAATGTAACAAGATGATTACTGAAGAAACTGTTTCATTGATTTGCTCAAGAACATGCACTACTGTGTGATAAAAAGCTCTCTAGAAATACAAGGTGCTCTCTAAATTGTGTGTGCTCCCATAATACAAACAAAGGTGGTGCCCCTATAATATACAAGGAGGATGCAACCCGTAGTACAAGACAAAGGATGACATTCCATAAACGAAATGCCATCTGGAAAGGTAAACAATTGTGCGCCGCGTAAATGATCTGGAAAATCTTCGTACAGCAGGCTTCATGTGTTCTGCACATGATCTTGTCTTGAACTGTAGTCATGTAAACTTCCAACTTTCATCTCTAGAGGTTAGCCATCACAGAGGCTCTGTGAGTGATCATAGAGGCTCTGTGATCTGAAAGAGATCTTCAGGTTAGAGTCCTCGGGTAGACAGTCGACAGAGTCTTCTGAACTTATGACTTCTGTGGTGAGCTTGGTTGTACTGAGCAGTCTTCAGCAGTTCCTACACTTAGCCTATTTTTCAATACTTCTATACATGTGAGTTGGAGCTAACAGTACCTAAGAAACTCTAATATGTCTTGCAGAGACAGTGTATGCCCATCTGGTACTTAGATTCTGGATGTTCAAGGCATATGACTGAGATAAGAAGTTGCTATCCTCTTTCAAAGCAAAATCTGGAGGAGCAGTAACTTTTGGGGATAATATGCAAGGTTAGATTAAAGGTTATGGTGAGTTAACAAGAGGTAAAGTATCTATATCAAAAGTTGCTTATGTTGATGGGTTAAAACACAACTTAATAAGCATAAGTCAACTGTGTGACCATGGTTTTGATGTGAAGTTTCAAGAAAAACATTGTTCACTTCTTCACTCAAAAATAGGTCAAGAAATGCTGAGAGGAAGCAGAAAGGGTAACTTATATTGAATGAATTGTACCAAGCATATAAATACTGGCTCAGAGAAACTCTGTTTAGTATCTCTGAACAGTGAAGATGTCTGTTTCTGGCATAAAAAGTTCTCTCATTTGAACTTTTCATCACTTGATAAGTTAGTCAAACTTAATCTGGTTAAAGGATAACCATCTCTAAAGTTCAACAAAGATCACCCTTGTTCTGCTTGTGAAATGGGAAAAATGAAAAGATCTTCCCATAAAACCAAAAGTGATAATAACTGTCCTAGACCTCTGCATATGCTTCATGTGGACCTCTATGGTCATATCTCTATGCAGAGTCTATCAAATAAAAAGTATATTCTTGTTTTGATTGATGAATACTCTAGATATACTTGGATAGAATTAATCAGAGCCAAGTCTGATGTACCTGATATTTTAATAAGGTTGTTAAAAAGAGTGCAGGTTATGTTCAACAACAAAGTTCAGAAGCTAAGAAGTGATAATGGGACAGAGTTCAAAAATGCCAAAATCAACTCCTATCTTTCAAAGGAAGGCATAACTCCCAACTTCTCTGCAGCAAGAACCCTCAATAAAATGGTGTTGTTGAGAGGAAAAATAGAACACTTGTTGAAGCTGCAAGAACAATGCTTGCAGGATCTGATCTTCCAACCAACTTTTGGGCAGAAGCAGTGGCTACAACCTATTTTACTCAAAACAGAGCTACTATTGTCAAAAGATTCAAGAAAAAATCATATGAACTCATTAACTACAGAAAACCTAATGTTAAATATTTTCATGTTTTTAGGTGCAGATGTTATATCTTAAATGACAGAGAGTCTCTTGGAAAATTTGACAAGAAGGCAGATGAAGGCAAATTCATTGGTTATTCATTAGCCTCAAAAGCCTTTAGAGTGTTCAATCCGAGAACAAGAACCATCCAAGAGAGTATCAATGTGTGTTTTGATGATACCAAAAGCCTTGAAAACAGAGATGTCAAACCAACAGCTAAAAATATCTCTGAATCATCAAAGCTAAGAGAATTTGAGATGAACAAAATATTTGAAGATTTCTTTGATGATAATGATGACTCTGAATTTATCTTCAGAAATTTCCACAGAGATGTTTCAGAGGAACCACAACTTATAGGTACAACACTTTATGGTCCCTCTGACGTCACTCCCTCTACTTCTTTAAATATAGAACCAAGCAAGGAATCAAGACAAACTAAAGAACAAGTATATTCAGAAGCAGAAGATGAACAAGAGCCTTCTGAGGAAACTCCTGAGACATCTGTTGAAGAGACTCAAGAGCCTGCTTCACCATCTCTGGAATGGACTTCAGAGCCTCTGAATAGTACAATAGAGATGTCTCCAACTATCATCTATGAAGCTCAAACACCACCTTACATTCATGCTCCAATGACAAGATGGACGCGAGATCATCCCCATGATCAAATCATAGGATCTCCTTTAGAAGGAATAAAGACAAGATCAACTACTGTCAATGAATGCCCTTTTGTAAATTTCTTAAGCAAAATTGAACCTAAAAAGGTAATGAAGCTCTTAATGATCCTGACTAGATCAATGCCATGTAGGATGAGCTTCAAGAATTTGAGAGAAATAGAGTCTGGACCCTAGTTCCCCTTCCTAAAGGAAAATTTGCTATTGGAACTAAATGGGTTTTCAGAAACAAAAAGGATGAAAATGGCATTATAATCAGAAACAAAGCTTGACTGGTTGCTAAGGGATATTGCCAAGAAGTAGGCATTGATTATGATGAAACCTTTGCACCTATGGCAAGGCTAGAAGGAAATCAGAATCTTCTTAGCATATGTTGCACACAAAGGATTCAAAGTATATCAAATGGATGTTAAATCTGCATTTCTTAATGGAAATATCAATGAAGAAGTTTATGTCCAGCAACCACCTGGATTTGAAAATGTAGAGTTTCCAAACCATGTTTATCACCTTCATAAAGCTCTGTATAGGCTTAAACAAGCTCCCAGAGCATGGTATGCAACTATGTCCTCCTTTCTGATTGATAATGGTTTTGACAAAGAAACAATTGATACCACACTGTTCATCAAAAGATATAAGAATGAAATTCTTCTAGTACAAATATATGTTGATGACATTATATTTGGCTCTACAAATCAAAAGTATTGTGATAAGTTTTCAGAGTCGATGAAAAGTGAATTTGAAATGAGTCTTATGGGAGAATTAACATTCTTTCTAGAACTGTAAGTAAAACAAACATCAGAAGGCATATTTATAAATCAATCCAAGTATGTCTGTGATATTTTGAAAAAGTACAAACTCAATGATTCAACTTCCATGAAAACACCTATTGCCACTGGAGCCAAACTTGAATTTGATCCTTTAGGAAAATCTATGGATGTTAAAACCTACAGAGGCATGATAGGTTCACTTCTGTACTTAACTGCAAGTAGACCTGACATAATGTTTGCAACATGTCTATGTACTAGATATCAAGCAAATCCAAAGGGAACTCACTTATCTGCAGTAAAGAGAGTGTTTAGATACCTCAGAGGCACACCATCTCTAGGTCTATGGTATCCAAAACTCTCTGGTTTTGAGCTAACAGTATACACTGATGCAGATCATGCAGGTTGCAAGTTAGACAAAAAGAGCACCTCTGGATGTTGTCAAATATTGGGAAACAAGCTAGTGAGTTGGTCATCAAAGAAGCAAAAATGTGTCTCAACTTCTACTGCAGAAGCTAAATATGTTGTTGTTCATAGTTGTTGCTCACAAGTCATTTGGATGAAAACTCAACTCAGAGACTATGGCCTGCAATTCAATAGAATTCCTATTCTCTGTGACTCTAAAAGTGCTATTGCCATCTCTGCCAAATCCAGTGCAACATTAAAAAACAAAGCATATTGATGTCAGTTATCATTTCCTAAAAGATCATGTTGAAAAGAGAACAATTGAGATGTATTTTGTACCCACTGATCTCCAACTTGCTGACATTTTCACAAAAGCTTTAGATGAACGAAGGTTCAATTTCTTGGTTAGAAAGCTGGACATGCTGAATATGACTACTTAATTTCACAAAAGTTAGAGCACTCTGAGTTGTTTTCTTCAGAGCTTTGAAATTCAGAAGCAACATATTACAAGTATTGGGGTCTCTAATATTTCCTTCAGAACCTCTGACATTACTAAAAGCTTGTTTTCATGGTACCAATGCATCATTCAAGGGGGAGAGAGAAAAACAGACCATCTATTGTCAAGGGGAGAGAATAAAAGTTAAGAGCAACCTATCCTTGGTCGAGGGGGAGTAAGAGAATTACAAGGAATCTAAACATCAGAGTTTCTGAATCTTTCTATTTGTTTAGCAATCTTTTATATCATTTGGCATGAAAACTCAGATTCTCTGAATTCTTTCCACACTTATGATATCTTAGATTACTTCACACTCAAAATATTCATTCAGAAAATAAGGTGAAAGGTTTGTCTAGTTAGCAAAAATAACTATGAAATTCAAATATTCACAACTGGCACCCATTCCTATTTTCTTGGCAACTAAACACTTATGTGCAACAGTTACCAAAAACACGTGTCACCACAGGTATGAGAGAAAGGAAGAACAGCCTCAACACCAAAGGTCAAATCACTGTTGTTTCACCTTTTTAACACTCGAGTGTTATTTTCCACATTTGGGTATAAAATCAATTTTATATCCAGATGCTCATTTTTCACACACACAACAACTCTCGAGCATATTTTTCTCTCTAAAGAACTTCATCTTCTTCACCTTCACCTTTCCAATAGCTAACCCTGCAACTACCACTGAATGGTGCAAAATGATTCACAAATCAGGGGAATCCTCTCGCATTTACCGATTTCCAATCAAGGACAATAACCACATAGTCCGACTTGATTCACCAAAGTTTGAAGAGGTATATCACTTAATCTGTGAGTTTTTTGCCAACTGCGAACTCACCCATGCCCTCACTGCCACAACAACTGAAACACCACTCACGTTCGTCTAAGAATGGTTCTCCTCAAGCCACTACAACGATGCTCATGAAGGAATTGTTGGGGAATTTGAAGTTTCTCAAGTGGTCAAATGCCAGGTTATCATCACACCAACTGTTCTTCGTGATGTAATTTACCTACTGAAGACTGAAGAACTCGGAATCCCAAGATTCGATCAACGACCATCATCTGAAACACTCATCCTATTCTTAAGGTTTCTAGGTTACAACACTGAAATTACTCGCCTGAGTAAATTTCGAAGGCAACATCTACCCCAATCTGGAATTTCATGTTTTCAGTTCTAAACCGAACCCTCACTTGTAAACTTGGAAGCATAGACCAAACCACTCCTGAAATCCTCACCATCATGTATACCATGTTCTTTAACCGAAACATCGATATGGCAGGCATCTTCTTTGACCAAATTTTAACATAAGTGGAAAAGAAGAACAAATGCATAGCCAAGGATACTGAGCAACTACAATCCTCCACCATAGTACCCTCAATTTCTTTTCCTCGATTCCTTGCGCTGATCATCAAGACTGCCATCGACAGACTTCACATACTAACCTATGACGATCAGAGCAAAATCCCTTTCTACATCATGAACAACTTCAAACCAACGATTCTTTCAGAAGGATATCCCGGATCGAGAAGAATTCCTCAACTGATGCTGAAACAGGTAAACTCTAACTCTGTATCCCTAGCTTCTTACCTCCGTGTTGCCCAAGGACTAGAACCAGTTCTGTGAACCCCAACACATTTAGGTCCTACACCAGAGAGGGAGAGTCAGAGTGACTCTGCTTCAGAGGGATCAGAGGACCCTAAAGTTCAGAGCACTCCAAGGGGTGAACCAGAGGGTACTCCTTTCATAGAAGCCGAAGAAGAGCGACATGACAAAGCATAAGAAGAGGCTGTCAAAGAAGGAGTTAAGAGTTCTTCAGAGTCTAGTGAAGAGAGTAGCTCTACTAGCTCTGAGGAAAGTGAGAAACAATCTTCAGAGACTAACTCTGAGGATTCAAAGGGGAGTGAGTCCCTTAAGGACAGAGAGAACCCAGAGAGTTCTACCCCATCCGCTGAAAAAGATGCCTCAAGGCACATTTATTTTAGAAGTTCAACACCCACTCTAGTGCTTTCATATCTACTAGCCAGCATGATCCATATGCTAAGGCTATTGAATCAGAGGTGCACACCTCGAACCCTAACCTGCAAACCACTTCAGAGGAACTTCCTTCCACCTATAAAGTCCACGAGCCAGAGGAAACCCAACTTCTGAACAAGTCCTATCAAAAGGACTTGATCATTGATATAAGTACTCAATTTCTTCGGAGTACGTCAGAAATCCCCACACATGATGATGCCTCTGTGGCACTTCCCCATCCCTCTCCTATACCTCTGAAATCTTTCAAGATTTCACGTACCACCTGTCCAACTCAGGGACATTGATTAGACCTACAAGCACAAGGATTGACTTGTCTGCATCACACGGTCAACTCCCACATTCATTTCCAATCCTCTAAATCTGAGGAGGAGGATCTGGAAATGAACAGAACGCTCGGAGATGCTTCTAACGAACATCAAGGACTAAGCGGAAGTCCTTCCAGAGACAACCTCAAACCATCTCTGAAAGAAGGCTCCTCTGAACTAGATGACAAATTGGAAACATGTGTTGTTGCCAAGTTACCCATCTCTAATCTTCTTACTAAATCAGAGTTCGAAAGATTTAATGAAAAAATCAGAGCCTCCATGAAAGAGCATAAACTTCAAAGTATTGACGGCTCAGAGACATCTGCCCTTGTCTCTGAAAATGAAAAACTCAAGACAGAGGTCTCCACTCTGAAGACCCAACTCCTCGAATCTAACAATAGGATTCAGGGGTTGGAAAGACAGATACAGGAGCAGAGCATGGGGTCCTCACTGGAGATTGTTGCACTCAAAGCACAGGTTGTCGACCTCAGAACCCAATCTTCCAGCACTGCATCTCTTTCAGATCTTCAGAGGGAAGTGCAGAATCTATCACTACCTCACTGCCACATCAAGCACCAGATTCAGAGCTCCCACCTCCACCTCCCAGAACTGCTGAAGATGTTGTCACCAAGAGTGATATAGCATCATTTAAAGAAGGGATTATGAGTCGCATGCTGACCTGCTCCTCCAAAATCTCAATGGTCGCACAGAAAAAGGTTCAGGCTACACTTGGTGTCCATAGGTTTAATATTGAAAATCAGGTTGTTGAAATTCTTCAAGCTGCTTCAGAGGCCACTGAATCAATCAAGAAAGTTGCAATTGACACAAAAGGCAAAGGCTTCGCTGAACCAGAATCTCCAAAGTACAGAAGAAAGAGATCCATTTTTTATAACTCTTGTAGTGGGGAGGTCAAGAAACAAAGGTTCGATGATTTAGAAGGCTCTGATTCTCAAAAGGGGGAAATGCAAAGGACAAAACAAGCTCAACCATCTGAAGCTGCGAAAGCAAGTGACTCTGCTCCATCTCCTTCCACCAACAAGGATAAAGGAGTACAAGAGAATGAACCAGAGAGGCACTCCACCTCTGCTGAAGACAATCAAACAATCTTAATGTCTCCAACTCCTATTGTATTCCTTACACCATCAACTTCAGATGCACCTATAATCCAGGTTGTATATGCTACTCTAGAAACAATAGGTGCTCTGGATGAAGAAGAAGGAGATGAGCAATTAATTGACTTCTCCAGATTTGCAGACGCATTCTCATCACCTGAAAGGCCAAAAATAGTCATTAGAGATGCATTTGAGTCACAGTCTGAAGACGAAGCCACAGATATGGAAAAACCAAAAGAAGATGAGATAGTTGATGTTGAAGAGGATGTCTACAAGAATGCTCAGGCTCATTTTCCTTCTACATCAGAGATAGAGCACAGAGCTGAAGATACTGCAGAAATAGAAAATCTAATCTCCCCTGAAGTCAACGAAACACCACCTCAGTCCCCTCAAATCCAAAGGAAGGAACCAGAGATAGCTCCACAACTATCTGCTAAAGAACCCCCCATGGTTGTTGATGAACAGGTCCCTCTAGAGGTACATGTTCAGAAGACAAGCATTAGAATACCGACACTCTCAAAGTTCACACAACCTCCAACATTTCTTGCCTCAGAGCCAGAGACTTCGATTGAGGACCATTTCAGATATCTCTACTGCGAGTTCAGCCTAGAAGATACTCAAGTTCTCCCTCTGAATCCAAGAATTAGAGAAAACATGGAAGATTATGAGCAGAGATTTATCAGAGATAAGACCAGTCAAAGAGCAAATGTTCTCTCAAATTTCCACATCACAGAGATAAACAAAGTCTCTAAAAAGACATTTGCTTACAATAAAATCACCTACAGACATTATGAGGTGATTCGCTCTAATGGGAAGGTTTATGAGTTTAATGACAATGATCTCGTAAATCTAAACCCTTAGGATCTGCCTCATCTCTACACCTACTGCTCAGCAAAATATGAACGAGGAAGAGCATTCAGAATGGGTCTCTACGAAGTCAAACATGCTATGGAAACTCATGTCAAACTAAGAGCCAAACTTGATTTTCAGATTGCTCTAAATTTGGGAGAAGCAAGACTTGGAGTTACTGAACCAGTGGAGACAATTGCAGATCTGAACAAACATAAGACTGGTTCAATAATCGCTGAGCCTCTGGGATTTGTCTACAGAGTCAATCTTATCAAGAAGATCTTCGTGGCTTCAGAGATGACCAAATATTCAGATGAGACATTGAGAGGCATATTAAGAATAATACATGTGAAGGAAGAACGACACAAAGCTGACCTATTGGCGAAACTAGACTTGGAAATTAGCTCATTGATCAACTTCAGAGAGCTCATTATGAAGTTCCATAGAATATGCTCTGGTGATAGGTGTTAGTTCTCTTCCTTTATTTATTTTGTTGTTATCTTCTCTGCTTGTAATTTCTATCATTCGAGAAGTAAGATTTAAAGAGGATGACTTTCTCCTCTTCGCTTTCTAGATTAAATATTTGTCTCTATCATTTTGGCAATTTTTTTTATTTTCAATACTTAGGGGGAGATTGTTAGCCCCAATTCAGTAAAGTAAAAGTATTGAAAATATCCCAAGTCTTCCTCCGAAGAAAGTCAGAGATTGCTGCCAAGAAAGCCAAGTCTAGCTCTGAAGTCAGTTCAGAGATAGACTCTTCAGCCAAGAAGAGATCAGAGATAGCTTCATCAGAGGTCTTTGACAGAGCTCTGAAAACACTCTCTCTGAAGAACAAGCTAAAGAGTTTTACAAGTGTTTACAGAAGAACAGATGACACGTCATTAGTGATAAGATTTACTTTTTAGAGTAGGTCACTGTTCAATCATGTCTTGAGCTTACCTTTTAGGTAAGACATTGTTCAAGCATGCTTCTAATGTCAGGATATTACACTGTTCACTTTATGGTCCTATAAATAGGACCATCACTCCATTGACAAAAGTGTTCTTTTCATATATCTTGTACGTGATTCGTCTTTCAATATATTGGAAAGTATTCAAAAGAAGATCTAGTATGATTTATACATCTTATTATTAATCTGTGATATTGAATCTACTTTGATATTTAAACTATATTGCTTCCTCTGTTCTTATTATTAGTGTTGTTTATATCATTGTTATAAGATTAAATTTAGGATCCAACAATTACCATCCCCAAGCCAATAGACAGAGTGAAAGAACGATTCAAACTTTTGAAGATATGTTAAGCTCATGTGTCATAGATTTTGGTGGTAATTGGAACTCTCATATTCCCTTGGTGTACTTTGCCTACAATAATATTTACCATACGAGCATCGACATGGCACCATTTGAATCCTTGTGCGGTCGAAAGTGTATAACACCCGTGTGTTGGTTGGAAGTAGGTGAGAAACATTTTGTCTGTCCAGAGATTGTACAAGAAACGACAAACAAAGTATAAGGTATTCGTGAACGTCTAAAGACGAATCAAGACCATCAGAAAAGATAAGCCAATAAGAAGAAATAACTGATGGAATTCCAAGTGAGAGATCGTGTAATGTTTAAAGTATCTCCTTGGAAGGGTATCATTTGGTTCGGGAAGCACATGAAACTATGTCCCTATTTTCTAGGACCGTTCACCATGATAAAGCGGGTTGGACTCCAAGCCTACCAATTGGAGTTACCGCCTGAAATGAATGAATCCACAACACATTCCACATTTTTTATTTATGGAAGTGTTTGACGGAAGAGGAGAATGTTATCCCTTTCATGGAAATCCATGTAGATGAAAGCAACCATTGTGTTAAAGAGCCTGATGCCATTCTTGAGAGAAAATCAAAGAAGCTTTGCCACAAAGAGGTCATGATGGTCAAGGTACAATGGAAGAATCATCTCATGACAAGCATTTGACTGTTGACGTGTCCTCCACAAGGAGCTCAAGCCCTGGATAATCTGAGAACCGCCACGAGGGAAGAGTCCTTAGAAAGACTACATTCCTTTTTAGACAATCAAGGCAGTGCCAACGTGACTTGGGAAGTCGAAGAGGATATGAAGAAGTGATACCCTAGTTTGTTTAAGGAATAAAGATTTCCAGACCGAAATCAAATTCAAGGTCAAGAGGATTTTTAGCTTCAATCATTGTACATAGAAGTATTGAAAAATAGGCTAAGTATAGGAACCTCAAAAGACATCTGTCGTACACCAAGTTTCCACAGAAGTACAAAGCTCAGAAGCTCTGTCAACCATCAACCCGAGAGAACTTAACCTGAACATGATCCTCAGACCGTCGAGCCTCAGTGATCCTTCAAAGAGCCTCTGTGGTGGCTAGCTCTAGAAGATGGAAGACTTGTGAATTTCTTGGAGCCACAATGCCATGTGAAGATCACGTGCTTCCCGCTATACCAAGATCCACAAGATCAATAGTACACACACGTTGTTTTCACTTTCCAGGTGGCATTTCGTTTATGGAATGTCAGCCAATGTCTTGTACGATTGTGTGCTCCATTTCTTGTATATGTTGGGAGTACCTCCTGAATTCATAATAAGCGCACACAATTCACCTAGACTTGTCTAACAAGATGTAAATATTGTAGAGAGCAAATATTATACAAATCCTACTGCATGTTCTTGGTGTTTTGGCAAGATAATGAAAATGAACTTCCTGTGAATCATTCTTATTGTTTAGAGTTATCTTTATTTCTTATTTGTGCATGATCACTACCAAACCAAACCATTCATTTGCATTTAAACCGTTTCTACATACACTTCTCTTTGCATTTGTTTTGGTTAATCATTGATAGACCCAAACTGGGAACCTACAATTGGTATCAGAGCAAAATTTGATGGTCAATATCAAAGGATCATGTTCTACAATGATTCAAATTTGTTTGGTATTGTCTTGAACTGATTTTAGTTTCATTTTTCACTCATAAAAGAACAGTTCCTGTTTTCTGTGTTTTCTTCAACAAGTTTGATTTAAACATAGTAATAGGAAAGTTTCTTACTCTAAATCGTTCAAAAGCTTACTATAAGTGTTACAGTACTCTTTTCTTCTATATTCAAACCCAATATCAGTCTATATCATCCAAGGTTTATCAACATCTTCAGTTACCCTCCATACTCTGTTTTTCTTCAAAAACTTCACAATGGTGAACACAACAAACTTCTTCACTGCATGGTCAAAATCAAAACCCCCCACTCTACTGAGGGATAAGTATCCTCATTGGAAGATACGTATGGTCCATTTCCTTGAGGGGGTTGACCAAAAACTTGTTGAATACCTTCACAATCCATCATATGTACTCATGGTCACTGTTCCCAGGGTCCCTACAACTGCTATTACCCCAGAAGTTCTTGAATACCAAAAACCCAAACCAAGATGACTGGGGAGAACAGGACTGGGAAGAACATGAGTTAGCTAAGAAAACCAAAAGACTACTCACTATGGCCATTCCAAATGACATTTTCCAGTCCCTAGACTCATGTGAAACCTCTAAGGACATATGCATAAAATTAATGAATTAGAGAAACAACTTGAGGCGGGAGCCATGACCCAAAAGAACAATAGAGCTCAGTGCATAAATGAGTATTGTGCATTTAAGGCTCTACCGAGTGAACCCCTACAGAGCACCTATGACAGGTTTAACTCTCAGATAAACAAGTGCAGGAGGTATGGAATCCACAGAACCTCTAAGGAAAACAATCTCCAACTCGTGAACTTAGCCGATACAAAGCTATATGATAGGACCCAATTTTTCCGATTCGGCAGTTCGATCTATGATTTATCATTCATGGACGTTGATAATATCCATCCATTTAGCAGCACCTTAGGATGGCATAGCCTTAAAATTAAGGGCGAGGTTCAAACGAGGAAAGGCTATTTTCCTAAAGAGTTTGAATGATAAGTGGCTCTAACTATCTATGTCCCCCCAGACAACACAAGATCTAGATACTTGGACCTTGTCAGACCTTTTTGGCACTCTTGTTGGCCAAGAAAAATGTATTGTCTAGGCCAAAATCCAAGTGGGTGGGCCTCTGGCACTGGTAGGCAAAGCCACAGAGGTGCATGACAAACTTCATAAGGACAAGACTGTGAGGAAGGTGTGAAAAAGAAAGAAACTGAAGAAGGTTCTTGTAGCTGAAAGTGAAGTGAGGGAAAGTACTGATGAAGAGAAAGTAAACATGGATTTTCTTGCCAAGACTTTGGCATTAATCACAAAGGAGTTCAACAGAGGACTCAAAAAGAAGACCATATTAGGCAGAAGACAAGATGATAGAGGAGATGAGAGAGGTGGCTGGTTCCATGATCAGAGGGGATATGGACCCCAACAGGGGTATGAGTACAGAAGTTATGGGAGAGAAGAGTTTGGAGATCAAAAAAGAATGCATGAGCAGAGAGAAGATGATAGAATGATGATGGATAAACAGAATACCATCGAGTACCCACAAAGGGGTGCTCAGAGAGATAATGGCAGAGGAGGAGATAAGGCAACCATAAACACCCCGCAGAACACTAGTTGTTTCAAATGCGGAAAGCCTAGA
Organism: Arctium lappa; assembly: GCA_023525745.1. Taxonomy (NCBI): domain Eukaryota; kingdom Viridiplantae; phylum Streptophyta; class Magnoliopsida; order Asterales; family Asteraceae; genus Arctium; species Arctium lappa. Next base: position 93,567,445 of record CM042048.1, read on the forward strand.
CACTATGTTGCAGAGTGTCGAGGCAATACCCATATAGGTCATTAGATAAAAGATGTTTCTTTCTACAAAAAAGAAGGCAGAGTACTACGCATAAAACTCTTTGATGGTAGAACAGGAAAATCTCATCATTGATGAATCCTCTGATGAAGGGGAATGCAATGCTTTGTTTTGTAGGATGACAGTGCTCAACTCCTCTAATACTAATAGTGAGGTATCCACATCTAACTCACACTAACATGACACATAATGTAAACTACTTAAACTTATAGAGGAATTTCATGCTTTCAAAAATGCATTCTTAGATCTTGAAAAAAACTTGCCTTCTATGTGCGAGAAGCCAGACTTCTTACTCAGGAAAAGGACAAGTTGTTCCTTGAAAAATCAACTCTAGAGGTTGAGCATGTTAAAGAAAAGAAATCTTTAAAGGAAAAGGTCATCTCTCTTGATAAATCTTTAAAAATTAAGCTCAAGGAGCTAAAGGACAATGAGAGTGACAGATTAAATACTCTTACTCTGAAAAACTTTTTCCAAAAAGAAAGAGAAGTCCTTCATCAAGACTTGCTTGACAGAGACTTGTTGATAAGGAAATATGAGGATATACAAAAAGTTCATGAAAAGGTTAATACCCAAGTCGGCATAAGGGGTATAGGGTTCACTGACATTGATCCCTATACTGGAAATAAACGAAATCAATCCTTATCAAACATCTTCTGCCATGGGAAAGTTCAAAAAATAGGGTTTCCCAACTTAACTTCTACCTTTAAGAGGCGCAGAACCTCTGGAGGACCACACGAGAGGAATCTATTGGTTGTGACAAATGTTTGGTATGAAAACAAGGATTTTTCATCATCAACCTCTACAAAGAGAAAATTTATTCCAAAGAAATATTTGTCCCAAAAACAGATAGGACTCTTCAAGTTTGGTCATCCAGAAACTTAAACTCAAATGGATTTTGTATGCATGATAACCCTTGAAAATGAGTTGTCCTCTAAAGCACCAGAGTTCATTCCAGCCTCTGTAGAAGAAAAGATGAAGAAACATTTTGAAAAGGATTTAAAAGGAACTTATAAAAACCATTTCTTCAATAATCCTGATATAACCTCTATCATACATAGAATATTTACGCAAGATTTGATGGAAAACTTACGAGCTCCTAAAGTTGTCCCCTGCATTCTTAAAGATTTAAATACCCTAAGGGACAATGATGATGGAAAATGTAGTATATGTCAAGAAGATTATGCCTCTAGTCACAGAGACTTCCTTGATTCGGATTCTGAATCTGAGAATGAATCACCCTCTGTCGACACATAGACTGGATCTATCAAGCTGGAAGTAGTTCCTTGCATTCTAGAGGGATCTAACTTACCCTCTAGCATTCCTAACAGAATGATTCCTCCCAAAAGGAGCTCTGCAAGGATCCATATTTGCCCTAATTTACTTGATATGTGTCTACAAGCTAAGACTTCTCTTGAGCTTGAAAAATTAAACAAACAAAAGGAATTGTCATCTCAGAAGCCTAAAACTCCAAGACCTTCAAAACCTTTTCAAGAAATATTCACTTGGCAACAAAAGCAGAAATGGGTTAAAATGACAAATCTTTTGCTTCTATGGCAGTGAGTCCGGATGAAGGATCCCACAGAGGAAGGGTACAACCAAAGAACCATCCAAGAAGGACTTTTGAGAAAAAACAGTCTAGCCTAGATAGGTCTTTTTGTAAAAAGAAGCCCAATGCTAGGAAAGATTGTAGTAATGATTGCTCTGTACCCACCTTTGTTGATTTTAATGAAAAGTTTATACAATTTGCTTCTGGTGTCTCCTATTGCGAATGTTTCCATCTCATGCATGCTTTAAATCAACACTTCTCAAGCCCTCACTGCTTCCTTTCTCAACCCCAATCTAAGATTGCTAAATTTATGGGTGAGAAGAAGCAAAATTGTACTTCTGTCAAGGAAGGTAATGCCAAACCTAAGGATGCAAAGGAAACCTTAAATACACTCTTTTGGCAGTGGTTGAAAGAATTAAAAGGCATTAAGAGCAAGGTTTCAAGTGTGGTTTTCATAGATTCTCAACATCTAAGCGTTCTCTTCAATTTTTCTGGGGTTTTGGTGATTTCTAGGTTTTAGCCAAAAATATAGTATTGTGAGTTCATTCTCCTCTTCTAAACTTTTATATGTGGAAAAACGAGTTGCTTTAACTACTTAAATGTCTTTGTATTCATATATCTTATGGACATTGACAGGTTTGGACCATTTAGGTCAAAATGTGGTATTTTAGGTACTTGGGTATATTATAACCAAAATGGAAGTTTTATGTACAATCAATGTGTTGAAGTTAAAACTAGTTTGTATGGTGTTGAAAAATCTAGTATCGAGGGTTTTTAAAGTACGTTGGGTTTGTAAGACATATATGGCGATATTACCTATGTGGTCATATTTTGATGTAAATATTTACGGGATTATATATGAATGAACATATCTAGTTGAGTTTGATTAACTAGACTAAATTCAAATAGGCATAGTAGTCGATTTAAGTGGGAAGAACATTAGGCATGGGGTCTTCATGTGAAATAAGATGTGGCTCTTTAAGTCGGGCATCAAGCACTGAGCAGTAATTGTAATTTCTTGTGAATGAGTGAAATCTAGGATTATCCATTGATCCGAAGTGTGTGTGTGTGTGTGTGTGTGTTTATGTGTGTGTGGCTTGCCTTCGTGTTTCGTCACTGTCAATGGTAAATCAGGTCTCCCCTATCATCGCGAGATGTATTTATTTGCATTATTTTCTTCAAAGGAGAAAGTTCGGTTATTGTCTTTCAAAGATAAATTTATACATCTGGATATGATCTCACTAGGCCTTAGCCTAATACTTTTTCTTAAATAAGATGTATATAAGGTTTCAAGGTAGCCTGGCTGCGAATGTTTGAGTGGAAAGGTCATTGCCATTAGAGGGAACTTTTGAGAAACTGTTGATATAGTCTTTTGGTGATCTTAGGTGTTGTTCGGTTCGTTTTCTGTTAAGACCTGTATGGATATAGCTGTCTGTATGTATATAGTTGTCTGGGTGTTAACCGATAAGTTGTTGTTCGGTTGTTGTACTGAATAAACAGTCTGAATGTCAGAAATGACCATTTTACCCCAGTCTAAATTTATATTTTAATAAAAACAATCATTTGGTAAATTAGTCATTTTCTCATTTATCAATATTTTACAGGTTTTTAATTAATTTGATTTGATTTTCTTAAATATTAGGTGATTATAACAAATAAAACCCTAAAATAACACTACCCCATCTTCTACTACTCGTCCAACCCTTCATCTCCACCAAGCAGCCAAGCATACAACAGTTCTAACACAAACACTGAACAACAGAAAGATGAATCAACGAGAAGATGAACCAAAGTGATGATCAAACCTACCAGTTACAACTATTTCTTGCACCCTTAGAAGATGAATCAGTGAGGAGATGAACAGGAGCCTTGAAATTTCACGAGTCTAGGTTCGATTTCACGAGTCTTGAAATTTCTGGTTTCGACTTTAGACCTGGTTTCAATTTCAAAATGGGTCATATCAGTTTCTCAAAATTTCCAAGGAGCCATAGAGGTTGAAGACGCAGCAGAGGTTGAAGACGCAACAGAGGTTGAAGACGCGGCAGAGGTTGAAGACGCAAAGGTTAAAGAAGAAATCGATGGGTTTAAACCCACAAAATCGATGGTAACCCACAGTAGCTGTGGGAGAGAAAAAAAATGGTGATGGAAACGATGTTGTTCCAAACTACTTCCTTCCCGTTCTGGTTGCTGTTCTTCATTGAGATTTATGGAGAGGACGGTCGGGTAGTTGGGTAGTGATGGGGGTAGATAGAGAAAGTAGAATTTAATAAATGATTGAGTACTAATGACATCAATTTTGTAGCTGATTCGGTCAGCCACCAGCTGACCGATTAAGCTGCTACCGAACACTGAGATATGGCTGACCGAATAAGTCATATCCCTTATTCAGCCCATTAAGCTGCTACCGAACAGGGCCTTAGTGACACCCGATCTCAATCTAGATATAGAGATGATTTACATTAGTAGGTTGTTAGCTAATGATTCTTATTAATTGTAAACTCCCTTACTATTTTCCCCAAGTTGGGTGATTATATTTCATGTTAAGTTTTATCTTGTACTATTTTAATGGTTTAAATTAACACCTATTTTAGGGGTGTTATAAGGAAGAGTAGAGTTTTTTGGGATTTGATCATTTGGTTATCTAATCATATTCTCAGTATAAATAGAGCCTCCAGCCTCCTCAAAAACAAACCAAGAAACAGTCGAAATATGTTTCTCTCTCTCTCTCTCTCTCTCTCTATATATATATATATATATATATATATATATATCATCACCTATTGTTCTATACCAATTTATATTGAATTTCTGCATCTACTTTGCTTTACATTAAACATTAATAAATCCTCATCAAATCCTAGGGCTACGCTACTGTCAGACTCCCAACATTTAGATTATCGTCAAAAATTTTAAGGACAAGATACTTTTATTTGTGTAGTTTGTTTACCTTCATCTACATTCTAGGCTGGTTTTAAATTCAGTATCGTATTTAAATTTCCTTCACAAAGTGAACAGTCTCCTTCTACCATTTTCTTATATCGAATCTATCGTGGAGGATAGAATCGAGTGATGTGGTTTTCATCTCGGTTCTGGCTTAAATCCAATATAATATATTATTATAGATAAAGTCCAGATCTTTAATAATATATTTATAATCTTTAGTAATAAAGTCATTATCTTTATTAATAAATACTTGTTTTATTTATACCAATATTGTATTAATTTTATAATTAGAAATTTTCAACACTTAATACTCAAACGAACATATACCGCAAGGGTGGAAAGTTCGAATAAGGATGTCAAATATCATGAGGGAAAAAAAGAGTTAAGAAAAGGTTCAAATGTGAATCATTTACAATATCCAATTGAAGATTCATATGTGAATTCATATAAACAATCTTTAATGTCGGTTCACAATTCACATATGCATGTCTTCTTATTTGATCCAGACCCTAAAGTAGTAAGTATAGTACAACTTAAAAATGACAGACATTACGCAACTATTTGTTTAAGGTAGACATCGATGGTCTATTTATGACCACATACGATCTCATTGTCTACGGTAGCTACATCATCTTCGGTTGTCTCTCCTCTTCGACCCCTCAATTGTCTTGCTTTATACCCTCCTCATTGGAGCTCTCTTTTGTCTCCTACGAACATGTCCAAACAACCAAAATCTTATCTCAATATATTTTGTGATAAGCTTAACTCCTATCTCCGCTTGGAAGACCTTGTTTAGTGTCTTTTCCAACATGGTTAGACGATATGGTCATCTAAGCATCGTCATTTATGCCACTTTCAGCTTCCTCCCAAGTCATCATAGTCGTCCAAAACATTGACCCATATAACTGTAGTGCCCGTAAATTTGATGTTCTCTATTAACTATTTGTGCTTTCATTAAGTGAAAAACCCTGTAAATGTTAATGGATTAGTGGCATTTAAAGTCATGGTTGTTTAAGAACCAAAGTAGCCAAAATCGTGCGAAAACAACACTTGATGCGACTTGGCCCGCGAATTGACCCATGACCTAAGTCGCGGGCCTCAATGTTGTTGAGTAGCCGGATGCAGCGACCCTGCCGTGCGACCATAGGTCGTGGGCTAAGGTCGTGGGACGAGATATGAGCTTTTAAAGCCGATTTTTTTAGCTAGCGTTCTCATTTTCTCCCTCGTTTCTCCTTCTCTCTTTGTAAATATTATTTGGGAGCATTCATAGTCGCGTTGAAGGGGTTTTGAAGGCCATCAAAGCTAAGTATTCAAGTTTGGGTCAAGCTTCAAGTCCTCCTACACATCTAAAGTTTCTTGGTTTTCTAGGTTTAGTCTAAACACCCATCAAGGTGAGTTCATTTTGTATTTTAAAAGCTTTATGCAGGTCAAAATCACATATATATATATATATATATATATATATATATTCCAAACAAGTCTTCTATAGATCTCTTCTAAATGGTGAGATTTTGATGATTTCTAGGTTACCTTATGGTGTTGGATTTTGGGGGAAGTTTGCATATAACTCTAATGAATTTTTTCAAAATTAATGGAGACTAAAACTCATATGTGAGTTAATCCAAGTAAATATTTGCAATTAGGGGTGCTTTTGAGTATAAATGACCGATTGGTTCATGATTTCACCATTTTTGGGACAAATACCTAATTTGTGGATTATTGATCTAAATATTCGATAATCTTATAGATTCATGAATATTGGTGGATTGCTCTTACATATTGTTTTGAATATGGTATTTGGCCATTACTGATGGCTTACACCATTATTTAAACCTTATTGCTAATTGAATGAAATTGTTTAATTGAATGAAGAGAAAACCATCTTTTTCATTGCTTAATTGAATGAAATTGTTTCATGAAAGTATTTAGTATGATGAATTTGTTTCATATAATTTTTTTCTTAATGAAATTATTTCATATATTTTTGTTTATGTGTAATAATGAGATTGTTTCATGTATTTCTCATTTTGATGAAATTTGTTTCATATGTTCTTGATTAATCAACCCTCATATATTCTTGATTAGATTGTTTCATATATTTTTGATTAATCAATGCTCATAATAAAAAAAATGAAGAAAAAATATGATTAGTTGAATGTGGTTTGTTAGATTTGTTAGATTTCACCGGTTTATAAAATAACCAGACCCTATATATATATATATATATATATATATAGGGAAAGGTTCATTTGAGAAACACTAAATATATGAGAAATAGAGAAGTGATCTTAAACTATTAATTCAGTCAAGATCGGCGGCTTTGATCGAGAATTAGGGGATAATTGCTCCCATGGTCCACTCCCGTGTTCCTCACATTGTTTATTATTCGAAGGGTATTTTTGTAAATTATCCAAACGTTCAGATATGAATATCACTTTTTTTTTCTTTTTTTTAGCCGTGTGTGTTCATATATGAATGCATGCAAAAAACAGAAGTTCATATATGAATGTTAGTAGAATGTCACTATTTTTTTTGTACGTATTCATATATGAACGCATGCATTCATATATGAAGGCATGCAAAAAACAGGCGTTCATATATGAATGTCACTCTTTTTTTTTGCATGCATTCATATATGAACGCATGCATTCATATATGAAGGCATGCAGTCAGTGTTTATGTAAAAATTATGAACATTCATATATGAACGCATGCATTCATATATGAAGGCATGCAAAAAACAGGCGTTCATATATGAATGTCACTCTTTTTTTTTTGCATGCATTCATATATGAACGCATGCAAAAAACATGCAAAAAACAGGCGTTCATATATGAATGTCACTTTTTTTTGCATGCATTCATATATGAACGCATGCATTCATATATGAAGGCATGCAGTCAGTGTTTATTTAAAATTACGAACATTCATATATGAACGCATGCATTCATGTATGACTGCATGCCTTCATATATATGAACACGCGCGTGTTTTTGTCAAAGTTACGTAAATACCCTTATATTTTTGGGAGAGCCGTAATTTTTGACCACCAGTCAAAGCCGTAACTTTTGACCAATTAAATCCAATCTTGACCATATGAATGGCTAAGATCACTTCTCTATTTCTCATATATTTACCATTTCTCAAATGAACCAAACACTATATATATATATATATATATAGAGAGAGAGAGAGAGAGACAGAAGTGTTCAAATGCAACCCCTTTATATGGTGCAACCCCATTCAACCCCTCTATCCACCACTCATTTTATTTTCGCTTTTTTAATTAAAAATGTGAAAATAAAATGAGTGGTGGATAGAGGGGTTGCATGGGTTGCACCATGTAAAATGTTGCATAATAACCAACCCCTATATATATATATATATATATATATATATATATATAGATAGATAGATAGATAGATAGATAGATATAGGGAGAGGTTCATTTGAGAAATGGTAAATGCATGAGAAATAGAGAAGTAATGCTAGCCATTCATCTGGTCAACATTTGCGGCTTTAACCGTGAAGCACCGGATAGTTTCTTGCGTAGTCCATAGAAGATAGAAGGGTAGTTTTGTAAAATACGCGGGACGAGTTCATATATGAACATGTATGATTTATATATGAACCTGTATGATTCGTTATGTTCATATCTGAACCAGTTAATTAGTTCATATGTGAATCACAAAGATTCATATATGAATCTGTTAACTAGTTCAACTGATTCACATATGAACCTACAATTAATTAGTTCATATGTGAACATGAATGATTAATATATGAACCTGTATGATTCCTTACGTTCATATGTGAACCAGTTCATTAGTTATATATGAATAACAAAGGTTCATATATGAATCAGTTAAAAGAGTTCATATGTAAATTACACTGGTTCACATATGAACTTGTGAATCATACAGATTCATATATGAACTCGTCCCGTGTATTTTGTAAAAATTACGAAGCTCTCCTATTTTTGAAATAGCCGCAACTTTTGATCAGTCAAAGTCACAATTCTTGACCAATCAAAGCCGCAATATTTGACTAGTCAAATCCGATCTTGACCGTATGAATGGCTAGGATTACTTCTCTATTTCTCAAATATTTTCCATTTCTCAAATGAACCTAAGGCTATATATATATATATATATATATATATATATAGGGAGAGGTTCATTTGAGAAATGCTAAATCTAGGAGAAATAAAGAAATGATCCTAGCCTTTTATCTGGTCAACCTTTGCGGCTTTGACCGTGAAACACCGGATAATTCCTTGTGTGGTATGTAGAAGATAGAGGGGTAGTTTCGTAAATAAGCGGGACGAGTTCATATATGTGAACCTATGTGATTCATATATTAACTATACGTTCATATGTAAATCAGTTAATTAGTTCATATGAGAATTAGTTCATATGTGAATCATAAATGTTCATATGTGAATCTGGTAATTAGTTCAACTGATTCACATATGAACCTACAGTTAATTAGATCATATATGAATCACAAAGTTTATATATGAATTAGTTAAAAGAGTTCATATGTGAATTACACTGGTTAACATATGAACATATAGTTCATATGTAAATCATACAAGTTCATATATGAACTAGTCCCGTGTATTTATAAAAATTACAAAATTGTCCTTCTATTTTTGGAATAGCCGCAACTTTTGACCAGTCAAAGACGCAATATTTGACTAGTCAAATCCAATCTTGACCATATGAAAAGCTATGATTACTTCTTTATTTCTCATACATTTAATCATTTGAGAACTCCAAAATATGTGAGACCCGTGAGATCCATTCCAATAAACTAATTTAAGATAATTAATGTTATTAATTAATGAGATAATTAAAGAGATATATCAATATGTATTAAGTAAAAATTAATGTATTCTTAAGATAATTCCATGCTTATCTCTTTCTCTCTCTCCTATCTCCATATTAACATGCACATCGTGCACACAAGGTGAAGACATAATGAACACAATGTAAACAATCGTAATAAGTTTTTTTACTAGGGTGTTCACCACACAATGTTCACATTATGTTCACAAGTAGTATGTTTAGATTTAGTTTGTGTTCACAATATGTTCACAAGCGATATCAAATCTCGTAGATATAGAGTGTTTTCACAATGTGTTCACAAACTACAATAATATTTCTAAGATATTTCAGAATGTGTTCACTTTAAGTTCATATTCAATTATGTGTGTACATGTATGTTATGGAGAGAGGAGAGGGAAAATAGGAGAGAGAGAAAAGAATACATGGGAGAAAAAAATAGGAAAGAGGAGATAGGAGAAAGGAAAGATACTTTTAATTTATATTAGATTTATTTTTTCAACTATTTTTTTATGGTTTAAATTGGATCTCACGGATCTCACAAATTAATGAGTTCTTAAAAGGAACCCCTCTCTCTCTATATATATATATGTATATATATAGGAGTAATGGCAATTGGACGGATCGTCCATGTATTAGATATAAATATTAGATATTGCAAAAAAAGTGTTGGCTAAAATGAGTCAACTTTACAAGTTGTCAAAAATGCACCATCTATTTTTATCAATATATACTCACATATTTCTTTCAATTTAGGGAAGTTGATTGAAATGGGCATTTCCCACCCTCAAATTGATTCCTAGCCATTCCTCTCCCGACTTTGCACAAAAGTCACCACGTCCGCAAGATCCACCTCCTCAAATTCCGCAATATTCATCTTCGCAAATCACGGACCTAGCTAAAAGACAAAAAAGAAATCGAATCTTACCAAGTCCGCAAGAAACAAAAATTGTAGACCTGAGTTTTTTTACGACTCGAAACCTACCCAACCCACCACATTTACTACCAATTAATGGTAGCCGGGTAGAACCCGTTCTATTTGTTAGACCACGGTCTCATTGGATTCAAGATCATCCAAACTGAAGATCGCAATCTGAAGCTAAAGCCGGAATATCGACTCTCGATATTAAAGTCTATGTCATTTGTAATAAATGTCAATGTAATTGTTTTAGTTTACTTAGATTTAAATATCTAAGTTATAGTATTGTAATAGTTAGATAAAGTTGCTTAGTTAGTTATTAGTTAGTTTCTAGTTTACTTTATATTAGAAAATAATATCTAGATCTAATATCTAGATATTATCTAAGGTAGTGTGTTAGACACACTTGGTAGATTTGTGATATCTCTAACTCTCTCTAACATATCAGATAACAATTCACACATACAAACACATACTTGAAGGTGTAAAAGAGAGAAAACATAGAGAACACAATCCAAGCTTAATCGATCAACCTTGTAACTCGTTTGTTATAATCAATACAGGTTGGTAATCATATTGTGTTGTTGTTTCTATAAACTTGATAAGTATTGTTGGACCGATAATTGGTATCAGGGCCTGATTAAGATCAAAATCAAGTTTTCTGGAAAAACGACTCTGTGTTCTTGTTGAGAAATCGATTTGGAGATTTAAACTGTTTTAGGTGTTAGAATCGATCAGGTTGTGATCGTACAACATGCTAGATCGAGTTGTGTGTGATTAATTTCACTTTTAAGCTTAAATCGAGTACCAATTTGTGGTTTTTGTGAGAAAAGAGTCGAGTGGAAGAACGTACTGTGCGATCGAAATTATTTTCAAAAAGAGTGTTTTAGTGAGATCGAGTGCTCACAATCTGTTCTAGAAGTGTTTCTAGACACATTGGTAGGGTTTTGGTATTGCTAAATCGTTTCAGAAATAGATTTTAGACGATTTTTAGAAGTTCAGGGTGAACACACGCACACCAAAAGAAGAACACACGCAAAGTCCTACTTTGCGCGTCCCAAGTGACCCGCAAACCTCAAACTTTGCGGCTCCCACATCAAACGCAAAGTCCTACTGTGCGCTTCTCAAAGGAAACGCAAACCTTACTTTGCGGTTCCAACATCAAACGCAAAACAATACTTCACGGGTCCTCAAACAACCGCATACCTCAGTGTGCGCTTCCCACTAGACCCGCATACCTCAGTGTGCGCTTCCCACTAGACCCGCATACATCAGTGTGCGCTTCCCACTAGACCCGCATACCTCAGTGTGCGCTTCCCACTAGACCCGCAAACCTTCTCAAACCCACACTTAGAATTTTCTTCAGAATGACATCCAGAGAAGCTCTCGCAATAGGAACTGACACCAAGCCACCAGTTCTCTTTAGAGGTGAATATGAACAGTGGAAGGATAGGTTCCTAAACTTCATCGAAAGACAGGATTTGGGTGATTTCATCAAACAATCCTTAGAAGAAGGCTCCATGGAAACAAAATATAGGGAACCAGCAGAAGGAACTGAAGAAGTAAGACATTCACTAACTTATGAAGAACTAACCGGTGATAATAAGTTAAGATCAAAAGCAGACAGATTGGCCAAGTCATACATTCTATAAGGGATTCTGAACGAAATCTACATAAAGATTGACAGTTATAAGGCCTCCGGCAAACAAATGTGGGATCAACTCGAGAAGATGATGCTGGGTTCAAAGATAGGGAATCAGCTTAAAATCTCTAACTGCCTACACAGTTTTGAAGAATTTAAAGGGAGAACTGGAGAAAATCTAGAAGGAACATATGATAGATTTGTGACCTTGCTAAAAGAATTAAGCAAGAACAAGGTCAATAAATCTCAAATCGAACTGAATATCAAATTTCTGAGTATTCTACAACCAGAATTGAAAAGTTTTGCCAGACAGATGCGGCAGATAAAAGATTTGAATGAGATTCCACTTCACGAGGTGTATGAAACCCTCCGTAAAAATGAAGAAGAGGTGGATGAAATTCTAGCTGAGAAAAGACAGAAAGGAAAGACAGTTGAAGATACAGTCGCTCTTGTAGTCAAGAAGAAGAACAAGACGATTGTATATGAATCAGAAGAAGATGAAGCTTATGCAAACTCTGACTTGGATGAAAATGAACAAATGAAGAAAGCAATGTTGTTTCTGACGAATGCGTTTCAGAAAAAGTTCTATAGGAATCCAACATCAAACAGTCAGAGGTACTCTTCTAGACCAAACAACTACGCTCATAAGGAAAGGATTGAAGGTAGTAGGTTTGAAGGGAAAAAGTTTGAAGGAAAGAGATTAGATGAGAAGAAAAAGGAAGAGGAAAGGTACCAGTCTAAAGGAAAGAGGATAGAGGAAAAGAAACCCGAAGAAAGAAAGTACAAGGATGAAGGATCAAGTCAGCCAGGTCCACCGATGTGCTACAACTGTGGCAAAACAGGTCACTTTGCCAAGGATTGCCGAAGATCAAAGGTCAGAAACTCCGATTACTACAAGAACAAGATGTTTCTTGCAAAGCAACAGGAGGTAGGCAAGGCACTGATGGCTGAGGATGAATACTGGCTTGATCACTCAGATGAAGAAGAAGAAGATGAAGATAAAGATGAAGCCGTCAATATGTGCTTGATGGGCAAGATGGAATCAGATGCTGAAGCGGATTCAGATAATGAAGAAGAGGAGGTATGTGATTTATCGTACTCAGATTTCATGAATAAAATGCATGCCATGAGTTTAAAACAAGAAGAGTTAGAATCTAATCTTAAGCGAGAAAATGGTGTTATTATTAATAAAAACCAATTGATACTGAAACTTAGCAATGAAATTGCTGAGAAGAAAGTATTAGTTGAGGTTTTACATACAAACGTTGACACCAACGCGAAAGAACAGACAATAATTCTTAAAGAGAATTCTGAACTCAAGTCAAAACTGAGAAATAGTGAGCTTGACTTATATAAGCTGACTAAAATGCATTCTTCATGTACTAAAGAAAACAAGTCTTTAATTGCAAAACTAGATGCTTTGGAAAAGAAGTTGTACTCATTAGGTCAAAGTGAGCAAACCATTCATCCTAAACAAACCGAAAAAGAATAAAGAAAATTGGGGAATCGGTTATGTGAAACCTCATTGCCTTAAAAAGGGTATAAGAGAAGTGCCTGCACTTTATGATTATACCTTTATGCTAGTTTCTCACCGAATCTCTTCACTTAAAGTTTTTAATACTAAGCTATCAAAGGAGGATGAAGCAAATGAAATTGAAAAACGAAAAAAGTCATCTAAAGTTCACCTTCCATTTTATTATGCGAATTTGAATAATAGTTATGACTATCCAAATAATGAAAAGAAATCTCTTTCAACTGAATACTTTCAAAGTTATCCTGTAAAAGAGATGGAGGCAAAGCCTGTTATAGGTAAAATATATGTCCCTTCTCTCGTGTTAGAAAGTAAAATTTCTTAACTCGGGAACTCTTTATCAGATGAAAGACTTTTGATTGAGATTCAACAAAAAGTTTTTTCAACCGTTATGAAAAATGTTGTTTTTACAAAAGCTTCCAAATCTGATGACATGTTTGGTTCATCAAACGAAGGGTTTGATTTTCTTAATTCTGACGGTGGTTTGGATGGTTGTTTTGAACAATTTGATTTTAATGCTAAACTTTCAAACCATTCATCTTTTGTTGTGAAATCTTTGGGAAAAACCAGTAAGCCTGTGAACAGTGCAAAATCAACGAAAGCTTTCGTTGATAAATCAGTCTCTGTGAACGCTAAAAGTGCTAAAGGTAAGAATTTATCTCAGCATTCACAGAAACCGACCACTACTGGTAATTCCAAAAAGAAGCATTCATTTGTTGCTCAGAAGTCTAACTTACCAGTTTCACATGTTACAGATCTGAGCAAGCAAAGGCCAGAAGTAAATTCTCAATGGCAACCCAAACGGAAGCTTGACAAGACTGTTTTATCGTTTAGTAGTGTTAATTGTAATAAGACTTCGCTTAGTAAAGATGTCCTAATTGCTGATATTGTTGTTTTGAACCCAAAACTTGCTGTTTCTCGGAAACAATATTCAATGAAGCAATTATTTCAGTTATCTTTATCTGCTGGAAAGTCCTCTATCTATGATAAACATGTTTCTATCACTTGTCAAGATTCTGGAGATTGGTTTGGAAATTACCATGTGCATTCATCTCATATCAATTCTTCACATGCATTTCAAAAGAAAAGAGGAACCAATTTGAAATGGTTACCAAAATCTTGTGCTAACACAGAAGGACCCAAATTCCAATGGGTACCTAAGGCTAAATCTGTGTTGCAGGTACACAAAGCTTAAATAGAATGCGACTTCTGATTATGTACAGATCAGGACTCGTTCTTCAATGTCAAAAATAGGTTTTTGGATAATGCAGTTCAAAACCCAAACATCAAGGTCAAAATAGGCTTTTGAACAAATCAGTTCAAGACCCGCACTTCGATAATCAAAGTGAATATTCCAATGTTGTCGTATGAATATCTAAATTTGTATTTTCTCTTATGCAGACTAGTCATGCATGGTTCTTGGACAGCGGATGTTCCAAGCACATGACAGGTCAAAAAGAGATACTGTCCAATTTCAAAGACAAATTTTGTGGAACAGTAAGATTCGATAACGACCAGTTTTCTCCAATCATGAGATACGGTGATGTACAAAATAACAATGTAACTATCAAGAAGGTGAGCTATGTTGAAGGCTTATGACACAACTTGTTCAGCATAGGCCAGTTCTGTGATAAAGACCTAGAGGTCAACTTTAAAGCCAAGAGTTGTTCAGTTCGCAATGAAGAAGGCGAAGAACTCTTGGTAGGTACTCGAGAATCAGACCTCTACACAATTAACTTATCAAATGTACAGACTGACAATCAAGTTTGTCTATTGACGAAAGCATCGATGCAACAAAGTTGGTTATGGCATCGAAGGCTCTCTCACCTCAACTTCAGGTACATCAACAATCTGGTTAGTGGAAAGCTCGTCAAAGGACTTCCAGAGCTGAAATATGAAAGAGAACATCTCTATGCAGCCTGTGAAAGGGCAAGATGAAGAGGGCACCTCATAAACCGAAGGCTGAACCAAGTACTAATGCTCCGTTAGAGTTATTGCATATGGATCTGTGCGGTCCGATGCGAACTCAAAGTCTAGGCGGCAAGAAGTACATACTAGTGATCGTGGACGATTACTCGCGATACACATGGGTCAAGTTTCTACGTTCAAAGGATGAGACACCTGATGTACTCACTACTTTCCTGAAGACGACCCAAGTGAATCTGCAGAAACCGGTCAAGTTTCTACGAACAGATAACGGCACAGAGTTCAAGAACCAAAAAGTTGAAGAATATCTCGAATCTGTCGGGATTTCACATCAATACTCTGTTGCACGTACGCCTCAACAAAATGGAGTGGTTGAAAGAAAAAACCGAACGCTAGTCGAGGCTGCTCGTACTATGCTAAGTCAGTCAGACATACCTCTATTTTTGTGGGCAGAAGTTGTTTCGACCGTGTGCTACACACAGAATCGATCCATGGTACATCGAAGGTTCAAGAAGACTCCTTATGCGTTAATCAACAACCGAACACCGACAATCAAATATTTCCATATATTTGGGTGTAAGTGTTTCGTGCTAAACGATAGGGAGAATCTCAATAAGTTCAGTGCTAAGGCGGACGAAGGAATCTTCATTGGTTATTCCTCGACATCAACTGCATATCGTGTATATCTGAAGAAGTCAAAGATGGTGATTGAAAGCATCAATGTCACCTTTGATGAAGAAATGGCTTCCGAACAACAACGTTCAGAACCCGTTATAACCGGAGTACTAGCTTCTGGGAAACTCAGTCCAGAACCTGCGTCTCAAAAGAATAAATCAGACGAAGCTTCAACTTCAACTAACCATTTATCTGATTTAGACCTATTATTCGAATTGTTTTATGATGAATTTCTTGGATCTAATGTAAAGAAATCTGTTGTGGTTGACAGGATGGAAGACTTAACGACTACTCATCCAACCAGTTCAGATGACTCTATTGAATCAAACGCCCCGATTCAACAAGAAATTACAATTCAAATGCCGACTCCAATAGTTGAAGAAGTGACAAATGATAAAGAGACAGAAGTAGCTGAAACAGTAGGAGATTCTATACAGATCAATCTACAGCCAGATCAAGCTGTACCTGCTGAGCCTTCTGAACCTGCCACTTCAACTGAAACCATCAACCCTCCTGAATAAACCGAAGAAGGTACAAGTGGATTTATAGATGATACAATTGACATACATTCATATAATCCACTGCCTCATGAACATAAATGGACCAAAGAGCACCGGTAAGCCGGATTATTGGTGATCCATCAAAATCGGTGCAAACTAGGTCAACATCAATGAACATGTGCATGCATGACTCCTTTCTGAGCAAGTTCGAGCCAACGAGAGTATCAGAGGCACTTGCTGATCCAGAATAGGTGGTCTCAATGCAAGAAGAGCTAAATCAGTTCGATGCACTTCAAGTCTGGAGACTCGTACCAAAGCCTAAAGGTAAAACCATTATAGGTACGAAATGGGTTTTCAAGATAAAGAAAGACGAAGATGGTACCGTTATCCGAAACAAGGCAAGACTAGTAGCCAAAGGATACAGACAAGAGGAAGGAATAGACTATGATGAAACATATGCTCCTGTGGCGCGATTAGAGGCAATCAGAATGTTTCTAGCCTACGCAGCCCACAAGAACTTCACGGTCTTTCAAATGGACGTGAAGACAGCATTCCTAAATGGAATTATGAAGGACGAAGTCTACGTCTCTCAGCCAGAAGGTTTTGTCAATCAAGAGAAGCCAAATCACGTATACCTTCTCGACAAAGCACTCTACGGTCTGAAACAAGCACCTCGAGCCTGGTATGATGTCCTTTCCACTTTTCTAGTCAAGTCTGGGTTTTCAAAAGGTACGGTGGATACCACTTTGTTTATCAAAAAGGAAAAAGGCGATATCATTTTAATTCAAATCTATGTAGATGATATTATCTTTGGTTCTACAAATCCGAAGTACTGTAAGAATTTTGCAAACCTTATGGTGTCTAGATTTCAGATGAATTTGATGGGAGAGATGAATTTCTTTCTCGGTTTACAAGTAAAACAATTTTCATCGGGTATTTTTATCAATCAATCAAAATACATTAGGGATATTCTTCGGAAGTTCCAAATGGAAAATTCAAAACCGATTGGTACCCCAATGGCACCAGGTACTAAGATTGGCACCGATCCTTCGGGAAAGGCTGTTGATGTTAGGACTTATCGAGGGATGATAGGTTCTTTAATGTATCTTACTTCGAGTAGGCCAGATATAATGTTTTCAGCATGCTTATGTGCACGATATCAGGGCAATCCTAAAGAAATCCATTTGTCTGCGGTGAAGCGCATTTTTAGGTATCTAAAGGGCACTGCAGATCTTGGTCTGTGGTATCCTAAAGATACTAGTTTTGAACTAACAGCCTACACAGATGCAGATCATGCAGCTTGTATGTTAGACAGGAAGAGCACGTCAGGACACGTACAGTTCCTCGGTGACAAACTCGTAAGTTGGGCATCGAAGAAGCAACTTTGTGTTTCAACGTCCACGGCCGAAACAGAATATGTAGCTGCTGCTAGCTGCTGTTCTCAGGTCTTATGGATGCGAACTCAATTGCGCGACTATGGTT
The DNA here is from genome assembly GCA_023525745.1 of Arctium lappa. Classification (NCBI taxonomy): domain Eukaryota; kingdom Viridiplantae; phylum Streptophyta; class Magnoliopsida; order Asterales; family Asteraceae; genus Arctium; species Arctium lappa. The sequence goes on from CM042048.1 coordinate 93,585,513, forward strand.
TCCACTTCAACAAGATCCCGATATACTGTGACTCCAAGAGCGCCATCGCAATTACAGCGAATCCTGTTCAACACACCAAGACAAAGCACATAGACGTCAGGTATCACTTTATTAAAGATCATGTTGAAAAAGGAACAATTGAACTTTTCTTTGTAAAAACTGATTATCAACTTGCCGATTTGTTCACCAAACCCTTAGACGAAAAGAGGTTTAACTTTCTTATCTCTAAGCTTGGTATGCTAAATCTTAAGATATAATCAGTAGTTACCTAACAAAGTTTTCTAAATTGTATACTTTTTCATCATTTCTTCATTCTTAACTCTGATTGATATCTGCACTTCTATCTAATGTTCATGATCCAAGGGGGAGAATGAGAAGAAATTGACATCTGGTCAATATTATTTTGAGGGGGAGCTCATAAAATTTGTGCATGTACCTTTTAATGTCAAATTTTTTTTGTAATGCAAGATTTTAGGGGGAGCTCTTCAAGTCAAAAGGGAGTACGGATATGACTTCTGATTATTTCTGATCAGAACTCGTACTTTAAAAAGTTTTACTGCTTTTTTGTCTTTTCAATTTAAGTGAATAAATTTTACTTTGACTTGACATACGACTTTTGCAAAATTTTTGAGAGAAGCTTACAAGTTCATATGTTTATGACTTGAAGCTTAGCTTCATGAGATGAAAGATCACTCGTTAAGGTATAAACCTTTATCTTCATCTCACTTATGGTTGAAAGAAGGACAACTTTCAATCATAAGAAAACATTGTTTTTAATGTTCAAAACACTTCCCGATTTTTCATCACATTTTATATTTTGGGAGTGTATTTTAAATGTTTTCATGATCTAAATTGTGCTTTAACTGAAATAGTTAAACAAATCTGAGCATCACGTGCATCATAGGAAAACAAGAATCATTGTGCTAGGACTTAACACAACTTCTATGGAATCACCTTAACTAGTGATTTCTACCCTAGAAGTTAATCCTTAGTGATTGATTGTGAAAATAGAAAAGAAATGAGTGTGATTAGAGAAAGCAAAAAGTTTAAAAGAAAGAGCGTGTGAGAACAGAGTTAAAAGAATATCACAACTCTGCACCAATTTTTTCTGAGTCGGGTAGCCACCATTCTAGTGATTCACAATTCTTTGGTGATCATTATTGGAACAGGCAACTAACCCATGCCAACTCTTGATCAACCTCACTATCTACTCATTTCCGTCTCAACAAGAAAGTGTTTCACATTTTCTAAGGGGATGCAGCACATATGCTATATGATTTTCATTTTGAAAATCTGGATATTGAAAAGAAGGGAGTCTGCCCTACCTTCGCACTTCAATCATGCACATTGAGTCTGTGTTTAACTTACTGTTGTCTTAGTGGTTTACACAATTTTGAGCCTAATAAGAAATCATCCGTTCTTAATTCTTTCAACACAAGCATGAACACACAAGGAATTTGTTTCTTTGTCATAACGTTTATAGAAATTACCTTTGTGGTGTTTCGATGATTAAATGGAAGCCCTGGGGGAGTCAACATCAAACAGCTCCTTTTCAATGTGTATTTGTTACACACGGTGACTTAGTGTTACTGACAGGCATGTTAACTGATTCATTAGTTGATTCAGGTGTTACACGACTATTTTGTCTGGATTTGAAAAGATCTGGATGAATATCTTTTGAATTGACGGATCAGGGGCTCTAAACGCAAGAGAGACATTTCTTACAAATAATTTTGATGAAGTCGTTGCACTTAACATCAAAAAGGGGGAGAATGACTACACAAGAAATGACAAAGATCACATGTTTCAAGAATCACGTCCACTCTTCAAAGAGGGAGATTGTTAGAAAAAGACATGCTGATTTCAGAGCTAGAGAAAGAGATTGCATCTTCCGATCTGAAAGAGAAGACTGAATTGCTAAAATCATTTTCGTAATGATCTTGATCCAAAGGGAGAGATTGTTAGACCACAGTCTCATTGGATTCAAGATCATCCAAACTGAAGATCGCAATCTGAAGCTAAAGCCGAAACGTCGACTCTCGATATTAAAGTCTATGTCATTTGTAATAAATGTCAATGTAATTGTTTTAGTTTACTTAGATTTAAATATCTAAGTTATAGTATTGTAATAGTTAGATAAAGTTGCTTAGTTAGTTATTAGTTAGTTTCTAGTTTACTTTATATTAGAAAATAATATCTAGATCTAATATCTAGATATTATCTAAGATAGTGTGTTAGACACACTTGGAAGATTTGTGATATCTCTAACTGTCTCTAACATATCAGATAACAATTCACACATACAAACACATACTTGAAGGTGTAAAAGAGAGAAAACATAGAGAACACAATCCAAGCTTAATCGATCAACCTTGTAACTCGTTTGTTATAATCAATACAAGTTGGTAATCATATTGTGTTGTTGTTTCTATAAACTTGATAAGTATTGTTGGACCGACACTATTTATAAAAATAGAGGTGTGGGGACGGATTTCAACCCCACATCTATGCAAGTTTGAGAGCAAACCGCAAGTGGAAAGGCTTCTCGCACACTAGGGGTGCTCATGGGTTGGGTTGATCGAGTTGAAGGGATTTGAACAATTCAACTCAATGTTGGTGGTTTGAAAATTTCCAACCCAGCCCGTTCGGGTTGGCCAGGTCATGTTTAAACAAAGTAAAATCAACATTGGAAGCCTAAACTTTCCAACAATGTCCTCTTATGACATTCATTGCTCGTTGTTGTCGGGTCTGTCGGTCCACAATATAATCAAGATCTTATCGACACAAACACATAAATGATTAACCAACCTTTTGATTAGAAACAACATATTACAACGTTTGATGTTTTGTGTTTTTCTCACTTGAAGCTCTCGGCTGGAGTTGATGATCAAGTTGTTAATGAGATCGATCTGTTTGTTGTGTGTGTGAGAGTTGTGATCTGATATGAGATATGTTAATATCTCACCTAACAACCTAACATAATATCTAACCAAGATATTATATCTAAACTAAATATCTAATATCCTAAATATCTATTATTTAGATATTTAGGAATAATATTAAATATTATAATTAACACAATAATTAACTTTGACATTTATTACAAACTTAACATTAGACTAATATCAAGAGTGGCTTTTCAGCTTTAGCTTTAGATTCCAGTCTTCAGATTGGATGATCTTGAATCCAATAAATCTGTGATCTAACAATCTCCCCCTTTGGATCAAGATCATTACTAAAATGATTTAGCAATTCAGTCTTCTCTTTCAGCTCAGAAGATGCATTCTCCTTCTTTGTCTTCAATATGTAATAATCTCCAGTTTTAGCTCAGAATGCTTTAGCGAAGTATCTTCAAAGAAAATTTCTCTCAAATCAGCATGTCTTCAGAATACTTTGAAGAATTCTCTAAACTCTTGATCTTTTCCATTTCTTGATTTGCTCTTCTCCCCCTTTTTGATGAAAAGAGCAACGAATTCATCAAAACTTGTAGCAAGAAATGTCTTTCATAAGGAGCTTTTGAACCGTCAATTCAAAAGATATCCATCCAGATCTTTGCAAATCCAGACAAAATAATCGTGTAACACCTGAATCAACAAATGAATCAGTTAAAATAGCTGTCAGTAACACTAATTTACTGTGTGTAACGAATACACATTGGAAAGGAGCTTTTTGATGTTCACTCCTCCAAGGCTTCCATTCAATCATCAAAACACCACAAAGGTAAATTCTATGAACGTTATGACAAAGAAACAAATTCCTTGTGTGTTCGTGCATGTGATAGAAAGAATTAAGCACGTGATGATTGCTTATAGGCTCAAAATTGTGTAAACCACTTAGACAACAGTAAGTTAAACACAGACTCAATGTGCATGATTGAAGTGCAAAGGTGGGTCAGACTTCCTTCTTTTCAATATCCATGTTGATCCAAACTCTCTCAGTGATTTGATAACGACCCTCTTCTATACTTAGTGAAAATTACGTTTTAATATGTTTTAGTGTTTCACCATCAGCGATCAGACTGAGTCTGTTCAGTTATCGCTGATGACCTTTCTTGTAAACATTTCATATGTATTAGTGTTTCACTATCAGCGATCAAACTAAGTCTGTTCAGTTATTGTTGATAGTTTCTGATGTAAACAGTAACATAATCCCTGAAGACAAGTCTCGCGTCAACAGATGTTCATAGTTGAATCGAAGACGAAGCCACTGAACAAAGAGAAGTCTACTAGTGACCTGATTCGGATATCAGTGAAGCAAAGACATCTCTACTTATACGCGAAGGAACATGAGGAAAACTTCAGCGATAGCTGAACCTCTCTGTATCTCTAAAAGAAGAGATATTCAGCGATCAAACGATCACGAAGCTTATGCCTCAAGTCTCCTTTTGTCTTACATTGCACAACCAGTACGATGTGTCAGAACGGACTTACCTCTGCCACAATTCATACAACAACTCTGTCAACTACACTGTTCATGATCCGGCCGAAAGCATATCTCCCAAAGTCAGTCTCTCTAAGCCAATCAATGAAGGACATGTGTAAAGTGCCCTGCCATGCATTTAATGCATAGGGTATAAATAGAAAGATCATCTCTCCTTCTAAGGGTGTTCTCTCCTCCATCCTTCATCTTTCTACATTATAGAAACCCTTGTTTTCAATATTCTCCAATCCCCATTCTCTATATTCTTGTGCAACCATCTTAGTGTTTTCTTAAATTTGTTTAGATTGAGTCTTACTTAATCTTATTCCGCAACAGACTTGTAAATTGTATTTGATTTATCAATAAACAATTTATTAAACTTTAAATATTGTGTTTGTATTCAACCCCCCCCCCCCTCTTCTACAAACTTGTTAAGCACCTCCGGGACCAACAATCCAGATTTTCCAAATGAAAATCAGATAGCAAATGTGTTGCTTCCCCTTTGAAAATGTGAAACACTTTCTTTTTAAGAAGAAAAATGAATAACTGGTGAGGTTTGATCAAGAGTTGGCATGGGCTAGTTGCCTGTTTCAATAATGTTCACCAAAGAGTTGTGAAACATTAGAATTGTGGTTGCCCGGCTCAGAAAAAGTTGGTGCAGAGTTATGATATTCTTTTAACTCTGTTCGCTCACCCTCCTTCTTTTAAACATTAAGCTCATTCTAACCAAACTATATTTTTCATGTATGCCTCATCACACAATCCATACTCATTTCTTTTCGACTTCTCACACTCAATCACTATGGATTAACTTCTTGGGTAGAAATCACTGGTTAACGTGATTCCATAGAAGTTGTGTTAAGTCCTAGCACAATGAAATCATGTTTTCTTAGAAAGCATGTGATGCTAGAAATGGTTTAACTATATCAGTTAAAGCTCAAAGATGAATTAAGAAAACTTTTAAAATCACACTTCCAAATTATAAAATCTGATGAAGAATCGGGAAGTGATTTGAACATTTAAGAACATGTTTTCAATGATTGAAAGTTGTCCTTCTTTCAACCATATATGAGATGAAGATAAGGAATTATACCTTTTGAGTGCAATCTTACATCTCATGAAGTCAAGCTTAAAGTCATAAAGATATGATCTTGTAAGCATCTCTCAAACTGCAAAAGTCTTATGTCATTGTCAAAGCAAAATTTTATTCACTGAAATTAAAAAGACAAAAAGCAATAAAACAATGAGAGTACGAGTTCTGATCAGAAATAATCAGAAGTCATTTCCATACTCCTTTGACTTGAAGATCTCCCCCTAAAATCACGCATTACAAAAACTTGACATAAAAGGTAAATGCAGAAATTATATGAGCTCCCCCTCAAAATAACAATGATCATCTATGGAGTTTCTTCTCACACTTCCTATTTGATCATGAACAGACTTATAAAGTGCAGATATCTTGCGGACATAAAGATAAATAAATGATGAAAAATTGACAATAAGAAACTTTAATAGGTAACCACCGATTAGGTCTTAAGATTTTGCATACCAAGCTTAGAGACAAGAAAATTGAATCTCTTTTCGTCCAAGGGTTTGGTAAACAAATCTGCAAGCTGATAATCTGTTTTTACAAAGTAAAGTTCTATTGTTCCTTTTTTGACATTGTCTTTTATAAAGTGATACCTGACATCGATGTGTTTGGTCTTTGTATGCTGAACAGGATTAGCTGTTATCGCGATAGCGCTCTTCGAGTCACAGTAGATCGAGATTTTATTGAAGTGAAAATCGTAGTCTCGCAGTTGTGTTCTCATCCACAAGACCTGAGAACAACAGCTAGCAGCAGCTACATATTCTGCTTCGGCCGTTGAAGTTAAGACACATAATTGCTTCTTCGATGCCCAACTGACGACTTTATCACCGAGGAACTGTATATGACCTGACGTGCTCTTTATGTCTAGCATGCAACCAGCATGATCTGCGTCTGTATATGCTATTAGTTCAAAGGTAGTATCTTTAGGATACCACAGACCAAGATCTGCGGTGCCCTTTAGATACCTAAAAATGCACTTAACGGCAGACACATGGGATTTCTTAGATTAGCCTGATATCTAGCACATAGACATGTTGAAAACATTATATCCGGCCTACTGGAAGTAAGATACATCAAAGAACCTATCATCCCTCTATAAGTCCTAGCATCAATAGCCTTTCCCGAAGGATCGGTGCCAATCTTAGTACCAGGTGCCATAGGGGTACCAATCGGTTTGCAATTTTCCATTTTGAACTTCCGAAGAATATCAAGAATGTATTTAGATTGATTGATAAAAATCCCCGTTGAAAATTGTTTGACTTGTAATCCGAGAAAGAAATTCATCTCTCCCATCATATTCATCTGAAAACGTGACACCATGAGGTTTGAAAAATTCTTACAGTATTTAGGATTTGTAGAGCCAAAAATAATATCATCCACATATATTTGAATTAGAATGATATCGGCTTTGTCCTTTTTAAGGAATAAAGTGGTATCGTCCGTACCTTTTGTAAAACCTGACTTGACCAAAAACTTAGATAATACCTCATACCAGGCGCGAGGAGCTTGTTTCAGTCCATAAAGTGCTTTGTCGAGAACGTATACATGATTCGGTTTCTCTTGATTAACAAAGCCTTCTGGCTGCGAGACGTAGACTTCTTCTTTTAGAATGTCATACAGAAATGCCGTCTTCACGTCCATTTGAAAGACCGTGAAGTTCTTGTGGGCTGCGTAGGCCAGAAACATCCGAATTGCCTCTAAACGCGCCACTGGAGCATATGTCTCGTTGTAGTCTATTCCTTCCTCATGCCTATATCCTTTGGCAACAAGTCTTGCTTTATTTCTGATAACAGTACCATCTTCATCTTTCTTGATTTTGAAAACCCATTCCGTACCTATAATAGATTTACCTTGAGTATGGGTACGAGTCTCCAGACTTTAAGTGCTTCAAACTGATTTAGCTCTTCTTGAATTGTAGTCACCCAATCGGAATCAGCAAGGGCCTCAGATACGCGAGTAGGCTCGATCTTGCTCAGAAGGGATTCATGCATACACATATTCATTGAAGCAGACCTAGTTTGCACCGATTTTGTTGGATCGCCAATGATTTGGCTTATCGAGTGCTCTTTGGGCCATTTGTGTTCATGAGGGAGTGTATTATATGTAGTTAGATCCATATCATCATATATGAATCCACTGTTATCTTCTACAGGTTGTTCAGTAGGAATGGGGGGTTCAGTTGAAGTAGTAGGTGAAGAAGTCTTAGTAGGTACAACTTGGTTAGTCTGTAGATGAGTCCTTACAAAACAACCTACAGATTCAGCAACTTCTGTCTCTTCATTATTGGTCACAGCTTCAACTGTCGGAGTAGGCATTTGAACTTGAACTTCTTGTTGAATCGGGGAGTCGAATTCAGTAGAAATGTATGAAATGGTTGGATGAGTCGTCATTGAGTCTTCCATTCTGTCAACCACAACAGATTTAGTATTTTTAGATCTAAGAAAATTCATCATAAAATAGTTCAAATAATAAATCTAAATCAGATAAATGATTAGTAGACGTTGATGCCCCATCTGATTTATTCGCTTGAGACACAGGTTCTAGACTGATTTGCCCAGAAGCTAGTACTCCTGTTATCACGGGTTCTGAACAAACGTGTTCAGAAGCCATATCTTCATCAAATGTAACGTTGACGCTTTCAACAACAGTCTTTGACTTCTTTAAGTATACACGGTATGCAGTAGATGTAGAAGAATAGCCAATAAAGATGCCCTCATCCTCTTTAGCACTGAACTTGTTCAGAATCTCTCTGTCGTTTAGAACATAACACTTACACCCAAATATATGAAAATATTTGATTGTCGGTGTTCGGTTGTTGATTAACGAATACGGAGTCTTCTTAAGTCTGCGGTGTATCATGGAACGATTCTGAGTGTAGCACGCAGTCGATACAGCTTCGGCCATAGAAATATAGGTAAGTCAGATTGGCTTAGCATAGTTCGAGCAGCCTCGACTAGCGTATGATTTCGCCTTTCGACAACTCCATTCTGTTGAGGCGTACGAGCAACAGAGTATTGATGTGAAATCCCGACTGATTCGAGATATTCTGCAACCGTTTTGTTCTTAAAATTTGTTCCGTTGTCAGTTGTGAGAACCTTGACTAATTTCTGCAGATTCACCAGGGTCGTCTTCAGGAATGTAATGAGAACATCGGGCCATTACCAGCTTTGTTGATGTACCGAAAATTGAGGTGAGAGAGTCGTCGATGCCATAACCAACTTTGTTGCATCGAGGCTTTTGAGAGTAGACATACCTGCTTGTCAGTCTGTACATTTGACAAATTGATTGTGTAGAGGTCGGACTTTCGAGTGCCGACCAAGAGTTCCTTGCCTTCTTCAGTGCGAACAGAATACCTCTTGGCCTTGAAATTTACCTCTAAGCCTTTGTCACAGAACTGGCCTATATTGAACAGGTTGTGTCCTAAGCCTTCAACATATCTCACCTTCTTAATCGTGACTTTTTCGTGTACCATATCACCATAACCCAGAATTGGTGAAAACTGATCATTGCCAAATCGAACTGTTCCGCAGTACTTCTCTGTATAGTTGGTCAACATACCTTTCTGCCCGGTCATATGCTTGGAACACCCGCTATCCAAGTACCACATATGACGGGTCTGCACATGAGAAATTACGAAACAAGAGATTTAGGTACCCACTTATAAATGGGACCTACAGTGTTAGCACATGTTTTAGGCACCCATTGAAATTTGGGTCCTCTTTGCTTTTGAGAATCAAATGAAGAGTTATAATGATGAGAGTGAACATGATATGTGCCATACCAATTATCAATAATCTTGACAAGAAGCATAATCATGTTTATCATAATATGAAGACTTTCTAGCAGATAGACGTAACTGGAATAATTGCTTCATAGAATATTTCTTGCTTGAAACAACAAGATTTGGTTTTATACAAGCAACATTCGCAATCAAAACATCTTTACTAGGCGTAGTCTTAATACAATCAACACCACAAAAAGATTTATCAGTCTTGTCAATCTTCTGTTTTGGTTGCCATTGAGATTTAACTCCTAGCCTTTTCTTGCTCAGATCTGAAACATTTGAAACTTGTGAGTTAGATTTTTGAGAAACAAATGAATGCTTCTTCTTTGTCTTACCAGTAGTGATCTGTTTCTGTGAATGCTAAGATTTCTTCTTACCTTTTGCATTCATAGTTTTCACATAAACTGTTTCATCAACTTTCATTGATGATTTACCTTTCTCAAACATACTGGATAATCCAAAGGAATTCACAACAAAAGACGGATGATTAGGAAGTTTGGCACTAAATTCAAATTGATCAAAACAATTATCCAAAACACCATCAGAGTTTAGAAAATCATACCCTCCATTTGTTAAACCAAACATATCATCAGATTTTGAAGCCTTAGTTGATTTGGAAAGAAGAGTATTTTTAAGCACAGTTGAAAACACTTTTTGTTCAACTTCAATCAAAAGTCTTTCATCTGCTAAAGATGTCTCAAGTTTAGAAATTTTACTTTCCAAAATGAGAGGAGGGACGTAAAGTTTACTTTTAATAGGCTTCGCCTCCATTTCTTTGATAGAATAACTCTCAAAGAAATCATTTGAAAGAGATTTTGTTTGAACAAAATCATAACTTTGATTCAACCTCCCATAGAGAAATGGAAGTTGAAATTTAGATTTGTTCTTTCGTTTTTCTGTTTCCTTGGCTTCATCCTCTTTAGATAGTCCAGTCCAGAAAACTTTAAGGTCTGGGTATCGTCGAAAAAGTTTCATAAATGTAAAATCATAAAGTGCATGCACTTCAGATATACCATTTTTAAGGTAGTGAGGATTCTCGTATCCGAGTCCCCAACTCTCTATTTCCTCTTTGGGTTTGTTTAGATGAATGGTTTGTTCAGTTTGACCCAATGTGTATAACTTCTCTTCCAATGCTTTTAATTTTGCAAGTAAAGAAATGTTTTCTTTGGAACGCGAAGAATAGATTTTCGTAAGCTCTTTGAAATCAAACTCACTTTTTCTCAATTTAGAATTTGTTTCAGCAATCTGTTTAAGAATTATGGTCTTTTCTTTTGCGCTGGTATCAATGTCTTTATGTAAAGTCTCAACCAATACTTTCTTCTCAACAATATCATCGTTAAGTTTCTGTATTGATTGGTTTTGATCATGAATAACACCTTTTTCACGCTTAAGTTTTGACTCTAATTCTTGGAGTTTTGTCATCATGGCATGCATTTGATTTAAGAAATCTGTTTGAGTTAAATCACATACCTTTTCATTGTCCTCTTCATCGGAATCAGCTTCACCTTCTATTTCCAGCTTTCCCATGAAGCATACGTGTGTCGTCTCATCCTTCTCTTCATTATCATCTTCTTGGCCTGATTGATCAAGCCAGAACTCATCTTCTGCCATCAATGCCTTTCCAGCTTCCTGTTGCTTGGCTAGAAACATTTTGTTCTTGTAGTAGTCAGAGTTCCGGACTTTGGGTCTTCGGCTGTCTTTGGCAAAGTGTCCAAGTCTGCCACAGTTGTAGCACGTTGGAGGTTTTGGATGTTTGATCTCTTCAGCTTTATACCTTTTCTCTTCAGGCTTCCTTTCCTCTAACCTCTTTCCTTCAAATATTTCCTTGTAAATATAGTTGCTTGGGCCAGATGAATACCTCTGACTGTTCGAGCTAGGCTTTTTGTAGAACTTCTTTTGAAAAATCCTTGGTTAACATAAGCATATCCTGCTTTAGATTTTCACAGTCGTCAGAGTCAGAGTTCGCTTTAGTTTCAACCTCTTCTGATTCAGACATAATCTTCTTCTTCTTCTTCTTCTTCTTCTTCTTCACAACAAGAGCAATTGAATCATCAACTGTCTTCCCATACTGTCTTTTTTCATCCATGATCTCATCCACCTCTTCCTCATTCTACTTGAGTGTTTCATATACCTCGTGAAGTGGAATATCGTTCAGATCTTTGATTTGCTTCATCTGTCGTGTAAACCTTTTCCATTCTGGCTGAAGGATGCTTAGGAATTTGACATTCAGTTCTATTTGTGATTTATTGACCTTGTTCTTGCTTAACTCATTCAGCAAGGTCACAAATCTGTCATATGTTTCTGCTAGAGATTCACTAACTCTATCTTTGAACTCTTCATAGTTGTTGAGGCAGTTGGATATCTTTAGCTGGTTCCCAACTTTTGAACCTAGCATCATTTTCTCTAGTTGATCGCACATCTGTTTGCCTGTAGCTTTGTAGCTGTCAATCTTCACATATATTTTATTAGTAATGCCTTGAAGAATGAAAGACTTTGCTAATCTATCAGCTTTTGCTCTCTTTAGGTCTTCACCATCGAGTTCATCAAACTTAAGTTGAAATGGTATCTCCACAGTTCCCTCTATATGAGTCCTCATAATAGGTGCCATAACTCCTTCTTCTAAGGATTTCCTGATTAAAACACCCAAATCATGTCTTTCTATGAAGTCCATGAACCGATCTTTCCATTGCTCATACTCTCCCCTGAAGAGTACTGGTGGCTTTGTGTCAGTTCCGATAGCTAGAGCTTCTCTTGATGTCATTGATTCAGAAAGACCAAGTCACTGGCATAAAAGCACAATTTGCGCTTAAGGTGGCTGGCGCAAAAGAGTTTTGCGCGAGGTGTAGGTGGCGCAAAAGACAACTTGCGCTAGAAGAGGTTGGCGCAAAAGTCAATTCACGCTACAAGGAGCTGGCGCAAAAATCAACTTTGTGTTATGAGGAGTTTGGCGCAAAAGAGACTTCGCGCTAAGTTGGGGACTTACGTTCTGAGATTTGCGTGAAAAGAAGCTTGCGAGTTTTTGAGATTTGCGCTAGACAAAGGTGGCGCAAAATAGAGACTTGTGCGAGAAGAAGGTCGCGCGAATTGGAAGTTTGCGCGAAGTGATGATGGCGCAAAAGTCAAGTTTGCGCTAGACGTTGATGGCGCAATACTGACTATGAACTGGCGCAAATACTTGCACTCTCGCGAATTCGTCCCTGCAGCTTCGAAAATCGACTATAATCCACAATAAACCTATCTAGACTTCGATTAGCAGTCCCAAATTTTGACAAATTGACCATTAACACTTTTAGAATAGATTACTAGCCTTTGATTTCAAAAAATAAACACTTTTTGAAAATCCAATCGATGGAACAGTGAGAAGAACTCAGGAATTGTTCACAAAATTTGAATCGTTTTTGGTAACTTATACATATTAAAGAGAGATACAAATAATTTTAGAGAAGTTGCTAAAACTTTCATCGGGTTATCGGGTTGGTCGAGTTATTTTGGGCCTAACCCACAATTTCAACCCAATAGATTCAGTTTACCCTAATTTTGTATCGATTATATGGTCGGTTAGCTCGAGTTAACCATTTTCGGGTTTTTCGGGTTGGGTTGGTTGGGTTGATCATGTTGTAAGTTTTTGTGTTTTTATGTTTAACTAATCTTTAATTGTGCTTACGTTTTGTGTAATGTATATTGATTTAGTGTGTTCAATTAAGTGTGTTTTTGTATTACTTCATCTTAATTGTAAAGTTCTTTTTTTCTATAAAGTAGTTATATTTTTTGGATCTTGCAGTCATTATTATGAATGTTCTATATATGTTTCTCCTAATATTCGTACAATGTGCTAATATTCATACAATGTGTTTGTATTCGCTATGCATTTTGAATATATTGAGTAGATTTTTTTTATTAGATTAATTGAGATGTTTCTTATGAATGGTTTTTAAATTTAGTAATAATATAGTGAGTGGCATTGTGTTATTCGTTATGAATAGATTTTAATTTTAGTAATAATATAGTGAATGGCATTGTGTTATCTTTATGAATATTTTTTTAATTTTAGTAATAATATAGTTAGTAGCATTGCATTATTCATTATGAATTGTTTTTAATTTTTATTATTTTTCTTTATTCATGTTGAATAAAGTATATTTATCAACATGTTTTTTCATGTATATAGTTTATTTGTAATTATATTTCGTTATGCATTATGAATATAAATATTATAGTAGTACATCTATGTTTATAATTGTAAAATTGATGTCAACAATTTATTTTGTAGATCAAATTTATAGGGGAGGTCAAGAGGGGCAGTCAACTATTGGAATTGAGGGTAGTGATGGATTGAAGTTTTAGATTCCCATTTTTTAGATGATGATTTGAAGATTGTTGTTGGAAATGTTTTTGATTCATTGCAGAAAGGTATTGAAATGTATAGGAAGTATGTTTTTAAAGCAGGATTTGATATTAGACTATTTTCTGTGAAAAAAATGCATATGCGATGATTATTTTGAGGTATGTTATATGCAATAGAGTTGGTTTTCAGATTCCATCCAAGTAGATACGTTGGATGGAACGAAGAAAAGGATAAGAAGTTCAAACATTCATAGAACTAGTTGTGATGCGTGTGTGAAGTTCAAGGTTCTTCCTGGTATGTGCCCATTTATGTTATATGCATCTGAAGAGCAACATAACCATTGTTTATTTGATGAATACCTAAAGCACTTGTTGAAAAATAGTCGAAAATTAGACTATTTTTATCAAAGGTGGATTCTTAAGATGTCAAATGTGAATATTGGTGCTACACAAGCGCATAAGATTCTTTGTCGGTTGAAAGGTGGATATGAAATGGTATGTGGTACTAAGGTTGAGTATAACAATTTTCAACGAGATTGTAATTGTTTCATTGGGGGAGACCGATGCAAATTTTTTTGTTAGGAAATTCATTTGATTATAAATATGATAATGGTGTATTGAATAATATTTTTTTGGGTGGATGAGATAGCTAAATGCAACTTTGAGGAGTTTTGTGACATTGTTTCATTTGATGCAGCTTTTCGAACAAATAGGTAAGTATTCATATATATTTTTCTATAGTCTTTCAGTATCCGTTCCATTCACAGGAATTGACAATCACAATAATTGTGTAACTCTTGGTGTTGGTCTTCTTGGTGGAGAAAATATTGAATCCTACAAATTGTTCCTTCTTTCATTCATGAAATAATTTGGGAGGTAACAGAAGTTGGTGGTAACTGATCAATATTCTGCTATTAAACAAGTTGTTGTTGAGGCCTTTACAGAGTCAAGGCACCGATTTAATATGTGGATATTAGTACAAGATTGCCTTCTAAGGTAATTCATTTTTTTCTTTATTTGTATGCATTTTGAATCTTTTAATATGCATTATAATTATTATATGAATAACTGGTTATCAGATTTCTTCCGATATTTGTTGGGTCTGAAATATGCCAAGGATGGTTACTACTTCTAGTTCAACATGGTTACTACTTCTGAAGTTAATATTCTTCATGGTTACTACTTCTGTGGTTAATGCTGCCAGTTGTAGTTAATGCTGCTGGAACACAGTTAATGCTGCTAGAAGAAAACAGTTAATACTTCTAGTTAGTACTTCTGTTATTAATGCTGCTAGTTGATGGTTAATGTTGCTCAACAAGATTAGTACTGCTAGTTCAAAGTTAGTACTGCTTGAAGAGATTAATGCTGCTGAGCATGGTTAGTACTGCTAGAGTTAATACTGCTCAAAGTATTAATGCTGCTTATGATTAATACTGCTTATAAGATGGAGATCTGTATGGAAAGGATGACAGCTGGATAAACTAAAGATTATGGAAAGCTTGGAGATAATGATGGAAGATATTCTAAAGATATTTTATTAATTGTAATTAGCTTTTATCTTCAGTATATATATATATATAGTATTGTTTAGAATAGTTAGAGATAACTTTTTGAGAATAATTATTCATTCTAAGTTCTAGAGAGAAATCAACCTCAAGGCATAGATCCTAATTCTAGAGAAGTAGAATTCGTCTTGAAAGAGTTTGTTCTTCAAGATTGAGGTTGAGTGTGTAATCTTGTGATTTTAATCATTCAATACAAGTTTACAGTTTGTTATTCATATTTACTGTTTGTGATTACTGTTCCATTGAATATCAAAGTGTTATTCCGCAAACTTCTTTGATATTGTTTCTGAGAATTAATTCTTGTTGAGAATTCGATCCTGACAAGTGGTATCAGAGCTAGTATTCTCAGAAACCTGCAATCATCATTCTTCCTTGAAATCAGAAATCATCAATGGCTAAAGTTTCAGATTCTTCAAGCACAGAAATCCCCACAGAGGTAATGTCTAATCTTTGCTCTAAAACTTGTATGGAAATTGTTAAAAGGTACAGGGATCACAACCAGACAATGAGTGATGACCTTAAAAGATTAGAGAGAGATATAAAAGACTATGTAAGAATTGTTGAGAGTTTTGAGGAACAGATCAAAGTTTTCCAAGCCAATGAACTTCAACATTCTTATGATACAAATTACTGGAAGTGGGAGAAGAATGACCTAGAACTTCAGCTGAAAAAGTCTAAAGAGGAGAATGAGAAGATAAAGAGTGAGTTTGAGAAAGCCAAGCTGGATATTGAGAAATTTTCCAATGCTTCTAAAGCAATGGACTCTTTGCTCCAAACTCAAATCCATGACAAACATAGAAGAGGAATAGGCTATAACACCACACCACCACCATACAACAACAATTACATTCCTCCTATATCAAACTTACTAGAGACCAAGGATAGGAAGGAATTGCCTGTTGGAGCCACTAAGGTAGATCCTTTAGACAAAGTGGTGGTTGAAACAGACTCTGAAGAAGAGAACTCTAGTGAAAAGAGTAAGGAGAACACTGGGAGTGGTGAGATTCCTCTAGAAAATCACATTATCACCAATGAGGGATGTGGAAAGACTTGGGTCAAATCTAAGGACATAGAGAAGACTGAGAGAAAGTCTGAGAAGGTCCATTATAAGCAGACCACAGTTGTGAATCCTGTCCCTTGCAAACAGTGTGCTTGCAATAAATCTGAGCCCCAAAAACATGATAAACCAAGGGGAAATCAGAGAAATTGGAATAATCAGTGGGCACAAAAACAAGGGGTTGATCTGAGTAAAATCAATAGACCAAAACCTTGTTTTATCTGTGGAAAGCTTAATCATGTTGCCAAATACTGTTATTTCAATCCTATCAACCAAAGAGTTAATTTTCAAAGACAAACTCAAAACTCCTTTGGTTATAGGAAGCAAGGAAGGAATCAAATGGCTGAGAACAGAGCACCTTTAAAGTCTCATGCTCAGAACAAGTTTGCTAATACAAAGAAAAATGCTCCAAATAAGCCAAGGAGTAATTTAAAGACAAAGAAAGCAAACAACTTTGTTCAAGTTTGGGTTCCAATTGTAAAGAAACCTGTTAGTACTGCTATCCCAGATAGTACTGCTAACAGAAATAGTGTTGCTGCAACCAATACTACTGCTAACAAGGATAGTGCTTCTACTAGTATTAATGTTGCAAAGCCTATAATCTTGACAAAGTATTCCAGCCATGAGATTCCTAAACAACTCATCCAGACCAAACTGACAGATTATATAAATGAGAAAGGACAACCCAAGACCACTTTGGCTTGGGTTCCCTCAAAGACTAACTGATTTATCAAGTGTGCAGGGAAACCAAAAGCTCAAGAGGAAGAGCATTTGGAATGAAGATAATGGTTGCTCTTGGCACATAACAAGGAACATGGACTGCCTTCAAATTCTTTAAAAGATTTGATGGAGGACATGTTACTTTTGATCTAACAGAGGGTAAGAAAAGTGAAAAAGGTATAGTTTCAAAAGATAAAGTAACTTTTGAAAATTTTATGGTATATGGTACTACTAACCTTGTGTCTATAAGTGTTTCAGGTTGCTAATACTGAAAGGTAGTTAGTACTTCTAGTTCAGTGAATACTGTCAGACTGTGTTAATGCTGCTGGTATGTGTTACTACTGCCAGTCTGTGTTAATGCTGCTGATAAGTGTTACTACTGCTAATGTAAGTTTTCTATACCTAAAAATGATCTTCAATGATTTAATGTCAAATCTGGATATCAATCAAAAAGCTTTTATCTGTATCCAAGGTTTGTACAAGAAGTACTTAATAATGAATTGACGGACATACCTCACTTTGATGAGGTATATGTACCTAAACCCCCTAAGGGCAAGGTCTTTTCAATCATGAAGAGATCAGCTAAGGACTCGGAAGGAGTTGACACCCCATTGTTCTCAACAATGATGGTGGTGTCCCAACCACAAGAAGGTATGGCAGCAGGGTCAAGGCCCTCATTAGACATTCCCACTGCTTGCCAAACCCAACCTTCCCACTATATATCTATCCCACAGTCCCTACTTCATAAGCCCACTTCTCCAGTTACCCAAACTTATACAAGGAAACAGGTAAAGAAGTCTCCTTCCCTTCTTGTACCTTCACCCACTAAGCCTTTAAGCCCTCTAAGGGAGGATTCTGCTTTAGAGAATATCCATAGGGAAACCACAGGGGTGTCTCCCAACCTCAAGAAGGTGCTAAATAAGGAGATGCAAGAGCATATGGGTTGTAAGGCTCACACTACTGACTTTGCACAAAGTGCAGGACAGGACAGTGTGAACATATCTAAGACCTTCCCCATGGCAACTTTAGATGAGTAATTATCTAAAGGTCCCAGGTGCCAAGAAACCAAGGGAGTAGAAGGTGCTTCTGCTAGGCAGAAGATCTCTACTAAAAGATCCAATGATCCTTCAAAGGTGGTAAACACACCTAAAGGAGGTGAGGACAGATTTAACTACAAAGAATTGATGGATACACTTGGTACAATTAGTCTAAAAGTTCACAATCAAATTATGGAGATAAAAGAGATGAAAAGGTGATCACTTCTTATCACTAGCAGATAGATCATATCAAGAAGCTGGTACTGAAAAAGAAGAAAATTAAAGTTTGTATTGATATGAAATCTTATTTTTAGGGGGAGATAAGTGAAGAAGCTGAAACAAAGCAGTAACCACATCAGAAAAAGAAAATAAGATAACAGCAGAAACTGAATCAAGAAGAACTAGTAATTGCAGAAAGTTTTGAAATTATCATAAAGACCCTATGTTGAAGAACTTAACTTCTCAGTTTTGAAAAGTTAAGTTAGGGGGAGATTGTTGGGTCTAAAATATGCCAAGGATGGTTACTACTTCTAGTTCAACATGGTTACTACTTCTGAAGTTAATATTCTTCATGGTTACTACTTCTGTGGTTAATGCTGCCAGTTGTAGTTAATGTTGCTGGAACACAGTTAATGCTGCTAGAAGAAAACAGTTAATACTTCTAGTTAGTACTTCTGTTATTAATGCTGCTAGTTGATGGTTAATGTTGCTCAACAAGATTAGTACTGCTAGTTCAAAGTTAGTACTGCTTGAAGAGATTAATGCTGCTGAGCATGGTTAGTACTGCTAGAGTTAATATTGCTCAAAGTATTAATGCTGCTTATGATTAATACTGCTTATAAGATGGAGATCTGTATGGAAAGGATGACAGCTGGATAAACTAAAGATTATGGAAAGCTTGGAGATAATGATGGAAGATATTCTAAAGATATTTTATTAATTGTAATTAGCTTTTATCTTCAGTATATATATATATATATATAGTATTGTTTAGAATAGTTAGAGATAACTTTTTGAGAATAATTATTCATTCTAAGTTCTAGAGAGAAATCAACCTCAAGGCATAGATCCTAATTCTAGAGAAGTAGAATTCGTCTTGAAAGAGTCTGTTCTTCAAGATTGAGGTTGAGTGTGTAATCTTGTGATTTTAATCATTC
This sequence comes from Arctium lappa, assembly GCA_023525745.1. Lineage (NCBI taxonomy): Eukaryota > Viridiplantae > Streptophyta > Magnoliopsida > Asterales > Asteraceae > Arctium > Arctium lappa. The sequence continues at coordinate 93,604,686 of CM042048.1, forward strand.
AATACAAGTTTACAGTTTGTTATTCATATTTACTGTTTGTGATTACTGTTCCATTGAATATCAAAGTGTTATTCCGCAAACTTCTTTGATATTGTTTCTGAGAATTAATTCTTGTTGAGAATTCGATCCTGGCAATATTGTTTCAAATATAGATTTCAAGAAACGTTTTCGTGGTTAACTTTGGTCTTGTTGGGCACAAGTGGTTGTCTCATATGTATGATAATATGCATAGATGGATTCCATCATTTTATAAGGATATTCTGATGGCTTGGCTAATGAGAACCACATCGAGATTTGAGAGTGAAATTTCATTCTTTTCATTACTATTTTCATCATGTTGCAAACCTTATGGCTTTTATTGACTCGTTTGCTTCAATTATGTCCAAACAAAAGAATAATCATAGGTTACTTAACCATCAAATAAGAACAATGACACCAAAGTTTAAGAAACCCCTTCCAATTGAGGACTTTCTATATTCAAAGATGTTCGGAATGAGATAAATGATGCCCCAAATTTTGGTTAAAAATTCCTCTTTATGGTTAAATTTCATTTTTTTGGTTTCCTTATAACCCTATGGGAACTTATGTCATACATATGTGTATTAGTAGGCAATATTATTCGTTGTTATCATTGGTTAAGTCTGATCGGGGTCTTTTGGTCGAAATAGGATTTTGAGACTCGAGGGGGGTATCCGGTAACTGTGCCCTTGGGCATTATCGCGTGTTACTATCGTGCCCTGACCCACCTCTCGATACAATTGGGGCGAGTATACCCGGCGATAATGCCAATGGCATACTCCCGGGGCATTGTTGCGGGCAAGCCAGGAGCCACAGTACCTTCTGCGCGAGAGTGCCTAGCGAGAATGCCAAGGGCACTATCGTGTGGCAAAGTCGCTTCGGGCCCAGGGGATTTAATAACCCAATTCGATTTTTAGACCACCATTGTTTCATTATCGCAATTTAAGTAATGAACCTCCCAATATTGGGAGGCTCATTACTTCAATTAGTCCCCATGTTCCTCGAATGGATCTCTTTATTACTATTAATGGGTGGCTCCGCGATTTCTTATTGGCACAGGCGCACAAATATGCTCCAAATTTTCATTTTTAGAGCTTTGAAGATTGCGTTTTCTCTCAAGTTTAAGGTGCGATTTCTATCCTTCCCACTCCTCTCTCCTCATTGAAGGAAACCCCAAGTGTATTCAAGTGTACTTAATGCTCTTTCTAAGATTCTAGAGCTGAAGTGAAGGTCCTAGATCCATTTGAGAAGCTTCAAGTCACCAACTCCAGTTATAAGGTTTTCTCCATTTTAGGTTTTCTCTTCAAAAATCTTATAGGTGAGTTTTCTACCATCAATCTTCTCTAAATATGTTATCTTATGATTCTTTTGACAATGTGTTAATGATTTGGTTGTTGGATCCAAAAATGTGTTATATTAGTTGTTTCACTTTTATTCCTCAAATGTGTAAAGTCTTTGCTACTTAAATTTGTGATAAATTGTGATACATTGACCTAAAATGAATATTTTTCGGGTCTTGAGGAGAAGTACTTGGCCTAAAGGAGAGAAAATGAGGTTTTGGAAATGAGTGAACTAAATGGCCTCTATATATGATGATGAGAAACTTTGATTACTATGTGTTTATACTTGTTAAAACTCCAATGTAGGAAAAAGGCAAATATATGGAGTTATGATATCAAATGCTTAGATTTCATGAAGTGGTAAATATGGGTAAGGTGTGAACTAGCAAATGTGAACAATGTGAAATATACACCATGATGTGAAATATTGTTGTACTTTAACTCTTTACATGTTCAGATATGAGAATTACCTAAATCCTTATGCATGAGGATTTAGGATATGTGTTTGGTATTGGAATATCGTAGGCCAATCTATAGGCCACTAGAGAGTATACAATAAAGGATATCGATGTCCTTGAGGTGGAACTCGTCTATTTTGGGTATGCAATAAGGTTCCATAAATCCTTGAGGTGTAACTCTACAGAGTAACCAATAAAGGTATTGAATGGTTTGAGGTTGTGATACCCATGTGGTATGTGCACTAAGACCGAAACCTTAAGTGTAACCCAATAACATTATTAGGTGACTCCACTCACGTGTTCTTGTCACCTTGATGGAAACGGGTCTCCCCCGTGATTCAAGAGCTATCTCTTGTATATATGTTCAGGTGTGGAACATTTTTTGAAAGTTTAGGACTCATGGTAAGGTGCTACCAACTCGGAACCAGTAACAATTGTAATGTAGTTTAATGTCGTTTATGTATAAATGTACTTTCATAAGATCTCACTAGACTTCTAGCCTAACACTTGTTGTGGTGTACTTTGGTTTATATGTCTCACTAGCGGCGGGTCTAGGACGTATTGAAATGCCAACCGGTGCGGTTAGGAGCACTCGAGGAGTCGAGCTATTTTTGGGATTTTGAGAAGAGTGGTATTTTTAGATGACATAGTGACACCCATTTTAATCTAGTTGTTATAGTCTAGATTAAGTAGGTTGTTATTATTATGTCACTTTACATTGTTAACATTGTTTGTACAAACTTCCCCTTTGTGGGTTATAGTTGTTTGGAAAGTAGAAGTTTTATTTTACCCATTTTCGGAAAATTCAAATTATACTTGTTCACAATTTTAGGGTGTTCCATGTTTCCAATCATCTATGAGTTTGGTAGATGGTTGTGAGGTTATTGTTGTGATTGATAAGAATAAGATTGAACAGAAGCGGAAAGATGCAATATATGTGAATGTAAAGGGAATCCATAAGTTTATGTAAAAAAGTATGATCACGAGGTTCGTTTAGTTATCAATTTATATATTAACTTCATTATAGTCTTATCAATTATTATTTTATGTTACTAAATCCTGATGTATATAAGTTATTATTCTACGTGAATAATGACGTTATTTAATTGTATGCAGGTTGTGCATAATAAGTGTAATGGAACTTTTTGGATAGTAGCTTCTAGATTTATCTTCATTACAATTTGTTATGTCATCATACTTTTTGTTTATTAAAGAATATGTGCATTGATGAGATACCGTTGCAACATATATTGAAGCGTTGGAGAAAATATATCATTCCTTCTGAGATGTTGAAGAAACGTCATTGGTATGGAGAAAGAAACGAGCATCATGACAAACTTGAACATGATGCTCAAGTTGCCCTTGATTATTTCATTGGTGTAGTAGTTGATGATATGGAGAAGCTTGAAGATTTTATTCGACAAATGAAACAGTTGTAGACTAATTTTGAGGTCAATACATGTAATATTCCTCATTGCAACAAGGAAGAGTTGGTGAAGTAATTGCTTGGGGTGTCCAAACTAGAAGTTGTTAATATTCAGAATCCTAAATCAATAAGAAACAAAGGTTATGGTACGGGCAAGAGGCTGATCGGTGGTAAAGAAAAACAATTGCTAAGAGTAAAAAGGCCACGAGAATGTGCAAGTCATATATTAAAATGTGTAACCATGACTCATGAAATTGCCCATCGAGAAAATATGTTAGTGAATAGAATTCTTTTAGTTACTAATAGTGGTATTCATAATGAAGGTCTTTTTGTATTCATTCTGAATATAGACATTCTTTTACAACAACAAAACAATGCATATTTTCATTTATTTTTTAATTTCAATGGTCTTTTGAACATATGGTATCTTTTTTTTTCAACTGTATTTTTATGTATTATGATGATGATGATGATCGTTGTTGTCACACCCCGCTAAAGCGGAAACACGGAACATGACAGTTCGATAGGCATAGCTTTAGGATACAAAAAGAAATACCACCATACGTTCAACCATTGTTTACAATAAGTTCCAAAAGTTTACAATCCTATTACATCTTCAAAAGTTGAAGTACAAAAATCTCTATTGTAAAAGTATTGCATGCGGTTTACACAAGAGATAAACTTTAATCGTTTCCATGTACCTTCTTGTTCCCTGAAAAGCATGTTCAAAATATGGTCAACTACGAGAGTTGGTGAGTTCACAGGTTTTTAAATATGCACAAGTCAAGTTTATATGCAAGTTGTCTTTGAAAATCATACGCATAAACCAAACTTCAATTCATTGATTCATGAGTATCATAATTTAGCTTATATGACAAGAGGTATGCATTGATACAACCACGTTGAGCCACTACTAAACCTTTCCGGACCAAATCAACGCCCCATGATCTACCTCAGAGGTGGGCTTTAACCACATGTGTAGTCATATTTCTCTAGTACAGTGCACCCCTACTCGTCAGTATAAGGTGGGCTTGTCAGACCAAATAGCGCTATCCACTAATACTATAGGCCCATTTCTGGGTTAACTAGTAGTGTACCCGGGGACTTAACTATTTTTAAAACTCAACATATCATTGGCATACATGTCATATAACTTCTACACCAACCGCTTTACAACAAAGCCTCATAAATTTCAATACATAACGCTTTATATCAAAGTCTCATGAATCTTTAAATATTCCATTTTTAACATGCTTTTCACCCCAAGTTCAATCAAAAAAATAAAAGTGGGGCTGTGAATACTCACCTCGAATAATGACGCAAGATAAGCAATAGCAAAATCCCCTATCCCAGAGCTTCTAAATTTCCTATAGAGAAAGATGCACAAAGAGTGCTAAATGTCAAATCCAGTCCTTAAGCCTAACTAACCAATCCCACGTCTTATAAAATGCCAATGTATGTATTTTTATTGTCAAAATAAGAATTGATGATCATTATAACATTCTTATACCAAAATACATAAATTTGAGGTTTTTAGAACCATCTTTCTGGATTTCAGCACTTGCTGTCCAGAAATTGTAACCACATAATGGCTTTCAAAATACAACCTCCCAATTGACAATCCTAACCATTTTTTTATAAGAGCTAAAATACTGAATTAAGAACTCTAAGGTAAAATTTCATGAATTTTGGAAGTGTTTTGATGCCCCAAATAATTTCTACAAAACAGTAGGTTACTGATTTTTGAATCAGTTGCGTACTTCTGTTGTGGCATGCTTTTGGAGGATAAAAACTCAACATAATTCAGTGATCCATATATGGATGCAAATCTAACTCAAAAATATACTATATGAAAAAGAATTCACCTCATTTAGATGATTTATGAGGGAGTTATGGTCGTTAGAAGTAGGGTGTACTAATCTGTCAGCTTGGGACAGATTGCACAATTTTCTTCTAAAATACATTTGAATGACCAAAACCTCATATTTTTTAGTGATTCTTGATTCATTTGAGAACTAACTCATCAAATTAGTGTATGAAATCAAAAAGCCCAAATTTTATGGAGTAAATATTGAGATACACAGCTTGGAAGTGGAAGTTCCATTCTTGACAGCAAGCTGTGTAGAACAAAGTTTTGTATTAAGCATTAGGAGGTTCATTTTTCCATGGTTTCTTGTGAAACCATTTGGATTTAAACCCTTTTTCACTAAATAATGATCTAAGAATGAAAACATACACCTTGGACACATTTATAACTACAAAATTTCATCCAAAGTGAGTTGCATGTGACAAAGAACACTAAATAAGTGATTTTTCATCACTTATCAATTTTCAAGACTCTTAATCACACAAGATTGAATAATCTTATCATAAGAGTTTGTTTAAACTTGAAATTACTATTAAAATGTTGATTATAAACCAACTAAAGCATCAAAATTTTCGTACACAAAGTTGCACCCATGATAAAATTGACATAATCAACAAGAGACTCAAAAATTTCACTTTTTAACTTGGTTTTTCATGGAAGATCATCATATGGCATCATTTTATGAATGTTTTATTCATAAATGATGTCCATTTCACTTCTAAAACCATAAATGAAATATTTCTACACATGTATGGGATTTTTTTTATAAGTTCAAAACAATAAACTTGAATAAAACTTGAAGAAATGATGAAATAGAGTTTGTACCTTGTGTAGATGATGAAGTAAACTTGGAAATCTTCAATAATCTTGATGATTTAATCTTAAAAATCTTTAATTTGCTGGAAACTTTTGTGTTCTTGATGGTGTTTTGATGAAGAAATCGAAAATGAGAGAGAAAGGGAGAATGAGGAGGTGAAAAGTTGATCTCTAAATTTTTATAGTTGAAATGAGCTTTCAATTGAAAAAAAAAAATTTAAAAAGAGAGGGAGAGGGTGGAGGGCCGGCCAAGGCCTCTCCAAGCCCATCTCAACAAAAAAAAATATTTTAAAAGAATACAACATAAACTCTCAAATAAAACAGATAAATTGAGAACCGACAATTTATAAATTCTCAATTCTCTCTAAATTGAGTAAATTTTTACAAATAAATATATTTTTACCTAAATAATATAAACCTCATTATTTTATGTATTTTAGACATGTGACATAATATTTGGCATTTTATTGGACGTTTTAGTCAGTTACTGATCCGAACCGGGCTTTCTAAACGACTACTGAAATATTTCGGGAAAAAAAATTATAATCTAACCAATCTAATTAGATTCTAGAGAAGTAAATTCTATGAACTATTCTCTAATATCTTAAAGGGTTCTAACCTTGAAGATTTTTATTTCTGACGGATGTCACAGTTGTAGCCATATGTATTCATTTGGAACATATTTATGCAGCATATGTATTCTATTGGAAATCACATGTTATTCAGAATGAATGAAATAGATGTATTCAGTATGAACAAAAGACAATATCCAACATAAATATATATATATATATATATATATATATATATATATATATATATATTCTTATTCAATCCTAACAACAAGTTATACTCATGTTGAATATTAACTATTATTCATACTAAATAAAACATATGTAAGCAACATATGTATTTATCAATAAGATATTTATGACTCATGTATCAAAATTAACATTCAATCAAGATTAGGACACTTGCTATTTCAAAACTTACATGTTCATTCATATAGGATATGATCTGCCACAAAATAAACATCACAATATTAACAAAGTTATACTTGTGAATCTAGACACATGAAAAAAAACCTAAATCAACATCAACATTGTTATACTTGTCCATCTACCGTAATTCAATACTTATAATATTGTACTTGTGAACTTAGACCCATGAAAACAACCAAAACTAAATGTTCGTGAAAATGATATTCATCTACCATAACATCATCCATCTTCTTCCATCTTCTTAAACCCTACCAAATATTGTTGAGATGTTCATCCTTAATCTTTTTTGCATTCTCTAGTGTATCTTTTATCTAATATGGTGGCAATTCAGCAAATGCAGTAGCTTCCTTCATCACCCAGTCTCTTTTTTTGTTTATCTCTGACAAAAGCATTTTTGTCACATACTTGTATCTTAGCTTTCTAAGTTATGCTTTTTGTAATGGCGATTCCTCTTCTAGTCAACAATCCCACTTCTTCACAAGTCCTCCCATGAAAGTTTCCATATGTCTCATCATAAGGACAAACAATCTTTATGATTTTCCTTTGTTCTCCATTTCATCACTTCTCTTTTAGGAGATATTCGAATAATTTTTTTTGATCTTCCATCCCCAAGGCTTTCAATGTACTTCATAAATATTTTTTGCTGCATGATATACAGTATAATGAAGTTTCATTGATATATATACTAATTAATAGAATTGATATTTGTTAAGTCTGATTTTGTAGTAATCAATATATTTATTACTTGTGGCTTTAAATGTTGTTTAGCTTGTCTTTGATATCTGTTTAGGCCTAGGGTATATAAGGCCCTTGTGTCTTGTCTTGTGTAATAAGTCTAGTAATAACTTTGCACTGATATTGAATAATATAGAGCTTTGACATATTACTCTCTCTCTCTCTACTTTCTCTCTCTATAGATTTAGATAGATCTTGGATTATCAATTGGTATCAAAGCCAATCTGAATCTGAGAGATTTTGAGAGAACCAGATTTTGATTTGAATTTGTAGAAAAATTAAAGAATTTGATTGATTTTCTTGAATTTTTCAAGAAAATCTCGTTTTTTAATTTTTTCACAAATTTGAGTTGAATCTTGTTCCATTTTTCTTGCAAATAGATTCGTAGGATTCGGTTTCAGTAGCAAAACATCTTTGATTCACATCAATTTGCAAGAATTTCAGTTTTTGAATATCAATTTGAGGATTTTAGTGATTTTGGACCGTTCTGAAAAAGCATACTGTTCGATTCTTCAGTTCAAGATTATGTGAAAGATTGTTCAAATTGGTTCAAATTGGTTGTTAATTGTGCTTAGAAATCAGTTTTCAATCATATCTGTGTAGGCATATTTCATCAGATTTGATTTCGTGATTGAATTAGAAGAGTTTGTGATCGAATTAGAAGTTTTCTTGAGTTTGCGCCAAACTCATCATGATTTACGCCAGTCTCATGGGATTGTCTTCAGATTCAGTGTTCTGTGCAAAGTTATGTTTGCACCTCATCTATTAGCGAAAATTTCAATTTGCGCCACACCGGTCAAAGCTTGAACACCGGTCGACACCGGTCCACTTCCACGCCGGTCCACATCGGTCGGGGGAGACATCGGTCCACACCGGGTGGCACAGGACACCGGTCGGTACAGGTCACACCGGTCGGCCCCGGTTTTCGCCATCAGATCAAGTTCTTTGCACAAAACCTTTTTTGCTCCACATTCTCTTCGCGCAAACATCTTCTTGTGCCACCTACTTGCGCCATCTTCACTTAGCGCAAAATTGTCTTTTGCAACACTGCTCTTAGCGAGTTTCTAAATTTTGCATCAGCTTCACTTAGTGCAAAGGATGAAGGCACCAATGTTGTACAAAGGAGAATACGAAAAGTGGAAAGTTAATTTTTTAAACTTTGTGGATAAACATGAGTTGGGTTACTATATCAGATTATCATTGACTGAAAGAGAGATGAAATCCCAAATTCTGATAAAAGATTGTACTGAGGAACAGGAGAATAGACATAGAGCTGATAATATAGCTCGAAGTTTTATGTCAAATAGTATTCCTCGTAATATGTTTCGTGAAATTTCTGGTCACATAAATACCTCTAAGTTCACAAGAAAAGATTTGTGGGATTCTATTGAATGGTTGATGGTAGGGCCAAAGGTGGTATTAAAAGGAAGAGAATTGGAATCTGAGAATTCTGAGCTGAAAAGAAAGATCTCTGATTTTGAAAATCAGATTGTGCAATTATAGCAAGAGTATCTGTTGAAAAGTATGATGACAAGATTAAAAGTTTAAAAGATGCTAACGCTAAGCTTCAGAAGAATATATGTGATTTGGAGCAAAAGATTGCTAAAGACATATCTGTTTTTGAAAAAGAAAGATCAAAGTTTGCATAGAAATTCTCAGAACTTTCCAAGAAGAGTTGTGAAGAAAAGAAGATCGTTGAGCTTAAATGTATCAAGCTTTCTCAGCAAGTTTCTGATTTTGAGAAAGTAATAATCTTGGAAAGAGAAAAGTTTGTCAAAGAGAAAAAGGAAATTGAGCAAAAGAATGTTGGATTCTTTAAAGAAATATTTGATGGAAGAAAGAATGCTGAGAATGGATTTGAAGAAGAAAGAATCTTGTTTGAAGCATAGATAAAGAAGCTTACTAAGAAGTTATCTGATCTGTCTGAATGTGTCTTGAAAGAGAAGAAAGCGAAGTCTGAATTTCAAGAAAGGATTGGCTTGTTTGTCAAAGAAGGGAACATTTATTCTTCAAAGATCAAAGATCTTGAATCAAGTTCAAATCAGAAAACTGTTTCCTCAAGAAGGCCAGATAAATCATTTAATCAGATTCGTAGTACTAACCTTTTCTATGATAGAAATATAGATGGTTCAGGTATACATCAAAGAAGAAGGAGATACAAAGAAGAAGAACTGTTTTGGAAGGTGAAATCGCTTGATGATGAAAAGAAAGATGGGAAGAAAGATGAGCTGAAAGGTAAAAAGTCATGTGTACATGCATCCAAAGTCAAGAAGAACAATGCACGTAAAGGTAAACCTGATCATATCTACTCGAGAGATCAATTAATCAGGTTGTCAGGTAAGAAATACTATTGTTCTTATTGCCATACACATGATCCTATTCACAAGACCAGTGATCATTTATGGTATGGTTCTTATTCAATTACTCCTATTCGAACTGCAACTAAATTCATAGACCCAAATACCAGTGGGTACCAAAGCCTAAAGTTGATTCTGTGTTGCAGGCACCTACTGTCAAGGGGGAGTAGGAGAACCAAGGCTTCTAAGTAAATCAGCTTAGAACCCGTACTTCAACGAAGTTTGACTTATAAACACAACAATTTAGGACTCGTACTTCAGTGATCAAAAGACCTTACTTCTGTGCTGATAAGAGATTGTACTCCAATACTCGAATGATGAAATCAACCGTCAAGGGGGAGTACATACTTGTCTGGAATATTTTGCATCCGATAGATATGATGAACTACATTTCAAAATAGAATTGTAGATCTCTATCATGTGCTTTTTCACTGACATATTTTAGATGCATAATTTAAGGGGGAGTAAAGGTGTTGCCTTCTGATTATATCAGATCAGAACCCGTACTCAAATACTTTCTTCTGAAGGATGCTAATCAGATACTATCTTTTCTAGAAGTTTTTGATTTGAGGGGGAGTTAGAAGTTTTTGCTTTATACTTTCATTGTTATATTTTTCTGATATATTGTTGTTTTACATATTTCAAGGGAAAGAACTCTTAAATGAAAATATTCATTCCAGGGGGAGTTAAGGATTTTGATTTACAGGTATATCTTTCTAATCCTTACACTCTATCACTTGTTGAAAGATGAACAACTTTCACTTGTGAAAAATGTTTTTAAATGTTCAAACCACTTCCTATTCTTTCAAAGATTTTCATGAATTGTGAAGCATGATTTTAAATGGTTTTGATTTTGGATACTTAATTGTATAACTGACCGTGTGTTCTTTAAAGAAAAATACTTGTGTATTTTCTTTTCATATTCTTTGTCAAGTATTCATACATAACGGTTCAGTACATTTTTCTTGAACTTTGTTATTACAATGTATCAAATGATAAATCTTTCTATGGTAATACTCCCGTCGTTTACTATTCACTGTTTTTTGAATCAAACGTCATTTCATCATTAAATGTGCTTTCATTGTTAAAATGTTTATATATTGTTCATATAAACAACATTCATCTTTGATTTTCCAAAATTTTATTCATCATGAATTTTGATCTGATCTTAATCATTATCAAATTCTCAAAACATTTCTATTCTTTCATGATTATTCTTTCATATAAAGTTTTGAGAAATCTTAAATGCTTAAAATGCTCAAATTTCATTCTGATTTTTGTTGAGCATACATACACTGACATTGATTTCTTGTGCTTTCATGACAAGAAAATCATTGAGGCATTTCATTCTTTTTAGGACATGGGATTCATTGTGTGAGCTTAACAGAACTTCCATGGATTCACGATAACCAGTGTTTCCTACCCAGGAAGTATTCCCTGAGTGATTGAGGGGAGAGGGGTAAAAAGATTGAGTGTTGATGTGTGAAGAGGTAAAATGAAATTGAGAGATTGTTTAGATGTGAGCTTATATGATTAAAAGAAGGAGGGTGAGAGAACAGAGTAAAAGAATATAAACTCTGCACCAAACATCTTTCTGGGTCGGGCAGCCACATTACTGATTGGTTCACATTTCTTTGGTGACCATCAATGAAAAAGGCAGTGAGCCCATGCCATCTCTTGCATACAACCCCACCAGCTACTCATTCTTTTCTTAAAAAGAGAATGTTTCACATTTTCTGAGGAAGCAGCACATATGATATTGGTTCTTCACTTGGAAGATACTGATATTGAAAAGAAGGAAAGTTGCCCCACCTTCGACCCTTTCTCATGCACAATTGAGTCTATGTAATATCATTGTTGTCTCAATGATTTACATACTTTGAGCCTTATGAAACGCAATCATTGTGATAATTCTTTCATACACAAGCACAAACACACAGAAAATTTGTTTTTCTGTTAGAACATTCATAGAATTACATTGTGTTTTTCAATGATTGAATGGAAGTCCTGGGGAGTCAACATAAAACCAACTCCTTAAATTGTACATTCGTTGTACATAGTAGCTTTGTGCTACTGACAAGCATTCCTAACTGTTTCATTTGTTGATTCAGGTTTACCATTCATAATTTGTTTGAATTTGAAAAGATTCAGATGAATACATTCATGAATTGATGGCTCATTCAGATCATGAAGACAGTGCTTACTTGTTTATTTGGGGGAGATGTTCCAAAGACAGATCTAATCTTGAAAAGTTTTGATGATTTTGATTCTCACAATTCATCAAAAATGGGGAGATGTATCGAAGTTCAAGCTCAGATGAAAAAGTTTATATCAGACTTGGGGAGATAGATCAGATTATTCTGTTTTTCAAATGGTTCTGGTGTGATATATAGAGATGTTGTTGGTCATCAACATTTTTTGAGATTTGAAGAAATCAACAAGTATTCAGATGGCACCTTGAAGATTATCAAATTTCAGTTGGAGAACATATTGAAAGATGTTGAAAAACGGTTTTTGAAATCAATGAGAACTCTGTTTATGATTGATAATGCTCTTCCAGTCACATCAAGACTTATTGTTGTCTTAGCTCCGACCACCGCAGATCTTTCTCGTACATTTGTAAGAGGTGTGTTGTAAAGAGCACAAGTTGAGGTTCTTGTTTCTGAATCTAATGTGAGTATATCTTCAAGCATGTTACAATCAGGTCCTTCCTTGTCTAGACAGCAAAGGTAACAGAGATTGGAAGAAAGATTAAATTTCCGTGTTTCTTAAAGTTGCTTAAAGGTCCTGATTGAGTTTAACAATCATCAAAGAAGACCTGAGCGCCATTGATTACTAAGGGAGAGATTGTTAAGTCTGATTTTGTAGTAATCAATGTATTTATTACTTGTGGCTTTAATTAAATGTTGTTTAGCTTGTCTTTGATATCTGTTTAGGCCTAGGGTATATAAGGCCCTTGTGTCTTGTCTTGTGTAATAAGTCTTGTAATAACTCTGCACTGATATTGAATAATATAGAGCTTTGGCGTATTACTCTCTCTCTCTACTTTCTCTCTCTATAGATTTAGATAGATCTTGGATTATCAATATTCGTTATGCATAATGAGTAAATGGCATATTCATTATGAATGTAGATTATATATATACATAATGTTCTATTTACGACTGTTTTTGGCACAACACCATATTTTGCTGAATCTGAGACATTTGTTGCACTATTTATATGATATGTGATGCACCATTTTTCAAATCAAAACATAACAAATAATAACGATCTTGCTTTACAATTGGGAAAAAGACCTGCATGAATATTTTATGTCATGTATACATAACTTCTGATATAAAACAATTGAAGTGATTTTGCTTAATCTATTTTTTTCATACCAATTCCACCTTCTTTAGTACATCAATCTCTACATTATCCTTCATATTCTCACTGAGGTTCTTTGTGAAAAGCTTTAGATTTTTGTCCATTGAAAATTTTCCCTTAAATATTTCATTTAGTTGTTGAAAAGAAGAAATGATAATTTAATTTTATTATGTTTTTTGTAATTTAGTTTAAAAGTTAAGCGATCTTACCAGGATTTTAGTGTTGCAGAAGAGTCTTCTCGGTGAATCATTGCTCTCCAGCCTTTCCTCATGGTTGAGCAAGACAGACTAGTTGTCTATGACATTTGGAAAAGGTTTTGATTCTGGAATTAGACTCTCAAACATAATTCTATAACTAGTATGTCCTTGCTTTATTACGAAGACATCTTCCTTGTTAAACATTCAATAAAAGAATGAAGTATTATATTCTTCTTGAAAATATAATACATAATTTATTAAGTTAATGTAATCATTTTGTGATTTTGCATCTGTTAGTGCACAAATTATGTTGGATCCAATATCATGGAATTTGAAAATCAATTGCTCAAGTCAAAGCCTCATTGCAAAGTCAAAGTCAAAGAGCATAAAGAGGAAGGTCAAAGTCAAGCATGTCAAAGTCATCTTGTTTAGTTGTTAGTTGTTGTTGTCTTTGTACATGTTGGTATAAATACCTTTTTCGTTTGTAGAATCGTAAAGTCGCTTGATAGAATATATTTTAGAGAGGGAAAGTTTGAGAGAGAGAATTATACACGATTGTAATCTGTGGAATTCTATAATCAATACATATGACATTTTGGATTGAATCCTATTGTTGTTCATCTTGATTGTACACATTCTGGAATTAATAATTGGTATCAGAGCAAGCATGGAATCAGAATCATAATCATAATCAAAATCTTATCAAAGTTTGAAGAACTCGCAAAGTAATCTGTCAAGAATCGAATTTTGAGATTTAGAGGTGTTTTGGATTAGAGATTGATAGCATTGTATTCGATTTTGGTTCTAGAACAGTTTTGTTTTGAGTTGCATAGCCTAATTCACATCAATTTTGTGTGAATTTTGAATGTTTGTTGATTTTTGGTTCGTGTTCTTGAAAACACTGTGTTTAGATCGAATTTCAATCTTGAGTGATTTTTTGGTGAAATGAAGTATTAGAAAAGTGTTCAGAATCACATCGAGGATTAATCTGCAAAGTTTGGTGATCAATTTCGAAGTTATGAAAGACTTAAGGCTGAAAAGTTGGTTCAGACTCGAAAAGGTTGAAGAACTCACCAGATTCAGAGAAGTCGCAAGTTTCTTGAAGAACTCGCAAACATCATCTGAAGAACTCGCAGACTATGATGTACGAATTCTGAAGAACTGGCAAGCTACTTGGATTTTTGTTTGTTGAAATTTTTATAAGGCAAGAAATCGCAGAGCTTCACCTGCAACAAGTTCAAGAATTCGCATCCTTCAGTTTGCGACAACCAGGAACTCGCAACCTACTATCTGCGACAAGCTACTGTTCACTATCTTTGGTTTGCGTCAACTTCAAGAACTCGCAAGACAAAGCTTGCGACAAGTTGTTTGATTGAAAATTTTCTAAGTATAGAACTCGTACGCATTTGCGACAAGTTAATTGGCTGAAATTTTTCTAAGTGTAGAACTCGCAAGAAGATTCAAGCTCAGAACTCGCAAGCTTCAGCCTGCGACAAGTAAGAACTCGCAAGCTTCATCCTATGAGTTCCTCACTTCTTTGGTGAAAGGGTTTGCGATAAGTGGGTTCAAAGTGCTTCTCAGTGGTCTATGACTTCTATACTTAGTCAATTTTTGGCTATTTTGAGAATTTTGAAAATTTTCTGACTCTGTGTTTAAAGATCTGTGTTGTTAATTGTTAGGGTAGAAAGTTTTGTAAAGTAAAGGCTTTGGGCCTAATGGACTTAAATGTTTAAGATAGGCTTAGGCTTAAATGATGTAACAAGGGGTAGTGTAACAACCCAAAAATCACATAACAATATATAAGAGTGAACTTCCAAAACAGGTCTCAATACAAGATTTTGGAAAGAAAGATTAATGTAGTCCAAACGTAAGCAGTTCTATCACAACCAAGAATCTAAAAGTTGCATCTACACCGAGACTAAGGCCCCGCTCTCCAACTAGCTAGCTCTTAACACTTCTCCTTTCCTTTTAACGAACCGGTAGCAATCCTGTTACCTGAAAATGGGTTTTAAGAAAAGTGGAAGCGAGGGTTAGACCGGAAGGTCTAGTGAATTCCCAACCTCGTCCATATTTTAAAAGTAATAGAAAGTGTTAAACCTAGATTAATTGGTGATAAACAATCACAACACAATAAAGAACAAGAGATAAATAAATCAGATTAACATACCACATATCTCTTGATTAATCAGAAAATACGTGTGTGTGTTCTTAGTGTACACAGATACCTCGTGTAAAATACAGAGAATATGTGGCCTCCTCTCTAATCACCAATATTGTTCACACCCTAAAACTAGAAAATAAAACTATTTATACTTAGGTCAACATGACCTAATTAATATTAGCTATTTGCTAAAATACCCCCTAAGGTATTAAACACTATTACAAACTAGACCCCTTTTATAATTTAATCTTGAATACAATTACTGATCCAACAATCTCCCCCTTTGGATTCAAGATTAAAAAAAAATTGGCAGTTTGTCTTTGGGTCTTTACTTCTCTTGAAAACTGTATCTGATATGACGTTGAAAGCTTCAAAGCGTGTAGCTTTACATAGTCTTCATCTTCCTCTTTCTTTAAATGAAGATCAAATGAGCGCAGATACTAATTTGATATCTTTGAATTCTTCACCAGTCTTCATTTTTTAAAAATTCTTGTATTCTCCCTCTTTTTGTGTTCTCCCCCTTTTTGATGAGTGGTGAGAATCAGCATCATCAAAACTTTGCAAAAGTAAGGTAGGAATTTTCTCCCCCAAGTTATCAATTAAGCATAGTCTTCATGTATAGAGCCCTGTGTGGAAATAAGAGTAGTCTCCCCAAATAGAGAGAGTGATTATTTCAATCTTTGCAGATTCAAATAAGTAAAAAATGGTAACCCTGAATCAACAAATGATTCAGTTTAGAATGCCTGTCAGTAACACACAGTTACTGAGTAACACAAAGTTACTATATAAGAAGTTGGTTTTGATGTTGGCTCCCCAGGACTTCCATTCAATCATCGAATAACACATTATTATCTATGAATGTTCTGACAGAAAACAGATTTCTGTGTGCTTGTGCATGTGTATGAAAGAAATTAAGCATAGATGATTGCTTTTCAATGTAGGCTCAAAGTATGTAAACTTGTTGAGACAGCAACAAATTATACAAAGACTCAATGTGCATGAGAAAAGGTCGAAGGTGGGGCAACTTTCCTTCTTTTTTAATATTAGTATCTTCCAAATGAAAAACCAATAGCATATGTGTTGCGTCCCCAGAAAATGTGAAACATTCTCTTTTTGAGAAAAGAATGAGTAGCTGGTGGGGTTGTATGCAAGAGATGGCATGGGCTAGGTGCCTTTTTCAATGTCATTCACGAAGAAATGTGAAACAACAGATAATATGGCTGCCCGGCTCAGAAAGAAGTTTGGTGCAGAGTTTAATATTCTTATACTCTGTTCTCTCACCCTCTTTCTTTTAAACATTAAATCTCACTTCTAACCAATCTCTCTTTTCCATTTTGCCTCTTCACACACCAACACTCAAATCTTTTGACCCCTCTCCCCTCAATCACTCAGGGAATATTTCCTGGGTAGGAAACACTGGTTCTCGTGAATCCATGGAAGTTCTGTTAATCTTGCACACTGAATCCCATGTATTTTCCTAAAAGAACATGTTGTTCAACAGCCTTTTGTACATGTAAGCACAAAGGAATACAGATAAACATGAAGAATAAAAATTTGGAGAAGTCAAAGACATTTCGTTTTTGATAATACAATTCTCCCCTTCAAACTAAAGGTGGTTGGCAATTAAGCTCTTTGACAATTAAGCTCCCCCTCAACTTAATAATTTTTTTTAAATCAAATAAAAACAAAACAAAACACTGAAGTGCAGGTTCTAATCAGATGTGATTAGAAGCCATTGTCACTTGAACTATCCTACACACAAAAGAAATCAAGGTAATCATTTGTGAAAATGATTCCTCTATCGTTAGCAACAGTTGAAGAATAAATATATAAAACACAAGATTAAGATTCAGAATACTCCCCCTCGAATCCTGAGTAAGGTCTAAGAAGACATGTTCAACATTCCAAGTTTGCTGATTAGAAACTGGAATCTCTTTTCATCCAACGACTTGGTGAAAAGGTCAGCTAACTGGAAATCAGTTTGAACAAAGTGCATTTCAATATCACCTTTTTCTACATGATCTTTAATGAAGTGATAGCGTACATCTATATGTTTGGTCTTTGAATGCTGAACCAAGTTAGCTGTTATGGCGATTGCGCTCTTAGAATCACAATAAATAGGAACGCGCTTGTAGTTGTACCCAAAGTCTCTTAACTGTGTCTTCATCCAAAGGACTTATGAACAGCAACTAGCAGCAGCTACATATTCTGCTTCAGCAGTAGATGTTGAAACACATTTTTGTTTCTTTGAGGTCCAACTCACAACTTTGTCACCTATAAATTGACATGATACAGAGGTGCTTTTTTGGTCTAGCTTACATCCTGCATGGTCAGCATCTGTAAAGGCAGTTAGATAAAAACGAGAATCCTTTGGATACCAAAGGCCTAAATTAGGAGGGCCTTTGAGATATCTAAGGATTCGCTTAACAGCATTAAAGTGGGACTCTTTAGGATTAGATTGATATCTCGCACAAAAACATGTGGCAAACATTATGTCTGGGCGACTGGCAGTTAGATAAAGTAAAGAACCAATCATACTACGATACACCTTTTGATCAACAGATTTACCAGAGGGATCTGCATCTAAGAGTGTACTAGTAGCCATTGGTGTTTTCATGACTGAACTATCTGACATATTGAACTTTCTTAATATATCTTTTATATATTTAGCTTGATTTATGAAAATGCCTTCGGGTAATTGCTTTACTTGTAAACCAAGAAAGAAATTCAATTCCCCCATCATCGACATTTCAAACTTTGTTTCCATGATTTTAGAAAAGTTCTTGCAAAATTTCTAATTAGTCGACCCAAATATTATGTCGTCAACATAAATCTGAATGAGAATCAAGTCCTCACCTTGCCTTTTGAGAAATAAGGTGGTGTCAACCGTACCTTTCTTGAAACCAGAAGCTAGAAGAAATTTAGTTAGAGTTTCATACCAGGCTCTTGGTGCTTGTTTAAGACCATACAGTGCTTTGTCTAGCACGTAGACATGATCAGGGTAATGAGGATCAATGAAACCTTCAGGTTGTGCCACGTAGACCTCCTCATGCAGAACGCCATTTAGGAAAGCTGACTTTACGTCCATTTGATAGACTGTAAAGTTTTTGTGCGCTGCATATGCTAAGAAGATTCTGATGGCTTCGATCCTTGCAACAGGGGTGAATGTTTCGTCATAGTCAATACCCTCCTGTTGACAGTACCCTTTTGCAACCAGTCGAGCTTTGTTTCTCACAACTACTCCTGTCTCGTCTTTCTTGTTTCTGAATACCCACTTAGTTCCAATAACTGTTTTACCTTTAGGTAGTGGAATCAAGCGCCAAACCTTGTTCTGTTCGAATTGCAAAAGCTCGTCTTGCATAGCAGAAATCTAGAAGGGATCACGTAGAGCTTCGGATGCTTTCTTTGGTTCTAGGGAACTAAGGAAGCTTGAAAACATGCAGAAATTAGTTGACGTTGGCCGTGTCGTGACACCAGATTGTACTTCACCTATCACGTTATGCAGGGGATGATCCTTAGTCCAACGATGTGTGCTTGGTAAGGATTCAACTGTTTGTTGCGTATTTGATGCATTGTACTCATCATGCATGGCAGGTAGATCCACAGATGTACTCGGGACATCTTGTACAAGAGTTTCTGATCCTGAAGCTTCTGGAATAGCAACTGAAGTACTCGTGACTTCATTTCCAGAAGGAATATCTGTAGAGACAGATTCATCATTAGTAGAGTCAGAAACTAACGGTTTAGTTGTACCTGATGGAGATGCAGTTTCAGTGACTTCTTCGGACGGTCCAGACATGTCTTCAGAAATAGTAGGGACCTCTGAGCTTGGTGTTGATGTTCATACGCCTTTGTCAAAGTCTGCACAAATTTCATCGAAGGCATCAATAAACAACAAATCTAACTCAGATGAAGTAGAGTTAGATATAGAAGAAGTAGATGCTTTAGACATTGGTTCTATTCTGGATTGAATAGAAGCTTTGTTCTTGAGTCCAAGTTCTGAACAGTTATGTCTAGAAGTCCGCGTAGAATTCTCATCAAAGGAGACATTCATGCTTTCAACAATCGTCTTGGTTTGAATAATATAGATTCGATAAGCTTTGGATGTCAGAGAATATCCAACGAGATATCCTTCATCCACTTTCTTATCAAATTTTGATAGTCCCTGACGCTCTCGTAGAATGTAACACCTGCAACCAAAAACACGAAGGAATTTGATATTAGGTTTACGATTGTTGATCAACTCATATGTTGTTTTGTCAAAACGTTTGACCACAATGTACGATTCTGAGTAAAGCAAGCTGTCGTGACTGCCTCAGCCCAAAGATACATGGGTAGATCAGAATATGCAAGCATAGTACGAGCAGCTTCAACAAGAGTGCGGTTCTTCCGTTCAACAATGCCATTTTGTTGTGGAGTGTAGGCTGCAGAGAAGTTATGTTAAATTCCCACAGAGATAAGATAACTCTGCAAGGTGTCATTCTTGAACTCCGTGTCATTGTCACTGTGAAGAGTTCGGACTGGCAATTGAAGACGTACTTGAATGCGCTTGATAAAAACGATAATCAATTCTGGCGCATCTGACTTGTTGCAAAGAAACTCAAGCCATGTATACCTTGAATAGTCATCTATCATTACTAAGACGTACTTCTTGCCGTTGATAGACGTCGTTCGCATTGTGCCACAAAGGTCCATATGAAGAAGTTCCAGTACATATGAGGTCGATGATTCAGTTTTGGACTTGAATGAGCTTCGCTTCATTTTGCCCAACTCACATGCAGAACATAGTGAGTCTTTCTCAAACCTCATTTCTGGTAGACCTTTAACCAGACCTTGTCTCTGTAGCTTAGCTATTTATCTGAAATTCTGATGAGACAAGCGTCGATGCCACGTCCACGATTGTGCTTTAGATGCTTTGGCTAATAGGCATACTTGACGTGTGGCTGATAGTGTCGGAAAATCTACATAATATAGATTTCCATGGCGTTCAGCTCTGAAGATTTCGTAACCATCTGGATCCTCTAGATAGCAATGAGAAGTTGTGAAGCGAACTTGGTATTTCATGTCACAGAAGTGACTGGTGCTAAACAGATTATGATCAAGACCTTCAACATATAACACTCTCTGTATCTTCACAACTCCATTATCCAGCATTCTGTATCCTTTGACCTTTCCTTCTACCTCTGAATTTGCAAACCTAACTGCTCCGGCAGGCTCCTCCACATAGTTATGTAAGAGGTGCTTGAATCTTATCATGTGGCATGAACAGCTGGAATCTATCACCCACACTCGACAGGCCTGCAAAAGAAATAATTAGTTTTGCTTTGGTACCCATATCAAAATGGGTCCTTTGCTGTTAGCTTCAAGTAATTCAGGAATATCAGTAGGTTTAACTTTCACTCTCCATTCATATCGAGGTTTTGGAACCCATTTCCAAACCATTTTAACATTTAATTCCTGAAAATGCTTTTCAGATCTTGGATTGGTAACCTTAGCACGAAACACTTTGGGTTGTGTGGAAGAATTAGAATTAAGGTTCAATTTAGCTTTTCTTTTACTCTTTTTGGACTTAGGAATGGAGTAGTATTTGAACGAATTATCCCAACAGTGTTTGCAATATAGATTCTTTCGAGCAAAAGTCATAAATTTTGATTTATCGGAACAAATCTGACATTCATGTCCATCAAAAGAATTACTTTTCAAAACATCACTGTCTGTAGTACAACTGTTTGTAACAGAAGTTTCACTAATATTCAAACTATCATTTTTATTCAAACTATCATATTTATTCTTCTTACTCCTCCAAACTCCATTTCCTTTTATATCTGAAACAGAAACAGGAATCTTGTTAGTCTCTATCTTAGAAGGTGATTCTTTTCTAGAGTTACTTGAAGTCTCAGCCTTCTCAAAAATACTAGGTGGATATTCAGGACAATCAGAGTAAATAACTGAAGGTTTTGCAGGAGTATCAAATTCTGGATTAGTTCTTACCTTCCATCTTGGATCATTAAACATCTGTTTATCATTTGAAGCATTCTTAAACAAAGTAATTTTCAAATCATTGATCTCTATGCAAAGCTCTTTTCTTTCAAAGATTTTTCAAGTTTAAATTTGAGATCATAGTTTTCATCTTCAACCTCATTAAGAGACTGTTGCAACATATCAATTTGTTTCATCATATCAATTTGTTTCTTCAATTCAGATGTATGATCACTCACAGAATTTGATTTCTTTGAAACAGAAACAGGATCAGAGTATGAAGCATTCATCATTTCAGAAAACCTTTCTTCAGTCATGTTCTCAATAAACTCCATTTTATCATTTTTGAAACAAAGTTCATTCGTGATAACAATTTATTCTTCGACCTCTTCAACAAGTAAAGGTTTAGAAGGAATGGGATTTGGGACTGATTGTATATTTGATGGATCGGCATTCGATTCATACTCATCATATTTGCATTCAGTCTCAGGTGGAGCTGTGTTGTTGCTGACTGATTCTTTTGAAGATGTGGTAAACAGTGACTCAAACTCAGCGAATTCGATCTTTCGAGTCTCATAGATTTTGTTTAAATCACTATATTTGAAACCAACCGATTTAAAATAATTTTGAGAATCAGTCTCACAAGACTTGTTCTCTCCCATTTCTTCTCGACCTTTGGTCTCTGTAAAAGGTTTAGGAGTACTTGCTTCAACAAAAGTTGCACGAATGTTAGAAATGGGTCTGACTGTGGAGCCAAGTTTATCAAAATTATACAAGTGCTCCGATGCCTTTTTCAAAACATCGTTAATTGGCAAACCCAAACGTGGTTTAACTTTATAAAACCTTTCATCTTGGAGTTTAGTGGTCAACATATTTAATGTCTGCTCAGTCTGACCTCGTTTCATGTTAATATCCTCCAATTGCTTAATCTTGGTGTAAACTTCATTTCTTTCTTGAAAACAGACTTTGAATTTGATTTTAAACTCACCCTTTTCAGCATTAAGATTTACAAGATCCTTTTCTAAACCAGATATTTTTATTTTTAATGATTCCTTTTCAGCTTTTAAACCATCCTTTTCTTTTTCTTTTTCTTCCACAACAACTTTCAGTAAAGCGTTTTCATCACGAAAACTCAAGACTGATTGATGTTCTGAGTTAAGTTTACCTTTCAACAATTTAAACTCATCTGTCATATTGTGAATTTGGACCATCAGAGATTCAATAAGTTCATAATTATCATTTACCTCAGAGTTTGCATATTCGGAATGTGTCTCAGAAGCTTCATCGTCACCATCCAGTTTTGCCATATAGGAGACTTGGGTGAAGTGCGCCTGCTCCTCGTCATCAGAACTTTGGAACAGCCAGTTTTCCTCTTCAGCCATAAGCACCTTTCCCTCTTCAGCTTTCTTGGCAATGAGTGACTTCCTTGCATAGTATTCTGAGTTTTTTACTTTCTTGAACTTGCAATCTCTGGAGAAGTGTCCAAATTTGCCACAGTTGTAGCATATGCCCGGTTCATCCTTTCTCTCTTCTTTCTTCTCCTCTTTCTTTTCTTCTCTTCTATCTTCCTTCCTTTCATCTTTCCTCTCTTTTCGTCTTTCCTCCCTTCTTCCATACCTTGGCTTGTATCTCATTTCAGACTTCTCTTTCTTTTACCCTTCATACTTTGGCTTTGAATATTACTTCTTTTTGCCAAAGATATTCTTGAATTGACGAGTTATCATGGCCAAGTTCTCAGAGAACCTCTGTATATCATCATCAGAGTCAATCTCTAATTCCTCATCACTCGAAGCAGAATCGGACTCAGTAACCTCCGTAACAAAAGCTTTAGACACCTTTTTCTTTGACCTTGCAGAGGATACAGGACCTGAACTTGAACTCTTTCCTTTGCCAGCTATGAAAGCCACGGAATCCTTCAGATTATTAGACTTATTATTGATGGTTCTCACCTCATCCTCATGCTGAGAAAGAGTAGAGAAGATATCAGTGACGTTTTCTTGAGCCATGTTCTTTGACATCTGAAGGTTGATGGCAAAGTTCTTCCATTCAGGATTCAAGTTCTTGATGAACTTATAATTTATCTCGGAAGCAGATTTAGAGATATTGTTCCTCCACGGGTCATTTAGAATGATATTGTATCTGTTGTAGGTATCAAGCAGCGTCTCTCCTTCCTTTGCGTGAAATCCTTCATAGGCATTTATGCATACATTCTGCTTGGCTTGGATGGAGGCTTCACTTCCTTTAAACTGTCTTGATAATTCATCCCAAACTTCTTTAGCAGAGCTCCGACTGTCTACACGATTGTAGATGTCATTTGCAATTGCCATTGTCAGATAAATGAGAGCCTCTTAATCTATCTTGTATAGATCGTTCTCCTTTTCAGTGAAGTACTGATACGGTTTAGGAACAAATCTGTCAGAAATTTCTGGAGATGTTTCAGTTGATGCTTGACCAGGTACTCTGATCATTGGATTTACTGGACCATAAGTGATTGATTCCATGTAATCTCTGCTTTTGTGATTTAGGAACTGAATCATTCTCTTCTTCCATTGTTGATACTCATTAGGCAAGAGAACAGGAGGTTTGGACTGAGAGCCCATTGAGAGAAGTTGGTTCGACATCTTTAGTTGTATGGTTAGAAAGCAAACTTATCTGTACCAAGAGAATCAACTAATAAGATATTTTGAATCAAGAATTGGATAAAAACTACACTAAAAAATTTTCAGAAAAATAAATTTCCAAAAATAATCAAATGCAGAATTCGAAACAGTATAACACAAAGAAATTAGCAAGCAGAAAATCTGGCGCAAATCACAGAATGCGCTCGAAACAGTAACGCAAAAGACAGTTTGCGCTAAGCAAAGCTGGCGCAAAATCCAGATATGCGCTAAAGGACAGTGGCGCAAAAAGACAACTTTGCGCTAAGTGAACCTGGCGCAAAAGAAGATTTGCGCTAAAAGAGTCTGGCGCAAAAGTCAACTCGCGCTAAAAGAAGTTGGCGTGAAATCCTGAAATTCGCTGTCTGGAAGCAGACGCTGGTTTTGCGTGAGAAGTGGGTCGCGAGAAGAGGGACTTTGCGCAAAGAGAAGGTGGCGCAAAGAGAGGTTTGCGCGAAGAACTGATGGCGCAAACCGGGGTCGACCGGGGTCTTGAGGCCCGGTGTGTTGCGCGACTGATATCTGTCCGACCGGTGTCTGTGACCGGTGTTCCGTCGACCGGACCAGTGTATCGACCGGTGTCCTACGACCGATGTACTGCGACCGGGGTTCCCAACCGGAGTCTGTCCGACCGGTGTGGACCGGTGTAGTGTGTGGCGCAAAAGAGAACTTGCTCTAACAGAGGCTGGCGCAAAAGATAATTTTGCGCTATGTACTTTGCACTTTGAAACTGGCGCAAAAGCACTATGAACTGGCGCAAAAGTGGAGTTCTTGAACAAACGCGCGAGTTCTTTACAGTTCGACTCACACGTCGATTTTTAATCCAGAAAACATATCATACGCTTAAATCTTGGTGTAAAAATCATACTATATATCCACAAACATACAACGAACAAGACCCAATCGAAATAAATGATTAAAAAAAATTTATGCTTCAAATTCGAATGGAGCAGTAGTCGCTAGTTTCATGAACCCATTAATCAAAAATCATCAAAAGCCAATCGATTGATGTTTTTAACAGTAAATAGGCAATCTAAGATTGTTCAATAACATGAAACGCACATAATCAAATCGATTTTATGCATAAAAACACATTAAATCGTGAAATCGATTTTCACACAGTTAAGTTATCGATAAAAACTGTTTTAATCCAAAAAGCTTCATTCTTTGGCTCTGATACCACTTGTTAAACCCAGACTAATAGTTGATAAACAATCACAACACAATAAAGAACAAGAGATAAATAAATCAGATTAACATACCACAGATCTCTTGATTAATCAGAAAATACGTGTGTGTATTCTTGGTGTATACAGATACCTCGTGTAGAATACAGAGAATATGCGGCCTCCTCTCTAATCACCAATATTGTTCACACCCTAAAACTAGAAAATAAAACTATTTATACTTAGGTCAACATGACCTAATTAATTTTAACTATTTGCTAAAATACCCCCTAAGGAATTAAACACTATTACAAACTAGACCCCTTTTATAATTTAATCTTGAATACAATTACTGATCCAACAGAAAGCAAATGCAATTAAACAAAAGTGGTCTCACAAATTTTATGTCACAAAGAGATGGATCAATCCACATCCGAAACCAATTCTCGAGTATCTCGGATTACTCGTCCTCGGGGCCCCCAGTAGATCCCCATTCGGCCCCCTAGTCAATATCGTTCCCGTGTGTAGGGAAACAAATTCCAAACACACGGTTCAACCATCCCCGATGGCTTAACAACCAAAATGTACAATGCATTAGTTGTACAATTTACATGTAAATCAACATATACAAGGATTGATGTGTGATAAGTGAATAAGTAAACATTTCATATTTCCAAAATCATTACGTGTCAAGCAATAGTCACTTATACGTGAGATAGTACACCATTTCCAGTGCAAAATATTTAATAAAGGAGCTCACCTGACAGTCTGAATTTCCGGAACACTCAGAGCGAAATGTTGGGATGACCGGTTCCTACATTAGTTAAACGATCACAAGTAAATTTCTATAAGTTCCCTCTTACAAAAGTCTCAACCACTAAGATTTACCCAATCAAATCCTCTGAATTTGCCTATCAACACTCCCGGGTTATCCAAAGGTGGACACCGAGTTCAGCTCATCCGGTCAAAATCTCCTGGTACCCGCCCGGGTTGAGCAGGCCCGATACTCCCCGGGTTGAGAAAGCCTGGTACTCCCCGGGTTGAGCACATCCGAAGACTCCCGGGGATATGAGTCCCGGTGTCTCCCGGGGTGGGTAGTCCCGGTGTCACCCGGGATAACGTGCCCCGGTATCTCTCGATTCCAACACGCAGAATAGACGCCGATCGGGATCGAGAATAAGGTTCGGGACTCACCCAACACTGGGTTCCAAAACCACTAACTCTAAGCCCTAATCCCGATTTAGACAAATATTAATCACTTAACCCGATTCTTCACCCATAGGCAGACTCTGATTTATTGATTGGAGTTCTCCCCTTTTCTCAAATGCAAACCCAAACCACACCTAACAGAATCTGATCTAAAATCTTGAACGTATACACATTACAAACACGAACGCTAACCTTCTAGAGGATATCTAAACAATTAACACAACAATAAGAGGGCTTCATTAGATGATTACCTTCAAGATGGTGTCCTTTCAACTTGAATCCTTCTTCACTTCAACTAAGAGTCGATTTCCCAGAGAATGCCCCCCCCCCTCGATTATTCTCTTCTTTTCCTTCTCTTCTCACGCCACCTCGGATTGGAAAATGAAATAAAATATTTAGGGTTTTACCATTACTTACCAACTCATTACTTTGTTACCAAAATGGTCCCTTAACATCTCGTTTTTTCCCTAATTAACCACCAAATTTGCAAAACTAGAAATT
The DNA here is from genome assembly GCA_023525745.1 of Arctium lappa. Lineage (NCBI taxonomy): Eukaryota > Viridiplantae > Streptophyta > Magnoliopsida > Asterales > Asteraceae > Arctium > Arctium lappa. Next base: position 93,631,943 of record CM042048.1, read on the forward strand.
TCATGATTCAAGGTGTTACAGGTAGTGGACTATAAATAGGTCTTGTATTGTAATGTTTGCATAATTCATTCCATAATACAAAATGTAGCTCTCAGATATCCTTTGTTCTCTCTAGTTTAGATTTACATTTCTTAATAAATAAATAGTTCTCTCCTACCTAATCTTGTTACTTAAACTTGATATGTTGAAGATCATGGACCTACAAGTGGTATCAGAGCCAAATCGATGAAACTTTTCTCGATACGATCATCGGATCTCGACATTTCAAGTAATTTTGCCCGATCTACATGTAAGTGTGTTCAAATCGCTCATGCTCTTGAAGATTTGCTCGTTATACGATTTCAGATCACCTACAATTTTTAGAATCGAAGTTTGACGAGTTTTGATGATTTTCGAATTTTTGAGCTGGAATACTGTTTGACCGGAGTTTGGCCGGAATCTGATGTTTGAGCTGGAATACTGTCAGATCTTTGTCACAAATCAGTTCTAAATGTTTATCTCGATCTATTTGCAGTTGTTTGATGGAATTTGAGCATAAAATCGAGAATTTTGTGATTTGTTGAAAAACTTCGCCGGAAAAACGATCTCACCGGATCTGCACTGTTCTCGCCGGAGTTTTATTGTAACTTCGTCCAGATCTTGTTATTATCTCATTATTGATCAGTTTGCAACTAAAATTACAAGTATTCCAGAAAGAAATCAAGGTTTTGGATGTTGAAAGATCTCACCGGAAAATTTTGTTACATCGTCGGAATTAATCTGTTACATTGCCGGTTTGTTACTGTCATCTTTTTCACGTTGCATGGAGATGTAATTTGTTGGAAATCATTCACTTGATGATTAATAAGTCATTTGATGCAACTAATAGATTAATTGATCGTGATTATTTGAAGCAAAAGGAAAAAAGAAAAGCAACAGATCGTGAGTTGTTCATTTTGGAGAAGATGAATAGTGAATTAACTGTTCAGTTAGTGATCAGTTAATTTTCTAACATTTTTGGTCCAAATTCAGTTAGTTTGGTCAAAAATTGTTCCTCAAACCCCTACCTTGTAGTGTGTGCTTTTTATCGTTCCTCATTCAAGCAAAATGACTATGCTCTTAAGCCGAATCCCTACTCAACTCGTGGTCTAACGACGGATTCTTTGTTTTAAACTAAAAATGCACTTGGTTTGTCACGTAACTCACTCGTTATCATTCTTGCGGGCTTATCGGAACGAGCTCGAGTTTCTACATTTCGAGATGCTTTTCGTGCACTTAGTCGAGGTTATGGTGTACATTGAATTCGATTTTTCAAGGTTGAAAATATGAAGAGTAAGAGCAACTTTCAAGGGGGAGCCAAGCCTACATTTGAAGAGATGCACCACTAAAGTTTTTTCAAGAAAATCAAGGGGGAGATGAGCTAAAGACTTCAAGATGAGATGATTTTACTTTCCAAAACTTTAGGGGGAGAATGTTAGGGTAGAAAGTTTTGTAAAGTAAAGGCTTTGGGCCTAATGGGCTTAAATGTTTAAGATGGGCTTGGGCTTAAATGATATAACAAGGGGTAGTGGACTATAAATAGGTCTTTTATTGTAATGTTTACATTATTCATTCCATAATACAAAATGTAGCTCTCAAATCTCCTTTGTTCTCTCTAGTTTAGATTTACATTTCTTAATAAATAAATAGTTCTCTCCTACTTAAACTTGATATGTTGAAGATCATGGACCTACATTAATCAAGATTACTTCCAAGGATGCTCTTTCAATCGGTACTGATGTCAAACCACTCGTTCTCTTCAAGGGTGAATATGAGCAATGGAAGGATAGATTTCTGGATTTCATAGACATACATGAAAATGGAGAATTCATTAAACAGTCTATTGATGAGGGTCTGATGAAACCAGTAACTGCTATTGTGCCATATGAGGACAATGAGAGTTCAGATAATGAAGATGGTACTGAGAACCGAGGGATTAAGACTAAAGAGAATGTGGTTGATTTTTCAAGTTATACACCTGAACAAAAGAGGAGACATAAGGCAGATAAGCAAGCTAGATCTCTACTTCTTCAGATCATACCAAATGAGATCTACATAAAGATTGACAGCTACAAGGCTACAACAAAGAAGATGTGGGATCAGTTGGAGAAAATGATGATGGGATCAAAGATTGGTAATCAGATGAAGGTGGCCAACTGCATAGATAACTATGAAGAGTTCAAGTCTAAAGCTGGAGAAAGTCTGGAGGACACATATGAAAGATTTGTTTCTCTACTGAATGAACTGGCCAAGAACAAGGTGAAGAAGAAGCAGATTAAGAATAATGTTAAGTTTCTCAGTGTCTTGCAGCCAGAGTGGAAGAAACATACTAGGCGGATGAAACAAATGAAAGATCTTAGTGAGATTCCTTTACATGAAGTCTATGAAACTCTTAGACAGAATGAAGAAGAGGTAGAAGAGGAAAGAGAAGAGAAAAAGAAGAGTGAGAAGAAGAAAGAGAAATAGGAAGAGAAGAAAGATAAGAAGAAGAAGAAAAAGAAGATAGTGGTTTCTAGTTATGATGTTACTGACAGTGATGGTTCAGATTCTGATTATGGAGAGAACCTTAAGCAAGCTATGTTGTTGCTTACCCGAGCCTTCCAGAAGAAGTTCTATAAGAAGTCAGGTTCCAATAGTCAAAGGTACTCTTCAGGGTCATGGAACTACGAACACAAGGAAAGGGTGGAAGGAATAAGATTTGATGACAGAAGGTCTGAAGGAAAGAGATTTGATGAAAGAAAGTCAGAAGAAAGGAGATATGTGAATCAGTATGTGGAGAAGAAAGAAGAAGAGCCAGTTAAATGCTACAACTGTGGTAAGATAGGCCACTTTGCCAAAGACTGTCAAAAGCCAAAAGTTCGTAATTCTGGGTACTACAAGAACAAGATGCTTCTGTCCAAGCAGAAAAAAGAAGGCAAAGCTTTTATGGTTGAAGATGATTACTGGCAAGATCATTCAGATTATGAGGATGACAAGGAGGAGACAGCTCACATGTGCTTAATGGGCAAGGAAGTCAGATATGATGAATCTAATGAGGAGACTTCCGAAGAGGTAAATAATTTTTCTGAATCAGATTTCTTAAAGCAAATGGAAACCATGATGGTTGAGCTTCAGGACTTACAAGCTAAGTTGAAAAAGGAGAAAAGTAGAGTTGTGAAAAAGAGTCAAACAATTTTTGATCTCAACAAGGAAATTGCTAGGAACAAAAACTTGATTGACTCTTTGAACAAATCTGCTTCTGTTTTTGAAAAACAAAAAGCTTGTTTTGAAAATCAAATTTCTGAAATAGTTTCTAAGCTCAATAAGTCTGAACTTGAGAAGTAAGAGTGTGCGGTGAATTATAATAAACTGCAATTTGAAAACAAATCTTTGCTGAAAAAGATTAATAGTTTGGAAGCAAAGCTTTATGCTCGAGATCAAACTGATCAAACCATTTATCTAAACAACCCAAAGGAAGTTACTGACTTCAAAGATAATTGGGGTGTAACACCCCCGTCCCACGTGGCTAAGGACGGAATATGCCACAAACAGATTAAAACAAAACCTAGTCCACCCAAAGGTTAAAAAGAGCGATTACTATAATTTACAAAAATATAATTACAGAACCACCAACGGAGATAACAGTTTGTACCAAAATACATTCCCAAAATACACATAAACATCATCTACATTAGTTATCAAAAGCTTAACAAAGCATTTCATAATGCGTTATCTTCATTCTTGTCATCTCCACAGTTCTCAACCCAAAAGCTCAACTAAGTCATTTACCTGCCGAGGACAAAGAAAAACCTCGGCTGAGCTTAATACTCAGTGAACAGATAATAGTAACTAAACAATATACATGAGATAACAAGTTCAAGATGAAAATTAGCATTTAAGATGATATTCCAGATTTAAGATGTTTCTGAAAGAAATCAAAGACAAACGAATGTCCCGAAGGCATATTAAAGGTCTAAAAATCAACAAACATCACAAGAATGCTTTGTTCCCAAAAGGATGATCAGTCCGTTTGGGATCGAGTGAGGAAAGGGGTGCGACACAACACGACAATCCTCTCCGTGGAATTAACCACGGCTGCAACATATTCTCTGATAACGGTTCCTAGGATTGATCCATACGCCCTATATTTGACCGGTATCTAATCAGTCCGCTTTTAAGGACTATATATAGTGAGGACGCCATGATCGTTTTAGCCACCATGGAAGCATCTCAACATCGGTGTCCATAATATCAAGTCTATACACAAAAATCACATTAGATGCAATCCAACAAGTCAAGAAATCCATGTTCCAAATCTCAATTGAAATGATAATTCAAAAGGAAAATAATGCTCAATTGTATTTAACAAGCATGAAGTGAATTTGGAACCAATATATCCGGATTAGGAAGCCTTATGCAAATGGCTATCCCCTTGTCAAGTAAAGTATGATATCCGTACCTGAAAAGTATATGATGGAATACCACAATCGGATGCTCGTAGTGTTGATACTAGTCACACAAAGTCACCTTTACATAAAACAAGATACAATTACTATTTCGATAGTAATCAATATATTTGCTTGAGTAAATAAGTCTTAGACCCTCTTTCTACTCATTATTATCTCTAGAGTAGTTCTAGATAGTTTTAAGGTTGATTAGTATAAGGTTCACTATATGGTACAAGCCGGATGTGAACAAGGTACAAGCAACAACTGCAGTTCAAGTTACTGCACATATCGGCTTCTGTCTCTCTAAAGTTTTGCTGTTTTACACATATTTAGAGGACAAATGACACTTTTACTTATAAATGAAAGTTGTAATACTATATCTTAAGAACCTAATCGCACAATATTCACCTTATTTGGATCAATGACTAATTTTATATGAATTTTACAAAAAACAGTGTGCAAATCCCAAGTTTCAGTTGACCAGTTCTGGAAACTCACGGTTTTGAGCCATTTAGTCAAAATCAGCTTTTAGTGTAAACTACAAAGATGTACTAGACTCTTGGTTTCCAACCATATATTGCACATATCATTTGTACCATCTAGTGATTTTATACGAATTTTTGAAGCAAGCTGAAAATTTTGATTCACCCCTGTACACAGCAACTAATTTCACAACCAAATCCATTGAAGGTCATTCTATTCAATAGGCAAATAACACCAATAATTATCATCATCCTAAATGATCTCTTAAGCATAAAATCAATACTTTTTCCCCTCATAATTACAATTCACCATTAGAGACCTAACTTAAGCTAAAACATCAAAATAATGTAGTTCATACTAATAGCTTTACATACCTTGATTCCAATGGTGATTTCAATTCCTAAAACAAACTTGAACCCTTAAATCTTCTCACAATTTCAAACCTAAATCAGATTTTAAACTCAATCATTTAAAGATTGACCCAAATAGAATATTCAACTTAGAATAGAAGAATTTAGACCCATACCTTTGAGTTCTTGAGTTTCAAACTTCCTATCTTCAACTAATTTGATGATTTGTTCAAGTGATTTGATTTCATCAATGGCGATTCTTGAAGAGAAATAAATCAGAGACAAAGAAGATACGTATGAGGGTTAAAGGATTTTAATGAATTTTAGGAGTATTTATATTTTCCAGTTTTCCACTTTGACCCCTCAAGTCTAATTTCTCAACTTTGTGCCCTAATAGGAGATCACTTAACATTTTAAGTTAAGTTTACTTCCATTTTGTATGGGTGTGGTCCGTTAGATGATATTGTATCACAAATTAGTCTGAGGTACAAGTCGGTTAAGCATATGGTACAAACATGTTATGCACATTTCTACTCAAAGTTCACACAACACAACTTGTACGAGTTAACGGAACACGGGTGTTATATGGGGTTATTGGTTGCGATAATCCATATTATCTGAAGAAAGCTATTAGAAAGCAGCCAGCTTTATATAACTTTGATTTCTTACAAGTGGCTGAAAAATGTTCTCATTTGAAACCCAAATTTGTTACAAAATCATCTCATGAGGTTGAGGCTAAGGAAAATGAGAATAGAAAGAACACAACCAAAATGCAACTACCATTCTGCTATAAAAAGCTGAATGATAGTTATCTTTCTGAGCAACCAAAGTTTCTGTCAAACGATTATTTTGAAAGCTATTCTACTAAGGAGTTGGAGGCAAAACCAGTTAAAGCCAAGATTTATGTTCCTCCACTCATCTTGGAAAGTAAAATTTCTGAGCTTAAGAACACTTTAGTAGAAGAAAGAATCTTGGTTGATCTTGAGAAAGTTGTATTTTCTACTGTAATGAAAAACACTAATTTCAAATCTGAAGTTACAAATGACAACTCCGAATCAGAAAGAGTTTGTGTAAACAACTCAACTGATTCAGATGCATCATCTTGTAAAGTTTTCATGGGAAATGTATTTACTAATCCTAAATCTTCAGATTGTGCTAAAATGTCTTATGAAAAGAAGTGTTCTAAGAAGTCCAATGATTGTAACTTTTCAAATTCTTCCTAAGCACAACACTTTGATAATGATGTTGATGACTTATTTGCGGATGAAAATGATTTTTTAAATTATGATGGTTGTTTGGATGAAAGTGTTGATAAATTTGATTTTAATGCTAAACTTCTAGATCATACTTCTTTTGTGATTAATAATGATGCTTTACCTAGTGTTTTTGAAAAAGGTGAAACATCAACTAAGGTTGATGATTCAGTTCCTATACGTACCTATTATTCTAAAGGTAAAAAGCAAAAGAAAAGGCGCTCACAGAAATGGACCAACACAGGTAAGCACAAAAAAACACAGACTCTTAAACTCATGTTTCTGATAAATCTAAATCTTATGTTTCAGAATTGAGAAGGAAAAAGTCTAAAGCGAGACTAGAATGGAGACCTAAAAGGAAGATTGAAGAGTCTACGAAATCATTTTCTGACATAGATTGTAATAGGACTACTACTAGTTTTCCTGATGTAATTGATCAATGTGTTTCTCATAAAACAAAACTTGTAACTTCTTACAAGGTTTATACAATAAAGCAGTTGATCCAATTATCTCATTTGCCTAGTCAGTATTCCACATACGGTCGGAATGATTTTGTAACTCGACAATGTTCTGATTGTTGGTTTGGTACTTATTATATACATCATTCTAGTGTTTTTGAAAAACCAAGAGGACCCAAATTGAAATGGGTGCCAAAATCATGTGCTAACACGAAAGGACCCATCTATAAATGGGTACCTAAACCTGTTGTTGCTTGATTTCTCTTGTGCAGACCCATCATATATGGTACTTGGATTCATGATGTTCCAAGCATATGACAAGGCAGAAAGATATATTGTCTAATTATAATGAGAAATTTTGCGGAAATGTGCGATTTAGAAATGACCAGTTTTCACCTATACTTGGATATGGAGATGTCGTTCAAGAGAATGTAACGATAAAGAAGATGAGTTATGTTGAAGGATTAGGACACAATCTGTTCAGCATTGTTCAGTTTTGCGACAAAGATTTAGAGGTAAATTTTAAGGCCAAGAGATGTTGTGTAAGAACAGAAGACGGTAAAGAACTCTTAGTCGGGACGCAAAAGTCAAACTTCTACATGATCAATCTGTCAAATGTCAAGACTGATAATGCGGTGTGTCTACTTTCTAAAGCCTCTATGCAACAAAGTTGGTTATGGCATAGAAGGCTATCTCATCTTAACTTCAGATACATTAACATGCTGGTGACAGGAAATTTGGTAAGAGGACTTCCAGAGCTGAAATACGAAAAAGAACATCTTTGTGACGCGTGTGAGAAAGGCAAGATGAAAAGAGCCTCACACAAGCCTAATCCTTAACCGAGCACAAGTACTCCTTTAGAACTGTTGCATATGGATATTCGTGGTCCAATGCGAACGCAAAGCATAAACGGCAAGAAATATGTTCTTGTGATCATGGATGATTTTTCAAGATACACTTGGGTCAAATTTCTAAGATCAAGAGATGAGACGCCCGATGTCATCATCTCATTTTTAAAGACCGTTCAAGTGAACTTGCAGAAGAAAGTTAAGCTACTAAGAACTGAATAATGGCACAGGATTCAAGAACAAAACCGTTGATGATTATCTTGAATCGGTTGGGATAACTCATCAATTTTCTGTTGCCAGAACGCAGGAACAAAATGGGGTAGTTGAACGACGAAATCGGACTCTTGTTGAGGCTGCATTAATGATATTGAGCCAATCCGATCTACCTTTATTTTTGTGGGCCAAAGTTGGCTCAATTGGATGTTATACTCAAAATCGTTCAATCATTCATCGCCGGTTTGGACTCCATATGCTTTGATAAAAAAAATAGAATACCTAGCATTAAACATTTTCATATATTTGGATACAGGTGTTTTGTGCTGAATGATAAGGATAACTTGAACAAGTTCAGTCCCAAGGCTAATGAAGGCATTTTCATTGGATATTCTCAAACGTTTGCTGCATACAGAGTTTACTTGAAGAAATCTAAGATAGTTGTTGAGAGCATAAATGTTACATTTGATGAAGAAATGGCTTCTGAGCAACTCAGTTCAGAACCCTTGATAATAGGAGTATTAGCTTTTGCACAAATCATCCCAGAACCTGTGGTTAATGTTTCTAATTCTAATAAAGTGTCAACGTCTACGTCTCATTTAACAGAATTAGATTTATTGTTTGAACACTGTTATGATGAGTTTCTAAGTTCAAAGGTGACTAAACTTGTTGTGATTGACAAACCTGAAGATTCAAGTAATCATCATCCAATCACATCAGATGTATCAACTAAATCAAATTCCCCGATTCAAGAAGAAACTCCAGTTCAAACACCTACTCAATTAGTTGAAGTTGCACATGACACTACAGAGCCAGAAGTTGCACATTCAGTTGGATGTACTGTCATGCCTATCCAACAGACATCAAATGTCCCATCCACTGAAACTTCTACACCAGTTACTTCAACTAAACACCTACAAGAACACCATATTGGATATCTAGATGATCAACATGATCAGTCTACATGTATACCACTCCCTCATGTACATAAGTGTACCAAAGAGCACCCGGTTCATCAAATTATTGGAGATCCGTTAAATCCGGTGCAAACTAGGTCTACAACTGCAAACGAGTGCATGTTTGATTCTTTTCTGAGCAAGATAGAGCCTACACGAGTATCAGAAGCTCTAAAAGATTCCTATTGGATAACAGCTATACAAGATGAGCTCAATCAATTTGAATCGCTTAAAGTCTGGAGACTCGTACCTCGATCGGAAGGCAAAACAATTATAGGTACGAAATGGGTATTCAAGAACAAGAAAGATGAAGATGGTATCGTGGTCAGAAATAAAGCTCGACTTGTTGCTAAAGAATATCGGCAAGAGAAAGGAATAGACTATGATGAGACATACGCTTCAGTTGCACGTATAGAGGCAATCAAAATGTTTCTAGCCTACGTTGCACACAAAAACTTCACTGTCTATCAAATGGACGTGAAGACTGCCTTTCTAAATGGCATACTGAAAGAGGAGGTATACGTATCACAACCAGAAGGGTTTATCAATGCTGAAAAACCGGATCATGTTTATATTCTTGACAAGGCCCTCTATGGTTTAAAGCAAGCTCCTCGAGCCTGGTACGATGTTCTATCAAAGTTTTTAGTCAAGTCTGGCTTCTCTAAAGGTAAAATCGATACTACTCTCTTTATCAAAAAGGAAAAAGCTGATATCATTCTTATTCAAATATATGTGGACGATATAATATTTGGTTCAACAAATCCAAAGTATTGTAAGAACTTTTCTAATATAATGGTGTCCAGATTTCAAATGAGTATGATGGGAGAGATGAATTTCTTTCTTGGATTACAAGTCAGACAATTTTCAACGGGGATTTTCATTAATTAAGCGAAGTACATTTCTGATATTTTGAGAAAATTTAAAATGGAAAATTGTACTCCAATTGGAACCTCGATGGCACTAGGAACTAAGATTGGAGCTGATCTTTCAGGAAAAGTTGTTGATCTTAGAACCTATAGAGGAATGATTGGTTCTTTAATGTACTTAACGGCAAGTATACCGGATATTATGTTTTCTACATGCTTATGCGCTAGATATCAAGTTTCGCCTAAAGAATCTCATCTTTCAACTGTAAAGCGAATATTTAGATATCTGAAGGGAACTGCAGATCTTGGTTTGTGGTATCCTAAAGATACAGGTTTTGAGCTAACAAAGTATTTAGACGCAGATCATGCAGGTTTTATGTTAGACAGGAAGAGTACTTCGGGACATATCCAATTTTTAGGAGATAAGCTCGTGAGTTGGACTTCGAATAAATAACTATGTGTATCTACTTCAACAGGCGAGGCAGAGTACGTAGCTGCGACTAGCTGCTATTCTCAGGTGTTGTGGATGCGAACACAACTCCGAGATTATGGGTTCCAATACAACAACATCCCGATTTACTGTGATTCCAAGATCGCTATTGCTATATCTGTGAATCCTGTTCAGCATACGAAAACTAAGCACATTGATGTGCGATATCATTTTATCAAAGATAATATTGAAAAAGGTACAATTGAACTTTACTTTGTAAACACAGATTATCAACTTGTTGATTTTTTTACCAAGTCGTTGGACGAAAAGAGATTTAATTTTCTCATTTCGAAACTTGGCATGTTAAACCTCAAAACATAATCTGTAGTTACCTAGTACTGTTTATTTTTGTTATTTTTCTTCATTTCTTTATTTTTAATCTGAACGATATCTACACTGAAAGGTTATGTTCATGTTTACAGGGGGGATGAGACAAAGTTTAGATGATCTATATTCGAGTAGGAGTTATAGAACTTATTGCATATATTTTGTACTGACAAATTTTGTGATGCATATTGTATTATTCATCATGAATGGTGAATGAACGTTCACATTTGTTATTCATATTGAATGTGGGACACCCAGGGATGTGCATACATATTCATAATGAATTAAACCAAATTTCGGTTGTGAATCGGAAAACAAAAGATAGTGTGTCATGTGTTCACACCTTCACAGGTCATTCATATATTATTCATCATGAATAATGTATCATTCAGGATGAGTAATATAGCATTATTGGTGAATAATACACGATTCATGATGAATAATACATGAATCATGAATTCGTGTATTATTCATCCTGAATGTTGTATTATTCATCCTGAATACTGTATTATTCATCATGAATAGTGAATGAACATTCACCTTTGTTATTCATATTGAATGTAGACACCCGGGGACGTGCATACATATTCATAATGAATATAACACATATATAGCATTTCACGTAAAAAAATTGTTAAAATGAAAGGGAAAAAAACTATATCGAGATGGATGTCATATTGAAGAGCACGAAATTCTCATTTTTTTATGTAATATGTTTAATTAAAATATTAGTAACTTTTAAGATAATTTATTTTAAACTTTAAAGAGGTAAAAGTTTTTTAATTAAAAAAGAAAGCAAAAGGTCAAACAAGGTAGACGTTGATTCAAATTTACAATTCTGTCCCTAATCACTTCTCAATTAATCTTATTATGTTTCAACCATTGATTAATTTTCTAAGTTTTGATCAATGACTAAAATTGGTTCTCATGTGCAAAATGAAAAATGAGTTTTCATTTGAACCTCTCTCGAGAACGTAGTCAATTTGCGAGAAGGCGATAAAGAATAAGAGTCACATAATTTATTAATTAAAAAATAGCATAAATAATTTTTTTTAAATTAGGATAATTACAATTTGAATTGGATAAATCCTTAAAAATCTCATAATATCTTTTAAATTTATTTATTTTTTAATTTTAATAAATTCATAATTTTTTTATCAAATTTATATTATTATTTTCTAGATAAAATCATAATTTTCATCAAATATCACATGTACTATCCATAACTAATTCATTATTTATTTCACCATTTTTTTCTCTATTTTTTAGATTTACGTTTTGAATCACATGTGATTAACTTCGTTTAACATGTGATATATTATTATGTATCACATATGATCCCACTAGGTGGATTTTTGTAAATATCACATATGATAATATATGTCTGAATATAAATGACGTATAATCACATGTGATAATATTTACATCACAAAAATATCTATAAATATAAATATACATAATCATATATGATTAACTAAAATATATACAATTATCACATGTGATAATATTTACATCACAAAAATATCTATAAATAGAAGTATACATAATCACATATGATAACTAAAATATATACAATTATCACATTTAATAATATTTACATCATAAAAAGATCTATAAATAGAAGTATACATAATCAAATATGATTAACTAAAATATATACAATTATCAAATGTAATAATATGATATGTGATATGCATAAATATTCATATAATGATATCACATATGATATTTGATTAAAATTGTGAATTTTTTTATTAAAAGTATATTTAAAAAAAATTAATAAAAATTTAAAAAAAAAAGATATAATGAGAATTTTAAGGATTTATCCAATTTAAAATGATAATTATCCTAATTTCTAAAACTATTTTTTATTTTTTATTTATGGTTTTTTAATTAATAAATTATGTGGCCCACATTCCTTCTCGTCTTCTCGCAAATTAGTTTGCTTCTCGCATGATCTTCTCTCTCTCTCTCTCTCTCTGTATATATATATATAGGGAGAGGTTCATTTGAGAAATGGTAAATGTATGATAAATAGAGAAGTAATCTTAGTCATTCATCTGGTCAATATTTGCTGCTTTGACCGCGAATCACCGGATAATTCTTTGCATGGTCTATAGAAGGTAGAGGGGGTAGTTTCATAAAATACGCGGAATGAGTTCATATATGAACCTATATGATTAACATATGAACTATACGTTCATATATGAATCAGTTAATTAGTTCATATATGAATCACAAAAGTTCATATATGAATCTGTTAATTAGTTCAACTGATTCATATATGAGCTTACAGTTAATTAGTTCATATGTAAATCAGTTAATTAGTTCATATATGAATCACAAAGGTTCATATATGAATAAGTTAAAAGAGTTCAGTTGTGAATTACACTGATTCATATATGAACATATAGTTCATATGTGAATTATACATGTTCATATATGAACACAACCCGTGTATTTTGTAAAAATTACGAAAGTGTCCTTCTATTTTTGGAATAGCCGCAACTTTTGACCAGTCAAAGCCGCAATATTTGACCAGTCAAATCCGATCTTGACCATATGAATGGCTAGGATTACTTCTCTATTTTTCATATATTTACCATTTCTCAAATGAACCTAAGGCTATATATATATATATATATATATATATATATATATATATGTGTGTGTGTGTGTGTGTGTGTGTATGTATGTATGTATGTATATACACTGTTCTAAAAAACTCGCCGCACAGCCGCTATGGCACGCCATGGCACCAAAGCTTGTATCTCACGCCACGTTAAGCCCGTGGCACGCCATGGTCTAATGCGTAGTTTTTGCAATGCAATATTTGGTTTCTTTTTATGTTTTTAATATCTCATTTGCAGGTTTTTAATATATACAGTCCAATTTAACTTACTTATTACTATTGACTCATTGAGTAACAAAGCAAAACATATGATTTTATATACAATATTATATTTAAAATAGAAATTTGACGCCATAAGTCACGCCTTGAAAACGCCATGGCTTCGCCACGGCTCCTAAGGCTTGAGGCTTGGCCTCGCCGCCACGCCACGCCACGCCACGCCACGCCTCACGCCATTTAGAACCTTGTATATATATATATATATATATATATATATATATATATATATATATAAGATTGGGTTCATTTGAGAAATGCTAAAAATATGAGAAATAAAGAAATGATGTAGCCCTTTATCTGGTCAACATTTGCGGCTTTGACCGTGAAACACCGGATAATTCCTTGTCTGGTCTGTAGAAGATAGAGGGGTAGTTTTGTAGTATACGCGGGACGAGTTCATATATGAACCTGTATGATTCACATATGAATTATATGTTCACATATGAACTCTTTTAACTGATTCATATATGAACCTTTGTGATTTATAAATGAACTATACGTTCATATATGAATCAGTTAATTAGTTCATATGTGAATCACAAAGGTTCATATATGAATTTGTTAATTAGTTCAACTGATTCACATATGAACATACAATTAATTAGTTCATATATAAATCAGTTAATTAGTTCATATATAAATGACAAAAGTTCATATATGAATTAGTTAAAAAAGTTTATATGTGAATTACACTGGTTCACATATGAACATATAGTTCATATGTGAATCATACAAGTTCATATATGAACTCGTCCATATATTTGTAAAAATTATGAAATTGGCCTTCTATTTTTGGAATAGCTGCAACTTTTGACCGGTCAAAGTCGTATTTGTTGATCAGTCAAAGACGTAATATTTGACCAGTCAAAGTCGATCTTGACCGAATGAAAAACTAGGATTATTTCTTTATATCTCATACATTTAGCATTTCTCAAATGAATATCTCTCTCTCTCTCTCTATATATATATATATATATATATATGGAAAAAACACAAATATTTAGAATAAGATAAAAATAGGGACAATGTAGGGATTATAGGGAAGGAGCAAAAATCAGAAAATGCATTGAAAAGTAACAAAATGGGTGGGTGGGTGGGGGGCTTGGTGGGCCAATTCGTGCCCCAAAGGTGGTTTCGGCATAGGTATTGTTTGACAAAAATAAGTTGACTTTTAATCTAACTTATTTTTTGAGTATACATTTGGATTGACATACTCTAACTTATAAGTTAGCTTATTGATGTTAGTTGGAATATTTATTGAGAGGTTTTTTGTTACTTTTTTCAATTATAACCGTAATAAATATTAATTAATTATTAATTATAAATAAATATTAATAGAAATTAATCAAATTAATTAATACTAATATTAATAAATATTAATTAGTAGTAATCGATATTAATTGAAATTGATTAGTTTTAATTACACATTAATATTAATTATTAGAATTATTGTTAATAATATCAATTATTTTTATATTATTATTATTCGATATATTTAGTTATAAAAAATCAAGTATAACAATTCTAAATATGTTTATTCAAGTTACATAAAAAAAAAAGTAGGATAATTTAATTATTAACTATACTTTTTAAGAAGAGTGAATTGCAAATTTGGTCCCTGTGTTTTGTTGATTTTCTCACATTTGGTCCCTACAAAATTTTTATTGCAGGAAACTCCTTGTGGTATGCAAAAATGCTCGGATTTGATCCCTGTGACTAAGGACCGTTAGTCTTCAGCTGTTAAATCCCCTCATGTGCCATGCACATGAGGGTATATAAGGACCAGAATTGCAATAAACCACAAGGACCAAAATTGCAATTTACTGTTTTATATTATACCTTTTTTTTTAAAACATAGTATTTATATTCTATAATTAATAAATAATTATCGAGAGAGAGAGAGAGAGAGAGATGCAGATCTCTCTCTTCTCTCTCAGATCTGCATCTCTCTCTCTCTCAAATTTGCATCTCTCTCTTCTCTCTTCTCTCTCTAAGATCTGATCTATATCTCTCTCTTCTCTCGATCTCTCTCTCTCTCGATCTCTCTCTCGAGATAGAGAAGAGATCTCTCTCGATCTCTCTCTTCTCTCTCAGATCTGGATCTCTCTCTCTCTTATCTCTCTCAGATCTGCATCTCTCTCGATCTCTCTCGATCTCTCTCTCGATAATTATTTTGGCGGTTTTGATTGGAGGATGAGGCACTTTGGATTAAAATTATTAAATCCATCTATGGCGAGAAGGGCCTAATTGGTTCGAATTTGCCTAGGCAAATTTCGAACTCAACATCGGTTTCTATTATAAAATCGGTCAACTCTCTAAAGGACAATGACATTGTGTAACATCCCAACAATCAGAGTAAATTAAAACCTGGAAATAAGGCAACGAGACATCCGTGATGATATTAACTTCCCATAAAGGGGATCAGTCCTTAAGACTATACAAAACTCATACGGATATAGAATTTATCAACAATACTAATCTAAACATAATCGTCTAGACTACAACACTTGACGAACCGGAATTCACTAAAAGATGGGACTTAAACAATGCCCAACACCAAAATACTAGACATCTCAAAATATGCCTCGAGTCCACGCTCGACTCTCAAAGACCCTGTGCAACCCACCGCTAAGGGAAACCTGTTATACATATCATTTGAGAAAAAGTGTCAGACTTTAAAGCCTGGTGAGAACATACAGTTTATAAGCTCAAAAGATATAAACATCAGTATCATAAAGAAATCTTTTCATAAAGGTTTAGTTCGTAAAGATAACATTTCGCCACAACCGGGCCTCTTCGGTCCAAAACTCTTAAACGGTGATAACAGGACCATTTTACCAAGGAGAGTGACGAAACACAAAGTTAGGCCAACAAACCGAGTTACGAGCTAAACCAATTGGAATCCGCGGATACGAATCACAAAGTCCGTGCTTCAACGTGAGATCAAGCCCCAAGCGCAAAACCAAGGTATACTCCTTCGCTAGGATCACCATGAACCATGGCTAGTATCCGGCCTCACATAACCGTACCAAGTTGCCCCCGAGGAACATGTGATCCATAGCTACAAATTTGGGGAATGTAACATCCCAACAAAACAGTCTACTCCAAAACCTAGGGATCCACTAGAAATGGTAAGGACTCGTCACAACAACATATGTGACCAACCATAAATAAACATATGGTTACAAGTACATTTTATAAACAAAATGCTACTTCCAGTTCAACTTCTGGTAAGAATGAAAATCATTAAAATGAGTTCATAATCATCCTTTTCAAACGACCACATAACGTGCAAGTAAAACATCATTTTACTTCAATAAGGCGAAACCCGTCATTTTGGTCAAAACTGACCGGGAACCCCGAGATTCACCAAAAACTTCATTTATAACAAAATGTAGAGATCATAAAATCATACCGTAGAAATACTTCAGATTTCGCAAATAAGAGTTTTGACGTGTATAAAGTTTGTAAAATGATAGTAGGAACTCACCGGTAGGTTTTCAGAATAAAACCCGGAAAATCAGATAACGATCACGACGTAGAGGTGAAGCTTAAAACACCGACCCTTGCTAAAAACACCGAAAACTAGCAACCAAACAAGACCTTGAAGATCGAAAGAGAAAAGAGAGAAAAAGGAGAGAGAGAGAGAGAACTGAGATTTGAGATATATGAAATATCTCTCAAATCTAGATATTAAAAGCAAGTCCAAAAAGCAACCTGACTCGTGCGCCCTCAAAGAAGGAAATGCGCACGACCCGTGCGCTAGCACTATGCCTCGGCCCTGGATCCTACGCACGACCCGTGCGTTTTCTCTGAAGGAGGACGCACGACCCGTGCGTCCTGTAGACAGCCCCAAAAACCTCTATTTCCTCAATACAACTTCACTAAACGGCTAAACGAAAATTCGGGGTGTTACAATTCTCCCAACCTTAGAATGATTTTGTCCTCGAAATCAAATCTTCTCAATGGAATACTGATCGCAAAAAATATCGCCTCAAACCTAAATAACAGAATCATTAACGAGATCCTAATACCGACATCCACATTAGCTACCCTTCTTGGGCATAAACCACTCCTAACCGAGCGAATACTCAACACTTCAAAGTAACCTTTTACTCTCAAGGTTACAGTTGCCTCCCAACCTTAGGTGACAATTACTATCTCTAGGAAATTAGCGACCTTAACTTTCCATCTACCAATTCTTTGAAACTGCACGGTTCCGAACTCAAAGCCAACGGTCGACGCTAATCTTCCCAAAACTCTCAGATTTCACTGATTCATTCCTAATATCGCTAAAGATATACTTACAAGGCCCACTAAAGCGTCTTTCCGGAAATCAGTTAACACAGATTCTGCTATCACTCAACTCCGATCCGACCCCAAATCTGGAAATATCTCTTATTCGAATTTCTTAATACTTCCATAAATACTCCGTCTACAACCACGTTATAAAGATTAACTTCTAAACATACCACCAATCTATACATTCAGACTTATAAAGGACGGGCGCTACAGAAACTCAGGCGTAGACTAACTCCAACCTGTGGAAGACTTCACCAACAACTTACTCTAGCTCAAGGCTAAGGCCCAACTCCTCAAAGCACTGCTAGAACCGAACTCCCAACAGGAAATGATGCATACGAAGATAAATAAATAAATAAAAGTTTAAGCTTAACGTCTAGAGAGCTCAAGAGTTTTACATAAGTAAAAGCATTTAAATTGATGAACTTCTCTTTAAATCAGAACCTTTCAAATGATGAACCTTAAAACATAGAAACAACTCCTTTTCAAAGTCATGCACTTTCAAAGACGGATACCTCATTACAATTACGTTTTATAAATTGACACAATTTGTATAACTCGAAGTATGAAATATTAGTAACACTATCCAAATCGTACGTCCGAAAACATGGACGCTAGGCCCAATACTCACACGACCAAAAACAAAAGAAAACTAAATATCAACATGCACGAATAACACATTTCATTCAAACCTTAATATACGTGGGGAGAACCCAATATTAAAGCCATCATTTACCGTCGACTCCACATAACCAAAGCAGGTAAGAATATGACATTAGTTTTTAAAATACCCCGAGTCTACGACGGAGAGACCTGTACACAAAGAGAATAGAAGGACACGCAAGTAGGCCGCCCATACAACTTCCTCGCATGACCTCTAAACATTTCCATCTTGGGTGGCGAGAACAATTGAATGGGGCCACCCGTGATGTTATTGGATTTCACCACGTATCCCGATCTTAGTTCCCATGTCATACCAGACATCACAACTTCAAATCGTTTGTCGCCTCTAGCCATACTCCGTCGAGTTCCATCTCAAGGGCTTACGGACACGGGTGTCTACCCAATCTAGACGAGTTCCAACTCAGTGGCTCGTGCCACCTATTGTCTACTCGCTAGTAAACCCGAGCGGTCACTAAGTGCAACCCAAAACCTCAGGCTTTACAAAACAGACAGACTGTCTAACATTACATGACTCCAACTGAAAAACCAAAGTTCCCAAAACATGTAACTCCCAATGGCATAAAACAATCTCAATCGTACTCCAAAATTCCACACAAATGTCCTCAAGACTCCATTTAGTCAAAACTGAGCCAACGACCCAACGGTTTACGTAAATACTCAAATGAAAGCCGAAATAAATATTGAAACACGTTTGGCCAACTATTATGCAAACACGACCAAAAGTATGATTAACTCAAATCTCATCTTTGGTTGAAACAAACCGTTTTCCAAATGAACTCATACCCTTATGTTTTCAAAAGGCCTCATAACACAATAATATGCATTTTCTGAAAAAGGTTTATAAGATCAGATACACCAAATGACACTTACGTCAACTGAACTCCAATTTATATATGTAAAATCATCAGAGAAACACTTCAACATGATTTATTTACCAAAATAACCAAAGATCCCAAAATGGGTGTCTCGCATGCTCATAAAATTAAACATTCCAAAATAACCAAAACTTATCAGCAGTTAACAATTTATTGTAAAACACAAACACTTTAAAATAAACATTTTGGCATGTACACTATTTTCACAATTCAACTTTAACTTACCAAAACACGAATAAACCCCATCATGCTAAAACCCTTCATTGCGGTTATAAATTCGGACAAATGTCCACACGACTCATTTAGTCAAAACCCGAGCCAAAGGCCCGACACTTTACGTAAATTTCCAATGAAAGTCTCGTAAACCTTAAAACATATTTAACCGACATTTAACGTTTCCCCATATAATGAAATGTCTTTAAACAATGTTTATGAAAATACACACCACTAGGACATGATTTTCCAAAACTCAACACGTATTGAGACAAAAGATTTTCCAAAAGTTTATGAATGCAATTATACTAAGATGCACAAAATCATCAAAGATGCATAAATCATAATGTAGATTTTACGTGTACAAAATCACCCAGAATATGTAAATCACACTATTTACTTGTTGAAATATTCAAGTTCGACATGAGTAATTTATGCTGTTAAAACAATCCAAGTCACCGAATACGAAAACTTAACAAAATACTCGCACCTTGCGAAATACCGAGTAAAACATACGCAACAATTTATACTATGAACGTGAAAATAGATTCTTGCACTTTAACATGTGCAACAATGGTTTGTACAACTCCAAAAGGGAAAAAAAATCACAGTTTTATCTTTAAAATTTCTCCTCTATAACCAAGAGGCGTTGCAGCAAAAGGACTTTCAACTCACCCCATATGCAACAATTTATTCCCCAAAGGGCGGTAAAATAACGGGGATGCAAATAAAATTTCAAATCGAGTTTAAAGCTTTACGTTGTAAAGATAAACACATTTGACAGAATAAAAACTACAACGACAAAATACCGCTAATTCGCTAAATGCTTTGCGGAAATTTTAACAGTAAGAGTTAATGATGGAATATGATCAGAACGAAAGTCCTGTTTTTTTTTTTTTTTAAATAACATAAATCGTTTATGCAATCATTCACACCAACGTTATACTTAAATCCAATGCACATAGTACACGATATATGATACTTGATAATAAAACCCCGAGATTAACACACATAATGATGCACACGTACATGCCTCTCAAAATTATTTACGTGACGCAAAAGTCGTAAGATGAGACACCATAATCCAACTGGATTTTATAAAACTCATTTATGCTAACAATCAAGTGGTGCCAAAAATTTCTATTTTTCGATATAAGGTAAGGTGACCATTCAGACAATATTCCGATGAAACACGATTCCCAAAGAACTCATAAATTTGCACACAATTTAAATTAACTTACGCATCTCAAAATATACGTACGCGTTAAAAGAATTCGTAAAACAATACTCCATGCAATTCAACAAAACTCACACAAACCAAAATTTCCAAGAACTCCGACTCAAAAGTATGGGGATAACTTTTCCTTTAAACCATTGACATACGTGGAAGAGCTCCAATGTCAAGGTCAAAATTCCACAGCTATTTGCCCATTAACTCAACAAGCGTTAAAACACAATTATTTCGACATTCACAAATAGCATTTAAACACTAGATTTGAATAAAGAGAGTTTTGATAATAATTTGAAATCAGGTGCAACAAAACCAATTTAAGCATGCTTATGCTCATAGTTTAAAATATGATGAGTGCTAAATGTCTTGCTAAGACGTTATAATGTAATTTACTTCATGGTTGGCGCTCATGTAAAGCAATTTAGGCAACCTTATTTTAGAAATAATTTAAATGCATGAATTCGGTCGGCACTCACATCTTAATACTACGCTTCACAATATTCCGACGTTCTATAATCAACCGGATGCCTCAGGCATCATAGGGCAACCATCCCATTAGATTAACTTACAATTCTCCTCTAAACAGAATCGATCTAGCAAGATATAATCCTAATTCCACCAACGAATCTGGCTTAGGATGATTAACTTAATGCGTTCTACGCACTTACTATTATCCCGAAGAGACATTGCTATAAACAACAATCATTCCTTAGCTTACTCGCTTAGAAACCTTCGCATTACTCTAACGGTCAACACACTAAGGTAGAGCAGACAAATACAAGCACGAGAAAGGGTAAGGAAGAGTTTAACTGAAATACGCACGAAAGAAACGTACCGTTACGTCTACCAATTGTCATAACATTAGCAACCCAATTACACTCACGTAAAATATCTTCATAATCACATTAGCTAAGTGAGATTATGAACATATAACACATAAGGGTTCTTGTTACCATCATCACAACGTTTGATTAACATAACCTCCGTCGATTCTAAGACTAACCCCTCTTAGAAGTTCTACCCAAATCTCACAATCAATGCCTATCAAACTCAGTCTAAGTCTAGACATCTTACATTCATGCCTAGTTCGCTTAAACTAAAGCTCTGATACCAACTTGTAACATCCCAACAATCAGAGTAAATTAAAACCTGGAAATAAGGCAACGAGACATCCGTGATGATATTAACTTCCCATAAAGGGGATCAGTCCTTAAGACTATACAAAACTCATACGGATATAGAATTTATCAACAATACTAATCTAAACATAATCGTCTAGACTACAACACTTGACGAACCGGAATTCACTAAAAGATGGGACT
The DNA here is from genome assembly GCA_023525745.1 of Arctium lappa. NCBI lineage: Eukaryota > Viridiplantae > Streptophyta > Magnoliopsida > Asterales > Asteraceae > Arctium > Arctium lappa. Next base: position 93,654,170 of record CM042048.1, read on the forward strand.
TAAACAATGCCCAACACCAAAATACTAGACATCTCAAAATATGCCTCGAGTCTACGCTCGACTCTCAAAGACCCTGTGCAACCCACCGCTAAGGGAAACCTGTTATACATATCATTTGAGAAAAAGTGTCAGACTTTAAAGCCTGGTGAGAACATACAGTTTATAAGCTCAAAAGATATAAACATCAGTATCATAAAGAAATCTTTTCATAAAGGTTTAGTTCGTAAAGATAACATTTCGCCACAACCGGGCCTCTTCGGTCCAAAACTCTTAAACGGTGATAACAGGACCATTTTACCAAGGAGAGTGACGAAACACAAAGTTAGGCCAACAAACCGAGGTACGAGCTAAACCAATTGGAATCCGCGGATACGAATCACAAAGTCCGTGCTTCAACGTGAGATCAAGCCCCAAGCGCAAAACCAAGGTATACTCCTTCGCTAGGATCACCATGAACCATGGCTAGTATCCGGCCTCACATAACCGTACCAAGTTGCCCCCGAGGAACATGTGATCCATAGCTACAAATTTGGGGAATGTAACATCCCAACAAAACAGTCTACTCCAAAACCTAGGGATCCACTAGAAATGGTAAGGACTCGTCACAACAACATATGTGACCAACCATAAATAAACATATGGTTACAAGTACATTTTATAAACAAAATGTTACTTCCAGTTCAACTTCTGGTAAGAATGAAAATCATTAAAATGAGTTCATAATCATCCTTTTCAAACGACCACATAACGTGCAAGTAAAACATCATTTTACTTCAATAAGGAGGAACCCGTCATTTTGGTCAAAACTGACCGGGAACCCCGAGATTCACCAAAAACTTCATTTATAACAAAATGTAGAGATCATAAAATCATACCGTAGAAATACTTCAGATTTCGCAAATAAGAGTTTTGACATGTATAAAGTTTGTAAAATGATAGTAGGAACTCACCGGTAGGTTTTCAGAATAAAACCCGGAAAACCAGATAATGATCACGACGTAGAGGTGAAGCTTAAAACACCGACCCCTTGCTAGAAACACCGAAAACTAGCAATCAAACAAGACCTTGAAGATCGAAAGAGAAAAGAGAGAAAAAGGAGAGAGAGAGAGAGAGAGAGAGAGAACTGAGATTTGAGATATATGAAATATCTCTCAAATCTAGATATTAAAAGCAAGTCCAAAAAGCAATCTGACAGTCGTGCGCCCTCAAAGAAGGAAATGCGCACGACCCGTGCGCTAGCACTATGCCTCGGCCCTGGATCCTACGCACGACCCGTGCGTTTTCTCTGAAGGAGGACGCACGACCCGTGCGTCCTGTAGACAGCCCCAAAAACCTCTATTTCCTCAATACAACTTCACTAAACGGCTAAACGAAAATTCGGGGTGTTACACATTGATCTCTTCTCTTTCTGTAAGAAAAAGGTGGGCGATGGTGTTTTGACCGCGTTTTGGGATGATGCTTGGCTTGGAGATTCTCCTTTTAAAATTCAATTTCCTAGAGTTTACGCTTTAGAATTGAATAAATCGGCGAATGTCAAGTCTCGTTTGGAGTTAGGGTGTTGGGATGTGTATCTTTGAAGGGTGCCGAGAGGTGGGGTTGAGGTTGTCTAATTTAGTGAACTACAACAAATTTTGTCTACCTTTGTGTCTTCCTGTCAAAAGGATAGATGGGTGTGGTTATTAGAAGGGTCGGATGATTTTTCAGTGGCTTCAGCTAGACGTTTAATTGATTCTAGTTATTTGGAGGTGGATTCTCATCCTACTAGATGGAATAGACTTGTTCCCATCAAAGTTAATGTGTTCGCATGGCGGTTGCACCTCAATCGGCTCCCTACTTGGATAAACTTGGATAAAAGAGGTATCGATGTTTCGTCGCTTTTATGTCCTAATTGTGATACGGGATTGGAGGATTGCAACCATCTTTTCTTTTCATGTCCTATCGCTAAAGACTTGTGGGTTCTCATTGGTCGTTGGTGGCGTATGGATATTTCGGATCTCCATTCTTATTCAGATTGGATCTCTTGGATCGACTCAATTCAGTTGAAGAGGGAGATTTTTTTTGTGTTTTGAGGCCGTCACGCTTACCACTTTATGGTCTATATCGGTGTTTCGAAATGGTACTCTCTTTGGTAACCCGAAGCCAAGGAAGGTCTCGATTTTTGAGAACATCATAACCCATGCTTACTTTTGGGTAAATCATAGAAGTAGAAATTTGTCTATTAATTGGGTTGGTTGGCTTACTAATCCTTCCCTTGCCATTAATTCTATGTAATTGTTTCTTTTTCTAGCTTCTTGCTAGTTTTATAAAATTCCGTCGTTAAAAAAAAATACAATGTTTTTAAAAAAAAGGTATAATATAAAACAGTAAATTGCAATTTTGGTCCTTGTGGTTTACTGCAATTCTGGTCCTTATGGAGTAAAATGACCCATATACCCTCATGTGCAAGGCACATGAGGGGATTTAACAGCTGCAGACTAACGTTCTTTAGTCACAGGGACCAAATCCGAGCATTTTTGCATACCACAGGGAGTTTCCTGCAATAAAAATTTTGTAGGGATCAAATGTGAGAAAATCAACAAAACACAGGGACCAAATTTATAATTCACTCTTTTAAAAATTTATTAATCAAATAGGATATGTGAGGTTGATCAATTTTATTTTATTCATATTTTATGTAATGGTTTTTAAAATCATTAATTAATGTAGATTTCTTCTAAAATTTGTTTTAACAAATTCAAAATTTATAACATATATATAAGAATCAATTTCAAATTCTTTTAATTACCATATTATATTATATAATTTTTTTGTTCAAGATGTTTGAATTAATTAACATATTATATTATTAAAATTTGTTTTAATTATATTATGAAATATTTTAATTCACTATTTTATCAAGATGTCCTTTTGATCATTTTATATGTTTATCAACTAGTTTTTGTTAAACATGATTTATTAATCAGCTAATTTATTAACCAACAGCTAGCTTGTTAGCCAACAACTAACTTATCATTCACATCTAACTTATGAGCTAGTTTGGCTTAACCGGTGCAAAACCGTCAAAGAGGTAACATCGACAACAGACAAAAGTGCCATCGATGGCAACTTTATCAATTTGTTGGGCCTACATGGATTTTTTGTAGGCCTTGCCCATTTCATCAAATTTTTGGAGAAGGGGATGGTTATTTTTGGAAAAAAATGTATTTTTTTTTTGTTATTTTGTATTTTTTTTTAACGACAAGTTAATACAGGAACACATTTCCGGGGTATCCGGGCTCCCACTTAAGGGTGCCACCCGATTAATCCCCGTCGACCACGACCCAACCCAATTAAGGGTACCACTATGTGGCAGACCCATGATCATGGATGTCACAGGATGCTCACCACGGGTGATAGGGTAATTTTATTTACCCTATTTTTAACTCACTTTTTATAATTTTAATCATTTTTATTTTCCCAATTGAGTCTTTTTATTATCTATTTTTAGTGTTTTCAATTAAATAAATGTTTTATGCTTTTTGTCGTTTTTATATTTGTTTTGAAAGAAAACGTCGGAAACATCTTATTTTTATCTATCTTTTTATTTTAGGATTGATGCGAAGGTTGTGGGAAGTCGATATCAAGTGGTGACGCGGATACGACAAAAGACTTTCCCTTTTTGGACCGACGCAACGAGCCGTAAAGATGGAGCGTTTTCTGTTGGGCTAAAGCGAGATTTTTGATGGACCGAAAATTGCTTGGACTTTTATTGTGGACTTGATACTTTTTGGGCTATTTTTTTGGTTAAGGCTTTTATGGTCCATTTCTCTACATAGGGGCCCATGACCATAAAATTTTGCTATAAATAGTAGTGTTTGGATGATAAAGAATAAGATAACCTACACATTTTTTTTCTCCTTCTTTCATTCTCACGTCTCTCTCCTTCTCTCTTTCTCTTTTTCTTTTTTTTTGTAAAGTCTAGATTCATTGAATCTAGACATATTCTAACGTCACCATATTTAGAAGTTTTTTGGATCATTGTCTTGTATTGGGTTTGAAGAGAGAAGCCATTAGCTAATGGTTGGAAGTTTTGGCTCACGAATCAAACCGGTTTTTAGTAATATATGTTTCTTTTCAATTTAAATTCCGGTATTTCGCCATCGTTACTTGTTATTCTCGTATCACGAATCTCGTTGGTTTGATACAATTTGGTTTTTATTTTGGTCTCATTGCGGCTTTAGTTCTATTACAAACCGGAAGTCCGGAAAATAATTTCGGATTCCCAACTTTTGTTGGTTCACGGTTTGTTGTAGTTTATTAAATCTGTTTTATGTTTCCAATTTTATAAAAATCAAGTGTGTATTGGTTAGTTTTCCTTTACGTTATTTATTTTAACGCACTTTAACTCTTGCAATTTAGTTTCTGCAATTTTATTTTCTGCACTTTCATTTAAGTCTATTACTTTCTGTTAATTTAATTATGCAATTTAATTCACGTCATTTATTTTCAGTCTTATATTTCAAGTAATTACATATCCTGTCTAAGGACACGTTGTTGGCACAACATTCCTACGATTTCTATCGTTGAGTGTTTGAAAACGCCAACCGTCTCCTTTAGTTAAACATAATTATTCTTGTCTAAGGACACGTTGTTTGCACAACACTCCTACGGTTTTTACTGTTGAGTGTTTGAAAATACCAACCGTCTCCAACCTTAGTTAAAATTTACATTTATGTTTCTGTTATATTTATAATCTGTACGAAGTTAAGTTGGGACAGAAACTGATCAAAAGTTAAAACGGTGTTTCGTATCGCATGATTGTCCGAAGTTATTTAAATTAAAGTTATATTTTATGGTGGACTGCAATTAATCAATTGACAACTGGTTTATTGTACGACGGCTCATTTGAGTTTCATGAAATATCGACTTCAAGATAACGAAGGAATGCGATCTCATCTTTTTATCCAATTATTAATCTCATTCCAACAAAGCATTGTACCGATGTTTCTTTTTAATTAATTGTTTAGTAGTGTTAATCAAAACCCCCAATTAAAAATATTGTTTTCGAATTCGCCATCTGAAACTCGCTTTTACAGACCCGACTTTTGAGGAGAACTTTTCCACGCTTCCCTGTGGGATCGATATTCGGTACTTTGTACCATTATTACTTGTTAACAGACGGCAGTAGATTAAGATGTATATTTGCGTCGAGATCTATTTTCTTGCATTTTAAAAAGGTATAAACACAAAAAGCCGCAACAACGGGGTTCGAACCTGGGTAGTCAGGGATACCATCCACTGACCCCACATGATGTTACCTTACCACTGGAATACAACATGAAGAACATTTTGTATTTTTTTTACAAAAGGCTATTTAAGTTAATAACCTGCCACCCCATCATAAAACATTTTCTACACTAAGTTTTATGCAAATTACATTTAATTTAAATGTGGGGATTATGATTGGAGATGCTATTGTACCTTTGACGTTATACTTTAAACTTAGAGAAACAATTAACGAGAAGTTTAAAAACCTAACGAACTTTTCTATTTTGAACTATTAGGTCTCATAACTTTTTTTTGAATCATTGAAATTTCTCATTTTGAATGATTAGGTCACAAAACTTTTTTTTTAATAAATAAATCATTGAACTTTCTCATTTTAAATGATTAAGTCCTTGAACATTTTTTTTGTGTAACTAAATCATCGAACCTTTTAAATTGGTTACTTACATTCTTCTAACAAAAACAAACTAATTGTAACAGGTTAGAAATGTTTTAAAGTAAAAAAGTAAACTTATGTTATGTTTTATGGTTCATTAATCTTATGCCATTCAAATCTCTCTCTCCAACAACGATGCTCCCCCTTGTCAACACTCGCCGCCCTATCGTTGTAGTATACGTATAGACATAGCAAAAAAGAAGAAAAACTAGGAAACAAGAAAATGATAAAAAAAAAAAAAAAAAGTGAGATCGATGACAGGGGCTAACAATGATGATGGGCGACGAGGGGGAGATATGGCGTTCGGTGTGAGGGGTTTGATGACATAGGGTTTAGGTACGATAAAATTAATCTAAGTTTATTTTTTACTTTAAAACGTTTATTAACAGTTACATGTAACATTTTTTAGGTTAAAAATACGTAGATAAACAATTTTTAAAAATTCAATAGTCGAATGAACATTCAAATAAAAATGTTCATTCAAAATGACAAAGTTCAATAATTTATATAGAACAATAGGTTTAAGACCATGTTTGTTTTTTAAATTTTACTTCTTATTAGCCGGTTATCGGTTAAAATGTTTGCCCAATAAGAACGTTTTTTTTAATGTGATAAGAGCTTCCAAGCTCTTACCGTCCTCTGATTTTCCTCGCCTGTCAATCGCTCCCTAACCAGATACGCCTCTTCTCTAGATCTTGTCTTCTCAATCGATCCCATATTACCATCACATGTATTTGAATCAATCCCAGAGCTCGTCTCTCTCAGTCGATCCCACGTATTGATCACATGTCTCTCCATCGATCCCATATCTCACCTCCCTCAGTTGATCCCATTCTCTCTCTCAATCGGGAAATATAATCGATCTAAAGTGTTGTTTCTCAATCAATCCCAGGTGTAGTCGATCTCAAACTCTCTCAACCCAACCTATCGCGATCTCATATTGAACGATTAGGTTTTTACTCATTCGAGCTCCTGTATCGACCGATTTAAGGTTTGTGGTGCTCTGGTTTGACCTTGAGGTACAAATCTATATTTATAACTTAAATTGAGAGAACATTGTAAGTTTCTTTGAATTAAACTAACCTATTGATATGTCCTCTTTATTCTGATCTGAGTTATAATGTGTCCCAAATTATACTTTCTAAGCAGATTAATTATGAAAAAGCAATACATGATCAAAGCTCTTACTTTTCGTTTCCTTCATTCTCTCCTTGTGAATTGCCATGAATTGTGTTTTTTTTGGAAGACATAGCGGCATCGAACCAACGAACGACTACCACGAACACACGCACACCTCCCCGGTGGTATCGGGCATCCATGGGCAGCCCACTAATCCGCCGCTGTCCCGGCCCAGCTTACGTTGAACCTAGAGCCCAATCACAATCTAAGACTGGGCTGGGGGCAGCCCAGTCAACGACTGGACCGGCCCAAGGACTAGGTACTCCTCATGTCCTCAAATTAACTCCCCTTGGATTCGAACCCGGATATATTGAGATACCATCCACAACCCCCGGATGTTACCGCCATGAATTGTGTTGTAGGAGTTAATTATGTATTAAAGTGGAGTATCATTGATTGTGATTTGGTTTGAATATGATTTCCGGTTTGTTGACATGTGTAAATCGTTATATCATTTTCCAAGCTAATATGTTTTAATACTTTATTTCTTTCCTTGTTATATACATATTCTCTTGATCAATAAAAGAGGACCTGTATATTTAAAATTGACGGTAATATATTTTGGTTAGAGTGAATTGCCAGTTTATAATTTAGACGTAAATTTTGTAATATTGATAAATAAATAGATGAGATTATATAAAGAATACTAGGCATATACCCGTGCGATGCAGCGGAATGTAAGTAAAGAGCGAACAATTAATGCTACTTCCTTATAGACATGTCATCAACAATCAACCATGACCTAAGAATCACAACTTATGAAGCCCTAAACCCATAAAGATATTCAATAATTAGTTTATATTACAATTATTGACGAAAAAAATTATAATGATATGATTTATAATAAGAACGAAAACGTATTTTACGATTATGTATTTTTAATGTGCTAACGGTGAAAATAAAATAAAACGTATGGATGGAAAACAAATTAATTCGTAGATATTCATGATATTTAATAGTACGGTTAAATTAAAAAATATTCAATATTGAGCTCGTTTTGAAGGTATTGACGAGACGATTATAATGGTATAATTTGTAAAAAAAGAAACGTATTTTTTCATTGCATTTTTGTTCATATACGATTATTTGTGTTAATATGATAATGGTGTAAAATGAAAAATGAAAAAACAAGGGATATAAAGTAAATTAAATAAGTAAGTGTAAGAATGGTAAATATAACATTGTACAAGAAACCACTATAGTAGAGATATAGATAGATATAGATATTATAAAACCCATAAAAATATTCAATAATGAGCTTATACTAAAATTATTGACAAAAAAATTGTAATGATATCTATACTATATTATAAAGATGACATAAAAAATTCTTAATTACAACTCATTAAGCTTTATGTACTATCATTTAAAGCTATCTACTTAAAATCTCTTAAAAATAACTATTAAAGCCTAATGTACTACCTGTAAAGCTTTTAACCTTAATTAATATATTTCATCCTTATCCCCCAAAATCCTTATCTCTAATCCCTAAACCCTAAAATTATGAAATTTGAATTCTGATAAACATAATCAAAACAGGATAAACATCTCAATTTAAATATAAAAAATTTAAAATATATAAGATAATTAATGAATTTTAACAAACTACTTAATTTTTTTTATATAAAAAACATTATATTGTTAAGCCTAAATTAAACAAATATATATATAAAAAACCATTATCACTCAATAAAAACCATCCAAAATCGTACTGTAATAAATAAAAAACAAAAAATAAAAATAAATATTAAAATCGTGATGTATTAAACATTATGTACTATTATTTAATGCTAATCTATTTAAAATCTCTTAAAAACAATTAATGAAGTAATATGTACTGCTTTTAAATGTTTTTAACCCTAATTAATAAATTTCATCTTTATCCCCCAAAATCCTTATCTCTAATCCTCAAATCCTAAAATTATGAAATTTGAATTCTGATAAACATAATCAAAACAGGATAAACATCTCAATTTAAATATAAAAAATATAAGATAATTAATGAATTTTAACAAACAACTTAATTTTTTTATATAAAAAATATTATATTGTTAGGTCTAAATTAAACAAATTTATATATAAAAAATCATTATCACTCAATAAAAAATCATCCAAAATCGTACTGTAAATCAATAAAAAAACAAAAAATAAAAATAAACATTAAAATCGTGATGTATCTCGCTGCATTGCGCGAGTACGCTTCTAGTAATTTATAATAAGAATAAAACGTCTTTTTAATGTATTTTAGTTGGTCTACGATTTGTATTTTTAATATGCTAAAGGTGAAAAAATAAAACGTATGGATATAAAACAAATTAATTCGTAGATATTCATGATATTTAATAGTACGGTTAAATTAAAAAATATTCAATATTGGATTCATTTTGAAGGTATTGACGAAACGATTATAACGGTAAGCGCTAAGCACGTGAATTAGCAATGCACTCCTATAAAATGTCAAGCCTTATTCAATACAGCTAACAGTGCTTTGTTCTAAATAAAAGTTGATAGGAAATGTTTCTTGAACGTCTGCTTATTACAAAATAAAATTACAAGTCATTCACAATGTTACCCCAACATAAAAGTGCAGTTTAGTCACTGATTTTTCTGATATAGTAGAAATAACATAGGAAAACAAGTGCAGAACAAAAGATAGGGAAGTGGCACTTGGTATCTGCCATTTGGTCTTTGTCAATAGATTACATGGAAGATTATATTTTCACAATGACATTTAACCAAATTATTCCCATCTTGCAATTAAAAATTATCTACGAATAAAACAGACACTCTCCAGAAAATGATACATGTCGTCTTTGTTTGTGCTTAAATGTAGTTAGATGCTCCCAAAGCAAGGAACCAACAAAACAGACATATCATCAAATTACATAATCCTTTTAATAGAGCATCCTGGTGTGGAGATCAATGCCAAGAAAGCGGCTCCAAGATTTTTATTTTCATTCGCATGAACTAAAACGCCATAAACAATAACTTTTGGTTCCATACCAGCAATGAGGGCATTGTGTTGGTCAACCACAGTGCAGGATCAACACTCCGAATGTCTCTAGGGCGAAGACCTGCTATCAAAAACCTGATTTAAGAAGTGACAATGCAGATAAAGTAACACCGATACTCTTAACTCAGTTATTATCAAATGTATCAACAGGAAAACCACAAGGATTAAAAAGGAAAAAATGCAATTAGGAAGAGCATGCAGGTGCATATGAAGGAGCTTGAACATCAGGGATTTATGAGAGAGAAGTCACGTGGGCTCATCATAAAGTGCTAAATTGAAACAGAAAGTGGCAAGTAGCAAGTAGCTCTACAGAGAGTGATCATTATGTTATCAGAACTCACCACTTGATTTTAGTAGATGTCGTCTATTAATTTTTCTTGTCGATGCCATCCCGCTTGAACTTACTTCTACAACCTTTAAAGAGAAAAACAAGTACATATTAGAAAATTTTCAATAGATTTATGATAACATTATCAAAATAAACTGTTTATATGGCTCAAGTTGCAAACTATAAAAAGTCCAAGAACATCACATGAAACCTTAGAAGATTTTTCTGAGTGCTGCTGAAAACATCTATAAAACATGGATCATGATCCAATATCTCGATTGTTTAAAAATAATGCTTCCGTTACTTGTTAAGAAACATAAAATAAATCAACAGATGCCCTATAACGAAAAACAAGAGGCCAATGCCTCGACCCCACAACCTACAAATTCCCGAAAAAATTAGATTCAAATTATGGTCTAAAAGTCAACAAGTTATCACCAGAATCAAAATCTAAAAGTCTCAACATACCACGGCAATAGAAGGAACATCAGCGCGGCCAGGAGAGCCATGAGGCACAACCATTCCAATGATTATGGTCGGAACCCTTGACACCACCCGCATACATTTTGAGAACTCCATAGAAAGCAAGGAGTTGATACCACCCATCTGAAATCAAAGAAATACAAATGTGACCCAAGTTCCAGGAAAATCAAAAACAACCAAAATAGCTTTGATATGAGATCAAGACCTTTGTGCTAATCTTTAGAAGAATGTTGGTTAGATACTGATCATTGATTCTAGCCGGAGCCATGCACTGCGTCACGATTCCAAAGTCCACAAGGCATTTTCGCTTCCAAGGACCTATCAACAACCAAACAACTTCCATCAACTAAAGACAATTTCTTTTTTCGGGTAGCAAAAGATCAAGAAAGTGAGTAAAAAACATAGATGTCCAAATTCTTTATTTCCGGAAGGATGCATAGAAGAAGACTGGGAGGGCCGAGGAGTTTTTGTTTTATCAACTCGAACATCTTATCCACATGAACAGGAGCAGGACTGCGTCGAAACTGTGGGTTTTCATCATAAGTCCATAACATAGACAGACCCTATGCCTTAATACCATTTATCAGAAACAAAATTGCAACTTCAAACAAATAGATAAATTTGGCAGGTAAAATATCTTTATAGACAAAGTATTAAGCTTTGAAACCATTAAAAGACTGCAAATAAATTTGTTGATCCAAACTCTCTCAGTGATTTGATAACGACCCTCTTCTATACTTAGTGAAAATTACGTTTTAATATGTATTAGTATTTCACCATCAGCGATCAGACTGAGTCTGTTCAGTTATCGCTGATAGTCTTTCTTATAAACATTTATATGTATTAGTGTTTCACTATCAATGATCAGACTGAGTCTGTTCAGTTATCACTGATAGTTCCTAAAGTAAACAGCCAACGTAATCCCTGAAGACAAGTCTCGCGTCAACAGATGTTCATAGCTGAATCGAAGACGAAGCTACTGAACAAAGAGAAGCCTACTAGTGACCTGATGCGGATATCAGTGAAGCAAAGACAACTCTACTAATACGCGAAGGAACATGAGAAAAAGCTTCAGCGATAGCTGAACCTCTATCTCTGAACTTAGAGACACTCAGCGATCAATCGATCACAAAGCTTATGCCTCAAGTTTCCTTTTGTCTATCCTTGCACAACCTAGTACGATGTGTCAGAACGGACAAGTCTCTGCAACCATTCGTACAACAACTCTGTCAACTACACTGTTCATAACCCGGCCGAAAGCATGTCTCCCAAATATCAGACTCCCAAAGCCAATCAATGAACGCCACGTGTAAAGTATCCTGCCATGCATTTAATGCATAGGGTATAAATAGGAAGTTCACCCCTTCATCTGAAGGTGTGCTTCATCCTTGAGCTCAATATAGAAACCCTTGTTTTCTATATCTCTAATCCCCCATTCTCTGAATCTCTTGTGCAATTATCTTAGTGTTTCTTAAGTTTGTTTAGATTGAGTCTGTCTTAATCTTATTCCGCAACAAACTTGTAAATTGTATTTTGATTTATCAATAAACAATTTATTAAACTTTAAATTATGTGTTTGTATTCAACCCCCCCCCTTCTACAAACTTGTTTAGCACCTTCGGGACCAACAATTGGTATCAGAGCGAGGTCGCGAGTTCGAGTCTTCCAGTGTGCAAATGCTGGGGGGGGATTGTTGAGGAGAAATCCCAACATTTGCTGGGAATGCCGCAAGCATCCAGCGCCCTCACCTTCGACTCGGGAGTACGTAACTGGCCGGGACTAACAGCCCGACCCGCTGGCTCCACGAAAGTGGTGCAGCCCCTCATGTCCGCCTGTCGCTTAGTACGGGGCTTTGCGCTACCATGGTATAAGGAAATAAAGTAGCGCCTTCACCATAAGCAATTGCTTTTGGTGTAGTGGTAAGCGCTTGATCCTAACAAGTTAAGCGTGCTCGGGAGAGAGCAATCCTAGGATGGGTGACCTCCTGTGAAGCTCAAGCCTTGGGACCTAACAAAATTAGATGTAAAAATAGGGAAAAGAAGTTATACCCAGAATCCATATTGATAAGATCACATAGCTCAATATTTATGGCCCTGGACCGATCAACATATCACTTGTTGCCCTTTCTGCACATGCTACTGCATTATTATTACTTGCCATTTCTCAATTTCTCCTCCACCAATCTAAACCTGCGATGTCTCCCCACAAAAATTAATCCCAAAACAACCCCTAAAAAGTTCAACAAAAGCATGAAACTTCACATCACAACTTCAAATTCAAGAAAAAAAAGTAAAACAAATTCATATCCATACGAGAAATTTCGAGATTGAATTGAAACCCTACAAATCTCGAGATACCCAAAAAACTAATGAATCAAAGATCCAAGAAGATTAATAATATAATTCAAAACGACAAAACCCCAGATGAAAGTCGCGATCTTTCTCATTAAAATTCAAGACCCATCAAAACCCAAGTACAAACAACATCAAGAATCGCAAACCTATCAAAATCTGAAAAGAAAGAGAGGATCAGAGTGACAGATTTAAATCGATCAGATTTAAATCAAAGCAATTTTAAGAAACAATGAAATTCAAAACAAAAAGGCGTTCGTACCATGCTTGAATGAAACTGGAGATGGCTTTAGGATTTAGGTTTAGAAATCTGAAAATCTGGAAATCGATATCTTGAGAGACGAGACCTGGAAGCGAGGCGAGAAAGAGGATGGAGTCGATTGAAGACCAGATGATGGAGTCGATGAGCCCACAGTTGAGATGATGGAATCGATTGAAGGAGGCAGCGAAAGATAACCTCTGTGCTCTTCAATAGATTGTCGCCGGAGAAATAGAGTATCCATGGTGAGGGAATAAACCGATATAGTGATATGAGGGGGGGGGGGGGAGGGGGGGGGGGGAGAGGGAGAAATAGAAACGGTCTTGTACAAGAAACCGCTCTTGTACAAGAAACCGTAATACACTTTTCATTATATAGTAGAGATAAATTCAACATTATAATATTTTAAAGGATAGAATAGTTAATCGTATTCAGATAATTGATTTTGCTTTCAAAATTCGAAATCACTCTCTTATCTATACTATATTATAAAGATGGTATAAAAAGTTCTTAAAAACAAGTCTTAAAACTTAATGTACCGCTATTTAATTCTAATTATTTAAAAAATAGTCATAAAAGTTGTATGTACTACATTTAATGCTATTCATTAATTTTCAATCATTATCTCTAACAATTTTAACTCCCCTAAAATCATTTCCCACTTTAACTCCCCTAAAATAACTCTCAGCATATTTTAGATATAAAAAATCTAAAATATAATTAAAAAATCTTACATAATATTTTATAAAAAGTTATATTATTAAACCAAAATAAATTACATTATATTATTAAGTATAAATTAAACAAATTTATATAAAAAAATCATTATCACTCTCTCACAACCATCTAAAATCGTAATGTAAATCGACAAAAAACAGAAAATAAAATAAAACATTAAAACCGTGATGTATCTAACTGCATTGCACGAGTATACTTCTAGTTAATCAATCATGCTTCAACTTCAACAACTTAAAAGAAAAAACCTTAAAAAGGAAAAGAAAAAAAACATAACCTAAAAAATAAAACAAGCATCACCTCGTCCTTATGGTTTGTTGTTATGGTTTTAACATAACCTGACAAGCTATTACATTAAAATCAAGATTTTTGCTCCTATGTTTTCATCTCCGGCGACTACACCGAGAGCAACATCTCCGGTGGCTGTTGCTCTATGTTTCAGAACCAATATTCACCACCAGATTTTTCCCCGAGGTTCCTGGAAATAGTTTCGATTTAAAATTTGAAGAAGATGGTGTTTGTTCTTTCTTCAGCCTTTCTGTTATTATGTACAGTGTGATTCATATAACTTTGTGTTTGTTGTTAAATTAAGTCAAGAAGTACGAGTTTGGATCTTTCAGTTTCTGATTTTTCCTTTTATCCGTTCTTTGTTGACATAATTCATCACGCAATTACTTGTCGATTGTAATTTTTTCCTTTTCGTTACCGGAGAGTTAGGATTTATAGCAGGATTCATGATTTGCCTTTATGAGGAAAATGTGAAAAAAAACTAATAAAAAAGTTATTTGATGGAACAAGAAGATGTACAATCATTGTATTAAGCTCACTGTCAATCTTTTCATGAGAATTGGAAGTATACATGTGTAATTTAATGTTAGATTTCAGTCCTATTTATCTAAAATTCAATATTCACTTGGAACCGAAGGATTGGTAATTTTTAACCTCTGTTTATGTAGAACATATGTATATGTCAAAGAACTTAAGAGTATCAGAGGGAGTTTTGATCTTATACTTTATATTTGGTTGTCAAGCATCTTGAGGAGTATCATCAGGGAGTTGTCAAATGTTGTTAGTTATGTGTGTTACAAAGAATCGAATAATGAATCTGATATATGAAAAGAAAAAGAAAATTAAAGAGAAGGGAAGAGAAGTCGCAGGCATTGAATATAGGGTAAAAAGGAAGAAGATGAAACTGGTAGGTGGGGAAGGGGTGGGTTGGGGGTGGTAATCACGTGCTGGATTGCTTTTAGTTTTTATTTTATTTTTTTAAATGTTTTATCATATCAATCCCTAATAAAAGAAAAAGAAAATAATAAAAAAGAATTATCAAAAGACTAAATTACCCTTAATTTAACAATTATTTTTAACACAATTAGCGTTAGGGACGAAAAACGAAATGAATTGAAAACCACAAGGATGAAAAAAACAATTTTTAAAGACCAGGGACGAAAATAGTTATAAACAAAAAACCACAAGAACGAAAATCGTAGTTTACTCTCTCTCTCTCTCTCTCTCTATATATATATATATGGAGTAAATCACATCTTTATAATTTATGTAGCATTAGTAGTGATAAACGCATAACTTGAGTTTTTTTCAATCATGAAGCATTATTAAATTATATTAAAGTAATCGTGAAATGTATATTTGAATTTTAAAAACATGTATTAATCAACGATATATAACGAATGATAATATTTTTTCAAAATACTGAAATATATAATAGGTAAAAATAACAAATATAATGTTGGATAGTATTATTTTGTATCTAAACATATATATATGTTCATTATTAGTTAGTTTTATAGAATTCAAAAAGCTTTAAAAACTTGTATTCATGAAGAAATACATGTACTATCATAATTAAAGAAATATGTTAATTTGAGCAAGTAAATAACTTTTCTTCTTTTGGAAAAACCCCAAATGGAAGGAAAAAAACTTGAATAAGGAAGGTAGTGAAAAAGTAAAGTTTGAATTTTTTTCAAATAAGTTGTATCTTATGCATACTAAGTTGTGATTAAGAGATTTTTGAAATGTATGCATAAAATGGTAGTACCTTATGTTTTATAAGTATTAATTAAGAGTTTTTTATTCCGTCTTTATAATATAGTATAGATATAGATAATCGCTTAGTTACATTATAAAATGATTTATTAACATGAGATGTGTAATGCATAGCTAAAAAAAAGCCAATCACTATCTAAATGTAACCCGACCAATCAAATTCAACCCACTGTGCGATTTAGATTGAGTTGGGTTAGACTTTTGGGTTTTTAACCACAATCGTTGGTTGTATAGGGAGTCGAAAATTTTCAAACCACAATCGTTGTATAGGATTGAGTGCCCTCAACCCGACCAACTAACCTATCTGTCAATTCCGGTTGTTTTTTTCCGAACAATCACCATTTCTTCGTCACTTTTCTTACAGAAACTTCAATCAAGTATTTGTTGATTACCAATGGACAGTAATTACTAATTCTAGAGTTGCTGCCGAGATCTGAAGCCAATCGATTTCAGAAATCTTTTAGTCAAGGTTATCAACAAAAACCCTATATATTCCCCTAAACTAATCATGTTTTGACATTTGATTGTACAATATATATATATATATATATATATGTATGTATATATATTGTTTTTTTTGCTTATATAGCCTGTGGTAATTTGATTAGAGGCCGTCGATGGCAAATCAACGAAGGTGTAATGGGATTTGGGAGAGATGAGGAGATTTAGGCTTTGATGAGGTGAATTCAGAGCTCCTACACGAATCGCTAATTGTTTGTGTCATTAGATGTTGTCTCACTGTCACTCATATAAGTGGTAGTTTTGAAGTTGAAGCAATTTGGCGATACCAATCTATTCATCGTTGCTGGTGCTCACACCAAAACAAGATACTTTCAAATATGTCTGTCTATACATTCTGTCTCTTTTATACAACCTGACCAATGGTTGACCTGGATAAAGGTGTAGCTTATGGCTTTCTGATTACTTCTTTAAGTCAGCACTCCCGTAATATTATTATTATTATCCCCTTAAGTTTTTTAATATGCTGCAAGTTATAACAATTTTGCTTTTGGGTTAAAGACCACGCCTTCATCATTAGGAGTACCCAATAGAATAGAGATTACTTAAGTTTATGGTGGAAACAGAACCACGATTACTACAACTTGTTAAAATACTTGTATTCTTGCCAACTCCTTTGGATGGCAGATACTTGACTTTGATACAACATAAACACATAATGCATGTAATCTGAAGCTGTAACTGTATAATCTTGGGACTTTCAAGCTCTCCCAGATAAGTAAGCTAAAGGCCCAACTATAGCTGCATTAATGTATGTAGCAGGTTCTGCGTGACTGTAGTCGGTTCGCTCATCAGGGTAGAAATCATTCTCGTTTGGACCTCCCACGATTGCGCCAGTTAGTATGTTGGGGTTCGGGTTAGAGGTGTAGTAGAATGGTTGGAAACCTCCTTCACAGCCAAATGTTCGCGGGTGAGTTGATACAGAGGGTAACGATGACCCTCTGTGATGAATTCTTCGCGGGTAGTTTGCTCCATATCCTACCATATAAGACATCTTCATTGGGTTGTCTCCTAATATATAGTCAACCTGAAAAAATACACACAGAGAAAATGTTAAATGCTTTTAGGGTAAAACGAAAAAGGAGATACGTGGAACCCATTGGATCGCACTCCAAAAGGGCCTCTTGAGACTCCAACACCCCCCCTCCAATCTGGGACGGTCCCTCAGAGTCGTAGACATTGAGGAGAGAAATGGGTTCCAACATCAAAAAGAAAAAAAAAATGGGACCAAAAAGCAAGAAGAAGATACCTGTTTTCTTGCAAGGTTAATTAGGGTATTTGGGGTCACCAAGATGTTGCCACAATTGAAGGTGGTTTTTGCTGATTTCATGTATTTGGCATAGGTGGTGAGCAAGAAGGTTATGGATGACACATATTGGAGATTACTTGCACTTAGCTTAAACATTAGACCCCCTGCAAGAAGAGAACAGAATATAAACTTGAGGTGATAACCATAATCTGGTGCTTTCTTGACTAGTTTTTTTCTGTTTGATGTGTTGTACCTTTAGTATATTGTGTAGTGGAATAAGGGGAATTGGGTAGAATTCTGCACATGAAATCCTGAGCTTGTTGTTTGAATGGCTCGTATGACTTATCATTTGCCACCAAACTCCCCTAAAAAAAAACAAACCAATAAAATGAATAAAACGGATGATAAAAAACTCGAATTTCTCAAGGTATATGGATATTTACCCTAGATAGGAGAACTCGTGCACCCGCAAGTTTGTTGTCCCAGCTGAATATATCTGTTGCATCGTTAGCGCCTAATGAATTAATAAATTTGCGATAGGATACATCCTTTGTTGCCCTTAGCAACCATGCAGCTCCCCACAATAATTCGTCCTGATAAAAGAACAAATCTTTAATTCGTATACATATAAAAGGACCACCTTAAAATACAGAATAAGAACATAAATCAAACCAAACCAAACCAAGAGCCCAGTATATTAAATATAGAATATGAACATAAATCAAACCGGACCAATCCAAATCGAGCCTATTTCCCCTGGAGACGGGGGATAGGAGGTGGGATTTACGTAGACGTGACCTCTACCCAAAAGAGTAGAACGACAATTTCTGTGAAGGTCCTCGACTTGTGAATTGTGTGCAAAAAAAATGGATATAGAAAAGGACAAGGTTCGAAAAAGAACTTGAAACAAGAAAACTGAGTTAGAAATAAGCAACAAAATACAAACAGAAGTAGGTAGAAAAAAAACAGAGTTAAGGTAAGTAAAATCACACACCTTATATCCAGAGTAAGAACAGTAAAATGGGCAAACTGCTGAACCAAGGGAGTCACTATAGGAACCCCTGTACTGTGCAGCAAATTGGAACACAGACTTTGCTGTTCTTAACAACAACTTGGAGTATTTTCTATCTACGGTCCGAAACACCATTGAAGCAGCAGCTAAAGCAGCTGCTGTTTCAGCAGCAACATCAGACCCTGGTTTGGTTCGGGAAACAGAGTAAACGGTTCGGACCGTGTCCATGTCCTCTGGCCGCTCCCAACACTTGTGGTCTGTATTTGGGTCTCCGACACCGACATAGAGTACACCTGGGGTGGCTGTGGCACACTTGATAAGGTAATCTGCCCCCCACCTAATAGCCACTCTCACATTTTCTAGTTGCGGGCCAAGGGGCTTCGAGTTCTCCAATGCACTCCACGATAACATTGTTATCGTATATGCCATCGGGAAGTTGAATTTCACGTTGTCTCCCGCATCATAGTACCCTCCGACTAAATCCACCTGCAAATGTCCTATAATGTTATATTAACCAAACATAACAAAATGAACCAGTAAATCTCATGCAGAGGTACAGTCTTGAGGGGTAAGATTTACACAGACCTTTCTCTACCGCAAAGGGTAAAGAAATTGTTTTCGTGAAACCCCCCAGCTTGCTTATATACCACTATAATAAACCAAACAAACCCAGTTAGTCCCACCTAAGAGGTGGGGTTGGGGTACAGACCTAACCTCCACCTTGGGAGTAGAGTGGTTGGTTCTGTGAAGACCCTGTGTACAAAGTGCATGAAGAGAAAGGGTCCAACATATTTAAAAAAATTGTGGAGAGAAAACATAATAAGAACTTGAAAAATAACGGTGCTAAAAATTGAAAAAAGAAAGTTAGAAATAAGCATTAACAACCATAAGACACAGACAAACCAACCAAACAAACAAAAACATAATTGAGGTAGAATTGCATACGTGTGCTAGCGAACCATCAGAAAGGCCCGAAATGGACCTCCACGAGAGTTTCTGGGAGGTCGGGAGCCTCCCGGATCTCTGACCTTGGAAAAACAAGATGGATTTTGCAAGGGCATCCTTGTAATTTTGGCTGGCTTGGGCAGCATTGCCCCAAAGCAAGAGTGCCAAGAAGAAAAGTTGGAAGGCGGAAGTTGGTCCCTTTGGGAAATCCATATGTAAAATTGTAGCAATTACTACAAGAAGTTAGTTAAAACGATTGTTGTGGGTTGGGTTGGGTTGGTGTTTGAACAATAATAAGTGCCTTTTTTATAGGGGGCTTTACCTTTGCAATCCATTCTAATCTATCTACGCAAATCAAGGCTTTTCTGATATACTATTGTTTTTTAATCAGGTATCTTTTACTGCTTATATTAGCAAATAGCATCCACAATTAGTGGTTATACTATTACTTTTCCCTAAAGTAACCATTTCCGTATCAAAGACGGTTATGTTAGGTTTTTTTACATCATGTTGGTTATTGACAAGAACCATCAATTTATATCATGAATTTAGATGTGTTTTTTTTTTCTTAATCTGATAACCGTGGGTGTTCGGGTCAGTTTGTGCAATTAATCTTATTTGGTTTTGAAGTTAGAAGCCTGACAAACAATCAATAATCACCTCGTAGAACAAACTCAATGTCTTATCAGTTGAGCTACTTCTAAGATTATAGAACAAGCTCAGTGTCTTACCGGTTTAGCTACTTCTAAGCTGATAAATCCGAGTTTAATTATTAGTGCCCTTCGCACCAACTATTACTTGTTCAGATTTTTGACCCAGATCATTGTGGGTTTGAAACTCTATATCAAAAACTATATGTATCTTCTTTGTGTTTTCATGGATGTCTTTCTCCGGGGAAAAAAGAAAAAAAAAAAAACAAGATCCCAAAAAATCTTGGGAGTACCGAAGAAATGGGATTATGAGATTAAGTGGTTGGTTGGGTTTTTCTTGTTTTTTCTATTAAGTTAAATTTGTATTAAGCCTTTTGTTTGGTTAAATATAAATATTTGTTTGTTTTATGTGTTAAATATAAACAGTTTGAATGACAAAAATGATCATCTCCGCTGAAGTATTTGACCTTTTAAGAGCTTCGGGAACTTTAACACAATTTCTGTCAACCTTTTAAACTCCTTGACTAGTAAAACTAACAATCTTATACCGTTGTTACAAGAAAGAACGATTATCGAATTTTAGGTCAAACATTTAACAACAAATATCCCAAGAAAGTGTACCCTTTTCTTATTTATCGATGGTTCATATATCATTTATAAAAGTTTTTACACTTATAATATACTTTTAGTATGTATCGAACTCAAAAGCTAAAATACAAACTATAACTTTATATTTCACATTTTGAATGACAAATATTAGTAAGGGGCTGTTTGGCCTTTGAAATAATTTGATGCAAAATGCTTTAAGTGACTTTGTATGATTTTAGGTGTTAGATAGAAAATGATTGTTTGGAAATAGTTCTGAATAAATAGTCTAAATGACGTAAAGTTACCATTTTATCCTTAGTCTTGTGTTGAATGAAAATTAACGTTTGACAAAAGTTCTATAATCGGTCTCTATCACGTTACTTCAATGTCGGATATACTAAGCAGCTCGTCTGGTTTGATTTTTACAGTCGGTAAATACACAAAAAGTTAAAAAAGAGCATAAGCAATTGGTAATAATGGGATTAAAAGCGGGAGGGTGTTGGGTGATAACAAACAGCACATTCATTCATGCTTAAAAAGAGGAAGAGGAAGCGCTGATGTCGCTATTTAAAGTTAAGTAGCAAAGATGCCGCAAGCAAAGCAAAGCAAGCGGCGCCCATATTTTTATTACTATTTCTTTTCCATCCTTTTTATGACCAAGTTTTTTGATTCTTCTTCGTTTCACCTTTTTCTATAACAAACAAACACCTTTTCATGCCATTGCCTATTCTTAAATTCTTTTTTAATCATTTCTATTCACAAATTTCCCTCCTAAAACCATTTCGACATTTAATTTTTTAGAGCATCTCCAAAATTTCTCTAAAATGGAAAATTAAAAGTCAAAATCTACATAAAAATTTACATCCATCTCCAATAGATTCTTCATTTTAGAGATGAAATCATTACTTATAAAATTAAAATATTGTATAAATCTAATAAAATATTATTTCTCTCTCATACCCATCTCATTTGAAGAAATCTTATTGGTGGAATGTAATAAAAAAACAATCCCTCTCATGGTAATCATTTTTAGAGATTTTGGAGAGTTCTCCATATTTGGAGAAAATTACACTATCTCTCCTACTTTCTCCATTTTGGAGAAAGATTTGGAGAATCTGTTGGAGCCCAAAAATACCTAAAATCTCCATTTTCTCTATTTTGGAGAAGCTGTTGGAGATGCTCTTAGTTTCAAATGATTTGATATGGATCCCCAAAGGTTAATTTATAACCAGGGCTCTTATTCAGTTGGTTTATTTTTTTGATTGTTGGGTATTCGGTCTAGTTTGTGTACACCTCGACTAATTTTATGGACCTCTAAAGAACAGTGGGGATAATCCTTAGTGGCATGTTAGTCAATGGGGTCTTGTAACTGAATAAAACTTAACATCATGTGAGAGTTTGCTTTTGTTAAGTTGTATTTCGACTCTAATCTGTCAGGGATCACGAAATCAACTCGAGAATAATCTCAAATTTTCTTAACCATTTTGGCAGAAATCGTTGTCTTTTAAACCTAATGAATCGATAATGGATTATATATTAATGCTGAAAATAACTCCTCATTAAATGAAAATGATTGTTGAAAAATAATTAGTGGACAATTACGAAAAGAACATTCAAACTTGTAATAACGTGTCAGTGGGAAACCATCAACTGATAACTCATCAGTGGGAAATTATCACTATGAGCTTATAGCAGTTTTACCAACTGATTTCCATCAGCTGCTAACCATCAGATGATCATTTATGACTGTTTTCAAACATTGATAAATATTCATTGTTAATCACTTGACACTAAAATCCTTAGTGTTCTTTTCTCTTATATTTCATTTTTGTTTCATGGCCCTGCCCTAAGCACACTGCCAGAGGCGCTGTACCTAGAACCCCGCAAAGGGGTGTGACCCCTTACCCCAGGCAGATGATGCCATTCAGTGATCCCGGGTTTTAGTTAGCCTACACGGGTGTGCATTTCACACCTCCTAGCCCGTGTTATAGTTTCGCTATCAACCATATATTCTCTTGTGAATCTAATTACATACAATAAATTTATGATTTCACTAATAGCCTTACAGAGACTTGAACTAGTGACTCAAGCCTTATTGCAAGTGAGCTAACCCCAAAAGGTTATTTGATTTTCAACTTTATTCAAACTTTATAAAAAAAAAGTTATAAAAGAAACAGGGTGAATGACCAAAATGTTTCTCAACATAACATATGAACTTAACATTTCTTAGAGGCAGGGACGAATAGTGTAAGAAAATTGAGACCATGAAGGGTTTGGTGTAATTTTGAAACTATAGTGTGATAGTTTATAGAGTTTGAACAAACCATAAGGACGATTGGTGTAATACACTATATATTTTTTTTGGAAAGGGTGTCCTGGACTGGTTCAGACTAATCCCTTGGCAATGAAACCGACTGCTAAAGCATGCAGCCATGAGGTTATACCCAGTGGCCACAAAGTTGCGAATGTAGGGAATCGAACCCGGGTTGAACGCTATGAACTCCCCAGGTGATTACCGCTACACCAGAAGCCTTGTGGTTGGTAATATACTCTATATTGGATGACAAAGCAATCACAATGATACCTAAAAAGCAATGTCATAATAAATTATTGAATCCAATATATGACTTGGGAAAAAACAATAGTATCATTGACATAGAGCATAAGTTACATTGAATGTAGTTTTCCACTCAACCAAATTAACGGTAAGGCTCAAGTAACCTACACCATTTAGTCATAAGATAAATTTTAAAGTGAATTATGGACATTTCGTCTTTACGTTTTGATGTTTTTTATTCTTATTTTTATGGTATGTTTATTATATTTTTGGTTTATGTGGTATTTAATTTATTTTGGCCATGGTTCCTCCGTTGACTTAAATATGTTAACTCAGTTAAATCAATTTCTATTTTTTTGGTCTTTTCCTATTAAATCATCCTTAATATAATTAATTTTTAATTTAAACAAATAAAATTATAAAATGGTATCTTATTTTATTTATTTTGATATATTTATTGATATATACTAGTCATGTATCTGCGCGTGATGCCGCACGAAAGCATCTCGAAATCGAAACGGCAATCATGTTTCGTATTTTGTTTCTATTCCCTTCCTTTCCTTCTTGATGTCAGTTTTATGGCTCTATGTGAAAAATGAAAAAAATAAGGAATATAAAGTAAACTAAATAACTAATTATATTAAATAAGTAATCATGAAGGTATAAAGTGTAGTTTAGAAATAAAAATTGAGTTGATTTTAAATATATGACAGAGATTGTGGGGGGTTTGTAGCTTTAAGAGCTGACACCCAACGCCTAGTTAGTTAAACCTTATATATTTTGTATTATATGAACTATGAAATTTTATATTACCATATTCCACGCATCACATTTACGTACAAACTACACTACACCTACGGTTATAATAAAATAAAATAAAATTCTTAAATGGTCGTGATGATGGAACCAAATCGATACAACGAATGCCATAGTATCAAATGAGGTCTTTAAGAAAATGAACATGGTTCCACCTATTCTGATGGAACAAAGAAACATTTTTTATCCCACTCAGTTTGATCATGTCATATCTCATTCTAATGTGACACAAAATGTACAAGCTTATGTTCTACTGTATCATGTCCAATACAACATATCAAATGCATCTAGCTTAAACTACAAACATGTATAGTTGCATCATATCAGTTTCTATAGACATTAATATAGCACAAACAAATATACAAGTTTGTGTAGTCGGGATCAACGAATCTGCTAAAACGACACGATTGTCTGAAACTCTCTAAACCATCTAACATCTGATTTCATATGAACCTACTTTCGTCATATACCTGACCTACTCAACCGTATTCCAACCACTTTTCTCACGTACCTTAACCACTTTTCTCCCGTACCTGTAAACAACCAAACGGATTTAAACCATCTGAGATTAAAAATATGTGTAATTTATCTACATATAAAACACCAAATCGGGTGGTAAAATGTACCTGGACAATTTTGACTTCTAATCCAGATGCCGTAAACATAGGAACCTAAAAAATCATAGAATTGTGAGCGCTTGGAAATCAACTATTTGATTTTTTCACTTTTCTTAGATTGTAGTTTGTTAGTGTAAATAATGTTGTATTCAAGATCATTGTAAGAAAGTTTGAAGCCTCAAGTCAAAGTCAACATGCTTCAAGAGAAAGTCAAAGTCAATGTATTCAAATGTAAAGGTCAATGCTTTGTTATGTTGTTCAGATTTCCTTTGTAATCCTTAGGTATAAATAGCATTACCTTTGTTGTAATCTGGTGTGGAACATAATTCATATCTTGTAGAAAGTTCATGTTTTAGATAGAGAAAAACTAGAAAGAGAGAGAAAGTCTTGTAATCGATTCATATCAATAATACTTGTGAGATTTGTGAATTCATTGCTATTACACTTGCATTTGGGACACACAATTGGTATCAGAGCAAACAAGATTCAGAAAGTTTGATCAAGATCATCGATTTATTGTTCATTTTTGGAAAGTCGCACATATGAACTGTCACGAATTCGATTTTTGATCATTTTTGTGTAATTGAGTCTGAAATTGATTGCATTGTATTCGGTTATTGTTCTAGAACAAATCTTGTTTGTATTGCATTGTAAAATTCACAACAAATGGTGTGAATTTTGGATTTTTGTTGGTTTTTGGTTCGAAAGTTGTAATAACCTGTGTCTCGATTGAATTCAGTTTTAGAGTGATTTTTAGTTGAAATCATCAACTAGAAATATGTTCAAAATCAATTCGTGGACAAATCTGCAAATTTTCAGAATCCAATTTGAAGAATTGAGAGAGTTATGGCTGAATTTGTGATTTAAAGTCGACTTCTCGCAAGATCTGTAGTTGACGCAACATTCATACGACTTAACGCAAGCATCATAACAATTGACGCAAGATTCAAGTTTTTGGGAGTTTTTGTGATTTCTGTTAAGTCTGGAACTTGCAAGACTGGTTGACGCAAGAAGTATCATACGACAAGCTAACTTCTCGCAAGGTTTGAAGTACGACAAGTGAGGTACTCGGATCAAGGCAAATACGTCAAGTGGACTTGACGCAAGAGGCAGGATACGACTAGTAGACTTGACGCAAATCGAAGGTTGCATCAAGTTATTGTTCATTGTACTTCTCGGGTGTAGTGGTCTGCGTCAAGTGCAATACTCGGATTCAGTTGGTTGCGTCAAGTTCAGTTCTCGGGTGAAGGCATTTGCGACAAGTGACTTTTCGGTTCTAGTAGTTTGCGTCAAGTGAACTTCTCGGGTTCAGGCATCTGCGTTAAGTAAGGTTCTCGGTTCACCTTGGTTGCGTCAAGTCAACTTGACGCAAGCAATAGCCTGCAACAAGTTACTGTTCACACACAGTGGGTTGCGACAAGTGCATTTCTCGGTTCTGCGGAAAGTGTGATTTTCTTTGGTCTGCGTCAAGTTGCACTATGAAAATTAAGTGTCAATTTTTTTTTTCTGTCGGGGCGCTGCCCCTAGACCCCGCATGGGCGTTGCCCCTTGATCCCACCCCGTGCTAAGTCTCAGGAGGGGGACAAGTTTCTAAGTGTGATAAAAGTTTTCTGATTTTTGTTAACGTTCTGCAAGTGTTATCAATATGACTTCCAAGAATGCTCTAGCTATTGGTACATATGTAAAGCCACCCGTTCTCTTTAAAGGTGAATACGAGCAATGGAAAGACAAATTCCTGGATTTTATAGACAGACACGAGAATGGTGAGTACATTAAGCAATCTTTGGATGAGGGTATAATGAAGCCTATCTATGTGGATGTACCTGATATTGATTCTTTGGACGGTAAGGATGGTGATGAAAATGCTGAGCCAAAGACCAAATGAGCTGTTGTTGATATTTCAAACTATTCTGCTGAACAGAAAAGAGGCACAAAGCAGACAAGCAAGCCAAATCTCTACTGCTCCAGAGTATCCCAAATGACATCTATATCGAAATAGACAGTTACAAGGCGACTGGAAAGAAGATGTAGGATAAGTTAGAAGAGATGATGATGGGATCCAAGATTGGGAATCAGATGAAGGTTGCCAATTGCATCAACAACTACGGGGAGTTCAAGGCTAAGGAAGGAGAGAGTTTAGAATCAACTTATGATAGATTTGTGTCTTTGCTGAATGAGCTGAGTAAGAATAAAGTGAAAAAGCAACAAATAGAAAACAACGTCAAGTTTCTTAGCATACTACAACCTGAGTGGAAGAAGTTTACCAGACATATGAAACAACTAAAGGATTTGAATGATATTCCTCTGCATGAAGTATATGAGACTTTGCGGAAGAATGAGGAAGAGGATGAAGAGATAAGAGTTGAAAAGAAGAAAGCTGAGAAACAGGTTCCAAACCCAGTTGTTTTAGTGGTGGAAAGAAAAGAGAAAAAGTCTATAAGTTTGAAGAATAAGAAGAAAGTTGTTGTATCTGAGTCTGATGATGGTGAGAGTGTTGTTTCTGATTCGGATGATGTAACTCTCCGATTTTCAGGTAAGCAATAATTCTTTAAATCGGTTTATTGTTTGTAGAATAGTTTTCGCTATTGGTGTTACCTTTAGTCCTGTGTTAATTGGAGGATGAGCGAGGTAGCCGAGAAAGTTGGTAAGGTGCCAACAGTGCTCTATACGGCTCTCCACGCGACCCAAGCCGCGCCACCACCTGTGTGGGGCTCTGCCCTTACGCGACTCTAGTGCGTCGCGCGACTCTCCACACGAGTCCACCGGCGCCAGCATCCGCGCGCGGGCACTTGACACATTAAAAAGAGGAAACCGGCCCCAAACTCATTTCTTCACCTCAAACCCTTCTAAAAAACTCTCTATACTCCTCCCTCTTCATTTATTTCGACCCAACACATTTATTACCCCATTTCCTTCCTTTCATCAAGATTTGTATCATCATTTAAGCTGCAAAAAGCTAGGGTTCAAGGATCTACCATCTCATCATCTCCATCTTCAACCTCAAGCTTTAACTTGGGTTTTCTAGGTTTTCTAACAAAACCTAATATGTGAGTTCAATCTATCTTTTCAAAACTTTATACATGTCAAAACTTGTATTTTGAACTCTTGATCTCCCCTTTACTACATATTTTTGATTTGAACCATTTTGACCTAACATGGGTATTTTTGGAGATTTTAAGGTTTTTACTATTTTGAGATATATCAAAGATTTTTATATATAGTGATGCAATATGTGATAAAACTTGTGTATTGTTGGTCATGAACTATTGAAATGGTGCCACCTTGGTTATATGTGGATTTCACAATATTTTGGGGATTTACTGGCTAAAGGTAGACATGGAAAATCATATACTTGGATTTAACTTCATGTTGTACTAATAATGAGCATTGTGGAGTATCGTTAACTTTGGAAAAATTATCCACTTAGGAAATGATTTATATTTGGAAATGTATCATAAGAACTATACGTGCGATTATAGTTTTGTCATTAATAAAAGAGTGACAAGCCTTAGACTATTACTAGTGGATCCATATGTATAGAGTCGGCTTAATGTTGGGTTAACTCCCGTTTGTAGCTAGTTGAGACATTGGACCCTAGGAAAGCAACTTAGTACGGTTATGTGGGACCGGATATTAGCCGTGGGTGGTAAATGTAAATCCTAGTGAATGAGTATGACTAGGATCATTGGGTGCCCTCCCCCACATCTGAGTACGAGCCGGCGAGTTCGTGGCCTTAATCCTAGTATCGTGAGCTCAATAACTCGTAAAGTGACCTACTTTTGTGTTCCACCACAATCCTTGGAAATCGGGTCTCCCCCGTCATCGAAAGATGTGCTTTTGACCGAAAGGTCCTCACGTGGTTAATATTTCAATTTATAATCCAACTTATTGTAAGATCATTTATTTGTTGCATTTAAATCATTTCTAAATCGTTGATATAAAATGTTTGTTCTCACTAGGCGTTAAGCCTAACATTTTTTCTCAAATGACGTGTGTAACACCCCGATTTCTGAGTAAGCAAATATTACCTTATTTCCATGTTTCGCTTGTAGTGTAGTGTTAGTACATGATCTTACCATGAAACCTGTCTTATTTGAGGGTTGATCGTTATAGCCGAAAATGAGGGCAAAGGGAATCGTCCCCAAGTCTCATATTCTCTAAAATCACTTCCCTAAAACACTCTCTTCTTCTCCTTCTTCATTAAGTCCGACCTACAACATTTATTACTACCATTTTCCACCAATATTCAAGTGGGAATCATTATCTAAAGGATTGGAAGGCTAGGGTTCAAAGATCTACCACCTCATCATCTTCATCTTCAACCTCAAGACTCCATCTCCATTTCTAGGGTTTTGCCATTTTAGGGTTTTTACATCATAAACTCATTTGGTGAGTCTTCTAACCCTTATTTCATCATACATTTACTATTATTTGCTTATATGAAGGATTTCAATGTTAACCTAAAACTAGGGTTTTGTTATCTTACTTGTATATGGTTAATTGCTCTTGTAGAAGACATTGTATGCTATGAGGGACCCCATGTGCATATAAATATCGTAAAATGAGTTATACATTGACAAAGAACTATCTTTCACAAATATGGGTTTTAGCTATAAATGCTTATATTGTAACTAGACTTATCACATATATATGATGGTGGTTTTGGTTGACAATTGAATTGTATGGCTGGGATATGAATATGAAATGTGCATTATCATGTTTCAGAATGGGATGAGTTATGCATGTGTTATACTATCCTTACTTGGTCGTGACCTAGTTGTGAAGTTAATGTCTATTTCCTCGTGCACGAGGATTTAGATGGCATATTTATATGTGGTTATAATTGTTGACAGTTTGGTCACTAGTGGGTAGGCAATAGGGGACGTAAGTCCTTGAGGTGCAACTCGTCTAGATTGGTAGGCACACATGTCCGTAATTCCTTGAGGTGTAAGTCGGCGGAGTAGGCACTAGATGCATAAACGGTTTGAGGATTGTGATGTCTGTTATGGCATGGGAACTAGAACCGGGATATGTGGTGAAATCCAATAACATCACGGGTGACCCCTTTCACGTGTTCTCGTCACCCAAGATGGAAACGGGTCTCCCCCGTCTTTCAAAAGACATCTCTTTTGTATTTGTACAGGCTTGGAACATCTTTTACAAATTGAATGTTGGCATTGGTCCAACTTTCGGGTACTTCGGTAACTTTTAGTTACATCAAATTAGTTACATTATAATTTATTAAATTCTTGCAATATCTCTAGACTTTGGTCTAAAACTTATTTTGGTGTTATCGGATCACATATCATCCTAGTAGTGTGCATAGAGCACCTTGATCCGCCGGCCGCACACTTAGGAACCTCGAAGGACCGGACAATTTTGGGGTCTCGTGAGAAGAGCATTTTGAAGTCATAATGACACCCACCTTAATGTAGTTTTAATTAATGTTCTAGATTAAATAGGTTGTCGCGTATTATGTCATATTCTTCTGCTACTTTAATGATGCTACTACCCCAATTCTATTGGGTTTTAGTTATTCATATTTACAGGTTTTATAAATCCTCGAATTCTAAACGTCTTATTACCGAAATTTTGTGTCTTAAAATTTTAGGGTGTTACAAGTTGGTATCAAAGCTCTAGTTTAAGTGAACTAGGTATGTAAAGTCGATGCCTAGACTTAAACTGAGACCATTAGGTTATGAATTGTGAGATTTGGATAGAATTTTAAGATGGGACGACCTTAGAGTCGACGGAAATTACTTCGTTGAGAATTATAAAAGTGGTAGCGAGAATCTTTATGTGGTGTATGTTCATAACTTCAATTAGCTATTGCTATTATGAATGTATAATTACGTAAACATGCTTGAATTACTATGATTATGATGATCGATGCATTGTATTAGTACGTTTATTGTGCATAATCTCGTGTAGCCCATCTTTTACTCTTTCTCGATTGTGTGACAGACCTAAATGGTAAACACTCGGAGTCACCTTCAATCATCTCCAGAGGGTCAAGCCGTGACGGAATCCACGGCCGACAGGCCAAATGAAACCGTAACAGCTGCACCTCCTCCACTTCCGCCCTTGCTCAGCGGGAGAGTGAAGCAAGTACCAAGGACCAATATTGCCTCCACCGATCCTATTCTAACGGAGGTAACCCCTCAATCTCAGATGCTTGACATGATAAGAGCCATGAACGAGACCATGGCTAAGCAACAAGAAATGTTTATGAAGCTTATGGAAGACAGAGAGGGTAGCAATCGTCGACACAAAATTATGGAGGAGAATGTAGTTATTATGGGCTCCGGGGGTACCGGGGATGAGAACCGCACCGATGGGTTGGTGACCTTAGATACGAGACAACCTGGGAAAGCTTGTTCCTACAAAACCTTCATAGGTTGCAAGTCGTCAGAATTCGCCGGATCCGATGACCCCGTGGCTTGTATGAATTGGCTCAGAGAAATCGAGCATGCATTTAGGGCTTATGAATGTGGTGAGGACCAGAAAGTAAGATTTGGTTCTCAATTGCTCTGGGGTTCAACTTTAACATGGTGGAATGTTTTCACCTCAACCATAGAAGAATCAGTGTTGAGTAAGATGACTTGGTCAGTGTTCAAGAAGAAGGTTTTCGAGGAATATTGCAACGAGCAAGAGATGGACCTGATAGAAGAAGAATTTCGAGCATTGAAGAAAGGAGATCTGTCAGTGAAAGAATATACTCGACTTTCATGGAAAAGTTGAATCTTGTGGGGCACGTGGCCCCGACCGAGAAGGAGAAGGTGAAGGCTTACTTGAAAGGTTTACCAGCGGACATGATGTCGATGGTCCGCAACTCCAAGGCTACAAACCTTCAAGAAACTATTGAGGAAGCCAAGATCATGGAAAGGGTCTACGCGAAAGACAAAGAAGAGAAGTCGAAGGTTGTTAAGAAGAGAAAATAGGAGAGCCTGTCAAACTCATTCAAGAAGCCGAAATTCCAATCAAGTGGTAGGAACTTTGATAATCTCCGGGAGGCGAAGTGGTGTTCCAAGTGCAAAAGCAATCACTTTGGTTTTTGCAACGTGTTATGAATGCAAGGAGGTGGGACATGTGAAGAGGGATTTCCCCAAGCTAGGGGGAGCAAGAAGGGGAAACTCGGGAACTCAACCAAAGAAGGAGATCATTCCCAAGGCTCAAGGGAGGGCCTTCCATATGACGAGAGAAGAAGTGAAGGAGACCACCGATGTGGTGTCGGGTACGTTCTTACTCAACTCCCTTGCCGCTAAAGTATTGTTCGATTACGGTGCCAATTTCTCTTTTGTGTCCATTGAGTTTTGCAAAACTTTGAATGTGTCTTCTAGTACTCTTAGTGATGCATTGGTAGTAGAAGTAGCAAACGGGGAGCAAGTGATCTTGCACGAAGTTTTGGAAAAGTGCCATTAAGAGATTAGTGGTGAGCTATTTGTAGTGAACTTACTGCCTATGACGATTGGGAGTTTCGATGTGGTGATCGGAATGGATTGGTTGTCTCAACACCAAGCGAAGATTTTATGTTCGAAGAAGTTGATCAGACTACCGACCTTAAGCGGGGATTTCGTCTTTGTGTATGGGGAGAAGCGTAAGGGTGAAGTGGCTCTCATTTCATCCATCAAAGCAAGAAAATGCCTAATGAAGAATTGCCCATCTTTCCTCGCCTAGGTTTTGGATGCCAAAGCGGAGAGGAAGAAGATAGAAGGTGTACGGATTATTAATGACTATCCGAATGTTTTTCTCGACGACCTTCTAGGCTTGCCACCCGATCGGCAAGTGGAGTTCCGGATTGATCTAGTTCCGGGAGCGGCGCCGATTGCCCGTGCACCTTACCGCCTTGCTCCGACCGAAATGCAAGAGATGATGTCTCAACTTCAAGAGTTGCTAGAAAAAGGATTTGTGAGGCCGAGCTCTTCACCTTGGGGAGCTCCGATACTCTTCATCAAGAAGAAGGATGGGTCGATGCAAATGTGCATAGACTATCGGGAAGTGAACAAAGTGACCGTGAAGAACAAATATCCGCTACCCGGAATAGACGATCTCTTTGATCAACTACAAGGGGCCGAATGCTTCTTCATGATCGATCTCCGATCGGGCTACCATCAAGTGAAGGTTAGAGAAGAAGATGTTTCTAAGACTGCCTTTAGGACCCGTTATGGCCACTACGAGTTCTTGGTTATGCCTTGTGGGCTAACCAACGTGCTGGCCGTGTTCATGGAATTGATAAATTGGGCCTTCCGACCATTCTTAGATAAGTCGGTCATTATGTTTATCAATGACATCTTGGTGTATTCGAAGAATGAAGAGGAGCACAAGCGACATCTCAGAGAGGTATTGGAAGTGTTGAGGAGAGAGAAGCTTTACACCAAGTTTTCCAAGTGCGAGTTTTGGTTGCAAGAAGTTCAGTTCTTAGGTCACGTGGTGACAAGAGAAGGGGTAAAAGTTGATCCGTTAAATATTGAAGCAATGACGAATTGGGAACCACCTAAGAGTCCCACGAAAATTCAGAGCTTCTTGGGTTTAGCCGACTACTATCGGAGATTCATTCAGGACTTCTCCAAAATTGCCTCTCCATTGACGTCTTTGACAAGGAAGAATGTGAAGTTCCTTTGGACCGAAAGTCAAGAAAGGGCCTTTCGGACTCTACAAAAGAAATTGTGCGAGGCGCCAATCTTATCCCTACTAGAGGGAACGGAAGATTTTGTTGTATACAACGACGCGTCTAAGATGGGTTTGGGATGTGTATTGATGCAAAGGGGCAAAGTGATAGCCTATTCATTAAGGCAATTTAAAGATCATGAGAAGAACTACCCAACCCACGATCTCGAGCTAGCGGCGGTAGTGTTCGATTTAAAGTTGTAGCGACACTACCTTTACGACACGAGGTGCACCCTTTTTAACGATCATAAGAGTCTGAAGTATGTCTTCGACCAAAAAGAATTGAATATGCGGCAATGAAGATGGATCGAGCTACTCAAAGACTACGTCTGTGAGCTTCTATATCATCCCGGAAAGGCCAATGTTGTGGCAGACACTTTGAGACGAAAAGAATA
The DNA here is from genome assembly GCA_023525745.1 of Arctium lappa. Classification (NCBI taxonomy): domain Eukaryota; kingdom Viridiplantae; phylum Streptophyta; class Magnoliopsida; order Asterales; family Asteraceae; genus Arctium; species Arctium lappa. The sequence goes on from CM042048.1 coordinate 93,688,298, forward strand.
TGGCAGTGGCGTTCAAGCCACCTTTACAAGAGTGGAAGTCATCTCAAGTCTAATAGATAGAATTGTTAGAGAATATATTTGTTGGATACAAGATCATAAAGACTGAAGGTCAAAGTCAAGACAAGTCAAAGCTCAAAGTCAACTCTCAATGCAAAGTCAAAGTCAATTGTAATAAATGTTAAAGTCAAAGTCTTTGTATTTTGTTTTCTAGTTGTTGTTGTGTTGTAAGAGTGTGTCCTTTAAGAGACATGTGACTAGAGTAGTTGTTTGTAGTTAGTTGTTGCAAGTAGAGATTGTACGTTGAGTTCTAGAGAGAGAAATTGATAGAGAGTGAATTGTATACGAATCTTGATTTGTAATTGAAACAGGTAGATTGTTTGAACTTGTTATTGTCATCTTGTGATTGAATTAGCAATTAGAACTTGATAATTGGGAATTAACAAGAATCAAGATATCCCAGTCAGAATCACTTCTTGAAGCGAATCTCAAAGGTGAAGCTATGGTAAAACAACACCTCCAATTGACCGAAGACGAAAGAGGCTTGAAGCTATTCCAAGACCGAATCTGGGTACCGAAGACCGGGGGATGTCGAGACTTGTTATTGGAAGACGCGCATAAATCCAAGTACTCTATTCATCCGGGAAGCACAAAAATGTACCGGGACTTGAAGCTGAATTATTGGTGGACGGTGATGAAATTGGAGGTAGCTAGTTATGTGGAGTGATGCATAACTTGCTTACAAGTGAAGGCGGAACACCAACGACCTTATGGTAGTCTACAATCCTAAGAGATACCGGAATAAATGTTCTAAAAAACTCTCCGCACATCCGCCATGGCGCGCCATGGCACCAAGGCTTGTGTGTCACGCCACGTTAAGCCCATGGCATGCCATGGCCAAATGCGCAATTATCGTAATGAGATATTTGATTTTTCTTTACATTTTTAATGTCTTGTTTGCAAGTTTTTAATATATAACATAATTTAACTTGCTTATTACTATTGACTCATTGAGTAACACTACAAAACATACGTCTTTATATATGAATTAGAAATTTGATGTCATAAGTCACGCCTTGAAAACGCCATGGCTTCGCCATGGCTACTAAGGCTTGAGGCTTAGCCTCGCCGCCACACCACGCCTCACGCCATTTAGAACCTTGACCGGAATGGAAGTAAGAGCACATCACGATAGACTTTTTAACCAAGCTACCAAAGACCTTGAGGAGTCACGACACCATTTGGGTGATAGTGGACCGTTTGATCAAGAGCGCACACTTCTTGCTTATGCGAGAGACCCTTCCGATGGATAAATTGGCGAAACTTTATATAGACGAGGTAATATCGAGGCACAAAGTACCACTTTCTATCGTTTCCGACCGCGATTGTCGTTTCACTTCTCATTTTTGGGATAACTTACAAAAGGAGTTGGGTACTAGGATCAAGTTGAGTACCGCTTATCATCCGCAGACAAACGGACAGAGCGAGAGGACTATCCAAACTCTCGAGGACATGTTGAGATCTGTGTCATCGACTTCGGGGGAAGTTGGGATTCACGTCTTCCGCTAGTGGAATTCGCCTACAACAACAGTTATGACTCGAGTATTGGTATGGAACCGTTTGAGGTGTTGTATGGAAGAAAGTGCAGGACACCCGTGTGTTGGCTAGAAGTGGGAGAGAAACAGTTTGCCGGACCAGAGATTGTGCAAGAAACGACCGGTAAAGTGAAAAGCAATAGAAAGCAATTAAAGGCGGCTCAAGACCGTCAGAAGAGCTACGCAGACAAGAAGAGAAGACCGATCGAGTTCCAAGTAGGGGAAAGAGTAATGTTGAAAGTTTCACCGTAGAAGGGGATAATTAGGTTCGAAAAATGTGGGAAGCTTAGTCCCTGTTTCCTTGGACATTTCACCATCGTTGAGCGCATTGGGCTTCAATCCTACAAACTGGATCTATCACCCGAAATGAACGGGATCCACCATACCTTTTACGTATGTTACTTGCGAAGGTGTTTAGCCGAGGAGGATAGCGTCATTCCTTTGTTGGAGATCAGAGTGGATAACGACCGATGTGTAGAGGAGCCCGAGATATATTTTGGAAAGGAAGACGAAGAGACTACGACACAAAGAAGTGGTTATGGTGAAGATTAATGGAAGCACCACCGGAGGGTTGACGTGATGTGGGAATCATAAGAAGATATGTAAAGGCGTTATCCTCATCTATTTGTCTAGTTTGAGATTTTGAGGACGAAATCTTTTCTAAGGGGTGGAGGATTGTAACACCCCGATTTCTGAGTAAGCAAATATTACCTTATATCTATGTTTCACTTGTAGTGTAGTGTTAGTACATGATCTTACCTTGAAACCTGTCGTATTTGAGGGTTGATCGTTATAGCCGAAAATGAGGGAAAAGGAAACAACAGTGTTCTGCGCGGATCTCTGCGTGACTTGAGGCGCACCGCCATCCACGCGGAGCTCTGCCTTCACGCGCCTCCAGTCCTTGGTGCGACTCTTGGCGCGAGTTCAGCCATGCGCAACCTCTGGTCCATTAAAAAGGGGGAAATCGGCCCCAAGTCTCATATTCTCCAAAATTACTTCCCTAAAACACTCTCTTCTTCTCCCTCTTCATTAAATCCGACCTAGAACATTTATTACTACCATTTCCCTCCAATCTTCAAGTGGGAATAATCATCAAAAGGCTTGGAAGGCTAGGGTTCAAAGATCTACCACCTCATCATCTTCATCTTCAACCTCAAGACTCCATCTCCATTTCCAGGGTTTTGCCATTTTAGGGTTTTTACATCATAAACTCATTTGGTGAGTCTCCTATCCCTTATTTCACCATACATTTACTATTATTTTCTTATATGAAGGATTTCAAAGTTAACCTAAAACTAGGGTTTTGTTATTTTGTATATGGTTAATTGATCTTGTAGAATACATTGTATGCTATGAGGGACCCCATGTGCATATAAATCTCGTAAAATGAGTTATACATTGACAAAAAACTATATTTCACAAATATGGGTTTTAGCTATAAATGCTTATATTATAACTAGACTTATCACATATATATGATGGTGGTTTTGGTTGACAAATGAATTGTATGGCTCAGGTATTGTCACACCCCGCTAAAGCGGAAACACGGGGTATAACAGTTTTCGATAAACAATCCACAAGCATAAAGTTCAACCACCATACATTTAATAAAAATATATTACAAAGTTTAGTAGTAGAAAGTTTATCGTGAAATTACAATCCCGAGATATTTGAAGATAGCATTGTCCAAAAGTTTGTACATCCCCTAAGCATATTCGGATCATACGCAGAACGACCCTTAAAATTTACCTTCTTGATTTCCTGAAAAGCATGTACAAAAATATGGTCAACTACGAGAGTTGGTGAGTTCACAGGTTTTAAATATGCACAAAACATTTTATATGCAAGATTTGATAGTTGGAGCATGTTCGTGCTCAAAAGCTTAACTTGAATACTTAAAGCATATACGTGCTCAAATACTTGGAGCATATCCGTGCTCATTAGTTTAACTTGAAAATTTCATGAGTATTGCTTTACGTATGACTTGAGTCGGTATAACTTAAACTTGGTTGAGCCACTACTAAACCGTCCCCGACCCTTGCTTTTGCCCCGTGTGCCTTGACTCAGAGGTGGTCTCAAGCGCCACATGTTCAATCACTTCTCTAGTATAGTGCACTCCTAGCTCGTCAGCTGTAAGAAGTGGGGTTGGTCAAGCCCAAATAGCGCTATCCACTAATACTATAGGCCCAATTTTCTGGGTTAATAGTAGTGTCGTCTGGGGACTAACTCTTAAATACTCAACATACCAACTATTTAGCGTCATACATCTTACTTTTTAAAATGCTTGAAAACAAGCCTTGGCGACTTAACAGCGCAAAACATTTCAATTAACTCATGAATCATTATAATCGTACTTAAGCATGCTTTTCACCCCAAAATACGTAAAACGATAAAAGAGGGGCTGTGAATACTCACCTTGAGAGTGAACTTGGAAACTTAATGATAGTGCTCAAAATAGGTGCCGCTTCCTTGGTTTCCTATAGTGAAGGTTGCCATAGAGGAAATACATTAATACCCGTTCCTATGTCCAAATGACCCGTCCCAATAACTTATGAAATGCCATTAAGTAGGTTTCAATAGCCAAAACCATATTTAGATCAATTATAGACTTATTATGCCTTAACACTATTTTAGAACTCATTAAAATCACTTTTCTGAAAATTCAGCAGAAGCTGTCCAATATTTTGGTCAACAAAACCACTATAGAAACATATCTTCCCAAAGGAATGAATTCACCAAAATTTTTGTGGTAATACTATAGTGTGTCAAGAGTAAATCTGCACTTTTTCATAATTTTTGGATGAGTTTTGATACCTGAAATAATTTCCACAAAGCAGTGTGTCACTGATTTTCGGATCAGTGACATACCTCACTTGTAGCATGCTTTTGAGGTATCAATTCTTTGAATTAGCCCATAATCCTTATATGGGTGTAAACCTAACTCAAAATCCTATCATTTGGAAAAAGATTCACTTAATTTGGGATAAGAAATGAGGAAGTTATGGCCTCCACAAGATAGGTGTTTGAATCTGTCTTCACTGGACAGATTGCACCATTTTCTTGTAAAATCCATTTAAGTGCTCAAATCATCTCCAAAA